>OZ035837.1:14097546-15337546 GCA_964034765.1 Knipowitschia caucasica | reverse complement strand
TTACCAGCAAGTACCAGGTACTTACCAGGCAAGTACCAGGTACTTACCAGCAAGTACCAGGTACTTACCAGGCAAGTACCAGGTACTTACCAGGCAAGTACCAGGTACTTACCAGCAAGTACCAGGTACTTACCATAGGGACTGGCCCGTAATAAGACAAAGGACTTTAACATAAGTACAGTGATAACACCAGTAATTATATAGTAAGTACCAGGTACTTACCATAGGAACTGGCCCATAATAAGACAAAGGACTTTAACATAAGTACCAGTGATAACACCAGTAATTATATAGTAAGTACCAGGTACTTACCATAGGAACTGGCCCATAATAAGACAAAGGACTTACCCATAAGTACTAGTGATACCAGTAATTATATAGTATACCATGTACTTACCAGCAAGTACCAGGTACTTACCAGCAAGTACCAGGTACTTACCAGCAAGTACCAGGTACTTACCAGCAAGTACCAGGTACTTACCAGCAAGTACCAGGGTACTTACCAGCCAAGTACCAGGTACTTACCATAGGGACTGGCTCATAATAAGACAAAGGACTTTAACATAAGTACCAGTGATAACACCAGTAATTATACAGTAAGTACCAGGTACTTACCATAGGGACTGGCCCATAATAAGACAAAGGACTTACCCATAAGTACTAGTGCTACCAGGTACTTACCAGCAAGTACCAGGTACTTACCAGCAAGTACCAGGTACTTACCAGCAAGTACCAGGTACTTACCAGCAAGTACCAGGTACTTACCAGCAAGTACCAGGTACTTACCAGCAATTACCAGGTACTTACCAGCAAGTACCAGGTACTTAACAGCAAGTACCAGGTACTTACTGTATAATTACTGGTGTTATCACTGGTACTTATGTTAAAGTCCTTTGTCTTATTATGGGCCAGTCCCTATGGTAAGTACCTGGTACTTGGCTGGTAAGTACCTGGTACTTGCTGGTAAGTACATGGTATACTATATAATTACTGGTATCACTAGTACTTATGGGTAAGTCCTTTGTCTTATTATGGGCCAGTTCCTATGGTAAGTACCTGGTACTTACTATATAATTACTGGTGTTATCACTGGTACTTATGTTAAAATCCTTTGTCTTATTATGGGCCAGTTCCTATGGTAAGTACCTGGTACTTACTATATAATTACTGGTGTTATCACTGGTACTTATGTTAAAGTCCTTTGTCTTATTACGGGCCAGTCCCTATGGTAAGTACCTGGTACTTGCTGGTAAGTACCTGGTACTTGCTGGTAAGTACCTGGTACTTGCCTGGTAAGTACCTGGTACTTGCCTGGTAAGTACCTGGTACTTGCTGGTAAGTACCTGGTACTTGCCTGGTAAGTACCTGGTACTTGCTGGTAAGTACCTGGTACTTGCCTGGTAAGTACCTGGTACTTGCTGGTAAGTACCTGGTACTTGCCTGGTAAGTACCTGGTACTTGCTGGTAAGTACCTGGTACTTGCCTGGTAAGTACCTGGTACTTGCTGGTAAGTACCTGGTACTTGCTGGTAAGTACCTGGTACTTGCTGTTAAGTACCTGGTACTTGCCTGGTAAGTACCTGGTACTTGCTGGTAAGTACCTGGTACTTGCCTGGTAAGTACCTGGTAATGTGTAATTCTTGTTACTTGGGTTGGGTACCTAGTTCTTGCAGTGTTTCCCTTGTCCTTGAAACTTGTTTTGAAATATGCATTACATGTATTTATACTGTCCTTTCTGTGCTACTTATTCCATATTAATAAAGACGTTTGTTTTACATAATGTTGTTTTATGTTTTATAGTCAAACAATCCTACAAATGACCTCTGTATGTATGTATGTAGAAGTACCACATTTACTACATAGGAATAATACTGTAGTGTCCTTGAATTACTAAGTTACAGCTGTATCTAGAATTATCACAATAAGTACCTAGAAGTACCACTGTAAGTACCACAATAAGTACCTCTAAGCACCACAACTAAAGTACCACTGTAAGTACCTAGAAGTACCACTGTAAGTACCACAATAAGTACCTAGAAGTACCACTGAAGTACCACTGTAAGTACCTACGAAGTACCACTGTAAGTACCACTGTAAGTACCACCGTAAGTAAGTACCACCGTAAGTACCACCGTAAGTACCACCGTAAGTACCACCGTAAGTACCGTAAGTACCACCGTAAGTACCAAGTACCACCGAAGTACCCTGTAAGTACCACTGTAAGTACCACCGTAAGTACCACCGTAGTACCACCGTAAGTACCACTAAGTACCACTGTACCTAGAAGTACCACTGTAAGTACCTAGAAGTACCACTGTAAGTACCACTGTAAGTACCACTGTAAGTACCACCGTAAGTACCACCGTAAGTACCACCGTAAGTACCCCTGTAAGTACCCCTGTAAGTACCACCGTAAGTACCACCGTAAGTACCACCGTAAGTACCACCGTAAGTACCACCGTAAGTACCACTGTAAGTACCTAGAAGTACCACTGTAAGTACCTAGAAGTACCACTGTAAGTACCATGGACTTACCGGCCCGTAATGTAAAGTGTTACCCCATCTCCCTCTGAGTCCACAGAACCCCAGGACGGAGTGCAGCCCTGGTTCATCACCAAACCTAAGGCTCTGAGTGCCACTGTGGGCCAACACGTGCTGCTGTCCTGTGCCATCGCCGGAGACCCCTTCCCCCAGTTCACATGGAGCCGCTGTGAGGTCGGCCGCCCCCTGAGCTCTGGAGGGGACTATGAGCTGCTGCAGAAGGAGGACGTCATCTCTCTCCTCATCAGGTTTGTAGTGGAGATTCAAGGTCCACAACCCAATTGGTTCGGCCTTTAAGGATTATCATGCAATATCGACTTTTTTGAGCTTTTATTACATTGTTTCAGCATCAAAAACAGACCTGGTGTTGTTTTTTCTCCATCCACGCCAAGCCCCGGCGATCCAAGATGGCGCCCTATTCAAATGAATGGTTGTGCTCAGTGGCGCTTTGTGACGGCATGGGGGCTGAAAAGATTAGCGGAAGTTGCCTGAAACTCGCAAAGAACTTTGGGAAACTCGCAAAGATTTATGGGAAACTCGCCTGTATTTGGGCATCGTCTGGTCCTCCCGGTTCTGCGCAGTGGATGATCTCCCATAATGCGTTGCGTCAAACACGTGTGTGTGGGTCTCACACCGGGTCTCACGCACGTGCACAGAGGGGCTCGGCTGCGCTCTGACCAATCAGAGCAGTTCATCAGAGCGGGAGTTAGAGCGAGAGCCAGACGAGCAGAGTTTGTGGCACTAAAGTGTGGATTTAAACAAAACCGAAGGATTTAAGAAGAAAAAAAGTTCAGGATGACAAGGGACACTAAAATCCCCACAAAATCCGACCTTTATGAAAGCTGTAGGTTCTCTGTCAGCTGAGGTTGAGCTGTTTTAAAATGCATTGAGTTCTATGGGGGAAATTTCTGGGTAGCCCACGTGAATTTAGTCTGGTCTAGTCTGCAGTACCGCGAGAATCCCCTGAGCACATGGGTTATTCAGCTACAAGCTAGTAATACCCTATCCAGTTAATATAATAGATCCATGATCCACGCTAATATCTAAGACTTCTTACACAAACATGTCTGTCCTGTGACAGTGTGATGTCATTGTATTACTATGACACCTTTGAAACAGATGTATTGTCTATAAATTCGTTTTGGTAATTTCTCAGATGAAATGACGTTGTTTGTAATCACACCTCTGTGTTTGCAACTGTTAATTGTGTAAGAAAATAAATAGAATGTAATTTGACTATAGGGCTAGGCAGAAACGGGGACTTAACGTGATTGTCTGGAGTTTGTCAGACTAAAAGAGAGAGAGGTACTTGATTTGAAAAAAAAAACGCAAGCTCCCTCCCCCTTCCTTTCTGATTGGTCTACACCTATGTTTCTGTAACACATTTAAACGTTAATCGGAAAATACATTATATAATTATTAATACACATGCATGGAGGTTTTCAGAATTATTTGTTAAAGTTTTAATGAACAATAAAAGTGATCGAAACCCAGAAGTAGCTATTATCATGAATTGAACATTATAGGACACATCTGCAGATGATCTGATTATGGATATAGGTTCAGTATATAAGATAAGATAAGATAAGAGTTCCTTTATTCGTCCCACAGTGGGGAAATTTACAGTAGTAAGAGCACACAGGGATCACACAAGATATACAAAACTAATAGCTACTGGTGTGATGAGTCTTATCTTCTCTTGAATGTTGCAAAAACAAAAGATATGATCATCGACTTTAGGAAGAGCACTCTCCCACATGTTGTAACATATATAAAGGGACAACAAGTGGAGTGTGTGGAGTCCTACAAGTATCTTGGAACAATTATTGATTGCAAACTGAAACTGTGCTGCTGTTTGTAAAAAGGGCCACCAACGACTGTATTGTCTTCGGAAACTGTCCTTCTTTCATGTAGATAAAACTGTGATGACACTGTTTTATCGGGCATTCATCTAAGCGACCCTAGCTTTCTGCCTGGTCGCCTGGTACGGGAGCTCTTCTGTTAGAAACAAAAACGCCTTGAATCAGCTCGTCAAGTAAAGTCATTGGCCAGCCTCAGACCAGTTTGGACTTTCTGCATGATAGACAGCTAGAGAGGATGGCACGAAGCATCGCAAAAGACTCAGAGCATCCTTTGCACTCAGAGTTTCGATTGCTTCCGTCTGGGCGTCGGTTTTTGATGCCAATGAGCCACACGAACCGTTTTAAGAAAAGCTTTGTTCCCGCTGCCCTTTCCTTTATGAACAAGTCGGGATCAAACTGCCCCTGACACAGGTTTTTTATCTTTGTTACTGTCAAGTGGCTTAAATTTCAGTTGTTTTTTGTACCAAAGGCACATCCTGTTAGTATGTGGAGCACTTATAAGTTTTATAAGTTTTGTATTTTATATGTATGATGTTTTTATCTTTGAAATGTGTTTTAATGTGTCGACTAGTTCTCAGAATTGCAAAACGAATTTACCCACGGGTACAAATAAATTAACCTAACCTAACCTAACCTAACCTAGCAGTAGCTATGTTTCTTAACTAGCTTAACTGGCTGTAGATGCTGGAAATGCTTCAATACCATTCAACAAATATATACATGTAGTAGTAGTGCAGTTATATACTGTACAGTTAAATAGTGCAGGAAAATAAGTGGATAAGGTAAAGTGACATTCTAAAGGAGCAGTATTGCATAAATGGGTAACTCAGTGCGGATGTTCAGAATTCTTTGTTCAGTTTTCATGTAGTTCCAGAGCCTATAAAGGCTTGATTCGGAGGCTCCGCAAAAAAAAACAACTGAGCAGCTCTATGGCTGTACGCGCTCTTTGGCCGCAGTTGTGTCTGAGCTGTGAGCCGCTTTGTCAACGCGGCAGTGCCTTAACGTGGTCATTATGTTCCCAGGACCATACACGCGCACACAACCATCTCTGCTTGTTGTGTACGTGACTTTGCGGAACTTGTGGACACAATAAATACACTCCTGCAATAAACAGAGCTGGATGAAAGAGCCTCCTGAAGTGCCCGTGTCTCCCACGTGTCTCCCCCTAAACTCACTAAATTAAAGCTGGGGTACGTACATTTTCCCTTGCATTAACAGCTCATGTTGATTGGGCCAATAGTAAAATGCTGTGAACAAACAGATTTAATGATAGCTATTGGCTGACATTATGTATTTCAGACTGTTTTGAAATGTCCCATTCTCATCCCTGTAACAAACAATAGTTTTGGTCTGTGCCCTCACTGTAGTGACATGTTGGTTACTCTTTTGTAACGTAGACTATTGCACTTTATTTTAATTGTTGAAACTGCATAAATCTTCTACAGTATGTGCTTCTGAATAATGTATAAATAACCGTAAAAAAATGTGACAACAAACCGGGCCGGGCCAATGAGGAGGCAAAAGTCCTGGGGACGTTTTTTGGTCCCAGTCCAGCCCTGGTATGGCCTGCGGGCTGAAATGTTTAAGGCTTAAAAAATGCGTTCTAAAAAAACAACACAATGATTTCACATATTTTAGTCCTTTTTTAATTGTATTGGCCATAATTTGTATGCATAGGAAATGACTTGGACTTGACTTGGACTCCAGGGCGTGGACTTAGACTTGACTTGGACTTGTGGGTCCAGAGACTCTGACCTGACTTGGACATGATTTGGGCTTGTGGGTCCAGAGACTTGGACTTGACTTGGACTTGCGGGTCAGAGACTTGTGTGTATCTCTGGGGCTAGGTATTATTGACATCAGTAATGGTTTCACCATATATTTCCTACTCAAGATATTAATTTCACTTTCTAAAACATGAAATTCCGAAGTAAATAGTCTCTTGAATGGCCTTGAATATTTCTTCTAAATCCTCAAAATCTGTTTAGTTTAGTGGCAGGCTCAAGTAAGTAAGTAATCTTTGTTTATATAGCGCATTTCACAGACCAAGGTCACCCAAAGCGCTTTCAAATTTGATTTCAGATATTTTTCCATTCTCTCCACACATAGTGATGAAAAAAGCGAGACGCCAAACACACTGGTGCATCAAAGCCCCCAACCAACACCATCCATTCACTCATTACATTCAGACCTATTGTACATGTTATTAGCGGCAGGGGAAACCGGAGCACCCGGAGGAAACCGGAGCACACACAGGGAGAACATGCAAACTCCACAGAGAAAGGCCTGTAGGTGGAGTCAAACATGGGACCTTCTTGCTGTGAAAAACAAGCTCTTAACAACTGCGCCACCCTACCACCCTCAATTTAAAAAAAGTAATACCTGTAATATAAAAAGAATCACATCTTGACTTGTGAGGAGCAGTGGAGGCTGGTGGCAGAAACAGCAGGACTGAGGATGTGAGATGGTGTTTATATTAAGACCATGACTGGACAGCTTTGTTTTGTTATGCGTTTGTTCAATATCCGTACTAAAAGGATTTTTGGCACAGTACAAAGCACACATCTTATTAAACAGGATAACTTGTATTGTCTTCCAGAATAACACTTTTATTATATATTCTTGCCAGGATTTCTAAATTTCCAGATCTGTGTTATCTTGACAGTCACTAGTGCTGTGTACAGTGTGTGTCCCATGTAGAGTGATATTGGAGCTTTAAAATAAAATACCTACTCGCCTACTCAAGTCAAATGATGTCAAGTAAAATGTTACTTATTTTATAATGTCAAGGCATGTTTCTTTGTATAGCACAGTTCATACACAAGGCAGAAGCAATCCTTCAGTTCTATGCATACTATTAAAATGATCATTATTTGTATATGTATTAATATGTATTAATTAATATTTTTTTATTATTTTATTTCTATTTAATTAATTCATTTTTCATTTTTAAAAAATTGTTTATTTAAATTCTTGATACACAGTGTGTGTATGTATGTATGTATGTATATCTACAGTATATATCTAATGACTGAATCCTCTTTTCATGTGACGTTGAAGGCGAGTCCAGCAGCACCATTCGGGGGAGTACCTGGTCAGCCTCAGGTCAGTCTCTTCCCTTTTTTTTGAACAAAAAACAGAAGAACCAGGGTTTTTTAAAGAACAACACATAACCACTACAGGGGAACAGCTACTGTGTGTGCAAACCTGGTAAAGACCTATAGTAATCGTTTGACCTGTTATTGCCAACAAAGGTTATATTACAAAGTATTGAGTTGAAATTTTGTTATTGACTTTGTTATAGAATACTTATTTTCCACCATCATTTACAAATACATTCTTTAAAAATCCTACAATGTGAATTCCTGGATTTTTTTTTTCCACAATCTTTCCCTCACAGTTGAAGTGTACCTATGATGAAAATTACAGAGCTCTGTCATTATTTTAAGTGGGAGAACATGCACAATCGGTGGCTGACTAAATACTTGTTTGCCCAACTGTAAATATTAGTTCCATTTATCTATTACATAGTTCCATTTCATATGCAAGTTCGGTATCCCAGCTTTAACTGCCAGCACACTAAAAATACACACACACAATAGTGAGTTTCTTGTGAGCTAGCATAACACAAACATCCCCCCGCTGTGAGAAAACAACAGATCATGTGACAGGGGGCTCACAGTGAAACCCCTGCATACGGATGAGTTACGACCAGAACAGGTGCGCACTTAAGGAGGTGGACGGGCTGTACTGACCATGGTGCGTTTGTGGTCCAGGAACTCTGTGGGAGAGTGCAGCGCCGTGGCCTGCCTCTCGGTCAGCAACGAGGGAGAGGGCGAGAGGAGCAGAGCGCGCAGAGCAGCAGCCTCAGTGGACCAGCATAGGTGAGTTCTACGTCACCGCATAGACTTTCTGTAACAGGCCTTTTCAAGTTGTGGCACAGGGACAAAAGTCGGGCCCTCTGAACAATCTCCTCCGGCCCTCAGCCCAAGTTCACTGCAATAAGTGATCATATAGGATACAGTAAATTCAAGGATCAAGTGTTTTTGAGTTCACATTTTGAAAATGGACATTGGTCATCTGCCCTTTATGGACCAATGGCTCTTGGTGTGTGTGTGTGTTTTTTGTTTTTTTTTGCGTTCGAACTGTTTTATTCTCTGATCTAATTTAACTACTGTGATTTAGGGCTATACAAAAATGAATTGCCAATGGGACAAGCAAAACATTTCTTCTTTCAAGTGAGGATTAGCTTGCCTCAAATCTCGCCCCTTGAGACGAATCTTCTCTTTTCCCAAACGGTTATTAAACAAAACCAACATACACAAACAAAAAACAGACAAGACATAATGCACATACAGTATAAAAACAAAATCGCATAGTTTGCTCGATGTAGATGTTGGCCTGTGCCATTTGCAATTCTTCATCTTTAGTGCATTTTGTCTTAAAATTATTCAAGTTAACCATATAAATCCAACCATTTTTGACTCATGCTCGGCGATATAAATAAAGATTACTTACTTACGTACTTAATGTCTTAATGCGAGTTTGTTGAAAAGCTCAGAAGTGACATAAAGGCTGTATAATGACATCACCAGCCTATTGGCCTCCAGGGCACAGCTGCGTCGCCATCATCATTATCTTCTTAATCAGATTACACTGTATTACCATAGACTATGCGTTTGGGTCAATAATAATAACACACTGAATATGTCACTTTTTTGTTGTCAGTACTTAGGTTAGAAATATAACAAACTTGAAAGAATATGCATTTAAGGGACACAGACCATTCTGTGTGGAGTTTGCATGCTCTCCCCAGGTTTCCTCCAGGTGCTCCGGTTTCCTGTACCACTAAAAACATTTACAGTAGATATACCATTGTGCCTCCTGTTTGGCGATCTGCTCCCATCTTTGTGTGGAGTGAGAGACAAATGCCAACAACAATTGTAAAGCGGTTTGTATCTCTGGTCTGTGAAAGGTGCTATATAAATAAAGATTAATACTTACAATGACTTACTTACACAGGATTATTCATCGGGTAGCGCTTGTATGGAGTTTGCATTTTCTCCCTGTGTCTGTATAGGTTTCTCTCTGTGCTAATAAAAACATGTACAATAGCGCCCCTGTAACAGCCTCCCTGAGCCCCACTGTCAGGCCAGCACTCCCCAGCACTTTTCCCACTTTCAGACATGTTCGATAGTAAAATATTTAGTTTTGTATCCGAGCACTACACTAACTAATGCATGAATGATAGTTCTGTGTGTGAGTCCGCCCATGACCAGCCCCCAGCTCTCCACTTCTCATCCCTGCATTCATCCATCCATCCGTCCATCCGTCTGTCCTATATCCAGAAATTCCCTAAAGCTCCTCTAATCCCTCCATATCACCCAAACCAATCACAGGCGCATTTCCTCCCTGCCTCCCAGCTGGACGCTCCCATTGTTTACACGGCTCTGGAATGACATTCTGGACAAATAGTGAGCTTTTCTAATGGCACAGATCAAGGCAAAATTGTAACTAAAAAACCTGCTTTGAAATTCTGTGTTTCAAAATCAGCATATGATTTCCTTTGTCTCTTCCATTTTTGGATTTGTTTGCCTTTGAAAAAAAAAAAAGTGACCTTTCCTATTGGAATAAGTTGTTTCTCACATAAAAAAGCATGTTTGATCACTGAAAAAGCAATACTTTTATCTCAACAAGAGAAGGATGTAAAAAAAAAAATATCTAAATTTAAAGTAAAAATATTTGGCCTTTTATGAACAATAGTTTAACTCAATGGACATGTATACACACTTCTATGTTTACTGCAGATAATTCAATCAGAGAGCTGAATGTTCTGGTTTTGGCTCTTCTTCAAAATGTCTTTAAAATTCACACTCACAAAAATAGTACCACACATATTTAATTGAAACCAGATACAAAAAAAACAAAAATAAGTTTTCATAATTAATGCAGAGTTTGTACAGTTTCTAGATAAACTACAGCAGGTGGAAGCTACTTGTGTCACGGACCGGAAAATTCTGGCAACAAAAGTTGGAATGTAATAACTTTATAAGACCACTTATTCATATTGCATACTGTCCCTTTAAGCCTACTCAAATCAAATTGATTTTTGTATGTAATGTGCATAGAAGATACTCTAAACAACTCAAATTACATATTTGGAAAATGTATGTACATGTTAGATAAGATTTATATATTATTTATTTCATTGCAGAAGTATAAATCTAATCTGAAAAACCTTTCCAACTCCTTACTAGATGCATGCAACATGTTCAAAACAACCAGGAAAATCTACTTTTTGCAGTGCATTGCAAATGTTCCCAGTATTTTCCTTTTTACTAGGCCCAGTGGGAATTAAATGAACTGGGAGGAACTCGTTGATGCTTTGAGAACAGACCGGGTGCATGCCTTTATATGGACCTGCGAGTCATTTGTGATGTAACATTATGATTCGAGGTCCTTCTAACCCCCCTCTCTGCCTTTCCCTATCCTCCAGCGCTGTTTATGTTCCAGTGGGCAGGGCTTGCGGCTTTACTGGCCCCACTGTCCACTTGCAGGGGCAGCTTTAAACCATCCCATCTTCTCTCCCTCATCGCATTTTTTTTTTCTCTCCCTCCCTCTCCCTCCCTCCATCCTTTCCCAGTCCCACAGCGGCAGGATCGGAGGAGAGTGCGCAGTGGCAGAGCTCCGAGCCGGAGTTCAAGCAGCAAGGCGGCAAAGAAGAAGATTCCCAAACAGCCAAGGAAGACCTAGGCGCTCCGAGGGGTCTGCTGAAGCGCTCGGTGGAAACCAGGGAGCGCGGCGAAGACGAGATCCGCCAACGGGAGGCACAGCAGTTAGATTTTCGCTCGCTGCTCGGACGCCGAAGCACCCCCAGTAACAACAACAACAGCAGCAGCATTAGTAGTAATAACGATTTCGGGACTGGTCAAGAGGATACCATGGATTTTAAAGCAAATCTCAAAGGGCTCAAGTCCAAATTCGAGGATGACCGCAAGAGCAACTCCACGCAACAGGTGGATTTCCGGGCCGTTTTAGGGAAGAAGGGATCGGCAGCAAGTCCACCTTCCAATGCTGGGAACAAACCGGGCGACAATAAGAACGCCACAGACTTCCGATCGGTGCTGGCCAACAAGAAGAAGGCTCCGGAGAAGAACGGGGAGACACCAGAGAAACCAGCAGAGAAGGAAAAGGAGAAAGCAGCGGTTAATAACTGCGTAGACGGAGCTCATCATGAGAAGAAAGCAGCAGCAGCAGGTGCAGGTGGAGGCGGAGGTGCAGCTGGAGGCAAAGGGCCGGAGTTTAAGGAGAAGCTCAGTGATGTGACGGCGGTGGATGGACAGAGGCTCCGGCTGCAGTGCCGCTTGGCTGACCCCGCGGGCGCCACGGTCACCTGGACACTGGACGGGAAGGTCATCAAGGCGTCAAAGTTCATCGTCTTAGCGAACGAAGGTATGATGCATTGGCAAACATACACATGGACATTTTATGCACACACGACATCTTGAAGTAGCTACAATGAACTAAACAAGGCAAGTTTATTTTTTCATAGCACACAAGGCAACTCAAAGTGGTATTTAAAATCATAAAAATCACAGTACATTAAAAAGAGTTAAGATGAATCCTTCAGTTGTACGCCTGTCTCCCGTGTTCAGGAAGCCCGTTCCAGATTTTGGCTGCTTAAATCTGATCCATGGTTGAAGAAAATGGATGATAAAGCACAAAACTTAAAAAAAATTATCAAAATATGCATATGTACAGTGAAATGACCTAGTTTTTTTATGGTTGGATTTACATTTAAAGCAAATCTTGAACCTCAACCATCCAAGATATCAGCTGAATGTTGTTTTGGCAACACTCCAAACATAAGTAGTGACTCTGCAGTGGTGTTTTCCTCTGTCATCTGTCACATATGCAGCACGTGCACATCGACATGCAGCAGACAGGGGCAGATAATTTTCACTTTTCTTGCAGTTCACTATCGCAACGAGAGATTTCTTCTTTTTTTTTACGTTTCCGAAGCCCTTTTCTTGAGTGTTGGCACAGTCTCTCACAGGACCATAATGACTGGCTGTCATTCAAGTGCTGACAATAAGAATGCTACTACAAAGTACCTTGCATGTTATGTCTAATGTGTCACGTTCATGTTCTTAACTCATTGACTGCCCTTGACGTATTTGCCTGAGAATGGTGATTTCTGTCAATTTTCCCATTATTCGACTGGATAATACAAATAATAATAATACAAATGTATTTTTGCTGATGAAAGTAGATAGTCCAGTAAGTAAGTAAGCAAGTAATCTTTATTTATATACCGCCTTTTCACTGCAGATCTGAGTCTCAAAGCGGTTTACAATTGTTAATTAGGGGCACTTGTCCTCTCACTCCACACAGAAATGGGAGCGGGGTCGCCAGTACAGGAGGCGCATGCCAGAACTATTGGACATATTTTTAGTGGTAGGGGAAACCGGAGTACGCGGAGGAAACCTACGCAGACACGGGGAGAACATGCAAACTCCACTCAGAAAGGGCCTGGTCCGACCGGGATTCGAACCCAGGACCTTCTTGCTGAGAGGCGAGAGTGCTATCCACTCAGCCACCGTGCCGCCCTGGTGGCATTCAGAATCTACATTTCACATAATAAATCATAGCACATCATTTTCTGTGGGTCTTGAAAATCCAAAATGGCTGGCAGTCAATGTGTTAAGATTATTTTTTTTTGTATTTTTTATACAATACAGTCAAATCATAAACAAAGCGTTTCAAACGTACTTTTTGACTGTAAAAGTACACCAAAGTGGACTTTTTTTTTTTTTTTCCATTCCATTTTTTTTTTCATTATATCACTGCAACCACATTTCTTCCCCCAAATTATTTAGATTAACTTGAGAGTGATGGGAATTGGAAAACGTGGCAACTGAAAACATAACATTTCTAAAGACAAACTCAACTCAAACAGACTGATCTTAAAGCAACTTAAAATAAAACAATGTCGTTATGATAACATTAACTTGAGCTTTAAGTCTTTTGACATGAGAGTTGTAGTTGACCCAGCGCTTACAAATGAAGCAGCCGATAGAAGTTACTGTTTCCTCCAAACGCTGCAGTGTTTGTGACGATACGGAGCGCTCTGTAAACACCACCTTTAATTCCAGTCGTTAACACTTTCACATGGGACACGCCACGCATACTTCCTAATAAAGTGAGACCCTGGGGAGCGCGCAGCGGGGGCCAGAGCTCCAGCCAGCTGCCCCCCCTCTCCCCCTCTCCCCACCGAGGCTAAATATAGAGCCCCATCTGAAACAATGGAGAGAGACACGGATGTGACGGTCACTGGAGACATAGAAGCGAGGATCGTTTTACACAGAGCTGCCTTACTGTACCCCCTGATGTTTATTCTGGGAGTGGGACACAAGTGTTAAGAGGGTTCAAAACAGCACCATCACCAGACATTAAAGTTAGGGTTTAGGATTTGGGTTTTATGATTCATACATGACCCAAGTTTGGCCTCAAATTGACGTGTCTTCAATTTGAGGCCAGTGTCCTCCTGGCGATGTATTTGACTCCCAGTCAAATACAATCATTCATCATTAATGACAAAACAAGGAATAAAACAAGGATTTCTATCGGGGGCTTTATGAAAAAGGTGTTAGTTATAGACTATATCCACACGAAGACAAAACGCTTATAATTTCAGAAACTTTTTCTGTAAACACGGAGTTAGCTCAGTAAATGTGTGCGTCCATATGAATGTAGTCAATACGCCTGAAAACGCTGTGAAACTATGCCAGACCTGTTGGTGGCGCTGTGACGCAATGACGGGATCAAGCCCAAACTTCCGTGACGGGAACTGGGCATGCGCAGAATTTTGTAAACAGACAACATGGCAAGTGGGCGAGCTGGTACTGCATTAGTATGGACGGACGATGAGGTTGAACTGTTGCTTCGGATCACACTGGATTACAAAACCAACAAGCTACAAGAAAGTGTCATTATTTTCTGAGTGCGGCGCATGCGTGCTTTAACAAGAGGCGGGGCGATGACGCAAGCGTCTCAGATACTTTGCGGAGAGGCAGTAACCACAGAGCGGCATATACGGAGTTTTGAAATCTTTCCACTCTGGGACCTACTTTCAAAAATGTTCGTTTACACCCCCCCAAAACGCCGGCCTCGTATGGACGATACACTGGATTGATAAAGTATTTTTGCGTTTAGGCCTGAGCTTGACTTCGTGTGGACAGGGCCATAGATTTGTTGTTGACAAAACTCTTGTCTATTCAGTTCCAGCTGGATTTGTGGGAGAGTGGGAGTGGGAGAGATTGCAGTACCACTTTTGGCCAGATTTTTACATTTTGCTCCTTTATAGGTAGAACCGCTCAAATTTCAAAAGTAAAAGATAATTTCACGAAAAAGAATTGCCTATAAACTACATAAAGATCCAGAAAAAGTCACAAAGTTATGAACACACACCACAAATATATGCAGAGTATTTACACTTCCAAAACTTCAATTTTACAACAAAGCTGTAAAATTGAATCCTATGGGAGTTCTAGTGAGGAGTGGAAAGACAAAGCTGAATTTACTGCTGAATTCACCTGAATCTCCCACTCGGCCTGTCGCAATAATAACTATATTGGCTTGAATAGTCAGATTCAATATTTATTGTCGGTATATTTTTGTCTATATGTTCACTTTTTTATTTTTTATTTAATACAATTTTAGTTTGCAGATTTTGCTGCAAAATTGTAATTGTTTGAGTGAGATAAAAGTAGTGTCAGTATTATAGTTTATTGCAATGTATTGTCCTTTACAAATCTGTTGTCCTTTACAAATTGTGGCTGTAATATAGGAGGGGCTTGGATTTCATTCGCTGCTCCTTCACGATGAGGAGCCCAGGAGGACATGTGGTTCTTCTGTGATGACCAGACTGAGATTGTAAACAAAGAGAACAATAATCTAGAGTAATATTCAGCACTGATGCATATATTCAGCTTCAGTCTCCATTACTATTGCCTCTTGCTGCGGCCCAGTGTTTCCTTTCCTTGTTGAAATGCATTCTCAAGCCGGTACTGCAGGTTTCCGTGTTGTCAGGACCCGCGTTGGCCACAGTATCAATGGGATGGTGCCAAACTAAAATGGTTGGAGAAAATGACAAAAGATGCGGAGATCTGGGATCATGTTAACCTTGCCTGTAAGCTGAATTCTTGCGGAATTTAAGAGTTCACAAACACGAGAATACATCTTGCACCGCTCCCGCTTTCACTTATTGAGTAGAACATCGAGGTGTTCTTCCCAATCACGGGGCAGCTTGAAGTTTAGGGTGGGATATCCGGATTTGACGAAAGTAAGCAGTACCGAGCCGAGGCAAAACCAACATGGCCACCCAGCAGGACGAATGCGTAGCTGAGGCTATCAAGTCAGTTTTAGCAGAATCTGATTTCTTTTTTGAAAGATGTTGTGTTGTATTACAAAACGGCAAAAGTCCTTCAAAGACATGATGACAAGGCAGTCCAAATAAAACTAGTAGTCCAGCGAAACTTGTTGTGGTTTACACGCTGATGATGACATATTAATTTGTTACCGTGATTGGCTCAAGTCAAACGTGGTAGGTTGTATTAAGGATTCTCATCCTTTATACAAAATTGAGTCCTACACAATCATGAATCTAGCTTTTGCCAGGTTAGAATCATGTCACAGCAGAAGACAATTTATTGTTGGTAAAAAAAAAAAAACAGTATTGCATCTTGTATGTGATATTTTAATCAGACGAATCAAGGACGCTCCTCTTAGTATCTGCCACGGCGACAATAGTTATGTTAGCTTCAACCTTCAGACCAAAACATCAAGTGGAATATCACCGACAACTTCAGACTGTTTCTAATGAGAAGTTCAGTTTTCACCATACTGTAGTTGCATTTAAAGTGTCATCCATAGGGTCAAAACAAACAAAACTGTCTTCAAAGGTCACAGTGTGTACCCAGATCACAAGGGAAATACGTTATAATGGACTACGTCAAGTTCATCATCTACATGGAGGTATATCAATATGGCAACTTTACAGAACAGTAGGAATGAGGAGCAGCAGTTTGAGTGAAAAGAAAATGTAATGCTTTCAAAATCTATTAACTTTGTATTTGCATTGTTGAATACAAAATCCAATGTCAGTGTTGAGAGTGGGTCAGTGAGTTCTGCTCTACAGTGGGGGTCAGATGTGTGCTCTCCTCTGGGACGTGAGGCGCAATGAGATTTGATCAGAGCCACATAAACACCACTGTCATTTGTCAGGATCCAAACATTCTCAAACTAATCTGACGCTGAGGTTAATGGATAATCACGGAAACATAATTAAAGTACCACTCTCTGTTTCTGTTTGTATGTATTTGGATTATTGTTTACAGATGGAAGATATCTGGTGTTTCCCTTGTGTTGTGTCTGTGACAGATGAAAGAATGTTCAAAAATGAATTTATATCTGCAATTCAACTTGAAATGTGGAACTAAAGTCTAAGTCTAAAACATGGTATAGACTTGTTACATGCATAGTGACATATGTCAAGCCTTTGTTTTGTTGTAATGTTGATGATTATGGATCACAGTCCATTTTCTAAATATGCTATTTCTCTGCAATGTTTTTACAGCTGGGAGCCAATTATCAACCTTTCTCAAAATGAAACTAATAAGACTCTTTACATACAAAGTCAGTTGAATTACAAAAGTAAATAGACTTTTGCACAATATTCTAATTGTATGTGTTCCACCTGTAAGATGTACTTTATAAATCTCACACGGGAGAAATGTACATGCCATATTGGCAAGGATAGAAACACTCAAGAATTGTGCAAAAAGTAAGAAATGTGCAACATGTTAATGCAGGAAATATTATGTACAAAAAGTGTCAATTAGAAAGTGGCAATCAAGAAAGAAGTGTCAGAAGTGTTTATGTAAAATCCTATTTATAATTTTGAATGAATCACAAAAAATAAACTTAATTACAATAATTGTATATTTTATTTACTGTATTGATATAATGATAATCTGCTTGTAAAATCCCAGCCTCATTAGATCTGAGGTTAAAGGGATGCGGAATGTGAGACTATCACAGAGAGACGCTGTAGTTCCAAAGTGTAATGCTGTCTTTGTGTCCTTTGGCAAAACACTTTACTCACATCCTCTGTAATGTTTCTGGTATGTGTGAATGATGGTCAGAGGGTCTGAGAGCCGACGGTGGCCAGAGGGTACTAATATTACCAACTTCATACTCCAGAAGAGAGTGAAAGAAATGTCTAGTGCAAGCTGGTGGAGGATTCCCTGTGTGTGTGTGTGTATCTGCGCTAATCCTCACTGTTATTTCGGTCAGAGGACAGCCCCATGTCCAGATCCTCTGCATACTGAGGATGACTGGTCACTTCCCAAAGGCCAGAAGTCAACAGCCCAAACAGCTGGACAGGCTCTGGACGGGCCCCAGGCAGGTCATGAGTGTGGGGTTAGGACACGAGGAGGATTCCCATTAGACTGCTATAATTGCTTACTTTTAATTGTATAGCTGTTTTTAACTTGCACACGTGCATGATATACATTTAGATAGCTAGTTAAGTCTTCTGAGGGTGTTTTGAAAAATCAATCACAGATACTAATTGATGCCAGTCATTTATTTTACAGGCGCTAACAAAATTACTGAGTTGGACACAGCAGCTCACACACACAGTATATACAGTATATATATATATATAATATATATATATATATATATATATATATATATATATATATATATATATATATATATATAAATCATATCATATGTCACTGGGAGAGCTGTGGAGGTTGTCTGTACTGTGAATTGTCCTTCTATGACACACATTTATTATGTATGAAATGTTAAAATAAGCCGGTCGAAATGATGTCCAAGAGGCCAATAGTTAATACAATTTTAATTCTATTTTTCTACTCTAATTTTCTGTTCTACAATATCCTTGTTTTTGTGTTGTTTACGATGGTTTTGAATTGAACGTGTAATAATTGGTGCTTGTGCTTCATTGTCGTGGTGTAGGGTTCAGCAGGCGACCGCAATATTGTAAATTTAGAGCGGCTTAGGCAGAGACGAAGGCAAACATAGCCTCTGTAATGTCAATGACTGCAGTGCATCCTGGGAATGATTTTCATTCATCTTATTTTGGATTGGACCATGATAATCTTCTGGCGCGACGGAGGATGTGTTGTTTCACATTTCCTTTGTGGATATATTCTCCCTTATGTTATAGGAAAGAGCTCACACTGAAAGATTTCTTTAGATGAGATAAAATAGCCTATATCCGTCCCTCGGGGGAAATTTAAGTGTTGCAACGCACACAGACCAGAATGAAATGATAAACAAGAGAACACAATAAACCTCTGTAATAAAGAATTAAATTTGATGTATTTTTGTATAGCCCTGAAAACTACAGCAGGAGGAGTTGTTGGTTCCTCAACCAGATATCAGAGAAATAGTTCAAACTAGGGAAATACAATAGTAAATTAAAGCAGCAAGCGGCGTGAAACGGCCCTCGCCGCACCGCGCGCCACCGCACCAGGCTGTCCCGCATCACGCCGCCCCGCACCAAGCCGCCGCTCCACAACGGCCCGCATTACGCCGCACCACACCGTACCACGCAGCACCGCGCACAGGAGGTGGCGCCGCCGTGTGATGATTGGTTCCCGTAGCCATAGAAGAAGTTAGTCAAATTGTAATGAATATGATAAGTAGAGCTGGTTTGGCTCCCCATGTAAACTTTGAATCAGTCTGTAGGGGGCGCTAAGGGGCCAATTTCAAATATTTCACTTTCACCTGACCTAAACCCTGGAGTTGAACATTGGATTCAAGTTTTGTGCAAATCAGACTTTGTTTGTAAAAACGGGAAAAAAATTAATGTTGTCAAAAACGGTCAAAAAACACGCTCCGCTGCTCAAACAACGTTACACTGATCAAAAATCCCTGAGGTAATTTTGATGGTACATGTGTTTAGACAATGTGGAGTAGAGTTTCGTTCGGGCCTGAAAAATGAAGCCCGACCCGGCCCGAGCCCGCTAATGTTAAGCCCGAGCCCGTATAAGCCCGACACATCTGATTTCCTTGTTGTACGCACTCACCTTCCAATTGCAAGTTTAGTCTCCACTTTTGAATTTGTTTTGTCTCCACTTGATCCATTTCTACTATTGCTCCTGTTGGCTGTTGACCACAGCATGCAGCAGGAGACCATGCAGGAGACACGGGGATGATGCGTTCACGGCTCGCTGCTGCTGTAGGACACGCTGGTTACGGTGTCATTAATATATTAACTTTTTTAATAACTTGTTGTCAATCAACGGCGGACATTGTTATTAATATATATATATATATGCATATCATTATGTATAAAAATCATTTAAAAATAATTATAATAATAATTAAAAAGAAACATATATTTAAAAAAAGAAGCCCGAACCCGACAGTTGAGCTCCAAATGAACTCAGGTCGGGCCTCGGGCCTGCTCGGGCTTGGGCTGAAAAGCGAAACTCTAATGTGGAGTGATATGGAGGCCAATCGGTGAAACGGCCGAGGAGGAGTCGCTTTCCAACCGACATGTATGAAAATGATTGCGGATCATTTTTCCATTTTGCAGTGAAATTTATGGGCCTCCTGTTTGTCAGAGGGCGGAGCCATGATAACATTTCGGTCGTATCTTGTCTTGAGGAACATGTGTACCGAATTTCATGGCTCTACGACAAACTTGACCTCTGAAACTCCCATTGGCTGTTGTAGGTGGCGCTGTTCTGGCATTTTTTGAGTCCCATAAAAATAAACACCCAAATATAAAATTTTTCACCAGGTCTGATGTTTGGGAAAAATGTTACAACTTTTCATGCATGTTCAGGGGGTGAAATTAGGGCTCAAAGTGCAGAATTTGACATCTCTCGAGCAAAAACAATAGGCCCGAGCCCCGAACGGGGAAGGACACATAGGATTCATTGGTCCATAAATGACCACTGTCCATAAATGTTAATGGGTGTTAATAAATGTGCATATGTCGAATCTCTGCTTGTCGATATTAGCTGAAGAACCGACTCTAACACTATACAACATTTTCACTTAGGAGAAAGTATAGTTAGAGGCACCTTGAAATAAGTATAGTATACATACGTACTGTTTATGTATTTGCATATGGATTTTATACAGCAGATAAACTGATTAGTGAATTGTCAGTGAAAAAATAGTGATAGCTTTTTGCACATTCTCGGACAGAGGGGATGGATTATCAAATACAATGTTGAGATCAGTGCTTCAGAGCTCCACACACAGACATGAATAAACTGGTTTATAAGCCCCGTTTCCACCACCCCTTCTTCCCCCTACTCTACTCGGCTCTACTCTACCCCTATTTGCAGAGATTCTACTGGTTTAACTGGTATCAGGTACTTTTTAGTACCTGCTTGGCCCTGGTTTTATGCAGGCCAAGCTGGTACTAAAATGTTCAAACTGACTGATTTGCTAGAGTGCTGCTGGAAGCCATGGTTTCCAAGGAATTTCCATGGGAATTTCCATATTTCAGACACATTCACAGTTAAAATGTAGTTTGAGTCATGTTCAGTGCAGATCGACATGGTTTTTCATGTCATTGTTATTACATTTTTAATTGAATAATTTAGTTTGAAGAATGGTTACAGGCCGAGTTTTGACACAAATCAAGCAGCCGATTCTCTATCGTAGCCATAGACTGGATATCAGGAGTGGACAAACCAAGTGCTGTGTGTTGGCCGAATGTTGAAGAAGCAGATTTTAACATAAGCGTTCTTTATATGGATATTTGTTCTGAAGGGGTGACCTACGAGCTCTAGCAGAGGCCAATGCAAACTAACGTGTTTCTAAGATTGTTGCAAGGGCAAGCTGGAGTTGAAGCCAAATGAAGGAATCTGATTGGTCAATCCTAATATAACTCATATCTGTATATCTAAATAAAAATCCCAGGATTATAGACTGCTAATGTATGTGTGATACAAACGCTTACTGAGCTGGAGAAATTTACTTCTCAAGTCAATAGAAGTTTGTGCAAAACTTCCATAACGTCCATAAATACTTTCCTATTGGTATTCATTGAGATTGGGGGTATGCATTGTCCATCGATAAATGGTCTATGATAGTAGCTCAAACTTTAAATGGCTCTGTCTATGTGGGTTTGTGTTTGCAGGCGGCCTGTGCTCCCTCAGCATCGACAAAGCTTTGCCTGAGGACGAGGGCCAGTACAAGTGTGTCGCGGAGAACGCCACAGGTAGAAGCGAGTGCTCCTGTATGGTGCTGGTGGTCGGTAAGTCACGACAACTCACATTTCTACCATTTACAGAATAGACAGAATAGAGGCTTAAATAAGAGTGAACCAGACATATGGAGAACACTGGTAGATTACAGATCACAATCTAAATCTCTTGATAAATGGTATTTTCAAATAAAATGTTTCTCGAACGAATTGTAAATACCGGTATTTGGAACAATACATAGTTCCCACAGACCAATGAATGTCACATGACCTCCTCGGAGACGCCATCTTTGATGGCACGCTGCTGTGTTTGTGCATTCCATTAAACAGAAGAATGAGAATAAATGTAGATATTCAAACGCAAATTGGAAAAAAAGGGCAACTTTTGAGCAAATAATTGTATATTAATACAATGGCACCACAGTTTAACGTGCTACGGACATGTTTTACATATTTGATCAAATTATGCAGCAAGAATTAACAAGCAATGCAAACATTTCTCAAAAACTTTAGATTTAATACCAGTTGGAGCTCCATTTAATTATTTTAATTATATTAACAATTAATTTAATTAATGCTAATGCCACACTCTGGATTGCTGTTATTGTTTATTTCCGCGTTTTTGACCGTATGTTTTGGTGAATGGTGGGCAACTGATTTTTCCAGGCGTAAAGAGCAGTTTATTTTATGACACAGATCTTTTTACAGAAGCAATGCTGTTTGTGAACATTGTTTTAGCCCACCATAGAACTATTATTATCTATTTAATACATTTACGTTGCCCTCGAGAGCCTCGGACGCGACACCGATCCTCCTCATAATAAAGTAATCTAACGCTAAATAATGAAACTCTCAAGTTACCAGATATCAGCATACACAAGTTAGTACTGAGTAAATTACGTCTGTCAACACATTATAAGATACGATACGCACCTGACACAAAGTGCTCCGAGCATATTCTTGCGTGTTTTGAGGGAGTTTCTTGCCTGTTTATCTTCGCAAGCCATAACCTCCGTCGTTGTTCTGACAAAAGCTTAGTCTTCTCACATTCATGAAGTCTAATGATGGGTATACTGTAAAATCCAAGTTTAACGGAACCTCCGGCACGATTTGAACATCCATTGACCCAGCAGGAGATGACCATTTTCAACTTTATCACGACATTAACACGTTTCAGCTTGTTTTTCTATTGTTTTGCCCACAGAATGCCAACACAAATGGCGCCGGGTCGGCAAATCCCCGTATGTAGTGACGTCATGTAGGAACTATGTATTGCTTCTCGCAGGTGTTTGTCCCATTTCTGTAGATGACTAATACTGTTTTAATTGTTATTTCATTGTAGTTCTATAAAGCAGGGTTTGCATTTGGGTTTTATTACGAATGAACAAATGAATGTGTTACTCCCAACACTGGTAATACAACTCACTTTTTGCCAATAGACTATTTATTTTATTATGAAATCATATGTTTGAATAAGGGTTATGCAACAAACATCTCTTTATTCAAAGGATCAATCTATAGAAACTAAGAGAATGAAGCATGAACAACATTTTCAATTGGAGTCACCTCTTAAATTATTTTCAGTTGACCAACATTGTCAAGGGTTTTTTTTTTTTTTTTTTTGGCACAGACCTGTGTGATCTGTTTGTTTTGTGAGGATTCCTCTGGTCTCAGCTTTTTCCTGTATTTACACTCTTTTCTAATTCTTTATTTATCAAAGCTGTTCCTGGAAGAGCCTCGTTAGCAGTGGAGCTTACAGGAATGATGGTCAAACTCAAGCAAAACATGACTTTTTACATGAAAAAATCCTAACAGTAAAAGCATTTGAGCCTTACAGTTCATACAAAGCAAATGGATTAGTGAGAGGTTTGCAAAATGATGTAAAACCAGACATCCCCAATATTGTTGTCTCTGGGATCTGGATAAAGGCTGTGGTTCTTTAATGGAATCACCAACTCAACTGCAATTGTTTCTTTCTCTTTTAAGATAAGTTTTATCCAACAAATTCAATTCTATATCCTACATTCCCAGTTTTCCCACCAACATAACATCAGAGGATCTTTGAAATTGTTCACTTGTGAACTTTAGAATACACTAAGCTGACCAAGTTCCTCGCTCATGTTGTCTTTCTGGAGGGGAATCATTAATTAAAAACAATCATTTTGGGGGAAAAAGGAGAGGTGTGATACACAAATAACTCTTTAAAACTGGGGTAGTCAACCTATATTATTTCACAAGTTATAGATTTTGTTTAATCCCCACAGGAAGAACCAATGAGAACAAATCATGTTATTTAGACACCATAATTTTGCATACTTGTAAGATCAAACTGACCAACGCCCAGTCTAGCTTCTTTAAAGAGGATAATCCTTTCACTTTATGACCTAAGAGATAAACTTGTTTATGTTCAGAAATGTCATATTTCATAAAGCCCTTTTTAAACTACCAAGACCGCTCCATTTTGTAGT
Source organism: Knipowitschia caucasica (assembly GCA_964034765.1). Taxonomy (NCBI): domain Eukaryota; kingdom Metazoa; phylum Chordata; class Actinopteri; order Gobiiformes; family Gobiidae; genus Knipowitschia; species Knipowitschia caucasica. The sequence goes on along the minus strand of OZ035837.1, from coordinate 15,313,410 downwards.
AAAACTCATACATGTCACTGCTTCACTGGAACAAACAGAAACATAAAGAACCGTGTTTAATATTTATCCATGTTGTTAAATCATGCTCCTCTCTCCTCTTCTGCTGCCTCTGCACAGACCCGGCAGAGAACTCCCCGGCTGACAAGAAGTCCAAGAAGGCCACGCCGACTTCAGAGAGTGAGTTTCCAAAATATGCAGCTGCAGACTCTTTCCTTTTGTCCCAATAAGGCTGTGCGGGCTGGGATGGCTGGTTCCCACACACACACGCACACACGCAGCAGAGAGAGGCAGCCGCGGGGCTATTTTCGAGTGCTTTGTGTATCATTGGAACCATCAGCGCGTATATCACTGTCAGGTTATTATTCCTACCTCTGGACGATAAGCCCACCGCGTTTCCCATCTGGCCCTATAGGTCACTGCCTCTTTAAGAGACGGGGAGAAGATCATGTGGGTTATGGCTGTATCTTTGGTTGGTTCTGTCGAAAAATGAGAGACTTGGGGATCTTAAGTAAGAAATGCTTTTAAGATGGGGTTCGATCCTTGATTGTGGTGGAAATCTGTAGTTATTGTTGTTAAATGATTGGGGTTGTTAGAGAATGACTGAACTTAGAAACGGCTAAAGATAAACCATGATGTACGTTTTCAGTCACGATTGTAATGTATTTGACTGCATATTGGAGTAAGTGTAAGTCCTTTCAGAAACATCTGGGCGAGTGGATAGCACTCTCGCTTCTCAGCAAGAAGGTCCTGGGTTCAAATCCCGGTCGGAACAGGGTTTTTCTGAGTGGAGTTTGCATGTTCTCCCTGTGTGTGCGTAGGTTTCCGGTTTCTCCGACCACTAAAAACACATACAATAGGTCTGCCATTCGCATCCTGTACTGGCGACCCCGCTCCCATCTCTGTGTGGAGTGAGAGACAAATGCCCAAAAATAACAATTATAAACCGCTTTGTGACTCAGGTCTGTGAAAGGCGGTACAGTATATAAAGATTACTTACTTACTTACTTACATCTGAGAAATACTGTATGTATTTTATACTTTGTTGTATTTTGTGTATTTGTTTTTAGATTTTTATCAAAATCTTTATGCATAATTATTGTTTTGAACTATACATGATATAACCCTATAAATGACATAAACCCCATTAAGATTATACATATCTGATGTAAACTGAAATTACTGTAAAAAAGTCTATTTGAATCACTGAAATATTTAGTGATGAATACCAAATTGAGAGTTTAATCTGGGTTGAGTATTGGAGTAAATACCTAAACCTTCACCCATGTTTCTTCATGACTAATTTTTTTGCAGACTTCAAATTAGTTTTCTTGAAATTTAGATGCAATATGTAGTCGACTAATACAACATTTAGGCAGCTAAGAAACCATCAACTGATTCATCGACTAAACAACTAAATATTGCCAACACACAATGCTGTCAAAGTAACTGGAGAAGAACTGGGAACTATGAAACCTACAGATTGTGACCCAAACCAAATCTTGTGGTGGTGACCTTCTGTTCCTGGAATAGGCCATAATGAAAATCCCTGCTCATCTTTGAAGTTGTCAAAGTTCTCCTCCAGGTGCGGTCCTTAGTTCCTCTTCAGTGGTGTGAAGCCTGAAGCTCATCAACACTGACTCCAGTGAAGTGTGAAGTCTCATCACATGGAGCTCCTCTCCCTCCTCAGATCTCCTCTGGACCTTTATAAACACCAGATAAACTCACTAAACTCACCTAAACCAGAAACTAGTGTGGAAACAGGGCATGCAAGATAAGATAATACTGTATTGATTAACAATGGATACATTTACATAGGCTTTTATCATGCTACAAATATCTTCACAAAGAGATTAAAGGAATTGTGTGTATAATTATATTTATAGTCTTATGTACTGCTGCCTCCTCATAACTTTTCTGCACTCTCGCTTGGGGAAAAAAACCCTTCAAATTCAATTTAATTTATTCTAAATCACAACAGCAGTTGTCTCTGAGGACAGTACAAAGTTGTCCATTCACAATCAACAGACCAGAGAATCAATCCGTTTGAACTTAGGAAATATTATTTTAACCAACAATAATAAGAAACACTTAGGAGCCATTGGTCCATAGGGAGCGGGATGACCATAAATGTTCTTAATGTCCTTAAATGTCCCGGATCATCACTGTCCTTAGACCTTCCTGCATCTGTAAGGGAAAAAAAGAGTGGGAAAAAAGGATAAGCCTGGTAGAGAGGGATCTGCTCCCACAGACAGACAGGCTGTAGATCCAGAACTCAGGCTGTAAATACAGTGACTTGCGAAAGTATTCGGCCCCCTTGAACTTTTCACCACATTTCAGGCTTCAAACATAAAGATATAACATTTTAATTTTTTGTCATGAATCAACAACAAGTGGGACACAATCGTGAAGTGGAACAAAATTTATTGGATAATTTTAAACTTTTTTAACAAATAAAAAACTGAAAAGTGGGGCGTGCAATATTATTCGGCCCCTTTACTTTCAGTGCAGCAAACTCACTCCAGAAGTTCAGTGAGGATCTTTGAATGATCCAATGTTGTCTTAATGACTGATGATAAATAGAAGAATCAAGTCTCTGTATAAATGCACCTGCTCTTTGATAGTCTCAGGGTTCTGTTTAAAGCGCAGAGAGAACCATGAAGACAAAGGAACACACCAGGCAGGTCCGAGATACTGTTGTGGAGAAGTTTAAAGCCGGATTTGGATACAAAAAGATTTCCCAAGCTTTAAACATCTCAAGGAGCACTGTGTAAGCAATTATATTGAAATGGAAGTTTAGGCAATGGGACAGTGGGTAAATAGCAATGTACAGACTACAGCTGAAGTCATAATGATGACAGAAGGAGGAGAGGATAGTGCTCAAGTTCCTAAGTCCTAGTCCAGTTGAAATAACAAACGTTACGGGTCTCATGTGCACTGACGGATCACCGCATCTACCAAGGCATTATGTACTGCAGGGCCTAACTTAGGCCTGCCTCACATTTTTATAAAGTCTTTCCTATTTAATTTGGATAAATGAGGCTGTGTTTCTGCTGCTGCGATGGAGACACAAATACCAGGCTGTACTATTTTTATATGTGGTTTTAGTAATGATTGGTTCAGCAGCAAAGCAACACATGCTAATCATACCCAAAGATTAGCGCTAACTGAAGATAAAGTAAGATACAGTACAGTAAGTACAACATCCTGTAGAGATCTGACTTGTAATGACATGTAGACATATAGACATATATGACATTAATTTATTCAAACACATTTATTGATTTTTTTTTTTGTAACGTTTTGTGAACTAATCCGACCCCGACATTTTTGTTCTTTTACTAGAAATCAATGTACTGTATATTTTACATGCTGATGTGCTGAGAGAGGGCTGGTACTTTTTTCCACATTTCTACTCTTAAAAAGCTGAGACTGAGACCAAAAAAACATATATGTGAAAACTAGTGATAGATCCAGACAGTTTGGTGGGTGGTGAGAGCGAGGAAATAGTTGCATGGATTAATTTCATATTTTTTGTGGTTTCAAAGTTTAGTACCCTGACAATTACGGGATTACCACTTTCCCCAACATAATGCAATATTCTACTGGGACTGATTTTTTCCAATTGTTCAGTGGCTTTATATTTCCAGTTTTATATTCCCATGTAGTTGTATCATTTGTAAGTAAATATATAGCACGTGCTTCCAGAGGAAAAAAGCTTTCTTGCTTTTGCCGCATGCATCAAGTCTCTGTACCTACTGCCTCTGCCACAAACGTGCATTACCAATGACCCAGCATTGAAATGATATCTATAGATCCATGGACGCTACGCATGGTGCGGTTGTTTTTTTTTAGCATTTCCCAAAATGTTTTGCGGTTCATGTTCGGCCGTGATAGTTCGAGAAGCCTCTGCCTACGTCCCCCAGAATGTTGCGCGCTTCTGATTCTTTACTTCCTGTGTTTTTCTCCTGTTTTTTCTAACAGAGTGCAGTTAAACTATCGAACATTCTATCAACCCCATTTTCTATTGATATCGAGCATGTGTCAATCGCAATATATATCGTTATTGTTTTATCGCCCAGCCCTAATTTTTCTACACTTGTTATCAGAAAACACAGAATGGCCATTTCAGCATTTATTCTCGAATAAATCTGCAGGCATGATGTAACACTATGTCATAAATCCACACTATAAGTGCGCTGCATTTTTGTAGAAGAACATATTTACCACGTTACGTAAGAGGGAGAAGAGAGCCGTGGTCTTATTCCACAGATATAAATTCTAATCTGATCTAAAGCAGGTCTAAGTCATTCTAAAGGACGACTATTAACCCACGCACTGCCAGATAATCACAGTGTGTCCTGGTTTTACGAGGCCCACCAGAGACAAGCATTTACAGAGGTGGCAACTTATCTGTCATAGGAATTGGAAATAGCCTCATAGACGAACTATTGTATGGTGAATATTATGGCTTTAATTATTAATTTGTCCATGACATCATATTACATACATACATCATATACATAGCCATCGCATTAGCCGTTACACAAAGGATTGCAGGATTAGTGAAAATGAAAAGAATTTGCCATTTTTGTGGTTGCAAAGGAGCAAATGGAAAAAATATCACTTGGATTTAGGAAATTGTCTGTTGATTTAAGTTTAAGTTATTTTAATCCATGGAAGTATATTCTGTCTCGTTGTCAGCATTATTTTTTATATATTATCTGTAAAAATGTGTTTCTGGATTACTTTTTTTAAATGATCATATCAGAATATATATATCAAGGAGAGCGCTAGACCAGCTGTAGGAATTTACTTTTCAATGAAAGTCAAGAGAAGACGGTGAGTTGGAGCAATACTTCGTCTATGGGCACTTTCTTATTGGGCCTCTTTCAGCTTGAACTCTGAACAAAGTAAGACTTTCTAAACACACGGATATCAATAATTGCAGTCCTGGTGAGCTTGTTTTTAGTCTGAGGCCTAGGTCTATATGTTGTGCTCAAGGAATTACTGTTTCAAAACTCTTTAATGAAATTATATTTTCATTCAGTTAAATCCGTGTTTGCATGTGTGGTTTAAAACACCAGGACAAATTGGAATATAGGGGTCAGTGAGTGGTCAGGGCATTTCCTGTGTCTTGGCTTTTGTATATTAGTGTTTTCTCTGATAAATATGAATTTTGGACGTCGCTCGCGTCACAGCATTACTGCCAAGGACATTTGCGGCCGGATATATTATGTTTTGTCTCACTTCAATGTGTACTCCAGACCCTGTTGCATCCGGTGTTTATGAGTGATAATATTGATTACCATTAGCCTGTTTCGTTTAGTGATGCGCCAATATGATACTGACATCGGATATTGGCATCTATATTGGAAATTATATTGGATCGAGTATTGGAGTGAAGATATATGATCAGTCGAGATCTTTCGTAGGCTTTTATTTTGGTGTAATAAGTCTGTTTATCCAGACTACTGGATAAACAGTATCCTAGTCTATGGCTTTTAGGTTCTTCTAATAAGACAATTAAAGCAAAACACTTTAATTGTCTTATTAGAAGAACCTAAAAGCCACAAACATAAGAAGACAGAATGAATTTTCTACATTTAGTATCCTAGTCTACTAGGGCGACAGTAGCTCAGTTGGTAGAGCATTGGCCTTTGAGCCTGAAGGTCGTGGGTTCGAGCCCACCATAAGACCTACTTCACGACTCCCACTGATGACTGCTGTCGTTGTGTCCTTGGGCAAGACACTTAACCCTACTTTGCCCAAAGCCCCAACTGAAAGATCTCAGCTCCTGTGGACTCACCACCTGCAGGAGGATCAGTGAGGGGCTGGTGCTCTGTGTACTGGGTGCAGCTCTGACTGCCACCCCCCCGACCCAGAAATGGATTAAGGGGAAGAAAATGGATGGATGGATGGATGGATGGATGGATGGATGGAAGTCTGTTTATTGGCTGATTACCAGATTGTCATATACAGTAGGTTTAACTTTTACTGAGGAGTTACATAACTGTAAAACCACAAAAAGTGAAGCTTTGTAATACAATCGTTCAAACTAGTTCCTTGCTTTAAAAACAGGTTGGTTCTTTTTGACTCAGTCACATCTTCAGATCAGCAAAGAGAGTACCACCCTCTATCCGCTCTCAGCTCTCACTGGGCTCTTTTTCACAAAACTTGCGAAATAAAACATGTAGATAATGCGATATAAGAGATCCTTTATTTGTCTCATAGTGGGGAAACTTCAGTGTTGCATCTCCGGTTACAGAACAGTAGGAATGAGGAGCACACAACACAAGATAAATGAGCAATTACATACATTAAAATCTTTAACTCTCCAACTTTGGCATAATGAAGAAGCAATAAATAAGTCATCTCATACAGTTCATGCAGTCCCTACCTGTGTACCCATCCCAGGGTCACTTCAGGCCTCTCTCGAACATATGTGACATTGCCAATCCTCCGTAAGACCCGAAACACCCAGGCGTAAATCTGCGCTGCTACGGACATTTAATGGATGTTTTTGTGCGCAGTGGAAAAAGCGCGCCTTATCTTTATGATCCCGGCTTAAGCCCTCCCTCCCTCCCTCCCTGCCTCACGAGAGAGTGTGTTTACAACCGGACCAGGCTCACGTTTCACCAGCCTCGCAGACCGACGTTGAATAAACACACGTGCTTCAGGCCGTTTGTTCAATTAAATTCATGATTCAAAGGCAGGAGCAAGATTCTACCTGGTTTTGTTTGGAGCACAGTTTGTGGCTTTAAAGCAGGTGTCTCAAACCAGTAGCTCGCCAACCCCATTCTTGTAGCTCACCGAAAGATTCAAGAATTTAACACATTAGCCTGAATGATTCACTTTGATTCATTACAAACTGTAGTGTTTTTCAACCAGTTTGCCTTGTCTGCCTTGAGACTTTGCTTGGTCTGCCTTTTGGTGATCCATTTTCATCTAATTGATCCAAATAATGTGAAAAGAAAACAATGTGAGGAGATTAGAACAGCTCTTTTTTGACATTCTTTATAATATACTTTGGTGATAGCCTGGCTTAGCCAGCCGTAAACTCCAGTCAATTATTGTTTTCCTACATGTACGTTCTGGGTCTGGTCCCTGTGGCTGCAGTTACCACTGTTGAATCCCCTCTGACCAATCAGCAAGCGCGGAAGTCAAGTGTTGTTTTATAGGTGTTGGTGACGTCAAGAGTATGTGGCGAATTTGCTGGTTGTAGTTTGGCAATTGCGCCGAATGCGATGGTAAAGAAATCACTTCTGGTACAGCTCCAAATATTAAGCAAGAGAAATGTTTAGCAAATTTCATTGCTGGCAAAGATGTTGTGGTTCCACTCCCCATGGGCTCTGTTTATGGCAAAGGAGATGGCTAAAGCAAGGCTACATGCTAGCGACTCACTGATGTATGAATGAATTGATTTATTTTCGCCTTTTAGAATATCATAAAAATGCATGATGGTTATATTTCCTTTTCTGTCAGAAAGTAAAGTAAAACCATTTTTGTTCAGTTGAGAAGTGCTTCTTGATAAAGCCATGATGCTGCCAAGGTCCATAAAAGTTCTGTATATGCCGTGTCCATAGACCCTCCTGGAAAACTCAATAACCAAGTGGGAGTCAATGAGAGAGTTACTTGCTCCCATGGACAGACCTGTAGATCCAGGATTCAGAACTGAGGCTAAAGATCCAGGACATTCATCATGAATGTGAATGCTAATGATGAACTAATGTCACTACAAACTAGTGACAGAAAGAATAAGGATAGAAGAAGGATTTGCCCCGTAGGGAAATGTGTCTTCTGCGACTGAGCAATCCTTCAATTCCACTGGGGAAACCTGTAAGAGGCAGTGGCCCAGGGCCGTTCTGAAGATGATGATGCTCTTAGGTCTGGACTCCCGGAGCTGGACGATTTCTTTTCCAGACACAGGGAGAAATATAGCATTCACATCACATTCTCTTTATTAAATATCCCAGATGTAATACTGGGGTGCTGTAGATATTTCTATGCTTTTTTTTGTAAAGATAATAATAATTTGACTCTTTTTGACACGAACACAAAGTATCGAATACAAAGTATTTAAATCATAAATTATCCCAGTACATGAAAAACAGTAAAGATATAATCCCTCAGTTGTGTGCACAATTGAACATTGTCAGAGAAGAAGTCTGTCTCACATTTTCAGGAAGACTGTTCCAGATTTGAGCTACAGGAATCTGGAACGCTGCCTCCCCAGGTTTAGTTTTGACTCTGGCAGGCCGCCAGTCCCTGTGCTCCTCAGAGTCAGAGTTGGTTCATGTAATACTAACATGTCTTGGATGTATCAATCAATCAATCAAAGTTTATTTGTAGAGCGCCTTTCATGCACAGGGCAACACAAAGCGCTTCACAGTCCACATCACAAATCATCACATAAAACAAACACCAGAATCACAATTAAAACATTAAAATCACACAAAAGATTAAAACACAATTAAAACATTAAAATCACACAAAAGAATAAAACCATTAAAAATTTCAAAATTACAAAAAATAAATTTTAAAAAAATAAATAAATGACAGCAGTGCATTAGAAATGGAGATAAAATCCTTCAGTTGTATGCACAGGCAAACAGAACAGTCTTTAACCTGGATTTGAACATTGACAGAGTAGACGCCTCCCTCACATTTTCAGGGAGATTGTTCCAGATCTTAGCTGCATGGATCTGAAACGCAGCCTCCCCATGTTTGGTTCTCACTCTGGGCACCAGCAGGAGGCCAGTCCCTGTGCTCCTCAGAGTCCGGGCTGGTTCATATGACACCAACATGTCACTAATGTATTTTGGTGCAAGGCCATGGAGAGACTTGTACACAAGCAGAGCTGTTTTACAAGCAGAGCATGTACTTTATAATACTTAATAACTGCCCTAGATAAAGATATAGTGGTTTTCCCGTTGCTCTTAACAATTTAAATAGTATGTTTAGGATGTCTTTCCTGCTTTTTATTTGGTATTTTTTTGTGCAGACGTACCCCACTATACTGTACATACAGTACTTAAAAATCTGCTGACATATTGGACCAGTGTTCTTGATACATTCAGAGAACACTTTTACCCAATAATCAATTACTTACATTTCTGGTTATTTTATTTGTTTATCAATTTTATTTGATTAAACAAGTGTACACAAATACATAAAACACTACGACATTTAGAGCCAAGGCTGATTTGTAATTTCTGTCTCTACAAGGGCAATTAAAGACATTTTACATTGTTATTCTCACATGTTCCCTTTGACCCTGCAGAATTATACATGCGATGGAGCTCCTGCAGCCACTCCTGATGCTTCCTTATAAGGCCCTGTGTCCTCCGCGGGGCAGACTGCTTTTCCTCCACACAGCGCACACTAAACACGGCCGGGTTCTCCTTTTAAGCAGCGCACCCGCCACACGCCGCAGCCTCCGGGCCCAAGTTTGGAAGGGCTCCGAGAACATGCCTTGATAGCCGCTCGGACGCACCCCTCCTCTTGTTAAAAGCCCTTGTGTAAATGGGCATTACGGGCTTGTAAAAATTAGACTTTGTGAACTTGGTTTCAGAGATGTTTGGGAGACGTGACAGGTGATGTTGTGAAGGAGCACTAGTGTAGTTTGTCAAGTGACGGGACATGCATATGTTGTTTTTTACTGTGGGTCGAAGAATGCAACTGTTTCAGGTTCACAGTCAGTTTTTGTCATTTGCAGTAAAACCACAGGGAATGCACTTCCAAAAAGTCCCCAGTTTGCACAAGACAAGTGCAGGAAACAATTGTCACTGCTTTGTTTAAACGGATAACTGAATAGTTTTCCTTTATAGTATAGAAAGGAAAACAACTCTTTGGAAATGAGGTTAAGTTATTATAATCCATGCAGTGCTTTTTGTCCTCTGCATTTGATTCTGCAATGAAATTAGTACAACTTGTCAGGCCAGGGGTCGCCCCAGAGCTGCCTCCCTATATTTAGTCCTGACTCTGGGCATCAGCAAGAGGCTACTTCCTGTGCTCCTCAGAGTCAGAGTTGGTTCATACATTCTGCAGGTCTGTGACAGTAATAACTTTAAAGCACAGTGTTTCTTTCCCCTTTGCTCTGTGTCATCCTTCTCTCAGTGCTGATGGAGAACAGAGCTGGGAATGTGACGAGCAGAGGAGAAACAAACCACTGGAAATGCTTCACTTTGATCCCAGCGGGAGGTTGTCTGGTTAAACACATTTTAAATTAGTTCATTGGAAAGGCTTCCCGGTTCTATCGTTCTATGGTCACGCCATCCACGTGCAAATCCATATTCATGTATTATCCATATTGGGAGACGCTAGCTCCGTCAACAACAGTGGGTGTGTGTGGGAGGCGATAGCTTCGTGGGTGCGGGGAGGGGAGCAGAAAGAGCGAGGCCAGCGAGTCCGCGGCTTCAAAATCCCAAATTCAGTTAGTGCAGCTTTAACCGATGGCACATACTGGTTGCCTCCCTTCTGTCAGTGTGCCCCAGGGCAGCTGTGACTAGGGTTGGGCACCGAGAACCGGTTCCTATTTGGAACCGGTTCCTAAAGTGCGGTTCCGGAACCGTTAAGAAGACGTTTGTATTTTGATTCTTTTTTCGATTCCTAAATGCCGGATGCGGCCCGCACAGCGGCGTCGGAAGCGTTTGGAAAGTGGGGGGGGGACACGTTTCAAAAATGCTTAGCAGCTGTCCACCCAGCTTTGTGAAAAACTCAGTGAATTAAGCTCTTATGAGACGGCGCGCTCGTGTTTGCTCAGTATTTGCCACATTTAGCTTCAGCCACACACTCCTGCCATCGCAAAGAAACCTCTCAACGCTTGTATCTTCACATTTTCCACAAACTCAAAACTGAGTCAAGGGGTAAAGGAAGCAAACATTTATCCGTCAAATGACTAATTCAGATATTATTTGGTTAAGTTAGAGTCCAGACAGCGAGGTTTAACGGGCGTATTGACCGGTTGAACACTCGTGCTAGCCCGGTGCAGTTTCCCCAAACTCACGCTACATCAGTTTCATCACTCGCTTTACAAACACATCCAAAACTGATGTTCCTTACCTTAAAGTTACTGGTCAGGCCCTTTGTAATTATGAAGAAGGGAAACACGCTGTCCACCTGCCGAGGACCGCAAAAAGTCCTGCTCCTCCTCCATGTAATAATCTGTAAAAAACTCCGAAAACACGATGCACGAGCACGAGTCCTTGTGCTTTGGTCAAATCTGTCAGTCCGTCCAACGATAATCCTCCAGTATTCTCACTTTAGCCGTTTTTCAGCGGTTTACAGAGACGTGTTTACTTCTTCTTCTTCTGTCGATTATTGGCGGGTGGCAACCAGCAGCTTAGGTGCATACCGCCACCTACTGTACCGTGTGTGTCTCGGGAAGCTAGTTAATTCAGGTTACATTCTGATTGTGCATAGCTTTCCACCCCGGAGGGGGGCAAACCGAGACGTGTTTACATTTCAGCCGCTCTGAGATGATGGTGGGCGGTGCCACATAAACACCGCTTGTGTGTGTGTGTGTGTGTGTGTGTTCGTGTTCCTTGTTTTTTAATTTAATTTGTTTTTATGTAAAGCACTTTCTGTTGCCTTATAGCAGGAAAAGTACTTATGAAATAAAATTTGAAAAAAAAAAAAAAATTATCTTTTTTTTTTCTCTCCTGCACCTCAAAGAATCGGAATCGAGAATCGTTTAGAACAGGAATCGATAGTGAGAATCGGAACCGGAATCGGAATCCGAAAATTGCAAACGATGCCCAACCCTAGCTGTGACTGCAGTAGTAGTTTATCACCACTGTGTAAGGAGTGAATGAATAATGACATGTGAAGTGTTTTCGAGTGTTCAAAAAGCACTGCATAAAACTGATGCATTATACAGTTAATGTATTTATTTTTACATATTTGAAACTTATAATATTCTGCACAGTCCTCTGTGGAACTATAATGAAAAGATGGATAAAGTTTGTATTATATAATATATTTCTAAACAATACAATACAATTCCATCAAAAAGAAAGGTAAGTGGCCCCTAACACTACTGATAAATGTTTATTTCATTTATTGAAGATGAATTGCTATACAAGTCAAAATATATTAAAACTGAAGCGTGGATTGTGATACAGATGATTTCGACTTCTGATCTTTACAATGGCATGTAACATAATGAAATGAGTTGGGGTCAGCAGATTACAGATGCTTTGAAAGACTTTACTGTTTTGTTTATAGTCAATGATCAAAGCTTAAAATAGTTTCTATCATTTGATAAATCTGCGAAACCACAATTACCCAGCTCAGTTAGAATCTACATGCTATAATATATGTTGGGATGAACTTTCTTGATGTCCTGCCATCACCGTGGTTCCTCTCCACTGAGGGACCACCTAACCACCTGGCTGACCTCCTGACTCATGTTAGTGACATCTCGGCTGATATATACAGTATGTGGGTGTCTTTCCACTGTTGGAGTCTCCCTGTCATCACCATGTAGCAGAAAGCCCACTGCTGAGGGCCAGAGCCTCTCTCTTTCCATCTTGTTTCCTTGTGTGTTTGTATGTTATTTTCTGTTATCTCTGTGTGTTATATGTAACGGTTAAGTTTCATAAAATGTCCTCCATTTGGTTTGTCTAATATATCATAACAATATCTTCTGTCTACTTAAATAAGCTTTGATGTAAGACTGTATGGATTGCATTTGTTATATTTGGCAGTGGCATTCAACCAAATCTATTCCTTGCTATTGAAATGTACACGACCATCCATACGTTGCCCCTTTTGACCTGTGGAGGGCCTCATCACAGTCCATATATCACTGCTGAGTGAGTGCGAGTGTGATGACATGAGCCTTATCGATCTGTCAACACGGCAACAGCATGTCCAGCTATTAATATGTGCGCTATTGTGTAACATGTATGTTGTAGCTTCAGGATATTGTTAATGAGAAGGGTTTTTAGCATGTGTAATGAAACAGTTTAAGGGTTGCATCTGTAGTTGTGGAAGCGGTTTAGTAATGTTAGGACAGTTTAGTGAATAAATGCTGCTATATTCTGTTCCTGATGTCCATTTGCCTTGGTTCTGTACTGGTTCTGCTTTTGAATAGAATATTTCTATTGTCGCGTTCTTGGTAACACAGCGGCTGAATTCAGCGCTGTGAAGAGGTTGTGGGTCTGGCTACTAGGTCTCAGTGTGTGGAGTCTGCATTCATGCTGTCAATATTTTGGGACACCCATAATTGTGACTTAATAAAAAGTTATCCATTTTCATAGTGGAGGCCTTTTCTGATGGAGGACAAAGCATAAATGTATCGGGTGTACCTCATACCTTACCCGCAGATCTGACCAGATTCAGTGATGCCTCCTTATTGTGTTGCAGAAATTTTATGATAAATATATAGGCATCAATATCTGTATAATCATTCACAATATTTATTATTTATCAGTGTTTCTTCATTTAAAAATCAGACAATATTCACATCTACTGTATGTAAACATGATTCTTACAAAATGGGACAATCGTGTCTAGAAAACAAGAAAGTACTGTAACAGACCGGGTTAGCATGTTTTAATTTTATTTATTTATTGTTTATTTGGTTGGGACAGTACATGTTAATGAACACATCACTCCGGATTGTAGCCATGGGCTAATTTGCGTCCGTTGTCCCACATTCACAAACACACACTCATTCACCCTGAACTATTGTACATGTTTTTAGTGGTAGGGGAAACCGGAGTGCCCTGAGGAAACCTACGCAGACACGGAGAGAACATGTAAACTCCACTCAGAAAGGCTTGGTTCTGACCAGGATTCAAACCCCGAACCTTCTTGCTGAGAGGCGAGATTGCTATCCACTAAGCCACTGTGGCATATCATTGTTCGCTCCTCAATATTGATATTCGTGTTAAAAAATGTAGTGTTCGTTCTTCAGATTAATCCATTTGTTTAGAATGCAGATAGAATATTTCAACTTTGAGTAAAGACAATAAAACATATGTTTTGATCCATAACAGAGCTTTTTATCATTTACACAATGCCTAATATTTCTTCATGCAAATAAATCCTGTTGGTGCCATAATAACAGACCAATCAGGAGCCTTCTTTATACTTTATAGACTTTATTTATCTCACACAAGAGAAATTTACATGTCACATTTGGCATCGATAGAATCACTCAGATTTGTGCAAAAGACAGAAGTGTGCAAACATGCTAAATGCAAAACCTATAGTCTTTTCAGGATATATTATGTACAATAAAAAAGTGGAAATTAAAGTGATAGTCTGTAACTCTAAATTAATTACAAATTTTAGGAAATGTGATAAATTGACCTCCTGGCCTTAAATGTTGATATAAAATAAGTCATTTTATTAATTCTAATATTACGGGCAAGTCCCGCCTTCCCTGCTCTTAGCTATAGTTCAGAATCCACGGTGCCGTCGAGGTTAACCAATCGAGTCATGCCAAGGGCTGTCAATCATCGGCGCTGATGCTTGCAGCTGCGCGCATGCGCAGTTGTTTGTTTTCGCGGAGCCTCTATTAGGCTCTGGAACTACATGAAAACTGAACAAAGAATTCTGAACATCCGCGCTGAGGTACTTATGTATATTCTGAACCTATATCCATAATCAGATCCTCTGCAGATGTGTCCTAAAATGTGCAATTCATGATAATAGCACTTCCTGGTTTGCCGCGATCGCTTTTTTTGTGCATAAAAACATTATTTTTTTCATTAAAACTTTCACAAATAATTCTGAAAACCTCCGTGCATGTGTATTTATAATGTATATGTATAATGTGTTCTCTGATTAACATTTCAAAGTGTTACGGAAACGTAGGTGTAGACCAATCAGAAAGGAAGGGGGAGGGAGCTTGCGTCGTTTTTTTCAAATCAAGTACCTCTCTGTCTCTCTTTCTGACAAACTCCAGACAATCACTTTAAAGAAACAGTGGCAATAGGAGTGCAGGTTTTTAGTCCTAGTGCAAGTGACTTAAAGAGCGACTAAACACCTGTGCCCAGCCTGACTCCGCCCACATGAAGATTTGAAAATGTTCTCTAAAAAGGGCGTTGCCTGGAGGACTAAGGGACAAGAAGGGGGGCTTAGAGTTGGGCGTGGTCTGGGCTGTGATTGACAGCTCACTTGTCACACACAAAAAAAACGTTGTCATTGCTGCTTAAAGCAATAGTTTACAGACCAGAAAGTCTCATTCCACCCTTGTTTACACACTAAGATAATTGTAAAGCTACACACCTGAACCTAATCACAATCAATAATCTCAGAATGACTCATGTAATTTAATTTGAATCCACTAGATGGCGCCAGAATACTCCAAACTGCAGCTGGGGCGTGTGTGAGAGTTGAATGGGTTTATATCACTGGCTCTGACAGACTGACGTCACACAAAACAACTGATGTCATAGAGAACTTCAGAGTCAATGGAGAGGCCAGAACCAAATTAAAATGTAGTACCACCAAAAAGGTGGAGAGGGCACCACACAGCGTTTTTTGGCTCAAAAGTGATATTTTATCTAATTTGAACTAAAATGTCCAAAAAATGACCAGGATATGTAGACAGCACTACAATAAACATACTTATGCAGTTTATGAGTTAAAAAAGTTGATTTGGTGTTTAGTTGCTCTTTAAAGTGACTTATTGTACAGTCTGACAGTGGTGGGGATTAGGGATGTAAATCGGTGACCGTTTAACCGGTGGTTGACCGTCACAGCGTTAACCGGTCAAAGCTGTCGGTTAAAAAAGAGAAAAAGGGGAGAGGGGAGGTCTTTTCATAACGCTATTTTAAGCCCTATTTGCACAATGTGACGAGCGGGTCCGTATCTAGCTGTGTGCGTCAATGTATCAGTAAACTCCGGGCCGACTCTCACGCCGCACGCGCCACACATGCACGCGCGTGCACAGACACACACACACACACACACACACTTTCGATACGTAACATCCACAAGCATCATCTCTCCCCTCTGTTACCGCCTGCTAGTTCCACACTGGTGCAGGTCAGAACTACATTGGAGCTTATATTTACACGCACATACACATACAAACATACACAAACATGTATTGTACACACACATACACATACCATAGACTGTATACATTAACTTGAGCGGAAGCCTGCGAGACGCGGCGCGTCACTCACTGCTCTGACCATGTGAACGAGCCGTCTTTTGCTTAAAATTCTTTAACCCGCAGCACAGCAGAACAGCACGCGGCTCGAAATGGCTGTTATTTCAAAGAACATGGACTATTTTAAACTACGCGGTTAACCGGTTTCAACCGGTTAATGAGGCTCGGTAGTCGGCCATGTATATTCATAGTTTTTTACATCCCTAGTGGGGATAAAGGCCCTGCGGTAGTGCGCTCCTTCTTGCACTGAGGGGGCTTCAGTCTTCCACTGAAGGAGCCCCTTAGCTCCTCTACAGTCCATCTACAATGCATTGACACACATGTGGAACGGAGCTTTGGGCCAAGAGCCAACTTTTGGACCATCCTGTAAAGACGTTTTCGAGAGGTCTGCCAATGCTATATGTTAGCATTGGCTAATTCTTATTCCGGGTCCACCCCCATCGGCCCGGGGTGGTATTGCAAGCATGTCAGCGCACGTCATTTTAGCCACTTTTGAGCTGGGTGTCAATACATGACATATTGGAGGAGTTTTACAATATCTCTTGAAATTATATGTACCTGTAAAAATACAAACCCCAAACGGAGGAGGCTAAAGCAGAAAGCTTTTTTGGGCCTTCTCTTATTATAATACTACATTTAGGCGACTGCAAACCGATAAAACATTTTGAATGACAATCCTGACTTTCTCCCATCATTATTGTCATCATCTTGTTGATACGCACAAAAAACAGCAATCGTTATTAACAGCCAAATTACCTTTAGCTCAAATCCCCAATATCAATTGATTTCAGAAGAATGAGCTGTATTAATAAGTCAAGACTGTGAATTGAAATATAACTTTTCTTCCCGACTTCACTTCTAGAAGCAGAAATAATTGTGTTGGAAATCTGTGTGTTTGTTTCCACTGCGATTGTATTTAAAGACATTTATTTCAAGTCTGTACCTTTCATGCTTAAAACCGTGCTTGTTCCCTGCAGCCATCTGAATACAGGCTATTATTGGGACGACCATATAAGGGCACAGGACTGTCTCTCCTGCATTCTTCTGCCCTGCTCCTCTCAGAATATGTTGCCTTTTACCATGTCCTCTTTGTGACCTCAGGCTGATGTGGATGTACTGTGTGTGTTATTTTTGTGCAGGTGAAGCCAGGATAAAGAAGCCAACGCCAAAAACACCTCCGAGACAAGGTACAACTACAGCAGATACACAACTTGTACATGTCATATTCCCATAATACATTTAGCCATGTTCCCTAATACAATATGTTTGTTACTGAAATAAATGATGAAGTGGATTTAATGTAGATTCCTGAAAAATGCATGTGTTACAAACAGTCTTTACTCTTTGTTACTACACAAAACGCAGCTTGAGTAATAGACCAAAGAGAGAGAAAGCAAAAGAGAGGTTTCTGACCAGGACCCCGGTTTAATTTGCTGACGACTCCTCACAGATGTGAAGTAAGTTCACTCAAAGCTCATAGCACAAGCGCCAAAAGTCCCAGGTGTCTTCCTTCCTCTTGTACTCAAAACTTGGTTTGAAACCTCAGTGTTCCTTGTTCCTTGCTGGTCAGACGTGAGCAGACACATGGTCCGTATGCGTTAGTTGCGGTCAATACTTGTGCCAAAGTCTCTATTATATCTACATACATGTACATATGCAGGCCCATATGTAGCCTAAAAGACTATCGTACATGGTATGGAACAATATTTCATCTGTGCTGCTCTGACCCGTCCTGCTCTACCCGGAGGCAACTCCACCTCTGCTGCTGTGACCTGTCCTGCTCCACCCAGCAGCTACTCCATCTCTGCTGCTGTGACCTGACGGGCTGTTGCTGATTATTACTATTGTTATCTTTTTAGAATGATCAATATTTGTTTTTTCTGCTACTGGACACCTATGGGGATCAATAAAGTATCTATCCATCTATCTATCTACTTTAGGCGTAAGGCAAATGCACTTCATGCAAGTCATTGTTGAGCTGTGCCTCAGTACAGGCTACACTTCTGAACTGCCTCAAACATTTTCAATTGGACATTAGATCAAGTTGGATGTTGCTTTAGGTGAGACAGAGATCATTTATAGGAACAGCAGCCTGTTACATGGAAATCTGTGCTAAATATTTTCTCTGCTAAAAAGTAGGAAACAATTTTGTTTTCGAAGCAGTTCCCTCAATTTTGATTTCAACATGGTGACAGCTGGGTTGAAAGGAATGTATAGCAATTTGCACAAAATATATTAATAATAATAATAATGCATCGGTTTTATATAGCGCTTTTCTGGACACTCAAAGACGCTTTACATGTCATTATTCTTTCACTCAGAAGCTGACAGAAGCGAGGCAACCAGTATGCGCCATCGGCCCCTCCGACCACCACCACCAACAATATACTATAAAAAAACAATGTAGATTGTTTTTTTATAGTATATTGTATAGTATATACAATGTAGAAACTGCCCATTCTTTTGAAAAGTATGTTAATAAAATTCCAATGATACTGTTCCTGGTCTCGGAGGATCCTTACATCACTAACAAACAGTTTAAGTATTTTCACACTCGGTCAGTGTCCATAGTCCTGGTCAAAGTCTCACTTATGCTCCTCTGTTGTCAGCCATGCCTCCTCAGATCCTGCAGTTCCCAGAGGACATGAAGATCTTGGCTGGGGAGAAGGTGGAGATCCTCTGCAGGTTCTCTGGAGCTCCGACCGTCAACTGCACCTGGCTCAAGTTCAGGAAACCAGTAAGATCATGCACTTGTAGCAGAAAGATTTGTGCCCTCCAGCAGACGTTGACGTTGGTGGGATTCACTGGAGGCAGAAACCATAGGCCACTGTCCGGTTTCCGAAATGTGCTAACAATAGCTTCGATGACTGCGCATGCGCGCATGTTTCGGACAAACATTGTACGACTCCGTTGAGTACTACTGTGTTCTCCACATACGCGTGTGTATTTACTTGGGCTAAATCATTGAATCATGGTGACAACAAAACACTGCAGTTATGGTACTTGTCGGAGCGATTTCAGATACTCTGAAAAGGACTATGAAAGTAACATTCAACCCGTTCGTTAAACCAGACGGACCAGACCAGGACCAGATCAGACCAGGACAAGTGCAAGAGGTGGGTTCGTGCTTGTGGTTGGCAGAATTTCTCTCATGAAAATGTTAAAAAGGACTCATATTTATTCAAAACACTTCGTCTGTGAAGCTGGACCAACTGTGGAGTATCCAGATCCAGTCCTAGCTACGTTTAGCTGGGACTGGATCTGGACCGCTGTATCAGGTCCGTCTGAGCTCTTCTGAATGTAGTTAGCTCAAACTTTCTCTTTATACCATTTACCCCCATCAATCCATATTAGTATTGTTTGTCCTAATCCAGAATGTATACAATTCTCACACCTGAAGAAAGATGAGAGGGATTGTTTCAACTTCGTGACTATCGGAAAATAAGTACAGACGAAGCGCGTCGGGGTCCGCTTATTGTACGGCTTTGTACCAACTGAACACACAAAATAAACTTCAGTCACTTTTATTCATGCCGAAAGGTTTATTTAATGACTGCAAAGAAAATAGTTCCCAAAGGTTTTCCCGTGGCAGGCGAGTAACAGTGAGGCTAGTTAACCTACTTCAAAAAAGCGATCGCTTTAGTCGCATTAAAAAAGTATTTTTGTCATGAAAACCTTAACAGATAATTCTGAAAACCTCCGTGCATGTGTGTTACAAATGTATGTATAATATATTCTCCGATTAACATTTAAATGTGTCGATTGATTGTCATTTGCGTTTATTGAGTGTGGCTAGCTCCGATAGTTTCTCTCTCAGAGACAGTAGTGGCGTAGCCCGTTGTGACCCCATGGATCTGTTATAATATCGGCTGACAGTAGCTAACTAGATGATCAAACTAATTACAAAGTGGATAGTGGAAAAAAAACCTTGATAAATGAAAGTTAATCACAGCAAAATGAACAAAGAAGGCGCTAGCATTGCAATGTAAATGACAGGATAATGTTAGCATAATCCTCACCATTACCTTTTTATCAATTCACACTTTCTACCAGTTACTGGAAGACCACGACATTCAAGCCAACGTTTTAATTGGTCTACACTATAATCCCTGATGGTTTGATGGTGGAAATTTGCTCCTGGTATATTATTTTTGTCTAAAGTGACAAGTGGTATTTGATTCATTTCGGCAGTGTTTGTCCAAAACATGTGGGCGGGAGTTGACAGGCGGCGGGGGCGTGTCTTAGTGACGTCATTTAGATAGTTTGCTATTGATTGATTATATTAATTCAATCAGAAATAATATAAATGTATAAGTAAATTAGTGTAAATTCAGTCGCACAGGGATTAGTCAAAGCAAAGGAAGATTTATTAACCATCATTTTTACTTCTTAGCAGGTTTTTTCGATGAAAAATCCAAAGAACTTTTTAAAAGGAATGAAAGCTCAGACTGCGAGTTGGAAATTTCTAACCTATGTGTGTGGTTAGACACCCCCTATTGAGTTTATGAGTTAGCCTCAGGATTAGAGGGTGTCTAACCAACTTTGAATGTAGTTATTCAAATTAATTTTCTCTTTTCTGTTTGAGTATCAAACAGTTAAAACACAGGAAATACATAGAACAATGATCATAAACTGATGATGTCCATAAACTCGTTGAATGTCACGTGTCCTGGATCACCACCACTGTCCTCAGATCCTCCTGCATCTGCAAAAGAGCCAGCTTTCTCAATGCAACTAGTTCAGTTTCTCTAAAATGCATTTGCGGAATTCTCCCCAACAAATAATATTTAAATACTTTTGTACTTTTACTTTTCATTAGTATATTGATGAGTATAGATGATTTTTAAAGAACTGATAGTCTGTAACCGAGAGCCGTGTTTACGTGTCAGATCCAGGAGGGGACGTCGGACATCTCCATTGAGAGCACAGACAGCAGCAGTAAACTGACCATCGCCAGCGGTCAGCAGGAGCACTGCGGCTGCTACACTGTGGAGCTGAGAAACAGCTACGGGCTCCGTCAGGCCGCTCTCAACCTCACCATCGTCGGTACGCTCAAGCACACACACAAACACACCTTATTACAGTTAATGATATTAAGATGGGGTATTTGTATGTGTATCATGGGACTATAATGTAATTTTGAAAAATGTCATTATGTGTTCCTAAAAGAACCATAATTTAGGTCTAGTCAGTACTGTATGTCAAGTGTGTGGTTGTATTGGTGATGAATGCCATGTCTTCAATGAAACTTTCATACAAAATTAAACAGAAACTCAACTCAAAGTGAATAGAGTTAAAAAGCACATACCATAAATTTGGCCTTGTGAACTTAGAGGCCAGTTTAGAGAATGCTGGTACCTCACGACCTAATGCAGATATGAACTGCACTGTTGCAGGCGTATAAACAGTCATTAAGGGTTTCTCTGTCCTCCTCAGACAAGCCAGACCCTCCAGCAAAGGTCCCGGCCGCCTCAGACGTGCGGCGTTCCAGCCTCACCCTGTCCTGGTACGGGCCCACGTACGACGGGGGCAGCGCAGTGCAGTCCTACAACCTGGAGATCTGGGACTCGCTGGGGAACGAGTGGAAGCACCTGGTGTCCTGCAACAGCACCTCCTACAATGTACAGGTGTGGATCAGCCTCACAGCACAACTACTGTACTCTATTTGTACTCATTTTGGTCTTGAAAACTTGGGCATGTGACTAGTTTGTATAATAAGTAATACATTTACACAGAGTTTACACAAAGTCAAAGGAACAAATCAGACCATCATGATGTCTAATTTGTCCCTAACATAATGCTGTCTTAATGTTAGGGTGCACTCACACGTTCTCAGGTGCCCAGGTGTCCCTAATTTTTTTTTGCATACTTGTAAGAAAGAGTTCTGAGTCACTATTTGGCCACTTGCCCAAAATACAAGCATGTGAAAACTTGTGATGGAACCAAAACTGTTTTGAGAGCGGAGAACTAGATACATAATTGATTTATTCCATCGGACCCAAATTTAGTTTATTTACTAGATACAGCGAGTTGGCAGCACTGTACTTACAGATCTAGGATTCTCGTTGGCGTATTTAATTATGGGAATAACACCAGGTTTAAATACCAGCCTTTGAGTAATTCCAGTTTCATATTAGCTGTAGTTCTCGAAGCAGGCTTTGTTAGTATCGCCTGCAGAAAAACAGATTGGTCGCGGATTTCGGAGACAGATCCCTGTGAATAAAGCCTAGCCATATTCGCCTCCTTCTTCGTCTTCGGTCAAAATAGTGCCGTCTCATATTTACTACCAAATGACATTTTCTCCAAGTTGACATGATGCTAACACTTTTAACCAGCAACAATAATAGAAAAAAAAGCAGAGCTTGATGTGAACACATCACAGAAGCAAACACAGACTGTGGTAGATGCAGGACTTTCATAAAGGCAGAGTATTTGCTGCTGTGGTCGTGAAGAAGCTTATGATGACAGATCTAGCCTGTTGTTAAGCTGTAAGCTGCTGTTGATATTTCTCTATTCTCTGATTGGCTGATGTTTGCAGAACCTCCTCCCCGAGCGCCAGTACAAGTTCCGTGTGCGGGCGGAGAACATGTACGGTGTGGGGGAGCCCAGCGTGGAGTCCGAGCCGGTGACCGTAGGACTGGTGGACGATGGTGAGGTCACAGATACAGACGCAGCACTTTAAAGTGCCGGTCACTGCGCTAACCTGTGTGTCCTTCCCCTGACAGAGACCCAGGAGGAGGCTGAGGAGGAGGATGACGGTACACCACACTTTTTAACATTTATTTATTTTATCAGGGACAACGCACAATAAACATTAGTCTTATAAAAAGAAAATGTCATCGCAGGTTCAAGCAAAAAGGCTAGTTTCCACCTGTAGTACCATTGTTTTCAGCCTTATTCAATTTAAAACACAATCAAAACAAAACGGAATCTAATGGTTTTTTGATCCATCCATGCTAATATTGAAGCTAATATCATGAACGTCTGAAAGCTCAGAGCAGTTTTCTTTTAAAACAAATGGGTTATTTTTATTTTTATATCCTTTTGTTGCATTTTCAAGATTTCATGGAAATGTAAGGTGCAATATGAATAAAATGTATTATATGTACGTATTGTACATAAAGTAGTTTTGGCAATTTCTCAGGTTCTTTGCAATCACACGGCTGTATTTGCAACCTGTAATTTTCAAATTTGGCAAAACACTAATTCCACTCCTCCCCTGGTGGCAGCATAGGGAGATACAGGCAACAATTATATTTTACCCTTGATACTTTCTCCACCACATATTTTCTACTGAAAATATGTTTTCACTTTATAAAACATGAGTTGACAAAGAAAATAGTCTCATTGTTGTTTTGAATGGACAACAATAATGTGCACTAATATGTATTTTTTGCTTCTTCTTTATGCCAATGTTGGAGATTATAGATTGCTTCCTTATTATGCTAAAGCTAGAGATTTAATTGTGTTGTTTATTTAGTAGAGAGTTTAGTAAAGAGTTATTTACAATCGAGCTGTGTACATTTTTCTCATCTTGTGCTGTTTTCATTTACTGTTTGTTCCTCATTCCTACTGTTCTGTTCTACTGAAATCAGTCAGTCATCACTACGGTTCTTTAAACGTATGTACTGCTGGTGTTTCAGACACAGAGAAGGAGCCGGACTACAGAGACGTGAGCATCAGGGTCGACGTGAAGGTGAAGGACCTGTACGACGTGGAAGAGCGCCTCGGGACGTAAGAAAATTTAAACATTTTGATCAGTTTCTCATTCCCCAACACAAGGGGTATTGCAAACTTAATAATGAATAATACTGATACATTTGATTTAAAAGGAAAATGGTGATCTTACAAAAGGTACGAGGTAAATATAAAATATCTTGGGGGAATACAGTGCTGCACAGATCTGCATGAAAGAATGAAAATGAACGTGAAAGTGCAGTAGTCTCTGTTTGGTCCAATCCCGCACTAAATTTAAGAAATGAGTCCTGGACAAAAACTGAAATAGTTTATTACTGTTTTACTGTTATTACTGTTTATTTTAAACGGTTAAAGCAGACACTTCAAGGTGGACAGTGGAATGTAGGGTCCCAGGGGAAGTGGACACATCTGAATAGATGTGTTTTTAGTGCAGTTTGTAAATGTAGGAGTGTGTCAGTGTTGCGGAGGTCAGGGGGAAGGGGAAGGTTCCAGAACTAGACACTTTGATCTTTGTAACAATTTTGCACAAGGTTAAAGTCAAACTATACTTAAGACAAACATGACTAAAACTATTTAGCCAGGTGTCGTTATTGACAATCTGTTGGAGAAGATCAGTATTTCATCCATTCATTTTTTACAGTTAGGCCAAAACAAAAAACCAAAAATATATTATAGGGTAATTGTGGAGGACTTTATACATTTGTCAATTTCCCAACACAGACTAGAGAATTAAACAGTTCCAACACAGGAAAGGCAATGTATAAAAAAACGCATAAGGGGTGGATCACATGTCCATAAACGTTGCTAAATGTCCTGGATCATCACTATGTGAACAAGCTGCTGTGTGTTGCAGGGGAAAGTTTGGCCAGGTCTTTAAACTGGTGGAGAAGGCCACAAAGAAGATCTGGGCGGGAAAGTTTATCAAGGCGTACAAAGCCACAGACAAGGACAACGTGAGGCAAGAGATCAGCATCATGAACAGCCTGCACCACCCCAAACTAGTGCAGTGTGTGGACGCCTTCGAGGGCAAGTCCGACGTGGTCATGGTGCTGGAGCTGTGAGTCCTCTGTGTGCCTCTGAGACCTTGAATGAGATTTAAAAATAAAGCGATTTCCAGGCTAAAATATGTATTTTTATTGTGGTAGAGTTGACAGAGCAGAGTTTATGGACTTATAATTTTGACCCCATCAAGTTTTAGTAGCTATAGGACACTCGTTTATTGTCAAAATAGATCTGAGTACTGGCACGGAAGCTAATGATTAAGCTGTTAAAGTGTGTGTGTGTGTGTGTAGCATCTTGAGTTTCCAAAAAAGCGCTATAAGCCATGCATCATTATTATTATTATTATTAATTTTAGTTAATATTACAGTCTATGCATGTGCCAGGTCAGCTGGATGTCCCTTGGCAATGATGCTTACTATCTTGGTGTTGATGGTGTCCTCAAACAGACCCACCAGGTAGAGGTGGAGATCTGAAGGACAGGCTGGTCGGTCAATTCAATTCAATTAAATTTATTTTTTCATCCATCCATCAATTTTCTACCCCTTAATCCATTTCTGGGTGTGGGGGGGCCAGAGATGCCACCCAGTACACATAGCACCAGCCCCTCTCTGATCCCTCCTGCAGGTGGTGAGTCCACAGGAGGAAATTTACTTTTGTATAGCCCTAAATCACAACAGTGGGCGGCACAGTGGCTGAGTGGATACCACTGCCTCTCAGCAAGAAGGTCTTGGGTTTGAATCCTGGTCAGAACAGGGCCTTTCTGAGTGGGGTTTGCGTGTTCTCCCCGTGTCTGTGTAGGTTTCCTCCGGGTGCTCCGGTTTCCCCTACCACTAAAAACATGCACAATAGGTATGAATGTAAACGAGAGAGTGAATAGGTGGGTTCAGCGTCTCGCTTCCGTCCTCCCTGTGTGTGGAGTGATTAGAAATATATCTAAACTATATCTGGGTTAACTTGGTCTGTAAAATGTGCTATATAAATAGACATTACTTACTTATCTCTGGGCAGTCGATTGGCCAACAGCAGATTCAAAAAATTACAATGATAAAAAACCGAGCTATTGGTCCATAAATGGGGCACGGAAAACCCCAGTGGTATAAAATGAGAAACCTCAGGAAGGTCTACATTGAGGGAGGGATCCACTTCCTCGAACGGAAAGGCTGTAGATCCAGGACTTGATGTCCATGACCAGTGAATGTTCTTTGGCTACATATTATGACTTTGTTGTGTGTAATAACTGATATTTTGTTTATGTATGCAAGTAATGGAATTCCCCATGTGGAATTTAGGCTCAAAAGAAATCAATATTTATATGTAAAAGACTTGTATTAGACGTTAAATCTGCTCTGGTCGACAGTATTTCCGGAGGCGAGCTGTTCGAACGAATCATCGACGAGGACTTTGAGCTCTCGGAGCGGGAGGTGATCAAATATATGCTCCAGATCATCGACGGGGTCAGCTTCATCCACAAGCAGGGCATCGTGCACCTGGACCTAAAACCAGAGAACATCATGTGTGTCAACAAGACGGGCAGCAAGATCAAACTCATCGACTTCGGACTGGCTCGGAGACTAGGTATGTGCTCCCCCATCGCCATCACAGACATCATCAAGTATGTCATTAAATATGTGTTCTCTTTTAAAATGATATAAGATGTAGACAAAAGATGACACAGCCCTCCTATCTCTTCTTAACGGAAATGAGATCGGTCATGGTGAGGCTCTTAGTGATTTTATTTCATGGTGTGACAAACATTTCCTGGACTTGAATTTGGCTAAAACAAAGTAGCTTGTATTTGATTTCAGAAGAAATAGAAATCCAACCCCTTTAAGTATTGTTCATGGGGTAGGGGTTGAGAGCGTCTCCCACAACAAATACCTTGGCACTATATTGGATGATAAACTGAATTTTGATGTCAACACTGCTGCTATTGTGAAGCGCAGCCAGCAAAGACTTTACCTTAAGCATAAGTTAAACTCCTTTGATGTCAGCTCTTCTATTTTGTCTCGGTTTTATCAGGCCTTCATCGAAAGTATTTTGTGCTTCTCTTTTATCTGCTGGCTCCCTAATCCTTCGCACAAAGACAAAAATAGTCTTGATAGAATTGTGCACATCTGTTCGAAACGCATAGGAGTTGGACAGAGGGAACTGTCAGCTCTCTGTAACCAGCAGGTCGTGAGAAAGGCTCGCATCATAATGTCCACTGATCATGTTCTGAATGATGAGTTCACTTTGCGCCCATCAGGACGACGTTATGTTGCACCACATGGTAGAACCAATCGTCATTTAAAATCTTTTGTGCCAACTGCTATTAGACTTTTGAACTCTCTGTAGCTGGATGTGGACTGTTTGAACTGTATTGTTGTTGTTGTATCATGTTCATATGTTTGTATGGGACTCCACTTCATTATTTCCTGTGTTTTTTTTATTTTTTTATGTTATGTGCTTCTCAAATGAATTGCCCCTGGTGGGATTAATAAAGTAGTTTGAATCTGAATCTGAATCTGAAAAGGTAAATAAATAGGGAAAAGTTAATTTAAAAAAACAAATGCTAAATACTGAAATACTGAAAATACTTAAGGGGGTGAGCTATTTCTCCAAAAAAAAAAAAAATTATAGAGAAAGTTCTCTGTCTCCATCACATGCATGTACAGTACACTCACCGTCCACTTTATCAGGTACACCTATCCAACTCCACTTAAATGCAAATTTCTAATCAGCCAGTCACATGGCAGTAACTCAATGCATTTCGGCATGTAGACATGGTCAAGACAATCTGCTGCAGTTCAAACCGAGCATCAGAACGGGGAAGAACGGTGATTTAGGTGACTTTGAATGTGGCATGGTTGTTGGTGCCAGACGGGCTGGTCTGAGTATTTCAGAAATGTTTGATCAACTGAGATTTTCACATACAACAATCTGTAGGGTTCACATAAAAAGGGTCAGAAAAAGAGGAAATATCCTGTGAGCGGCAGTTCGGTGGGCAAAAATGCTTTGTTGATGAGGTCAGAGGTTAATGGCCAGACTGGTTCGAGCTGATAGAAAGGCAACAGTAACTCAAAAAACCACTTGTTACAACCAAGGTATGCAAGAGAGCCTCTCTGAACACAGAACACGTCAAACCTTGAGGCAGATGGCCCTACAGCAGCAGAAGGCCACACCGGGTGCCACTCCTGTCAGCTAAAAACAGGAAACTGAGGCTACAATTTGCATAGGCTCGCCGAAATTTGACAATAGAAGATTGGAAATAGTTGCCTGGTCTGATAAGTCTTGATTTCTGCTGCGACATTCAGATGATAGGGTCAGAATTTGGAGTCTAGAACATGAAAGCGTGGATCCATCCATCAACAGTTTAGGCTGGTGGTGGGGGTGTAATTGTGTGGGGGATATTTTCTTTGCACTTAGTACTAATTGAGCATTGTTGCAACTCCACACCCCACCTGAGTATTGTTGCTGACCATGTCCATCCCTTTATGACCACAGTGTACCAATCTTCTGATGGCTACTTCCAGCAAGATCAAACACCTAGTCATTTCTCAAATCATCACAGACTGGTTTCTCGAACATGACAATAAGTTCACTAGTGTAATGGCCTCCACAGTCACAGATCTCAAACCAATAGAGACACTTTGGGATGTGATAGAACAGGAGATTCGCACCATGATGTGCAGCCGACAAATCTGCAGAAACTGCATGTTGCTTTCAAATATGGACCAAATTCTCTGAGGAATGTGTCCGGTACCTTGTTGAATCTATGCTACAAAGGATTAAGACAGTTTTGAAGGCAAAAAGGGGGTCCAACCCTGTACTAGCCAGGTGTACCTAATAATATTGCCGGTGAGTGTATTTTTGGCCTTAGTTACATCTTTAGACTAGCTTTTTCAGACAGAAAAGTGAAAGAGTCAAGGACCACCCTCACTCGGCTAACCAGCTCTCAGCTCAAAGCAAAATATGCAAAAGATAACATGTTTTCAAGAAAAGGGCAAACTGACGGTCTGATTTGTTCAAAACATTATACTTTCACACTTCCTGGGACAAATACAAATTTGTTATATATTTGCTTTAGGTACCCCATCTTCAAAATATCTAAAAATAATCTATATAGCAGACAAAGTAATCTTTGTATTATTGTCAAAGCAATATTTCATTTGAGAAGTCTTGCTCCAACTGGTTTTACAATGTGATGTTTCTGGTCTGTTGTAAAATGCCTGGTTTATCTTTTTTGTAGTAGTTGTAGCGGTGGGAGTGGTAGTTGTAGCAGTAGTAATACGTTTAGTAGTAGTGGTAATAGCAGCAGCCTGACACTGTTTTTTTTTTCTCTCATCAGAAAACGCAGGCACTCTGAAGGTGTTGTTCGGGACCCCAGAGTTTGTGGCTCCGGAGGTGATCAACTATGAGGCCATCAGTTATCCCACCGACATGTGGAGCATAGGGGTCATCTGCTACATCCTGTGAGCACTGCTGGACTTACTGCTACTTTTACCTCTGCCACACACAGAATCCAAGCTACATTACCTTCATTATGTTTGTTCACTTCCAGTATAACAATTATTTGTAATTTAATGCATTCTTTGGCAATACTTTCATATTTCACGTTGAGTCAAATGATCTGTCTTGGTGAATTGCAATTGAAACTTTTGACTTGTGTGCTGGGAGGCTCTTTGGCACTCTCTTGTGGCATGATGACTGCATTACACAAAATATTTTTTTTATCTTTTAAGATGTAGGCCGCAAAACCAAAAAAAGAAACGTGAGAACAAAATATTCAAATTTGAATACATTAATTAAAACACAGTATGTGTGTGTCTGTATATGTAATTTTACATATATATAAAATGTACACATTTTATATATATATATATTTTAAAAAATGCTTTAATTAAAACACAAATAATTCTTTATTTTGTTTTTGTCATCTGCTGCCCTTTAATTTGTTTTTAATTGTGTATTTTTGCAATTACCATATCCCTTAACTTATCCCCTTTTTAATTGCTTTATAATTATCATTAATATATTAACCAAACTGTTAAAAATGACCCTTAGGGTTAGGGTTAGGGTTAAGAACGGGCGTTTTTACGCTCTCTAGGGGCCAAAAATAGCTTACAACTAACATTAAAAAAAAAACATTACATTAATTACAGAGAAAATAATACAAACGTTAAAGAAACTGTGTTCCCTCATTACCCAGGTGGAAAAGGCTGAAACAAACCATAACTACAAAGACCAAGAACTGTAGCACACAACTTGTTTGTCCAACTGCTGCTATCTACTCACGTTGCCATGCACACAAAAACAAACTGCTGATCATAAAAAAATAATTATCAATAATAATAATACATGAATTAATAAAAAAGTCATTTACATGTACGATTATTACATTATTTATTAAATTTTCAACCTTCAAATCTGTTGAATAAGTTTTCACACTGCTTTTTACGCATATATTCTGGCCTCATATGAATTTCTCTTCACTTCCTGTTCTTCCAGTCTGTCGGGTCTCTCTCCATTTATGGGCGACAACGACAACGAGACCCTGTCCAATGTCACCTCGGCGACCTGGGACTTCGAGGACGAGGCTTTTGACGAGATCTCGGACACGGCCAAAGACTTCATCACCCAGCTGCTGCGCAAGAACATGAAGTACTGTCCCTCTGTCAGAAGTAACACGCATTTGTCTCGACAGAAAGAAGCTGAAGACAGTAGAATGTTCCAATCAGAATTAGTTGAATTAGTAGAAGATGTGATCTTTTGTATACTTGATCAAAAGATCCCTTTGAGTCACTATTTGACTTCTTTGGGCTGCGAGCTGATTGGATTAGTTTGGTTGGTCCTTTCTTTTTCACTTACTGTACATATCAGCTTTCTCACTAGTTTTGAGCGTTGGATGGATTACTATTGAATTAACCAGCTGAGTGATGGTTATATTCACCGAATAAAAACTAAAAAGAAAACTAGAAAATTAACTTAGAATAGGCTTTTTCCAAGAGGGGTAGACTTGTGATTTATTTATTTTTATCAGCCTGATGAGACTTCGATTGATCAGCCCTTAAATCATCTCACTGAACTTAATTTTTGCAGCCCAGGAATTGTAACTGCAATGTTTATTAATAATAATAGTATTGCTTTGGTTTTCTATAGCACTTTTCAGGACACTCAAAGATGCATCACATGTAATTCTTTCACTTCACAAACAGTGGTTATAATCTACATCTGCAGTAGTTACACCAACCATTCACGCGTAAACACCAGACTCTTTCTAGGCAATGTGGGTGAAGAGTCTTGCCTAAGGACACAGCGACAGTTTGGCCCATTAAAGCCACAGCCACACCCACTGCGGCACATGGTGTTCCCAGAGATGTGAAAGAAATTGATTGTTTTATGCCTGTTTGGTATCAGTTGTTGTTACTATAAAACTGCAATAAGTGAAATTTTCTATCAATGTTGTTGATGGTTTTTTCCGATGTGTTGTTGCAGAACTCGACTGACGTGTGCTCAGTGCTATGAACACCCCTGGCTCAAACAGGACACTAACACCATGAAGGCCAAGAAGCTATCCAAGGAGAGGATGAAGAAATACATCCTCAGGCGGAAGTGGCAGGTACTCTAATCTCATTATCAGATCTATATTTGTATTAGTGAAAATATTGGATGAAGTAAGAGGAATAATGCTTTTTTTCAAATGTCTACAGAAAACAGGCCATGCAGTGAGGGCCATCAGCAGATTGTCTTCCATGGCCATGATGGCGGGGGTCAGCGCCAAGAAAGGTTCTCCTACAGAAGGTCTGAAGACACTGTTTTAATTACTGTCTACTTTCAGCAGCAAAAGTTTGTTTTCTTGCTTTCTTCTTTCTCCTGTAATCGTCAGCCAAGAAGAGGGTAGTGTGACAGAGACACCATGCACCAATGGTGTAGGTTTGGTTCCAATCTTGGTGGGGACATTCACTACGACCTGAGTCTACACCCATTGACACGGGGTCCAGAGTTTCTCCCCCAGAATTTGTTGTGTAATCACACACTATATTTGCAATAGTGTGTTGCCTTCTATACTAAACTCAGCTGTAGACTGAATGAGAAGCAGTTAAGGATTTTTTCTAATAGTTAAAACAAAATCAATTGGATCAGAGCTTCTGAGTTTTGTGTTGCGTTCATTCTAACTTTGTCCACAAGATGGCTTAAATGTTTATAGTAAATAAGATAGTAAATATATCCTGTATTCAGGATCAGGCTGATATGGTTTACAACCTATCTCAAATATGCTGTCCCTGGCACTTTCTTGAGAGTGACTCTCATTGGCTGCCTCCTAAATAGC
The DNA here is from genome assembly GCA_964034765.1 of Knipowitschia caucasica. Taxonomy (NCBI): domain Eukaryota; kingdom Metazoa; phylum Chordata; class Actinopteri; order Gobiiformes; family Gobiidae; genus Knipowitschia; species Knipowitschia caucasica. The sequence goes on along the minus strand of OZ035837.1, from coordinate 15,281,269 downwards.
AAATACACTGTTATGAAACTTTAAAAAATCCCATATTTTATCTTCATAATTCCAGCCTCACCTTCGATATCTGCCTGCACTACATCTTCCCTGAATACCTGAGTTCCCTATAATAAATAAAACACATGTAGTACATTAAACAAATCAGATCTAAGCATATACAAAATAAAACCACCAACAAAACCAAATAAATACTTTCAACCTCACCTGAAGCCCTGAAGGTCCAGCCACTTCCTCATCCTCTACCAGCACTGCACATTCCCTGTTTGTCTGACTTTCCTTTATGGTATTAATAAAAACACACATTCTACATTGAATAAAATGAAACCTAGGCATGGTACACCAGTCGCTAAATATCTCATGAAACTAGAATTGGTTGATGGGTCTAAGATTTTAACTGCTTAATCCTAACCTCACCTGGAGTCCTGTCTTGTCCTTGTCTTTATCTCCTTCTTGAATTTCCATTATATTTCTCAGAGTGTCCTATATTTAGTAAAAGATTTCAGACAACACTTTTTGCATCATTATAGTAGTAAAATATGTTGTAATTGGCATAGGTAATTTCCAACCAAATGATGTTCTTTAACTTTAGTATGATTCTATACTGACTTAAACCTAATCCAAATCTACATAATAGCCCTCACCTGAGGCTCTAACAGTTCAGGAACTGCTCTCGATACTTGAAATAAATCATGCTCTGATCTTTCAATTTCCTATAATAAATAAAAACAGAGGAGAAAATATTGAATTAGAATCTACAGTGAGTAGCTCACTACATTGTTTGACATATACGATCAATCTCTAAAAACAATTCATAGTCCCATGCATACCTACAAAATTCCAACCTCACCTGATGCACTGAAGGGCCTGTTGCTTCTACCTCAACATTCCCTATATTGTTCTCTCTTGTTGGTTGAGTTTCCTATGTATGTTAACAGAAGATTAATCATCACAATTCATAATTTGCTATTACTTGTGCTTTCTCTTACTTACTTTCCAACTGTTAAAAAAGCTCCTGATATCTTTTATCTTTTTTTGTGGAGGTTGCATTTTTTCTAAATTATATAAGAAGGTATAGACAATCAAAAACAGACATTCATATACATGAACTGCAGAATCATTTATATAACTTGGCCAATGTCAAAAGTTACATAGTATTTCTCAATACAATGAGTTAACAAGAGTTTGGCAATAAGTAACAGTGTGGATTTTTCTATATTTTCTTTCTTTTATTCCACTCTCAACCCAAAAAGGCAAGTAATGACTCACAGGGCTCTCAAGTATGCAAAATAAAAACTTAAATGACCTGTTGTGGTGTGTTTTGCGCACAACCAGCATGCATCGTTAACGCAATGGAAAATTCAGGTATCCGAGCTTTAATTTCGGGAGCGCTGGTTGCGCTTTGGGAAGAGTCAGGGGAGAGACATGTCAGAGACACAGGGGAGAAACGGGGGAGATACGAGGGAGACCCGCACTTGCAACATGGTTCTGTCTGCATATGGTCCGAGCTCGGTACCATGTTAGAGCTGTGCTTTCACTGAGCGCCGCGGCTGTCATTACAAAGCGGCAGCAGCTGCACCAGGACGTGCACATTCGAGTTCATCGCTTGAATGTGCTTAGAGCAAATAACAGCAAGTGCCCGCTGTCACACATTTCACAGAAATTACATTATCAGCAGATAAAGGTTGTAAATCGTGGATCCGTGGAATATTTTCATCCCTAGTTTATCCTGATTCACACAACACACCCACTTATACATTTTGGATAGTAAGAGCACAATAAGTATTTTTTCAGCCTTTCAACCAACCTGTTTCTTTATTGGAGCCAGTTCTGTTCTGTCTCTGTATGCCGTGTGAGCTCCTCGGAACATTAAACAGTGCGCTGACAGATTAGAAATAACGTTAGTACTTTGAATGGTAATAGATCTACAGAACTTTCCTCTGATTACTCACGTGCTACAACGCTCAGGGAACGAAAAAAAACACTTGCTTCACGCTGGCTAACTTTTAAAAATTAAACAGTCGCTCAGTGCTTCAGTTTGGCGCTGAAGAAGACAGCCAATCACTGCAAAGAACGGAACGGGTCACGTGCTGCTGCTGCTGCTGTTGCTCTGGAGGCGAGGAGGAGGCGCGACGTGTGCACAAACGGAAGACATGTGTCCCGGACCGTCCGGGTCACGGGACATCATGTCATTTTGGTGGGGACTTTTTAGTCCTCACCAAATATTGGTGGGGACATGTCCCCATGGTCCCCACGCAAACCTACGCCCTAGCCATGCACTATAAAGTTTAGCTTTAGTGTCTCCTCATACATGTCCTTATCTTACATGCTAGATAACAGCAACAACAATTTATGAGAAAGTGTTATTTAATGCAAAATGTTTTTTTAAGCAAAATGTTTTAGGGGACACACACCGATATCCACAAAGTGTTGCTTGAATATTTCAAAAAGTACTCATCCAAAAAAACTTCAACATTTATATATTGAAAGGAAAGCCCATGACAAACTATGCCAGAAAGAATGGCCAGTATTCATCCATCAGGTGGCACTAGAGAATAACAAAATTACAATGATATAAACCATAACTATATAATAAACCACACTATTTACCTATAGTATAAGTGCAATAGAATTTGTTTGTGTGCACATATATGTGCTCTGTGTACTGGGTGCAGCTCTGACTGCCAACCCCCCGACCCAGAAATGGATTAAGCGGAAGAAAATAGATGGATGGATGGATGGATGATTAATCAGTCAATTGAAGGGAGTCCAGGGCAATAGTCAGCAAACCTTACTGTTGCATCAAATTATGGATTATAAAAACATGTCAATGAGGATGTCTCAAGTGTGTCAGACAGTAAAATGAAAAAGAGGAGCCCCCTTCACTCAGCCAATATATATAATATATATATATATATATATATATATATATATATATATATGTCGATAAAACCATTGATTGTAAACTTATTGAAAATATGTCATTAACAGTGGAAGAACAATTTGAATGTGTTACTGTGGAGCTAGTGTTGCAAAAAAGGAGAAACATTCTTGTAAGCTGTGTTTACAGAGCCCCTGGATCTGATATCCATTTATTTAATGACTGGATGGAAAGGCTATTTGCTAGTATAACAAAAAAAGATGTAATTGTGTGCGGCGACTTTAATATAGATTTACTGAATGGAAATAAACACAGAATTACAGAAGATTTTATTGAAACAATGTTCAGTAATAATCTGTATCCACTAATCACATCACCTACAAGAGTAACAGCACACAGTGCAACTTTAATTGATAATATTTTTTCTAATATTATAGATAATAAAATAATTAGTGGGATACTCCTAAATGACATCAGTGATCATTTCCCTGTCTTTATGGTCTATGATGTGAACTACAAAATTATTCAAGAAAATAACTGTTACAGAAGGGTTAAAACAGATCAAGCACTGGAAGCTCTAAAAACAGACTTAGCGTCTCACAACTGGTCATTTATATATGCAGAGTCTGATGTAAACACAGCATATAACTCTTTTATGGATATATTTATTGCACTTTATGACAAAAATTGTCCAGTTAGGAAATGCCGGAAAAAAAATGAATCAAATACTCCTTGGATAACAAAAGGACTATCAAATGCTTGCAAAAAGAAAAACAATTTACATAAACATTTCCTTAAATTAAGAACTACTGAGGCAGAACTTAAGTACAAAAAATATAAAAATAAAACTAACAAGTATCCTGAGAGAATGCAAAAAAGAATATTATGCAAAGTTACTTCAAAGTACGAAGAATAATATTCAGGGTATCTGGAAGGTATTGAATTCTATAATGGGGAGCAATGCGAGTGGCCCTTGTTATCCAGAGTATTTTGTTGAAAATGACAAGGTAATTAATGTTGGAAAAGACATTGTAGAAACATTTAATAGGTTTTTTGTGAATATTGGACCCGAGCTAGCAGCGAACATTCCAACGGTCAGTGATACTGTTCATACTTCGCTTGAGAGGAACCCAAATTCTATGTTTCTGACTCCCACTGATGAGAATGAAGTCTTGTTGACCATAAAACAATGTAGCAACAAAACTTCTAAGGATTTCAATGATATAGACATGAAAACAATAAGAGCTGTTGCGGAAGCAATTGTCAAACCACTAACACATATCTGCAACCTGTCCTTTCAATACGGACAATTTCCCACCCAAATGAAAATAGCCAAGGTAATTCCTCTATTCAAGTCAGGCAATAAACACTGCTTCACAAACTACCGCCCAGTCTCCCTTCTACCCCAGCTTTCAAAAATTCTAGAAAAAATATTTAATTCAAGACTACTACATTTTATGGAAAAAAATAATTTATTATCAAACAGTCAATATGGTTTTAGACAAGGTAGATCAACAACACAAGCTCTAATAGAAATGGTGGAAGAGACTACCAATTGTATAGAAAAAAACAACTTTATTATTGGAATTTTTATTGATTTAAAAAAGGCATTTGATACAATTGATCACCATATTCTTTTAGACAAATTGGGCCACTATGGCATCAGAGGAACGCCACAGAGGTGGTTGGAGAGTTATCTGGGAGACAGGCAGCAGTTTGTGCAGATGGAACAGCACAAATCTTCTCTTTGTAACATCATGTGTGGGGTCCCTCAAGGTTCTATCCTTGGGCCAACACTGTTTTTACTGTATATCAACGACATTTGTAATGTATCCAAAGTCATGAAATTTATATTGTTTGCGGATGACACTACAATCTTATGTTCTGGAGCGGATTTGGAGAAGCTCCTCAATCAAATAACTCAAGAAATGTATACATTAAAAACATGGTTTGATGTAAATAAATTATCACTTAACTTAAAAAAGACAAAACTAATGCTATTTGGAAACAGGACCACAGACACGACGGTACAAATAATCATTAAAGATACAGTCATCGAAAGGGTACCGCAAAATGAGTTTTTAGGAGTAATCATTGATCAAAAACTCTCTTGGAAACCTCATATAAATTATCTGAGATCAAAAGTAGCAAAGTGTGTTGGTGTGATGAAGAGATGTAGTCCCATGCTCAATCAAAATGCCTTATTTATTTTGTATCACTCATTCACAATGTCATACTTAAATTATTGTATAGAAATTTGGGGAAATTCTTACAAAACAAATCTATTACCTTTAGTTACGCTACAGAAAAGAGCAATTAGAATTGTTCATAAAGTAAAATATAATGATCACACCAACCCACTGTTTTTTCACGCATTTAATTTAAAATTGTATGATGTGGTAAATTATAGAACAGCTCTTATTATGTACAAAGCATCTACAGATTCTCTTCCTGATCACAGCCAGAGTCTTTTCCAAGATCGGGATGCTCATCACTCTTATAATCTGAGAGGGATCAATAAACTATATAAGCCAAAAGTTAGGACAACCCTTAAATCTAACTGCATTTCAGTGAGGGGGGTGACATTGTGGAACAGTCTTCCAGAGGAATTGAAAATATGTAAAAAACTTGTGCAATTTAAAAAAATGTTTAAAAGATATATAATGAATAAGTACCAGGAAGAGATGGGAGATTGATGCTCTCATAGACAGGCACATGCACATGTGTGTGTATGGCCTGGGTATGGGTCAATGTTTAAGATGAGTTACACTTTATACATTTCAAATGTCAAGACTGTAAATGACTTTATTGTAAATATGTGCAATTGTGATGGAGCTACGCCTTTTGAGTACTGTTTTTTGAGTACTATCATTGTGTCTGTCATGTATTGTATGGGGCAAAGGGGTGTATGGTCGGAGTGTTTGGGGCCTGTGTCGTGTTTCTGTTTATTGTATAGTGTGTGTATTTGGTGTAATGTGGTGTGAGTGGGGGGTTGGAATCGAATAAGCGTAAGCTTCCTCCATACCCTTTTCAAGTCATATGACTGTGAAGTGTAATTGACTGTGTATGTTATTTTTCTTTCTTTACTTGAAATAAATAAACAAACAAACAAACAAACAATCAGCTGTCAGCTCCAACACAGTTTTCTAATATGATGTTGTCTGGAACAGAACCTCTGAACTAAACCTCTGGTCTTCGTTTGTGCCCAGAGGATAACCCGTTTCTGGAGTGCCTGGAGTACGAGCAGAAGGCGGAGTGCAAACCCACATTCAGCTCTGTCATCAAAGACGTGGAGGTGGTGGAGGGCAGCGCTGCCCGCTTCGACTGCAAGATTGAAGGTACGGAACGTCACAGCAGGCAGAACATATACACAGATACTTCTATGCTAAAACCAGTTAAAACTACTACATCCCAACAGTTATCTGTGATGACTTTACAAAGCTGTCCATTTGCCAACACAGGTCAGACACATTGGTCATCTGCCTCTTACGGACCAATGGATCTATGTCCATAAATGAAAATGGATGTCCATAAATGTCGAGAAAAGTGAGAAACCTAAAGAGGCCCATATAAATCACACAACAATTGCCCCAGAGAACAGGTCAGGGAATCAGTTCGAGATTTTATGCTGGTGGCTTCTTTCTCTGGCGGATCAGACCATTTATATTGCTCCAGTTAAAGATAAGAGAACCAAGGAGATGATCATTGATTTTAATTGACATTTTGTTTCTTCGGCTGTAAGACTATAAACAGAGCTGTCTGAGTTAAGCATGTGCACTTTATTACAATCTTACTCTTTATTGAGTTAGTAACTCAATTATATTCATGTTTGTCTAGATGAAGTTTCTGCTGCTTTCTATCTAAGTATGTGATTTAGGGTGATACAAAAAAGAAATGGTGTTGTTGATATTGTGATTTCTTTGAGTGCAGGTTTCCCAGACCCTGAGGTGGTGTGGTACAAAGATGAGCAGCCCATCAAAGAGACCAGACACTTCCAGATCGACTACGACGAGGAGGGCAACTGCAGCCTGGTCATTTCAGAGGTGCCCATCACAGACTCCACAGACTCAGATTAATTTGATATCTGCAGTCAAATCACATTGGAATACATTTGCAGAAATTCTCCAGTGTGCACCAGATAAGTAGAAAAATGGGTTAAAAGTACAAGAAATAATGACCACTCTGAAACAAAAAACAAAACAAAAATTCAAGAAGTGTTAGATCATTAACTCATTGACTGCCAGCCCATTTCAAAACAGGTACTCCCATATTGCCAGCCGTTTCTGGTGGTTTTTACTGATTTTTCAAGACCCACAGAATATTGTGTACTTTGACTATCTGAAATCTAAAACTAGATTCTGAAAGAATGGGCTGTCTACTCTCACCAGCAAAAAGAATTTTGTTTCTATCTTGTTTAGTTCTTCTGTAATCCCCAGTTGAGTAGAGGGAAGTTTTATTGAAATCACCAGAAAGCTGAGAAAAAAGGGCCACAAACAGTGCATCTAGCTGTGTTCAAACCATTCATAGCGCAATGCTGCCATCTGCTGGCTCCATAAAGTATTGCCTCAAGCCAATCTCCACATATTAGATTCAATGGACAGCTGGGAACGTAAAAATAGCGGGAAACGCAATTGACGTGTTAACACGTCATTGGCAGTCAATGAGTTAAAGCTGGTCTACCTCAGTTTGTTTTTGTATTCATTGGGAAAATTCAATCCATATACATGCAGTGCATTGGGTTATACAGTACAGACACAAAAGTTTGGACACACTTTCTCATCCAATGAGGTTCCTTTCTTTTCATGACTATTGACTGTAGATCCACACCAGGCTGTTTGACCAATAAGGAGAGTGGTGGGTGCTGGGCCAGATGACCCGGCCTCCACAGTCACCGGACCTGAACCCGATCCAGATGGTTTTGGACCTGAACCCAATCCAGATGGTTTTGGGGCTGGACCACAGATTGAAGGCGAAAGGGGCCAACAAGTGCTAAGCATCTGTGGGTACTTTGACCATTTTAGGTCCTCTTGAAGCTCATCAAGAGAATGCAAAGACTGTGCCAAGCAGTAATCAGAGCAAAAGGTGCTACTTTGAAGAACCTAGAATATAAGACAGTTTTCAGTTGTTTCATACTTTTTTTAGTATGTACATAATTTCACATGAGTTAATTCATAGTTTTGATGCCTTCAGTGTGAATCTACAATTTTCATAATCATGCAAAATAAAAAAACTGCTGAGAAGGTGTGTCCAAACTTTTTGTCCGTGCTGTACGTCCTTTTGAAGAATAGCTGGTTTGTACTGGAGTGTGATTTTAGTTTAGATCAAATTTTCATGCAAAGCGGAAGAGAAGGGACCAGATTTTAACCAATCAAAGCAGTCGACTGTTCTTGAGATAATCTACAGGTCTCTCGTTGGCACAGACAGCTGAGGTAATGTCTTCTGCCAGAGGGAAGAAGCTGGAACATGCCTTTTCCAGTGGCTAGAATAGTCATTGTTCTGGAAGTCCTTTATTAATCCAGACTCTTAATCAGAGTTAATAAAATAATCAGACGGCTCACAGTCCTCTTTTAGAGAGGGGCACCTTGTTTAGAGCTGTCCTTTGGCAGTGATGTCACCAAACCACAGTCACAGAACCAACAAGTAAACTTTCAATGGGGCAGCGATTAAAGTTAAGCAGGATCTTAGTTTGTCTATATATCTGTTGTCTGTACTTGTATATATTAGGAATTTTAAGAATTTTACTTACAAAAAGAATTCTTTTTAATTAAATTTTCTCCCATTCCGGCACACAGGTTTCTGGGGACGACGACGCAAAGTACACAGTGAAGGCGGTGAACAGCCTGGGGGAGGCCACATGCACGGCAGAGCTGCTGGTGGAGGTGATGGCTGAAGAGGAAGAGGAGGAGGAAGAGGAGGAGTGAAGGATGAATGTCTGGCCCCCACAGGAAGAGCTCCTCTATGTACAGAACTGTCCACATCCACAGCATGAGTACACATGCATTCTCAGAGTGCAGGCCATTTAGTTTTGATACTTTTCCCCCCACAACAAAATGTCTACAGTTGTTTTCAGTTTTTAGCAGATTTTGTTATTTCAAAAAAAGAAACAACTTATCAAATAATTCAGATTTCAACGCAAAAAAGGAATCTTTTTTTAATAACATTTTTACAGGTTTTTATCATGTTTTTTCTATATTTTTTTACCATTTGTTCATGATCTATTTTATGAATCTATTTTCTTTTTTCTAAAATCCAACATTATTTAGAATAATAATAAATGAGTTGGTTTAAGATCTCCTGCCCATTATTAGCCAGACAAAATTTCAGATACATTTTGAATTTATTTATTATGAATTACGTGTAGCTTTTCCTATGGGGGTCTTGTTTAAATGTGATAACCAGAGCTTTATACTTACAGTGGAACCAGTCCATTCATCATTCACACTTCTTACTCATCTGTAACCCCCCCCCCCCATTGTCAGAACACACTGTTCCTGGAGCCGACTTCACTTTTGTCACTACAAGGCTCTGGAGATAGTGATGAAGACTTTTTTGTGTCATTCTGCACCGTTTCCGTGTCAAATCTTTTGTTGGAGCACTTATTTATACTGTGCCTTCTATCTGTGGAAATCTATCTATTTCTACAGATAGATTTTAGCCTTATCATGAGCCTTAATATAAATGTATACAGTAGATATATACTGTATTTGCCATGGGTTAAAGAGAACAACGGTTACATGTGAAATTCTACAACTCTGATGTGAAAATATTTAGCAATTCAGCTTAAAATGTTATGAAGATTTTTACAGAGACCATATTTTGCTGGTTATTCAGGAGGGTGGGTAGAGAAGCACACTGGGTCTTTCCCCAAAGCCCATGGCCATAGGGGAACGGTGAATGAGTTGTAAATGAAGAGATTTGAGAGAAGACGCTACTCCCTGTTCACCACAACAGTCTGTCAATCTCACGATCCAACCTTCTCTCCCTGAGAACGATCACTTTGTGAGTGGTTGTATGAAGCCATATATTGTCAAATAAACTTGTTTTGCTTTCAAATTATAACATCATTGGGCTGCGCTGGGTAGATCTCAAACATACTGTACAGGCAATGCAAGGTGGCCCAGGAATATACAGGGACTGGAGATTTTTTGCCAAGAAGAATGGGCAGCTTTATAATAAGAAAGGATAAAGAACGACATCCACAAATACCACAAGACTTCAAGCTGTCAGATGTTAAATTGAGAACTAGGGGATGGAGATTTCAGGTCAGGGCCAGAAGAGTCGTGTCTCTTGTCATTATCATTGGTATGAAAAGTTTTATTTGACAAAGAAATGGCTACAGTATACCAGAAACCAACCAGTATACAGGGAAATGTCTTGGTAAACATGGCTTCCAGCTGCAGTCTGGCAAATCACTCACAGTTATAACGAGTTTGTACTAGCTTTGCCTGAGTTAGAACCAGCGCCAAGCAGATACTAGAAAAGATAAGATTAAAGTTTATTGATCTCACATGAAAGAAGTATCTGATCCTGGTTAAACATTGAAATTGCTCCCAAACGGGGCAAAGTAAAGCCGGGGAGAGAAGGGCCAAGTAGGGCTGGTGGAAACGGGGCTAAAATGTCAAACTTTCCTACTCAATTGTTGCAAGCCGATACATCGACCAACTGATTTACACTGTTAACTCATTGACCGCCATTGACGTGTTAACACATCAAACCAAATAGTAACGTTGTCTGCAATTGACGTGTTAACACGTCAATTCCGTTGTCCGCTATTTTCACGTTCCCAGATGTCTATTGTATCTAATATGTATGCGGATTGGCTTGAGGATAAATTTATCTAGCCAGCAGGTGGCAGCATTTCTCTCTGAATGGTTTGAAAACAGCTAGATGCACTTGTTGTGCCTCTTTTTTCTCAGCTTTTTGGTGATTTCAGTAAAACTTCCTTCTACTCGACTGGGGATTACAGGGGAACGAAACAAGCTAGAAACAAAATTCTTTTTGCTGATGAAAGTAGACAGTCCATTTTTTCAGAATCTTTTGGATTTCAGATAGTCATAGTACACAATATTCTGGGGTCTTGAAAAATCAGTAAAAATCATCAGAAACAGCTGGCAATATGGGAGTACCTGTTCTGAAAAAGGCTGGCACTCAATGAGGTAATATCTACATCAACAGTGGCACTATGGAGAAAAAAATGGGTCAAAATGAAGACAAAGTTCCTTCAAAAGAATATTTAACATCAACTTTCTGGACAAAACATCTGATCTTGTAATACTAGAACGTCAAAACAAACAGTATTTTCTCAATGGCCTCGAACACAGCACTAAACTGGTTCATTTCCAACAGTCGCACACTCACGTGCCGCGGCCTGCACCTGCTTCGCTCTTGTCTGTCGGACACTTTTAACGTTTGTATTTTGTGTTGCCACATTCCAGCAGACTGTGTGCGTTTGTTTTCATGTATTTAAGGGCTGAAACCAAAGAAAGGCCTTTGTTACCCTTCACCGGAGTGCAAGTGTGAAACTGTCCCCCTTACTGTGTTCCATGTTTCAAATGTTTTATTTTTGCGACTTATTTAAAGCACAGATTTATAACTATGGTATTGTATCTTATGAGCATCGGTCGTCTTTGAGATTCATGTCTGCACTTAATTTTATTTGTATTTTTTTCACCAGTGGTCCCTTGTTTTTGAAACTAACACAGTGACTGTTTTGTGTTAGACGTTGTATGTAGATGAATCATTTTTATATAACTAACTGTTTGGAGAACTGCAGATACCTTGTACGAGAACTCTACGTCTGTAGTTGCTCACAGAAACCAAATAAATTTATATCACAAAATAAACAAGCTGTTGTGTGGTGCTCTGTCAGTACCTGCTTTGTCTTTGCACTAGTTTCTAAATATATGCACAGTGGTCACTGCCAGATACACGACTAACACAAAGTGACAGATGTGATGTAAAGCAAAATGATACAGGACTTCTTTTAAAAATAAAATTGAAACAGCAAAGTATTCTGCCTCTCACACGGGTATGACTGTAAAGTTTGCAAGTCTAGAGACTGATTTTTGTTCAAGTCGTTGCAGAACAGCTCAAGTTCCATCACATTTGAACAGTTTTTAGATCTTCCACAGTTTACGGATCATCTCGGTTCCATTCTAACACATGAATATGTTTGGTCGTGAACCCTTCCATTGTATGACGTCCCTATGTTTAGTGAAATTGTCCTGCCTTCACAACAGTCTTTCTGACTCAACAGCTTTTCTCATGGGATTGTCCTGTCCCCCCCCCCCCCCCCCCCAAATATGACACTGGAAATGGTGCACTAGAGTTCTTGAGCAGACAGTTGATTTTGGTCTCATCTGACTCCTGCACCTATTAACCACTCATGCACTACACAAATTTGGGTTTGATGAGTGTGTTCACAGTAAAGTGACAATTGAAGTATCTGGACTTTAAAAGGTTATAACTTAAAAACTAAAATTACTTTCATAGATTGGAAAAAAGATTTCAAACACAGACACATTGAAGAGATAGTGTGGAAAAAATCAAAAGGAAAGATTGACATAAAAATGTTTAGCAACATTTTAAACGACCAAATTAGCCTCTGATTGGACCATTCTACTGTGACGCCAGTTACATAAAAAATAAAATGTCCTCAGTCTGAAAAAGCAGAAGATGAAATCCCACAAGATTTACATGGTTAACACAACAGAAGAAAATCACTTTCGTAAATCGTAAAAAAATAAAAAATAATTAATTAATTAAATGACACCTGAAAAATTTATAACGGACGTGATGAGGACGGTCCTCTTTTCTCTAAAAATTAAACTTGAGAAGAAAAAAAATCTGGTCTGTTTTCACATTTAATTGCTTGACAATATGAAAGTATCACTTTGCATCTACTTTGTGTAAAAAAGTAGAATCTCTGAATCAAATGTGGACATCTGAAAATACCATCAAACTTGCACAAAGCTCATTCCGTCAAATCATCACGTCCGTTAGATAAAATAAACAGGGCCGCTATAGGAAACTTGTCTAATGTATAAAACAGTTATGTTCTAGCAACTTCTAATGGACAGAGGAGGTGCTTGGAAACATGAAAAACATAAAATATCTTCTGATTATTAAAATCTAATTTTTGGCCTTTTGTCACACTTTTGTGCCCTTTAGTGTGAACAAGCCCAACCAGTGTTGGGCAAGTATCTTCAAAAATGTAATACATCGAAACAGTAACAAGTCATAAAGTACTGTTACACTACAATAGTACCGTCTGAGTTGTAAAGCCTTACACTACTACTGAATTACTTTTAAGTTACTTTCACCAAAGTTTTGGTTTGACACAAAGGGCCCTCTGCTGATCTCGTGGCATTGGATAACAAAACACCACAATTTAATATAAATATAATTTAAAATGCAATTCAACCTTTTGTACAGAGTAAAATATTACCCAGTTGTTCTTTTTAAATTTACATTACCCTGTTACAGCAAAAAGCAATACATTAAAGTTAATACATTACTTTTGGAACTCGTTTCTCCCAACACTGATGACTAGTATTTGCCTCATATACAAATTCCCCCAGCATGTGAGCCAGACGTGGCCATCTTGGTCATTCATTTGGTCAGAAAACTAATGAGTCCATTAAACTGTATGCAGTCTTTTTCAACCCATTTGTGAGTAAGTAATCTTTATTTATAGAGTGTACAAATTGCAATCAGAGAATTTGCAGGTTTGGCCCTGCAAATGCAAATATTTTGATCTGATGAATAAACATTTTTACAGACACACAGTAGACCAGGAACAATTCCACATCTTTATTGTGGAGTCACTTTGGACGCATTTCCATTTGCTCTGGTCTCTTTCTCTGATCTCCCACAGCGCAAGAGCGTCTTCAGACTCCGGTATATCTCGCCCACTTTCAGCCCGTAAACAATAGGGTTCCCCACGGTCGGTGCTAGAAGCAGGATAAGCGAGGCCGTGACCGGAGGCTTCGACTGCTCTCCTCTGATGGTCGATCTCTGCATGATATCGAATGTGGTACACACGGAATAGTTGAGCAGCACGATCACATGGGGCAGACACGTGTTCAGGGCTTTCGAGACGAACGACCGCGATCGCCGCAGGCAGAGGTACAACACACGGCCATACGAGAACAAGATGAAGGCTAAGGGCATGAACATTAGTATAGTGTTGCATAGGAAACTACACTTTTCCCAAGGCCTTTGCTTCCAGACAATTCAGACTTGTGTAGGTATACAAGTCGCAGTATAATCTGGTGGCTTTGTAGAGACACGGCTTGGCAATCAAAACCGCTCATGTGACTAGAATCAGGGGGACTAGCCAGCACATCAGCAGCAACACAGTGATGGCTCTAGGAGACATCAACGCGGCGTAACGTAAAGGATGGCAAATAGACAAGTATCGATCGAACGCCATGGCTGACAGAAGAAGAAAGCTTGAACCGCCAACAAAACCCACGATTAAAGCCTGGCAAAGACACTCATATCTGGACAGCAAAACCACGCGCTTCCCTTGAAATAAATCCCACAGGAGCTTGGGATAGATTGAGGAACTGCCGATGGCGGAGTTGACGAGGACGGCGTACATGGGCCGGTGAAGGCAGCGGCGCGAGCAGATGATGTAGACCACTGTGGCGTCGCTGAGCATGACAAAGCCATAGATGAGCAGGAGGAGCACGGCCAGAGGGATCCTGTAGTCGTACAGCTGCGACAGGCCGTCCAGGTGAAGGACGCTGACAAATGAGGTGTTCATGTTTGTCCAGCTAAGTCAAGTCTGGGAAAAGGGTTTCCAAAGTGTGCGTCTTTATATGAATTGATTGCCGGGTATGGCGCTAGTTGAAGAGGGAGCCACCAGTTGCTCATCACCCGTTTCCAGGTAGATCCCCAAAGAAATTAGAAATACACAAATCAAATGAAATACTGGATATTTCACCTTCTCACAACTATTGAAATTGCAAATCAGTTACTTTGTGCAGAAGTAACAAATGTGATGATAAATAATTGTTGATATATTGACTGTACTGAATGAGGCTCACGCTCATATGTATTGTCCCTGGGCTGCATAAAGGAGAAGCTCTCTGCCTCTTTCATCTAAAAGTAGCTTGGAGACACTTTGGTAAGGGTTAGTATTAGTACTAGCATTGGGTAAGAACATTGGTCGACTAAAGGTTGAGTTACAAGAAACTATTGTAAGTTCAACTTTCCAAGAGCTTTCCAAATTACATACAGATACAAATGTTCAGGTAATTTCCTCCATAGGTTTTCATTTTGAATAAAGCCGTAAATATGTTTTTTCGATTAATATTTGCCCTTATGAGCAGCGGCAATGTTAAAAGTTCATAGAAAAAGGTGCTGGGGAGTCAGTTACAGTCAAGCTACTTCAATCTTCATGAATGCCCCAAGCTATCGGGTATCTTTTCATCGGTGAGGAAGTGCAGGGCTTTGGACTTTGAGAAGCACTGCATTAGATCATCAATGTCCATCCATCCATCCATTTTCTACCCTTTAATCCATTTCTGGGTCAGGGGGGTGTCAGTCAGAGATGCCACCCAAGTCTCATAGCACCAGCCCCTCACTGACCCTCTGCAGGTGGTGAGTCCACAGGAGGACGGCTGCTCTCTGAGTGTGAGCATAGCCTTGATCTTTCAGTGGGGGCTTTGGGCAAAGTGGGGTTAAGTGTCTTGCCCAAGGACACAACGACAGCAGTCATCAGTGGGAGTCAGAGGAGAAGGTGTAGAGGTGGGAATTGAACCCACGACCTTCTGGCCTTAAGGCCAATGCTCTACCAACTGAGCTACTGTCGCCCAGATCATCAATGTGCTTTCTGTAAATCACGAAATACAAATTTCTATATGGAACATGGATGAAAATTCTACATTAAGATATATTCCAACACGGATCAATCCAAGTAATGTACTGTTACAGCCAGCAGAAGATGAGCTTAGAGACCTAGAAAACTTGCAAATCAGTGACACAATAGGAATAAGTCACTTTATAATTCATGCATCTAATGGAAAATATTTACTGCTCCACAGTAATGTTCATAATAAACACATAAAAACAAATATAAATGTCCATCTAATTTGCTAACTTCTAACTTCCTATAGAGCCAAACCCTACTTCACTTATCAGTTGAAAAAAACAGTTCAAAACACAAATGAGCAGCCTCTTTGTACATTAGACTTAGAGTTGAACTGCATTAAAAAGCTCACATGTCAAGACTACATCCAAAAGCAACAACAACAACAAGGTATTGGTTACTAAATGTGCACTTCCTGGCTGCACAAGTACAAAAAAAGCATTTATCTTAAAACATGGACAAAAATCATGAGCAAAAACAAAAAAGAGATTGATTAACTGCTTTGAACTGACAGGAACCGTGAATCCAAATATATTCTAACTTGTTGCCTCCACCGCTTGAGCTAAAATGTTCGCTGTTATGAACAATACATAGACCTACACATCTAATTATGCATTAGGTTATACTATGCAGGGAAAAGGTATTAGCCAATATTACTGCTATTACATTACTATAATTATGTAAAGGTACATTACATTTAGTGCAAACGATCAAAGTAAAGCTATTCAAAGAAATGACAATATAACAGATGTGATAAAAGAAGTGATAAAAGCATCAACATGTTAAACCACCTAGCAGTTATTAATCTTGAGGCTTAAAGCTGGGGTACTTACATTTAAAATCTTACAAATTGCCGTCATGGAAAATTCATGCTACTAACATACTCTCAAAACATTTTGCCTCCAACACTAGTTTTAATGTGTATTTTGGCTTCTGTCACAGCTTTAGTTCAGCTTTTTCAGATAGAAAAGTGAAAAACAGGCCCACACTCACTCAGCCAAAAGTGGCAAGTGACTCACAGGGGCGACTAAATATGAAGTTATCAATGATGGAAACAAACTGAAGATTCTAGTCGATAAAGCAAGTATGAAACTCAAATATGCACAAATCAAAAGTCTGGAAAAAAGTAGAACAAAAAAAAAGATGGGTTTAATATGTTTCTTGTCTGTCCAGTTTAAATGTAAAAGCAGTGATGGTAGATGGAGTGCAGGGCGAACAGGACGACAGAGGCCTCTCCTAGGGCTCGCAGCAGATAAAGCTTGTCCCCTGGAAGTCTGGGGACCTGGGCACTTGTCATCAGTAGCTCACAGACCAGCATGCTCACTCCGCTCTGCCCCCAATGCGAACACCAGGGCTCTGTCACTGCTTTTATCAGATACCAGGAACTCTCCATAGACTTTTTTGAAGATGGGGAGGGGGGAAAGTTCAGTTTGATCAGCAGGCTGAGGCTTGAAGAGAAGGCTGCATTTATTTAAAGATATAGTATTACCTTTGTGACTATGATTGGGTTTGCAATTTCTGTCAAGAGAAGGTAAAGTGTGCAGGTGAAAATCCCTCAAAAGTTGATTTATTTCTGTATTTCAACTTAATTCAATTAGTTATTTTTGTATAGTCCTGAATCACAACAGTTAACTCAGAGGACAACGTAACAAAGTTGTTGATTCACCAACAAAGCTCAAAGAATCAAACAGATAAAACAAAGACATGCAAGAAGGAGCGCTACCATAATGGTGCTTTCAGACCGGGACAGTCGTTGCGTCTGCGTTCAATGCAAAGTCAATGGGGAGTCGCGTTTCAGCGTCGCATTGCACGGACCTCTCGGCACACACGCACGGACCGCCCAGTAGAAACGCACGGACTTGGCGGGAAAGTCAAAGGGGGGGAGAAGGAGCGGAAAATGAACGCCCACAGGAGATGGATTCCGCTCAACTTTTCCTCGAGATGTTCGTGCAGCGACCAATCAGCTGCCTTCTTTCATCTCAAAAACATTGCCCGTCTTCGCCCATATCTGTACTCCACCGCTGCTGAAACCCTGATCCATGCATTCATATCCTCCAGACTCGACTTCTGCAACAGTCTTTTATATGGTCTTCCTTCATCTGATCTCCAAAAACTACAATATGTCCAAAACTCCGCCGCCTGCCTCCTCACTCAGACCCGCTCCAGAGAGCACATCACCCCTGTCCTTCAAAAACTCCAGTGGCTCCCCGTTAAACAGCGCATCCATTTCAAAATCCTCCTCATCACCTACAAAGCCCTCCATAACCTCGCCCCTCCTTACCTCACTGAACTTCTACAGCCCTACAGTCCCTCCCGCCGACTCCGATCTGCAGACTCACATCTCCTCACTCCCACTGTCAAATCCAGGCACCGAACCTTGGGGGACCGAGCTTTCGCCATCTCTGCTCCCACTCTCTGGAACTCCCTCCCCCTCCATCTCAGAAACTCGGACTCTCTAAACTCCTTCAAAAAACAGCTCAAAACTCACCTTTTCCTCCGAGCATTTGACTCTTAGTTTAAACTCTCTACCCTTCTTCCTCACTCTTAGATTTTTAGTTTGTGTGTCTGTCTAAACGTGTGTGTTTGTGTCATGAATTTGTGAAGCGTCTTTGAGTTCTTGAAAAGCACTATATAAAACTGATGTATTATTATTATTATTATTAATCAGAGAGCACGCACACCACTGACGTAATCACGCCACTACACGGCGTATATTTTCCTGTCTGGTCCCTCTATTGGGGAAATTGGAGCCCCATGCCCGTTACAGAATCAAACGGAGGTTTTCGAACATCATCTACAAGGAACTTGCAGAAAAGGAAAATGCGCCACCATCCAATGTGCAGGGATAGCCATGTGACCTCACTCCATGCAATTGTATATATATGTAAATAAAGTGTTGTGTGAATCTCTTGTGTCTATGTAGATACATTTCCTAGGTTCTTTTTAATCTTGTCATTAAGAGGCGTAGTTGTAGAAGAACCATACATTACAGAATAAATGAGCAGATAGAAAATTTACTTTGGCCACTCCTTTACAGCATATATATTGGCATATTGACATTGTAGAATTCTCCACAGCTCTGAGAATGTATAAGGCGAGTACAAAAATTTTCTATAGTTTGTTTCAGCCCTTAGCACCTGGTTGATGAGGGAACAAAGTTTGTTCAATGTTTGCATTACGTTCTCTTGTCTCTGTGATATGCTACGGTTGTTTACTGTTGTATGCTACATTGGTCACTAGATGGCGTGAAAACGGCCCTAAATCAAGGGTCGTTTTAAACAGTTTAATTACACTGTATTATGATTAAGCAAGTAAGGATAAGGGAACGGCAACTTCACATTGTAGAATTCACCAAAGCTCAGGTAATATAAGGCGCGTACTAACATGTTACCAAATTAAAGTACAGAGGAATGTCTTTATATGACGATAACAAATGTTGAGGGCCCAATGTTAATATCTGCCATACTCGCACAAACAGTAAGGGTTTTAGTAATATCAATTGGAGTACTAGGGAACCAAAATAATATTCGGAACTCACCTACATAAAGTTTATTTACATGATCGCAGTTTCTAATATTTAAAATTCATACTCTATCTTTAATGTGGTGTGTGTTAAACAGAGTATTTCTCATGCACAATATTCTCTATGACTCTGTGCACGAGAAAAGGTACGAATGGACTAATCAAAGTATGTGGTACTTTATTTTCCACTAGTGAACCATTCCATTCCAAAGCTAAATGTCTGATTTGACATTGCCTATAATTGGGGCTGAATAAGAAGGATCATAGAGTAACGTTTCAAAACAAAACTAGGTACTATGAACAACTTTTAACTTGACTTCACGTCTCGTTAGCTGTAAGTGTTTACCTAAAGCATTTTAAATTAAAACATACATTAAACAGAAACAACACTTCAAGTAAGGCAAAAATGTATTACCGCTAACAAAATGGTGACAAAGAACAGTAATGCAGTCAGTTTCTTTCAGGGAATAGGGACGCATCATGTGCCGCTGCAGTGGGAACGCTTCATCGGCCACAAAGACATAGGGCTGGGGCCCTCTGTGGTCAGCGCCTGGAAGGCACTGGTCAGGAGGCAGCCGGAGAGTTCCTTCCCGCAGGGCCGTACCAAAGGCAGAGTTGCCCAGGATCCCCCCGTCGCTGTTCCTGCCATATCCCCCCACGTCAACCACGCGAAAGCGGTACTGGGCGTCCACAACAGCGAGGAGCACCAGGGAGTGGTAACCCTTGTAGTTGTAGTACAAGGAGCCAGCGTTCGGAGGGGCCTTCATGCGCACATGTTTACCATCCACGGCACCACAGCACAGAGGAAAGTTCCAACGCCTCTCGAACTCCCCTGCAATGGAGCGCCAGTCGTCTGTGGTGGGAACCGCCATGAACTCCTCCACCAGAGAGTCCCAGATGGCTGTAACTACCTCGGGGACGACTTTGGAGACAGTAGACACACCGACCCTGAAGCTGCTCCCGATGGTAGTATACGAATCCCCAGTGGCAAGGAACCTGATAAAATAAAAAGAAGACATTAATTGAATGTGCACATGGAGTGAGAGACAAATGTCCCATAACAATAGACAGGTGCTTTGTGACTGATCTGTGAAAGGCGCTATATACATGAAGAATAGACACAGACACACACACACACAGACACACAGAGAGAGACAAGGAAACACAGACAGAAATAAACACACACAGACAGACTCGCTTCCACCCTCACCATGTGTGGAATGATTGGAACAATATCTGAACTCTGAACATTGTAAAGCGCTTTGGGTGACCTTGGTCTGTAGAATCCGCTATATAAATAGACATTACTTACTTATAAAGACACACACAGAGAAAAACACACACACAAACAGACCGAACACACACACAGAGACAAAGACACACACTCACATACACAATTACTGACCGTAGGCAGATGGAGGGGCGCTCTGCAGGAGAGATGGAACGTCTGTAGTTGGTGTCTTGGTGAGAGATTCGTGCACCTACGCGGCCCAACAGGTCATCGAACTGGGCCACCGTGAGAAGGAAGTGCCGCTGAAATCGCATCCAGCCGCAGCTTTTGTAACAAATGGTGGAACTCGCCATACTCTGACCGTCTCTGGAGGATATCGTGAACCCAGACACGCCGTTGTGCACGCCGTTGTTCAAGAACTCTATGAACCAAGTAAACGAACGCTTGCTGCCTCGCCTGATCCGCCATCTTGTTGAGTTGTTGTGAATATGGAAAGCCCGCCCATACGCCTCACGCTTCCGGCGGAAGTGTAGTGAGGTGGGCATGCTTGTGTTCGTGCGTCGTTTGGCGGTGTGCAAGCCTCTGCGTCTGAAAACTAGAGAATGCGCGTCTGGTAAGCTGGGCTGCTGCGTTTCAGCGTTTTCGGTCTGAAAGCACCATTAGGCCTTCATCCCCACCGCTGTCAGACTGTACAATAAGTCACTTTAAGTCATGAATGCACTAGGACTGAACTGCACTCCTATTGCCACTTTTTATTGTAAATAATTATATCCTGAACAGCCTATTTGTTTGCCTTTAACATGTTGCACACTTCTGTCTTTTGCACAAATCGGAGTGATTCTGTCTGTGCCAAAACACATGTCCATAAATGTAAATAAATGTGCATAAATAATAAAATAATAAAAACCAAGATATGATATTAACTTATCACAAGGTCCTGGGTTCGATTCCACCTCCAGACAGGGCCATTCTGTGTAATATTCTCTCTGTATCTGCAAGTTTCCTCTGGGTGCTCCGGCATTACCATGCAAAATTGTTCGGGACAAGTGAAGGCAAAACAATCAAAACACACTCAAAGAAGAAACAGAATTCCGTATTTACGCCAATTTTTGTAGTGATCCTTGCACATCCATGGCTATATTTTGCAATTTGTCAGCAAAATAGTGCAGCCCTATATTTGTACATCTGTTTTAAATATAAATATTGGTAAAGCCATCTCTCCTTGGGGTACGATTATTATTGTTATGTCTGTATGTATATCATAACTCCTTAGTGTCATTAAACGTCCTCTTATACAGTGGGGCAAAAAAGTATTTAGTCAGCCACCGATTGTGCAAGTTCTCCGACTTAAAACAATGACAGAGGTCTGTAATTTCCATCATAGGTACACTTCAACTGTGAGAGACAGAATGTGAAAAAAAAATCCAGGAATTCACATTGTAGGATTTTTAAAGAATTTATTTGTAAATTATGGTGGAAAATGTACATCTGGTTGGGGCCTAGTTTCTATATAACAATAAACAAATATCGTTTTGATCACAAGCCAAGCATAAATCTACAAATATCGGCACAATACATTTCGTTTTGTGACATATTTATTCAAAACTACAATGAATATTCTGGTCAAATTATAATCTTGATGTGTATCAGAGCGAGGTTTCTTTCTCAGCCTTCTCACCAGGACTCACACACTTTTATCTGACACAGTTTGACTTCCCTCCCAGTAGCAAACTGTATATTCTCAGGAAAATTGTCATTGCTATTGCTATTATATTCTTCAAAACTGAAAAGTAAAGGCAGCTGAATAATTTCCATACATTCACAGTGGTCCGCCATCACAGTACTAACCAGACCCTAACCTGCTTAGCCACTTTAAGGCCTTGTGATTTTCTTTTTCACGTTGTCATCATGAGGTATTTCATTGTATGTTCATCAAAACTGGTTAATCGAGTAATATTTATTTATTCATTTAATAAATAAATACACATTATTTGACTTTTATTGGAGGAAAATCAACATGTATTATTTATGAATAGAAAAGGGACACAAACTTTAAGTAATAATCCGACTGGAGTTGTTTTGAAGTTCAACTCGCAGGAGAAAAACAGACTGATGAAACTCGTTGGGCCACACGTGTTTGTCCTGGTCCCTGCAGAGCTCATTATCAAACTGACCAATGTCCATGTGGATCACAGCACCATTTGTCCTTGGGGTCCAAGAATGTTTACACACAATTACCAACTCAACTACTGCTGGTTAGGGTTAATAAATATGATCACGTGACCAGACTGGAGTGAAACGTGGAGAATCTCCTGTAAAACATTTTTTGATGCTTTGGTCGGAGGGTTTCATTATTTTTCACTTTCCTGCCTAAAAAAGCGGATAAATGTGAGAGGCCAAAAACACATGTACTGTTTTAGATATGTTTCTGTATATGGATTTTATCATAATTGCAATTTTTGTGGTTCGAATGTGAGGTTCCCCAAAGCAACAGAAACAATATATCGCTTATTTTGTGACTATTTTCTTACTCTTTATTTTCTCTCGGATCAGTAATCACCACAATGAATTTTTAAAAGCTAATTACGATTCACTCTAAAAAGTTGACTCCAAAATGAATGTTATTGTTTATCGTCTACTGTGTGTAAAATGTATACGTTAATTCTCCCCTGTATGCTGTATAGCTAAGGCCCGCACACCAACCAAGATCGTAAACACAAGTTTGTAGTATCATCCAGCCAACTTCAGCTCCACCAAAATAGACATGTTATACCTCGTTTTAAAGCTCGGAACCTCTAGAACAATAAATATCTATCTACTTTATGAAGCAAAGATCTTGACTTGATGAGCTTGTTAGGCGTATTTAAGTCTCTGCTCTGTGTACCTTTTTAAAAGCTTTTTAAACACATTAGTTACTGTATATCTGTCTGGTTTTTGGTGTTTTATCTTTTTAGTATTTTAATGTTTAAAGATGCAGTCAGTGATTTTTCCCAGATGTATTTTTTAAAATATTGTGGGGAAAACGTTCGTAAATCCTAAAGGTAGTCAAGTTATCATGTGTTTTCAAATAGTAATGGAATTGATCAGATGTTTATAGTCTCCAAAAATTAGTAATAAATATTTTGGAGCGGACCGATAAAAATAAACCAATGGGATTCGTTCATCCCCAACGAACCAATGGGATGCGTTTACCCCCTTTACCCTCTTCCTGTTTCTCGTGAGTGTGCGCAGCTGAGTTATCGGATTATTTTCTAAAACCTAAAAGGGCTGAACATAAAATGCCAATTTCATGTTTGCCACCCACTCTCCCTGTTGTGACACAGAAAAGAAAATGCTGGATGTTTTGGTTTGGTGGAGAGGCGAGGGGAGGGGGGAGTGCTTTCGAGTTGGTGCCACGGCTAAGCTAACAACATTGCTAACTGCATCTTTAAATGTAATGGTCTCAGAGTTTAACACAAAGACCCATTAGCTCAGAAGCTACCAGGACACGAGACTGTTTTTAAACTACACAGACATGGAAAGTGACACTGCAATAACCACGAACAAAATGAGTGGCCTGACATCGGAGCTTTCTGAGAGGGAGCGTGTCACTATTGCAGATCCCCGTAAAGAAGTCCTTCGTCCCACCGAAGATCTGCAGCAGGATAAACAATCATTTGTGTCAACTTTTCAAAGTCACTGGTGGGCAACATTCACGACTTGCGTTACTGAGCGCAGCACACTGTGACACTGTTGTGTGGGAGAGGTCGGTCGGGACTCGGGTCTGGACCCTCTTGTCCTACGCCTAAGCGCCCCGCTCTGAATAACGAGCCCGCGGCCTGCGAAGAACCAGTTTTACAGGGTCGAAACTTATTTTCCTGAAACCATTGAAGGCTGTAATAACCATCTACGCATTCTGTTTTCAACAATTAATAGATAAACGAATCCTTCTGTAAAGATGCCATCAGAACTTACCTCAAAATCTAAATGAAATGAATTTGCACAGTTTTCTAATGACAAAGTTTAAGGCATCAAAAAAAACTATCACCTCCACAACAATCCAACAGCAGTGAGGCTTTTTGAGCTGACGCACTTTACACCTGTATATAATGAAGCTGTCCAAGAGATAATCTCTAGTCTGAGTTCCTCCACATGTAGCCTGGATGTATTACCCCTAGATTTCTTAAGTCTATTCCGAGCAGTCTTTTACCTTCATTAACGCAAATAGTAAACATGTCTTTTGAATCTGGAACATTCCCAATGGCCCTGAAAACGGCAGTCATAAGGCCTGTCCTAAAAGAGGAATCTGGATGCCACGATACTTAAAAATTACCGTCCCATTTCAAATGTCCCTTTCATGGAAGAAATACCTGAAAAAGTTGCCTTTCAGCAACTTACTGATTTTTTTTTTTTAAATCAATGACTCTTGATTATGTTCCAGGAATGAGGAGTGCCACAGGGGTCAACCCTGGAACCTCTTCTATTCAATATTTACATGCTGCCAATGGGTCAGTTAATACGCAGGAATAACGTCTCCTATCACAATTATGCAGACGACACTCAGATCTATGTCTCACTGACTGCAGGAGAACATGTACCAGTGGACTCACTCCTTCACTGTATCCAACAGATCAGTGAGTGGATGCAAAACAACTTCCTTCAGCTAAAAGCAGACCAAACTGAAATGATTGTATTTGGTCCTCAGAAACAAAGAGAGAGCGTCATCTGTCACCTACAGTTTCTCTCCCTAAAATCTTCAAACAAGGTCAGAAATCAAGGCGCAATAATGGACATCAAATCAGTAACATCAGCAGCTTTTTACCATATAAAAAACATTGCCAGGATCAAAAACATAGTGTCTAAAGCAGACCTGGAGATTCTTATCCATGCATTTGTCTCCAGTAGGTTAGACTACTGCAATGGCCTGCTCACAGGTCTCTCCAAACAGGCTGTAAAACAGCTGCAGTACATTCAAAATGCAGCAGCTCGAGTCCTGACTAGAACCAGGAAGTACGACCATATTAGTCCAGTTCTCAGGTCTCTACACTGGCTTCCTGTGGCTCAGAGAATAGACTTTAAAACAGCTCTGCTTGTGTACAGGTCTCTCCATGGCCTCACACCAAAGTACACAAGTGACATGTTAGTCCCATATGAACAGTACCGGACTGAGGATTAGTCTCCCGCAAGTGCCCAGAGTCAGAACTAAACATGGGGAGGCAGCGTTTCAGACTTATACAGCTAAAATCTGGAATAGTCATCCTGAGAATGTTAGACAGGTGTCTACTCTGGCAGTTTTCAAATCTAGGTTTCTTTACTCTTTTTAGTGCACTGTGGCTATTTATGAGTTTAATCCCATGAGCCCTTTTAATGTTTAGGTTTTTAATTACTTTATTATTCATTACATCTTTATTACTGTATTATTTTATTTTTTATGTATCTAAAATTTCTTGTGCTCTTATTGGCCTTCATTTATTAAACTTGCGCAGAAAATTGTGTAAATTTTGGTGTACATTCCAAATACGCAAGATCCAACGTGGGATTTATGAACGTGTGAGATCCGCCCAGATTCGAGCGTATGCAGCCGCGGCTGATAATAAATGGTGCACTGAAAACTAGCGCATTAATGAAAGTCACGCCTAGAAATGTCCAGAAACCGCCTGTTTCACGCCCTGTTTTTACGACACGTCAGCATGGAAGTTGGCCAGCAAGACTATTTGGATGCCTTAAAGGCCTGTGAGTGACACGCACTCCGAAGTTTATATTGAGTTTTATTTTATTATTTTGTTTAAAAAGAAATATATGCTATATTATATATATGCGTTTTTTCTCCTTGTGTCCAGACCAGTGGGGGCTGGTCCCAGCTCAAAAGTGGCCAAAATGACGTGCACTGACATGCTTGCAATACCACCCCGGGCCGATGGGGGTGGACCCAGAAGAAGAATTAGCCAATGCTAACATATAGCATTGGCAGACCTCTCAAAAACGTCTTTACAGGATGGACCAAAAGTTGTCTCTTGGCCCAAAGCTCCGTTCCACATGTGTGTCAATGCTGAGGGGGATGGATTCTTTTGGACCACTCTAGTTTACTCGCTGTGAATTTTTGAAGTCTCTCGTTCAAATGAATGGAGCTGCCCCGGCTGACGCATGCGCAGATGCGTTTTTTCACAATTGGCGGGACCACTCGTGGCCATTTTGGATTGCTCCAGTAGAGCACATTTTTTGGCCCATTAGTTAGAACGGCAGAGATAGGCGTGACGCTGTCCATTAATATATACAGTCTATGGTCCAGACCCGCTGCAGCTCTCATCTCTCTTTAACATTAGAAGTGAATGAATGAATGTTGATATCTCAGCCTCAGCTGTGGCTCTCATCGTGAAGTGTCCTCATTTTCCTGTGAATGCAATGGAGCAATCTCTATGAGAAAGAAAGATGCGTATGAGAAGCTTTTGGGAAGTGTCCATGATTTCACACAGGAACCAAAACATCTGAATGAGGCGCACCACATTTGAGGAGTTTTGCGGTGAGACCTGTCGTGGCACTTCCCAAAGAGCCACTGCCCGCGAGCCCGTTCCCACAGATAAGTACGGGGCAGTGGCTGACACAGTTTTGAGTGAGCACGACCATCGGTTTTATGCACAATACTAATGAAAAAACATATTGCTTTGCCAGAGGTGAATGAGGCAAAACAAATAGCCATGTGTAAGTACGCAGCGCCGGGCCTGCCACAGATTTATAGACCAATAGAATGGTCAAACATTAAGTAAGTTAGTAAGTAAGTCAAGTGTTTTCGTAGAGCGTCTTTCACAGACCAAGATCACAAAGCGCTTCACATTAAAAAAAGATACAGATGAAAATAATACACATAAAAAGAAAAAAAAAGAAGAAACAGAAGAGGGTCCTCATCATGAACTGTGATTTCATCGAAGTTTGCGTGTTTCCATTAGACTTTTTCTGATGCGCAAATTCAAATTTTGAAATGTGATGCTCGATGAAAACGCGTATATTTTGCCAGAGTGGGAATATGTTTATTGTTGTCCAAATCTTGAATTTCATGTTTGTTTTGGCGTGTTGTGATGAAGTTTCAGATGGGTGTAGAATTTACACCACCTCCAGATTTGGCTATATTTTATGCATACGCTCACGTCCAGATAGATATATGCCAAAAAGTGTGAATTTTATGCAAGTTTCATAACTGAGGGCCATTGTGTTTTAATGCCCTGTGGGATTTTAATTGCATATTTTAATGTTTATGATTTGTGTAGGAAAATCATAAACCTTGTTGCCTTGTGAAGGAAAGACACTCGACAAATAGTGGAGGTACCGACATTAATACAAAATACTTGAGAGCCCTGATCTAAACTATTGACCTTGTTGCCCTGACTACCCTTTGTATTTATTTTACCATTGTATGTGGCATTTAAACAACAACAGAGATTCTGCAGCTCATTACGTTTTATTAAACTCTATAAAAAAAAACTCACAAAAGTTCAAACATATTGTCAAAGACCTCCATGAACAAGTGTAAAAGTAAACATGTTTGTTTGTCTCACGAGGCCTCAGAGATCCTCCCTGTGCGAACTCGGTGATAAAAGGCAGAGGCCGCAGTGTTGGGTCAGATGTGTGTAGCTGTGTGCATTGTGCGCACAGGTGTAGGTATAAAGTACAGTAGGTGTGCGTATGTGTGCGTGAGTGTTGCTGCAGCATGTTGAGCAGGACGTGTGTGCGCCTGCTCCACTCTGCGTTGCGTTTGTTTGAGGAGAAGCTGCTGCTGCTGGAGGCGCTGTCCCACGTGTGCGTCGCTATCTACGCACTGCACACTCTGCCCTCGCTCCTCTCCCCACACGACCTCTATAGTCACTAAAGTGTCTCATCAGACTTTTTTTTTGTTTTGTCTCAGTCTCTGTATTTTTTGTATATATTTTAGTGCGAATTCTGCATTTTAACACTAGATTTATCATTACTTTATCATAGCTGTTTTGGTGTACGCGTTTCTTTTTGCAAAGTTGGGGTCCAATGTTTTGTGTAATCATTTGTAGTAGTGGTTTCAATTGTTACTTTCTCCAATTAATTTGACAATACAGGGAGAAACCTTTGATATAGGTTTGTGAGATTGTGGTTTCAATCAGCTGAAAAATCTATGTATTTTTTTCTTAAGTTGGTTGTTGTTTTTTCTCCACTTGTTTACAGCCCATGTCTAGTTGATATTTAACTACATAATTAGCTAACCATTAACACCTCTGGAACTACTTAACATTTGGGGAATTCCTCTTATATACCTGTTGCTGGGTTTCTTTAAAAAAAAATATATAAAATTTTGCAACAAATTTGGAAATTGCAAAATATCTTACTGAATAGCTCTCACATAGGAAGGAGTCCAAACGAGATCGTTGTTTTAAAGCTCAGATTTGAGTCTTCTGCTATTGTTCCGTAAAAGGAGCACCCCAGGAAAAAAGGATTAGAAAATCATTGTTTGGCTGGAAATACTGTCTTTTAATGAACACTCTTGTCGTGTCCTTTTAGGGTGAAGTGGTGGTGGATTGGTTACATTCACTGTAGTAACAGTGATTTCATGTTTATGTACCGCGGTATGCTATTCAGTAAAATATAGAAATAAATAAATATAACAGTGAACCCTTACTGGAGGAAATATTTCACATTCATGTGAGTGTCTTGCTCAGTCTGTTTCTTTTTAAACCTCATGTCATTGTGCATAATTTAGTGTCTCTCTAAATGACACACACATCCAATGAATAATGTCTACTACTATTTTACACTATTACTATAGACTTGACTATTTGCATCAATCCAATCCAACAAACTTTATGTAGTACATTTTATTAAACAAAAGTTTCTGCACAAAGACAAAAGTATCAACTTTTAAATTTGAAGCACTTTTAAGTCATAGTTACATCCCTGTACAATGTTTTTACTTCTTATTTGAGCTGTCTTCCAAACGACATAGGATCTTGTTTGCTATTGATCTAAACCTGTGGGGCGACTTGTTGCTTTGGTGGTTATGCTTCACCAAATGCATTACATTTCTCTTTTGCATCTTGTATTAGGTACTTCTCACATATCTGGTTGCACTTTTCACTGTGCCATTTTTACTCACTTTTTTAAATGTCAAACATTTCCAGAGCTTTGCATTTAACTTTTTTTAAAAGTAAAAACTATGTTCTTGTTATCAAGGTGATTGGCTGAGCAAAAGTGGACCTTTTTTTGTCAATAATTTCAATCTGGAAAACTTGCGTTTTTGTTGTTGTTGTAAAGAAATACTTTTATTGTGTTTCGTGTTGAACAACTTATGGTTCATTGTCTAGAAAAGTTTGTTACCATAACCACTGTGGCCTCGGCCTATACTCATTCATACAGACATTTTTGCATATTTGATACGTATTTAGGAACTACGGACAAGCATGAACATTTTGTGACTAATTTTGACCATAAACTTTGTAAATTATTGTGGTTTCAGTCATCAGCCAAATAATCAATCTATGTTTTATGTTGTTTTTTCTCCACTTGTTTACTGCTCATGTTTAGTTGATAATTATCAACATAATACATAACAATTGGTCAATAGTTGGCTAATTAAGATTCTACCTATTTCTGTTTTATGCTAAATGTATGAGATGTTCTAAAAGTAATTTGTCAGACATTTTCTCATCGCAGTCATTTTGTATTTCTGGTCAAACATGAACATGAACATTTCATCGGACAGCACTGTTCACCTGGACGGCCTGTCACAGCTGTACGACCACAGGATCCTTCTGGCCGTGCTCCTCCTGCTCCTCTACGCCTTCGTGATGCTCAGCGACGGCATGGTGGTCTACATCGTCTGCTCGCGCCGCAGCCTTCACTGGCCCATGTACGTCTTCGTGGTCGCTGTCCTCATCAACTCCTCCCTCTGCAGCACCGCCATCTACCCCAAGCTCTTGTGGGACTTGGTTCAAGGCCAGCGCGTGGTTCTGCTCTCCCGTACTGCTTGTCTGTGTCAGGCTTTCGTCATCAGCTCGCTCGCCAGTTCCAGCTTCATGCTCTTGGCGGCCATGGCGACCGACCGCTACTTGTCTATATGCCACCCTTTGCGCTATCCGGCGTTGATGTCTCCCAAAGTCGTAGCCACTCTGCTAGCTCTGTGCTGGTTGTTTCCCACCTGTAGAGTTGTTGGTGCGATAATTTTGGCCAGTCACCTACCGGTCTGCTACTTGCGCATCACCAGAATGTACTGCGACACCTATATTTTTGTTAGCATGAGCTGCGGCGGCACCACAACACAAATTAGTAATGCGTACGGGCTCTTCGGCGCCACGGTAACTATCTACATACCCGTGAGCTTTGTGCTTTTCTCATACTGTAGAGTTTTGCTGGTTTGCCTGTGGCGGTCTCGCAAGTTCAGCGGTAAGGCTCTCAATACGTTCCTGCCACACATGTTGGTTTTCTTCAATTACTCACTCACCGCATCGTTCGAGTTTTTGCACAGGCGCTTGATGATGGGCGGTACGACGGTGGTGACCATGTCCGTTGTCGTGGTGATCGTGCCCTCGGGCTTCAACCCGGTGGTGTACGGCCTCAAAGTGGCGGAGATCTACAAACACGTGAAGATTCTGCTGCGCAATCAGAGAAGGCCCAAAACTCAACCCACAGGGAATTAACGGACAGTTCACCCAAGCCATTTTTACTCACTTTATTGCTGAGTTGCAGTGGACCAACAGGAAGTAAATCTCCCCATAATGAACCATGCCAATCATAACTTGTTTTTTTTGTATGCCTTAGATGATAATGGATCATTACCATCTAAAAGGCCAAAATAATGTGAGTATACTTTTTGAACGACTTTTTGCCCTTGTTTGATTTTCTATATAGTACACTCTGATTGTTTTGTTATTTTTTGATTTAACCAAAGTCCCATTGAGATTAAGAACCCATTTTCCAAGGGAGTCCTGGATAAAAGGCAGCAAAGATTACACACAATTACATAAAAGTACAGATTATTGTTAAAGGCTTTGGTTTCATTTTTGCGATAGTTTAAGCTGGTGGTATGCTGTAAGATTTTTTGTGTGTGCCGCAGCTCAGAAAGGTTTTGGGAACACCGTCAAATGTTATTTATAAAGCGCTTTTCATACAATGCCCATGACCCCTCCTTCCAACCGCCCAACAGACAAACATATATTATTAAGAGAACGCTCACATGCACAAGCACACCATAGACTGTATACATTAACGGACGTAGTCACGCCTATCTCCGCCGTTCTGACTAATGGGCCAAAAATTGGGCTTTCATGGAGTGATTCAAAATGGACGCGGGGGCTGGAAATTGTGAAAAAACGCATCTGCGCATGCGTCAGCCGGCGCAAGCTCCAGTCATTTAAACAAGTGTCAAAAATTCACAGTGAGTAAACTAGGCTTGTCCAAAAGAATTCACCCCCCTCAGCATTGACACACATGTGGAACGGAGCTTTGGGCCAAGAGCCGACTTTTGGACCATCCTGTAAAGACGTTTTCAAGAGGTCAGAAGATCCGTACATTTGCATTAAATAATTCTTATTCCGGGTCCAGCCCTCTGGCTCGGTGTGGTATTGCAAGCATGTCAGCGCCCGTCATTTTGGCCACTTTTAAACCGGGACCCGCCCCCACTGATGCACACACGAAGAGAGACTTTGCAGGGTGCGGATGTAACCAGCTGAAGAAGCGCCATACAAGGAGCCGTCTGCATCAGGAGCAGAGAGCCGCCCGTGGCCACAAGGGACGACACAGGACCCAGAGGAGACATGAAGCCGTGGCTCCAGGCCCCCACCAGGTCCAAGAGCCGGACCCCCACAGCCGACCACTGCTCCCAGTGCAGATGGCTCCTCCAGAGGAAACACTGGGATACTAAAAACATACAATAAAAAAAAAAAAAATTAAATCTGAGACTAACAAGGAAACTATCACAATACATATTAATAATAGTAAAAACGAACACGAGTCTTAACTGATCCTGAGTCAAATATACAAGTAGTCCAAATATACAAGCTTTACCTCATTGTATACCTCCTGAATCTAGTTTTTGGCTATTTTAATTGCAGCACACAACTGTCTTGGGTCTAATCTAGAATATATTTGTTTGTGGATAATCCTGTAGATCTGAATTTGCATTTCTTTGTAGTAATAATTTTTATAGGAATATCGAGAACATTTAATTGATGTTTCTGTCAAATGAGTCACAATGTTTGTACAATAAACATTAATTAAAGACTTTAATTAATAAAATAGGAAAAATATTTAATCATTTACATTTGACTTGTGTACAGAGAGTGTGCTATTTGATTTTGTGCAAACAGAAGTGCTAATTATACGTTTCTTTGTGCTAACTGTTTAATGACTGAATTTATTGTGGACTTCTTTAGCTGAAATGGGAGGTCTTGGTTCAAGTGTAACGCCTTAAATATACAGCTAGGGTAGGCTGGGTTTCAAAGCCTAAAGTTTTTGCGCTACTGCATCGCCTTTGTTTTCTGTGTCATCTAATGTGGTTCTGTGGAACCTTTTGTGAACTTGCTACAGGACTTATCATTAAATCAAATTTGTAAGTTTAGATATTGAAATCATAAACACACAATAACACTTTTCTCCCACAGGGTTTTTAGAGTTTCTCCCTGTTGCCATTCAACATTTATGGACAGTGGTCATCTGCCACTTATAGACCAATGGCTCAATTTTTCATTGCATTTCCTGTGTATCAACTGTTTGACTCTCTGATTTGTGTTGGCGAGTCGACGGCTTGGTGAAATCCTCCAAGATAACTGCTGTTGTGATTTAGGGCTATACAAAAATAAATTGAATTGAAAATTGAACCTGCACGTCAATCACAATCTCAGGCTGCAAAAGTGACTACAGTAATTGTGCACAGTGCGTACTGTGGGAATAGCCAACACCTTTATGTCGCCATATGAGTGAGATATGCACACTAAAGCAATGTATAACTGTTGCAGAAAAGTCATTTTCAAGTATAATTTACGTCTGCTCAGTTGAAAAATAGTAGCCCTTTGGTGCCACCTGCTGGACATTAAGCATAAGTGCATTATGAGCTTGAGTCATCAGTGAGTGAATAGTCATTAATAACTGTGATAATACTGAAAATGGAACCATGAAGAAGTTTAGGAGACATTAGAGCTTCAATAAATACTACTACTTGTTAGATCAGGTTGTATTAAAGACATTTCTCAAAGTAACCTTCATTTGAGTGATAAGAGCACACCAACACTGTCCAGAGTGGCTCCATCTGGGGCCAGTGTTATCACTATACAGGGTGTTTGATCAGTCTGATAATGGATAACAATCTTAACCCCCTGGGGGGAAGATGTTGAATTAAGTTTGGATGATTAGTTGCTGCATGAATACATGGCACTGATATAATATAAGTATAATGATTTATTAGATGTTGGATATGGTTTGGCTTTAGACCCCATCACAATATAGCATGGCTCTAGGAGAGAGACGTGAGAGGCAAACAGTTTGTGCATAAGAATGGCCATTCGGATATATTTACAAGATTTACAAATGCAAAGGTAAAAGTGATGCCACATTCGATTCAACAGCAGAGATATCCATGAATATTTACAATCTCTAATTAATACCTAATATTAAGTCAATCTCAATTTCCATAGCCAATTGTGAGTTGCTCTGTATCTCCTCACAATAGACTAGCAGTATTCATGGTTGTTATGCAGAGTTAGCATAAACTCTTTCTATCTTACTTCAAAGGTATAAATAAATGTACAAACATTGTGAAAGATAGTGTGACCATTCAATGGTTCAAGCCATGTCAATAGAAAACAGAACATTTGGAAACCAAGGCTTTATATAGATAATAATCATTAGGCTAATCGCTCTGAACTCATCGTGTAAATTACACAATACAATACAATACAATTTATTCTTGTATTGTATTGCGGCACGGTGGCTGAGTGGATAGCACTCTCGCCTCTTAGCAAGAAGGTTCTGGGTTCGAATCCCGGTCGGACCAGGGCCTTTCTGAGTGGAGTTTGCATGTTCTCCCCGTGTCTGCGTAGGTTTCCTCCGGGTACTCCGGTTCCCCCTACCACTAAAACCAAACCAAACCAAACCAAAATCTCTGTGTGGAGTGAGAGGACAAGTGCCCAAAAATAAGAATTGTAAACCGCTTTGTGACTCTGTCTGTGAAAGGCGGTATATAAATAAACATTACTTACTTGTATAGCCCTAGGTCACGACAGAAGTAATCTCAGAGGACTTAACAAAACCATTGAAATCACCAACACAGGTCAGAGAATCAACAGTTAAAACACATGAAAAATATAAAGCACACACAGAAAAAAATGTCCATACATGTTGTAGAATGCTAAAGTGTCCTGATCATCACCAATCCTTTCTGTTGGACACTAACTGTACAACAAGACCCTCCTGCATCGACAAGGAAAAACTCTTAAAAAACCCAGTGGGAAAAAGTGAGAAACCTTGGGGAGAACTAGAGAAACCCACAGGGAGGGAGACCCATATGAGAAAGGGATCCGCTCCTCCGGACGGACAGGCTAATGATCT
The DNA here is from genome assembly GCA_964034765.1 of Knipowitschia caucasica. NCBI lineage: Eukaryota > Metazoa > Chordata > Actinopteri > Gobiiformes > Gobiidae > Knipowitschia > Knipowitschia caucasica. The sequence continues at coordinate 15,246,223 of OZ035837.1, read as the reverse complement.
AGGACCTAAGCTAGCTACAGGACGTGGACCAGTGGCCGCTGAACGTGGACAGGTCCGGTGCAGGACCGAAGCACTCCCAGGCGGGTCGGGCAGGGCAGTCCGCAGGAGTAGATGGAGGAGGCCAGGTCCAGAGATCCCGTCATCGTACCATGAAACGGACAATGGGACAACGGGTGAATAGCAATGAACAAACTACAGTCAGAATCCTAAAAATGCTAAACAGGTAAAGTAGGAAGGAGGAGAGGATAGTGCTCAAGTTACCATACTTCTCCCAGCAAACTGACTCCCTATGCAGCTTGACTAACACTCTGAGGAGTTTAGCCTTCCCTGAGTCTTACCTTCCTAACCATATGCTAAACTAAAGAGGACTGTTTTAAACCTAGCCTTGAATAAAGAGATTCATGGATTGCACACCAGGTGTGCAAACCGATCCAAGCAAACCTAATTATATATTATATATCATATACATCATATATACCATACATACCATATATATCATATTTAATACACAACATAACATACAGCATAATATATTACATAATATACAACATAACACAATACATTATTGTATAATATATAACATAATACAGCATATATATATATAATATATACACCACATGTTATATATTACCTAATTATAGGCTAAATTAAAGTAAAGTGCTTTAAGCCTGGCCTTAAATGTGGAGACCGTATCTGCTTCCTTAACATAAATGGGAAGCTGATTCACAGTAAAGGAGCTTGGTAGCTAAATGCTCTGCCACCAACAGTGATTTTTGAGACCTTAGGGACCACCAGACGTCTGGCGTTTTGTGCAACGCTCGACTTGGTTGATACGACACCAACGTGTCTTGGAGATAAGAAGGAGCCAAGCCATTTATGGCTTTATATGTTAAGAGAAGGATTTTAAACTTTATTCTGTACTCCACAGGGAGCCAGTGGAGTGATTTTAACACCGGAGTTATGTGCTCCCTCCTTTTGGTACCTGTTAAGATCCTAGCTGCTGTATTCTGAACGAGCTGGAAGCTCTTCAAAGACGCTTTAGGGCACGCTGTAAGTAAGTAAGTAAGTAAGTAAGTTTGTATTTATATACCGCCTTTTCACTGCAGATCTGAGTCTCAAAGCGGTTTACAATTGTTAATTTTGGGCATTTGTCTCTCACTCCACACAGAGATGGGAGCGGGGCCAGTACAGGAGGCGCATGCCAGAACTATTGGACATATTTTTAGTGGTAGGGGAAACCGGAGTACCCGGAGGAAACCTACGCAGACACGGGGAGAACATGCAAACTCCACTCAGAAAGGCCCTGGTCCGGCCGGGATTCGAACCCAGGACCTTCTTGCTGAGAGGCGAGAGTGCTATCCACTCAGCCACCGTGCCGCCCACTGGCAGCCACGCTGCCAGTAAAGCGTTACAGTAGTCGAGCCTTGAGGTGACAAACGCGTGAATGAGTTTTTCCGCGTCACTTTTAGGAAAGAAATTCCTAATTTTAGCGATGTTCCGTAAGTGGAAGTACGCCGTTTTAGTTGCTTGGCTTATATAAGCCTTGAAGGAGAGTTCTTGGTCAAAAATGACTGCAAGATTCCTCACAGTGTTACTGGGTATAATACTGACATTATCGAGAGTAATTATCTGGTTAGTGAGGGAGACACGCAGGCGCTTCGGACCGAGTAGGATCACTTCTGTCTTCTCCGGGTTGAGAAGTAGGAAGTTAAGAGTCATCCACATTTTAAGGTCCTTTATGCAGGCACTGAGCTTTTCTAGCTGATCTGTCTGATTAGGCTTCATCGACAGATAAAGCTGTGTGTCATCTGCATAGCAGTGGAAATTAATTCCATGCTTTTTAATAATGTTTCCTAACGGCAGCATGTAGAGAGTAAAAAGAATCGGTCCAAGTACCGAACCCTGCGGCACACCGAATTCTACTCCAGAATAAGGTGACGAGTTCTGATTTACGTTGACGAAGTGATACCGATCTGATAAATAGGATTTAAACCAGCCAAGGGCTGTTCCTCTAAGACCTATATCACATTCTAGCCTCTGCAGTAGAATGCTGTGGTCTATTGTGTCAAATGCAGCACTAAGGTCCAGTAGGACCTTAGTGCTGCATTTAATGGGAGCGGCAAGGCTATGGAGGCTATCCAATGCAAATTTATGGAGGCTAAGCTAAATTAGCATGAACAGCTAAAAACATATAAATTACCAGTCCCAACGAACTGGGTTACGGATGCAGTAGACGGTGGCGCCTATGACTAAAGTAAGCCAAGTAAATACATTGCGAAAATTGCGTGATTAAAGGCAATTATGAGCAAAAACCAACCTGCAGCTCAGCCTTCCTCTGGTCCCCACCCTGCCATTAACTATCACTCCTGATAAGTTAAAAACTGGTTGAAAACAGCTCTAGGCAGCACAAACATGTGACATCATAGCACAATTGTGTGCATGGTTTAAGTTTAACAATTAACTTTAACAATAAATAGTAAATCCAGTTGACACCTTGGTTACACTTTGGTACCAGTTCAGCCTGGATTGAACCAGGGCTAAGCAAGTACAAAAACAGGCCCAGTGGAAATGCTCCCAATCGGGGCCAGAGAGGGGGAGAGGAGGGGAGAAGATGTCACAAATTTAACAAGATTTGAGTCTAATCTGAACTAAATCCATCTCAAATAGGATTGTTTTGAGTTTTGTTAATTGAGTTTTATGATCATGTGACCTAATGGCAGCACAGAAATCTCATTGAGGCCTGCATGTGTTGAAATGTTCCCCTGTACGATGTTATTGTTTTTCTTGTTTTGTAAAGCCCTTTGAGTTGCCATAAAAATTAATTGAGCTATAAAAGATTACTTGCCTTGCCTATATGTATAAGTACAGTATAAGTACAGTATATATAAGTAGAGTTGTGTTCTACTTAATAATCACTTATCTCGTGTAGTTTGTGTGTCTCCTCATTCCTATACTCTTCTGTAACCTGTGATGCAACGCTGAAATCTCTCCACTGTGGGACGAATACAAAATCTCTTAATCTTAATCAATCTTAATCTCACCTGTTTTTGTGAGCCACATTTTGCCGAGGCACAGACAGACGTAAACAGTGTCATGTGTCAGTGCTGGATCAGCCTTTTTCACCCGGAGAAAATCCTGCGGCTGTTTGTTTTAGCTAATTCCTCGGACATTCCCATCTCGTTTGTCAAGCGGCTTAGCGTCCGTGCTTCAGTCTGATGGACTCCAAATCTCTCCTACACCACCACCAATGCAAACAAGAAAAGTGCCGCCACTTAAAACATGTCTTTGATGTAGACTTGTGTAGACTTGAATTAAAGCTGGGGTACCTCACTTTTAAACTGCGACCATAGAACTATGCCATACAGTCCCTCACTCTCAAAACAGTTTTGTTCTATTACTAGTTTTCACATGCATGCATTTTTGTCCTGTGTCACATCTTGGGATCAGATTTTTTCAGAAAGAAAAGTGAAAAAGAGAGGACCACCCCAGCCAACCTCTCAGCCCAAACAGTCAAATAGTGACTCACAGGGCTCTTTCTTACAAGTGTGAAAAATGACCTTCAGACTACAGTCAATTAAATATTGAGTCATACCCCAGAAAAGCGCTGGCCCATTCTGGACAGGGCCTCAGAGCCAGGAACTTGTTTTGTTGTGGTTTCAAACATGGAATTAGACATTTTGAGATTATTATTATTATTATTTCACCTTAACCCACTTTTACTTTTAAGTGCTAAAACTGCTGCTTATAATTTATACAGAACTTTTACAAATACAGAATACATTTTGTTGATAGCAGGCCGCAAAATGCAACCTGCTGAATGTAAACAGTGTGTTACAGTACTTCTCCCTATTCAAAAATAAAAGAGAACCTAATTAGAATAATGACATATGAATAAACAACATAAAAACATAGTAAAGTCTAGGATGATGGTGGGTAAATACACTTCCAATACGAAAAGCCATCAAAATAACAACTGGGACTCATAGGACTCAAAAAAAGTTTAGTTTTACAAGCCTCAACCGTCACCTCTGCAGTGTCACAGCGCGTCTCTCTGCTCCCTCAAATGCTGTAATTGTGCCTTTGTTTCTGCGAGCGGCTTTGCAGGTCCCTGGTTCCCATGTCTCCCATGGTTAATCTCTGATCCACAGGTGTGATAATCCCAAACACACAGGAGCTGCTGAGGCCCAAGGCTTCTCTGCGCTTTGATCAAACCTCCAGCTCCGGCTCCAGGACAATACAGACTCTCTGCTGTCGCTAAACCCTAGTTTGGGCAAATATTAACGGAACAACAATATATGTGTTGTTGTTGATGATATTTGACCTATATGTGGTGGAAAATCATCTTGTATAATGTAAATATATATATATCAGAGGTGTGGACTCGAGTCATGTGACTTGGACTCGAGTCAGACTCGAGTCATGATTTTTATGACTTTAGACTCGACTTGACCAAATATAAAAAGACTTGCAACTCGACTTGGACTTTAACATCAATGACTCTGACTTTCACTTGGACTTGCGCCAATTGACTTGCAAAGACTTGCGTAACCCGGGCCATTTTTACCTTTCTCCGCATCTCTCTTTCTATCTATGCCGTCTCTGAAGAAACAAAGCCTCGCGGTAGTTGTAGCGCTCGCGAGAGAGTTCGAACGTGAGTTCCCCGCAGTTCGCGCAGCAACACTTCCCTAAACAAGCGGACTGCATTCACCGGTGGGTGTGTTGTCTAGGGGAGCTGGAAATGAGCGAGCTGCAGGTATTTATCACGACCTAACGTCATATTTTGTTCTACAAACCGTAATTGATATGCTTTCACTACAGGCGCCTCATACAATTGAATCGACGCAGTTGTCACACTGTGTGCCGTGTTTTAAAGAGGAACCGGTGAGTCAAACTAGCGCTAGCCTGCGCTGCTCTGTTGGCTCTTTCTTATATTTTTCTGTGTGGGCGCCGAGGCCTATTATTATGAGTATGTTTTTGCTGTGCTCCTCCTGCTAAAGTTTGCATACATTAGATAGTTGTTTTGATTATGTGCACTAAGCTAGATTAATATTTGCACTATTGTTTATGGTGCATTGATATGAGAATCAGTGCTTTGACTGATTGAATTAATTTATATGAGACTTTTTATTATGAAATGATATATTGGTAATTATGAGATATTACTAATGCTGGTCCAGTTCATACAGGCCAGGTTCCTTCCCCTCCATTGGTCCCTTCAGTCCTTTGCCCCCCCCCCTTTTTTTTTTGATGGCGAGCTGCCCAGGTCCAAAGCCTAGACCCCTCATACTACCCCTATCCTACAGTAGGACATTTGGAACAATAACCACTACGGACATTAAACTGATTATATAGATATAGGTCCTAGCCCAATACTCATATTCATATATGCTGCACTTGCTACTTCCCATTAAAAACCCCAAAGATAAAAAGTATGTTGACACGGACTGCTCTGATTTTATGTGTGGTCTGTGCATGTGTAACTGAGCCTGCATCTGGCACAACATCCAATTAGATCACGTAGATAGTTTTGATTTACCAGCAGCCAACGACATGGAACAAACTGTTAGTCCATGGGTCAGAGACCAACGAGAATGCACCAGCAAAATGATTCCTAACATTATTTTGTTTGCCTACAAAAGTACGTGGAGACCAACAAGAAACAAATCGCGGTCAAAAAGACTCGAGAGGACTCGAAAGTCAAACCGTAGGACTTGGGACTGACTTGAGATTTGTTGGCCTTTGACTTGGACTCGACTCGGGACTTGCCTGTCTTGACTCGTGACTTGACTCGAGGCTTGAGGGCAATGAATTGAGACTGACTTGTGACTTGCTAAACAATGACTTTGTCCCACCTCTGATATATATATATATATATATATATATATAAAAAAAAAACTTTGCTCGGTCTATATGAACATTTAGAGTTCACATGTTTCTTATACATATTATACATTTCACAGAGTGGGGAAAACTTTTTATCCATAAACAATATTAGATGAAATGCAGCATGATCATTTTAAAAATAGCTATAATATGGAGCAGTCTTCTTGAAAATATGAGACAGGCAAATATTTGAGTGATTTTGTACAGTCCAAATTCAAGTTATGTCAAAGTATTTCAAAACATGTCTAAAAATTACAATACCATATTAAAAAAATAAAAAAAGAAGAAGAAAAGTCTTGGAATCATTTTTGTGGGTCAAAAAAAAAAAATGTTTAAAGATTTAAAAAAATTGTAACTTAGAAAAAACACATGTGAGTCTTAAAGGATTTGGTGTTTTATGTAAAGATGTTTAGGGCCGAACACATGCTTTCAATTTTAATTCCCCGGTTTAAACTGGCTCACTTTACAGTGCGTATTTGGGTGAAGGCCAGTACCACAGGTGTCCACTAGAGGTCACGTGTTGCCCACAAATCCAAGGCTCTTGTCCTAAAGGCTGTGAGTGTGTGGCGCCCTCTGCTGGCTCCAAGAGTACTGCTCCATGTTTGAGAAGTGCAGGACCTACTGCTTCAGCCCTAATGGAAACACTTCAACCAAACAATAACCAAATATATACTGTATACTCACACTGTATACTCATACACACACTTAGACATACATTAAAACATACATCAAAATAAAGTAATTTCGGTAAGACTTTATTTTAGGTCAACCTTGTCTAAGTATAGCTGTTAATTCTTACAGTTGTTATGGGCAAATTTGTTGAATATAATTATTTCTTATATTAATATCTTATTCTACACAGTGTTACTGATACTAGCACTCCCAGAATTAATTAAATTGATTCATTGAAATCAATGGGATTCTGAAATAGATAGATAAAGATTAGATTCCGATTCAGATTGCAGTAAAACCATCTGGAATACATGCGCAAGAGTATCTGTGCACCAGAGAAATATATAAAACCAGTTTTATTAAAAGTAATTTATGAGATCATCTTTACTAATTTATAGTCCCAAACCTGGTGAATCTAACTTTGAAATTTGGCAAAAGCCGGATTCAAACTGCTGCAAATAAATAGTGTGTTGCTATGGTAACTAGCACTGGCTCTTCTCAGGTGTAAAACAAAGCTGAGCTCAGATCCGGATCCAGATTGCTTACTTACTATACTAAATTACTTAATACTGGTTTATTGTCAAAATTATATAAAACAGGGGCCTGTTCTAGTTGTTTTTCTTGTCACACTTAATTATTCATATTCCTATGAGATAAGGCTTTTGAGCTATGATCTATAAACAAAAAAATGCTAGCTGGCGGTAAACTGGCTCTGAAAGTCAGATTCAGTTTATTTGCCATTTGCAGTAAAAAAACACATTGGAATACATTAGCAAAAAGTCTCCAGTGTGCACAGACAAATACAGACATAAAAGACAGAAATAAAACAAATAAAACAGTAAACAAATGTCACTGTGAAATCGATCGACTAAAACAGTTCAAAACAAGTGCAAATCATTAAAGTGCTCTGTTCACACTGATAACAGCTTGTGGATAAAAACTGTTAGCGTAACGAGATGTCCTGCATCTCAGAGAGCGATATCTTCTGCCAGAGGGAAGAAGCTGGAACATGGCTTTTCCAGGGTGGCCAAAGTCGTGAAAAACGCATAACAAATACAAGTAATTATAATGTTTTAAAGGATAGGTTTTTCACAAATGTGATTGTGAATGTAGCAAAAAAACATGTCCATGTCTGTTTTTGAGGAGGAACAATTTTGTGAAAAAAATCGCTCCTTAAAGTAAAACAACATCACCATGTATGGACACTAGAATACTTTTATTAGAAACACACTGCTTGTACACCAGCTGTGTATGTGGGCCCTTATGGACGGTCTGTGACAGGACGTCCCACAGAGACAGAGGGGCCCTGTCTCTGCCTCTTTCACACTGCCTCGTCACCATAAGCTCCACAAACGCCACAATCAGATAATCCATGGAGAGGGCATGTGCCGATATTTCCAAACAGCAGCCCTCCAAACACCACACATTTCAAAGCCTATGAGGCAAAACAAGACACTTCAATAATAAGCGACAAACACAACATTATTTTAAAGCTTTAAGAATCAAAAAGCATCTAAACTAAAAAGTCCTATAACATACACAGCCACACGGTATCGTTGCCACCATCAGGGGCCACTTGTTCAGCGATGTTTTTCTCTGGGTAATTTTCTCTCTCATTGTCCTGCTGCTGATGCGAAAATTTTTATATATAATAAGATAACCTTTATTAATATTTTAAAACAGCTGTAAAATTTAGACATTTACTCTGGTCTTTGTGCTGAGTGTGTACTGTAATTTCTGGACTATGAGCCGCTAATTTTTTCTATCTCTTTTAACCTTGCAGCTAATATATGGCGGCTTATATATGTGTTTTTATTGTGGTAGAGTTATCTGAGTTTATAGACTATATTAGTAGCTACTGGTTTATTGTCAAAATAGATAACGGTGAATGTGTCATGGAAGCTAACAGTTAAGCTTTTGACACTTGTGACCAGGTAAAACTGTCGTCTATCTGCTGCATTAGAACATGATTTAGCGCGACCAATATATGGACAACACTGATTTTATTATTTTCTTAAAAATTTGAATTGCCGCGGCTTATATACAGGTATACGACTTTTAGTCCAGAAAATAGGGTGCTGTAACTGTTATTGCACTTGGGAAAACATACAAGCTAAACTAGTATAAATACAAATAATAAGAATCCTCGCAAGGTGAATCCTGTTTACAATTGTCACACAGATTATCCAATAAGAGAGAGAGTGTGGCCCTCATTTTGGGTTGCCAGGTGAAATTCAATTGGTTGATAATGTTGATAAATGTCCATAAATAAGACACAAGTATATACAGCCAAAACATGCCAAGTTAATAACACCGCTATCTTACATCAGTCTTGAATAGTAGAAGAACATACTTAAACTGTAAAACCTTGTGTACTGAATTTCATGATGCTTTTTCTTTTTCACCTCCACAAACGAGAGTCTTCCCAGCTCTCCCCCGCAGACTCTCACACAGTAGAATTATCACCATGCAAAGGTCATATACTGCACAGTCCACATTTTCCCAGCAATCACAAACATTTTGATTAAAAGGGTATTACATTAAGCTACTTTCTACCCGCGTTTGGGAGCTGTCTCTGGGACAAAGGCGGGTTGAGGGTTCGAGGCTCCTCTCTGCCCTGGGACTGGCCTGAGTGACCTGTGTGTGAAAAGGGGATGAATGTTGATTGACAGAATGCAGGGTTTAGACTCTGGAGGGAAGAGGACCCCGCGGACTCCTACTGCTGCGTTTAAGCCACATCGCTCTCAGATCCACCGCTTCGGTTTGGACCTCGTTCTGGACTCTTTAGTAACGGCTTTAGGCTATAAATGTGGGTTTAAGAGATTTGGAAATGTCACATGTGATTCACACCGCAGGATAGAAAGCAGGTCTATATTGTTTGTAATGAAAAATAGTCTAATAAATACAGTATCAATACCAAAGTATCAGTATATAGAGTGGCTCATGGTCTGTTTGAAAAAGAGCAGTTTTGTTTTAGAATAAATCCAAGATACTTCAAAAAGCACATTTCTTCTAAAGTATTATTTTTTACCGATTTGTAAAAACACAGATTTGTTTTATGTTTTATACAGAGTAAATCTACTCCTTGATCCTCTGAGGAGCACAGGTACTGGCCTCCTGCTGGTGCCTAAAGTCCGGACTAGATATGGGGAGACAGCGGTTCCGATTCTTGCAGCTAAAATCTGGAACAGTCCTCCTGAAAATGTGAGACAGACGTCTACTCTGACAATATTCAATTCCAGGTTAAAAACAGCTCTGTTTTGCTGTGCATACAACTGAAGGATTTTATCTTCACTCTTTTCATACTATGATTATTTACTGTGAATTGTATGCTTCTGTTGTTTCAGTAACTACTTTGAGTTACCTTGTGTATGAACTGTGTACAATGTGTTTGAGCTGTACAAACTTGCCTTGCCTGTTTTGTGCATCGATTGACCATTATGGAGACAACCTCTGTGTCCTTCCATTTTCCGGGTCACGAGGGCAGTAGTCTGAGCAGAGACGCCCAAACTTTAAGTCTCTTTAAGCCCCCAGCTAAAACTAAATTCGAATAGGGCAGGTTTTACACACGAACTCAAGTTATTTCTTAAAACAAACCAGTTGTGTGAGCATCAATGAGTTGGAGAACACCTGCTTTTGTATAATGTGAATATTATAATGTAAATAATGTAAAATGTGATCTAGGGACGGACATTGCAAATTAGCCTCGGCTATAAATGTTGTAGTGTTTCACATGTTGATTGTGTACACTTGTCCCTATCAAATAAATAAATAAATAATCTTTCCAAATCCACACACAACCAAGGAATACCGAGGCGTTCCCAGGCCAGCTGAGATACATAGTCCCTACAGTGTGTCCTGGGTCTCCTCCTGGTGGGAAATACCCGGAACATTCGTCAACATTTATGGACATTTATCAACACTTTTGGACATTGCTCATCTGCCCCTTAAGGCAATACCAATGAATTTTCTCTTTTATTTCTTTTGTTTGAACGCTTTGAATCTCTTATCTGTGTTGGCAAATTCAACAGTTGTTTAAAGACCTCCGAGATAACTACTGTTGTGTTTTAGGGCTATACAAGACTAAAATGGAATTGAATTGAATCTGGTCTTGGTTATTGTCATATGTGAAGTCTCTTGTTTGTCTCCTAGTTCACAAGTTCAAGTCGGAGGTGAGAAAAGCCTATTATCTGAAATGCAGTCTCAGTCCTCCCCCTCCTCCAAGCACCACACAAGACCCATCCCAACGACACTCCGACTTGAGTTAATCATTCCACTACCAGCCCATAACTTTTCGTATTCTTCCAAAACCAACACCACCACCATCTCCCCCCACGCTCCCCAGAACGGCGAGGTGTCAGGGGCCAAATCGATGCTTCTCGGCCCCCATCCCCTGCGCCTGAACCCTCACCTCGCGCTGACAGAGCAACAATGGCACAAACCACTCGTTCTGGGGAGTGTGTTTAAGTCTGAGCAAACACCGAGCCGGTAACATAAAGAGATGGATGGGGCCTCTCGGAGCAGGACGTCCCATCCACGAAGATAGAAAGGCCTCTAAAGGAAAGTGTAGAAGTGTAGTCTGTGTGGAATGACAGAAATCGGCAAAAGACAATGAAGAGGAGAGTTGATTAAGGATGATGTCACCGAATGTTTGGGGAGTTTGTGTTTAAATACTCGAAAACTTCACTTCTTTATCCAACCCATGATAAAAGCTTGTAGTGTTTGTGTTTCCAAAAGAGAAAAATCCTCAAAAATAACAATTTAATAGTTAATTTGATTTCTACTGGGTTAAAATCTCCTTCTACTTTTGCAATCCTGGGTTCTGAGTGGTCAGTCGTTTGGGCAATTATCTAGATTTATATAAACACCAGGATCATAAAAGGAAAGGAAACTTCCAACTTAGGAGGCATTTTATTCAGAACCATCCCTTTCTCTCAATACAACGCTGAGAGTCCAAGTCTGGTCTTGTGCTTCTGGTCCAAGTTGAGTCCATTATATCAGTCAACTCTCATATCATCAAAATATTGAAATTACTCCAGTACAACATGCAAGTCCACTCCACTCCTATGTCACAAGCAGAACAAACTCACAAGATAGACAATTTGATTCCACCTTCTCCACAGATTTCCCCAAATGTGTCTTTCTTCTACAAACCTCACAATCACAAGACATCGCTCATAACTCCCTGAATGTTGCAGTTCAGATACATGCATCTGTTTCTCCATTTGGAACAGCGATGACATGAGCGAGCCTCCTCCTCTCTGCATCCATCTCCTGATCTCTCTCTTCTTCCAGAGCTCGCGTCGTAGAACCAGCTGTTAGAATGTCCTCAGCATGGTCCGCTCCCACCTGATCCCCGCGGAGAAGGAAGAGCCCGTTGACAACTGCAGGAAGCTGGGAATACTGGGAATACTGGGATCAACGCTGTTCCCAGACTGAACATGTGGGAAAGGAGGGAGAGTGAAGACGAGACAATGGCGCCATGGAGTTAAATGTGTTTTCTATTGTGACGGTTCTGGGGATGTACTGTATGTATGTCTTTGTCACAATCTGTCACAGTTATAATGGGGACATGAAGTTTCCCATCTCACACATGAAAGTGATTCATGCTTGTTTGACTGAGCTTTATTCTGCTGCATTTTAGACGTTTACCACACCAACTGTTCCATTTGTTTCTTTACTTTTTAGACTATGCTACGGATCATGTTTGTCAGGCATTTTGGCACATTTAACGCTAATCATTATTAAGAGTTTGAAAATCTAAGAACCACAGTTTCAAAAAAATGTGGGGAGAAGCAACAGCATATAAACCCCCACCCCTAAGTACCATAGTAAGTAAGTAAGTGATGTTTATTTATATAGCGCATTTTACAGACCAAGGTCACCCAAAGCACTTTACAATGGTCAGAGTTCAGATATTGATCCAATCATTCCACACACGGTGATGACGGAAGCGAGTCGCCGAACACACTGGCACATCAGCCCCCGATCAACACCATTCATTCACTCTCTCATCGACAGTCATACCTATTAGTGGTAGGGGAAACCGGAGCACCCGGAGGAAACCTACGCAGTTGAAATCCTCACAATTTTACCTTTTCTGAGTGAATATTATGGGACAAATAGCAGACAGAAAGTGTATTTTTTTTAACACAATAAGTTTAACCCAATACATTTTACAGAAGTTGTTATCTTAGGATGGGAATAGCAATCTAAGAAACGTAGCCTTGAATGCAGGACAATACTGTCAGTCCACTCAAACATGCAAAAACAATCAAGATGAAACTTTCAAACCAGAACATCATTCATTTGATGAAGTAAAAAAACCTGTTAAAGATACAATGAAAACTCGCAATAGTACAGTTCCTCGCCTGAATAACTACTCATCCCTGGTTTTCATAGTATTTTTAACCTCTGTCACATCTTTAGTTCAGCTTGTTCAGTCAGAAAAGTAAAAAAGAGAGGAGCGTCCTCACTCACTCTGTTGGTACAAACCAATTTTGGAAAAAAAAAGGTCAAGTGCCTCAGATTTAATTGCAAATTCACCAACTCCTATAGGGAATAAAAGCAATCCAGGAAATCCATTGGGAAAAGGCTTGTAACGTCTTGTGTACTAAACTTCAAACAGGAGTGGTCCGTCTGCTTGTAAACACAATGTCTTGTTGTCTCAAGGTTGAATAGGGTCAAGGTGGTCGGGTCATCTCCAAGGGGCAGCTGGGATCCAAGCTGTCCCCAGCAGACGCTCCTCAAGAGGCACATCTGTCCAAATACCAGGCCCAATTTCTGTGTCTGCACCGGGTCTGAAGGCAGCCTTGGATTTCAAAACAGAATGCTGCGCTTTGTGAGAATGACATGTTGTTTCCACGCTACAAATGCTCACAATGTTACACAGCTGCTATGTAAATGTGCTGTAGTATTATTACATTGCGGGAGTCAAGGTGCAAGGTGATGGGCAGGTGAGGGGGCGGGTTCAGGCCAGGTGAGGGGCGGAGTCAGGCCAGGTGAGGGGCGGAGTCAGGACCGGGATGTTTGAGTTATAATCCATTATAATGTCATTAAGATGATAACTCCATCCACATCCATCCACAAGTCATCACACATATCTCAAATTGGTGACTTAAAGCTGTCCGAGCTTTCCTTTTTTCTAGTCAATATCTGCAACACAATCCAAAATGTGTCATAAAGAGTTAATGGGAGATCCCCAAGGTAAAATTCTTGGCCCATTACTGTTTTACCTTATTTTTATATTAGGGCGACAGTAGCTCAGTGGGCAGAGCATTGGCCTTTGAGCAAGAGGGTCATGGGTTCGAGCCTGACCTTCACCATCGACTCCTGCTGTCGTTGAGTCCTTGGCAAGACACTTAACCTCTGAGAACACCAGCCACAGTGGGGTGTCTGCGGCTGCAAAGTGCCAAACTGCTGTTGTGTCCTTACTTTACCCCCATTGCCTAGAATGAGTCTGGTGTGTGTGTGAATGGTTGGTGGTAGTTGGAGGGGCCGATGGCACATACTGGTTGCCTCGCTTCTGTCAGTGTGCCCCAGGGCAGTTGTGGCTACAGTAGTAGTTTATCACCACCGTGTATGGAGTGAATGAATAATCTTCACTAATGAACCCAAACCTATGCATTATTATTATTATCATATTTACCATTTTGCCATTGTGCTGGCCCCTCATAGACCCTGTTATTTAATCCACTGCACTCACTGTATGTGAATATTTTTCTAAAAGGCCAACTCCATAAACATTTCTACAGTATGTGTAAGTGTATTGTATTGTGTCAAAAGTATTATTTAACTGTTACAGTAAAGAAAAAAACAAAACAACAAACAGTTAAAACTAGAAGGCTCAACACTCAAAACAGTTAGAATATGTGACAAATTCAATCATTATTGTAGACCTAGTTCTCTAAACTAGCTAGTTGTTTGAGAAAAACGAAAGAGGGACAATATAGACCACTATATAGACCATTATTATGACTAAATTTTAGCCATTATATTCTCTGTTCGAATATATACACTTTTAAGCAACTTTTGTTAAGGTTAAACTCATCATTCTATCAATGTGCAGAAGCCAGTACTTTTCCCTTGTTTTGTCTATCTGAAGGCCAAGCTACATGGCACCGTGGAAGCTGCTGATTGGAGGTCTCCATGCCTCCGCTCTGTATAATACACTTGCATTCTGTTGTTCGTGTTGTTCGTGCTGTCTCTACCATCGACAATAAAACATGTCTTCTGTCTGAATTAAAGACGCGATCCCAGACTATGTCATCTTCTTCAGGTGGTGGAAGGATGCAGGCCTTGTCTGTAACATCTACAGAACAGAAGACTTTTTTTTTTACACAAAAATGTGTTTTTTTTTTAAGCCAAAACTGAGAAACTTCAAGAGAAACCATGCATCTGGATCAGCACATGGACAATCTGCACAGCCCCTGATTCCATTTAGGCTGTGAGCTCCTGAGACATGGACAATACCATCGTCCTCTTTTGCATGGACACCATTTGGAACAATTGGATATCTGAATTTGGACATAATTTGGACTGAATTAAATCGCTGAATCTGGACACTGAAGCTGAAACGTGTGATTGAAAGACACGTCACAGAAGAGTTCATGGCTCGACACAACAAATGCAGCCTGAAGAAATCAACACGGAGAAGTGGGAGAGACTGTTTTCAAAGCAATATCTGGAACCACCATCGACTGATGAAGTTTGGTATTTTACTGAAGATTGTTGACAAGTTTTATGAAAGATCTGAACATGTTTTATGAGTTTTTGAAGTAATCTGAGTTCTGAGTTTTTTTAAGTACCGAGTTTATGAGTTGTTGAAGTATGATGTTATGTTATGATGTTATGTTGCTGTTTATCGATCCTGATGGTCACACGTGAATGTGTGACCAGAGGGGGGAATGTGAGATTTCATAACACTTTTAAGCAACTTTTGTTAAGGTTAAACTCATCATTCTATCAATGTGCAGAAGCCAGTACTTTTCCCTTGTTTTGTCTATCTGAAGGCCAAGCTACATGGCACCGTGGCAGCTGCTGATTGGAGGTCTCCATGCCTCTGCTCTGTATAATACACTTGCATTCTGTTGTATCTGTGCTCGTGTTGTTCGTGCTGTCTCAACCATCGACAATAAAACATGTCTTCTGTCAGAATTAAAGACGCAATCCCAGACATGTCATCTTCTTCATTACTCTCATTCTATTTTATACCATTGTTACTGACAGGGCCTTCTTGTTACTAAGGTGCACATAACATGAACAAAATATTTGTTATATATTATATGCTTCAATTGAAAGCTTTACTAACCCACAGTACATATCCATTTAAAACAGTGCATTCCAGAGTCTGTCTACATGCTGTCGAGCACTTGAGAACAGTGGTCTCTTTACGACCCGCCGTGTCCCGGGCCGAGTCATAAAGCAGTGCACTCTTTATTGTCCTCCTCACTAAAAGTATAAGGAGAGCAGCAGGTTTAACTCTCAGACAAACAAGTGGTATAAGAATCATCCTTGTTTCACACCTGCACGCACTGAATTTCACCCAGACGAATGTGCTTTTCCTCCCTGGTGTGATTTGGAAATGTGCAAACGTTACATGAGAGTATATTAATTATACAGTGTGTAAATGGCCCTTAAGGAGAAGCAACTTTTACTGGTTTTATGCAAACTTTTGGAATAAAATGGGACAGATGGTCGAGGTTCAATTTCGATGACTTTTACGAGCTTTGGGATGTCTGCTGTTTATGAACATATATACAGTGGCTTGCAAAACTACTGTTCACGTGTTAGAATGGCCGATGTGAAATCCAGGCTTAAATCTAATTTAAAATGTGTGGAAATATCTGCAAATTACATCTAATTTGACAGGCTTGAGTTGAGCAAATGGGCAAAACGTTCATGTTTTTTCATGTGCATAGTGACAAAAGGGAGGATTCCACATAGTGTTTACTCATGCTGTATAAGTACTGCTGCAAGCTTCATTTTTCAGTAAAAATAAATAAAAATAAAGGTCTTTATGAGAAAACAAAAAAATATTATTTTGAGGTTGATTTTACTTATTCAAACTTCAATATATCATGAAATATGTTTTGGCTTTGTGGAAAATCGTATTTTACAGTTTCTATGTGACAATTTATCAGTATTACTAAAGAAATACTGATAAATAATACTGGTAATTACATGATTAAATTCTATCTTATTTACTATGTTTATTTATTATTTACAATGTTATATAGAGAGTGGAAAAAAGGCAGCAAAAAAGGTCAGCAAAATATAAATAGCTATAAATCTAAACAAGAGCAGCTGTAACACTGTCAACCCAAACGTCATAAAACGGTATTGACCATTGATCCGAGTGAGACAAGCTCCTAATGATGCACTGCTGCCATAAACCTGCTGTCTGCTCCCACGCAGTTAGAGAGATGAGCATCATTCCCACTGAGCAAAACCACTGGGAATTTCACCCGCCTTGCGATTTAGCCTTTTTGCCGTGGCCTGTGCAGTGTGAATGCTCCAAATACATCAGTCATTTGGGCAGCAATAAAACCTTTTTTTTATGCTTCTGGCCTCCCAAGGTGCATTTGACAGACAACTGACATTAAATATTTCAAATGCTTTTATGTTTACAGTAGTTTGTCACAAATACAAGACCAGGTTCTCACTAACATCTCTCTAACTTGCTAATCTGAAATGTGTCTTTGTTGAGCGAAGATGGCCAAGTTGTGTTAACCCTTTAATAGTTTCCTCAACTAGGGAGAAGTTATTAGTCTGTTATATTATTGATATATGTACAAATACATATTGTACAGGTTCTAAATAAATAAATAAACACAAGTGTCAATATATCTACTTGAAGCATGCTTGGAACTAAAATCTCACTTGGTTTTAGACACTTTTACCATCAAACTGCATCTCAACCATTTGGTAAAGGCCTAATATGTATGTATGTATGTGTGTAGATTGTATTTTTATTTATTTTTTTGAGGCGCTCATCATCATCAAAATAAGTGTTATTTTTTTTTCTTTTTTGCTTTAGGGGCATGAACAATAAGACTCGGTCTTCAACATGCTCCTATTCTGACATGTGAACTGTATATTTCGATCCTTTGATGTATTGTTTGGTATATCGTTAAACACATGTAAAGAATAAAGAATAAAAAGAAAGAAAGAATATACAGTAAGTGGTCCTACATCTTAAAAAATCCCCAAAAATTAAAATTATACTGGTTTCTTCAAGGAATCAATGTTAAAGGGTTAAACCTGATTTTTCCTCTATATGGATTGTCCCCACATGTCCAGGGCTGCAGTGTGGGTCTGTATGTCTGTGGTCATCAGGTCAAGCATTGATCCGACAACAATGGCGGATCAATGGGAGACAGGAGGTGAGGCTCGGTGATAACATTGTGATAGAAACTAATCTAATATTTGCTCCGATGGTCCCACTTTCTTCAGTACAAACGGTGATAACAGCACACTCAATGGGCTGCGGATAATCCATTATAATGTCATTCATCCATCTGCCGCACCACCACCAGTCCTCAAATATGAAACTGATTTATGGAGGTCTTTTGTCTTTTCCCCAATTTTACACTCCAACAGTAATCCAGCTACTTGATCTGGGGGTTCTAGATTAACAGTGGTGCAAAACAGTGGTGCAAAAAAACCCTAAATTTTGTTTTTTATTAAGAGTGGTGCAAAAAAAACTAAATGTTCCCCTTTTTTTGATGAACCCCTATCAACACATGCTTTCAATCTCCCCTAACATTAATATTTGTACTTGATTGAATTCAACAAATAAAGCGAGGAATGGGTTAGATGATCATTCCTGCATGTGAAAGCCAGTTCCCGTCAGACCTCTGAGGTTAAGCAAGGCAGGGTATGGTAAGTACTGTGATGGGAGACCACTGGAAACATCAGGTGCCACTGTGGGGTGGTGAGTCTCGCGTGTGGCACATACTGGTTCCCTTACTGCTGTCAGTCTACCCCAGGGCAGCTGTGGCTACACCGAGATAAAAAAAAGGACATGTGAGTATTGTGTGTATTAAATGGATTTTATTACGTAGTTAAATTTTTTGTGCATCCACAAAAAAGCCTCCAGCTTTAATGTCACAATTTTTGGTCAAATTAATTGCATCACATATATTACATCTTGAGCAGCATTGCGTGACACCTGGTTGATGAGAACTTCTCACTTTGCACTTTGAGAAGGCCTCTCTCCCGGCTCTCACACACTCTGCTGTTATTCCTACCGTCTGCGTTGGAAAGCCTCACAGCGGCTTCTGGGAAACAGGAAAAGGCTCCGGCCGCGAGGAAAGGAAAGCAGCGCGGGTTCTCAGACTGCGTGAGTCTAACGGTGGCTCTGCGAGGAGAGTACGTCAGGACCACAGCTCAGAGAGGTTCACATCATCCGTCATATTTACGGCCTTCATTGTTCGAACAAGTGTAGAAAGTCCCTCCGTCTGATTGAGATCACCCAGAGAGGCCTAGACAGACATGGCGCTCTGTTATAAGTGTCGTAACCATTTCCCCTTTAATGTCAGCTTCATGTTCCCACGTTTGAAGCGCTTTCCCAAATACCACTGTTTCTCTTGCTTGTGGTCAGATTTGAAGTAGCGTTCGAGGCGTGGGTGTGTAATGTTGGTTACGTTGACGGCTTTCAATTCTCTGGTTTTTGAGGATCATTAGAATCCATCCATCTATATGTGGATTACGAATTGAAAGGATAAATTCCCAAGATGCGATGGCTTGGACCAGTGATTCGCAACCTTTTTTGCGCGTTGCACCACCTCATTAGTGTACACAGGTACCGCTGTTGTACACTAGACAATCACATATATTAATACGAAAAATAGATGAGATTAGATTAGACTTTATTGTCATTACAATGTCAGAACAATGCGGCAAAATACAGTTTAGCAACTCACGCAGGGGTGTCAAACTCATTTTGGTCGGGGCCAAGTCTTTCGACAAATTAATTGTATTTGACATAAGTTTGAGCTTATTTTCTCGTAGGTGTGAATTCAACCACTGGGCCAAACATCCACAAGGAAAAATATGAATAAAGTAACCATTACCTCTAATTACATTTCAGTTCACATTTTAACAGATACAATTACACGGTTGTTTTCCTGAGACAATAAGAAAAATGAAATTAATTTCAGGGGACACTCATGATTGGCTCGTAGACCGGATTTGGCACACGGGCCTGAGTTTGACATGCCTGATCTGATGAGTAGTGCTGTGATATTTTCTCTGATTTGAGTCAGATTGCAATTGTAAAAAAGGTGAGGTTGTAATTTCTTGTAGTTTTCTCTGCTTGAAACACAAACAGACAACAATTCTACGTCACTCCAACAGTTTAAGTTAAAAAACCTTTAAAAAGCTGCACCCGCAACCTGGCAAGGGGTGAAGCGGAAGAAAGTGGATGGATGGATGGTTTTTGTTGCTAATTAATAGTAAAGTGTGTAAAGTACAGTTCCCAAGGCTATAATCTGGCATTTTTACATTTGTTAAATTGTTTAATTGATATGTGTTGTTCCACCTTTCTCAAATAAAAGATAAATAATAAAAAAAAACATGGGTTCTAAGATCCTACCTTAGGGTACATTGAGCTTTGTGTAGCATATTTTGCATGTACTACACCAACACTGTGATTGATTGTAAACATACAGTATACAGTACGCTATTTTTACCCCATTTGTTCTCGAAGTCCTTGAACGCAGCGGATCATTAGCAGAGGTTACCACAAATCTCCCCATTTACACGACACAATCAAACCCAAGTGTCTGCAGCTTATCTCGCACCCGCTACATAGGACACCGTGAGTCCACCCTGTCTGCGTACACTTCTTTGGCCCCCCAGTGCAATGCATCATGGGCCCAATCAGCCTGGACGGCCAAACAATGGAGAATGGATGAGGAGAGCCCAGATAGACGAACGCAAATGGACTGGGGGGCTGTAGCACTAGGCAAAAATAGGACTGGAGATAAGGATTGTCTTTTTGAGGTGGATAGGTTTAGGGTTATGGCTATATTTGAAGATGACATGTAATGCTTTTATCTTCTGTGCAGAGGTTCTAATCCATGGCATGGCCATCAGGCCTATGTTCTCTGGGTCCAAGGAAATCACCTGATCTGTTTTGATTACTAGTACAGTGTCCATAAAGTGTGTTAGTATCCATAGAATGTATGTATTTCTATAAGACAAGCTCTATGGGACTCAAAGTTACTTCCTATCCAATTATACAGACCCTATCCAATTATTCAGACTCTCCCATATTAACAGTTAGTTTCGAGACGAGACACATGGACGGATAGACATCATTTGCTTTACAGATGGATCATTTGTCTGGTTTTTCGAGTTTTGAAGACCGCTTGGACGGCTCCCTTAGAAGGTATTCTGGGCATGTTCCACCGGGATGAGGCCAGGGGAAGAGCCAGGACAAACTGGAGGGACTATGTCTCTCAGATGGTCTGGGAACGCCTTGGGACTTCCTTAGATGAGCTGGAGAAAGTGTGTGTGGACCATGGATCTATTATAACACCTGGATTACAAGCTTGGGGCTGAAGGACCCATGTGCTCGGGGGATTCTCGCAGTACTGCAGACCAAGACCAAATTCACGTGGGCTACCCAGACATTTTCCCCTTAGAACTCAATGTAAACTAAAACAGCTCGACCTCAGCTGACAGAACCTACAGCTTTCATAAAGGTCGGATTTTGTGGGGATTTTAGTGTCCCTTGTCTTCCTGAACTTTTTTCTTCTTAAATCCTTCAGTTTTCTATAAATCCACACTTAACTGCCACAAACTCTGCTCGATTGTTTCCCACTCTAACTCTGCTCTAGCTCCGCTCTCGCTCCACCCGGATCAGCAGCATGTAATACGCGTGTGAGAGCCACACGCGTATTGGGCGCAAAGCATCATGGGATCTCGTCCACTGCACAGAACTGGCAGGACCAGAAAAATGACCAACTATGGGCGAATTGTCACTTTGGTGCCAATGGTGGCACATGCGCTACTGATTACAAGCCATTGATTTGAATAGGGTATCTTGGATTGCCGAGGCTTGGTGTGGATAAGGAAGTCTGGGTGGTCTCTGAGACCCTGCAACAGATAAAGTGGAAGAAAATGGATGAGCGCATGGGTTTTTTGTTGTTGCATTTTTGCATTGCTAATTAACATTCACATCACTCCCAACGGCACGGGGAGAATGACGTGCATGAATCAATCCAAATACTATTGGATAAATGAGGAAAAAAAATAGTATACATTATTTTTAGTATTTACAACATTCTTGCTCCAAATGACTTGTTGTGTTCCATGAATTTTCCTATTGTGTGTATCTTTTTGTTAATATTTATTTAAAATGTCACCACATATTACAATTGCATTTTAAACCCACATAATTGTCATTAATTGTCACACATAAAAAGAAGCAGAAAGACAAACAAAAAATATATCTTGTCGCCTGCCCCTTTCTTGAATATCTTTTCTAATGTACTTCCCACACTGTATCTTCTGGATTGACAGTTTACGAAGCAGCTACACACCGGGTCACTCACAGCTGATATAATCTCATCGTGATAATGAGACTTGGTCAAACATGGGCCGAAGGAGGCGTTGAAAGCCCGAGCACAGTGATGAGCGAGCCCTCTTCAGATCTCCCTCATGTGGAAACACGCTGATTTACTCTGCTCCGAGGAATGTGGGGAGGAGGAGGAATGTGTGGGAGAGGAGTGTCCCACAGGTGTCCCACTGCGGAGGACTACAGCACCTCTCACAGATGTCCTGGCATCACGGTAAAGCCAGGTTTCAGAACGGAGCGGCACCAAATGGAAGGTGAGAATGTGTGTGTTGGGCTGCACTGTGAGTGTGACAGGTTAGAGCAGTGTTCCCCGACCTTTTTGAATCGTGGCACCACTTTCGTCATTGTGAACAATCACATGGCACACCACCAGCTGAAACATGCAAAATTGAAAATCTACATCCTAAAATAACAAGCGACGTTATTTTCCTCAATGTGTATTACATAGAAAATCAAGCAAGCACAAAAAAGTATTTCTAATCATCTCATATTCATATCTCTTCAGATGATATCGACTAAGCAGGTGATATTGGATCATTTCCAAGGCACACTTACAAACATCTCAAGGCACACCAACTTGCCACGGCACACTGGTTGAAAAACACTTGCTCAGAGGAAAGGTCTGCAAAACTTTATCAAAATCTGATTCCAAGAGCAACAAAATGTATACAGTAACACTTTTGTTTTTTTGTTTTTGTTTTTTAAAGCTTTACTTGTATGTGCATGTGGTGACAGAAGTTGAGTGACTTTAGTGGCACAACACATTAAGCAACACATTGTTACAGTTATAATATGTAAAAACTCTTTAAAGCCTCTAAAAGATGCCCTTTAACATGAATACATTTAATTATTCACTGTTCTATGTCTCTTCCTGATTGTGATTGACAACATCCTGCTGTGATTCGGCAAATTATTATTTGACAAATGACATGATAACATACATTTATATCGTGAAAGAAATAAGTTTGTAAGTTGCGGAAAACTTCAGCCTGATTGGTAGAAGTTGTAGCAGTGTGGCTGGAGTTCAGAAATGTTTAGTATTAATTTTGCAATCGCTAAACGGCTTTAAAATGATGCAGCAGCAGAATCATTAGTAGCAGCAGTTGCAGTAGTTGTAGTAAAATGAACAAAGCCCCAGAGTTAGTGCTCAGGGCCTTGTGTTTCACGGTGCTAATGTGTAGAATGACCGGAATGGTGTCCTGCCCACTACGCCATTTGTAACAGCGTCAACAGCGCAAGGACAAAAGGAGCTAGGAGGTAGGACGCATGCTAAGGACATTTGCACTCCGGCGCTGGCCACGTCCTCCGCAGACTCTTGGAATGTATGAATCATTAGCCGAACGAAGGCGCCTTTGATGTGGCGAGGGGAAAGGGTGAATAGAGGAGAGATGTTTGTGGTTATGTGCATTAGGAGGATGTAGATTCAGGCATTTTGATTATCTCTTTCATCATGTTGTTACCTGGTCAAAAAACCTTACATACATTGAGATGAAACACAAAATAATCAATCATTTGCGACTTGTATAAAGTACTTATAGCTGGGTAACTTTCAAACTGCAAGAAAACGATATAAGCTGCTGCTGTCAGACTGTACAACGAACAATGAGGACTAAGGAAACACTGTCGACCTGACCTCACATGTGGTGCATCTGTGCAATAACTTGAACTGATGTCAGAATGTGCAATATGTCCACTGTCACTTTACCCTACACACTTTGTCCCACACCCTCATGCTGCTAACATGTACAGATGTAAACAAACAACAATATAATTCTTGCACTAGAATATACTGTTTTTTTTTTAATTGCTTCTCAGAGATTTTGTATTTAATTCTTGCTTCTTTATTATGCTAAATATGGAGATTTCTGATTGCTTATTCGCGAGAGCTTGAGGTTTTATACTGCTGTTTATTGTTATTTATCCTGTGCTGCGTGCTCCTCACAGTTTTGTACCCGGTGATGCAACACTGACATTTCCCCACTGTGGGACAAATAGGTAAGTAAGCAAGTAAGTAATCTTTATTTATATACCGCCTTTCACAGATCAGAGTCACAAAGCGGTTTATAATTGTTATTTTTGGGCATTTGTCCTCTCACTCTACACAGAGATGGGAGCGGGGTCGCCAGTACAGGAGGCGCATGCACAGTCCTATTGTGCATGTTTTTAGTGGTAGGGAAAACCTACGCAGACACGGGGAGAACATGCAAACCCCACTCAGAAAGGCCCTGGTCCGACCGGGATTCAAACCCAGCCACCGTGCCGCCCAAATAAAGGATATCTTAATCTCCAAATCCATCCAAATCCATGTGGTTTTCACATGTGTGTATATTTGGGCTTTAATTGTCACATCTGTCACAGCTTTATTAGGCAGAAAAGTGAATAAGAGCGGACCACTAGTACTCAGCTCAAAGCTTCAAATAGTGACTCACAGAGCTCTTTCTTTCAGTTATGCAAAGTACAGCATGATGTAGTCGAATTGACTTTTGGTCAGTTCTATTGGGACAAACACATTTATGAAGAAATAGAGAGGTGAAAAAAGAGAGGTCCACCAAGTTTTACAGTCTACTTGTGCTCTTACTATTACTCCCAAAATTCAAAAGTTAGTCCTCACTGTGAAACCAGGCTACGCTACAAATGTTATTGTGTCCTTCGGCAAGACACACACACATTACCTGTGACTCAGGTGAGTGTGAACGCTATGAAAGAACTAACTTACCAAGAGACACAGTTTCACCTAACCATTTGTCGCCAAGATTTACTGAAAGTAATTGTAGATATCCAGCCATAACTTTTTGTGTTATGTTGCTAAAAAAAACTACTACTACTGCTACTACTACTTTTACCACAGCTACTGCTACTACTACTATAACTACTGCTGCGGCTACTACTACAACCATTACTGCAGCTACTACTACTGCTACTACTGTTACTACTACTACTACTGCTGCTGCTGCTGCTGCTGCTACTGCTACTACGATTAATATTTCTACTACTACTACTACTACTGTTACTACTGCTACTGCTGTTACTACTACTACTACTAGTTGCTGCTACTACTACTATTGTTACTACTACTGTTACTACTACTACTACGTGTTGCTACTACTGCTACTACTACTACTGCTACTATACAGTATACAGTAGATACTAATGCAGCCAGCGAAAGTTCAATTTGGTAGACGTTAACCAAATTTACCCCTCCAGGCCGGCTCTCATCCCCAGCCTATCACTCAGCAGACGCCCCCTTCCAATCATCTGTACCGACTCGCAGCCGCATAAAAACGGAGCAACGCCCACTACCGGCCTCCTGAAGCCTCGCAAGCTCCTGCAGCCTCGCAAAGAATCGTTCTGGAGGAATCGCTTTTGTCTACTCACGCTTACTCGTGCGTGTCCCTGCTGTCCTCTGTCTTGCTGCGTGTGGTCTGCTCCTCCTCCTGCACCTGCTGCGGGTCTCGTGCTGTGGTCCGTGGGTCCTTGCCGCTCTCCTCCTTTGCGGGCTCTTTCCGCGGGTTTGCCGCTGTTGTTTCATCGCGGCCTGCTGCTGCATACGGCCGGTCTAGCCCGGTGCGGTGGGAGCCGTGCGCATCCCTGCCTCCTTGTGCCGGTACGGTGTGGTCCCGTCGTGTTGTCCCTTGTCTTCTGGCGCTGTGGGTAAGTATGAGATCCGCGGACGGTTTATTCCCCTCGCTTTGTACTGCAGGCTCAGTTGGCCCCGTGCTGGTGGGCAGGCTTCAGTTTAAAGCCCTCGCATTGGTCTGCAGGCTCTCTTTAACCAAGCTCCGTTAAATCTTCACTCTGACTGCAAGCTCCGTTTAATCCCTCACATTGGACTGCAAGACCTCAGTTTTAATCCCTCTCATTGGACCGCATGCTCTCAGTTTTAATCCCTCACTTTGGCCTGCAAGCGCTGTTTAAATCCCTCTCTGGACTGCAAGCGCTGTTTAAATCCCTCACATTGGACCGCATGCTCTCAGTTTTAATCCCTCACTTTGGCCTGCAGGCTCTGTTTAAATCCCTCCCTGGACTACGAGCTCTGTTTAAATCCCTCTCTTTGGACTGCAAGCGCTGTTTAAATCTCTCTCGGACTGCGGCTCCCAAAATGAATCCCATACATTGGTCTGTGAGCTCTCAGGTTAATCCCTCACGGAACTGTTATATCTGGAAATGCCTATATCTGGAAATGCTTATATCTGGAAATGCTTATAGCTGGAAATGCTTATATCGGAACTACTTATATCTGGAACTGTTGTACCGTATCTGGAACTGCTTCATATGGAACTGCTTATATATGGAACCGCTATATTGGAACTGCTCATATGGTACGGTTATACCTGGAACTGTTATGCAGTACATGGAACTGCATATATGGTACTGCCTATATCTGGAACGCTATATTTAAAAAAAAAATAAATGAATAAATAAATACATATAAATAAACATATATAAATATAAATAAATATAAATAAACATAAATAAATATAAATAAATAAATGAATAAAATTAAAAAATAGTTTAAACTCCTCACTTGGACTGCGGGCTCAGTTAATCCCTCACTTGGACCGTAAAACTGTTAAATCACTTGGACCGTAAAACTGTTAAATCACTTGGACCGTAAAAAACCTGTTGAAATCCCTCACACTGAACAGCTACAACAACATTCTACTGCCGTGGCTTTGATACGGGATCATTGCTGTTATTATCTACGGACGCTGCAGCTGCTGCTGCTGCTACTGCTGCTGCTGCTTCATACGGCTACTACTGCTGCTGCTGCTGCTCCATACTGCTACTGCGCTACTACTGCTGCTTCATTTACTTGCCATCTCTCTTCACTTGCATCTCTTTTACTGAAACACTGATCAGCTACGACAACATTCTACTGCTGTGGCTTGATACAGGATTATTACTGTAATCTCTAAGGATGCTGCTACTGCTGCTGCTGCTGCTGCCGCGGCTTGATACAGGTTATCGCTGTTATTATCTGAGGTACTGCTGCTGCCGCTGCTGCTACCGCTACTGCTGCAACCCACTCTCTCAGAAGCTTATCCTGTTTCTAATGGATGCTGCCCGGCTGAGTATGCCGCGCCGCGCTGGCCTCGTACCTATGCTCCCAGGGTCGCTTCCGCGGTCATGCTTCATCTCTCTACCTCATCTTCTGATTCTATCAGATGCAGCTGGCCGAGTAGCTGCGCTGAGCCGTCAATCGGACTCCTAATCAAAGGCATCCATACCTGTATTCTTCACTCTTCTGATCGCAGGTTCCCCATCATGCTGCCCATCCTGCAGCGGCTCTGAGCGGCACTGAACTCTGGCTCGTCTTCCAAGTACATGTCTGCCCTCCTCGCAGCATCTTCCTGCTCGCCTTCTATGACTTCTCTGCATAAGCGTCCACTACTGCTCGCTCAACCTTCATGCGGTCCGAGACACGGCTTTCCCGACCATCCTACTATCCTGATTATCTACTCTCCAACCCAAGATTCTAAGCGTAAGGGCGCCTGCAACATCAATGGCCCTCTCCGACATGTCTCTGCCCTTACAGGTCTCCGCTTCTACACGGACGCTGCCCCTTCCGTGGGTTTTGGGGGATTCTTCCAGGACCATTGGGTTGCCGGGCCGTGGCCGCTACTTCCACCGGAGCATCTCCTCTGCCCTACACGTGATATTCCCAGTGGTCGTGGCTGCGCGCCGTGGAATCACACGTGGCAGAGAAAGAGGATCTCTGTCATGCGCGATAATCTCGACGTAGTGGAAGCATCACACAAAGGTCGCTCCTTTCACCCAACATAATGTCCCCTGACCCTTTCAACCTTCATCTCAAACATTCAAAGACCAAGGCGCCTGCAACATAATAATAGCTCGCTCCGACACATCTCTCTCCAGACAACCTTCCCATGACAGCAACCTGGTTCAGAGCTCAACTAAGATCCCTACTGCTCCTCTGCAATTTGTCTCCCCAGCTCTTTACAGCCCACTCCTTCAGGATAGGCGCTGCCACGCGCGCGGCCTCGCTGGGGCTCCCCCACCTCTCCAACAGCTGGGGCGCTGGTCCTCTTCGGCCTTCTCCGCCTACATCAGGCCAGACGCGTCCGCCATCCTGGCTGCACAACGCCTACTGGCTTCCTCGCAAGCTCCCAGCAAAGCAATACGAAGCAAAGTAAGTGAAGCAATAAGATTCTGGTGGCGGCACGCACTTCTCAAACACTCTCCGCTGCCGCAGCGTCTGACGGAACGTGATGCGAACGCTCACGTTCCCAGCGCGCAAAGATAACCCATGATGCATTACACTCGCCTCCGCTCTCGGAAAGGAGATCTCAACGGACCGTTATTTCTCACCCCCGATCACCTCCCAATGTCATCCAACGGGTTCAGAGCCCAACTAAAGTCCGTACTGCTGCTTTGTAACCTGTCTCCCCATCTCTACGCAGCTCACTCCTTCCGGATAGGCGCCGCCAGCAGCCGAGTATCCGCAAGTATTGATCACAGTAGATAGCGGTCACAGCATATAGCGATAGCGGTCACAGCATATAGCGATAGCGGTCACAGCATATAGCGATAGCGGTCACAGCATATAGCAAAAATGGTTAGCAGCATTGCGCTGGCGGTCACAGCATAGCGATAGCGGTCACAGCATATAGCGATAGCGGTCACAGCATATAGCGATAGCGGTCACAGCATAGCGATAGCGGTCACAGCATAGCGATAGCGGTCACAGCTTAGCGATAGCGGTCACAGAATAGAGTAGTCACGACGTCTGTCCCCTCCAAACCAGGCTTCGAAAACTCCATCAACACGCAGCCTTTTTGGGGATTGTGCGCGCTCATCGCAGGAGCCTTTACGATCCGAAGGCCGCACCGGGACCTAGGGCGCCAAACCTCCTTTCATAAAATACTCCACTTCCTGTTTCTCGTCTCTCCAAATTGAAATGCAGCCAGCGAAAGTTCAATTTGGTAGACGTTAACCAAATTTACCCCTCCAGGCCGGCTCTCATCCCCAGCCTATCACTCAGCAGACGCCCCCTTCCAATCATCTGTACCGACTCGCAGCCGCATAAAAACGGAGCAACGCCCACTACCGGCCTCCTGAAGCCTCGCAACCACCGCCTCCCCTCCTCCTCCTCTTCACCCTGCCTCCAATCTGCCTTCAATTTTCTTCCCGCTGCCAAATGCCGCCACCAGTGCCTAGGTCCCGGGGGATTGTGCGCGCTCATCGCAGGAGCCTTTACGATCCGAAGGCCGCACCGGGACCTAGGGCGCCAAACCTCCTTTCATAAAATACTCCACTTCCTGTTTCTCGTCTCTCCAAATTGAACTGTTACTACTAGTACTACTGCTACGACTACTACTATTACTACTACTACTACTACTGTTACTACTGCTACAACTGTTACTACTAGTACTACTGCTACGACTACTACCATTACTAACTACTGCTACTACTACTACCACCGCTACTACCGCTACCTCTACTACTACTACCTCAATTACTACTACCACTACCTCTACTACTACTACCTCAACTACCACTAATACAACCACTAATACTACTACTACCACTACCCCTTTGCACTTGCACCTGCCACTTTATCCTATATCACAATTGAAGTGCAATAGATTTTTTTTTCTTTTTTCTTCCTGCATGTGTGCCACACTGCCCCATTATGGATGTGCAAAGGCCTCTTGAATGTAAAACAATATACATTAGACTCAGACGTGCATGAATCCCTCTGAACATCACAGAACACAGAAGGACAATGGAAACTGTTGAACGCTGATTTGAAGACACACTTTGCATTGTGGTTCTCGTTCTTCCACCGCAGATCTTTGCTTTTGCCGAACCTGTACATTGGGACGAGTTACCTATGAAAATACAAGAGAAGAGTTTTCCATAAAAGTCTGTGTTTTTGCTTCTGTCTTTATTTGGTCCTGGGCTGAGGCTGAGTGAGGAGGACGTGGGGTGAGTTAGAGAGGATCTTTGTGCTGTATTTTATCTGTAACTGTTCACTCCCTCTGACCGCTCTGTCCGGGAGTGTGTGTGCGGAATGACAAAACCTGCTGACCGAGAGATCTGACCTCGCCAAGACACACAAAGATGTCGAGATGGAGACAAGCAGGTGGTATAATAGTGCTTAGTGATTTGGACAGTATGGACAACATGTATGGACATCGGTCATCTGCCCCTTTTGGACCAATGGCTCTATGTGTTTGAGCGGTTTGATTCTCTGATCTGTGTTGGCAAATCAACAGCTTTGTAAAGTCCTCTGAGATAACGGGTGCCACGCTGCTGCTGCTACTACTACAACAACAAAAAACTTGCATTGAATTGAATGAGTTGTCTTCATTGTGAGCCTCAAAATACAAATATAACAAAATCTACTTTCTGGTGTATTTACAGTTACTGCTGTTCATTAATGCACTGTCCCATCCAAATTTTTTTAGAAAACCCCCCAAAAAAATAAGAAATTACGTGTTTTGAGGTAAACTATTAGTGTTTCCCATTATTTTCTGCCAGGGAAGAAGAAATCATTGTGTGCCCCCCTCACTCTCCTTTGCAGTGGTAATTGGTATGAGTTGTCGATAAAATGGTTGTAAACCTCTGTAAACCATCAGCTGTCTATTGAAGTGTGTGTATATGTTTACGGAAAGCTCTGTACCATTTTATTACACTTAAAACTATTTAAAAAAAAAGGAAAAACACGTATTTGAAACACAGTTGACAGTGGTGGCTGGTAGCAGTAATGTTTTGGAGAGGACAAAAAATATCTGGTGCTAATTTACTTTAAAGTCACCAAAGTATAGATCAATTCACAACAAATAATATTAATCTGACATTATTTTTACCAACCAGATTTTGCCACGTCTTAAGTCGACCATGAAATCATCCGGTCTCTAATGGCAACACATTCTCGCCTCACTGGCTTGAGTAAACCTTGTCGCTGCTTTAGGAGGTAACGACACATAACGCATCAGTCCTGCTCCATCCTCCACTTCCACCACACCGGCGCGTCCTTATTTGGGAGATGGTGGAGATAAGAGGGTGTTACCGTGACGATGCACTTTTAGGGTTATCTGCTGCTGCTGCGGACATGTGTCAGGGGTCCCAGGTCACGCAGACGCCCAGGGGGAGGTCCAGGGGGGATCCAGGGGGCTCCAGGGGGGGTCCAGGGTCCTGAGAAAGTCTTTATCTACCAAAGATAACAACACTCATCAGCTGTCACTGCCTATTAGTCCAATGGAAGTGGTCTGATTGAATTGGAAAGGTGATTTTCTTTCACTGCGTCTCTCTTGACAGTTGGTTAGGCTTGTCACAAAACATTAGCTCATGGGCCAAACCACTATTTTTAGCTCTTTGGAGAGAGAATATTCTAAATAAGTTTTTTTTTTTTCAGCTTCTTGTTTTGTGCAAAATTTTCAGAAGCAGTTTCTCATTCAGCTCTGACTGCCAACCCCCCCAACCCAGAAATGAATTAAGGGGAAAAAAATTGATGGATGGAGTTTCTCATTCAAAAGAAAAGACGTTTGTTTTCTTTAGTCAATCACTATCATTCTGTCAATCACTACCCATGGATACTTGGAATATTCAACAACATTGTTTGTTGTATCTTTCTTGAAGTGAGGAATTATAAGATATTACCTGATGTGTTTCAGATGAATGGTAATGGTGAGTTGTTCATTCCTGGTCAACTGTTGATGCAAGTGAGTAAGTCATCTTTATTTATATTGCGCATTTCACAGAAGGTCACAAAAAGCAATTTACAGTTTTTGTGTACCAGTAATTTCCTTTCACTCCACACTCGGTGATGACAGAAGCCCCTTGCCCATCACCATTTGTTTACTCACTCACACAGGTTCAAATTCACACTTATTCTACACACAGAGCGAATGCAAACAGAAAGTTGGAATCGAAAAAAGTGTACATAATGATCATATGTTTACCCATCGATACAGACTAATTGTTCATTGGCCAATACTAAAACCTTTTGGGAAAGTAAAGATACTACATTCTATTATTACAGACACGGGACAACATTTGATATTTCTTAAGCCTTTTGGATTGATTTTAATCTATATCAGGTTTAAAATAAGTATTGTCAGACTGGGCTTACATAAGAAGTTCCAATCCTGTTTTGGTTGTAATAAAGTCCGTGAATGTATCTGTCATTTGTCAACCAACAACAGACAAACAAAAAAACAATCCAATTCAACCCAATCCAATATCAGAAGAACCAAAAAACCATTTGACTGCATAAAAAGTAATAATATTCGGAGTTAAGAGCTAAAGTTTATAACAAATCCCAGTGGTATCAAAATTGATAGACTATTTTTTCTTATGTTGAAATAAAACATACTTGAACGACTTTATAATGAAGAATACAAGATATAACATATATTTTGCAGGTCGCACAAAAAATGACATTTATTGTAATCAACAATTTTACTTTTATATTTATTTGCTTGATCTAATTAGTTACTTTTATGGAAAACTAATATAATCAAATCCGCTCTCAGGAGTAAGTAGATTCAGTCAGATTAGTGCGTAACTTTCTCAATCATTCGCAAATGGATAATAATGCTTTGAAGAAACCTGTGCATTTGACAGGTCTCACATCCCCTCTGCTCCTGTGCCATGTTTGCGAAGGCCACAGTCTCACGTCTCACCACTCCCTCTCTTTCCCACAGCACAACAAAATTAAAATTGTCAAGAAAAAAAACAGGAGTCCTCTATTATGCTACGCCCCTCTCCCCTCACAGGACGGGGCAGACCGGGCCGGGACAGGGCAGGACAGGACAGGGTGGGGGTGTGAAAGCCCGGGCGCTCATGTGGCACTGGGACTAATGAAGAGGAGGAGGTGATAACAAAGAGATAGAAAAGTACTGGAATCATGGGC
Source organism: Knipowitschia caucasica (assembly GCA_964034765.1). Taxonomy (NCBI): domain Eukaryota; kingdom Metazoa; phylum Chordata; class Actinopteri; order Gobiiformes; family Gobiidae; genus Knipowitschia; species Knipowitschia caucasica. The sequence goes on along the minus strand of OZ035837.1, from coordinate 15,213,200 downwards.
TTTTAGAATAACCCTGTGTTCATTGTTCTGAAATTCTTTTTCAGTTAAAGAGCAGGTGCCAACTGTTTTCAACATTATTTGTTACTGATTAGATTCACAAACTCACCATATTTTTCTTATGTCTGAAAGGATTTTCCGCTGGCCAAAATCATGCATTTAAAAAAAAAATATTGTTACCAAATCTTAAATATTATCTTAAGTAATAGACTTATTTGATGTGTGCAATCTGAGTGCTCTTATTTCTTCTCTCTGCTGTAATGTGCGCAACGATGACACTAAAATTTCTCCACGGTGAAACTAATAAAGGTTTATCTTATCTTATCTTATCTTAAATAAACAGATGAAGAAAATGTGGAACTTATGTGTTTGTGGATTGGTTTAGAGGAATTTTTGCAAAATTAGCTTATAACTAAGACTTTTGTCAGTTACCATAGTTACCAGGAACGACATTTCAGCTGCCCTCAACCACAATGTGAAACTTTAGGCTCTTTGGAATGCTGTGATGTCACATAAACGTTGTATTTAGAAGAGGAAAATTCCTATTTTTTTTAGAAGAGGAAAATTCCTATTTTTTACTTTATGAATTTGAACCGCATTACAACTGACCTGTATTTCCACTCATGCTAAAAGTATAAACCTCTGGTCCTCTATCATAACCCAAAGTAGCCATTAAGATCATAAACACAAGATTACAGTGTCATCCAGCCAACTTTAGCTCAGCCGACATAACTCTAGAATCCAGTCATAAAAAAATCATTAGTCCAGTAAAAAAAATAATTATAGTATTCGTCCATGGAACTAGTGAGAAGTGAACAATTATCAGCCAAAATAGGAATCAATATGTAGATGATCCCATACCTCACTTTACAACTGAACCCCCTGAATCCAGTCAAAACAGTTTTACAATCTGCGTTCTCAGCTTCTCTCATTGTGTCCCATTGACGCACAAATACGTCAAAGCAAATAGTAACGTCGTGTGCCATTGACGGATTAATCCGTCAATTGCCTTTTTCGCTATTTTCACGTTCCCAGATGTCTATTGTATCTAATATGTATGGGGATGACTTGAGACCATATTTTATCGAGCCAGCAGGTGGCAGCATTGCTCTCTGAATGGTTTGAAAACATGTAGGTGCACATGTTGTGCCTCTTTTTTCTCAACTTTCTGGTGATTTCAGTAAAACTTCCCTCTACTCGACGGAGGATTACAGGGGAACGAAAAAAGCTATAAACAAAATTCTTTTTGCTGAGGAAAGTAGACAGTCCATTCTTTTAGAATCTGGTGTCGGATTTCAGATAGTCATAGTACACAATATTCTGTGGGTCTTGAAAAATCAGTAAAAATCATCAGAAATGGCTGGCACTGTGGGAGTACCTGTTCTGAAATAGGCTGGCATTCAATGAGTTAAGGTTCTCCTCTAAAGGCCGTTTCAAATGGGTTTACGTTGGAAAAAAATTGGTTGCCACAATGTGAAAGCCCCCTCACTCGCTGGCTCACAGACAGTGAATCTTGTTGTTTGTTGACATTGCATTTTGCAGTTCTCCACAGCCCGATCACAGTTTTCCTGATATTTGCTATGGGCCTGTTCTGTATATTTTTCTCAAGACTTGAACTAAATACAGAATGAGATACTGTTTTGTTTATACGTGTTAATGTTCAATAAAACAATTTTAGAGTATATACAATATTTGATGGGAAACTCAACATAAGTTGACCACCACCAAAGAGCACAACCACAGAGAGACCACAGAGAGACCAGATAGAGACCAGAGAGAGACCAGAAAGAGACCAGAAAGAGACCAGAGAGTACAAAGAGAGGTACCGGAGAGAGACAAGAGAGATACCGGAGGGAAAGAGACTTCACAGATCCATAACATTCATTGAAATTTATCTCACTCTGGTCTCGAACATAGGCTCATCTTGGTAGTGCTTAGTGACCCATGCTTGTGCTGTAACCCTTCCTCCACTGAATGAATTGTATTTTAAGAAGCGTCACTAAACCCAGATTACCTTTTGTGTCAGAATGAGAGGTAAATGCCACCTCACAACATCTCAAATCCCTCAAATCCGACGTTCAAATCATTTGGTGCCTTTGTCCACCTGTGGAGCCTGGAAAGTGCTTTAATATCAGTAATGAGAGTTTTAGAATAAAGCCAGATTATCCATTAGAACGAACTGGGACTAAAGCAGGACTGAACCAGGACTATAGCAGGACTCACCGAGGACTAATGTGTCAGCTGAACCGTGGGGCCCCCGCAGAGAGGATGGAGAGGAGAATGCTGAAAAGATAAAGAAGTTTGACAATTGTACAGCTACGTTCACTCTGCAAGACTTGACTGGAGACTGGAAACTGTAAAAGACCACCACAATTCAAAAAAGATGGGTGCAAATCTGGTTCCACATGACTTTCTGTTAAATGCAATACATTTTTGAGTTTATTTCAAGCACACAATGAAAAAAACTGTACATTGTGTAGAATAAAAAACAGTGGTTGTAATAAAAAATGTCCGCTACTTTTAAAGAGTGGGATGAAGTTCATTCCCACCCCCTCTTTTGTCATCTTAATATTATTAGTATAATTCCTTTCTTGCAAGAGACAAGGACTGATATTTTACAGTTTATTTACAACATTTTAGTAAACAAACAAACTCTTTGTCCTTCATTAACGTTCTTAAATGTTCTTACAGCGTTTAGAATGTTTTCATTTTGACTTTATAATGAATAATAGATTTCCATGGGGCTATCTAGAAAGTGTGTTGCCAGTTGAGACTATAGTGGGCAAAATGTATCCCTCAGATCATTTTGAACTGGGAACATGAGGCTCTGTCTCTAGTGTACTGTCTCTAGTGTACTGTCCCTAGTGTACTGTCTCTAGTGTACTGTCTCTAGTGTACTGTCCCTAGTGTACTGTCCCTAGTGTACTGTCTCTAGTGTACTGTCTCTAGTGTACTGTCTCTAGTGTACTGTCTCTAGTGTACTGTCTCTAGTGTACTGTCCCTAGTGTACTGTCCCTAGTGTACTGCCCCTAGTGTACTGTCTCTAGTGTACTGTCCCTAGTGTACTGCCCCTGGTGTACTGTCCCTAGTGTACTGCCCCTGGTGTACTGTCTCTAGTGTACTGTCTCTAGTGTACTGTCCCTAGTGTACTGTCTCTAGTGTACTGTCTCTAGTGTACTGTCCCTAGTGTACTGCCCCTGGTGTACTGTCTCTAGTGTACTGTCTCTAGTGTACTGTCCCTAGTGTACTGCCCCTAGTGTACTGCCCCTAGTGTACTGTCTCTAGTGTACTGTCCCTAGTGTACTGCCCCTGGTGTACTGTCTCTAGTGTACTGTCTCTAGTGTACTGTCCCTAGTGTACTGCCCCTGGTGTACTGTCTCTAGTGTACTGTCTCTAGTGTACTGTCCCTAGTGTACTGCCCCTGGTGTACTGTCTCTAGTGTACTGTCTCTAATGTACTGTCTCTAGTGTACTGTCTCTAATGTACTGTCTCTAGTGTACTGTCTCTAGTGTACTGTCCCTAGTGTACTGTCTCTAATGTACTGTCTCTAGTGTTTTGTCCCTAGTGTACTGTCTATAATGTACTGTCTCTGGAGTACTGTCTCTAGTGTACTGTCCCTAGTGTACTGTCTCTAGTGTACTGTCCCTAGTGTACTGTCTCTAGTGTACTGTCTCTAGTGTATTGTCTCTCGTGTGACGTGTATATAGTTTTATCACCTTCTTCACCTGACCCAGAAGGCAATGGCCTAAAACTTAGTTTGGTTTTAATGCTGTAAAATGGTGCTATATTTGGAAGTGTTTACACTGAACACAACTCGGTCGCAAGGCGGGTTGAATGCCGAGCCGGGATTTGAATAGCCAGGACTTAAATGCAGCATCAGTGACCTTGTCCCTGATTGGCTGTTTGAAGGGAATTCTGTTCTTCTTCTTTTAAAAATGTGATGTGAGTGGTGTGACCCATAATCAGCTGTTTTTGTTGCAAAAAAAAGGATCATGGGAAAACCAGACCCAATGGAACCAATGGACGCCCATGCTCACTCCTTATTTGGCACACAGCGACTAACTGACTCACTAACAAGCCTATTAATTCTGCTAAGTTGATTGTTCTAGCTTTTTTAAACTCTGAAATGATCCCTTTGCACGTTACAGGCCCGCATGCTGATTTAGCGTGAATACTTAATAACTGATGCATGTTACCTAGGTCACCGCAGCAGCATGCGCAGGGGCGAGAGTCTGAGCGGCCAATTCCAAAACTGAACCAAACGTTTAACTTGCCATAAATCATGTCTTAATTGCTGTAAACTGCAACACAATGTGAAGCCTCATAATAGAGGAAGACCGCTGGCTCCGCGTGGCCTGGGAACGGCGAGCTGGTCCAGCCTCTTCCTCCTCGGCCTCCCGGGGCATTGTGCGGCTTCCTGTCTGGGCATGGCTTATCTCCGCATCCAAAACATCCACACAAAGACATATTTACACACACACACACACACGCAGACACACACACGCAGACACACATAGATATCTACACACAGGTTTGCATAATTCTACTGGTAAATGTTTCAGTGACACAGTGTCCTGTGGCGGAGAGGTGAGCAGTTTCTAATATCTATATACTGATAACACAAATAGTATTTCTTTTTTAAACCCCTATTTTTTTAATCAGAGGCCTTTACCAAGTGGTTGAGATGCAAAGAAATATATTTCAGCGCCAAGCTTAAAAATATATAGGACAATTTTCCCAAATTTTAGGAAAGAACTGCCCTCTCCACTTTTTGAACAAAACTCTCTGGGCTTAGTTGTGATAGTAATATCACCATGATGATTGACAACTGGGAGGACCAATAGTCTTGATGATCCACCGGGAGGTAGAAAATTCTCCTTTATAGTAGATATAGTGACTCAAAAGAGGATCCGCCAAATGGTTGAGGAAACCACTAAAAGATTAAAAAATGAATACATGTCAGTTGATATTTGCATCAATAATCGATTTGTTCCAATTCAGCAACAAACTTTTAACAGCACGTACAATGCTTAATTCACATTGGTATTGGTATTTATTCTATTGATTTTATCCAATCGCTAAATTTGTATGTCACTGCTACTGTCTCTCCAACGACATTTCATTATATAGTATTTGTACAAAGACAATATTTGTCTATTTATCTAACTTATATGAATCTAAGAATTGCAAGTAAAATGACTATTATATGACTGTTAAAATAGTTGTCAAAGTGATTTATTCAGTAATTGATTAATGGCAAATACTTGAACATGCTGAGAAGACGTTTTATGACTAAGATCTTCCTCTAATGACTTAAAAAACATGTGTATTCCATTCTGCCAACAAGCCAATGTGTAACAAGTAGGGATGTACCGAATCCAGGATTCGGGTTCGGATTCGGCCGAATATTGGCTTTTTTGACGGGGTTCGGTTTCTGGCCAAACCTTAGAATTTTTCCCCACCGAACCCGAACCCTGCACTTACACTATGCGCGCTGTGGCTGTTGGATTCATCACGGAAATCAGATTCGTTCGGAAGTGTAAATAAACTTGCACTTTAGCGGAGGTTTATATCCTCTTGCTCTTTGTTCCTCTTTGGGTGCGCTGAGGTCTCTTCCTGGTCATGTGATCCCATCCATCCATCCATTTTCTACCCTTTAATCCATTTCTGGGTCAGGGGGGTGGCAATCAGAGATGCCACCCAAGTCTCATAGCACCAGACCCTCACTGACCCTCTGCAGGCGGTGAGTCCACAGGAGGACGGCTGCTCTCTGAGTGTGAGCATAGCCTTGATCTTTCAGTGGGGGCTTTGGGCAAAGTGGGGTTAAGTGTCTTGCCCAAGGACACAACGACAGCAGTCATCCCCGCGGACCAATTAGCTCTAGTTATACGTCGGAGCGAGGGGATGTTATGATTCTTGTTTTCACCTGTAATGCGGTTCTGATGGATCATAAACTAACTTCCGATTCACCAACTCTATGGAGCCGATTACCAGTGCCAGGTACTTGTCATCTGAGCTGCGTATGACTGTAGAAGCAGAGTTGGTGAGTCCATGTTTAGGCAACTAGCCTCTTAGCATTAGCTTCTCTCAACTTGTCTCTGACGAGTTTGGCATATTTCTCAAATGTCCATATATGTAATGTTTTGACCTGAACCAGTGGAAGCTATTTATGCATGTATGGTGCTTTAGCTCTTATTTTTACATGACATGCACAGTAATATATGTACTTTATCTCTGAAGTTTTACACTGCTGTGAACTGAATGTATTTGTGTTTAATAATAAGCGGGATTATTATAAATGTTATTATAATAGATTCTGGTCGAGCTACATGTCCAATTTGCAATGCCGATTTGTCTCGTGGTGGTAAGGACCCTAAACAGTACACAACACCGCCGCTGTTAAAACATTTGCGTATGAAACATTTGCCTATGAAACATTAATGGACTGAGGATGGAGTAGGATTCGGTATTCGGGTTCGGATTCGGCAGAATCTTAACCAGTGGATTTGGTATTCGGCCGAACCCCAAAAACCTGGATTCGTTACATCCCTACTGTAGTAACTTAGTCATTGCTACAAAGATATCCTCCAAGGGCTTTGTTTTGGACAAATGTATAAATTCTCATATTCACAGGGATCTAAACAACTATTGTACAACTAAACAACTGATCTATTATCAAAGTAATCGTTAATTACAGCCATAGTGTAATAATCAGATCACATCGTCTTTAATTGCGGGTCTAAAGTGAAGCCCTCTAACGACCGAAAGTGAAATTATTTTTTGGCGCCGGCTGCGGCGGGGGTCAGAACTTTTCACCTGATCTCGCAATCATCCGCCGTGTGAATGTCTATAATCCTCCGGCGGGACGTCCCACTCGCATTCAGGGGCATCCAGGAGGAAAACAGGGCAGGTTCGTATGGGCCCAGAGGAAGCGGGGGCTGGTCCCAATGGGTCCAAACAGTGGAGGGGTTAATCCCGGCCTACAGGAGTCCTGTGGAGAGAAACAACAACAGCAGAGAGAAAGGAGAGGGATCTGGACCAGCGGCCGCAAAACAACAGCAGGAGCCGGTCATTAGCGCCGCATATATTAACAGGTCGAGTATAGTTACCGGTCTGGTCAAAGAGGTCTCATAATGGTGCTTTTTTTCTTACTGTGATAAAGAAATAGGCAAGGCAAGGCAAGTTTATTTATATAGCACAATTCATACACAAGGCAATTCAAAGTGCTGAACAAAAAAAGAAAGCATTAAAATCATAAATTATCACATAACATTAAAAAGAAAGATAAAAATATAAAATCCCTCAGTTGTATGCACAGTTAAACAGAACTGTCTTTAACCTGGTTTTAAACATTGTCAGATAGGAGGCCTGTCTCACATCTTCAGGAAGACTGTTCCAGATTTTAGCAGCATGAATCTGAAAAGCAGCCTCCCCATGTTTAGTTCTGACTCTGGGCACTAACAGGAGTCCAGTCCCTGTGCTCCTCAGAGTCCGGGCTGGTTCATATGGGACTAACATGTCACTAATATATTTTGAAGCAAAGAAAATTAATCAACAAATCTACAGAAAAAAAAAAAAAAACTAACTACTGTTTTACTCGATTACTCGATTAATCGTAAAAATAATCGATAGATTAATCGATTACAAAATAATCGTTAGTTGCAGCTCTAATAAAGTTTGATCTTATCTAATTTCATCTAATTATAAACTGGAAATAGCTATAAAAGCAGTTAGTAAGAGCCGCATAAAAGTTTTGCCGGTGCCAGTATACTTGGTGCTGGTTTTATTATTCGCTGGCTCCGTTCTGCTCCGACTCACACTGACTCCACACATAAAGACATCCCAGGGGCCAGAGGGGAACCACAGGGGCCCGTCCTGGGACCGGTGACCCTGTCTGCTTTCACTGCACTAGAAAGGCGGAGTCAAAAGATACTAACTGTTGATATGACTAACATTGAATCCTGATCTGATCCTTTTGATGTAATTCTTCTTTCGGCATATTTAGAATTATTAATTATAAATATATTAGTTTTGATGCACCTTTTAAGTAAAGACACAACATTTACATAACGTAAGGTGACACATCTAAATTGTAGACTGGTTCTGAACAACTAACTGAATCATTATGAAACTACTGTAAATAATCAGAAAAAGAATACACATTTTTGATTTGGGAAGATAAGTTAAGCTTATAAAGGGACATATTTTGTAGTAATCTGACTTTTTAACTTGAAATCTTGTTAAGATAGTAACTGTTGTTACTGTTAAAAGCAAAAAATAAGTAATGGAACTATAGACCACTTCAATGCATGGAATACAATTAATCTCTATGTATATTTCAGCAAAAAAAAGTACATTCGGCTTTGTCCTTTAGAATGGGGATATATTGTATGGAATGGTATTGCCAGATACAAGACATTGCACAGTTCTAGTTGGTACTGTATGTCTCCTATAAACTGTGAAATAATTTAACATGTTAAAATGCTTAAAAACTTGTCACATCATTGTAATGTGAGAATATTTCTGCATTTTACAGTTAGTTACATTAGTTTAGACAACATTTACAATCTTGATCCCAAAATAAAAGTCTACTTAATGTATTTCACTGTACTGTATACAGCTTTCCTGCATTTCTGTATTGAGGATTTTCGAATTACAAAGACTGAATTCATAGCTATTTAGATGCAACATTTATCATTGAGTTTATCACTGAATGATGTTGCATTAAGATCACCTCCAATTCAACATTGTGAACAGTTGATGGCATTATTCAAAGGGAACTCTGCTTCAAGAAGGAACAAAACTGAAATGAAATTAACCACTGAACACTCTTTATCTCATTCACAGGTCCTATTGATTATTTAGAACAGAGAACGGCATGTGTCCGACCCAATGCGAGCTAATGGGATCTAATGGTTTGAATGGCAAAGGCCCAGGCTGCAGGAGCGCTGGGGTGAGAAGCCGGGGAGGGTGGCAGGTTCCCAGAGAGAGACCGGTGAAAAGCCTGGCCCCCTGTGGGTCTGGGGCCTCTCTCATTCTCATGCATTCAGCGCAACAAGGGCTAACCAGGCACTGGGCTGGGAAACTCTCTTATTAAGCTATGATAGGTGCAAAGAAGTGCATAGAAGTAAGTCCGAAGCACCTGACGGCTTACGACACATTTCACTAAAAGCTGATTTTTGAGATTGTTATATTCTAGGTTTGACACATAGTGGAAAAGAGACAAGAATTTTGAGAACTTGTGGTCTGCTTTTCAGAATCAGTATCAAAATCATACTTCTTTTTATTGCCATTGTAAGTAACAGGAAGTCATAAACTAGGAAGTTTCTTTGGCTCTCGGTGCAAGCGAGTTATTCATGGAAATATTTACATAACATTTCTTAAAATTACTACTATATACAAGTGCACTAAGTACACACACTGACATTTAGCAGTGCAGTAAAGTGACTTTTGAGCCATCTTTCCAATGCCACAAGGGCTATCTTGATGTTGATGCTCGGCTTGGTCAGGACCTGAGCTGGAGGATTTTACCTTTGGTGTATGTATAAAGTATATATTAGGGTGCAAAAGGCGCTAAATGTGCAGTTTACTGATGGTTCAAGCTGAGCGTGAATCATCTGCAGAGGCCATCAGCTGAGCGAAACAGCAGCCATGTTTATATTTAGTGTGTGCAGAAGGAGGCAGAGCGGCAGGTCAGCCAAAAGAATAACAGTCTCATAACAATGTGTATTGAAGCTGTGTGAAGGCTTCCCCTGGGAAAGACCCGAGCTTTCCTGTCCGGCGGACTTTAACTTTGTCTGTGTGTGTATGTGTGTGTGTGTGTATGAGGAGAAAATGTTTATCAAGAGAGGATGACAGCAATTATCAGTTGTACTCTTTATAAATGCCATCAAAAGCCTCATTCCCACTGTGCAAAAACCACAGGAAAGTTGCCCAAAACACCTGAGTCATCTCGTCTTTGCACGTTGAATGACACAGGCTGTTGTGTTAGAATTCAACACGCCTCGCGACCTAGTCTTTTTTTTAGTAATTTAGACAAAAAATCCAACCAAACTATTTTATAGAATGTTGTTTACAGGTGGATGAAGAGAAGAAGGTTAAAACTTTACACACAAATCACATGACGGACAATGCTTTTGTGGAATCTGATCTGCACGTTTTGTAGATCAAGTTTGGAAAATTTAAGGCAATGGAGACCTCAAGTTATATCTGCATTTCCTGGACTAATCATTAATATCTCTATCGTCTGACCTGCATCGTTCTGACCTGCATCATTCTGACCTGTATTGCGACAAGTGTCAGTATCACAAGAAATTATGTCACTGTTCTGATGTATATTGCTACACATCATATACAACACTGGGAAGGTTGACCGGTTACAAGTACGAGAGATCGCTGCTGATTCTCTCCCTTCCCTCAAAACTTTGCATAATGAAGCTCTGATCAACAACTCTTTCCTTCTTGGGCAAATGTGACCGAACAATTTTGCAATGCTAAAAAACATTGCCAAGGTGTGTTAAAAACATGAAACATGATTTTGTCTAAGATGTGTCCTTAAACAAAAGAAACCGAAATTTTAAACGTTGATTTGAGACTGTTTCACGAACAATGCTGCTAACATGTACAGATGCATACACAGGTACATAATTATTGCACTAGATTGAATATGCAGGAGTTTATAATTGCTTCTTTGTTATGCTGCAGTCAGAGATTTTTGCACCAAATTCTCTTTTCTTTCTTATGCTAAAGTTGTAGATTTTCTTTCACATTTTTTCACAAGTTTTTAGTTAACATTTTTTGTTTTAATATTAAGTTATTGTTCATTTATCTTGTGTTGTGTGCTCCTCATTCCTACTGTTCTGTAACTGGTGATTGACTGAAATATCCCCAATGTGGAATGAATAAACGATCGCTTAATCTTAATCATATTCTTGATCTTTATCACTTGATTTCTTGTTCAAGACAAGAACAAAACATTCCTGAGTAAGAGTAATACTTCAAAGACATGGTTCAAAAACCCGAGCCAAGAACATTTCTTTTCCCAGTCTGCGTTGGAAGACCTCGTCCCACAACAGGGCGATAGGTGGTGACCCTAACATGTGCGGACTGGGCTGGGAAGCACTGTGTCCACAACAGCCCACCACCTCCAGAGGACCAACCAGAGGCGGCCTCCTCAGAGCCCCTCAGTGGGGGGGAGACCTAACAGGCTTGTACATGAACAATTACTGCAGATTAAAGCTCTTATTGTAATGCTAAATGGGGTTTGGGAAAGGTTAACCGTGGAATAATGTTGAGTCCTAATCAACAACTATTCAGAGTGATAGTATGCATCCAAATAAAAAAGATAAATCAACTTTGTGATGTCATAGATAATATTCCAACTGCTCATCTATAATCAACGTTGTGATCAATTAATGTTGTATATTTTTCATACTTTGCCTGGTGCAGAACTGTAGCTCAAATGTAGCACAAATTCCATTCACGTTGCAAAAAAAAGTTATTTGTATAGTATCTAATGTCCACTACATAAATCATTCTTAAGCTGAACGACTCAATTGACTTCAAAGCTGCTCAAATATTGTTCATGGCGAGCGCTGATCCTGACACATGCCCTCGTGGCAATACAGGATGGGTCAAATATAGAGGACAAATTTACCTAAAGGAACAATAAAAGTACATAACTGAACTTAAACTGTATATATCTTATATGTTTTATGTTATTTTGCAAGAAAATATATGTTTGAAATAAATACTTACCTTTCCTCTTTCTTGCTTCATCTCTGTTCTTATCTTTGTGTTGTTTAAAGTGATAGTCTGTAACTCTAAATTAATTACAAATTTTAGGAAATGTGTAAAATTGACCTCCTGGCATTAAATGTTGATATAAAATAAGTCATTTTATTAATTCTAATATTACGGGCAAGTCCCGCCTTCCCTTCTCTTAGCTATAGCTCAGAATCCACGATGCCGTCGAGGTTAACCAATCAAGTCATGCCAAGGGCTGTCAATCATCGGCGCTGACGCTCGCAAAACTACATGAAAACTGAACAAAGAATTCTGAACATCGGCGCTGAGCTACTCATTTATATACTTTTCAAATCAAGTACCTCTCTGTGTCTCTTCCTGACAAACTCCAGACAATCACTTTAATGTTACTCATGTGTTCTGTTTGCCTGCGCATACAACTGAAGAATTGTATCTACATTTTTAATGCACTGTGGTTATTTATATATATTTTTTTAATTCCTTGTGTAATTTGAGAGTTTTAATGTTTTTGTTGTTGTTGTGATTTTAATGTTTTAATTGTGATTCTGGTGTTTGTTTTATGTGATGATTTGTGCTTTTGGTGATGTGGACTGTGAAGCGCTTTGTTTTGCCCTGTGTATGAAAGCCGCTCTACAAATAAACTTTGATTGATTGATTGATTGATGTTATGGGAGATTTTAGTTTTTAATTTTGAAGACCTTATTAAAATCCGAATAAAAAGTTATTCCTCTCAATAAACGTTCAGTAAAGTTAAGTAATATTATCAAGTTTAGCTCCGTACATTATATGTTGAATCTTTATAATCTGTGATGTCATAACTAGAGAATTAGGGGTATTTTTAAAACATGTCTCGACTCCAGAGCCCTGTTGCGAGAAGCCGGTTTGGTTTTGGTATAGTTTAAGTTCAGGTTTACTTTCAGAGAACTCTGAGATTTCCGTTGCTGAAATGATTTGTGATGTGGCCTTTACTCATCAAACTAGGGACAAACAAGATACTATATCCAAAGATTAGATCTTTAGGTGATATATTTCTTGGAAAAAGTTGATTCAGTACAACATGTATTTCTGTTATATCAATATTGTTGGTACCGGTTTTCATATCTGTGTTGGTGCGTCTTGAAATAATGCACCTTGTTGTGTTAAAAAGCTCTGAAAAACTTCCTGGAAAACATATATTACACAAGGCCACTCAAAGTGCTGAAAAAAACAAGATAGAGACAGTCACACAAGGCATTAATATCCTAAATAATAACAGAACATACTATTTCTAACGCTGCCGTGGTAACAGCGACCCTGGTCCAAGCCGGGCAACTTCAGGGTCAGAGTAGGAGAAACCAGAGTGGGCCGAACCAACCAGAGCGTTAAAAGCAAGGGCGTAGGTTTGCGTGGGGACCATGGGGACATGTCCCCACCAATATTTGGTGAGGACTAAAAAGTCCCCACCAAAATGACATGATGTCCCGTGACCCGGACGGTCCGGGACACATGTCTTCCGTTTGTGCACACGTTGCGCCTCCTCCTCGCCTCCAGAGCAACAGCAGCAGCAGCAGCAGCACGTGACCCGTTCCGTTCTCTGCAGTGATTGGCTGTCTTCTTCAGCGCCAAACTGAAGCACTGAGCGACTGTTTAATTTTTAAAAGTTAGCCAGCGTGAAGCAAGTGTTTTTTTTCGTTCCCTGAGCGTTGTAGCACGTGAGTAATCAGAGGAAAGTACTGTAGATCTATTACCATTCAAAGTACTTACGTTATTTCTAATCTGTCAGCGCACTGTTTAATGTTCCGAGGAGCTCACACGGCACAGAGACAGAACAGAACTGGCTCCAATAAAGAAACAGGTTGGTTGAAAGGCTGAGAAAATACTTATTGTGCTCTTACTATCCAAAATGTATAAGTGGGTGTGTTGTATGAATCAGGATAAACTAGGGATGAAAATATTCTACGGATCCACGATTTACAACCTTTATCTGCTGATAATGTAATTTCTGTGAAATGTGTGACAGCGGGCACTTGCTGTTATTTGCTCTAAGCACATTCAAGCGATGCACTCGAATGTGCACGTCCTGGTGCAGCTGCTGCCGCTTTGTAATGACAGCCGCGGCGCTCAGTGAAAGCACAGCTCTAACATGGTACCGAGCTCGGACCATATGCAGACAGAACCATGTTGCAAGTGCGGGTCTCCCTTGTATCTCCCCCGTTTCTCCCCTGTGTCTCTGACATGTCTCTCCCCTGACTCTTCCCAAAGCGCAACCAGCGCTCCCGAAATTAAAGCTCGGATACCTGAATTTTCCATTGCGTTAACGATGCATGCTGATTGTGCGCTAAAGACACCACAACAGGTCATTAAAGTTTTTATTTTGCATACTTGAGAGCCCTGTGAGTCATTACTTGCCTTTTTGGGTTGAGAGTGGAATAAAAAAAAGAAAATATAGAAAAATCCACACTGTTACTTATTGCCAAACTCTTGTTAACTCATTGTATTGAGAAATACTATGTAACTTTTGACATTGGCCAAGTTATATAAATGATTCTGCAGTTCATGTATATGAATGTCTGTTTTTGATTGTCTATACCTTCTTATATAATTTAGAAAAAATGCCACCTCCACAAAAAAAGATAAAAGATATCAGGAGCTTTTTTAACAGTTGGAAAGTAAGTAAGAGAAAGCACAAGTAATAGCAAATTATGAATTGTGATGATTAATCTTCTGTTAACATACATAGGAAACTCAACCAACAAGAGAGAACAATATAGGGAATGTTGAGGTAGAAGCAACAGGCCCTTCAGTGCATCAGGTGAGGTTGGAATTTTGTAGGTATGCATGGGACTATGAATTGTTTTTAGAGATTGATCGTATATGTCAAACAATGTAGTGAGCTACTCACTGTAGATTCTAATTCAATATTTTCTCCTCTGTTTTTATTTATTATAGGAAATTGAAAGATCAGAGCATGATTTATTTCAAGTATCGAGAGCAGTTCCTGAACTGTTAGAGCCTCAGGTGAGGGCTATTATGTAGATTTGGATTAGGTTTAAGTCAGTATAGAATCATACTAAAGTTAAAGAACATCATTTGGTTGGAAATTACCTATGCCAATTACAACATATTTTACTACTATAATGATGCAAAAAGTGTTGTCTGAAATCTTTTACTAAATATAGGACACTCTGAGAAATATAATGGAAATTCAAGAAGGAGATAAAGACAAGGACAAGACAGGACTCCAGGTGAGGTTAGGATTAAGCAGTTATAATCTTAGACCCATCAACCAATTCTAGTTTCATGAGATATTTAGCGACTGGTGTACCATGCCTAGGTTTCATTTTATTCAATGTAGAATGTGTGTTTTTATTAATACCATAAAGGAAAGTCAGACAAACAGGGAATGTGCAGTGCTGGTAGAGGATGAGGAAGTGGCTGGACCTTCAGGGCTTCAGGTGAGGTTGAAAGTATTTATTTGGTTTTGTTGGTGGTTTTATTTTGTACATGCTTAGATCTGATTTGTTTAATGTACTACATGTGTTTTATTTATTATAGGGAGCTCAGGTATTCAGGGAAGATGTTGTGCAGGCAGATATCGAGGCTGGACTTCAGGTGAGGCTGGAATTATGAAGATAAAATATGGGATTTTTTAAAGTTTCATAACAGTGTATTTGCTATTTAGGAGGCAGCCAATGAGAGTCACTCTCAAGAAAGTGCCAGGGACAGCATATTTGAGATAGGTTGTAAACCATATCAGCCTGATCCTGAATACAGGATATATTTACTATCTTATTTACTATAAACATTTAAGCCATCTTGTGGACAAAGTTAGAATGAACGCAACACAAAACTCAGAAGCTCTGATCAAATTGATTTTGTTTTAACTATTAGAAAAAATCCTTAACTGCTTCTCATTCAGTCTACAGCTGAGTTTAGTATAGAAGGCAACACATTATTGCAAATATAGTGTGTGATTACACAACAAATTCTGGGGGAGAAACTCTGGACCCCGCGTCAATGGGTGTAGACTCAGGTCGTAGTGAATGTCCCCACCAAGATTGGAACCAAACCTACACCATTGGTTAAAAGGTCTGTCATAGTGTTTACCCATGTGCATAAAAACACAGATAAAGCCATTTCTGATAAACATTGAGGCACAAATAAAAGGACGACGTAGAGTCTTAGGAAGAATGTGTGTTATTGGGGATCCATTTTAATTTCCAAACAACATCCTTTACACAAAGTTTCCTGCTGTTAATAATAATAGTAAAAAGGATAATACATTAAACGTACAGTATAGCACTGTTTTCGAAACTCAAAGACGCTTTACAAAACACATACAGTACAAATAAACGTTGAAGAACAAAATTAAGGAAAGGTAAGGTGAAACAGGTGACTTTTGAGGAGTCATTCAAAGTTCCGGAGTGAGTGGGAGTTTCTGATTGATTGTGGGAGTGAGTTCCAGAGAGTGGTGTTTAGTCCTGAGGGGAGTGAGGAGGTTGGAGTCTGTGGATCTGAGGCGGTGGGTGGGACAGTGATGATGGAGGAGGTCAGAGAGGTAGCAAGGAGCCAGGTCATGGAGGGATTTGTCGGTGAGGAGGACCTTGTATCAGATGCGGTATTGAAACAGGGAGCCATTAGAGTTGTTTGAGGACGGGGGTGATGTGGTCTCTGGAGTGGGTGTGTGGTGTGTTGGCATTAATTACCAGCATTATCTACAGCCACACATCACATCATGAACAAACCACCATGCATGGACACATTCACAAATTTCGACAATAAGTGATCTTCTGACAACTTTCAGCGCAATGTTTGTCTGCCAGTATGATATTGTACTTTGAAATATATGTTTCCATTATTATTTCTTGTTGCTACGGGCAGTGTGTTTTCTCCATGACTGTGTTTGAGTTTTCATATTTCGTGAGCTTTTATGTGAAGGCGGCGTCAACAGGAAGCGATGGTTTGAACCCGGGGTAACGGGATGAACCTGAAGTTACCCAGTTTGCATTTCTGTGTTTTTGGTAAACACAGAAACCTACACCTCCGAGTTTGTAAACACCGCTTCTGGCAAGAGCGAGAGATGAGTTTTTTACCTTTTCTGCAGTCAAAGCATGGGGACCTTTCCAGTAGAATTTTAAACAGTTTAATTTAACGCATTTCAATTTCAATGTTTTTTTGTGTAGCGCAAAATCACGACAGCAGTCCTCTTGAAGGACTTTACTAATTTGATCTGATCAGATACAACACTATCAAACACATATACATGTAGGTGCCATTGGTCCAGGAGCGTGATGACCACTGTCCATAAATGTTAATAAATAAACGTCTTCCACTGTCCTTAGACCCGCCTCCACTGGGAACAACTCATGGGGAAAAAAGTGAGAAACTTTTGTTATACTTGTGCCTCAAAACAAGAAATACAGAGCCCATGGAACTGTTGAACCACTGTTGATTTCTTGTGTCCAGTTTCCTTATAAGCACACATTATTTAAAAAACAAAATGCTAAAGTCATGACACACAGATGTTCTTGGACCCAAACGTACAACCAGCATGATTCATATTTTTTTTTTCCAGCACATAACACAAAAATCAGCTGTCACTCAACTATTCTCCCATTGTCTCGTCGCCCTGAACCTGAAACGTCAACGTCAGTGCGGCCCATTCAACGCACATTTACCAAAAAACTGCCAAAAAAGACTCTGGACGAGGGAAAGGAGGTCTCACTCTGTCATGGAAAACCTGACAGTACTCTTTTGAACGCAATCTTGGGCTATTCTCCGGGAATCTGGCCGAGGAGTCTTCTTTGTTCGCTCTTGTCATAACATCATCCGCGAGAATATCGGGTTTCGGTGGATTGTGTGCGGGTTTGAGAACGGGGGAGAGACTTGTGATGCGTTTGAAGTCGTGGAGTGGTGTGTTTTGGACGTGTTTAGGGTCAGGGCGAGGGACGTGGAGTGCAGAGGGGATGAGAGGGGGATGATAGGGTAATGTGAGATCACCACCAGACAATGCACCGCACTGAGACGTCAAAGAGGCAGTTTTAAAAGTCATGGGATCAAAGTTGTTTAAGAAAAGATATCATGCTTTTGTCCTACGATATACAGTAGTTATGTGGTTTTAACCCAGGGCTGTGTGATGTTGGCAAAAAATGTGATTGTCAAATTTCTCACAGGCATGGCTATTCACAATGTGTAAATATAGTCTTATAGATCCTCAGCATTGTAAAGTCCTCCAAATAAATTGAATTGAATTGAACAGAACAACTGTTTGGCACTTTATAGCCGCAGCCGCCCCACCGGGCGGCACGGTGGCTGAGTGGATAGCACTCTCGCCTCTCAGCAAGAAGGTCCTGGGTTCGAATCCCGGCCGGACCAGGGCCTTTCTGAGTGGAGTTTGCATGTTCTCCCTGTGTCTGCGTAGATTTCCTCCGGGTACTCTGGTTTCCCCTACCACTAAAAATATGTACAATAGGTCTGGCATGCGCCTCCTGTTCGGCGACCCCGCTCCCATCTCTGTGTGGAGTGAGAGACAAATGCCCAAAAAATAACAATTGTAAACCGCTTTGTGACTCTGGTCTGTGAAAGGCGGTATATAAATAAAGCTTACTACTACTACTACTACCGTGGCACTTGGTGTTCCCAGAGGTCTCCCATCACAGGTCCTGCCCTGGCTTCTGTGGTCGGATGGTATCTGGCTTTTACCTGCAGGTGGCGCAGCAAATATATTCTCAAATTATCTAATGATTTCCCTAATTTTTTCAATACACTCATTTGGTTTATTTTTTTGCACTATTAAAGTGATATCAAATGGATTGCGATGAATCTTGCACTTTATACATATTTAGCACTTTAATATTGATTTAAAGTGAGTCCAAGCAGTTCTTACCTATCCCAAGTCGATATCTATCAATCTAAAAAGAACATGCCAACGAGTGAAAATGCCAAAAGTCTACCAAAATTCTGAGGACAGGACTGTTGCACATCTACCCCGCAACACTTTTACGAAGCTCCGACTCTCACCAATTATTTTGAACGTCCGGAAGACACCACAGGATGGCAGTATTCTTCTACAACAAGCCATAAAACGTGTGGCCTCCTCACCGTTCCCCTCTGTCCTGGGCCTCTGCATGAGCTCAGAATGTGTGAGTACTTGGGACCCTGGGGGCATGGCGCTCGTGCACTGGGGAGGACTGCTGTGGTTGAATGTATGCGTGAACAGTAGTCTCTTTACGATCACCGATGCCCCAGGGGCCGCCATAAACCAGGCCGTTTATGGTCTGGGTCGTTAGATGGATAATGGAGAGTGGACGTCCTAACACGCTGGGTGTTTCTAACTGCGGGTTCAAGCGGGGGCTGCGCTGGACAGACAATGATCTGGTTCTTTCGAGGAGAATGCCCATCTGACCACTGGTTAAGACGTACATCTTCAAATTAACGGTTGTCAAAAGCTGGTAAAAATCGGTTTCTGCTATGTACTGTGTATTCGATGATGAAACTCCGACCCTTGCTAATGTAAACAAACAAAATAATTAACACACTTCTTTTAAACCTGTTGAACCTGTTTTCAAATACAATGAAAGGTTTACTAGGGACATAACACAATTCTGTTCTCTATACAATATGACCTTCTGTGAGCCCTATGCCTCTTCATCAATTGTATAGGTGAAATTCAGAACATTAGACATTGGTTCTATCAATCAACTTACAATGTTAAACTTATACTTAAACACTCATTACTAGCAAAGTGAGATGTATTGAGTCTTTTGGGCTCACAACTGTAAAATTTCAGAATAAAACATTAGAATATTTTAAAAATGTTAGATTTTTTGACTGTAAGCCAAAGTATCAAAAGTATAATACACAATGGCTTGTCAAATGTCTCTTGGCATGTATTGATTCCATATCGTATATTGGTTTCACATTTGGATATTTAAATGTATTTCTGCATGAAAATACAGTATTTACAATACTGTATTGTATTGTAGAATACAATATTCTTCCAAGTACAATTTGGAAGAATATTGTAATTTTTTGAGTTTCATATGAACCTGTAAGATTCATGTTTAAGGCAAGCTAAAACAATGTTGTAGCAGAAACAAGTCTCGTAGCTCCTTCTTTAGACTTCTTGGGCCCCTTAGCCCAGCCTATCTTGTCCTTTAGCCCCACACCCCATGCCCTTAGCCCCGCCTCTTTATCCAAGTGGCAGTGAAACATCAGAATCAGAATCAGAATCAGAATCATTTTTATTGCCACGTAAGTAACAGGAGGTCACAGACTAGGAAATTGCTTTGGCTCAGTGCAACAGTCAAAAAGAGATAATAAAAATAAGAATAAAAAACACTTCTAAAGAATAAATTTAAATTTAAAGTAGAGTTACAGTTACTATTTACAATATACAAGTGCACATGGTGCACACAATGTAAGGTGACAGCAGTACAGTGAAGTAAAGTGACGTATGATGGGCAGTAAAGTGACTTTATAAAGGGCGGGGGGACAGGTTAAGAAGTGTTCAAGAGTCCAACAGCAGAGGGGAAGAAACTGTTCTTGTGGCGGGAGGTTCTAGTCCTGATGGACCGCAGCCTCCTGCCTGAGGGGAGTGGTTGGAATAGTCCATGTGCAGGGTGAGAGGGGTCGGCTGTGATACGACCAGCCCGGCCTCGAGCTCGGGCGACGTACAGGTCCTGCAGCGATGGAAGGCTGCGGCCGATCACTTCCTCTGCAGAGCGCACAATGCGCTGTAGTCTCTGTTTGTCCCTGACTGTGGCTCCAGCGAACCACACGGTGACTGAGGAGGTGAGGATGGACTCGATGATGGCCGTGTAGAACTGCACCAACATCGGTGCAGGCAGCTTGGCTTTCCTGAGCTGCCGCAGGAAGTACATCCTCTGCTGGGCCTTCTTGATGAGGGAGCTGATGGTCGGCTCCCACTTGAGGTCCTGGGTGATGGTGGTGCCCAGGAAACGGAAGGACTCCACAGAGGTGATGGGGGAGTCCATCACGGAGGGTGGGGGTGGGGGGACAGTGCTCTTCCTGAAGTCCACAATCATCTCCACTGTCTTCTGGGCGTTCAGCTCCAGGTTGTTACCACTGCACCAGGACACCAGCCGGTCCACCTCCCTCCTGTAGGCGGACTCATCGTTGTTGGAGATGAGTCCAATGAGGGTGGTGTCGTCCGCGAACTTGATCAGCTTCACGGAGTCGTGGCTGGAGGTGCAGTGGTTGGTGTACAGGGAGAAGAGCAGGGGAGAAAGAACACAGCCCTGTGGGGCTCCTGTATTTATAATCCGAGAGTCCGAGACATTCTTCCCCAGACGCACTCGCTGCTTCCTGTCCGTCAGGAAGTCAGTGATCCACCTGCAGGTGGAATCGGGCACGTTGAGCTGGGAGAGCTTGTCCTGGAGCAGGGATGGCAGGATTGTGTTGAAGGCAGAGCTGAAGTCCACGAACAGGACCCTGGCGTAGGTCCCCGGGGAGTCCAGGTGCTGTAGGATGTGGTGGAGGGCCAGGTTAATGGCGTCGTCTACAGATCTGTTGGCTCTGTAGGCGAACTGCAGGGGGTCCAGGAGGGGGGAGGTGAGGGACTTGAGATGGGAGAGAACCAGGCGTTCAAATGACTTCATGACGACAGACGTAAGTGCTACAGGTCTGTAGTCATTGAGTCCTGTGAACCTGGGCTTCTTCGGGACGGGGACAATGATGGAGGATTTGAAGCAGGCCGGGACATGGCAGGACTGCAGAGAGGTGTTGAAAATGTCAGTGAACACAGGAGTAAGCTCACTGGCGCAGTGTCTCAGAGTGGCCGGAGACACGTGGTCCGGGCCAGGAGCTTTGCGGGGGTGCAGCCTCAGGAAGAGTTGTTTAATGTCTTTAGAGGCTATTGTTAGGCTGGGGGCAGGGCTGATGGGTGGGTCGTTAGAGTAGTGGGGGGTGGGGGAGGGAGAGGTGTCAGGGGCAGCATCA
This sequence comes from Knipowitschia caucasica, assembly GCA_964034765.1. Taxonomy (NCBI): domain Eukaryota; kingdom Metazoa; phylum Chordata; class Actinopteri; order Gobiiformes; family Gobiidae; genus Knipowitschia; species Knipowitschia caucasica. The sequence goes on along the minus strand of OZ035837.1, from coordinate 15,191,498 downwards.
AAGCAACTGAAAAATAAGTTCAGATCGTCAGCTAGCTTGTGGTCGTCAGCACAGGGGGGGGCTTTGGGTTTGTAGTTGGTGATCTCCCGTAGGCCCCTCCAGACAGAAGCAGTATCGTTGTTACCAAACTGCTCCTGTAGTCGTTCTCTGTGCCGGGACTTGGCTGCTTTCAGTTCTCTCCTGAACTGATATTTAGCTGCTTTGTAGCCGCTGCGGTCCCCCTCCCTGAAAGCAGACTCCTTTGCTTTCCTGAGCTGCCGGAGTTTAGCAGTGAACCAGGGTTTGTCGTTGTTATAGATGACCCTGGTCCTTGTTGGAATGATGCTATCCTCACAGAAGTGAATGTATGACGTCACAGTGTCCGTATATTCATCCAAACTATCTGTGGCAGCTCTGAAAAGGTCCCAGTCTGTAGATTCCATGCATGCGCGCAGCTCTTCCACAGCTTCATCAGACCACACTTTGGAGCTCCTCATTGCAGGTTTCGAGAGCTTTAGTCTCTGTCTGTAAGCAGGAACCAGATGTATCATGGAGTGATCTGAGAAGCCGAGGGCTGGCTTGGGAACAGCGCGAAAAGCTCCGCACACGGTGGTGTAACAGTGATCCAGAGTGTTCTCCTCTCTGGTCGGGCATTTGATAAACTGTCTGTATTTGGGTAATTCCTGGCTCAAGTTTCCCTTATTAAAATCCCCCAGGATAATAATCAGAGAGTCCGGGTATAAGCGTTCCATACACAGTACTTGCTCTGCGAGTGCGCGCTGAGCCTCGCGCGCGTCCGCGCATGGCGGTATGTAAACAGAGGCAAGAATGAATGAAACAATTTCGCGCGGGGAGTAATATGGTTTACAATGAATGAAAAGATATTCCAGAGCAGGAGAGCAGTGCTTGGAGATCACTGTCACATCGTTACACCAGTTTGTATTGACGTAGAAACAGAGCCCTCCGCCTCTGCTCTTCCCTGAGAGCGCACAATGGCGATCCGCGCGGAACAGCCCAAAGCCCTGCAGCTCCAGAGCGCAGTCCGGGATCCGCTCATTTAGCCAGGTCTCAGTGAAGCAGAGGACACAGGATGTGGCGAAGTCCTTGTTTCTTCTCATGAGCAGGCTGAGTTCGTCCATCTTATTGCCCAGTGAGCGTACGTTGGAGAGAAAAATGCCGGGGAGAGCCGTGCGCGCTCCTCTCCTCCTAAGACGCACGAGCAGGCCTCCGAGCTTTCCCCTTTTACGGGCCCACACTTTTTTGGCTAGAACATGAACTAAATCAGCCGCAGATGCCAAGAAAACAGGCAATAGGTCCATGGGAACGGTGGGTCGGATGTTCATAAGTTCCTCACGGGTGTAGGAACAGCCAGATGCGCAGTTAAAAAGTAAAAACAAAAGAAAAAGAGAGCAGCAAAGAGCCATGTCGACCGTACGAGGCGCCATCTTTGTTTATCTGACATGCACACGTCACGCACACACCTTCAAGATTTACTGATTCAGAAAAGTAAATTGCCAGCAGGCCGACTAAGGGGAGAGCAATGGTGGTGCATGTACTGTACATGTGATGGGATCTGGGAAAACCCATCACATGGTGAAGTTTGACCAACTGTTTTCCTTTTTTTCATAGCAGGTCTGTAACAAAAGTTATCATTATCTGAAGTCAGCGTGTTAACATGGTTTTATGAAACATAAAACAGGTTTAAATCTAGACATTCTAAATAGAATCACCACAATCACATTTATCATGTTACATTTGAATTACTCTGTTATGGCACACACTTATTTTTAGTCAATATGTTGTGAAAGATAAACATTTTTTACTTTGGCACCAATTAAACACACGACACTCATTAATTCCATGAAAATCAAGAATGTATTTATTCTTTCAACATTCAATTAATTGAAAATATTTTACGTAACTTTTCCTCTTCTTTTTTCTGTCTTTCTCTTCATAAGTTTCTGAACATTATATATGTATTGGACAATGCCAGTATTATTCTATCAAATCAAATATCCACGCACAACCACCAAGCATTTTTAATGCATGGAGAAAATTAGGTACCCAAGCTTTGATTTTGTGAGTTGTGGTTGCACATAGGAGACACAGGGGAGACCTGGACTTGCAACAGGCTGGGGATTGTCCTGAACGCATGTCTATGGTTCTGTCCGCGTATGGTTCTGTTTATGGTCCTGTCTGAGTGTCTATGATCCGCGAGTCTATGGGTTCTGTCTGCGTGTGTCTATGGTCCGCGCTCGGAGCCATGTTACAGCAGTGAGTTCACTGAGCTGTCAAAGCTGCTGTCACAAAGCGGCCGCAGCTGCTCCCGGGGCCAGAGCGAAGAATGTAACAGAACGTTCGGTTTATGAAAACACAATTTTTTATGTATAAAACTAGTTAATTTCACCTACATATTTTCAGAAACAAAAGACAAGATGTTATATAATAATTATTTAATGAAAACACAATTTTGCCAAAAAAAATGACAATCGATTATGTTAGGATACAAAGACCTAAAACATGTGTGAATTACACTAATATAGCTTTATGTGAGTAATGTCACAAAGCAGTTATTTTGGTCACTTGTACAGCTGAGAAAAAACTTTTAGGCCATGTCCCCTTTAAGAAGATAATATATATGCATTTAACTTGTTCTATAACTCTTCAAACTCTTGGCACATCATTAGCATTCACCTGCATGAACAGTCAGATTTTATTTTTACACAAAACTGAATGATTGTGGATTACTTCTTCCCCTCCACATCATTAAGACTCACCATCGGTCCCAGTCTGCGAAACCCTGGAAATGTTATAGAACCTGCAGTAAGTGCTCCGATCATCGCAACAGTCTACCAAATATCTGCACTGCCTGCTCTAACTGATGTCACTCAACAGAAACCAATGGTTGATAGCTTTAGTGAATTTAATTGGGTTTGTATTGTTCAGAAATGACTCACGACATGTGTCTGGGATGATTCTGGCAAATGTAAAGCAAAGGTGGAATTTCAATCCAACTATATAGATTACAAATTGATCAAGCAAACTAGCTAATACATAAACAGCATGTTGGTTATTGATTCCTGTTTGTCTCTGTCAACATTACGAAAGGAAACAGATTCAGAAAGTGGTTCCATTATTCACCCACAATGACGTGACTGTAGGGCTGTAACAAGATAATAGATTTACTGTAACTAATCATACTGAAGAAGATGGCATAGTCTGGGATCGCGTCTTTAATTCAGACAGAAGACATGTTTTATTGTCAATGGTAGAGACAGCACGAACAAAGCACACGATCACAGAAACAATAGAATGCAAGTGTATTATACAGAGCAGAGGCATGGAGACCTCCAATCAGCAGCTGCCACGGTGCCATGTAGCTTGGCCTTCAGATAGACAAAACAAGGGAAAAGTACTGGCTTCTGCACATTGATAGAATGATGAGTTTAACTTTAACAAAAGTTGCTTAAAAGTGTTATGAAATCTCACATTCCCCCCTCTGGTCACACATTCACGTGTGACCATCAGGATCGATAAACAGCAACATAACATCATAACTCAATACTTCAACAACTCATAAACTCGGTACTTAAAAAAACTCAGAACTCAGATTACTTCAAAAACTCATAAAACATGTTCAGATCTTTCATAAAACTTGTCAACAATCTTCAGTAAAATACCAAACTTCATCAGTCGATGTGGTTCCAGATATTGCTTTGAAAACAGTCTCTCCCACTTCTCCGTGTTGATTTCTTCAGGCTGCATTTGTGTCGAGCCATGAACTCTTCTGTGACGTGTCTTTCAATCACACGTTTCAGCTTTAGTGTCCAGATTCAGAAATTCAATTCAGTCCAAATTATGTCCAAATTCAGAAATCCAGATTGTTCCAAATGATGTCCAAATTGTGTAATCCAATTGTTCCAAATCATGTCCATGCAAAAGAGGACACTGGTGTTGTCCATGTCTCAGCAGCTCACAGCCTGAGTGGAATCAGGGGCTGTGCAGATTGTCCAAGTGCTGATCCAGATGCATTCTCTTGAGCTTTCTCAGTTTTGGCTTAAAAAAACAACACTTTTTGTGTAAAAAAAAAAAAAGTCTTCTGTTCTCTAGATGTTACAGACAAGGCCCGCATCCTTCCACCACCTGAAGAGGATGACATAGTCTGGGATCGCGTCTTTAATTCAGACAGAAGACATGTTTTATTGTTGATGGTAGAGACAGCACGATCAACAGATACAATAGAATGCAAGTGTATTATACAGAGCAGAGGCATGGAGACCTCCAATCAGCAGCTTCCACGGTGCCATGTAGCTTGGCCTTCAGATAGACAAAACAAGGGAAAAGTACTGGCTTCTGCACATTGATAGAATGATGAGTTTAACTTTAACAACAGTTGCTTAAAAGTGTTATGAAATCTCACAATACATAGACTTAAGCATGCTGAGGAGAGGTTTTATGACTCCCATGTTCACCATTTGACCTTTTGCGATCTGATTTGACGAATTGATTAATTAAAAGCCTTATTGGCCATTTAGATCACTTTTGATGTCACTTGCTTTTTTGGATGTTGAGTATAATAAAAATTCCAAATTGGGACAAATCTGTGTCTCCAAGCGATATGATGCAGCCCGATATCTTCCAAATGCAAAACCAATACAAATACATATGTACATTATCTATTGTTTACCTTTTTGTTCTAGTGTAGGCTTGGTTTCAATGAAGATGAAGACATTTGTGTTCATTTTGTACAAAAATATACCAGAACCTGCCTACAATTCATAATTTGAACAGAGTGACTGGAAGTGGGGTTGCCGTATCCAATTATCAGACACATGCATAAGGCTTTCTAAAAAATGTGAATATATCCCTGATATAAAGCAAACAAGATAAACACAAGGAAAGAAGAAATAATAAGAAGAGACATCATGAAATGGATGTAAATATGTTCTTTCAGATTACTTAAGTTTGAAATTGCCATGTACAGTGAATATAAAGGGAAGGAATTGAATAAGGGTCATAACATCCACATACCTCTGTACTTTTGTTTGGATATAAAACCATGTGACGCTGTGAACCTCTGGTAATTTATGCTTTGAACCAACAATAAAACATGTCTTATGCTACATCTGTAACCTTTGTCATTTTCCTCAGTACCTTAAGTCATACAAACAATAGTTCATGGACTCAATCCTTAATAATAGGATTGCAAGTTCTTGCAAAAACATAGAATCCTCCTTTAAGTCCTAAAGTCCCTCGTCACATTCTAAAGTCTTCACAATAGTCTAATATGGGGATATCCTGGCTTATTCCTGCGCTCCTTTCTCTATAGCCACAGTCTTGTCCATCCATTCTCTGAGGCTTTCCCCACTGTAGGCCTAACACAACATGAGCGTATCTCATTTATCACGTGCACTCATGCGTTGGCCTGTCATTGTTTCTCTTGTGTCTCGGCCCGGTCTCCCTGCGGTCTCCTGTCCCATTGTGGTCATGGCGCATACCTCCTGAGCACTGAGGTGAGCGGTCTGCCAGATGCAGTGCACACTCTGATGTAAGAATCACTAAAAGCAAGAGCCAAACGTTTTGGAACCTTATGATTGTGTCATTTAAAACACTGTAGATAATGTTCAATAATGTTCAGACAGCAAGCTGTCATCAGAATTCTTCTATTGCCAATGTAAGGAAAAGTTAGTCATAAACTAGGAATTTGCTTCGGCCCATGGTACAACAATATATGGAAATAAAAATAGTCATAAAGGCATGCATAAAAAAAATAGAATGATTTTGACTGCTCCTATTATAACCAATGGAGTTCTGAGAAATTCCCCCAAAACGAGTTTTTAAAAGTAAGTAACCTGTAACTGTAACCTTTACTGACTTTCACTAAATGCTAAAAAAACTAAATGTTAACTGCTGACTGCTTTTGAAAGAGCTGGAAACGGCAGCAAGTCCTAAGTAGCTCTGAAACACTTTTTTGAAGCACTTCGAGATGTTGCTGCAGTACAGTGTTCATGGTTTTGCACGGGTCCAGACCAGAGCAGACAGGATTCATGGTCCAAAACAAGCGGGCAAAAATCCACTGGAGGAATTCTAATTTTTTTGAAATATGCTAACAAAGCAGTCAGCATTTTACTGAAGAGAAATGGTCTGGAACAAGCGGACACACCACCTCTTCTGCTGTGACCTAAAGTGCTGTTGCATTTGAATACTGTTAGCTGTTTTTTGAATGATCTATTTGTTTCATTGGTTTGTATGAATGCATGTATTTGCTGCTAATGGACACCTGAATTTCTCCGACGGGGATCAATCTATCTATTTATGTAATCGGTGTGTTGCTATAGTAACCAACACTCGCTCTGAAAAGATTTAAGTTTTAAAAATAATTACATCAATTCTTAAAGATAATGACAGAAATAACCTACATATAGAAATAGAAAAAGTCAGATAGTAATGCAGACCAAAAAGATCACTTGTGAGGACTGGCCTTCACAAAATGGACAAACGCAAGACAAAACATTCAAGGGATCAGGGTTGAAGGTCACGGCGACTTCAGTCATGTCTCTGTTGTTTGGACTAACACCTGTGGATTGGTGTCTTTTGCTGTGATGCATATTGTCAAATAAAATGCTTGCTCTCTCTACATTCCGTCTGAAAAAAAGGCCCACAGACTTCAGATCACGTCTAAAGTCTCTGACATCTTTTCGACCCACTGAGTAATTACACTTCTAAAACTAAAAACCATCAATTAGACTGCTCAGGCCGTTCATGTGTTAAAGTTTCTACTAAACACATGACAATAAAGTGGGTGGAATAAGACAGGGGTGTGCATTCAGCCCGGGGAACTACTCTGACAGGTTAATCGTCCCGTTTCGGCCTAAAGTGCCTCGTTTAAGGCGGCGTAAAAGGTGATCAGTGGAGATTCCTTGTGACAGTGAAGTGTTCCAGCCCAGCAAACTCCCGGCGGCCCCCACTGTCCGGCGCGTCTGGCCCCCAGCTGTTTGGCCACAGATGGGCGGCTTCCTGTCAGGGGCTGCTCCGCATGTGAGGGCTTTTTCTTTGCCTTTCTTCTGCTCCACTGTTTTGAGACTGTCGCAGATCATCAAAGGCTTCACCCCAGGCCACTCTGGCTCTGTAGCCTCTGCTCGCCCTGTAGGTCCACAGTCCGGACTGGGGGACAGGGTTTTAAGGAGAGATGAATGCAGAGGTTTGAGTCATTGAACTATGCGTGGTATGAAGCGCTCACGTGTTTACGAAGCTGTTGAGAATGAGACAAGATGCTGAGGTCTGGGAGTGTGTCACAGGCAGAAGACATTTTGATGATGTTACAAAGACACAAACTAAGATTTTTAGAATGCATGTGATTTTAAACCATGGAGAAATCATAGACACTCATTCTCACATCTGCAATGGTGCCAACAGTTATGCTACCTTCATATGCAGGACATCCCGTTTTGCTAACAGCTTCTTTCCACAAGATGTTATCAGTTAAAACAAAGCACTTTAAAGATCTTGCACTTGAAACTGTTTTAGTTAATCGATTTCTCGGTGTCAATTGTATTTGTTTTATTCTTTTACTTCAACTTTTACTTCAACTTTTACTACTTCTTTAATCTTGTTTTTTTGTGTCCTTGTCTTGTGCACACTGGGGACTTAAGCAAATTTATTCAAATGTGGTTTTACTGCAAATGGCAAATAAACTGAATCTGAAGCAAAACATTCAAGTGGAAAATGAGTCCTGCATTCTGTTTGAGTGACAAGCTTAGGTTTAACCAAAATTGCTTCAAAAGATCTTCAATAGAGCCCCAAAAAGACTAACGTAAAAGCGAAAATGTTTCTCATGAGAAGAAAAGGGGCGTGCATTTAGAGCCAGACATTTCCCCCTCCAGATATTGGATACACAGTTTGATTCACTATTTGAATAAAAACATGATCTCTCGATATTAATTCATTAATATGTTTTGCTTTTGTTTAAAGTGCATCAACAATGTGAAACTGATTAGGATTTTATATAAACTGATCAGTCCCACTGAAAGATCTCAGCTCCTGTGGACCCACCACTTGCAGGAGGATCAGTGAGGGGCTGGGGTTAAGTGTGCTGGGTGCAGCTCTGACTGCTGCCCCCACGACCCAGAAATGGATTAAGGGAAAGAAAATGGATGGATGGATGAACTGATCAGTAGCAAAAAAAAAACTAATTATCTGTTTATTAGGCATTTTGCTAGCAAACTCTTGATGTCTTCGACTCCCGCCTCCCCCGCTTGCTCAATGGTCGGACCAAGGGAACCGCAGCCACTAAGGCACGGTTTAGACGGAGACGCTGCAAAGCAATTAGCCAACGAAAAACGACCAGGCTCCCACACAGCGTTTAGACGACAACTGAAAACAATGTAGTTCTAGTGCCCGGTCACTAGAGCGCAGTGGAACTTTACAACACAAAAAACGCGCGACCCCCAGCCCCCCAGCAGTAACCACTTTCTCAACAACATCTTCCTTAGGCCACCACAAAGACATGAAAGAATTCACCAACATCATTCTGCATTTAACAGCCGCAGGGAAAAGGGAAACTGAATCTAGAGCTTTGCATGGTTTTGTTTAGACGAAGAAGTAGAATTAGTTGATCCGCCACCATTGCTTTTTACAGTTGTACTTGGCTACTGCGCATGTCCAAATGCACGTGCAGGGAAGTGGGGGTCTTAGCAGGCAGATAATTCACACCTTTTTCTTCACACAGCTGCAAAACAGCCTCTCATAGAGCTTCGTGTCTGTTCTGTTCCACTCTGGAGGCTGTTTCTCAACCCTTGCATTTTCACTCCCCTGAAACACCGCCTTCATGTAGACGAAAGGTCAATCCGATACCCAAGTCTACCGTTTTACTGTCGCAGCGTCTCCGTCTTAACGGGGCCTAAGATCAGAGTTTACGGATGGCTAAAGCCCATTTAAAATAAAACCTGTGCAAACTTGAAACCAACCTGTTACTTACACTGGCAATAAAAATAATTCTGATTCTGAAAATGTATCAGCTGGATTCAGGTTCAGGTTGATTGAACATGACATGGATAAATTCATTAATTGGATGAAGCTTAAGTTGGCTGAATGATGATTACTTGTCCTCTCACAAGCTCCTATCTAATGTGTGGATTGTGATAGACAACAACTTAATATATCAGGTTCAGAGCCTATATTGGCAGAGATAAAGTTTGACCGAAAACATTTTAAAAATAAAAGTTTTGAAAAAAAATGTATTTAATAATACCCAGTCATATCCATATTATATTTTTGTTCTGATGTCCAAATGCCAGTGCTCCTCTATGATTCCTCTGACCAGCACAGCAACATGCCCACAGTTTGTCTTTAGTTTGTAGTATTTGCTGACTGGACAGAAGTAGCAGATATAACATGAGATAAATGTTATAAAGCAACCGCAAAGTAAAGTTGTCTAAATTACACATTATATATAAATCAACAGTATAAATAAAAGTATTAGACAACTGCTTTTTGAAATGTCTGAATTAACGTTTAATGCATTTTTAAGGGGTAGCTGTGGATGCAGAGTAGATTTAATAAATAGATAATAAACCCGCACCATTTCCTCTATTATTTTTTGTAGCAAGATAAAAACCAATGGCTTCATCCACCAAACAAAGACACATATAGAAAAAGAGAAACCCGTCACACGCACTTCAGCAATAAACCACCTCTTCACCCCAGTCTGATCTCTATTGTCTTCTTTTCCCCATACCTGCTTTGATCAACCATAAGCTGACTTCTATCCAGCTTTGGCCCTACCCTAACCGCCCTCTTCAGATCCCGACAGAGACATATGGCCGCACAATAGCCACAAGTGTTAAAATATTAACTGGGTGTATAGCTCATTAGTACCATAGCACTCTTCATCACCATATAGGACCCCCATTATCCATCCCCCCTCTGGGCATCTGCACAAAGGCCAGGAGGGAGTCGTTATTGAAGCTATGCTATGGCTTCAGATCGACCCGGTCTCGGCAGGGGGCGGTATGGTACGGGGACGGGGGTGGAGTGGGGAGTGGAGTGGTACCAGGAGGCAGTATGTGGAGATAGTGTTGTTTTAACTGTAGCCCATTAGCTTGAGATTGGAGGGCTCTCACCACTAATGGGCGATGTCCTTCACAGAGACAGAGAGAGGGCAAAGGGGCGACACATGGGAGGTTCCAGTCAGTGCGCTTACATGGCCTGAGAACTTGGCGAAACCACGCAAAGAAACACAACCAAACCTAATTACTCTTTGCCTGCCCAGACAGACTGCGCTTGTCTCGGTCTACATGGAGGTCAAAGTAATGGTCAACCGATTATCAGCACCGATTTTGGCAAATATTGGAATACTGGCAGGGTTCTCGCCTGGATGATTTAGCAGCAAACCTTGTATGGAGTGTTGTTTGGATTATATTGTTTGCAATCAATAAGGATTATGCTAATGTAGATCATACATAATAATAATAATAAATCCGACAAACCAACATTGTTTTTCCTGCACACACGGACATACACACACGCACACATACACAGTGTGTGAGGACAGTACTGTTTTTTCTACGGGAAAAATTATTCACTGCACAGCTTTTATCTGACATCAGGACCCAGCACTGATGCGGATGCCACATATTTCTCACTTGTGGGAACGGAGCAAGAAATCTAGGCGAGCACCTGAGAGGTATTGGTGAAAAAAATGACAAAAGATGGTGGTTTGGGTAAATTGTTTTAAAACAGACAAATCACGGCTGTCCTCTTGGCATCTGCAACGGCGCAGATATGTTAGCTTCAATTTTCAGACGAAAAAATCAGGTGGATAATCACTGACTTCTTTAGAAAGTCGTAATGGCAAGCTTTGTTTCAATCATAGCTGCATCAAAAGTGGCATAAATATCCTCATAGGTATACTAATAGGTAATTTCAGATTGTAATTTGCAGAGGTACTATGCATACACACTTTTAACCAGCTCTAACTGAGAGTATACATTGTACATAGATTCCTATAACCTGGACTTCTCATCTCGGAACCCGGAGCCCTCAGTGACCACATGAACCCAGAATATTGTTAACCCCATTCAGTATTTGTTGGTTTCAGATGGAAGAAGGCGCTGGCTTATCTCTCAATGGGGGACAATGCTCAGGGATTAGCCCACTGCTGTCTGTCAATACTCTTCTCCTGCTCTCACTCTGGATCTATAATCATCTCCAGCACAGCTCCCCAAGTCTGATCTTTGAGGAAAGGGTGGTTTGCCGTTTAGTCTATTATTATTTCAACATTTAAAATTCCGAAAGTAGTCTAAAAAGATGTATTTCGTATTGCAAATTGCCCGATTGGTTTGTTTTTGATCATGATTGCAACAAAGTGACAACATAGCAGCACATTTCAGGAGCCTTTTGTCATGTGGGATAAAATGCTTCTTCTGAATAGTGTGAATTCAGAAGTTTGGATACATTGAGTGGCAAGAAATGAATCTGGAATTTGACGAGAACACTTCCCAGATTTGCAAAAAAGGCGCCCCAAGACTGTACTGAGTCACGGATGATGCTGTGTTATGGGTCATTCGTTGAGTGTGTTGTCATGTTTTGGACTGACATATTCTTGTAAAAGGAAGCCAAGCAAAAGGAGTTTTCTGAGCAAAATTGTGCCAAACAAACTACAAATGACACAGATTTACAAGAGACAGAACAAAGTTAAATCTGTCTTGTCCACGGCCACACCTGAAGTTTGATCTTCCTAGGGATAGAACAAGCTCGTTTCAAACTCTTATTTGTGTTCTGTGCAATAACCAGTTTTATGAGTCTACATGATGCTTCTTTTGATCTTCATGTCCCTCTGATACATGTGTGGTTGAACTGAACTTGTATTCATTGTGTTGAAATGCACCACCACATTAAAACAATCATAACTTTGGGACAAGAAAAACTGTGCGTTGGATTAGGTTTACGAACCCGGATCCCTTGTCTAGTACAGTTCATTCCAACTGAACAAGGCTCACTAAACTTGCGTGAAATGATTATGAAGTGAAATTCCAGTGCGTTGGTTGTAACTGGAACCAATTACACAGAATTTATGCTGCATGTAACCAAGTGGACCGGGAATTACTGAGACAAAGACAGCAGATGCATTTAGGAGTCCAGACCAAAGCCAAGATTACATTACAAATAATAGGCTAAACTCACTAATTTTGATCAATGGCATTCTACCTCCTCAACCGGTAGAGCATTATGGCATTGCACAAGTGGCATTATATAAAGCACAATTATAGACATGGCCACCCAAAATGCTTCACAAAACAAAGCAAATATTAAAATAGAGTAAAAATTAATATTGTGCTGTGATATTTTTGTGTCAATATATCAATAATTATAAAGTCTTACAGTAAATTCCATTCAATTCCTTATAAAACCACTAGTACTTGAATATTTAGGAACAATTTGAGCCTTTTAACTCTTTAAAAAAAAACTCCTAAGAAATGATTCGGAGGCAGAAATCCCACGCACAGGTTTCAGCTCCTCTGGTTGCTACGATTTCAAGATGTCCCTTTGCTACTTTGTAATTCATAATAATGTATCATAAGCAACTAAAATGGAAACTTTTTCCACTGTGATAAAAAAACGTTTTTCCATTTTTGTTGTTGCGTATCCTTGAGAATACAGGTTCTCAAGGATAAGTAACAAATTTATCATCGATCTTTTTGAGCCAGCTTTCTTGCGTATGCGGCAGTTCCCCTCCAGTGTAATCAGTCCGATCTGGCATTTATCTTTGGCGACAAGGTGAAAACAACACAATGAAGTGTCAATCAGAGCATAATTGACCATATCCTTTCAAGCTCTGTTTCAAAAGGATAATATTTGCTTTGCTTTTCTTCCAAGGCCATTTCTAGGTTTGTCATTTACCCACTCTGTGACTCGTATTGTTTGCCACGCCTGGTCTCTGCCGTCTGATGTTTGGGCCAGGGCCATTCAAAAAGCTTTTCAAACGCAAACGCAAAAGGACTTGTTCTCTTCCTTTTGTCCTTGAAATCTTATTTAATCCACAAGAACACACAAGCAGTGCAGCAGTATTAGGACCAGAACTGACTCTATAAAGCTTCAGAGTAAATGGTAAATGATTGAAACTCTCTTACAACGCTCTGACCAGCTCCAAAGACTACATTTCAGGATGCATTACAAGACATTCAGCTGAAAAACACTAAAACGATATACTCAGACCTAACTATGTGCTGTGCAGAGATTTGGACAAATATCAGTATTTTATATTCTTTCTTGAACTACATACATTCTGTGAATTTGAAATGCAAACTACAATGTTTGGTTCTAAAACGGCATTGTTGATTTAGTTCTTCTTAAAGCTGGGGTACCTAACTTTCAAACCAACTAATTCAGCTCTCTCAAATCAGTCTGGTTCTTTCACTAGTTTCACATGTATCTGTGGCCTTGAAGACGCTTTTTCAGATGGAAAAAGTGATAAAGAGACGACCACAATCATTCAGCAAATGAACTTTCAGCCCAAAGAGTCAAATAGTGACTCATAAAACTCTTTCAGTCGCAAAATATAACATGTTTTCTTCAAGAATCTTTAAAGAGATCCCTTATTCGTCCCATAGTGGGGGAATTTCAGTGTTGCAACACCCGTTATAGGACAGTAGGAATGAAGAGCAGACACAGGGAGAACATGCAAACGCCGCTTTTCCAACTGGAATTTGAACTCAGGATTTTCCTGCTGAGTTGGTCGGGGTCTTCACAAAAAATGGTATTCGACATACATTTGGATAATATTTTCTAATAAAAAATGAAAAATGTTGTCTTATTGCATTTTACTTAACACTTCAGAACAGATACAATCACACGGTTGTTTTCCTGAGATATAACATGCCATAGCAGCCCCTTACCATCAATGCTGCAATAACTGCGAGTGGGCCGGATTTGGCCCACGGGCCTGAGTTCGACATGCTGCTGTAGAGCATTCGAGAATCTATTTATGAGTGGCCAAAAACATTCCAATGTAGAAAGTTACTTACGTTGATTTAGCTGTGTGACAAATCATATCATTATAATTATTCCCCTATATATCTTTCTATAAAACAACCGTAGCACATGATCTAACCGTATTAGATGGAATTTCTAATCTCCTTTACAACCTTCTAAATCCACCTGTTTTGGTTTATCACAGCTACATGCACACAAACGTCTTATCAGTGGCAGTCTCCGCAGGAAATCAGCCCAACAATGGCCGCCCCCAGTGCCCAGTGGCCTCAAAGCACGCTGCCCTTTGGTCTTTAGCGTTCCATAAGCTCTAGTTTATAAGCCCCCTCCCCATCGCCTCACGTCCCTATTGAGTGAACGCGTTTGGAGGTTTCGTGTTGTGTTTGTGAAAGAGTAAATGGGCAGAAGAAGGAGCAGGTTTATCACAGTTCATCTGACCTCGCTTTGATTCCGGACCTGGACCACTTAGACTCAGGTTTCGGCCGGTCCGGACATGACGGCTTTCACTGCGCAGATGGACAAAAACAACCCAGGATCAACACATTGTTCTTTCCGGAGAAATTTGTAGTTGCATTTCGCTATCTACTGTCATGCTTTTTCTTTAGAATGGCTTTGTATGGCATTTATACATTTTGCAATTGAAAAGGTTAAAGATGCTAGTTTGTATCAACGCCATGTAACTTGAGCATCCAAACAAATCTCAAGGGGAGGATTTACAAGTCTTATCTGTTGAGTTGATCCAATGTAAGGATTCAGGATTTTAAACCTTGTGCGATCCTAGGGTTAAATTCCCCCGCCACAGTGATTAAAATATTCCGTAAATTAAACAAATGTAGCTAAATTTTATATATAAAGGCACCCAGTCAGAAAAGTTGTTATAGTAGTTATGACTTTGGTATGTTTGAGATGGTTTTATCATAGAGTACTGACCATTTCCTCCACAAACCTCCCCATCTGTTCAACACGTCTCACCATTTCCAGGATACAACCTCGATAACCCTTCCCTGTTCCTCATTCATTATCCAACAGCTCAAAATTCCCATCGTTCCAAGACTCCACGCCGTGTTGAAAGCCGTGGCAGAGTAGAACCGGAGCGCCTCATCGACGTGGATCAATACGGATCGATGGAAACTAATGGAGGGGAGTCAGTTCTTCTGAAAGGTCACTCAGGTACCAGTCCGGTCCCAGGCAGAGGCCATACCTGCTGTTCCATCTGTGTCTGCGAGGCCTCTACGCTCGACATGAGGCCAGACTTTGATCATGGATTTAGGGTTGGGTTACAGGGAAAAAACAGGCCATTGTATTCTCTGGGACAGATTGATTGATTTAATTTGACCAAGCTTTTAAAGGTTATGTCAGTTATTTAATTAATCAATCAACTTGTTTTATGGACAGTGCTCCAAAATTCCATTTCAATTCAATTTATTTTTTGTATAGCCCTAAATCACAACAGTAGTTATCTCAGAGGATTTTACAAAACCATAGAATTCGCCAGACAGATTGATTGATTGACTGAATTTGACCACATTCTTAAAGTTACTTCATTTGTCATACAATTAATCACCTTTGTAAAGCGTCTTTGAGTGTCCAAAACAGTACAATGAATTATTAATATTGATAATACTAGAAAGCTATGTCTAAAGTGATTTCAAATACTATGTTCACATTGAAGAACAGTCATAAAGAAATCTGTGAATAAGTGATTTTAATAGAGTCATCAGAAAAGATCAGCACTAAACACTGGTAGAGCTCAAATCCAAAACGGAGAGGATGAGTAAGTGTCTCTTTCCCGAAGCCATGGACCAGGCTAAACCAGGCTAAACCAGGCTACACCAGGCCTAACTCTGTGAACTTGTTCTTGAGAATCAGAATTAAAATCAGATTATTTTTTACTGTGTTTGTAAATAATAGGAAGTCAACTTGGAAATTGTTTTTGCTCTCAGTGCAAACTAGTTATAAAAGTAGAAATAGATGGAAGGCATGCATAGACCTAATCCTAAATGAAAAAAGATCTCATTAGATTAGATATCATTTCTTAATTACCACTATAAACAAGTACACTAAGTACACACAGTAGACATTTAGCTTTTTGAATACTGTAGTGAACATCTGCTAACTTTCACTGCATGTAATGTGAATGCAACAATAATAATAAACTAAATTAAACTAAACTAAGCTCAGGAAACCTCAGCAAAAGTGCAACTTCAGCGAAGAACAGTAACTACACACAGGAGAAAGAGAAGCGGACACGTCCAGGAAACAGGCTCCTCGCTTTTGAAATGAAGGGTTTAGTCTCCAGCAGTTATTTGTGAAGTGTCCTCAGTGATCCCAACAGACTGCGGCTGTCGTGTCCATCTCACACCGACAAGAGGCAGGAGAGATGCATCGTACAGAATCTGCATGAACTGTCTTTACTTTACTCATCTACGCAATAACTTAAATAATGTCAGGTGCAATATACAGTACAGTAGAACCACATTTGTTACTGTCGCTTTGTCACTTTGTCCCAGACCCTCATGCTGTTAACATGTACAGATGTAAACAAACAACTATTTGAACTAGAATATACAGTATAAGATGAGAGATCCTTTATTCGAGAAATGTTAATGTTGCAGCGCACAGACAGGACAGTAAAGAGAGCACACAGGGAGCACACAAAATATTTAAAAAAAAGTAAGTACAGTATCTTAGCTAGCTGTAAATGCTTCAATACTGGTCTTTTAAACATATACTGTATATACTGTATGTAGTGTGTAGTTATACTGTGCATATAGGGCAGGATAATAAGAAGATAAAGTAAAGTGACATTATTCAATATTTTATATTTGCCTATTTATTTTGCTAAAGTTAGAGACTTCATACTTACTTCTTATTATGCTAAAGTCTGAGATTTTGCACTTCAATATGCAAAAGTTGGAGATTTTAGATTTGCTTCCTTGTTATTTGCTTTCCTATGATGCTCAATTTAGAGACTTGCTTTTTATGCTCATGTTAGAGATTTTATTTCAGAATAGAGTTCTTGTTTATATATCTTGTGTTGTGTGCTCCCCATTTCTACTTTCTGCAACCTTTGAGTGGATAGAACTCTCGCTTCTGAGCAAGAAGGCCCTGGAGTGGAGTTTACATGTTCTCCCCGTGTCTGCATAGGTTTCCTCCGGGTGCTCTGGTTTCCCGTACCACTAAAAATATGTAAAAATGTTAAGGGTGAATGAGTGTGTGGTTGTGAGTGCGACTGTGGGACAGCGGATGGAAATTAACCCATGGCTACAATCCGGAGTGATGTGTTCATTAAAATGTACTGTCCCAACCAAATAAATAATAATAAACTAAACTAACCGGTGATGCAACAATGACATTTCCCCACTGTGGGACGAATAAAGGATCTCTTCATCTTAACCTTAATCTGTCTCAGCGAAAACGTACATATTAAGGCACAAAGAATATGAAAAATAAAAATGTATTGATTGTGATCTCAGCTGGCTCGGACGGCTTAAAATGAAGAAGGATTATTTTCCAAGTGAGAACTGCTTCAAAAGCACTGGAGAATCTGGAGACGAGTGACACATGAAAGACCAGGATGAGCCTATACTGGATTTATCTGCAGAGAGACTGCATGAAACTTATTAATACACTGCATTTCCTTAGGTGATATTAAAGAGACAGCCTGGAGTTTTTCTGATTTTAAATCCAATCTCTATTCCCTGGGCTCAAGGTAGACATGTGCAAAAATATCTCATTTAAGTTGGATTGTGGTCATTTCCCTGATAAAAATGTCTTTGACCACTGATAGTTTTGAAATATCTGTTGCTCTCTGTGTGTCTGTATTGTAAATATAATTATGCTACTCCATTTGTAAATCTTATTGGTTCTGGAAGTAAAAATCAATTATATTTGGTAATAAGAATTAACTTTTTGATTCTGCATTGATTGGTAAATTAGTCACCGTGCAGCGAGCTACAGGTAGCTCCTGAGCCACAAGTTGGAGACCACTGTACTTGAGTCTTGATTTATAGAAAGGCGATGAATTTCAAAAGAAAAAAGTTCAGGATGAATGGGCCGCAAAATGTGTTCCCAGTCAGAGGAGAACAGGCTGTTTTTGGTCTACTCTATGAGAAAACGTCCTGGAATAGCCCATGAGAATTAGGTGCTGCAGAAGGCTGGAGACGGGTTTAAACAGCAATACCCTATCCAGATAATATAATATATCCATTCTGTGTATCCAGCTTCTCTTTCCTTTTTTGACCCTTGGTTCTGTGTGTGGGGACTTGATTAGTGGGCTGTGGATGTAAGGGCTGTGTTTGCTGTGTGAGCGAGGCGTGATGGTGCTTAACCCTCTTTCAGCCAGCGCAGCTTTCGGAGTCTCGGCAAACAGGACCGAGCTCTGCAAACAGCTCACACACAGTTCAAACAGGTACAATGGACTCAGCTCTATCAGCCACTCTTCAGCCAAGAGTGTGTTTGCTGCGGTATTGCGACATTTCACACCTGGGCTGTCGGCCATGTTTGAAAAAGAAAAAGAAAAATCAATGTTACTGTGACCCCACCCAGACCCACTTCCACTCCATCTCTTGGGCGTTACCTCCAGGATTCACCCTATGGCCTGAACCATGGTAGACCGGAAAGAGGTGAAGTTTGGGAAGTTTATGAGTTTCTATTGTTTCCAGTTACACCAAAGTTGCCCATATTATTATATTACTATTGTTATTATCATTATTATTGCTAAGGCTACTTTCATTATACGCTAATAATAAAGTGGCTGAGTGAATAGCACTCTCGCTTCTCAGCAAGAAGGTCCTGGGTTTGAATCCCGGTTTGAACAGGGCCCTTTCTAAATAGAGTTTGTATGTTCTTCCCGTGTCAGCGTAAGTTTCCTCCACTAAAAACATGGCGACCCCGCTCACATCTCTGTGTGGGGCGAGATCAAATGCCCACAACTGTATAGCGGTTTGTGACTGTGAAAAAACTTACTTACTTACTAAATATATTAATTGAGTTAAGTGTAGTAGTCTTGTCACCCCCTCGATGTCTGATGGCCTGATCTTCCAGCTTAAATGTGTTGGACATTGTGTGTCAGTTTGGTCACATTCAGCTGATTTGTTAACAATTTGATTTTTGGCCTCATTTATTTGTAAGTTTTGACATTTTTTGGCTGATTAAAAAGCCTAAACCTTCACCCCTTTTGTGTGTTTCCTTCCCCATCATCGACCCCTTTGAATTTAGATAAACCATTTATCTTTCAGTCTTTCTCTCCCAAAGACAAACTAAACACACTGAACAAACCCACTCCACCACCACATGTGCAAAACCTTAAACCACTCCAGCAGCTGTGAGCACCACAATAATCAAATCCGATGCATTTTGTTTCCACAGATGATAACGCAGACTCATCCCAACCTTGCACAGATCAAATTACTATTGATCAGCGTGACGGTAAAAGCACCTCTCATTGACCTCTCTCCAGAATACCAACCCCGCGTCCTCAAACAGACGCTGGTGATGAGGGCACCAGGAGAACCAGGAAGAGCGCTGATTTGAGGATTTGCACTGCCAGCTCTGATTGGTTACATGTGGCTTGTGATTGTTCAAGTTTCCGACGCAGGTGTGGAGCAGGGAGAGCGGAAAATGTCCCATGTGTTTCGTCCGTATGGCGCGATGTCACAACAGGTAATCGTCCTCAAAGATGGAAGGGTCTGGAAGCTCCTACAAATCATATATATTTTTTTTTTGTGTGGCTTTGAGAGGAAAATAAGGTGTTCTTTGGGGTTGTTGCGATTGAGTTGGAAATTGGGAGTCTCTATTGGTATGTTCAAACTGGAGCCGTTTGATTGGAGTGCACTTCTGGTTAACACGAGGACTCCTAGAAATGAGAAACTACTAGAACTTCCGATCATTTTGAGGGCTCCTGTTCAAATGAATGAAATTCTGATAAATCCCCCAAAAAAGTTTTTGATTTTTTACTGCTTTTTTTTACAAGTAAGTAATTCATAAAGTTGTAATATATCATTAATAAATGCAAAAACTGGTGACTATAACTGAAATACAGATAAACTAAATGCTAACCTATGCACGTAAACAGTGTGTTGCTATGGTAACTTGCTCTTGCTCCAAGCGATTGCTCCGAACTAGGACCAGTTTAGGATTGAGATATTTTCATAGAAATGATTTTTGATTTGATTTTTGATTTATTCTTACATATTTACAATGTAATTTAAACATGTTCATGATTACATAGCTATAAAACACCAAAGACCAAAAACTACATAAGCAGAGCAATTACACTTCCAAAACTAAAAGCAGTATAATATGACAATAATAGCATAATAGAAATAATCAAAAATTATTTTAGTTATAGATTAATTGTTAAGTGCTCACTTAGAGTCCAACACATGTAAGTGCTGCCAGAAGTGATGAACACATAAGAGTAATGCTTGAAGTAGCAGCTGCAATCCCTCACCACACAATTGATACACTTTTCTAACCACCTGAACTGCTGAAGTGCGATCACATGCAATCTTGACAATAAATATTTTCTAATGCAATCTTTGTCTTGAGTCTTTCCACACTGAAATATTCTACTAGCAGTTATATGATTTTATTTAAGATATTGTTGGACTATAGAGTATACACTGCACATGAGAAGCACACTAAAGAAAAAACAAAACAAATTGCACAACAACAATAAAACAGTCAACCAGTTCCTCTGACCAACACCAACCAGACTCAATTCAGGCAATGTGGGTGAAGTGTCTTGACTAACTACACAAGCACAGATTGACACAGCCGCCCCTCAATGAGGTCTCCCATCACAGCACTAACCAAGCCCTGCACTGCTTAGCTTCAGAGATCCAACGGGCTCTAGCTTTCACATGCAGGTTTGTATTATTGCACACACTGAAACATGAAATACCATATTCACACTGCTTTATAAACCAACCCAATCCTTCTTTATCCATTCACTTTCCCACAGACGTAGCTGTAACTGGTCACCGGGGAAACCTCAGCTCTTAACGCGGTCATCATTCGAGCCGGGCCTTTTCCCTCCCAGTGCACATTTCCTCTGACAGTTCTGAAGCACATGTGATCTTGCAGATTGGATCCAGCCCGCGGTAATTGCGGTGATGAACAGGCACAATTCTGGATGACGCCGACACCAACATGAAGCTTTAGCACTAAAACTCCCAGAGCAGTTTATTGGACAGCTTTTCGTTTTGGTGGTAGTGTAAATTCTCTGTTTATATATGTTTAGGTTCTTCATAACTTTGTGGCTCTTTCTGTTTCTACAGTATAAGTAGTTTATTTCAATGTAATTATGTTTATGAAATTATCTCGTCCCTAGACTGATCCTGGACTGGTACGAGACTGGTCCTAGACTGGTTCTAGACTGGTTCTACTCTGGTCTTAGACTGGTCCTAGAGTGGTCCGAGACTTGTCTAAGCCTGATCTAGACTGGTCCTGGACCGGACCTAGGCTGATCCGAAACTGGTCCTAGCCCGGTCCTGAACTGGTCCTAGACTGGTCTTGGACCGGTCCCGAGCAATCTAATGTTGGAGCTAGTTACCATAGCAACATACTGTCTAGTATTGCTGTCCTTCATTATAATAAAAACAGTCATACCTGCTAAAACTGGTTATTAGCACAAGTGAAAAACTAAAACTGTCTTTTTGGATTTTTTTCCAAAATTCCATTAATTTGAATGAGAGGTGTCAAATTTACTGCCCCGGGAGCGGAGCAGTAAATAATAAAAATGAATAAAGGTTCCCTGGCGCAGATCGGTGGGAACAGTGCAACGGGAGATGGATGTGGACAGGAAATAAATATACATATATACGTAGAGACTGAGTCATGGAGCTCTTTGGTCTCTGTCCAATTGGTTGCGATTATGTGAGAGTTGTAATACTGTGGTGTAGGGCCTTGTCAGCGCACTGGCAGAACATGCGAGCTGTCATTACACAAGTGCATGATGGGATTCCCCTGTGTGTGTTTTAGCTTTGAGACAGTAAAAATGTGTGATTTAAATACAGTTACAGTAGAGGAGACATGTTCGATCCCTTGGTGCTTCTGCGATAAACTGTCCCAAAAGCTCATATTAGTAAAACCTCCCAGATTATTTGAAAAACATAATATTACTGCGTTTGTTATTAGGCGTTTGGCTTTTGAGAATATGTGATGTTTTTTGTTTTAAAAGTAGGCAAGGTAAGTTTATTTGTATGGCACAGTTCATACACAAGGCAACTCAAAGTACTTAAAACCCAATCAAGAAACAATCACACAAGGCTTTAAAACAGCACATTATTTATGTATTTAAAAATCCCTCAGACAATTTATTTAACAATACATACTTCTAAAAGTAATTGACAATAGTTAGTAAGTGTTATATTTATGTCTGAGTGGAGAAACAATCTAATTTAGTGAAATGGGGATTAAGTGTCATTGAAGGCAGATGATAGAAAGTAATTCTCGAGACTAATTTGAACACTTTCATATTAAAAAGCAGAGATGGTTTCTGTCCATTTCGTCACAGATAGAAGAATGTCTTTTATGTTTTATATAGCACTTTTTTTGGACACTCAAAGAGTCTATACGTCATTATTCATTCAATACATACAGCCTTTGTGCTGAGTTTTGCCAGCAGTTCATGAGAATATAGTGTATGAAGCAAAAAAATGACTCCTGGTCCGTTTTTGGCGAAAGATCAAAGTTGTAGCATAGTTACTCGCAACACTGAGTTTGAAACATGAAAAAAATTGTGCTACTTCAATCTACACAACATAACATCTTCTGTTTTCATTACAGACCAGTTTAAGTGTTGTTACATTTTTAAAAAGTGTGTAAAATGTTGGCCTATTAGCTGTAATCTTCCACCAAATATTACAGTTAATTGGAGAATGCCCGTAATTTTGTTTACTTACTAGAATGTCACTTGCACCTAAAATAAAAGTACAAAAATATAGATACTGTATCTATGCCTTTTCACCAACTCTATGTGTCTCCCTTCAAGTTCTCAATCACCTCAGACATGAATGTGTGTGCTTTTGGACCAGGACATTTTACAACTCTATTTAACGGCTGTAAAAAAGAAAAGAAAGATAAATCCCATAGGTTTTTCATGGTGAGGTCCAGGCCTGGGTCTCTCACAGCACTTTCCCACATTAGCGCTGCTTTATCCCCTGTTTTGATAACACAGGGACCCGACCCGACCGCAGCCTTCCGTGACGGCACCTTTGGCCCATTGTTCAGGCTTCATACACTGTTTTTCACCTACGCTGGCCTGGCATGTTCGCACCCTGCCTTCTGTTTATTTGGTTTGGCGTTCAGAAAAGCTCTTGTATTGCTGATGAGGTCGTCCCGTTGCACAGAGGCATGGATTTACTCGAACGGTTTTTCTTATGTGAAAATCAATATGCATAATTTTTATTGTAGAAATGTGATAGACACAATAAATACAACAAAGAAAGACGAGCCACAAGTTCAAATCCAAACCATAGTGATAAGAGAGAATGTTTATTCGTCCCACGATGGGGAAATGGTGATGTTGCAGAAGTGAGAGTACACAAAATATACAATATGAGTATCTCCTACGCTTCTTAGCTATCTTTAAGAGCAGCAAGTAAATATCGCCTCTCCCTCTCTGGTCTTTCTTGCTTTCTCTGGTCTCTCTCTCTCCTTCTCTGGTCTCTCTCTCTCTGGTCTTTCTGTTTCGTCTCTCACTGGTCTCTCTCACTGGTCTCTCTCTCTGGTCTTTCTCTCTGTGGTCTCTCTCTCTGGTCTTTTTCTCCCTGGTCTCTCTCTCTGGTCTCTCTGGTCTTTCTCTCTGGTCTCTCGCTCTGGTCTTTCTCTTTATCTGGTCTCGCTCTCTCTATGGTCTCTCTCTGATCTCTCTCTCTCTCTCTCTCTCTGGTTTCTCTCTCTGGTCTCTCCCTCTCTCTTTCTCTGGTCTCACTGGTCTCTCTCTATCTGGTCTCTCTCTCTCTCCGGTCTCACACTGGTCTCTCTCTGGTCACTCTCTAAAAGTTACATTCAGAGTCCATTCTGATTTACAGTATTGCACATGATTGCAGTATTTACGGATGAGATGAATTGTTTTACAGGCTCAGCAGTTCTCATTGTACACTCTGACAGCAGCAGGATGGAAGGACCAGCGGAACCTCTCCTTCATACAACAAATGTGTGAAGAAGAGGAATTTGAACTGGGACAGGGAGCCACTGGAGCTCAACCAAAACTGAGTCACATGATCATATATTCTCTTAAGCCTGTTATGAGCTAGCTGCGTTTTGAACTAGCTGCAAGAGACGGCCTTAAACGTCTATTGTGTGTATTTGGATATAGTAGTAATTTTAAGAAATGTTTTGTAGATATTTTTTTCTTTATGCATGCCTTGTTCTCTTTTTACTTTTATGTCTTGTTTACACCGAGAGAAAAAAGCAATTTCCTAGCTTGTGACTGTTACTCACAACGGCAATAAAAATAATTCTGATTCTGTAGACATAAGGGACAATACACTAATCCAGTCTTGTTCTCATTATCCCCTTGTCACATTTTCTGCTGCTATCATTACTATTGTTTATTCAAAAAGTACACGCACAGGAAACGAGGACATTTGATTGGTCCTGAGCTTATGATTGACAGTGAGGTCGACCAACCATTGGCATGTGCATCACATTTATATTGGTACCAACAATCCTCTGAATCTCTTTAACACTAGAACTCCCAGAACAGTCAATTTGTAAATTTGTAAATGACTCTGCTCATGAACAACGGTAGTTTTCTCGGAGGACTTTCTAAATAAGTCAAATTCTCCCGATCACAGAGTCAAAAGATCAAACACAGAAAATGCAAAGATAGAAAAACACATCACCAGTGTCCTTGGTGGCACAGTGGTTGGCGCTTGTGCTTCACAGCAGCAAGGTCCTGGGTTCAAATCTACCTCCAGACCTTTCTGTGTGGAGTTTGCATGTTCTCCCGGTCTCTGTGCAGGTTTTCTCTGGGTGCTCCGATTTCCCCTACCACTAAAAACATATAGGTCTGGCATGGGCCTCTTGTATGGTGACCTGTATGGAGACAAAATGCCCTTAAAACGAATAATTGTAAAGCGCTTTGTGACTCTGGTCTGTGAAAAATAAAGATTACTTACTACTCCTTGGACCCTCCTGCAGCAGCAAGGAAAAACTCCCACCGACGGATGGACGGGTTATAGATCCAGACCACTTTCTCGCCATAACCCGACTAAAAGCAAGTCCTGTTTGCAGAGGACTACAGGCTTTTCCTAAATGTCCTGTCGGGGCAGAGTCCGTGGCATTAGCTGATCCACTCTGTCCGCTCTTCGCCCTCATTAGCACTCGCAGGTCGTCCTCCTCTCGCTCTGGTCAGGGATTCTTTGCGGTGACCGTGACATCTGCAACAGGTCGGTGCGGTTAACCAGAGGAGCAGCGCAATCTCTCTCCAGCTGCTGCCGCTTTAACACGCTTCAACATAAAAGACACACAAATGCCCCTAATCCCAACACCAGAAGATCCCCTTTCCCTGAGCACAGTCTGTGATTAAAGAGATGTTATTAGAGAGCTCTGTCGGTCGGACGCACTGTGAGCGAGGGAAACAGTACACACACACACACACACACACACACACACACACACACACACACACACACACACACACACACACACAAAGACGTCTTTATTTTCTCATTCCAAGGGAGACGTTTCTTGTATCTCTTTAAAACAAGATATTTGGCTTGTCCCATTGGCACATTTTGTTTTAAGGCAGTGAGAATGTGCTGAAAGAAAAGTTTCAATATGTAAGATTTTTTATGTCAAGTCATCATTTAATGGCCCTAATCTGTCAAAAGGCAAAAATAGACCTTGCTCTTTTTGAATACTTTTTAAACTGATAACAATAGTTCAGCCGAGATATTTGAATTTCAAAATTTGTTTTACAGCCCCTAAATCTTGTTATTGTTTTCATTTCAATGTCTCGCCATCCACTGTTTTACCAATCAGAAAGTCTGTGATCCGGGTTGCCAGCGCTCACCGTGTCGAGCTAATCTCACTGGTGAAGTAACATGTGGTCACAGTAGTAAAAAAGGTCTCGTTATGATTCTCAAAAAATGAATGACAAAACAAGGTATAAAACATTGGGCCTTTGTGAAAAATATGACGTTTATAGATTTGTTCTTGACAAGGCAAGGCAAAGCAAGGCAAGTTTATTTATATAGCACAATTCATACACAATGCAACTCAAAGTGCTGAACAAAACAAGAAAGCATTAAAATCATAAATAATCACAGAACATTAAAAAGAAAGATAAAGATATAAAATCCCTCAGTTGTATGCACAGCTAAACAGAACCGTTTTTACCTGGTTTTAAACATTGTCAGAGAGGAGGCCTGTCTCACATCTTCAGGAAGACTGTTCCAGATTTTAGCAGCATGAATCTGAAAAAGCCACTGAAAGATCAAGGCTATGCTCACACTCAGAGAGCAGCCGTCCTCCTGTGGACTCACCACCTGCAGAGGGTCAGTGAGGGGCTGGTGCTATGAGACTTGGGTGGCATCTCTGATTGCCACCCCCCTGACCCAGAAATGGATTAAAGGGTAGAAAATGGATGGATGGATGGATGGAATCTGAAAAGCAGCCTCCCCATGTTTAGTTCTGACTCTGGGAACTAACAGGAGTCCAGTCCCTGTGCTCCTCAGAGTCCGGGCTGGTTCATATGGGAAAATGTCACTAATATATTTTGGTGCGAGGCCATGGAGAGACTACAAGCAGAGCTGTTTTAAAGTCTATTCTCTGAGCCACAGGAAGCCAGTGCAGAGACCTGAAAACTGGACTAATGTGGTCGTACTTCCTGGTTCTAGTCAGGACTCGAGCTGCTGCATTTTGAATGTACTGCAGCTGTTTTACAGCCTGTTTGGACAGACCTGTGAGCAGGCCATTGCAGTAGTCTAACCTTCTGGAGACTACTGCAATGGCATCTCCAAGTCTGCTTTAGACACTATGAAGTAAACAAAGTAAGTAAAACCCAGATTTTTACATACTGCTCCTTTAAGAGCAGCGTTTCCGTCGAATTGTTATTCACGCGGGTGGTAATGACGTTCGGCGGAAACAGTCCGAGGTGTTGAAGCTGCAAGTCGCCGCCGTGTGCAAGCTGGCTAGCACAATGGCCGACACTGTCATCTTCTCTGGGCCCCTACCTAGCACTAGCAGTGCAGAAGCATTCAGCAGACACTCGGCTTTCAACCGCTGGCTGTCTGGCTGGTGCCCTCGAAGTGGTGTTGTTCATGTTGACAATTGGAGTGCCTTTTGGGGAAAGCCCGGTCTCATCCGCTCGGATGATATCCACCCAACGTTGGCGGGTACATCCCTTTTGGCTAAGAATTTGGCCCTGGCTCTAAACTGTTCTGCTCGGCTCAAATGACGATGCAGAACTGAGGCCCGGGTGCAGAGCTGCTCTGCCACAACCTCTGAGCCCCCATCTGTTCAGTTACTAGCCTCAGAGGCTAGTCAGATTGAAACTGTGTGTGCATGTGTGTGTGTGCCTGTGTGTGCTCAGTTACTAGCCTCAGAACCTAGTCAGATTGAAACTGTGTGTGTTCCCCGCTTGAAGTCTAAAGCACTATATGCGAGGAAATCTGACCTAGGTGTCAGACACAGTAACTTAATAAAAGTTCAGACAGACAGAAATAGTTCTAGCGGTAGGGTTGTTAAATGTGGTTTAATGAACGTCAGATCAATCTCGTCTAAATCGCTTCTCATAAACGAACTTATTATAGACAAGGGCTTGGATCTGTTTGCGCTCTCGGAGACTTGGCTCCAACAGGACGACTACGTTAGATTGAATGAGTGCACTCCTCCGACGCATGTTAACTACCAGAAAGCCAGAGCTACAGGTCGCGGCGGTGGTGTTGCGATTATATCACACACCAACTTGGTTCTTAGTCCCAAAACCAACAACGCTTTTCACTCGTTTGAAAACTTAACACTTTCAATCACCTGTCCTGGGTGGAGAAAACAAAAAGCAGTACTATTTATAGTTTTATACCGACCTCCTGGTCCTTACAGCGAGTTCCTAACAGAATTCTCTGACTTCATTTCAAACCTAGTTTTGGAATGGGAAAACATAGTTATAACTGGAGACTTCAATATACATGTGGA
Source organism: Knipowitschia caucasica (assembly GCA_964034765.1). Taxonomy (NCBI): domain Eukaryota; kingdom Metazoa; phylum Chordata; class Actinopteri; order Gobiiformes; family Gobiidae; genus Knipowitschia; species Knipowitschia caucasica. Next base: position 15,163,379 of record OZ035837.1, on the reverse strand, counting down.
CGACAGCACTGACAGCTTAAACAAAGCTTTCAGCGCCGTACTAGATGGTGTTGGTTTTACTCAGAATGTCGAGGAACCTACTCACATTCATAACCACACCTTGGACCTTGTCCTGACCTACGGCTGTGATGTCTCCAATGTTGACATCCAGCGTCAAAGCTCGTTGCTGTCTGACCATTTCTTGATCACGTTTGATCTCGCTTTGGAGGACTTTCCTGTCCCGCAAGATAAAACCATAATGAAAAGAACCTTAAATGATAAATCTATCACAAGGTTCAAAGAACTAATACAATGTTGAATACTGCTGCAGGTGAACCTGTTCACAGCAGCTGCAGTCCCTCAGTCATTGACCAAACGGTGGGCAACACTATGGAGTCTTTAAAATCTGCATTAAATGCAGCAGCTCCTTTAAAACAGAAAACCATTAGGATTAGATCATCGTCGCCCTGGTACAGTGTTCAACTCCACACTTTAAAACAGGACGTCAGAAAATTGGAGAGGCTATATCGCCACTCCCACTCGGAGCCTGTCCACAGGGAGTGGAAAGCAGGTCTCCGAAACTACAAGAAGGCCCTTCGCGGGGCTCGAACTCAATACTATTCAACTTTAATAGAAGCGAATAAAAACAACAGTAGATTTTTGTTTGGTACCGTCGCTAAACTCACAAACTGCCATAGCGCAATCGAGCCTAAAATTCCAAGCTCACTGAGCAGTGTCGACTTTCTCCACTTCTTTAATAATAAAATTACATCCATCCGTGACAAGCTGGAGGAGGTTGCTCCTGCTGTTAGTGGTGGACAGGTTGAAGCGGCATACGTGACTTCCCACTTAGACTCTTCAGTGGGCCTTAATAAATTCATGGCTGTGAGCCAAGCAGAGGTGATCTCTGTGGTCACATCCTCAAAAGCCTCAACTTGCATGTTAGACGCAGTCCCGACATGGCTCTTCAAAGACATACTTCCTTTGATAATTGAGCCTATCGTAAATATAATAAACGCATCCATACAATGTGGCTATGTCCCACAAGCTTTTAAAACCGCGGTAATCAAACCCCTTCTGAAGAAAACAAACCTGGACCCAGAAATACTTACAAACTACAGACCGATCTCGAACCTCACTTTTATATCTAAAATCCTGGAAAAACTTATAGCTGAGCAGCTCCGCTGCCACCTGCAGGAAAATGATATGTTTGAAGTCTTTCAATCTGGATTCAGAGCTCATCATAGCACTGAAACGGCACTAGTCAAAGTCACAAATGACTTACTACTAGCTGCCGATAATGGACAAGTGTCAGTGCTGGTCCTACTGGACCTTAGTGCTGCATTTGACACAATAGACCACAGCATTCTACTGCAGAGGCTAGAATGTGATATAGGTCTTAGAGGAACAGCCCTTGGCTGGTTTAAATCCTATTTATCAGATCGATATCACTTCGTCAATGTGAATCAGGACTCGTCGCCTTATTCTGGAGTGGAATTCGGTGTGCCGCAGGGTTCGGTACTCGGACCGATTCTTTTTACTCTCTACATGCTGCCACTGGGAAACATTATTAAAAAGCATGGAATTAATTTCCACTGCTATGCAGATGACACACAGCTTTATCTGTCGATGAAGCCTAATCAGACAGATCAGCTAGAAAAGCTCAGTGCCTGCATAAAGGACCTTAAAATGTGGATGACTCTTAACTTCCTACTTCTCAACCCGGAGAAGACAGAAGTGATCCTACTCGGTCCGAAGCGCCTGCGTGACTCCCTCACTAACCAGATGGTTACTCTCGATAATGTCAGTATAATACCCAGTAACACTGTGAGGAATCTTGGAGTCATTTTTGACCAAGAACTCTCCTTCAAGGCTTATATAAGCCAAGCAACTAAAACGGCGTACTTCCACTTACGGAACATCGCTAAAATTAGGAATTTCCTTCCTAAAAGTGACGCGGAAAAACTCATTCACGCGTTTGTCACCTCAAGGCTCGACTACTGTAACGCTTTACTGGCAGCGTGCCCTAAAGCCTCTTTGAAGAGCTTCCAGCTCGTTCAGAATACAGCAGCTAGGATCTTAACAGGTACCAAAAGGAGGGAGCACATAACTCCGGTGTTAAAATCACTCCACTGGCTCCCTGTGGAGTACAGAATAAAGTTTAAAATCCTACTCTTAACATATAAAGCCATAAATGGCTTGGCTCCTTCTTATCTCCAAGACACGTTAGTGTCGTATCAACCAAGTCGAGCGTTGCGCTCACAAAACGCCAGACGTCTGGTGGTCCCTAAGGTCTCAAAGGTCACTGTTGGTGGCAGAGCATTTAGCTACCAAGCTCCTTTACTGTGGAATCAGCTTCCCATTTATGTTAAGGAAGCAGATACGGTCTCCACATTCAAGGCCAGGCTTAAAGCACTTTACTTTAATTTAGCATATAATTAGGTAATATATAATATGTAGTGTATATATTATATATATATGCTGTATTATGTTATATATTATGTTATATATTATTCAATAATGTATTGTGTTATGTTGTATATTATGTTATATATTATGTGTATGTTATTCTTTATTCAAGGCTAGGTTTAAAACAGTCCTCTTTAGTTTAGCATATGGCTAGGAAGGTAAGACTCGGAGAAGGTTAAACTCCTCAGAGTGTTAGTCAAGCTGCATAGGGAGTCAGTTTGCTGGGAGAAGTATGGTAACTTGAGCACTATCCTCTCCTCCTTCCTACTTTATCTGTTTAGCATTTTTAGGATTCTGACTGTAGTTTGTTCATTGCTATTCACCCGTTGTCCCATTGTCTGTTTCATGGTACGATGACGGGATCTCTGAGCCTGGCCTCTTCCATCTACACCTGCGGACTGCCCCGCCCGACCCGCCTGGGAGTGCTTCAGTCCTGCACCGGACCTGTCCACGTTCAGCGTCCACTGGTCCACGTTCTGTAGCTAGCTTAGGTCCTGGATCATTAGTCTGTCCGTCCGGAGGAGCGGATCCCTTTCTCATATGGGTCTCCCTCCCTGTGGGTTTCCCTAGTTCTCCTCCAAGGTTTCTCACTTTTTCCCACTGGGTTTTTTAAGAGTTTTTCCTTGTCGATGCAGGAGGGTCTTGTTGGACAGTTAGTGTCCAACAGAAAGGATTGGTGATGATCAGGACACTTTAGCATTCTACAACATGTATGGACATTTTCTTCTGTGTGTGCTTTATACTGTATTCTTCATGTGTTTTAACTGTTGATTCTCTGACCTGTGTTGGTGATTTCAATGGTTTTGTTAAGTCCTCTGAGATGACTTCTGTTGTGACCTAGGGCTATACAAGAATAAATTGTATTGTAATTGTATTGTATTGTATAATTGTATTGTATTGTAAGATACTTAAACTAGCCAAATTTGAGAAGTTTTAGAGTTATTCAGACGGGAGAGCAGACGCCGCTGTGGTGCAGGTTCCAAAACGCGCTTGGCCCATCTACTTTATTAGTTAAATAGTCCACATTTAAAATTGGTGTATGATTGTTGTATGATTGGTCAAATTTGGAGAGTCCTTCTTGAAAAAAATGCATAGCTTTCAAGGTCTCGGATCAAAATGAGTTTGGGACATTTACCAATCATCAATCAGAACTAGTGATAAGTTGTCCTCTGGCATCATCGCCCGTGACTTGAAACAACATTCTTCAAGCAGCTTTGGAAAAAAATACAAGCCTCATTGAGGGGGACAGCCTGGGATCAGCCATTGGTCATTGAGATGGGAGGCCTGGACAGCTCTAAGACTCATTGACACAATCCGTTATTGGCTGCGATGGGAAAACGTGTGTTAATCCTCGGGTGCCATGCTCGTGCACGGCCCCCAGCCATCCCTCACTCCAGGCTGGGCCGTATCGATATCTGCACCTGGCGCCCGATAGCGGGAATAATTCATGAACTGAGCCGGCTTTATGGATGGGCAAAGGTTGGGACATAGCTCACAGTTTCAGATGGTTTATTTGTGTCTTAAAGAAGAAAAAGCAACTCTAGGAAAGTAAAGCTGTCATCTTTCCACCAGCATTGAGGAGTCAAGAACGTTATGGCGAGGAAAAATCTGTGAATGTAAGACTGACCAATCCCACACTGCAAAAAAGTGATGCAATAGAAGGTAATACATGCTTAAATAAAATGTTTTTTTTTATTTTGAGAACATTCAGACTTTCTTAAAACAAGTTTTCAAAGCCACTTTGCCTTACTTAAAGAATTATTTTTCTCATTCGAATGAAGACATTATTTGTTTCTTTTGAAAACGAGATTTTTTTTTTATCCCAACGGCAAATCCTGTTTTAAGGCAGTCAAAGTGAACTCAAATAAAGATACATTTTGCTAAAATGTAAGACAATAGGTCTGGCATGCGCCTCCTGTTCGGCGACCCCGCTCCCATCTCTGTGTGGAGTGAGAGGACAAGTGCCCAATAATGACAATTGTAAACCGCTTTGTGACTCTGGTCTGTGAAAGGCGGTATATAAATAAAGATTACTTACTTACTTACTTACTAAAATGTAAGACATTTTTGACTTATTTTTCATCACTTTTTGCAGTTCACTGTATGATATTATCTGTGTTATCTGGACTGGATCCTTCTGGAGTTCTCCAGTAGCTTTTCTTCCGAACAGATACATGGCACTGCCTGCATGTCCTGTCAGAGCCCTGAAGCTAAGCAGGACAAGGCCTGATTAGTACTGTGATGGGAAACCTCAAAACTTACTGGATTAAATATAAAGTTGAACACATATATTTAACTTCTAATGATGTGTTGGGTTAGAATAAATTAAATGTGGTGTTTTTTTTTGAGAAAATACAGTAGATGATGTGAAACATGGTTTGGTAAATCCACAACCATCAACACTGCAACATATTAATAATAATTTAATATTATTCCAGGGGTCAATACAAATTCGTCATGAGGGGCAAATTTGGTGCTTGAGGAGTTTGACATGGCTGCTCTAAAATGTAAATGATTCTGCTAATGTTATCACAGTAGCAATGTTTGTCAGAATAATCCACTGGGAAGCGTTCAATGCTTAGTGCTATTAATCTACAGATCCTAAACTCAATCTAAAGCGGTGTGCAGACTAGTGCTAGTGTCTCTGTGCATAGATAACACCTCACAGGAGCTGGAGCTGTCACTTATCAGGCTCATAATGTGGCAGGAAGCCGGAGCAGAGCCGATCCCCCTCAGACACTCATTACAGACTGATGGAGGAGCTGGAGATGCTCCGTGAGATAAGCCCCCGCCCCAGGACCGAGAGGCGAGACAAGTGTAACGTTTTAGTCACGCTTCCCTCCGTCAGACCGATCTCCAGCGCTTTTGCAGTCTGCACAAATATGTTCCCGACCTGAAACCTCCAAGAACCTTGCGTTTTCATCTCTTCATTTTTGGACTTTCCACTTCCCAATGGGTTAGTAAACAAATATTTGCAGATGACGACACAACATAAAGAAACGCTAAACAGTCCGACTTAAATTCAATTCATTTATATAGGTTTTTAAATTCAGACTGGAGCATCTCACAAGGTCACTTCCAAAAGTCTGAACACAGGAAATGCAATAATAACAAACTGGTGTGGATTTTATTTTTGTAATTTATTTTGACTTGTCAGTGGTTTTGTTTTAGTTTGACTTCCTGTCCTGTTCCCCCGTTTGTCTTTCCCGCCTGTTTACCTTGTCCCCATGTTTCATTTGGATGTTCGTTTGTTTTCACCTTGGACTTTTATTTTATCTTCTTAGTTAAATCATTTTTATTTGCATTCCTGCATTTTAGGTCCTCCCTCATCTCAGCATGTGACACAAACACATAGGAGCCATTGGCCCTTAGGGAGTGGGACGAACACTGTCTATATAAATATCTTTAAGAGTCTCGGATCATTTGTCCTCAGACCCAATCAATCTATAATCAGAGGAAAAAACTACAGCTTCACAATGAGCCCAGTCATTTGTTTGCGCTCCAAATCCCTCCCAAAGTGTCTCAGATCAAATATCCAGCCTCATCTCTGCAACAGCAATTTTTGAACTGGCTTCCACCGTCTTCAGTAACTTCTCCTCCGTCACGCTTCACACCTCTCCATCCTCGCTGGCTCCATAAACTCAGCCTAAATCTCTAGGAAAAACACTTTCTTTCTTTTCTTTTCAGTCAGATGGGCCTGTAGCCGTGGAGGGCATTTGGCCGCGGGCGCCGTGCATGACCAGGCATCCAAACGGCGGCTCACGGCCAGACTAAGAGGATTACGGGCCTCCAAAGTCAGGGTCAGGGGTCTCTCGGACAAATGGAGGACAAACTTGCTGTGATGTTTGGTATAAAGAGCTGTTTAGTTGTTGCCATTAGTTGAGGGAGGAAAGGGCGGGGCTTGGAAGGTTGTAATGTTGTGTTAAGGGTCTTCATTCTATCAATCAATACATAACCCAGGGCACTTTGAGCAATTAAATACGATAATGACAGAGTATCTCAATCAGATAAGTTGGACTGGTCAGATGATTTAGGGTTTGAGGACAATGTTGGGGATAGTATAGCCTCTTTCCTTCTGCACAAAAACACAGGCAATTAAAAAAAAAAAAAAAAAGAAAGATATTCCAAATGTGCTGAGTAGTGTGTCAGATCGGCTCGGCCTTTAACCCGCCTTGCGACCTAGCCAAGACAGTAATACAACCCAACTGTGCCGTAGCTTGTTGCTTACATGTGGGTCTGGTGAAGAAGGTTACTTTGAATGATGACAGCTTAACAAGCCGACAAAGTTTGGGCAGTTTCTCGCACTGCTCTTTCTTTTTTAAAGCTGTCCTATTTCAACATATGTTTGAAAATTTTCATATTTCTTGACATGGATGAAAAACCTGCCGTAGTCTAGATCCCTCTGGTCCTGAGTGCACTGCTTTAGAAGGGGTAGGTGTTTATAAGTATTTTCTGCCTACTCTTTTTGAACTCTATATAGCACTTGAATAAACAATGTCTTTTTGTTGTTGCTGTATAAACTGAATTAGCTCTGAGCTCAAATAATGTATCTAAACTGAACTTTTGATCTTTTTATTTTAACACGCTCCTGTGTTCCCCATTGTGAAAGGGTCACCTTTTACCCTTGAATGTCTTTCTTCACTGATTTTTGTGTTTTTATGTGTAAGTAAACAATGCACTGATGGGAAGAACGTCAATTGTCCTCCCGAAATTCCCAAAATAAATTATTTCCTTTTAAAATGCAGATTGTAATGAGTTTAAAAATGCTTGTAAAAAATATAGATAGTTCTTTAGGTATTTTGTGCTTATGCCATTGCCAAATCTGCTTTAGGATAGCAGCAATATTCTAAAAAACATATACTAACTTTCTTTTTGCAGTCTAAACAGCGCTTTGCAAGTTTAGCCAAAACCGTGAAGCCCTCATTTATACAGTGCAGCAAAAGTATGGACTATTTTCATTAACGTGGCACTTTTTACCACTGAGCTTTGCAGAAGAACCAGGCACTATCTCCAGACCAGAACTGAATTACGCACGGATCTCCCCATAATTGTTGCCTTGCTGCTCAGGGATTTTTAAACGTATACATATTAGAACTAACACGTTATAAATCTGGCCCAATCTGACTCACTTAGAGGCACAAATTACACTAAGAGCACCGCAGCTGCTGCAGCCAAACCCCACGAGAAGATCTGGCAACAAACCTACTATATTTGCACAACTCTTCATTTCCTCAAAACTTCTTCCTTTCTCCTCACCGGCTGCTCATCCAGACCATTGAAATACATGTGTAGGATTAGATTGTTTGGTTTTTTGATAATAAGTTGTATTCATTTCTGGAGCAGTGCATATTCATTCATATTTCTGCAAATCTGACATTCTGCCAATCAGCTCTCAGTGTGTAGGAAGATAGATACTTCATTGATCCCTGTAGGGAAGATGTAGGTGTCCGGTAGAAGAAACACATACTGTATATCCATTCAAAAATATAAATACATAAAGTTACTGATTTTCTTCTATTGGCATCTATAAAGTATCTACATATCTATCTAGCTCTCTCTCTATGTTGTTTCTATCTGATAATCTTTATGAAAAAGTATTATGAAAAAAGATACTCTAACCAGAAACCAGTCTGGTTTGTGGTGTAATTGTGTTCAATATTTTGGGGAATTATAAAATCCATATTAAGTTTAACTTGTTTTAGACCATGAACAACCAGAAAATATTTGGTTGGTATCTTGTAAAGGTAGATGGCGGCCGTGTGGGGTTTTCAAAGATTAGTAATACATGTTCTTTTTTAAGTTGTGTGGACTATCTCCACATTCTAAACCGGAAAAAGTAAATATTCTCGAGACCATCCATCAATCTTTCTTCCCCTTAATCCATTTCTGGGCCAGGGGGGTGGCAGTCAGAGCTGCACCCAGTTCAATTAGCACCAGCCCCTCACTGATCCTCAGGAGTCGAGATCTTTCAGCGGGGGCCTCAGTGTCTTGCCCAAGGACACAAGGATAGCAGTCATCAGTGGGAGTCTTGAAGTAGGTCTTAAGGTGGGCTCAAACCCACGACCTTCAGGCTCAAAGGCCAACGCTCTACCAACTGAGCCACTGTCGCCCTCTTCTTGAAACCATGTTGGAAAATTACTATGAAATATCTGACTTATACATGCATTTCTGGCCTCCGTCATAGCACAGCGCCTTCAGTTAGAAAAGAGAGTAGCAGGTCTCACTCAGCCAATCAGCTCTCAGTATGTAAAAGATCAAAGGTTATCATTATACAGCATTGATTATTTGTGATTCCTTTGAAACTTGTACTAAACCTCAAAGCATCACTTTAAATACTCACTTTTCTGCACCTGCCCTTCTCCCAGACTCCATACATTATACAATCCTTATGTTTTCTTCAGAATCAGACTCAGATGGAAATTGCTTTGTGGATCGATTGGCGGCTTGAATTAAGTATTAATGTTAAGGCCATTCTCCACAGCTGTCGTCAGCACCTGTCACCTTTACGTCTCTGACCAGATGTGAAGACGTTTGGGACATGTGTTATCACCGCCTCAAAGTCAAGCAGAAAATGTATTCCATCGATCTATACCTTTAAAGCTGCGGTACCTAACTTTCACGCAAATATGGAACGAAGCAATAGAATCCATCTGGTTCCTTGATCTCAGAACAGCTGGGTTCTGTCATTAGTTTGAAATCAACTTTTTCAGAGTGACATCCAAATCTATGAGCCCAAATTGTCAAATAGCGACTCAAAGGGCTGTTTCAGACAAAATATGAACTTATTTTGTTAACAAACCAAAACATTACTTTTACCAGACTCTCTATTGGGACATATGTATATTATAGGAAACCTATATTGTATTAGAACATTTACCTTTTACGCTTTGATTGTACACAATACTCATGGTTTCAAGACAAACTTCCTGAATCAATATCTAAAGAAGTCCTGTGTAGGTTTCAGTTCAGACATATTGAACCTGAGCCTGATTCTTCCTGATCGTTTCCATCCATGTCCATCACTGATCATGGATCTCCAAAAAACATTCTGAAAGGACACAATTTATGTATAATAATGCATCTGTTTTTTAAATAATTTTCTAGACTCTCAAAGACATTCATTCACTCCATGCACGTTGGTGATGAACTACCACTGTAGCCACATCTGCCCTGGGACAGACTGGCAACCCATATGTGCCATCTCTACCAATCTTTCACAAACCATTATGTTTATGGCGTGCTCGTGGCTTCGTTTTGGTTCTTCCTGTTTCAGAACAACTGTATTCACATTTTATATCTGATTGTACATTGTTTAAAATGTTGCCCGTGTTTTTAAAAGTTGCAGCACTGTTTTTCTTTCTAACTTTTACTGGATCTGTTTATACAAACATTATAAAAAATAAAAATAAAAATCTGGTTCTGTAAAAATAACCCAATATGGGACCACATTTGGAAATCTTGCATATCTGCTTCTTTGGGTTCTTGGGAGTTAATACACAAAACTAAACCTTTTAACTTTATCTTGTGTAAGTAATTTGTATTTATATGAATCCGTTCACAGACCAGAGTCACGAAACGCTTTACAAGTGTTGTTTGTGTCTCACTCCATTTGTAACCGAGGGTGCTCTGGGGTTGTGCACTTAACTTTATCTATCTATTTTTTTACCTCAACAAAGTCAACTCTGAAAAGCGGCACTGTTTTACAAACCTGAGAGTCTATGAAAGTGCGATATAATCAAACAATGAAAATATGTCTGAAAACATGTGAGCGATGACCAAAGTGAAGCTGGTTCTGTCTCTTTCACCACAGTTGGACCTCCTCCTCCTTCAGCGAGCTCATTCTGCTGCATCCTGAATCACTTAAACCCAGGGGAAAAGCCACTGCTCATATCCTCATCTATCTGGTCATCACGTTTGTCTGTCCAATCAGCATTCCCCGACTAATGGAACCTCTTCGGTTTCATCAAACGGAGAACGCGGAGGGAGTTTTTAATCCGCCCGTTGCTGGTAATACAATCAAGAACCCAATGAACGCAAATCAGAAACAAATGTCCAATGAACAGTGCGTAGAGAGTTCGTAAGTCTCAAAGGCAACCGATTATGGAGAAGATAAAGAACGACTTCTTGGAACGGACCCGCTCGCCGCCATGAAATAGGATTTTCTGGCCAGACTTGTGGGTTTAATCGAATTTGAAGCTTTTAATAGCAGTAAGGGAAGCAGTTACGGTCTAAAGAGGATGGTGGTGTGTCAGAGAGAAGAGCTGGAGAAGGGTGAAAGAAGATTTTTAGATGTAGAGAGAGAGGGGGGAGAGAGAAAAACCATCTTGTAGAAGTTTCCAAAGATGTGTGGTTAAGCTTTTGTTCAACCTCTGGCCTGCGCTGACACAATGATAGCCTGCTAGTGTTGGCTTCCAACCAGTCAGGTCTTAGATTTGACTGTAAATCTCTCTCCACTCATGTTGTTTTAACTCTTTACTTACTTTTTTTTGCCACAGCAGCAAAACTATAAGTCGCGTACCAGCCGTTACGTTCTCTTTAAAGGGGATGTCATATGGCAACTTCAATTTGATTCTTAAAAAAAAATAAATGTATGTTTCTTGTGTTTTTTTTAAAATTGGTATCAATACTTAATATATGACTACATCACGCATCTCCATTCTATTTATCATGAAATAAAGAGTATTTTTTCTTTTAAATTGGCATATTGTATATTTCTAACCAATATATCAATAATCGTCATATCGTGATAAAATCGTTATCGTGATATCGTTATCGTGATATCGTTATCGTGACATTATCGTTATTGTGAGCTTTGTATTGTGTATCGTATCGTATCGTGAGGTACCCTTAGGTTCCCACCCCTATTTCTGACCCTGTGGCAATGTACTATTATGTACTGGAAATATTTGTCAACTATATATATTTTAGAAAATAGTCCCTCAGCATGATTCAATATATTTTTTCAAAACAATGCGATGTGGTTCACAAAAAAAAACTGTATTTAGCCGCTTTATTTAACGCTCTGCCCCATTTGAACAAAAGTATTGCCGTCTATAATATATACTATTATCTACTAGCTACTACTATTATCGTCTGTAATAATAGATCTCTTTAAGATGATTAATTGTTATTCAAGTGAAAAATTGATTGACGAAAAAACAAATCTTTATTTTAGCACACCCATATTGAGAATACATAGCAGCTACACTTGAAATTAAACAAACTGGTTGTTCCATTGGAAAATTTGGTTTTCAGACTAGTTATCTAGCTATACATATCTTGAACCAAACAAATTATCACCATTTTCTCCCAACATATTATCATACAGTATATTTGATGTTTTGTTTTTTTGCAGTGTGCATTTAGTAATTCTGAGTTTGTGGCAACTATTCTCACTGTACCAAGTTCCATGTTTGTAACTAAAGGAAAAATAGATATCTTATGAGAGAGACTTGATAGAATAATTTCAACTCCTTCCTCCCATGGATTTTACTTACATTTTCACCAAAACTCGGGTGAGCCAAACCCAGCACCACAACCGTCTGCTCGGCGGCGTTGGCACAAGTCCAGGTGCAGCTAAATTGCCGCCATCCGTCTTGCCTCTGTGGGCGCGTACACGTGTTAGCACAGGCCTCGCAGCGGTGGACGCAGCAGACGCAGGAATAAATATACTCTGGACACACCGGAGAGACCACACTCAACACACACTCTATCACCGGCACAAAGGCCAGAAGGGAAAGAAAAAGTTCTCCGTGTGAACCAGGGGCTGCACTGTAAAAAAAATAATCAAATATGAGGTAATAATTGCTAGAATCGAGTCGTTTTTCTCTTCATTTGAGCACATTCCGTCGGTATACAAACAAGATTTGCCAATGGTACAAAGCTATTTGGTCTTACTTTAAGAACTGTTGCTTTATTTTGTGATTCCAAGGGAGACATTAAGATACATGTTGCAAAATTTTAACAACTTTTGACTTATTTTTCATCACTTTTTGCTATGCTTTTCCATCTATACTGTTTAAATGAACTTATTTAATTTATATTTATGCAGTTGTCCAAAGTATTGAAAGCTGGGTGCCATTCTTTTATTTCCAACGGAGAGTCCTTTAAAAGCAACACCTTTTTTTTATCTCTTTCTCTTTTTTATGAATATCTTTCAGTAACAACTCAGACCTCAACATTATGTCTTCATCTAGAGCAAAAAACCTCTAATCTTTTGCATACTTGTCAGAAGGAGCCCCGTGTGTCACTACTAGATGCTTTGGGGCTGAGTAAGGGTGGACCTCCCTTTACTTTTATGTCAGAAAAAGAGAGAAAAAGACTTGAAATACTGTATGTGTGATTGCAAAGACTGTCATTTCAACTGAGAAGCTGTCAAAACGATTTTATGGACAATACTTTTGTTGTAAAAAGCTGAAAACTACAATGACATCATACTATCACAGGACTGAGACAGGAGATTTTATACAGAAGGGGTGGAGCCACACTGCAAAAAGTGATGGCTCCACTTTGAAAATTTAGAAATGTATCTTAATTTGGGAAATGCAAAATTCTCCTTTTTAGAAAGATAAGGGTATCTTTAAAAAGCAACAGTTTTTGAAATGAGACTAAATGGCTTTGTTCGTTTGCAAATTGTTCTAAGTCAGAGTGTACTAAAATTAAGATAAAAACCACTTGATTCAAGCATTTATACTTCATATTATATAGTTTTTTGTACATGTTTGTCCCAGAACTTTCTGATATTAGCATGAACGGTCTGTTTTTACCGTCTCGATTTAGCTCAGAACGTCTCCTTTAACTGTCAGACAATCCCTCACTAATGTGTCAAAGAAAACATTCTGTCTGACCTCTCACACATCTCTGGACATCTACTACATTTCAACTACAACTTCAATTAATCTCTGCTTGGCTTTCTCATGGCAAACTCCTGGCCTTGTACGCATCAAGTTTCCACCAATATGCCCAGTTTGTTTTAGTACATCTGGTAAGTGGTCGCCGGCCCCCATCTCTTAAGTGGGAGTTGATTTATACGGCACGGCGCTTCTCGAATTACCACGACAAGTTCACGCCAGGTCAGAAGGAAAAGCCAGCCTTCTCCTGAGAATGATTGAAACCATACGATCTTTACGTTTTGGAGAGACAGGTCCTGAAAGGCTGTATGTTTGTATATGGCGGGAGGTGTCGGAGCGAGCGGAGATACGGATCTGTCGGCGATCCGTTCTGACGGGTTGGAGGCCGGATGGTTGGGTGTTCCCTCCCCGCGTTCACTCGTATTATAGCCACGGTGAAATGGACGGTGATTTTTTACGAAGATAAACTTTGTCTTTGCCAATACATGCGTCACCAGCCGTCAACACTCGGTAGATTAGAGGGTTTAAGGGGAAAGCAACAGCAGAAGTGAGTTAGTAGTGAGAGGCCAAATGCAGCTATTGTCCTGATGATATATCTGAAGTAAGGAGGCTTCTTTATACCGTTTATACATGTATCATCTGTAATTGTGTACTTTTGCTGGACTCCCTTGCAAAATGTGCTTTTAACCTCAATGGAACTTTACTGTTTCAATAAAGGTTAAATGATATAATACTTGTTAAATAAAATAATAATTTTTTTTCATTATTAGGCTAAAGATAGATTTTTTTTTTTTAATTCACTACTCTTGTGTTTTGGGCTCCTCATTCTTACTGTTCTGTAACTGTAACACTGAAATTAACAGTGAGACAAAAAAAGGATCTCCTAATCCTAAACATGTATTTATTGTCTTTTGGCAATTTGCCGAAAGACAAAGGACCGCTCTGCTAATCTTTAAAAGTTATTTCCCCCAAAAAAATCATGAACTACATAGTTATTCATTTTATTATTTAGACTTTATTAAGGATTTGTATGCAGGCACAGGATCTATTGCTATATGACAACATAGTAACCTATGACCTATAATAATTTATTTATTTTTATCTGACAAACATATTTAAACAAATTATTGTGCCAGTGATTAGCGCTCGTGCTTCACAGCAAGAAGGTCCTGGGTTCGATTTCTCCTCCAGGCCTTTCTGAGTGGAATTTTCATGTTCTCCTCATGTCTGCATAGGTTACCTCCAGGTGCTCCGGTTTTACTTACCACTAAAACCATATCTAGGTATGAAAACAATGAATGAGTGAATGGATGGTGAGGGTCAGGTGGTCAGATTACATACTTCATTATTAACATAGACTGTTTTGAGTCTATTTACTTTGCCATTTAATATTTTTTACTATAGCTCTCCTCTCTCTGGGGTCAGGACCACTAAAAATCCGTTTCTAAAATCTCAGTGAAACCTTCTTGGTTAATTAAAGGTTAAAAGAAACTCAAGATGCAGTAATGTTTTTTTTCAATCCAAAGTGAAGAAAGAAATCCTCTACATTGACGATAGTTGATTAGAGTCTGGGTTAAACCTTGCTCCAGTAACTCTCCACTTGCACCGGGACACTTCACATGTCTCTTTGTTTGACCCATCGGACGCTAATGGACTGTTTAATTAATAAACGATGTAAGAGGCTACGGACATAAGAGCTGTAATCACCATTAGCCCTGTCAGCTTTTGTGCGGCGAGTGGAGCCTGGTCAAACCCAACGGTCTGAACAGAGGAGGTCCTTGAGACTCAATGGAGCTGCTGAGTCTGTGTGTGGCCTGGAAGTTGCATTTCAGGATCTGGAGAGGTGTAAGGTTTTCATGTTCTCTGCTTTTATGGTTTGAAAATCTCAGGAGGAAAGCAGGCGGCTGTAAAGATTGGGATCATGTCGATAGAGCTGAAACTTTTCGATGCGTGTCCAATGGAGATTTTTGAAGGAATTTTTGCAGTTCATTGGTCTGTAAAAATACAGTATATAAATGAAGATTACTTACTCACTTACTTACTTACTAACAATATTCCCACCATTATGTTTGTGAGTATCGAGGCATATTCTGAAGACCAGTGCCCGTAGACTGTTTAGTTTCCAATCTGAACTTTCATTTTTGACCGATCCTGCAAAATACAAGGTGATGATTGTGTTTGTTTGCAACACTAAGCTCTATACTAGATCAGGGGGGTCAAAGTTAAAAACATAAGAGCTGGTTGGGGCCAGAAGTGTTAAAGTCTTCTGACAAAAAAATTGCATTTGACATAAGTCTGGATTTTATTTTCTAGTAGTTTTGGATTCAACCACATCTAGCCAACCATCAATAAGATATCTATTGGAAGACAGAATAGATACAATTACATGGCTGTTTTCCTGAGATTTTAGGCGTTATTATGAAATATAACTGCAATAATGATAATGGAAAATCATTTCAGAGGCCACTTTAAAAAAATCTCAATTTTTTTTAAGTTGCCCCGACTTTGGACCATGGGCCTGAGTTTGACATGCTTGCACTAGAGCAAAGAGTTTGACCAATGCAACTCTAAATCCAAACACGAGAGACATGCTTTCTCTGTTCATGACTCTTTTAATGATTTGTCTTGCTACATTTTTACAACTTCAACAAGGTTCATTTCTGATAGATGCTTCAAAACTACACTATTCTCTTTGTCCTTCTCCCGTATTGCTATAGGTAACGGAGTAAGACTTCCAAAAGAAAATCCCTGCTTTGGACGCCTCTGCTAAAATATCCAACAAACCTTCAGACAGATCTCCTAAATGTAGTTTGACACTGGAGTTAAGCCGATAGAGAAACTATTGAACGCGCAGACGTCTTTAACTGCATTCCTCCGCTACTTAACTTTAGCGTCCCGGGACGTTCTGGAGTGGCCCCTCTCTGCTCCAGCTGCCCCATTCAGCTCCAGGTGGAGACAGTAGATTTTAAACTGTCAAGCATGCTCTTTGTCATGATTGGAGAAGGATAATTAGAGAGTATGGGACAAGTACTACATTGTGGTATTTATGATCAAGGTTGTGATTGCGATGCTATTTTGCCGTCCTGAACTCACATGTCGGGCAGCTGTGCAATAACTGGAACTAATGTCAGAATGTGCAATACAGAACCACATGTGTCCACTGTCACTTTGTCCCAGACCCTCATGCTGCTAACATGTGCAGATGTATGCATACAACTATATATTTCTTGCAAGTGAATATACAGTATTTGAGATTTTTTTCTTTTTTATGCTAAAAGTTAGAGATTTTTCTATATTTATTCATTTATAAATTATATACTGTAGCATACTATCCTGTATGTTTAAAAAGTATGTTTGAAAAGTCTCATTTTGTTTGGAGTAAAAATAACATAACTTCAAGAGAGCCAATGTGAAGTGATTACCTCATGCCACAGTTCATGAATTTCAGAACATGTTAATAGGGTTCTAATAGATAACCATTTTCTTCTAGTGTTTTATTACTTTATTCAATCAAGAAGGTCCCACGGAGAATCTGTTTTTCAGAGGAATCCTGTATTGGATTGGGACTGGCTGCTGTTTTTGTGGTCAGGGAAACGGGAGCACCTGAAGGAAACCTAAGCAGACACGGTGGGAACATGCAAACCCCACACAGAAAGGTCTGAAGGTGGAATCGAACCCAGGACAATCTTTCCTTTGCCGCCAAGAGGAAAGATTCTAACTTGTTCCTTTGACAAATTTTCTAAATACTCACAATGTAAAGTTCCCAGGTTTGAGTAAAGGAGAATGTTGGATACCGTAGCTTTAATTCCTTTTACAAACAGAGCGGCCCGGTCTGAATCTGAGCCAGACCCTGCTCAGGCCTTCACACGATGGGCCTGGTTCGAGCTCACAGCTGCTGGATCCGCAGCTCTGCCCACGCTTCCAACCTAGTGCAATGACTGCTGCTGAAACCTGTGACTCTAATGTCCTCATTTTACGTATTAATATACAGAAAAAATACAAATACATAAATGACTGAGAGGGTTAAGGCTGAAGTATAGAATTGCAGTACAAAGTACATTTTGTGTTCCGGCAGTTTTTTGGAGAGCCTTTATTAGACATTATACTTTTTTCCACTTTTGTCCATTGTCCACTGTTATCTCTGACAAACCTGGGCCATAATGTGTGTTTTGACCATTCTGTTATTGATGTTTACAGTCCTCTATCCATGTTGAATTGATGTATAAAAGCTCAGAAAAGTCTATTGCATCACATGTCCCGTGACCCTGATCTAAAACTGAAAAAAAAAAAAGTAACTGAAGCCAATGAATACACACAGTGGAGAAATGTGAATGTGGGAAATCCAATAAAACACGTATCATCTGCTTCAAAAAGTCTCCATCCTTTCTCCTCTTTTGTCCAAACTCTCACCTGGCCCTGGTGACATGTGCTCCCTTCAAATGCAGTTGTAAAAATGTCCCAACACTGAATTGATTGACTCCGAATTTATTGCCTCTTTATTGTGGCTCGAACTTATCGCCGGCATGTGTCACCCATTGTCCCGTTTACCAGATGTTTCCAACTCCGAACCACCCATATAGGAAAAATAACTAGCCTATAAATCTCGCCGTGGACCGCAGCCGCCATTAGCACTAGAATGGGACAATGCGTTCGGTCAGAGAAGCACCCCGAGGACCACCCCAACCGTGTCCCTGGCTTTCGGATGGTAATGGGACGCAATTGTTTCTGAGTGTAAGTCTACTTTTGAGGGGCTGACGTAATTGAGGCATTTGGTCAGCTGCTCTAGTGGAGTGTATAAGGGCCCTCAGAAAAGGCTCAGGGGCCATTGTTTGGGTGAGTAGAGAGGGGGAGATTAAATGAGTGTAATCGTGGACATTAGAAAAACAAGCGCGAGGCTAAGACGACGTGCTTGAAATGGTGATGTGGAAAGGGTCTGGTGCTTAGAGCAAACTTCAAGAATGAAATGGCGTGTTATCTTTATCTCACGACCGTCCTGAGGCTTGCAACATCAGAATCCTCTTTTAAATCATGTCTTAAAACCCACTTATACCTTAGTCTTTCTATAACTGTGTTTTTAAACGTATTAAGTGTTATTTTCTACTGTTCCACTTTGTCTTTGTTGTTGTGTGCGGTCTGTCTGCTTTGTTTTCCTGTATCTCTTTTACATTATTGTGACTTTGTATTATTATGACTGTTTTATTTACTTTTTTGATTGTTTATGCTGACTGTGCAGCGCTTTGTGAACACTGTTTTGGAAAAGTGCTATACATATAAAGATTCATTTATTTTTATTTTTATCCTGAGCAGACTTGAAACATCAAGTATATTGATGGATCTAGTCTTTTTGTACTGGTTGTGTTTCTGTGACGTGTGTGAAATCGAAGATCAGCTTTTGACCATGTTAGAATTAGACATGCTTGAGTCAGAAATCCTCACTCTTTCGTTGCATTTGGGTTGAAATAGTGGGAGAGGGTAGGGGGAAATCTGCTGCTCTAAAGTGCAAACTGTTGCTATGTACCATTTGTCAAGACATTAACCTGGAACTCGAGCTCCTCTACCTGGACCCGTGGATTGGTCGCCTCTAGAACCAGACGGCTGGGCTGCATCCCTCCTCTCTTTCGGTGAGCCTGAGTGAGAATGACTCTAACAGACTTGAACTCGGTCCCGGATCTACAGCCTCCATCCTGGAAATGTTATCCTGTCTGCCAATGGGAGTGGATCCCTCTCACTGTGGGGTCTACCCAACGTTTGATTTTCTTCCACTGGGTTTTTGAGTTTTTACTCAAAAGAGGGTCTAAGAACAGGGGAAAATCCTATGAACCAATGACTCTTATTGAATCTTACATGTAGAACCCACAATGAGAGAAAATGCTCAAGTGTTTCTCTGGTCGTGGAAAGTCTCCTGGAGGCACTTACTGTACTGCACCTACAGCACCTGTCTCAAAGTACAAGTCAAAGTGCTTGATTTCCGCTCATTTGGATAGTCCAATATTGAGCACAGTGACTTGAATAGGCCGCCATCTTGGAGACCCGGGGCTGGACCGATATTCTGTGATGCCCTGCATGGTGTTGCGTGTTGTAAATGTAAATGTGCACTTTATTGTCCCCGCAGGTAAATTTGTCTTCTGCATTTGACCCATCCTGATGCCACTTACGCTTACGTCAGTAGTTGTCACCATAGTACAGCGCCCGTGTTTTACAGCAAGGCTACCATTCTACACTAATCAGAAATTATGTTTGACAGCCAAAGAAGAAATACTGGATTTAATGAAACAAAAAGCTTCTAACTACAAAGATCTGGATAATCAATTCAGACGAGACTTGGCCATTTCTCCAGATTTCCATGTAATCGCTAGGACCGTTATGTGATTTGCTCTTTACTACGTGATAAATATTCCCAATTACTCCTTTCACATTTGTCATTTTCAACCCATCGCACGTCTTTGTTTCAACCTCACATAAAATCCTCGCCCACACGAGCGCACGCCCACAGACCTCATAAAACTTTCACTACAAAATGAAGCAAATCCCTCCCTCCCAGCCCTCATTAGTTTGTGTGGCTTTATGAATAGGACTGTTGTTTTTCTTTAATCTTCCTCCTCCTCCTCAACTTCCTCCTCGTCAGCGTGGCGGTGACCTGCTCCGGCCGGTGTGGGTTCTGAACGCCGCATTAGCTCCAGTGTGTCCGTCAGCAGAGGGGAGCGCTAACAAGCTATCCTCTCAACGCCTCACGCAGGAGCCAGGGCGCACACTTCACACGGTTTTTCTCCACAGGGACAAACATGTGGTCCCTGTGCTCTGTGCGGTTTCATGATGACTGGGATGTTTCTCATTTCTGACGTTAGCTGAGAAATCAATACCTTTTTCAAACGGGTTCAGAACATGAAAATATACTGAAAGAAAGGCATGCTGTGTGTTAATGTAATAGTTGGTCCACAGCACTGGTCCACAGCACTGGTCCACATGTTGATGGTTCTCTCTGGGTCATAAATGTCTGCTGCCTGTGTGTATGTGTGAACAATGGTACAAGCCACAGCTCAATTCAATATGTTTGTACAATGAGAACTGCTGAGTCTGTACATGTCTCATCTGTAAAATGTAAATACTGCAATAATGTGCAGATAGATAATATAGATATATTGTTTTTGAAGGATTGACACTAATCAAAGTGAATCTTTTGGTTGCTCCCTGTACAGTCCTGTATGTGAGACAGCAGTAAGAGCACATAGGGAGAACAGCAATGCAGCAAAGTCTTATCTTATCTTATAACTTGAAATCCCAGCAGCAGTTATCTCAGAGGACATTACAAAGTTGTTGATTCCTCAAGAGCAGATCAGATCATCCAATATAGGAGCCATTGGTTCATAGGGAGACGATGAACAATGTCCAATGTTAGTCAATATCCATAAATGTCCTTAAATGTCCTGAATCATCACTGTGCCCAGACCCTCCTGCATCAACAAGGAATGACTCAATAACACAAGGGGAAAAAGTGAGAAACCGAAAATATCTCAGAAAATCTTAAAACAAACAAAATCTTATTGTATCTTAAATCCTATTGTTTAATTGTCAAAAGCCTTCAGAGACAGACTGCATAAATGTAGAAGTGGTCTTGTTAAGTTATGGAGTTTGGACGTTCTCCCCATATCTGCACAGATTTCTTCCGGCTTCTCCAGGTTCCCACACCACTAAAAACATGTACAAAAGGTTTGAATCAAATAAGTGAGTGAACGGATGTTGAGGTCGGATGTTGAGGTCGGAGGCTGCGATATGCCTGTGTGTTAGGCGTCTCACTCCTGTCATCACCGTGTGTTGAGTGAATGAAAATTAACTTCTCTCTAATACATTGTAGAGCACTTTGGGTGACCTTGGCGCTGTGTATATTAAGATGAATTACTAAATATTTTGAGAGAAGACCATAGAGCATTAGGGTCTGTTGTACAAACTCGTCATATCACATTGCAAAAGGTTATGATAAATAAGTAATATCTCACTCAAATTTGACAAAATGTATCTTAATTTGAGCACATTTTGACTGCATTTTAACAAGATTGGCCAATGGGAGAATCCAAAATGATCTTGTTTTAAAAATATAAAAGAAACGTCTCCTAGAATAAGGGGATAAAAGACTAAATGGCTATGTCCCATTGGCAAATCTTGTTTTAAGACGGTCAGAATGTACTCAAAGTATGACAAAAACCACTTAATTAAAGCAAATATTACCTCCTATTTTAGCATTTTTTGCAGTGTACACTTGGGCTGTTAACACGACTGTATTCAAACTGTTCCACCTCCAGTGACCTCATTGAAGAACCTCTTTCAATGCTACATTAAGTCGGCATTTACGAGCTTTTTGTCCATCTCCACCCACATCCTGGTACATAACTGCTATTATCAAGAACATATCACCCTTCAGGTCATTCATAACCAAACAGTATATACAAATTAACAAAGTATAATGAATGACCTCCAATACACTCTCATGTTTAAGTACCAAAATGAAAAAAAAAAACTGCTGAAGCCTCATTGAAAGAAACAGCGAGGCAATTAGCTTCCACAATATTAACCTGAATGTTCCAAAACAGATTCTACCCCGCGGTGACCAGCCCCAACTGCGTGTGCACCAAGAACGACGGTATTTTTCAACAAATCTATCACAGTCCTCGCTCGTATTAAGACAGTGGCTGGCAGGAAATGAGGCCCGTTAGGTTCCCATTAAAAGATCGCAAGGTTAAACACATTGATAATATTTTCATTCATTACTGCGCATGAGGCTCGGACCAACACAAAGTCTGCGACCGAGACCGGAGGAAAGAAAAGTACTTCCAACACAAGCAGCTCTGTCCGTAAGAGAGCCACCGGAGTGTGTTTGCATCTCCGAGAGTAATTATAATCCAATTGTTTTTATGTTATTTTCATTTAACCAATCACACGGCTTAATCTATCTGCAGAAAAGTAAATCAGGGTGTTTACATGGGAGAACTGGACATCAGATAAATGGGTCATAATTCATGTAATATACAGTGTTTTATACTTGCTTCTTTGTTATGCTAATGTTAGAGATTTTAGATTTGCTTCTTTATTTTACAAGGTGGTCTTTACGGTGGGTCGTGAACACAGACCAAACATAGCAGTGATTTAGACAGCAATAAAAACCAAACTCTAACACATAGGTGTCAAAGTCAAGGCCCGGAGGCCAAATCTGGCCCGCGAGACCATTTCCAGTGGCCCCTGAGATGATTCTGAATTATAATTCAAATAGCTGCATTGATGGTATTATGCGACAAAGGCATGTTATCGATTACTAATTTTCTCAAGAAAACAACCTCAAAAAATGTATTTCCATAAGAAAGGTTAAGCCAACATGTAATTAGAAGTTAGTGTTATTATGTTTTTTACAAGTCTTCAATTACAATTCTTCTTAAAGATATGAAGGACAATTTCCCAATACTATTAGGAGCAAAATATTTTTGAACAAAACTTTCTGGTCTTAGTGGACGAGCACGAATCACCAGAATGATTGACAGTTGGGAGGACCAATAGTCTTCAGTTTTGGTTCAGTCCACAGGAACTGAACTAAGTCTAATCAGAAAAGAATATCCAATCCAACTATTGTGAAGTCATTTATAAAGATACCTTCATATTATAAAAAAGTATAATAAATGAAACCCACTTATTCTTTCGGCCCCTGACCAGGCCTTTCATTTTTTATTCGGACCTCAACCAAAATAAGTTTGACACCCCTGCCTTAACCCTATTTGTGGTGTGATGTATTGTATTGGATTTATTATGGGTTGATTGTTCTTTTGATCGTTGGATTTTACATTCACTGACTTCACTATTACTTCACACACAATACATACAGTAAATTATTTAAATACTGTGTAAAAAAAAAAAAACCACAAAATTACAAGAGTGCACACAGGGATCAAAACAATGTAGGGCAAAGAAGAGGGATCAGGTGCAAGGAAAGTGCAGTGCCTTGGTGAAGACACGAGAGGGGTCGCCATGTCCCTAAAAGAATCATTTTATTTCAAATCTGAGCCTCGGACCATTTTAAAAATACAGATTTGTTGAAAGTTTTGAGTCAGAAGTGAAGCTCTTAAAATCAGTGTTGGCACTATTTCCTTTTGGAAGTTGTTCTTAAAAATATATATATATTTGAGTATGTTTATATACAGTAGTTATTCCCTCGGGTCCTACAGGAGTACTGCTGTCACTTTAGACAAGGCAGGTTTATTTGTATAGCACAAGTAAAGTCAAAGAGATTTTAACAAAATAAGACAATTATTCACTACATTAAAATCATGAATAATCACAGTACATTGAAAAGAGTGAAGATACAACCCTTCAGTTGTTGCACAGCTAAACAGAAGTGATTTTAATCCGATTTGAACATTTCAGAGCAGAAGTCTTTCTCACTATTAGTCAGTCTGCATACATCTGAAATGCGGATTACTGTATGCTCAAAGTTAGTTTTTAGAGAGAGGGAGATTGACGTTATTATCTCAAAATGGAGAGATTCAGTTTTGACCCTTTATTTTAACACATTCCTGTCTTCCCATTGCTGAAAAGCCAACAGGTGTCTCTGTGTGTGTCTATGTCTCTCTCTCTGTGTCTCTATCTCTGTGTGTGTCTATCTGTGTCTGTATCTGTGTGCGTGTCTCGGTGTGTGCCAGTGTGTCTCTGTGTGTGTGAGGGAGCGAGGGTTTGGATGACTTGATCTTCACAAATGTTGTAAAAAATATATATATATGTGATAAAAAGTTATACATTGATTACTACAGATGCTCACAATGGAATAATCATATATTTTAGTTTAACCCATCTCACTTTAAGCTCTTTAAACCTTGCAGCTACCAACAAATCCCACACAGTTGTTTGTCACACACACATTATAACAGTGTACAACATGTGGCCTTTCCGCTTGACTCGTTCTCGCCGCCTCGGTGTGGGAACCGCTGCTGAGTGCGTCCTCCCTGTTTGGTCAGGGCCAGCGATTATAGGCGCACGGAAATGATAATGGCTGTTTAGATAGCCGCGGCCCGCTGGAGGCTGAGGCATTTGTTATAGTAGGTAATCCTGGTCTGGTCTGCACTCTCCGAGGGCCTGTGCTCCTCATGATGGTAGTGAGGGAGAGGGGGGAGAGCGGGGGGGGGGCATTCTACCTCCGCTAAAGTCACTTAAGCTCCGCCATAATGCATCTCTTTGGCCCGCAGCGGTGTGCACTGAGTTACGGCTGATTGATGTGCGGGAGGCCGTGTGGTTTTGGGGCTCAGGAGAGGAGTGTAAGAGTAGATTTTGAACTCCAGTCTTTAACCAACTTTCTCAGGTGTTAATGTCACAAGTTTAAAAGTGTATATTGAGGGGGGTGTGATCAATAAAAGGCTAAGTTTTGCCAGTTTAAACAGGGCTAAAAAGAAGGGTTAAAATATGGCAAAAAGCTTTAAAAGCCCTTCTAAAAAGCCTGGGGTCCACCATTCTGGCTGAGGCAGCAGGGGCCACAGCGTCGTCACCTCTTCCTGGCCGCAGCAATAGGACGCATGGCCAGCGCCCACCGTACACACGAACCATCCCTACACGGTGGTTCAGATCGATGTGGCTGCATTGCTCCTGGGCTCACCGCTGAGGGATCCGCACGCTGCTCTTGCTTCCGCCGACCCCGAAACGTCAGCCTAGGGGTCCCTCCCATCCCGTTCCGCTGCTTCATCAAGTGGACCTCTGCCGCCCTGTCGGCCGGGCCACGGCTCCAGACGGCCTGTCCCTTCTGGTCCCTCTCCGGCTCTTCCTGGCCTCCCTTCGTTTCTCCGCCCCCAATTTATAGTCTCTTGTCTAAAAACAGGTGTGGGAAATTGGGAAGTGTCCTAGGAAAGGTGAAAAAAAAAATGCATGCATAAAACTGTACAAAAACACAGACAATAAAAGCAGTTCTTGTGAAAGTCCACTTTCCCACATTAACTGAGGTTAATGTATATTGTACACTGTCCCTGTTCAAATAAATAAATAAATGAAATGAAAAATGAAATGAGAAAAAGTTCTAAATATAATCACAAAACTGCATCAATATATTCTAATGCCTCCCCCTGCAGGGATCAAACTAAAGACTTTGAGACTTTATTATTATTAAAACTGTACTGTCTAAAATCTCCTGCCTCTAATGATAGTATGTAATTGTACCTCGGTGGTTGTTTTCTGCGTGGTCTTAAACAATAAAAGTATTGTTGATAAAATAGTTTTGTGCACACTTTTAGGCAACAGGACATTCTTGAAGATGACTTCCTGCAGCTCATCTGGGGGAATCCTGAGGCGTTCCCAGGCCAGCTGAGAACAGTCCCTCCAAAATGTTGTCTCGGAAGACAAAGTTATCGATACACCAACAACAGATGAGACAACCAAACCATTCAAAGACAGAAGATGTTAGAATAACAAACACATTGGAACCATTAGTCCTTAGAGAGTATATCACTGTCCATAAATGCCCTCAAATGTCCAGATCATCACTGTCCTTAGACCCTCCTGCATCGGCAATGAACTACTCAAATAAAGGTAAAAAAATAAATAAAAAGTACTGTGGATAACCTCCCCATAGATTTCTGGCTACTATTTTTTTGCACAGAGTAATTAAAACATATGACTTAGATTTGAGTTTGATGGGGGAAACTCCTAAAAATAGTTGTGCGATGATTAGAAGAACACCCCTCTCTTCTCTCTGTGTTTTAGCCCTAGACTGTAATGTTTCAGTGCTGTAAATTAGCTTCACTGCACCTGATTTATGCAGAAGTTTTGTGTTGGAGGCGAAGAGAGCAGAGCCCTGTCCTGTTCGGAGCTGGGTGATGAATGAGATGCGTTAGGAGCAGGTTTTTAATGGGAAACAGGTTAGCCGCTAGCGCTTTGGGCCGATACGAGCTAACACCATGTCCCCAGAGAAGCTACGTGCTAACTCCGCTGCAGAGCTGAGACATAAACTATCAAGTGTGACGTTTGGGAAAGAGTTACCGGATAGCCGATAGTTTAGATGTGTGTTTTTTACTCCTGGAATACAATACAAGTACTCTGTATAAAAGTAGAAGAAATATAAGAATGCAAATGTTGTTGTTATGTTATGTTAGTCTTGTTATGCTCAAGACTCAAAAGTAAAGAAGCCAGTATTATTATTATGTATTTTTTGTTTTCCCTATTCTCATATATTTATATATTTTTTTATTGTCTTGTCTTTGTGTTAAGTATAATCTGTTTTGGGTAGTACAGTACACATGTGTTTTTTTATGTTGTGTTTGTCTGTTTTGTTGTCTTTAATTAAAAAATAAAAAGTAAAGCCTTTCAATCTTTACACAACACGCAACTCAAAGTGCATCAGCGGCAACATTTACAACTATTTCATATTACGTTTCATTCTTAGGTGTGGGAGTCCAACATGAATCTTTCTTAAATTGTATGACAAGGGACATTTGGCTCAGACGAAGCTTTAAACAGTTGATGAACCCTCCAAACCTTTGATCTTTCTGAAATAGAAAGATATTAAATAAATTATGGCAACGTAACCGTAGCTAACAGTAAACTTTGAGTAAGATTTTATATTTTTACATATCTGTTTTTGTAATTAAATAATATGTGAGAGTTCATTTCAGCCATGAGATAATTAAACAAACAGAAATACATTGATCACATTTCAAATATCATTATTTGACTATTTCTTCACGAATGCAGTATTGATCCAAAACAAGGCCTTTCTCAGCAGTGTTTGTGTAGATGAACCTGGTGATGTCACATGTTGATCCAGTGGAACATATGGACGTGCTTAGTCATTGGACACTGCTGGTTAGACCTGCCCCGGGGCTGATGGGAGTTGGAGTTCCCAGGGATAGATCCGGTGAACAGGCCAAAACCTATTAGAGCCAAGCACTGAGGTCTAGAGACCAACACTGAGGACTAGAGACCAACGCTGAGGACTAGAGACCAACGCTGAGGTCTAGAGACCAACGCTGAGGACAAGAGACCAACGCTGAGGACTAGAGACCAACCCTGAGGACTAGAGACCAACCCTGAGGACTAGAGATCAACGCTGAGGACTAGAGACCAACCCTGAGGTCTAGAGACCAACCCTGAGGACTAGAGATCAACGCTGAGGACGTGAGACCAACACTGAGGACTAGAGACCAACGCTGAGGTCTAAAGACCAACGCTGAGGACTAGAGACCAACGCTGAGGACGAGAGACCAACGCTGAGGACTAGAGACCAACGCTGAGGACTAGAGACCAACGCTGAGGACTAGAGACCAACGCTGAGGACAAGAGACCATTGCTGAGGACTAGAGACCAACGCTGAGGACTAGAGACCAACGCTGAGGACAAGAGACCATTGCTGAGGACTAGAGACCAACGCTGAGGACAAGAGACCAACACTGAGGACTAGAGACCAATGCTGAGGACTAGAGACCAACGCTGAGGACTAGAGACCAACCCTGAGGACTAGACACCAACCCTGAGGACTAGAGACCAACTCTGAGGACTAGAGACCAACACTGAGGACTAGAGACCAACGCTGAGGACTAGAGACCAACGCTGAGGACTAGAGACCAACGCTGAGGACTAGAGACCAACGCTGAGGACTAGAGACAAACGCTGAGGACTAGAGACCAACGCTGAGGACTAGAGACCAACGCTGAGGACTAGAGACCAACGCTGAGGTCTAGAGACCGACGCTGAGGTCTAGAGACCAACCCTGAGGTCTAGAGACCAACGCTGAGGACTAGAGACCAACACTGAGGACTAAAGACCAACGCTGAGGACTAGAGACCAACACTGAGGACTAGAGACCAACGCTCAGGACTAGAGACCAACGCTGAGGACTAGAGACCAACACTCATATGGATTTCTTTCATAAAGAAGATATTTTAGGAACGCAATTTCATGCAACTTTGTACTTAATCATATTCAACTGAAATCTCTAATTTTGTAGTCAATATTTTAAAATGTTATATTTTCTTCTCTTGAAAGATCAAGGCTATGCTCACACTCAGAGAGCAGCCGTCCTCCTGTGGACTCACCACCTGCAGAGGGTCAGTGAGGGGCTGGTGCTATGAGACTTGGGTGGCATCTCTGATTGCCACCCCCCTGACCCAAAAATGGATTAAAAGGGTAGAAAATGGATGGATGGATGGATTTTCTTCTCTAAAAAGTTTTGGTTGTTGCCATTTGTATCGTGTTCTGGTTGCAAAAACACAAAATTATATTTATTTAGGTTTTATATAAACATGTATTAGAATGCATAGTGTGACGTCACCTGCAAACCTTATCTTTATCTACAAAATAATCGTATTCAGAAAATTATTAGATTACTCAACATGGCAAGAGTATGACATCAATGTAAAGATGCCAACATTTCTAATATGTGTGCAACCCTCACAATGGATGTGGTTCACTGGAGCGTCCTGAAAAGTGTACATTGAGAAAATAGTGGTGAAATAATCAGTCTGTATCAGCCGTGAGGAAACAGCCTCTTGGAGACAATAGCTTCCTCTATAAACCTGAGCCGAGGGTCACAGACAGTCCCTCTGCAGGAAGTGTCTCCTGGATATTTACGTCTGATTAAAACCGTATTTAGATTCTGTTTACGTTGGACATTTATGCCAAAACGAAATTAGCTTTTGTCTTTATAACATATTCTCTCTGTGTGTTCCATTTCATCTGTCTATCTCTCCAAAATCAACATGTCACAGCAGTAATCGGAAAAGTGATCTTCAATGTTTATGAAGTGCTTCCCATAATTAAACAGGAAAAGATGGCGGATACAAATGGTCAAAATGAGATTCCTGCACAGCATTTCTGGGGGAGAATCTCGAAGTTGAGCCGCTGCTCCTCCACATCGAAGGGAGTCAGCTGAGGTGGGACATCAGGGGACATGTTCTGGGCATGTTACGGTTTAGGTCCACTTCTTGGTCCAAATTTGACAATGAATGCATCAATGGCCTCCAGATCCATTCTCGGCTTGATCAGAAATACTTTCTCTGGACGAGTTTTCCTAAGTTGCATGTTTTTTGGGCCTGTGTAGTTGCCAAAAGAGGGATTCGTCTGCCATTGACGTTGGTTACCAAGCAACTAAAAGGGTGACATTTTAATTTAACATTCAAATGACAGGAGCAGTAAAGGTTATGACAAAGAAATGAAACAAAATAGTCAAGTTATATACGCTGAGTGATTACAGAAAAATCTATTTGGATGTATTCTCCAGCTCAAACTATCAACAGGTAGAGCGTCCATTCTTCTGGTAAATTAATATGACTTGTGCGCTGTAAAAAGTGATGAAGAACCAAAAAAAAATGCTCAAATTTGGCTAAATGTATCTTAATTTGAGCACATTTTGCCTGCCTTAAAACAAGATTTGCCAATGGGACAAGCAAAAAAGACATTTCTCCCTTGGGATAAGAAAATTAAGCAACAGTTTTTGAAATAACCCTAAATGGCTTTGTTCATTTACGTTATAAAACATTTGATTGAACAGTTATTACCTCATATTGTATCAGTTTTTGCAGTGTCTGTAACCATGCGACAAGTTGATTTTGCTTGTTATCCTTGTCCTCCGTCTCCAACAGTAGCTCAGGGTTACTCTGATCAAACTCGACTCAGTCCGTGTTTACAGGCAGCGTTTCTATCACAGCACATTGTCACCAGTGTTTACTCCATCACTCCGACACACTACTGATTTTCCTTCTGCAAAAACTTGAACCCCTGTAAACTAACAGCCACAGACGGGCTGTCAGAGCATTGTCAAAGCCCACAGACTATCATGGGAATGTTTACGCTGACGAGGGCGATAAATGATGCATGCGAGGGCTGTTTATGTCTCTAATATACTGGATTTGATTGTTGGAATTTTACAGGCCACAATTGGTCGTTTTATGAAGCTAAAATCTCATAAACAACTTTCCAATAGGCGGTGTATAGGATTCTAGTGCTTACAGAAGGAATAATGTTTTGTCTGCTAGTTGCTATTATGGCAACATGTTTGTCCTGTCATTTACTCACATCCATCCTCGGGTCAATTTGAATCATAAATACCATAAATATTTTGTTTATTATGTGAATTTTGATTACTTTAACTTAATTTGACCAGCCCTGGGTCATTTAGATCCTTTTAGACCCTAATTTACGGAATTTTTCTTCTACGTTTAGTCATCTGTGGTGGAACATTTTGATGCGAGGGTAGCACAAGGGTTAAAGGTGGGGTACCTAAAACATTTTTGCTTTATAAATGACTGCTCCATCACTCTCAGAACTGTAAATGTTGGTGTCTGTCGCATTACATGTTTCCTCATAGGATATTTAGGTCTGATTTGTTCACAGTTTTATATTTTTCGTCGGATTTAACATTATTATTTAAGTAAAAACAGTTATCGGTTTAAGAAGCTTTCACCGCTTTTGCTCTTGGCCTATTGGCATAATGATCATAAAAGAAGGTTTCTGTCAATTCCTTTGAATGATGGCATGCATTCACAAGTTTAATTGTATGGCACAGTTCATATAAAAGGCAATGCAATCTTTTTAATATAAAGTAATAGGGAAGCTTCAACTAAACAGATTTGTTTTGAACCTGGATTTGAGTAAAAGCCTATCTCACACTTTCCAGACAACTGTTCCAGATTTTAGCTGCATGAATCTGAAACACACCATGTCATATTTAAACCAATGAGTAAACAGTATGATAAATATTATAAGAAAACACAATGAAATCTACTTAATATTTGGGTACCTCATTTTATTCTCTATAAGTTACATGTTGACTCACCAAACAGAACTAATTCGATGAACAAAATCAGACAACAAAAGGCTTATATCATCTATAAGACATTTTATTTTTGGAAGAAAGAACCCTGTGAGTCTGACTCTTTGTGCAGAGAGCTGATTGGCTGACTGAGGGTGGTCCTTTCTTTTTCACTTTTCTATTTAAAAAAAGCTGAACTAAAGAGGCCAAAAGTATATGTGAAAACTGGTGATAGAAGCAAGCTGTTTTGAAAAGCGAGGAATGAATTACACAGATTTTTTTATTAAATACATACTCAATGTTTGTGGTCTGAAAGTTAGGTACCCCAGCTTTAATTTCCATCAGTTTGACATCCCTCTCTGGCTTGTGGGGCTGGATGTGTGTGTTGGGTCACCTATTCTCGCTCTGCGGCCCGATCTTCACTTCATGCAAATCCACTCGAGATAAGCTAACGTCGCAGCAGGAGGCCGAGCGCTTCCGCAGCTCAGCAGAGGAAAGGGGAGGAGCTGTGACAGGCCGTCGCCGTGGGAGACAGCTCTGGACACGCCTCCCTTCCTCCTCCTGTCACACACTCACACATAGACACATGCATGCACACACACACCTGCGCCTGGAGGTGACACTACACACATGAGTGCTGCAAATTCTCAATTCAAAGTTGAAATGGATGGAGATTAATCTTGGTATGAGACGAGAAACTTTTACCCATGTGCACTAGCTTCTTATGTTGTCATATTTTTTAGTACACTCCACCAGCTCTGTAAGCGTTGTGTCACACTCACTATTTTTGGTTAAGCTTTGAATAATTGGTGGTTTAATGCTCTATTTGATGTTTATAAATGTGGGCCCTTGTATGAGCTTGTATGAACTAGCTCTAATCGGCAAACACTTTGGGGAATATCAGCTCTTGGTTAGTCCACTCCTTCTATGATCTGTGACCACACTAAGCAGCCTATTTGAACATAAGCTATCTAGAGCCGATTTCCTTATATGGGCATATGTTCCGGCGGCATTAGCTTTGCGGCGTAAAATTGGGAGACTCTCTAGTTTCTGATCTCTCTCTGGTCTCTCTCTCTCTCTCTTGTCTCCCTGTTTCCGGTCTCTTTCTCTCTGGTCTCTGTCTAGTCTCCCTCTCTCTGGTCTCTCTCTGGTTTCTATTCTCTCTCTCTGGTCTCTTTTTCTCTTGTCTCCCTCTTTCTGGTCTCTCTCTCTCTGATCTTCCTTTCTGGGCATCCTCTCTGGTCTCTTTTTCGTTTCTACTCTTTCTTGTCTTCATCTCTCTCTGGTCTCTCTCTTGTCTCCCTTTTTCTGGTCTCCCTCTCTCTGGTCTCTCTCTTTCTGGTCTCTCTCTGATCTTCCTTTCTGGGCTTCCTCTCTGGTCTTTCCCTCTCTCATGTCTCTCTTTCTGGTCTCTCTCTCTCTCTTTTTTGTAAAGGTTTGTGTGTGTTAGTGACTGTGGGCAACAGATGCACATCAGCCCAAAGCTACAATCCACAGTAGTACAGTATGTCCTTTACTAAGCACTGACCAAACCAAAAAAACAATAAATATAAAGTTAATAAAATCCTTCATCTTAATCTTCTCGCATTGGGGGCTGTAAAACACACTGCAACCAGTAGATGTCATTTCGCACCGTCTGACTATTCCAGAACACGAGTGCAACCTTTCGCCCCATGTGCAGTGGGAACCGTGCCGACGGTGACCTCACATATCCACACATCACTTCCTGCGCTCTGGACAAAGGACTATTTCAGTGCACAATGCGCCTGTATGAATCCAAAACTTCTCAAACCCTCCTCCCCGTAAACAAGACACACACAGGACCAAACTGGAAAAAGTGAAGTTGGGTCTCTGGCTCTGGCTCCGGCTCCGGCTGCAGCTGCTCGGTGGAGATGAGAGAGAAGAAGAGCCGTGATGTGCTTTGATAATTGTTGCGAATGAGTCAGGCGCTCCACACATGGAGCTCATATGCACTTGTTGTTTGATATGCAAATTGGCGCCGCGCTCTGATTAGGTAAAAACGGGTGCTTTCCCAAAACTTGTCACCGGAATGAGGCAATGACTTGGAATTGGCGTAGAGATTTGGAAGTATTTTCTCTTGAGATTTTCTTCTTTTGTCTACTGTAACTATATTTTAATACTGATTTTTTAAAGATTTTATATTTTGGAATGTAAAAAGCTGAAAACTTTGCACATCTGACTCTCTGACAGGTGCATAAGAGCAGGTTTCACACACAGCTTACAGCCAACTTTTAAAAAGAAGGAAAGAAAGGAAAAAAACTTTACTTTTCATATTTTCGATTACAAAATAAGGTGGCTTCTAGGGGTAACCAAAATCCAATTGAAAATCTGTGGACTTCAAAACACTCTCCATCTCATCTGACAGAGCTTGAGTTCTTTTGTTAAAAATGTCAGTCTCTAGATGTGCAAAGCTTGTACAATCTTACTCCAAGCTTGTAGAGTCATACGTGGCATTAGTCATTCACTCTTTACACAGTGATGATAAACAACTGAAGTAGCCACAGAAGCAAGGCAACCAGTATGTTCCATCAGCCCCTCTTACCACCACCAACCATTTACACACACATCAGACTCATGCTAGGCAATGTGGGGAAGTGTCTTGCTAAAGGACTTGACAACACTTTACTTCACTGCAGCTGCCCCACTGTGGCACCTGGTGTTTCCTACAGTCTCCCATCACAGTACTCACCAGACCTGCTTAGCGTCACAGGTCTTAGAGGATGAAGCTCTCACATGCAGGTAATGCCACAGAATGATCTCACGCTGTATGAATACTATGTGAATCACTTTATAGCTGTCTGTGACTTTGATTGTGATCTTTCATTAAAAAATAATAATAAAAAAAACACTTTTGTGATCGTAATGAAAAGTTCAAAAGTTAGTTCAAAAAATCATACTTTTGCAAGCCTCTGTATGTGGATAAAATGTGAATAATGAACAAAAAATAATTTCTGCCTGTTTCTCACTCCCACCACCAGACGGAGGTATTGAATTTTTTTGTCAATATCAAACAGTGCATGCAGCAAATACAGTCGCGCTGATATTAAATGCAGGATAACAAGGATATAATATATTAAAATAACTTTGATACAATATGTTACTATAATTTGGCACACATTGCACATCACTTGTATTGTTGTCTCCTATAGAAAACACATCGCATAAGACATGACAAAAAAAGCAGTTTGAACAGCCCCGGTTTCACACAATATACGACTTTAACAATAGAGATTCTGACACAACGCATTTACGACTTTTTAAGAAGGAACTCTGGAAGGGTCCTGAGTGGGGGATAAAACATGTGGATCTGTGGCCTGGAAGAATGGACGGGGAAGTGATTCACGACGCGCTCTCGTCCCTGTGGGCAGCTCCATTAAATCAACATATTACAGCCTGAGCGAAGAGACAAAGCAGCGGGGTGATGTAAGTACACACACATGTGAGGGCGGACATACAAGTCATTTCATGTTTGTAAGTCTTTCTAAAAGCGGGAGTGAATTGTTGGTGATGCTGTAAGTGGAGAAATGGAGATATACTTCTATAGTTAAGACATTCTTTATGTAGTGTCCACTCTGTGTGATAAGATGGGTTTTAAAAAATTGCTTTAAAATAACTGGTTCGTTGAGTTCTCATTCAAAACTGCACATTATGTAGAAGCAGTGGATTTTTGTGTGTCATCTTCGACCTGTGCTGCGAACTTTTTGCCATGGCCCGGACTCAAGGGGCTGTTTTTCTTCCCCGCCTGAGAGTCCTCAGTCCTGGATCTTGAGCCTCAGTCTTGGATCTATAGTCTCAGTCTTGGATCTACAGCCTCAGTCCTGGATCTACAGCCTCAGTCTTGGATCTACAGCCTCAGACCTGGATCTACAGCCTCAGACCTGGATCTACAGCCTCAGTCCTGGATCTACAGCCTCAGACCTGGATCTACAGCCTCAGTCTTGGATCTACAGCCTCAGACCTGGATCTACAGTCTCAGACCTGGATCTACAGTCTCAGTCCTGGATCTACAGCCTCAGTCTTGGATCTACAGCCTCAGTCTTGGATCTACAGCCTCAGTCTTGGATCTACAGCCTCAGACCTGGTTCTCCACCCTCAAGTCCTGGATCTAATGTCTCAGTCCAGGATCTACAAAGTCGAAACCTAGGAATTTGCTTTGGTTCATGGTGCAAATAAGTGCAGCAAAATCAAAAATAGATATAATAGATGAATTGAATCACTGCTAAAAGTCATAGTGTGCTTTTACAATCCTGCACAAAGGTCTCTTCTCTCTCCCTCCTGACGGTACAGTGGAGTCCCGTCCCAGAGTGTCCCTCTGCACCCCCCCAGAGGAAGCTGAGGGCTGGGTCTTTCTCAGAGGACTAAAGATGGACACCGGTTTGTATTCTTTTTCCCAGAGCGGCTATATTTGTCTCCATTGTTCAGAGGGGTGCTGGCGGGGGTCCATGATGAGGAGACACCAGCTCCTGTGTGTGTGTTGGGTGTGTGCGAATGTGCGTGCGTGTGTGTTGTAAACAATGAGCAATAAAACATTATACATTACAATCAGGGGAGTTTAACCCGTGCACACTGGACACTCACTTATTGGACAAATACATATTTGATCACATTTGTTTGTCACTATGGGCTGAGTGGATAGAACTCTTGCTTCTTAGCAAGAAGGTTTTGGGTTCACATTTGAAATAAAGTAAAAATAAAGTATGTAAAAATATATTGAAATTATTATTATTATTATTAGTATGCATGTATGCTTGTGTGTGTCTAAGTGTGGGGGTGCGTGTGTATGTGTGCATTTGTGCGTATGTGTTTATATGTATGCATGTGTGTATGTATGTAGTTGTATATGTGAGTGTGTGTGTGTTTGTGTGTATGTATGTAGTTGTATATATGTGTGTATATGTATAGTTTTATGTATCTCCATCAAGATACCAATACAAAGCTTTGTAAATATTGCAAATGCAAATTAATGCAACAACTTCTTCTCGATGAATTATTCAAATAAAAAAATAAACAAAATCTCAAATTCACAGTCATAACCATTGTTTCAACTTGTACCATTTCCTTTCACATTTCTCTTATCACGGTTTGGAACTCACAAACTCACAAACTAAATTACCAACAAGAAGTATCATATGTTTTCTGCACTGAGATAGAAAACTCAGATAAGCAGCTGGAATATGAGAGTGGAGGAGAAGAGCTGACCCTCTGACCCCTGCACTGATACATAAAAGGCTCTGATGGGACCAGGGGGGCAGGGGACGGATGGAGGTAAAGGCCCTGAACAAAGTCTATCACAGATAAAGGGGTGGGTCTTATTGTTAGGGCCCCTTTGAGAGAGGCACACTCCGGCACACACCTTCTGTCAACTCCTGGTCATGTCGGAAACTGGACACTCTGAACAATAACCAAACGGACAGAGAGCGAGTATTGAATGACATGTGTTTTAAAGGAAAGGGAATATTCAGGAATTTGGCCTCAAAAGAGCATCGAGGGTTTTACAAGCGCTGAGGGCATGTTGTGCCTGTTAATAACCAGTGTGTTATTGTGAGAGATGCTAGTTTCATATAACATGGAAGAAAAAAGTTCAAAATACTGGTTTGTTTGATCAAATCTCTAGACAATATGGCAGTTTAAGCCTGATTGGTTTCATTTAAGTAAGTAAGTAAGTCATCTTTATCTATATAGCGCCTTTCGCAGACCAGAGTCACAAAGCGCTTTACAATTGTTGTGGGCATTTCAATTTGGAGAGACGAGAAACGAAAATGGTTATGAGTATTTATTGAGGTGGTTTGGCGCCCTAGGCCCCGGTGCGGCCTTCAGATCGGAGAGGCTCCTGCGATGGAGCGCGTACAATCCCCCGGGACCTAGGCACTGGTGGCGGCAGATTGGAGGCAGATTGGAGGCAGATTGGAGGCAGATTGGAGGCAGATTGGAGGCAGATTGGAGGCAGATTGGAGGCAGATTGGAGGCAGATTGGAGGCAGATTGGAGGCAGATTGGAGGCAGATTGGAGGCAGATTGGAGGCAGGGTGAAGAGGAGGAGGAGGGGAGGCGGTGGTTGCGAGGCTTCGAGAAGGCCGAGAGTGGGAGTTGCTCCGCTTTTAAGCGGCTGCCTGTCCGGCACGGATGATTGGAAGGGGGCGTTTGCTGAGCGATAGGCTGGGGAAGCGAACCGGCCTGGAGGGGGTAGCTTTTGGCTGACGTCTACCAAATTGAATTTTCGCGAGCTACATTTCAATTTGGAGAGACGAGAAACGAAAATGGTTATGAGTATTTATTGAGGTGGTTTGGCGCCCTAGGCCCCGGTGCGGCCTTCAGATCGGAGAGGCTCCTGCGATGGAGCGCGTACAATCCCCAAAAAGGCTGTGTGTGTTGATGGAGTTTTGCAGCCTGGTTTGCAGGGAACAGACGTCGTGGCTACTCTATGCTGTGACCGCTATCGCTATGCTGTGACCGCTATCGCTATGCTGTGACCGCTATCGCTATGCTGTGACCGCTATCGCTATGCTGTGACCGCTATCTCTATGCTGTGAACCGTTTTGCGCTAACCATTTTTTGCTATGCTGTGACCGCTACACTAACGCTATGACCGCTACCACTGACGCTATGACCGCTATCACTGACGCTATGACCGCTATCACTGACGCTATGACCGCTATCACTGACGCTATGACCGCTATCACTGACGCTATGACCGCAATCACTATGTGCTGTGACCGTTATATGCGGTTATCTTTGAGTGCCGGGACGTGAGCGCTCGCATCACGATCAACCGGACGCTGCGGCAGGGTTATCTTTGAGCGCTGGGACGTGAGCGCTCGCATCACGATCAACCAGACGCTGCGGCAGGGTTATCTTTGCGCGCTGGGAACGTGAGCGCTCGCATTACGTTCCGTCAGACGCTGCGGCAGCGGAGAGTGTTTGAGAGAAATGCGTGCCGCCACCAGAATCTTATTGGTTCACTTACTTTGTTTGAGATGAAGGTTGAAAGGGTCAGGGGACATAATGTTGGGTGAAAGAGAGCGACCTTTGTGTAAGCTTCCACTACGTCGAGATTATCACACATGACCGAGATCCTCTTTCTCTGCCACGCGTGATTCCACAGCGCGCAGGCCACGACCACTGGGAATATCTCGTGTAGGGCAGAGGAGATGCTTCGGTGGAAAGTAGCGGCCACGGCCCGGCAACCCAATGGTCCTGGAAGAATCCCCCAAAACCCACGGAAGGGGCACGTCCGTGTAGAAGCGGAGACCTGGAGGGGCAGAGACATGTCGGAGAGGGCCATTGATGTTGCAGGCGCCCTTACGCTTAGAATCTTGGGTTGGAGAGTAGGTAATCAGGACAGTAGGAAGGTCGGGAAAAGCCGTGTCTCGGACCGCACGAAGGTTGAGTGAGCAGTAGTAAAACGCTTAAGCAGAGAAGCCATGGAAGGCGAGCAGGAAGATGCTGCGAGGAGGGCAGACATGTACCTGGAAGATGAGCCGGAGTTCAGTGCCGCTGCAGGATGGGCAGCATGATTGGGAGCCTGCGATCAGAAGAGTGAAGAACACAGGTATGGATGCCTTTGATTAGGAGTCCGATTGACGGCTCAGCGCAGCTACTCGGCCAGCTGCATCTGATAGAATCGGAAGATTAAGTAGAGAGATGAAGCATGACCGCCGAAGCGACCCTGGGAGCACGGGTGCGAGTCCAGTGCAGCGCGGCATACTCTGCCGGGCTGCCTCCATTAGAAGCAGGATAAGCTTCTGAGAGAGTGGGTTGCAGCAGTAGCAGTAGCAGCAGCGGCAGCAGCAGTAACCTCAGATAATAACGGCAACGACCTGTATCAGCCGCGGCAGCAGCAGCTGCAGCATCCGTAGATAATAACGGCAAAAACCCTGTATCAAAGCCACGGCAGTAGAATATGTTGTAGCTGTTTAGTGTTTCAGTAAGAGAAGCGAAGTGAAGAGAGATGACGAAGTACAGGAAGCAGCAGCAGCACGGCAGTAGTAGCAGTATGAAGCAGCAGCGGCAGCAGTAGCAGCAGTAGCGGTAGCAGTATGAAGCAGCAGAAGCAGCATCAGCGGGAGCAGCAGCACCACGAAGCGATTCATACGAACAGACAGACGTGTCGCGCCAGTGTGCGCTGCTTGTCTCCATGAGCCAGGTTACATACGTGTCTGGAAGAGCCGAGCCACAGAGACAGGTGCAGCCTGGGAGCCTGCGGAACGGCAGCGGCACATGTAGTAGTAGAGCAGCAGGAACAGGCAGCAGGGACAGACGGCAGCAGGAGCGGCAGCAGGAACAGGCAGCGGCAGGAGCGGCAGCAGGAACGGCGGCGGCGGGATCGGCATCAGTAGGAACGGCAGCGGGGACCGGCAGCAGCGGCGGTCAGAGAACCAACCCACGGTTGTTTAACAGCCTGAGGAAATAAATCAACCCGAATCCGAAACATTCCTATGCGAATAACAGACGTCCCCTGGAGCCATCTTCTGCTTTGGTTATGGCAGATGCGCATGAACGATCACTGATCCATGCGTTCATAGCTCCAACACTACTTCACACCCATTGCAGATTCACGTTCGGCCCTTTTTCTTCCTGCTGCACTTTCAAAATGCAACACTGCAGTTAGTTACCTAATTTAATACCAGCGACCTAGCTATTTAATGCATGGTTTTACTGCAAGTGGCGGAACATATCTGAATAATGCACATAGCTCCTCGTATATCCCTCAGACGATAGAGATTGATGCCATTTAATATGCATTGCCCCTCAGTTAGCTCAAACACATGTGAAACGGAGCCTGCAGACCAAGCTCGGGGCGAAAAAACTGGCGCCTGCAGTCAAGTGCGTAGGGCAAAACCAATCGCCTGCAGCCCAGAACTCTGGGATTAATCTGTCCGCGGTCAGCACGCTCACTGTACTCACATGCCAGGAGACTTGGGAAAAGCAACGGGACAACGCGGCACCGCCAATCGAGGCAGGCACACGCACGGCACCGCCAGACCGTCTGCGCGCGGCAGCAGACCACGAGGAACGAGCAGCACAGAAACCCGCGGAGGGCCCCGCGGAGCAGCCCGCAGAAAGAGCCCGCAGAGGAGGAGAGCAGTGGGGATATGCGAACCACAGCAGTGCAGGGACGTGGAAGAGGAGCAGACCAGTGCAGGGACGCGGAGGAGGAGCAGACCAGTGCAGGGACGCGGAGGAGGAGCAGACCACAAGCAGCCAGACGGAGGACGCCAGGGACGCGCCGAGTAGCGTGAGTAGACGAAAACGATTACTCCAGACGATTCTCTGCAAGGCTTCAGGAGCTTGCGAGGCTTCGAGAAGGCCGAGAGTGGGAGTTGCTCCGCTTTTAAGCGGCTGCCTGTCCGGCACGGATGATTGGAAGGGGGCGTTTGCTGAGCAATAGGCTGGGGAAGCGAACCGGCCTGGAGGGGGTAGCTTTTGGCTGACGTCTACCAAATTGAATTTTCGCGAGCTACATTTGTCTCTCACTCCACCCAGAGATACAGGAGGAGCATGCCAGACCTATTGTTCATGGTTTTTAGAGATAGGGGAAACCGGAGCACCCAGAGGAAACCTACACGGAGAAAAGGAGAACATGAAAACTTCACACATAAAGGTGCTGGAGGTGTATTTGAACCCACAACCCTTAGCACAATCGCTAACCACTACACTGACACAAACATGAATAAGTCATAAAGAGAAAATGAAGTCTGAGGCACTCTGTTGAAGTGAAAAAAGGAAAGTCCTTTAATGAAATGGTCCGTCATGAATAAGTCATGTTTGTACAGTGCTATATCTGCCACACTTTTGTTTAACCCTCACTAATGAACAGCTAATAAAAAGCTGTTAAGTGTACAATTTATAGTTCTTAATGGGTGTTCATTTAGCTATTTAATTGCAAAATCCACTCTAAAACGTCTGTAAAAATTTGCAGATTTCTTCAAAAATTCACAAACACACATCTCTGAGTTGATTGTGACGTGGTTGCCCTATATGACTTGCATGTTGCAGCCACACCTGAGTCCAGGGCAGAGGAAGTGACCAGGCTTCACTGTCCATCCTATTATAGAGCAGAGGAAATGACCAAGTCCATCTACAGACTAAATATTTTGAGACCTGGATGGGGGCTTTGCTGCACTTCAATTTCCAACTCAACAATAAACAATCCTTGAACCAAATATACACCTGGATTTTAACTTTTCATGCTGGTATAAACTAGGGCTGGGAAAATGAAATTAATTTGAATATTAAAAAAAATCACATCCGAACGAATATTAGACAGCCCTTACTATTCGAATATTATACTGACATGGGCTTAGATTCTAAAGGGGCTATTATATCGTTGTCCAATAGCCCTGGTTGACTCTTGGTTAAACAGACCAGACTGTGATGGACCCCTAATGTAAAAGCTTCTGCTTCTGGGAGTTCCATTTTCACAATGTAACACATGTACTTTTAGGGACTGTGTGAATTGTGAATAAACTAAACTAAACTAAACTAAAACCAAACTTACCCCACAACTTTGAAACACAGGTTCTTCTATAATCACGTCCCAATAAAAAAGTCTGTTTAATGTAAACAGTTTGGTAACATTATATATTGTATGTAGAGTGTTTCATTTATTTCATATTTGAGAGAAAACACAGCCCCTGTCTTCCCTGCAGGCCTACTGTACAATCCATAAAACTATCACAAAACACTGATATTAATTGAGCCCTGGGACTGGAGATTGTTGTATTGTTCGGGGTCGCTCTCGTGCACTTGTAAGACTTGAGGAGGAAGAGGCCTTTGTTGACGTCTGGCCCTGTTCCAGCTCCATCTTTGTCTGTTTCTCTGTTTCCCGCAGTCAGCTCAGAGTTCAAAGTAAAAATAGGTGTGCGCGTCAGTTTCCTTACTGTACAAACATGTTCAAATGTGTAGGAAAGCCAACGGGCACACGTCCTTCATGACCAATGAACTGTGAGATGAGAAAACGTTTATTTAGTGACAAAGCAAGGAGGCTGAAATCACAAATAAC
Organism: Knipowitschia caucasica; assembly: GCA_964034765.1. Classification (NCBI taxonomy): domain Eukaryota; kingdom Metazoa; phylum Chordata; class Actinopteri; order Gobiiformes; family Gobiidae; genus Knipowitschia; species Knipowitschia caucasica. Next base: position 15,121,298 of record OZ035837.1, on the reverse strand, counting down.
AATTACAATGCATCTATACGTAAGGGAGATTTAACTCTTTTTTTCTTTTTCTTCAAGGGTTAGGGTACATATTTATTAATGTATTTGTCATGTTTTTGGATTTTCTAACATATAGGAGCACTAATAACAATGCAGTTTGATTGTAAAAGTGCCTACAACCAAGTGAGATGCCCCAAAGAGGTAGATTTAAGTTCCAGGCTTCAAGTATTACACTACTTAAAAAAATAATGTGCAATTTTTGGTTGTTGAGATTTTATTCATGCTACAATAGTGTTCCTTCATCAAACAAAGGCCTGCAGGGGTTTTTAGATCTCTCCACGCCAATATTATTGGCACAAACACATCACTCAGCCCCTTCTGTCTAAATCAGGGGGAAGGCAATTATTTTCTTTGAGGCACCACGTTGGAATATTACTTTTTTGTGGAGTGCCAAACCCAATTTCACCTGGTTTAATGAAAAAAAAAAAGGTATCAATTTTTTTCTCTGTGTTTAAAACTTCCCACTTTGTAAATGAATGCTCTTCAACCCTCTCACAGCAGCCAACACCAGTGGGACCAGGTGACATACAGTAAATCGTGGGAGGATCTGAACAACAAACATTAGGTTCAAAGACCAATGCTCTACCAACTGAGTGACTGTCGCCCCCAAAAAATTCATTTGGGGATCTTTTACTTGTATCCAGATGGTAAATCCGTCACTGGGCCTTTGCACACATTTCCAAATCCTCACATAACTTTTGCCGGTAAATATTTCTCACAGACATACAGACAGACAGACCACCTGGGCAGAGGTAATTGGCTCTAAACTAGGACTAGTCTGACTTTGGACAGTTGCCATAGTTACCAGGAACGATTTTTCAGCTGCCCTCAACCACAATGCTAAACTATAGACTCTCTGGAATGCTGTGATGTCACTCGAACGCTTTAATCTGTTCATTGACCACTCTACTGCCCTGAGCCAGCACCTTCTTCCCACAAACTCCCATATCCGCTGTCGTGTCCCAGCAGGTGATTGTCCTCTCGCCCTGGTGGTCAGCTGTCCCCCCTGCCCCCCCATTCCCTCAGACAGACCAGTGACCACCCACTCGGTCATGTGTTATCAGCAGCGGCGGTGTTTTGACAGTAGACCAGTCCATCACCTCCGTCAGCCCCCGTGCCCAGGCCTGTGTTTGCGGAGCGGGGACCCAGAGAATAGACCAGAGCTGAGAAAACATGCGGGAGGAGGAGTGAGGGGGTGCAGGGCTGACCAGGCAAATACCGGGACAATGGACGAACATGAATGTGTGGTGGTTTACACGAGAGAGCGGAGAGACCAGAGAGACAGGTCAAAGATGGGACAGGACGTGAAGGAAAGAAAGAGTGAAAAAGTTCACAAATGAACCAGGACCATATGAACCAACTGGGACTCTGAGGAAAAAGTCAGTAAGTAAGTATAGGGTCTGGTCTGGTCTCCTGCTGGGACTCTGGGAAGCACAGGGTCTGGTCTCCTGCTGGGACTCTGGGAAGCACAGGGTCTGGTCTCCTGCTGGGACTCTGGGAAATACAGGGTCTGGTCTCCTGCCGGGACTCTGGGAAGCACAGGGTCTGGTCTCCTGCTGGGACTCTGGGAAGCACAGGGTCTGGTCTCCTGCTGGGACTTTGGAAAACACAGAATCTGGTCTCCTGCTGGGACTCTGGGAAGCACAGGGTCTGATGTCCTGCTGGGACTCTGGGAAGCACAGGGTCTGGTCTCCTGCCGGGAATCTGGGAAGCACAGGGTCCGGTCTCCTGCTGGGACTCTGGGAAGCACAGGGTCCGGTCTCCTGCTGCGACTCTGGGAAGCACAGGGTCCGGTCTCCTGCTGGGACTCTGGGAAGCACAGGGTCTCACTCAATTTAGAAAGCTCAGCCACACACAGCTAAAGAGAATGATTTTCATCCTGGACTAAAACAATGTCCATTATGTAATAACCTGTAAAAAATGTCATAATTGCTAACTAGAATATTACCCTGTTTACTTGTGGCTTTAAATAAAAAGTTAAAGCCTTAAAAAAATTGGCCCCGGGAAATCCATTTTGGTCTGTCTCTAATTACCGTGCTTTAAAGAGTGATGAAAGTGAATGAAAATCAAACACTATGCAACTACAGTATATTTACAATCACAGTTACAAAGTTGGAGTAATGAGAGAAAGTTACGAGAGGCCTTGGAAAGCGTCCTCAAGTCCGGAGCCTTGAGTGGCTTCTTCACGACTAACTCTTATCTTATCTTTACATACAATTGGCTTCTCAAAAAGGCTCAAATTTCAAGAGAGAATTTACCCATCCACTCAATCTAGTGTTTGTTTAGATGAGATAAGAGAGCCCTATCAAAGACCATATCACGCTTGCGTCTGATAAATGGTTGTTATCTATTGTGTATCTCAAAATGTTGATCTAAAATGACTTCACGAAAGGTGTTTGAAGAGGAGGCACATTCATTTAACTGGACTACAGTGAGAAATAGTATGCCAGAAATGAAGCGGTCGGAGAATCAGGGTCATTAAAATACTCAAGACTTCCTTTGCATTACACCAAATCAATCAAGATCAACAAAAACCATTTCACAGAACATAATAAGACACATAACAACTAAGAAGACAAGGTTCTCTAAGTTCATGTTTTTAAAAGGGGTTGGATAAAGCAGACGTATATAACCTTCCAAAAAACCCTTACTTATTCAACACTGAGACATGAGAAAATCTCCCAAAAATAAAATACAGCAGCACACAATACAATATGGCAGCCATTCCCAAACTCAGTAACACCGAGGCCCCCTTAAAAATCTGACGGGTCTGCGTGGCCCCCCAAAATAATAACCAAGAAGACAACATTAAGAATAGGCTCTTCCGGTTATTTTATTTTGGGGAAATAGCCTCTGCTACAAACATTGTAATACAAAAATGATTACAGTGGATTATTCAAGTCAAATAATGAACACAAATATTTTAATATTACAAACAAAACATTATAAATTTAACATTAAATAATTATGTTATTTTTTTAATTTTTTTTATGACCTCCCGCGGCCCCCCTGCAGTACCCTCGCGGCCCACCAGGGGGCCGCGGACCCCACTTTGGGAGACACTGCAATATGGAATATATGGATGGAGACAAGACAACACACAGCTAACAAAGCCAACACTAGGGGGCACACTTTCCCACAGCCTGCATAGATATCCCAACAAAGTGCTGACCGAGAAGCAGCTCATTCTTGCCAAAATGCCTGTGCAACACTTAAAGGCTTGTATCCAATATAATGTTTATTTTTTTTTACAAATTTAAGCTGTTTTTGTTTGTCACTTTCTCACTTCTTAAAGAGCGACTTAACACCTGTGCCCAGCCTTACCCCGCCCACATGAAGATTTGAAAATTTTCTCTAAAAAGGGCGTTGAAAAAGGGACAAGAAGGGGGGCTTAGATTTGGGCGTGGTCTGGGCTGTGATTGACAGCTCACTTGTCACACAAAAAAAAACAGACAGTTGTCATTGCTGCTTAAAGCAATAGTTTACAGACCAGAAAGTCTCATTCCACCCTTGTTTACACTCTAAGATAATTGTAAAGCTACACACCTGAACCTAATCACACTCAATAATCTCAGAATGACTCGTGTAATTTAATTTTAATCCACTAGATGGCGCCAGAATACTCCAAACTGCAGCTGGGGCGTGTGTGAGAGTTGAATGGGTTTATATCACTGGCTCTGACAGACTGACGTCACACAAAACAACTGATGTCATAGAGAACTTCAGAGTCAATGGAGAGGCCAGAACCAAATTCAAATGTAGTACCACCAAAAAGGTAGAGAGGGCACCACACAGCGTTTTTTGGCTAAAAAGTGATATTTTATCTAATTTGAACTAAAATGTCAAAAAAATGACCAGGATATGTAGACAGCACTACAATAAACATACTTATGCAGTTTATGAGTTAAAAAAAGTTGATTTGGTGTTTAGTCGCTCTTTAACTCCATATACAGTATATATTCAAATCAATTTATTTTTGTATGACCCTAAATTGCCACACAACAATCTCGGAGGGCTTTATGAAGTTGTCAAGTCACCATTACAGGTCAGAGAATCAAGAAGTTCTAACACAGAAAAATGCGATGATTAAAAAAAAAAAACAAAGAGCTATTGGTCCATATGGGGCAGATGACCAGTGTCCATAATTGTTACAAATGTTGTTATTAGATTACTGTAAATGGGTTATTTGACCATATTCCCATAATTTTAACGTTCTTGGCATTGTTTCTCGGTTTCAGTGCCAAAAAAACGCAATTAGTAATCCCAAAAAGTGAAACAATGTCTAACGTCTTTGGTCATAGAAAAACATTTATTCTCACTAAACACACACTTACATATCGCAGTTTGCATTCCCAATACCCCACAGCTCATTCAGTCGGTTTATTTCTCTAAAAATCCAACGTGGAATGAGGAGGAAATTGCATCTTTTATAACCGTCCAATCAAACCTAAACACCGAACATACATTGAAAATAAGCAACGACATTTTTTAGGCCGCCTTCAAAGTATTTCAACCCGTCACGCGATCCATGTGTTGAATGACGACACCGGTTTTGCCCCGACTTCTCTGGTGGATAAATATTGGCCGGTGGAAGCAGTGTAAAAGTATAGACCGGTTTCTCCATTTGAACAAACTGTGCTCATGTTTGTCTTTCTGTAATCACTGGTTTAAAGGAGCCGAGTGTTGAGTGAGGCCAGGAAGAATACAGAGGTCACAGATCTCAATGTAACGGACTTTATATACTGTACATGAACCCGGGCTGGTGTCTGTCAGAGCCTGCCCATTCCATACACTTTGATACAATTTCATATTTTGTTTAGGTTTTTCTCCCTTGCCAAATGCTCCACCTATTCTAACAATTATTGCATTATTTATCTTCCATGTATAGACCCATCCGGTGTCTGAGACGTGTGAATTCTTGATGGCGTCTTCGGTCCAATCCTCCTGGTTGATATGAAGCTAATGCTCAGCCCTTGATAGCCTGAAGCTGTTCGTTTGTTATTTGAAAGCATTTGTTCAAGAAGGGGGTGAAACTTTATGTGTATGGCATTGCAATAGATCATACTTTTCACAAAACTACTTGGTAAAGGTAAAATTGTAAGCCTCTCTGATATTTGTTTAATGTCACTTATGTTTTCTTGCAAAATCAGGACATACTCCAAGTAACCATTTGAAACTATACTTCTACTGTTGGACTATTTTAACGGGAAGCCAAAGTTGCAAAATTCACTGAAAGTTTCTGAAAGTTACCCATGGAGCTATATTCGCAAGCAACATGGAAAAAACGCAATATATCCTCGTTAATATTGTTATCATAATTTCTTTATTCACAATCAACACCAAAAAGACACCAAAAGACATATCTCACATACATAAATTCTGACTTATAACACAGCTATACCAGTGTTTCCGTCACAGAGACTGGTATTGCGAGCACAAGACCTGGGGTTTACCAGCGCCACCACCAAAGAGTTCTCAGAGTCCGTGAGGCGATAAATAGTATATAATGTAATAAAACATTGAATACAGAACTTTTTCAGTCCTGCTCCACACAGCCTCAGTCTTGGATCCACAGCCTCAATCCTGGATCTACAGCCTCAGTCCTGGATCTACAGCCTCAGTCTTGGATCTACAGCCTCAGTCTTGGATCTACAGCCTGTGCCGTCAGTGAAAGTGGGTCCCTCTAACTTTTTCCCACTGGGTTTTTGAGTCGTTCCTTGTCAATACATAGTTCCCACAGACCAATGAATGTCACATGACCTCCTCGGAGACGCCATCTTTGATGGCACGCTGCTGTGTTTGTGCATTCCATTAAACAGAAGAATGAGAATAAATGTAGATATTCAAACGCAAATTGGAAAAAAAGGGCAACTTTTGAGCAAATAATTGTATATTAATACAATGGCACCACAGTTTAACGTGCTACGGACATGTTTTACATATTTGATCAAATTATGCAGCAAAAATTAACAAGCAATGCAAACATTTCTCAAAAACTTTAGATTTAATACCAGTTGGAGCTCCATTTAATTATTTTAATTATATTAACAATTAATTTAATTAATGCTAATGCCACACGGACACTCTGGATTGCTGTTATTGTTTATTTCCGCGTTTTTGACCGTATGTTTTGGTGAATGGTGGGCAACTGATTTTTCCAGGCGTAAAGAGCAGTTTATTTTATGACACAGATCTTTTTACAGAAGCAATGCTGTTTGTGAACATTGTTTTAGCCCACCATAGAACTATTATTATCTATTTAATACATTTACGTTGCCCTCGAGAGCCTCGGACGCGACACCAATCCTCCTCATAATAAAGTAATCTAACGCTAAATAATGAAACTCTCAAGTTACCAGCTATCAGCATACACAAGTTAGTACTGAGTAAATTACGTCTGTCAACACATTATAAGATACGATACGCACCTGACACAAAGTGCTCCGAGCATATTCCTGCGTGTTTTGAGGGAGTTTCTCGCCTGTTTATCTTCGCAAGCCATAACCTCCGTCGTTGTTCTGACAAAAGCTTAGTCTTCTCACATTCATGAAGTCTAATGATGGGTATACTGTAAAATCCAAGTTTAACGGAACCTCCGGCACGATTTGAACATCCATTGACCCAGCAGGAGATGACCATTTTCAACTTTATCACGACATTAACACGTTTCAGCTTCTTTTTCTATTGTTTTGCCCACAGAATGCCAACACAAATGGTGCCGGGTCGGCAAATCCCCGTATGTAGTGACGTCATGTGGGAACTATGTATACAGGAGGGTCTAAGGACAGTGTTGATCCAGGACAATTACTAACATTTATGGACATTGGTGGTCATTTACTTTTGAGTGCGCTGGAAACTGGAATTTGTTTTGTTTTTGTTTTTTTCTACCTGAGATGTTGCTGCAGTACAGTGTTCATGGTTTTGCACTGGAACTGGACTAGACTAGGAATTGAACCAGAGCAGAGAAAATGGTCCAAACTCTATCGATCTATCTATCTATCCTGCTCCCTATGGACCAATGGCTCTATGTATGTGTTATTTTGGCATTTCCTGTTTTTTTTTTAGGAATCGGTAAAGCCCTCCGAGACGACTGCTGTTGTGATTTAGGGCTACACTCTAATAAAATTGGATTGATCTAAAAGAACTGATTGAGATTGAGGACCGTGAATGGCCTGAGCACCTGTTTCCGTGTGACATGTGATCCTCCCATAGAAGTCCTCACACACAGACGGACCTCTGCGTGACGCTCCGGGAGTGACGGACAGGACCAGGTGGACACATCACCGTGGAGCTGTCCCCCGCGGAGGTCTGCTCTGGTGGTCATTCCATCAAACCGCTCCGTCCAACACAAATAAATAAACCCCACCGGAGATGTGTACTGCAGGATTCCACCAAAAGCACCCGTGAGAGATCAGGCTGTTTGAAGCGGGAATATTTAGTAAACAAAGCCGTCTTTTCTTGTTGTTAGCTTTTTCACTGAGGCCTGCAGCAACAAACCCCCCCACCCCGATCACCTTCAGCAGATTTTTATTGTTTTCATTTGAACCAAAATGCCTGCGAAGAACATGCTAAAACTCTCATGCATTAAAGAAAAGGTTGCATATGTGAAGAACAGGGACTGCATATTCCAAAAACAAATAATAATGAAAATGTCATGACTTAAACAAACGGGAATGACTAAACTGAGATTCAATGTGGGTGATATGAAACAATGAATTTTTTTTAAAAATCTGAATCTTAATCATCTATCACCGTTTTAAACTTAAACATTTGATAAATGATTACGGTTCAAATTCATTTTTTGTCCAATAGTTTCTGTGTTGCAATGCCAGTTACAGAACAGCAGGAATGAGGAATACGCAACACAAGATAAATGAACAATAACTCCATACAAAAATAAAATAAAATCTCCACCTTTAGCATAATAATTATAAATGTCATCTCTATAAATGATGCCAAAACCCTGCAGCTTTTATTAATTACATAGAGGCTAAACAGACAAGTTCGAAGTCTGGCTCGCGGGCCAATCATGACCCTCTGCATCATGTTGAGTGGCCCGGTGATTTGCTAACCCAAAATACAGTTGAGATGAAATAAAAAAACAAGGTCACAGTGTCATCCAGCCAACTCCAGCATCGCCATGACAGGAATTCAGTCAATTAGTTGGCTTCATCTCATCATACACCTGAATGTATTTGTGATCGTGGCACACAACTCCATTAATGACGTGAGTGATAAAGTAAAATCATTCAGCCAACTTCAGCTCGGTCAAATGTGAATCAATGAAAATAATGTCTTAGCTCATTTTAGGGCACGGTGGCTGAGTGGTTAGCATACAGCAAGAACATCCTGGGTTCGATTCCACCTCCAGACAGGGCCTTTCTGAGTGGAGTTGGCTTGTTTTCCTTGTGTCTGCTTAGGTTTCCTCTTGGTGCTCCAGTTTATCCTACCACTAAAAACATGTAGAACAGCTCCCCTCTCTCTGGGGCCAGCATCCCCCCGGATATGAGATTCTGAGTAAAAGTTCAATTATACAGCTGAAAACAGTCCAAATCCAGATCAAAACAGTTTTAACATCTGCGCTGTCTGCCCCTGGATACATGCGTGCGGGGCAGACAGCTGTGCAGGACTTCTCTGGTGTACAGGTTGTCATCTGAACAATGTTTTTAGTCTTGGTGACTCTATTTTCACATCTGAAAGGATTAGGGTGCTGACTGTCTCTTTGTCAACCACATTTTATATTCATTATTTTATTTAAATTACAAAAAGACATCTAACAAACAGTAACAATTGAAATTCATGAAGACAATTAGCATAACAATTCACAGAGGCAATTAACAGCTGTGTTAAAGGCTGAATAGTTTTTTTCAGTCTTGGATAGTTCTGAAAATGGTCTTTGGTCAATGACAGCCCAAGGAAAGTTTACATGTCTGCAGGTTGTGAATTTGAAAGTCTGGAAAAAAGGAAATACAGTTTTCTGTCTGTAAAGAATGGAGAAATGGTGTACCTCACTTTCAACGCCAATCCCAGCTCTCGATCCATGGTTTTCAAATGTATTATGCCACAGTAAATTAGATAGATTTTATACCAATTTCTTGCTTCTTTATTATGCTAAAACCATAGATTTTATGTTATGTTTTTTAGTTTTTATTTGTAAAGCTTAGCGTACATCGGACTGGCAACTGATTATATCCGTCGCATATGAGTTGCTGCCCCGCACACATCGACAATCTGACGAAAACGGGCAACTCCTAGTATCAGACCAGTCTCGGGAATAACAGCGCGTACATCGACAGCAACTGGCCTCAACTACAGTGTGTTTTCTGACATAAACTGTTGCGGGCTCGCAATACACGCAATACACACACGTTGTCGGAGCGGCGCATGGAGCGCGCACATCGGGTCATATCTCCGAAACTGAGGACAACTAGTTGCCGAAAAGTAGAACACGGGCAACTGACTGAAACTGGAGACCGACTGATCATCTCCAGTTGTAAGAGCGCGCACATCGACCGATTTCAGCAACTGATCATCTCCCACCATCTCCTCTCAGTTGCCAAAAGCCGCCTTGCAACTTGTTGTCCCCAGTTTCTCTGTCGATGTACGCTAGGCTTTAGAGAGTTTAATGTAGAGTACAGAGCTGTGTTCATTTATCTTGTGCTGTGTGCTCCTCATTCCTACTGTTCTGTAACCGGTGATGCAACACTGAAATTTCCCCACTGTGGGACCAATAAAGGATCTTTTAATCCTAAACACCAACAACATTAAGATTTACATCAAAAGCGTTTACTATCTGCTTCACATTCACACTCCCAGCATGCACCTCTCTGGTACAAAGCATGTCCACATTTGTCGCTTTGATTCAGGACATGACTCAATCGTGTGCGTTCCTCTTGAGAGCGTGAGGCGTGACCCGCTGACCACACGCCGCATTATCCGTGTCACCGAGAGCGAATAAAACATGTGGACAATCCTCAGGGGGAGACGTGGGCGCGCACCTGTTCCACCGCAGACCGCCCCGATGACTGAACACTGGGACACTTCACTGCTGCTGTCACACGGAGAGGTTTCAATGATTAGGTTTTTGTACTTTAGCCTTGCTTCTTCATCATGCCATAGTGGGAGATTTGAAACTTTTTTGCTTATTATGCTAAAGTCGGAGATTTTAAACTGCTTCGTTTTATGCTAGAGTTTGGGATTCTATTTCAAATTATGATCGTAAAGAGCATTTATCTTGTACTCCTCATTCCTACTGTTCTGTAACTCGTGATGCAACACTGAAATGTCTCCACTGTGGGACTTAATCTTAATAATCTCAATGTTTGTTGTTTTCTTTAGATTAGGGAAGCTCACATATGTCCCCATCCCTTAAGTCAAAATTATTGATATTCAAACTTGTATTCAATTCACTTATTTTTGTGTAGCCATAAATCACAACAGCAGTCGTCTCGGAGGACTTTACAAAGTTGCTGATTCAACAACAACAGATCAGAGACGTTAACAGTTCAAACACAGGAAATGATCAATAAACACTGAGGAGCCATTGGTTTATACCAGGGGTCTCCAACCTGTGGCTCGGGAGCTACCAGATAAGTATAAATATAGGGTATTACAGTATTATGGTATGTTTTAAATGTGTGCTCCATGTTTTGTTGTAATTATTAGATAGATTTTTAGTACGACTGGAAAAAAGTATTAGCTCTCTGCCTCTTCTATTGTATAAAAGTAGCTCTCTGATTGAAAAAGGCTTTAAATTTAGAGATTTCATGACACTTTGAAGCAACTGTGGTTAAAGTTCTAACTCATCATTCAACAATATGCACAACTTTTCCACTGCATGTTTTGATTTCTGAAGATCAAGCTACTGGCACTGTGGCAACTGCTGATTGGAGGACTCCATTCCTCCATGCTGTATAAAATTTGTATCATCATTGTTTGTGTTCGTGTTCGTGCTGTCTCTACCAACGACAATAAAACATGTTTTCTGTCTGAATTAAAGACACGATCCCAGACTTTGTCATCTTCTTCATACCTATTCACACATCCTCACAGTTTCAGTCTGTACTCTTCAGTTCAGAGATTGGAGAAAAAATGTGAGATCATAAATGCATTTTAAATGTTAACAGCCCTGTCACCAAAAGACATTCACCTTTCTATGATTTACACATTTAGTTCTCTATAAGACTGTTCTTGATTTTAGCTGGATAGAAAGATAGATCAATAGATAGATACTTCATTGTTCCCCTGTAGGAGAAATTCAGGCGTCCATCAGAACACATCCATCCATTCAAACACACAAATAAATACATCTAACAATTACTAACAATGGCAATAAAGGCACAGTCCACACAATCACAAATCTATTCTAAAAGTCTTTATTAAGTCCTCGCCAACAGCTCTGCACCAATCACCACCACACTCCCCTCAAATAGAGTTTTCGCAGTAGAGTTGGTTATCCGTCCTCTCTGTCACTGTTATTTAGGAGAGCTTGTTAACTCCAAATTTACCTCCCAGCGGAATGTGCCGTTCCGGAGCTTTCTCTGCTGCCCACTGGAAATACCCTGGGGGCCACAGCGGGACGTCCTGACCCCAGGGGAGCGAGAGTGCAGGCCGGGGGTCTCAGGTGGCGGGTAACGTTACGGCCGGACTACCTGGGTGGTGTCGACGGGACCATCGAGGCTAAAGAACCTGTCAAAAGTCAAACAGGGAGAAGTCGCTGGTGATTGGACAAGACGCCTGTGGGGTCCAGATTTAGGCCCGGGTTGGTTTTGTGGCACGCTTTAGCTAATTAACAAGTGTTTTTGGTTCCACAAGCGCGAGGATGTGAGGTAAATGAAGTCGCTTGGCCCTGTCAAACTCAAAGACGTGTCAAAATGTGTTGTGCAAAAGTCAAGGTAAGTAAGTAAGTCATCTTTATTTATATAGCGCATTTCACAGACCAAAGTCACCCAGTATGGTTTACAAAGGCGTATGCTGCTGTCCTTTTTGTGAATATTTACAGCTACTAACACAGCAATGATTCAAGTATAGTTATGGCTGACTTTTAACTGCCCCCTTTCAAACCAATAGAATTGTGAGAAATCCCCGAAAATAGTGAGTTAGTGACACAACTCACAATTTTTTTCTATTTTTTTACCTTTATTCACTTTTAATATGTGCTAAAAACTGGTGAATATAACTGAAATGCAGCAGAAATACTGTATGATGAAAATTGACCAAATGCTAACTGTTAGCAAGTAAACATGTTGCTATGGTAACTAGCACTTGCTCTGTTCTGGTTGAAAAGCAAGCCCACGTTTCACCCTGGAGAAACTACCCACATTTCAAAAGTAACAGATAATTTCACAAAGGCAGGGCAAGGCAAGTTTATTTGTGTAGCACAATTCATACAGAGGGCAACTCAAAGTGCTGAACAAAACAAGATAGAAGCAATCACACAAGGCATTGAAATAAATAATCACATACATTAAAGAGAGTGAAAATAATATCCATCAGTTGTACAGAAATAAAGACCCAGAATGTCACAAAGTTATGAAGACCAGAAATATACATACGGCCAGTAATGACGCTTTCAAAACTAAAAGCCGTCAAAATGACTGCTCTGGGAGTTCTAGTGTTTACATTTTGTAACTTTCAAACCAAAAAAAATTGAACTACGCGATACAGTCCGTCCAACTAGTTCCTCGCTCTCAACAAAGTTTGGTTCTACGTTCACATTAATGTATTTTTGGCCTCTGTCACATCTTTGGATCAGCTGTTTCAGACTGAAAAGTGGAAAAAGAGAGGACCACCCTCACTCAGCCAATCAGCTTACCGCCCACGGCCTCAAATAGTGACACACACAGGCTCAATAGTGATCTATTTACATGAACAAAGACAAAAACAAAGACACCAGACTCAAAAAAGAAATCACCGATCATCAGAACCACCACAGACACTGTTACTTGCCCCAAGCGCTACCGTTTTGCATCGCTAGCTTACGCCATAACATTTTACATGGGATACTTTCTACTTTTTTCTATATAAAAGCAACAGCAATTCTTCTTAATATTATTTGAGCGCAAGACTGGCTACAAACACATCCATACATCAGAAATCTCTATATTGATCTAAAATAGTTGATGGATTATTTGGCCACTTTTTTGTATCCAACTTTCCAAGGGCACCGTCCCTCAGCTCTGCCACAGTCTGTAAAGTGATAAATGAGAGCATTTGTACACGAGACTATTGGTATTTGTCAGCATTATGTCTTTATGAAGATAGAACGTGGCCCTCGACTCTAATACTGGTAAAAAGAACACCGCTGTTTTGCGCCGGATACTTGTTGAAGAAGTCCACCGAAAGCCAAGGTACATAACTTGTTTTATTTTTACATTGAATTCTTGTAAAAGTAAAAATGTTGAATGAACAAATCAGACCACAACAATCTGTCTTCTTCTTCTTAGTGTTTCTTTATGCAAGAATTACAAGTATATTTTTACCTTCCACACTCCCAGACCCTTTGATTGTAGAAATTATTAGTTCTGTAGTAATTTTCTAACATTTGATTTCAGTTTTCTCCAACAATCAAAGCCAAAATCCTCACTTTACGACTTCTCATGAAAACTATTGACTTACATTAACTTGTTTATTGCGCAGAACTGAATGTGTGTCGCGTCTCGTTCAGTTTGACAGATTTGTGTGTGTCCCATGGGTGAAAGTGGCTTCTTTAGGGTGTAGGGTGACACTGCTAAACGGCCCGGTGTCACCCAAAGGTGCCCTGGTGCATTCAGGAGGTGTCAGAGGCCAGAGGGGTGGGCCTGATCCAGGGTCCGGGCTCCAAAAGAGGCCAGGGTCACGCCTCTCACTGCCCTCAATGCTGCTGTCACTCAGGGACGGGGTCAGGGCACAGAGGGAATGTCCACTAGGGGCAGGAGTGAGCTGGGCCAGGGTGTCTCTAGACTCTGCTCACACTTTTTTGGGCTTAAAAATCAAAAGGATGCCTCCAAACTGGGGAAAAATACTTCATTTCATAGCTTTCATATTTCATATTACATTTTACCACTATATACTGTAATAACATTTAGATTCAGATACAGATGAATAAATGTACAAGTCCCCAGTGTGCACATGACAAGTACATAAATAAAAAAGGCTAAAAGTACTGGAATAAAACTAACTAAAAAAGTGCAAGAAACAACTGACACTGTGAAATCGATCGACTAAAACAGTTTCAATAAGTGCAAGATCATTTAAAGTTGCCTTTTTGAACTGATAACATCTGGTGAAAAGAAGGTGTTAGCGAAATGAGATGTCTTGCATCTCAACAAACTATATCTTCTGTCAGTGGGAAAAAGCTGGAACATGGCTTTTCCAGGGGCCAGAAGAGTCAATGATTATTTTAAGAGTCTGGATTCATAAAGAACATGCAGCTCACAGTCCTCTTTCAGTGCAAAGCACCTCCATCCTTTGCAACCGTATAGTTCGCAGGTTCGATGGTAGTGTTTAAAACCATTCTATTTTGGTATAGTGCCAAACGACCGATACACTGGTCAATCCAACAAACATCGGTCTGACCAATTAAATTGGCTGGCCCTCAAACAACATATTGATGAATCTAATAAATGCCTCTAATGTTGGTTTAACCAATTACATTGGTAGTTTTTCAGTGCCTGGCCAGCTCATATAGAGGATTTTGCAAGGGAAAGTAACTTTAGAAAGTTATTTTTTGTGTTGTTGTGTCATGTTTCTACTTTAATACCCACACTAAATCCTGGAAATTATATTCAAAAAATGGTTTTAACTTGAAGTAAAATAAATTGAACTTAATTAACATTTGTTTTGTTAATATAATGCATGTCCAGTTGAGAACCACCGATGTATGCACATGTGTGTTTGTGTGCTGAAATGTTTAAAAATAATATTTATGTAGGTTCAGTTTGTTTCTTACTTTTTCTTGATTTTTGTTTTGTTTTGCATGAAATGTATACATTTAAAACAAACAAATAATCCATCAACTCCTCACAATCCCATTACATCTCTGAACAGCTTTGCAGGAACGCGTCACACTCAGTCTTTGATACAAAGAGGCGGAGAGCCGAGTTCCAAACCATCTTGTCTCCATCTTTTTACCACATCTGCAGGAGCCAGGGGGCGGGGCTTGTGATCTACTGTCTCGGAAACGGATCAGAGGGCTCTCCGTCTTGTGAGCAGATCCCCAGCAGGTCTCAGAGGGGCAGTGATCCGTCAGAACACACAATACACCAGTCCTGAGTCCACTTCCTCCTCTGTCCCCCGTCCCAGCAGCAGCGTTAGCATGAGACAGGCCACGTTTACGCTCCAAAGACAGACGAGAGGAGAGCTGGCCATCGCTCATCCCGACACAAGTAGCAACTAAACTTTACCAGTGAAGGCCACGGGTTGTGTCCCAATGCTTTGTGCTACTTCCTTACATCTCAATCAGGGGCGGGCAATTATTGGGGTATAATTGGGATATGAGAACGTTGTAGACGACTGGACAACACGTGGAAAAACATAAATGACCACATACGGAAAGATATTATGCCAGTGTCTGAGATTTTGTACTTAATTCTCTTCTTCTTCATTATGCTAAAGTTGGAGAGCTCCGGTAATGTTAGTCGTTTTATTTAATTTAATTTAAGTATAGAGTTATTGTTTTCTTAAATAGTGGCAGACATTTAAAGAATTAACCACAAACTCTAAGATCCTGCTTCACTTTAACCACCACACCATAGAAAGTTTGCTCGCCGGTTCTTGTAAACAAGGTGCATACGATTGTGAGATGTGAGCTTCCTCTTCGGGGGGTTCTTTATGAATCCATACTCTTAAATCAAGTTCTTAAAATCATCAATGACTCTTCTGGTGCCAGGAGAAGCCATGTTCCAGCTTCTTCCTTCCCCCTGGCATAAGATATCGTTTGTAGAAATGTAGGACATCTCATTTAGCTATTAGCTTCTTTCCACAAGCCAGTTTAAACAGAGCACTTTAATGTTCTTGCACTTATATTTAAACTGTTTTAGCTGATCAATTTCACAGTGACAATTGTTTCCTGCACATTTTAAAGTTATTTTTATTTCTGTACTTTTAACCTTTTATGTTCTTGTCTTGTGTACACTGGGGATTTTGGCAGATGTCTTCCAATGTGGTTTTACTGAATCTGAATCAGAAACAAAAAGTGTCGGGAACATAACAACCTGCTAGTAGTAATTCTACAAAAAAATTGAAAAACACACACGTATGACATATACAGTATATTTTTCTTTCATACAGTAACGTTTTCTCCCGTCTCTGTGCTGAAATTCAAGATCTCTGAAGAGCAAACAGAACATCTATACTATGGTCCAACGCTGTGAAAAGTCAGTGTTTCATGTTATGTCCCACATTGACTCTTGCAAACCTCTCTTTCCGGTGTCGGCCGGTCTGTTCAAACACTGGCTTCCACTAAACTTAAACTGGCCCCTGCCCCCGAAGCGTGGTCCCTGCTGCCCAGAAGAGCTGTAACACTTGACACTGAGGAAGAGCAGGAGGTTGGGACCCCCGGAAGACCCCCAGAGAGACAGTAGAAGACAGTACATGAAGCCGCGGCCCCTGACACGGCCTTGTACCTCGCCGCTGTAAGGCCCCTGAGAGCCCAGATTACAATCGCAGCCGCTACATCTGAAGACTTCCCACTGGACAGACAAGAGCTCACCTTTTCAGCCGACTCAGCAGCTTTGGACACGGGCTGTAAATTCAATACTACAACGCAAAGGACTCAGGTAAAACTCTGAAAATTAGAATATCGTTAAAAAGATTGATTGATGGATGGTTTTATTTTGGTCATCACATCAACAAAATTAAAGTTAAAACAATAGAATGTCATGAATTGCAACCAAAAAAGGAATAGGCATCCTTTTCTTGGTTAATTTACTGCAATATTATGTCAATTTGCATGTGACATATTTGTCCATATCATATCTTGGTTTCACAGAAATGAATACAGTTTTGAACAGTATTCTAATTTTCAGAGTTTTACCTGTACACTAAGAAAATGTATCTGAAATACTCTACGACTGGGTTTTCACAGTTTTTCCTTGCCGATGCAGGAGGGTCTAGGGACAGTGGTGATGATCAAGGACACTCGACATTCAACATTTTTGGACATTGGTCATCTGCCCCTTATGGACCAATGGCTCTTCGTGTTTTTTCTTTTATCATTGCATTTTCTGTGTTTGAACTGTTTGATTCTCTGATCTACAAATTTGACGGTTTCGTTAAGTCCTTTGAGATAACTACTGTTGTCATTTAGGGCTATACAAGAATACATTGATGTTAATTCACTGATTTTCTAAGACTATTGGTCCTCCTAATCGTCAATCATTCTGGTGATACGTGCTCGTCAAATAAGACCAGAGAGTTTTGTTCAAAAAGTGGACAGGGCGGTTCTTTCCTAAAATTTGGGAAAATCCTCTTTTATACCATTTTTATTTATATAGCAGGTTTGTTTTAAGGGCTGATGAAAGTAAAGCCGACAAATACGTTATTTCAGACCACGATCATGTAATAAAAAGCAACCTGATGAAATAAAATCAATAAAAATAGGTCAAGGCACTGAATGGCATAACACACACATGTTAAAAACCAGAGGTTATGACGCATTACGTTGTTGCCACAGCTGCCCACGGAAGAGAGGCTGCCGCTGTCCCTCCGACCAACAGTCCTTCACTCTTTTCCTTTTTGAACTTTGGCTCAAATGAAAAACATCTGCAGCGGAGTAGTCATTTTGTTGGGATGACGTTTGCGGCAACGTGGCACAAAGGTTCTTATGATAACATTAGTTTATGAGGTTTTTCAGATCAACATTAATTCTGGGGTACCAACCTGACTTTCAGACCAAGCAAATGTACAAGCCATGTGACTTGTTCCTCGCAGTTTGGTTCTATACATGCATGTATTTTGGCCTCTGTCACATCTTTAAGTAAGTAAGTAATCTTTATTTATATACCGCCTTTCACAGACCAGAGTCACAAAGCGCTTTACAATTGTTATTTTTTGGGCACTTGTCCTCTCACTCCTCACAGAGATTGGAGCGGGGTAATGGTGAATAAGTTAGTAAGTAAGTTAGTTATTTATTTTATTTATATACCGCCTTTTCACTGCAGATCTGAGTCTCAAAGCGGTTTACAATTGTTAATTTTGGGCATTTGTCTCTCACTCCACACAGAGATGGGAGCGGGGCCAGTACAGGAGGCACATGCCAGAACTATTGGACATATTTTTAGTGGTAGGGGAAACCGGAGTACCCGGAGGAAACCTACGCAGACACGGGGAGAACATGCAAACTCCACTCAGAAAGGCCCTGGTTTGACCGGGATTCGAACCCAGGACCTTCTTGCTGAGAGGCGAGAGTGCTATCCACTCAGCCACCGTGCCGCCCGCTTTAGATCAGCTTATTCACCCTCACTCAGCCAATCAGCTCCCAGCCCAAGGTGTCAATTTGTGACATGTGCAAAATATATAATGTTTTCTATCAAGATGGAGGCAACATGTTGTGGTGTAACGGGAAAGACATGCTGTAGATCCAGAACTTAAGCAGGATTTCAGAATTATTATTGCAACAACACATCATCAGTAGGGTAAAACTAACCTGTCTCACAAAGGTTTAAACCCAACTACCGTTCCCTATTAGTGGGTGAACAATCCAACGCTTGGTAAATTCTGCTTCACAATGATAGGAAGAGCCGACATCGAAGGATCAAAAAGCGGCGTCGCTATGAACGCTTGGCCAGGACTTGAGGACTTTCTCTCAGTATACAGTAGCCTATAGGCCTAAGGTGTCTCACTTTCTTTTTCTTTTTGTATTGTCTCTCTCTGCTGGGGGGGTCTAAGGACATTAATCATTTGGGACTTTTAATAATGTTTATAAACATTGGTCATCCCGCTCCCTATGGACCAATGACTTCTATGTGTTTGTTATTCTTCCGTTTCTTGTGCTTGAACCGTTTTATTCTCTGATCTGTTGTTGGCGAATCAACAACTTTGTGAGGCTCTCCGAGACGACTGCTGTTGTGATTTAGGGCGATACACAAATACATTGTAATTGAATTGAATAGTGTGTTCCCAAATATTCTTTCTGGTGTAACACATTTTTGTTATTTACAAGAAAACAACATTGGTACCACTGGTTTTACATTTAAAACCCTTTAATAGAAAAATGTCTTCTTTCCATGGACATTTTCTTTCCTCGACTTAAATTTCTCAAAGTATTTCATCACCGACACCCGCTCCTTGACAGTCTTCCATCGGGGGGTACCCACTTGTCAGTGCAACCCCACCCCTCTCTCCACACGCGCTTCCTAGCCATCCATCTCGCTGACACCTCTCGAAACAGAAGCCTCCCAGAGCTTCCCCGGCCGAAGGCATGGGGCCCGGGTGCGCGGTCACCCGAGAAGACCCTCTCCCACCGGGGCGCCTGTGTCCGCGGCCGCCCTACGCCTTTGAGCGTGACCCTGGAGGCAAACGGATCGAACAGGGCATCCGGCATTTGTTACTAGCAAATGTTTCTTGCGTAGACTCAAGAATTATCGCCATGGTTTTTCTGTGAATGTTGTGGGTTTTGCTTATTGGAACTGGATGAAGTGAGAATAAAGGCAATATTGGTAAAAAAAAAACAACTTCATAGTATTTTGATACAGATACTCAGATATGGAATACATTGTTTTTATTTATTTTTATACTTTTTTTTTAATTTGAAAATTATGTACCATTATGTTCTGCGACAGCAACCATGCAATTGTGAAGAACATAATTTTCCTTACTGATGTCGAAGGACAGAGGTGATGTCCTTGATCCAGGATATTCAACATTCATCAACATTTATGAACATTGGTCATCTGCCCCTTATGGACTGTGTTTGAACCGTTGATCTACCGTTGAAGATAACTACTGTTGTTATTTAGAGCTATACAAAAGCAATAATTTCGTTTCATTTTTGTTTATTTGTTAAATGTGTGCATACTTTATATATAATAATTTCACCTGAGAAATTGCCAAGACTTATTTATTTTTGTTTTAAAAGGCAGAAATCTGCTCTGAGTGTGATGTCATAGTGTTACAATAACCAGGACTGGGACAGGAGCTTGTTATTAGCATGGATGGCTCTAAAACAACTGACTGAACTGGGAACAATGAACTGGGAACAAGAGAGAAAAACGTTTCTCTCTTTTCAAAATATACGGTCTGTAACCCTTTAATATTCACTCCTTGAAGAAAGCAATGCATTTCTGAGATGTAGGAGCACTAATAACAGAAATCATTAGTTTTCATGTTTTCTTTTATTTTGAATTCCTAGTTTTTTAATATTCAGCCTTAACCAAATGGTTGAGATGCATTTTGATGGTAAAATAGTAGTAGTAATTAGTAGTAATGTTTATTTATATACCGCCTTTTCACTGCACATCGAAGTCTCAAAGCGGTTTACAATTGTTATTTTTTTTGGGAGTGGGGGTGCCAGTACAGGGGGCACATGCCAGACCTATTGTACATATTTTTTGTGGTAGGGGAAAGCTGAGCACCCGGAGGAAACCTACGCAGACACGGGGAGAACATGCAAACTCCACTCAGAAAGGCCCTGGTCCAACCGGGATTCGAACCCAGGACCTTCTTGCTGAGAGGCGAGAGTGCTATCCACTCAGCCACCGTACCGCCAAAAGTGAGATGCCCTAGTTCTAAGCTTCAAGTAGATACAGTGACTCAAATGGTTAACCGGTCCCTCTAACATTGTTTTTTTTAGTTTTTTTTTGACTAAAAGTACAAAATAACTCTTGCCAAAATTAACCCTATATCACGGGAAACAGAGATACCCATCTATGGTTTTCTGGGTCCTTTCTCACACTAATCCTCTTGACAAGTTTCCCTCTGCGAAAAGAAGCAAACCTCTCAACATCTGCTCTGGGGACGCTTCTATCGCGCCCACGGTTCTTTGAGAAACCGATGACAAGCGAACATATAGGAAGGTTGTGGACGGTAAAGAGAGAGGTCTTGGCTGGACAAGGGACTGCTCTGTGGTTGGACAGGCTCGAGGCGTCGGTGAGGATTTCAGGAAGACGTTGGAAAATCTGAAAGGCGCGAAACTACTGACAGAGTGTATTAGCAGAACGTGGGGCAGTTTTGTTGTTGAGGAAACGGCTCGATTTCGCGCAAGACTAAGAGACCTCACCTGAGCTCTTAATCAATCTTCTGCAAAGTGAGGCGTTATCTTGTTACACTTGCTGTCTTGGGAGAATCTATGTCCTCTCAATACTGTTCTACATTCCATCAT
This sequence comes from Knipowitschia caucasica, assembly GCA_964034765.1. Taxonomy (NCBI): domain Eukaryota; kingdom Metazoa; phylum Chordata; class Actinopteri; order Gobiiformes; family Gobiidae; genus Knipowitschia; species Knipowitschia caucasica. The sequence goes on along the minus strand of OZ035837.1, from coordinate 15,099,961 downwards.
GGTCCATCATCACTGGTCCATCAGTTGAGATTACGGTTTCTTTCCAATGTTCAAACAAATCAGAGCTTAAAAGGCAAGACAAGGTTATTTGTATAGCACAATTCATACACAGGGCAACTCAAAGTACGTAACAAAACAAGATAGAGGCAGTCACAAAAGTCATAAATAATAAAAGAATGCACAGCTAAAAAGAACAGATTTTAACCTGGATTTAAACATTGTCAGAGAAGAGGCCTGTCTCACATTTTCAGGAAGACTGTTCCAGATTTTAGATGCATAAATCTGAAATGCAGCCTCCCCATGTTTAGGTCTGACTCTGGACAACAGTAGGAGGCTGGTGTTTCTGATAAAAAGCTTTCATCAGAAACTTACCTGGAAATGTACATTGCTTTGTGCATGGCTGTTTTAATATTCTGCAATGACTCCTCTCCCCCTGGACCTCAAAATGTGACCTGTCTGTATTGCTATCTGAAATTATCTCCAGAGGTTTTCATTGACTTAGACAGAGATTCTATTCCTGTTTCACAATGGATATTTTAAACAGTAGTAGTGAAGTTTATAATCAATCTTCTAATTTTCTACCCCCAACTCTCAATTATTTAAAATGTGTCTAACCCCTAACTGCACCTGTACAGATAAAACTTTATTTTTTCTGTTAGACATTTCAACATTAAAAATACCAAAACTCTAGAGATGGGGAAAAACACAAACCTTCTGGGATGAAGCTGGACCAGTTTGATTTCCAAACTCACCAATGAAATAGTCCAAAAGGTGAATAGGTTTTTTAAACGTTGTTTTTTGTTTTATCTTTCTCTGTGCTGAGATTGTTCCCACTTACACTTAGAGTAAATGAGCCACAAGAGGCCAGAACTACAGGGCTTCAGCTTCACAAAGATTCCAGCCATGTGTTTGTGCTCCAAAGTGTTCTCAAACAGATCCAGATTGAATTTTTATTGAATTTTGGAGGCGTTTTAGTGAAAAAGGTCAGTGTAGTAGGAGGGTTAAAAAGCGTTCTCAAAGCCAAGAGCACGGTTTGCAGCAACAATTACATTTCTCAGACAATAAAACGGTAAAGAGTTATATTTGCTTGAATCGAGTTGGTATTTAGACCAAATTTATACTTTTATTTAACTTGCGTTGTAGATTTCTCTGAACAAAATGAGTACATGCTTGGACAAAACTGGACAAAAAATGTTTCATGGCTTTTCATGCATGCTTGTAGACAAAGTATTATTATATGACTCGGACCGTACGCGCACTCTGATTGGCTGATTTGCGGTCTGATATTTTCCCATCTCGTTATTAAGCCGTTATTATAATTATTGTTTTGTTTTGGCTTCAATATTTAGAATAGAATAAATTATAGTGTTGTTTTCTTGAAGGAATTAGCTTTAAAATGATGTAGAGCATGCCATAATAGTATTTTGAAAATCCTTTAAAGTACTCCCTGTAATACCACTACTTGACTGCTATGAAGGGAGTATTATGTAATCTATGCAGAGGTGGGACAAAGTCATTGTTTAGCAAGTCACAAGTCAGTCTCAATTCATTGCCCTCAAGTCCCGAGTCAAGTCACGAGTCAAGACAGGCATGTCCCGAGTCGAGTCCAAGTCAAAGGCCAACAAATCTCAAGTCAGTCCCAAGTCCTACGGTTTGACTTTCGAGTCCTCTCGAGTCTTTTTGACCGTGATTTGTTTCTTGTTGGTCTCTACGTACTTTTGTAGGCAAACAAAATAATGTTAGGAATCATTTTGCTGGTGCATTCTCGTTGGTCTCTGACCCATGGACTAACAGTTTGTTCCATGTCATTGGCTGCTGGTAAATCAAAACTATCTACGTGATCTAATTGGATGTTGTGCCAGATGCAGGCTCAGTTACACATGCACAGACCACACATAAAATCAGAGCAGTCTGTGTCAACATACTTTTTATCTTTGGGGTTTTTAATGGGAAGTAGCAAGTGCAGCAGTGCAGCATATATGAATATGAGTATTGGGCTAGGACCTGTATCTATATAATCAGTTTAATGTCCGTAGTGGTTATTGTTCCAAAGGACTGAAGGGACCAATGGAGGGGAAGGACCCTGGCCTGTATGAACTGGACCAGCATTAGTAATATCTCATAATTACCAATATATCATTACATAATAAAATGTCTCATATAAATTAATTCAATCAGTCAAAGCACTGATTCTCATATCAATGCACCATAAACAATAGTGCAAATATTAATCTAGCTTAGTGCACATAATCAAAACAACTATCTAATGTACAAACAAAGATGGCGCCTCGTACGGTCGACATGGCTCTTTGCTGCTCTCTTTTTCTTTTGTTTTTACTTTTTAACTGCGCATCTGGCTGTTCCTACACCCGTGAGGAACTTATGAACATCCGACCCACCGTTCCCATGGACCTATTGCCTGTTTTCTTGGCATCTGCGGCTGATTTAGTTCATGTTCTAGCCAAAAAAGTGTGGGCCCGTAAAAGGGGAAAGCGCGGAGGCCTGCTCGTGCGTCTTAGGAGGAGAGGAGCGCGCACGGCTCTCCCCGGCATTTTTCTCTCCAACGTACGCTCACTGGGCAATAAGATGGACGAACTCAGCCTGCTCATGAGAAGAAACAAGGACTTCGCCACATCCTGTGTCCTCTGCTTCACTGAGTCCTGGCTAAATGAGCGGATCCCGGACTGCGCTCTGGAGCTGCAGGGCTTTGGGCTGTTCCGCGCGGATCGCCATTGTGCGCTCTCAGGGAAGAGCAGAGGCGGTGGGCTGTGTTTCTACGTCAATACAAACTGGTGTAACGATGTGACAGTGATCTCCAAGCACTGCTCTCCTGCTCTGGAATATCTTTTCATTCATTGTAAACCATATTACTCCCCGCGCGAAATTGTTTCATTCATTCTTGCCTCTGTTTACATACCGCCATGCGCGGACGCGCGCGAGGCTCAGCGCGCACTCGCAGAGCAAGTACTGTGTATGGAACGCTTATACCCGGACTCTCTGATTATTATCCTGGGGGATTTTAATAAGGGAAACTTGAGCCAGGAATTACCCAAATACAGACAGTTTATCAAATGCCCAACCAGAGAGGAGAACACTCTGGATCACTGTTACACCACCGTGCGCGGAGCTTTTCGCGCTGTTCCCAAGCCAGCCCTCGGCTTCTCAGATCACTCCATGATACATCTGGTTCCTGCTTACAGACAGAGAAGCTCTCGAAACCTGCAGTGAGGAGCTCCAAAGTGTGGTCTGATGAAGCTGTGGAAGAGCTGCGCGCGTGCATGGAATCTACAGACTGGGACCTTTTCAGAGCTGCCACAGATAGTTTGGATGAATACACGGACACTGTGACGTCATACATTCACTTCTGTGAGGATAGCATCATTCCAACAAGGACCAGGGTCATCTATAACAACGACAAACCCTGGTTCACTGCTAAACTCCGGCAGCTCAGGAAAGCAAAGGAGTCTGCTTTCAGGGAGGGGGACCGCAGCGGCTACAAAGCAGCTAAATATCAGTTCAGGAGAGAACTGAAAGCAGCCAAGTCCCGGCACAGAGAACGACTACAGGAGCAGTTTGGTAACAACGATACTGCTTCTGTCTGGAGGGGCCTACGGGAGATCACCAACTACAAGCCCAAAGCCCCCCCCTGTGCTGACGACCACAAGCTAGCTGACGATCTGAACTTATTTTTCAGTCGCTTTGATGCTGCCCCTGACACCTCTCCCTCCCCCACCCCCCACTACTCTAACGACCCACCCTTCAGCCCTGCCCCCAGCCTAACAATAGCCGCTAAAGAGATTAAACAACTCTTCCTGAGGCTGCACCCCCGCAAAGCTCCTGGCCCGGAACACGTGTCTCCGGCCACTCTGAGACACTGCGCCAGTGAGCTTACTCCTGTGTTCACGGACATTTTCAATACCTCTCTGCAGTCCTGCCATGTCCCGGCCTGCTTCAAATCCTCCATCATTGTCCCCGTCCCGAAGAAGCCCAGGATCACAGGACTCAATGACTACAGACCTGTAGCACTTACGTCTGTCGTCATGAAGTCATTTGAACGCCTGGTTCTCTCCCATCTCAAGTCCTTCACCTCCCCCCTCCTGGACCCCCTGCAGTTTGCCTACAGAGCCAACAGATCTGTAGACGACGCCATTAACCTGGCCCTCCACCACATCCTACAGCACCTGGACTCCCCGGGGACCTACGCCAGGGTCCTGTTCGTGGACTTCAGCTCTGCCTTCAACACAATCCTGCCATCCCTGCTCCAGGACAAGCTCTCCCAGCTCAACGTGCCCGATTCCACCTGCAGGTGGATCACTGACTTCCTGACGGACAGGAAGCAGCGAGTGCGTCTGGGGAAGAATGTCTCGGACTCTCGGATTATAAATACAGGAGCCCCACAGGGCTGTGTTCTTTCTCCCCTGCTCTTCTCCCTGTACACCAACCACTGCACCTCCAGCCACGACTCCGTGAAGCTGATCAAGTTCGCGGACGACACCACCCTCATTGGACTCATCTCCAACAACGATGAGTCCGCCTACAGGAGGGAGGTGGACCGGCTGGTGTCCTGGTGCAGTGGTAACAACCTGGAGCTGAACGCCCAGAAGACAGTGGAGATGATTGTGGACTTCAGGAAGAGCACTGTTCCCCCACCCCCACCCTCCGTGATGGACTCCCCCATCACCTCTGTGGAGTCCTTCCGTTTCCTGGGCACCACCATCACCCAGGACCTCAAGTGGGAGCCGACCATCAGCTCCCTCATCAAGAAGGCCCAGCAGAGGATGTACTTCCTGCGGCAGCTCAGGAAAGCCAAGCTGCCTGCACAGATGTTGGTGCAGTTCTACACGGCCATCATCGAGTCCATCCTCACCTCCTCAGTCACCGTGTGGTTCGCTGGAGCCACAGTCAGGGACAAACAGAGACTACAGCGCATTGTGCGCTCTGCAGAGGAAGTGATCGGCCGCAGCCTTCCATCGCTGCAGGACCTGTACGTCGCCCGAGCTCGAGGCCGGGCTGGTCGTATCACAGCCGACCCCTCTCACCCTGCACATGGACTATTCCAACCACTCCCCTCAGGCAGGAGGCTGCGGTCCATCAGGACTAGAACCTCCCGCCACAAGAACAGTTTCTTCCCCTCTGCTGTTGGACTCTTGAACACTTCTTAACCTGTCCCCCCGCCCTTTACTTTACTGCCCATCATACGTCACTTTACTTCACTGTACTGCTGTCACCTTACATTGTGTGCACCATGTGCACTTGTATATTGTAAATAGTAACTGTAACTCTATTTTAAATTTAAATTTATTCTTTAGAAGTGTTTTTTATTCTTATTTTTATTATCTCTTTTTGACTGTTGCACTGAGCCAAAGCAATTTCCTAGTCTGTGACCTCCTGTTACTTACGTGGCAATAAAAATGATTCTGATTCTGATTCTGATGTATGCAAACTTTAGCAGGAGGAGCACAGCAAAAACATACTCATAATAATAGGCCTCGGCGCCCACACAGAAAAATATAAGAAATAGCTAACAGAGCAGCGCAGGCTAGCGCTAGTTTGACTCACCAGTTCCTCTTTAAAACACGGCACACAGTGTGACAACTGCGTCGATTCAATTGTATGAGGCGCCTGTAGTGAAAGCATATCAATTACGGTTTGTAGAACAAAATATGACGTTAGGTCGCGATAAATACCTGCAGCTCGCTCATTTCCAGCTCCCCTAGACAACACACCCACCGGTGAATGCAGTGCGCTTGTTTAGGGAAGTGTTGCTGCGCGAACTGCGGGGAACTCACGTTCGAACTCTCTCGCGAGCGCTACAACTACCGCGAGGCTTTGTTTCTTCAGAGACGGCATAGATAGAAAGAGAGATGCGGAGAAAGGTAAAAATGGCCCGGGTTACGCAAGTCTTTGCAAGTCAATTGGCGCAAGTCCAAGTGAAAGTCAGAGTCATTGATGTTAAAGTCCAAGTCGAGTTGCAAGTCTTTTTACATTTGGTCAAGTCGAGTCTAAAGTCATCAAAATCATGACTCGAGTCTGACTCGAGTCCAAGTCACATGACTCGAGTCCACACCTCTGAATCTATGTATTCTCAAACCTGTTCGACATTCCATCATGGTCCATCATCACTTGGTTGAGAGCACAGTATATCATTTTAAGTACCCCCTGTAATACCCCTGTGTACCGCTATGGGTCTGTGTACTCCCGGTTGTGAAACATTGCCATATGCTATCAGAAGATACACACCCATAGCACGATTAAATCAACATAAAACATTCAGAGGGGAACATATTTGCATCTTTCATTCATATTTCACAACACATTTCCGAAGTGTCTGCATGCACTGGAAAAAGTGATGACATTTTCACTGCCTTAAAACAAGATTTGTCAATGGGACGAGTAAAATTATCTTATATTAAAAAGATAAAAGAAATGTCTCCCTTAAAATTAGAAAATAATGCAGCATTTCTTGAATTAAGACTAAATGGCTTTGTCCCATTGGCAAATTCTGTTTAAAGACACTCAGAATGTACTCAAATTACATTATTAAAACAATCAAGTAATTTCTACCTCATATTTTATAGTTTTTTGCAGTGTGTGATAAAGTCTTTTTCCATCTCCTCCAAAGAAAGAACGCTTTGATTTCTTTGCGTTAAATAAAAATGTAAAAGTTGGGTCATCTGCTGCTTGCACCGCGGTGTGAGTGCTTGATGCTTTGAGCTGGGCCAGAGGGGTGGGGTTATGGAAGAGGGACAATGCAAAAGCCCTGCCCTGGGACAATCACAGGAAAGAAAGTGAAAACAAGCCAACAAATGGAGACCACACAAGACATCTATGTGGCTGTGGTTACACTGTATTACTGCTGATAATGCGATGTTTACTTTGGGTCAAAATTAAGACAGGACAAACAACAATGACTGTTTATCAAGATCTCCACCCATGCATCTCTTTTGAAACAATTGCTTCACAAACAATAAACCACCAGATAGTTTTAAATTTCAGTAAATATTGATAAGGAAGGCTTTTTTCTGGTTGATATTTTTTTCAATGTTTCCGGCCTGTATTTGTCGTATCAACAGGTTGGCAAAAAAGGATCATTGTGTCATGGTATTAGTTGAAAATATTTATAAATGGCTATAAAAAGGCAACAGTTCCGAACGATCAGGCCATGGTTTAGCGTCTGTGGAAATGCAAGAAGTTTGGAAACATATCATTCTACTTTTTTCAATGTGGTATAACATGTGAAAATATGTCATGGTTTCCCTCAAGGCTCAGTGCTTGGCTCATAAATGTTTATTCATTTGTCTATTTTTCAGCTAAAAGTTTCAAAGTGATAAACCATCAAGAATTTACCCCAACCTTCTTTGGTGCTTTTCCTTTTCTCGATTCAACTGAACATGAACCATATATCTGCTCAAATATGTACAGGTGTCCCTCAAGGCTCAGCGCTCGGCTCGTAAATGTTCATTCACAAATTTGCACGTGCCAAAACAAAACACATGCAAATGTTTTAATTTGATTTTCTAATGAACAAAAACATGTCCTTTGAATGTTATTGCTACACATCCAGGTCAAATCCACAAACTATTATGCTAAATTTCACACTTTAGTTCCGTGCCTAGTGAACATATGGCTTCACCCACCCCTGAAAGACACATGTAAAACTAAATCAGATTATGGGAGTGACTATGAAGGAGCAATTAGATTTGTCACGGCCGTCCACAGCGCCACTTTCACCTCAACGCACACGTGGCCACATAAAGACAGAAGCCCCACGGAAATGCTCCATACCAGGGCGGGACAGCGGCCGTGATGGATAGGACGGATCCATCATGGGGGGGTGAGTTTAATCAGGGCATCAGTCACCCACGGGACAGGGCCCAGGGTGGAGGGAGGGAGGGAGCATTCAGAGGGACCACTGTGACGGGACAACTTATGGACAAATGGAATGAAGATGTGTCGAGGCTGAATAGGACATTGAAGAGACTGGAGACAAGATTCTTTTGAACATATTTCAGAGATGCAGAATACATTTCTCTCATTGTTAGTGATTGTGTGACACCATTTAATGTCAAACAAACAGCTTTTCTATTTTAATTTTATCACAACAACGGAAACTCCTGTTCTGAACCTGATCAGAAGTTTCCATCCTCGACTTCTCAATAGCGTCTACTTCCCCTTTAACTGATATGACTCCCAGTCGTTTGTGGTTGTTGTGGATGAAGTTCTTTCTCCTCTCTGGTGAAGATCATACTTTTTCTAAAGCGCCTCCAGTTTCTGAATTCATTGGCCACCTTGCAATAATTTGTATTTATTTATTTTGTTTTGTTTTGGATGGGACAGTGCATATTTATGAATGGCTGGAGATATAAATACACCAGTTAGTAGCCAATTTGCATCTGTACTTCCACAGTCACGCTCACAAACACACACTCATTTAAACCTCACCTATTGCACAACCGGAGTACTCGGAGGAAACCTACAAACACAGGGAGAACATGCAAACTCCACACAGAAAGGTCCTGGAGGTGGAATCAAACCCAAGACCTTCTCGTTATGAAGCACTAGAGCTATCCACTGCGCCACCGTGCCGCCAATCGCCATTTATTGTGTGTGCGTGCGTTTGTACGTGTGTATGTTTGGGTTCCAAATGGCGGCAGAGCGTGGAAATGAAGACACTTGAGCTGTGGTTTTATGGGAGACGTCCCGTTCCATCACTGATCCCGGCTCTGATCCGGACCTGGCACTGGGTCTAAGTCCCACCGTGATCCAGTCCTGGTACTGGGTCTAAGTCCCACCATGATCCAGTCCTGGCAGCGCAGTCCGACCTCCTCAAAGAGCGTGAAATGGGAGCGTCCGCAATGGCCGCTGGAGCCAACTCTTCTACTGTCCTGCACATACACACACACATACACACACACTGTACATATACACACAAATATACAACTGGGGACGCATTCTGAAGTGAAGCTGTAAGTAAGACATTTGACTGGTCTGTTCTGGAGGTTATTTATTAATATAGACTCTAAAATTGAGCTATTACAATAATCAATTACTTTTCTTGCCCCTGGAAAAGCCATGCATGTTCCAGCTTCTTTTCTTTGATGCAGAACATCTCAATATGCTATCAGCTTCTTTCCACAAGATGTTATCAGTCTGAACAAAGCACTTGTTATTTATTTAAACTGTTCTTTGCTGCATTTTAAACTGTAATCTTATGAATTTAGCATGAAAGTAAGTCCTCCAGATGTGAGAATGTGTTAGTTTGTTAGTTAGTTAGTTCCATTTATTTCAAACCTGCAGAACACTATTTCACATATATTTACACTAATACAGGTTTGAAAAGGGTTTAGGTGAAGCAGATGCTTATTTGCTCCCAACCCCCTCTCACAAGACAATAATACACAGAATACAAATACAAATTGTCTTCTTACTCCACACAGGGATGGGAATGGGGTCACCATACAGGACCCCATTCACCACATGTTACATATTAATGTTTTTAGTGGTAGAAATGGAGTGGAGATTGCAGGAGGTGGAATCAAACCCAGGACCAAAGCCAGGAGTTCCAACTACAAGTATTGAGTACATTGGCTGGACCATATGTCACAATCTCAGAACACATTACAAAACATACTAACTAACTACATTTTCAAAGAATTCTCCTCAACACTGGGCAAACATTAAAGACGCAAGACTTTTACCGAAGACTCAACCTCGGCCTAATTTGACACTCAGGCCACAAGTTTGCAAAGTGCTGCTAATGTGTAACGTCACAATTTTACAATCAGGAAGTAAAGATCAACAAAACAAACAAAAAGAACCTGGAAAAGTGAAATATTTGTATCAAAATCTGAAATAATACAGGATTCTGCCAATAGAAGACCTACTTCCCAATTCCTCACACTACTGCACTTGTGTGGATTTCTGAGGGTGTTGCGTTGTATGCAGTCGTACAAATCAGTGTGTGTTTGTTTGGCACAAATACTGTATTGCACACGCTCAGCTCTGCGCACCGGCAACTCAAGGAACACTGCCGCGGAAGTCGAGTCTGCTGTGGACCACGGTATTTCTATTCTCGCGTCTGGCCGTGAGTCACCGCCTTCACAAGCACGATAAAGGAAATAGGCTTGTTTGATTTGAAGCTGGTGTACATAACTTTTTATACAAACAACATGCAACTTATAAGAACAAAATGTGTGTCACTATTTGCGGCTGTGGGCTGAGAGCTGATTGGCTGAGTGAGGGTGGTCCTCTCTTTCTCACTTTTCAGTCTCAAAGCTCCTCTCACAGTATATTATGTTTATTAATTGTATGTTAATATTAGTATTAGTGTTTTAGTTTTATCTAATTTTACTATTTTGATGTCACACACCCTTCAAAACAAAACTATTTCCCATATTAGTTTAGGTGAAGTTACGTTCTTTAACATCGCAAGGCTGTTTTAGCAACTGGTAATTATTGAATTTGAGAAGAAGTAGTAAGTAAGTAATCTTTAGTAATCTCTAAAGATGAATTTGTTTTTTTTTCTTTATTAAGAAAACAAAACAAATTCAACTTTTCCCTCATTTTCCATCCGTCATACTAGTTTCATCATACATTTTCAACATAATACATCATCTTACATTCTAAAACATGAAATGACAAAGTAGATAATCTCCTCAAAATAACAAAACACATTATATTTCTTCATTACAATCCATGTCTTCAACAAAACATTCAGATACAGCAGTTTACCATTATTTGTTGTTACTCGTGGGATTGCTTCTATATTGTTAGATTCTCTATTTTGTTAAGCACTTTGACACTTTGCCTTGTGTATGAACTGTGCTATACAAATAAACTTGCCTTACCTATTTCACATTTTAAAACATGAATTAAAGTAAACGTGTATAATAGTGTTCTTGTCATGTTTAAAGTGATTGTCTGCAGTTTGTCAGAAAGAGAGAGAGAGGTGCTTGATTTGAAAAAAACTCCTTCCCCCTTCCTTTCCGATTGGTCTACGCCTACGTTTCCGTAACACTTTTAAATGTTAATGAGAGAACACATTATACATGTACATTATTAATACACATGCACGGAGGTTTTCAGAATGACTTGTTAGCGTTTTAATGAAAAAATGATCGCGCCAAAAATGATCGCGCCAAACCCGGAAGAAGCTATTATCATGAATTGCACATTATAAGACACATCTGCAGAGGATCTGATTATGGATATAGGTTCAGTATATAAAAAGGAAACTCAACGCAGATGTTCAGAATTCTTTGTTACGTTTTCATGTAGTTTCAGAGCCTAATGGAGGCTTGATTCTGAGGCTCTGTGAAAACAAACAACTGAGCATGCGCGCAGCTACGAGCATCAGCGCGATGATTGACAGCCCTTGGCATGACTCGATTGGTTTACGTGGACGGCATCAAGGATTCTGAACTATAGCTAAGAGAAGGGAAGGCGGGACTTAACTGTAATATTAAAATTAATAAAATGACTTATTTTGGGTTAATTCAATTCTTAAAATGTGTAATTCATTTAGAGTTAATACTATCACTTTAATGGTCAAATTGAATGCGTAATATGCGATCCTTTCAGCTACTTCAGCTCATCACTACCTCTGCTGCTGTGACCTGTGCTATTGCATTACTATTGTTTGTAACTTTTAGAAAGTTATGTAATTATGTGTTTGGATGGATGGATGTGTTTCTGCTGCTAGACACCTGCATTTCTCCTACGGGGAACAATAAAGTATCTATCTATCTAACAGCAGTTTCCCTAACATTCATCTTCCCTTTTTGAAGACCCAAGTAGCAGATGTCCACTCTGCACCAATAACTCACCAATCCACCATTTCTCCTCTCTCTTGACTTATCATTTCTCCAACTCCTGACTGTCCATTTCTCACTGCGCCTCCACTCAAAAGCCCCTCTGCCTCATTCAGCCCAATCCTCCATATGTCCCCCCTCCTACCAGCCCCCTCCCATCCTACCCCCCCATATCAGTCCTGTCCGGCGTCACGCGATAGTTCCCTCCGATGTCATTAAGTGTTAGAGGATCTTTTCGTGTAGCTTCTCACATACAAAGCTCTGGACCCAAACTGCGATCATCTTTCTGCTGGGGGGGCGGACAGGTGAAAGAGGCAGGTCAAACGGGGAGGTCAGGGGTCCGGTTTGAAGCGCGGCCGGGTCTCAGGACGATAGACGTAATTGCCAGATCGTATGGAGAGCGGAGGTGGAGCGATGAGTGAAGGCTCGCGTTTGGGGTTTTGAAACAGAGAGGATGGTTAGCATAAAGCAAAAAAAGGCACTTTAGTGGAACATGAAACGGTTGGAATTGTTTAAAAAACTGCTTTGGTCTTTGCTGTGATGGGTTTTGTAGAATCAAGGAAAATAGATTGTTTATATTCTTGTATTTATTTATTTTCTCCTTCCATGAACAGGCTTTTCCCCTCAATAAATTGCTCACATGATAATAATTTGGAAGTTACAATATACTATGAATTTGAGCATAACATAATATAATTTTGTAAAACTGAAGAAGTTCACTTTGTTTCCTTTTGTTCCAACAGAAAGAGTCTTGCAAGTAAAAATTACCACCAAAATAAATCAAATCAGACCACAACATACGGTTAAAATGTTTTCTTTGACTTAAGAAAGAGCCCTGGGAGTCAATATTTGAATATATATAATAATATATATAAGTTAAAGCACAAATCAAAGCGTGCCCTGCTCATCTCTCCAACTCCCTTAAAGCTGAGGTATCTAACTTGAAAAACCATAATTCAAAGTACATAATAAAATCCATAAGTAGCTTTCAAAACAGTTCTATCATTAGTTTTTGTGTGCATATAAATAGGGCCTCTGTCACATCTGTAGATCCAATTTTTCAGTCAGAAAAGTAAGTAAGTTAGTAGTATTTATTTATAAAGCGCCTTTCACAGACCAGACACTCTACTATTGTTGAGACCACTCAGAGATGGGAACGGGGTGTCCATACAGGAGGCGCATGCCAGACCTATTGTACAAGTTTTTAGGTGTAAGGGAAACTGGAGCACCCGGAGGTAAACTACGCAGACAGGGGGAGAACATGCAAACTCCACACAGAAAGATCTGGAGGTGGAATAGAACCCAGGACTTTCTTGCTGTGAAGCCCAAGAGCTAACCACTCTGCCACTGTGCCGCCCCAGTAAAACCAAGTTTAGGGAGTTTTTTTTTTTTTTTAATCCGAATTTGAGAACATTCTGACCATCTTAAAACAAGATAATTCAAGAACTGGTGCTTGCTTTCTCATTCGAAGGAAGACATTTCTTGCATCATTTTAAAACTAGATCATTGTGCTTTGTCCTACTGGCAAATATTGTTATAGGCAGTAAAAATGTGATCAATTTAAGATGACATTTTCACAATCTTTTAATTATCGCTTTGTGCAGTGCAGCCTCACTCAGTCAATTATCTGAGCCCACAATGTCAAATAGTGACTCACAGGGCTCTTTCTTTCAAGTAAGACTGTATGTTGTGGTCTCATTTGTCTGCAATATTTTACTTTCCCAATTTTTTTCTTTCCGATGGGATTTGACCCAATGGAGTGACATCATGAGGACCAGTGCACTTTCTTTTGAAGTGAAGTGCTCTGTTCTAAACCAATCAGAGAGTGAGGTCTCCATTCCATCCCCATAAGTCACCTCCATCCCCTGCGTTTGTGACTCGTTGTGCCTGTTCTCCGGCAGGCCTTGGCTCCTTCCTCCACTCCTGGTTCACACAGTGGTTTCACACAGGTCTAGAGCAGGTCTGCGAGAGGGGCCGCGGCTCCAGGAAGGGCCCATTGTTACTGTGCGCTCCCTGTGATGGATGTGGCCCTTTTCCTGTTTGCACTTTCTCAGGAGAGCGTGTTCCCAGGGCTCGGGCATATGACGTGAGGCCGTTGTCCAGCGTGCGCCGTGGTCCAGCTTTTGATTTTGTGTGTTTTTTACCACAATTGTGCCCTGGTCAAAAACCGAGCTGGTGTTGCGGAAGCTTCAGCCACGATTATACATGGATTTGAATACACTAATTTTCAAGATGAATTTATTCTTACTCTGCATGCTGTGATTAATGTTCTTACACTGTGTATGTTTCCCACAGGTGCTCTAGTTTCCCCTACCTCTAAAAGCATGTACAATAGTCTTCCATAGCTCCCTCCCATACACCACTTCAACCCCTCTCTCCGATTCCCCCGAAACAAATTCTGCATTCTCAGTGTACTGCAAAATTGTACTTGGCAAAATATATCTATATTTGAGCACATTCTGACTGCCTAAGATTTTTCCAGTGGGACACGCAGAATTCTTTCTTGGAATTAGAAAATAACTGCTCTTGAAATAAGACTAAATGGCTTTGTCCTATTGGCAAGTCTTGTTTTATGACAGTCAGAATGTACTCAAATTATGATAACCACTTGATTTAAGCATTTATTACCTCATATTTTAGCCTTCGGTGCATTTGTCGGTGCTGGAGGAAACCGGAATTCTTCATACTGAGAATAGAATGCGTTTTTATCAATGAATTTCTTGAGTTGGAACGGTTTGATTCTCTGTGTTGACTAATCCAACGGTTGTGTAAGAGATATCTACTGTTGTGAGTCAAAAATAACTTCTGGCCTTTTTCCCATTCAATGAAAAAATACCCAACGTTAATCCATCTAATCAGGGCAACGATTCTACAAGAAATGAACAAACCAGATAAAATGTTACTTTTGCTAATGATGTGATTGTTGAAACTTAGTCATTTAGGTTCAAAAGGACCAAGTGCATCAAAATCTATGGAGGACCAAAAATGACTAAAGTATAAATAAATAAATAAATACAGGAATCTATTAATAAATACATTCATTTTGGACAATAAAAACTAAATATTTACATTGATGTGTTAAATATTACTATGAAATCAAATAAATATACTTTTATTTAGGTTATTTATCAATATCTACATTTTGTCCTTTATTTATTTATCCATTTATTGCATATATTTATTTATGTATTTCTACATTTCTTCATTTATTTATTTATGTATTTCTACATTTCTTCATTTATTTATTTATGTATTTCTACATTTCTTCATTTATTTATTTATGTATTTATGTGTCGCTACATTTCTTCATTTATCTATTTATGTATTTCTACATTTCTTCATTTATTTATTTATGTATTTCTACATTTCTTCATTTATTTATTTATGTATTTCTGTGTTGCCGTATGCTAATTAGGTGGGCGGGGCTGAACTCAATGATGGGTGGGCAGTAGGGCAACCAGACAGAAGCAAAGTTAAGCCTAGCGTACATCGACAGAGAAACTGGGGACAACTAGTTGCAAGGCGGCTTTTGGCAACTGAGAGGAGATGATGGAGATGATCAGTTGCCAAAATCGGTCGATGTGAGCGCTCTTACAACTGGAGATGATCAGTCGGTCTCCAGTTTCAGTCAGTTGCCCGTGTTCTACTTTTCGGCAACTAGTTGTCCTCAGTTTTTGAGACATGACCCGATGTGCGCGCTCCATGCGCCGCTCCGACAACGTGTGTGTATTGCGTGTATTGCGAGCCCGCAACAGTTTATGTCAGAAAACACACTGTAGTTGAGGCCAGTTGCTGTCGATGTACGCGCTGTTATTCCCGAGACTGGTCTGCTACTGGGAGTTGCCCGTTTTCGTCAGATTGTCGATGTGTGCGGGGCAGCAACTCATATGCGACGGATATAATCAGTTGCCAGTCCGATGTACGCTAGGCTTTAGCCTTCTCGGTTTGTGAGAGGATGTGAAGCTGCTGTATAGCTTGTTGAAGAGCGTCCAGCACAGTTGCATCAAAGTCTACCTCTGGGTCAGCACTGTGATGAACTAAAACATTTAATAGTCTTTCCAGCCGAAAGAGTAGATAGTCCTCAGGTGCATTATGCTCAACATCATTAACATCATTTGCTAATGCTCTTAATTGATGAGCAACGGCTCCTAAAAAACTTACATTCGAAACTGCCATCATACCACACAAAAAGTGCACAGAGGATCTCTAGCTAGCTAACAGAGTACCGTAATGTGAGGCAGTAATGATCGAGACCAGAGTTCACGCAATCCTAACCAATCCTGTTCTAGATTGAGTTCAGCACCGCCCACCTAATTAGCATACAGGAACACAGAAATACATAAATAAATAAATGAAGAAATGTAGAAATACATAAATAAATAAATGAAGAAATGTAGCGACACAGAAATACATAAATAAATAAATGAAGAAATGTAGAAATACATAAATAAATGAATTAAGAAATGTAGAAATACATAAATAAATAAATGAAGAAATGTAGAAATACATAAATAAATAAATGAAGAAATGTAGAAATACATAAATAAATAAATGAAGAAATGTAGAAATACATAAATAAATATATGCAATAAATGGATAAATAAATAAAGGAAAAAATGTAGATGAATGATTGATAAATAACCTAAATAAAAGTATATTTATTTGATTTCAGAGTAATATTTAGCATATCAATGTAAATATTTAGTTTTTATTGTCCAAAATGAATGTATTTATTAATATATTCCTGTATTTATTTATTTATACTTTAGTCATTTTTGGTCCTCCAGGACAACAATTCTACAAGAAATTACCTAAACCAGATCAAATATCACTTGAATCTTCCATTTTTAATTCAGACATATAAAAAAGTCCACATACAACACTTAAAAAACAGACAACACAAATTGAGACAACACACAAACACAAAATATTTACAAAAGCCTGTGAAGAAGATGGACAAAGTGTGGGATCGTGTCTTTAATTCAGACAGAAGACAGGTTTTATTGTCAATGGTAGAGACAGCACAGACAAAGATATTACAGACTGCAAATGATAATATACAGCGGAGGAATGAACACCGTCCAATCAGCTTTCGCCGCGATGCTTGGCCTTCAGAAATCAAAACATGGAAAAGTACTGGCTTGTGCATATTTTTGAATGATGAGTTAGACCTTTAGCCACAGCGTCTTCCAAGTGTCATGAAATCTCTAAACCTATATAGACAAAAGTAAAAGAATCCTACAAGAAATGACCAAAATCACATCAAATATTTCTCTTATCCATAATCTTTAATTCAGACATATAAAAAGATTCTTATAAAACAAATGGACATAAAAACGTAATAAAAATAGAGACAAACGCACGATATTTACACAATTCTGTATTGACAAAAGTACAAGAAATGACCAAACCACATCAAATATTTCTTTTACTTACGAAGTGCTAGTGAAGCGTGAAACTTGGTCATTTGCGTTGCTCGGTGCATCCCCTAATGGGAGTTTAAATCAATTTGAGGTTTGTCACCTTTTTCATTTTGGATGATGGAACATTCCAACAGACAAAACATTGTAACAAATGGTCTCTCATTAACAACACCACATTCAAACCGCTCTCAAACCCTGGCGTCTATCTATTATCAGTTGACCAGCCAATACATAAATCTCCTTGAATGATGACCCGACGTTGGTGATGTTAGCCATTTCCTCCTCCTGCCCCTCCCCATGCCCAGGAGAAAGGCCCAAGAGCTGCCTACCAACCCCCTCATCTGCTCCATGGGTCTTTTTTGGAGACCTGGGACCATCAACATGACAAAGGCAGGGAGCAGCAGAGCTTTTCGAAGGCAGATCCTGTGTTTGTTAAGTGTCTATGGGCCCTGGAGAGCTGGAGAGAGGCTGGAGAGGGCCGGGGGGTGGTCCGAAGAATGGACGCAGGGCTTTGATCACACAATGGACACAGGGGCTCACTCTGTTTTGGTATGATGTTGAAGTGAAAATGATACCAACCGTCGTGAGTCGTGAGTTATTTTTAAACAGGCAAAACTTTAAGCACAAAACATAATGTGACGTGTTTTCTCCATCTATGTCTATATTTGCGATTGTAACTATAAAAGACAAGAGGTATACTTATAAGGTCACTATTGAGATCCAAGAAACTTCAGAATGGACTTTTACTAACACTTACATTTACACTATGGCCCGCACAGAAAACAACAATTCAAATCAATCCCAATGATCACCATATTTAGATTTAAAAAAGTGTTAGGAATCAGCCAAAGTCAGGGATTGTGTCTTTAATTCAGACAGAAGATATGTTTTATTGTCAATGGTAGAGACAGCACGAACAAGAGATATTACAGACAGCAAGTGATAATATAGCATGGAGAATCAGAGACCTCCAATCAGCAGCTGCCACAGTGTGCTTGTAGCTTGGCCTTCAGAAATTAAAACAAGGGAAAAGGACTGGCTCGTGCAAATGTAAGAATGAAGAGTTTGAACTTTAACA
The DNA here is from genome assembly GCA_964034765.1 of Knipowitschia caucasica. Classification (NCBI taxonomy): domain Eukaryota; kingdom Metazoa; phylum Chordata; class Actinopteri; order Gobiiformes; family Gobiidae; genus Knipowitschia; species Knipowitschia caucasica. Next base: position 15,081,650 of record OZ035837.1, on the reverse strand, counting down.
AAAGTTGCTTCAAAATGTCATGAAATCACTACAAAAGCAATGAAGCTTGAAGAAAATGACAAATGAAGAAAACACTCTTAGCATCGTCCATAGTAACATACTGTATCTTTTGGCGTGTTAGATACAGTATGTTAGCTTCAATCTTCAGACCAAAACATCAAGTGGAAAATCACTGACTTCTGCAGACTGTTGTCATGACGAGTTCAGCTCTAACATCATTGCCTCAAAAGTGTCATAAGATCTATAAGCTCTCCATCCGCTTTCAAGGAGAGTAGCTTCAGCGACAGACTTATATTCATCCTTGCTGTATGAAGAAGTGGTTCTGTGGGTCTTTCCTTCCTGATTCTGTCAGACCGTACAACAAACCATGAGGACTAACGAACACTGCCGACCTGACCTCACATGCATCGGGTAGAGATTTTATACTTCTATATTACGCAAGTCAGAGCTTTACTCATTATGCCAATGCTAGAGATTTTATACTTGTTTCTTTGATGCTAGACTTAGAGACTCGAGCTCTGGTGTGTGCTATCAGGTGCACAATGGGATAATCTTGCAATTTTTTCTCCAATGTGCTTTTACTCCGAAAGGCAAATAAATCATTGATTCTTGAATCTTATGTTGTGTGCTCCTCATTCCTACGTATCTGTTATTGGTGCAACACTGAAATTTCCCCACTAAGGGAGGAATAAAGGTCTTCATCTTAAGTAATATTACAACGTCCAAATGCTGCCTAAAAGAACTCATTAATACTATTGATCTCTAAGATTGTGCACTAAAATAGGAATCTTAATATTGACTCCATTAGATTGGATTTCTTGCAACTAGCAGGAGTAGATCTCAGATTTTTGGATTTGTGATAATAGATTTCCCGTGGGAAAAGGTAGTATATCATGGTTCTAAGACATGCATCTGCCCCTTCTCTCACCCAGGTGTTGACCCTTGACCTTCAGTGCTTAGAAAACGTATTCATACCCCATGAACTGTTCATCAGGCAAATTGCAATTTGCCGGATTAAGGTCTCAGGACCAAAACGTAAAATTTTCCATTAAAATGTTAATCATTTTGATATAAAAATATGAGGAAAAAACTGCAACGTTGGCCTTGCAGAAGTGACTGAGGGCAACCCAATTGCCTTTCGAGGTTTCCTTGATTTTATGATTATTTCATCCTCAGAATTGACATAGCAACTCCCACAACTATGAAACTACCATATTTTTTAAAAGATGTATTAAAAGTAAGTCACTGCTTCAACATCACTGACCACAGATGGAGACACGAGGCCAGTGGGCTGCTTTTCTTCAACAGGATTAGAGGGGAAGAGTGTCAAAGTTTACGGTGGATGAAATTAATTACAGGGCAATCTTGGAAGAAAATCTGAGTATTGAAAATTGTTCTTCCATCAGAACAATTTACCAAACAGGAACTTTGAAATAAAATTGACTAATGTATCCTAAGGGCCCAGTTGAAGACCAAAACTATCGTAAGATTAAGCAATCTGTTATTAAGAGATCCAGTGTTGCATCACCGGTTACACAACAGCAGCAATGAGGAGCACACAACACAAGATAAATGAACAATAACTCTATACTAAAATAAAATCTCTAACTTTAGCATAATAAAGAAACAAGTATAAGAACTGCTATTGAGCTGTTATGCACGGAGGCTGTTACTTTTTCAAGCCCCAGTGGAAAAATCCCACCAAATTCCTAATGCCTGTCTTATTGAAATGTTATGGCCGTGGGATTCAGGGGTCTCCCAGTTTGGCATTTATAATGAAACCTCTTTCGAACGACCAGAGCCTAGAGCAAGCAAATGACTTGGTCTTTAACCTCACTGTAAACTTACTTCCCATAATCATATAAATGGCTGTATATTGTCCCACAGACACGTTTTTGTTTCTTTTTTAATGGCTGCGTTTGTAAATGTGAGAGAATTCATGGAAACAGGACGTGAGATCATCCGCCGTCATAAACACTGTCATAAAGCACTCTATTTCTCTCTATTTCAGATGACTCTGCACTTTTGAGGTGGTGAGAGGTGAGGATAGTTGTGGCCTATTTTCTCTCCATTAGATTAGACTTTCAAATCAAATATGAAAAAAGTCCAAATGATCCTTGGACCTGGACTAATCCTTGAGGGGGAAGGGGAACGTGAGATATTTTGGGATGCTTTCTCTGTTAAAGATGCATGGTTTGACACTGCTGACTCACTTCCCGACAAAAGAAAATTGCATCTACGCCAATATACAGTTTAAAAGTAGCAAAGGTGAAGCTTGTGCCTGTGTCTTTGAGTGAAAATCTGAAGCCTCATTCCCACTCTCTAAAACACTCTCACTTGTACTCTTTGCATTCTGAATAAAACGTTGTATGTACTGTATGTAACTAAACTAGCCAATCCAACTAAAACTTCAAGCAATATTTTTGAAATGGTTAAGATCAATGAAGTGACTAAAAGAATGATCCGCACGCCAGAAGCACAGTAAGTCTGCTTTAACACTAGAAACCCAGAGCAGTCAATTTGACAGTTTTTCGTTTCAGAAGTGCAGTAAGTTCCATCATGTACTGTATCTTTCTATATGTGGTTCATTTCTACATAATTATATTTTTGAATTTATCTCATTCTTTTCGCAGTCTCAGCTTTGAGCAAGTGCTACCATAACAACACAACGTTTACTTAGCTGTATTTTAGCATGCATTAACATGCTTCATGACATGTGAGGCGTCTTTGAGTGTCCAAAAAGCGCTATATACAACCAATGCATTATTATTATGATTATTAAAGATATAAACTGTAGGTATTACATTTTTATAAAAGTAGTGAAAAACAAAAACTATTTTTTTAGATTTTTTTTTTTCTTCTTTTTTTTTTAGAATGCTATTCTGTTTATTAGAAGCCATCACAATGAGGAGTTCTAGTTGTGTCAGAATGAAGTTACGGTCAATGCTTTCAACAGCTATGCAACTTGGCTTGGTGGATTATCTGATTCCTTCAAGCACAGAAATGATATCACGTTTTTAGACTATATATTAACACTATGATAACCATATTGACTAACGGCCAACAAAATAAAGAAACATGAGGTGCAGGGAAAAACAGAGAAGAAAATATACACTATTTATAGTGCTGTAGATAGATTAGATTCTGATTAGCCCCGCCTCTGTGTCTTGACTGACAGCTAATTATGAAGTCTGTTTTTTCCCCAGGACATATAACCCTCTTTCAAACTGGATTAAAGAAACATGAAACCCACATTTTGAATCTTTCAAAACGGTTTCCAAAGGTTTCTTTTTCCCTGCCACCCACTGTACTGCAAATTCTGCCATTAACACTCAGCTATAGGAGTCCCATGGCTTTCACCCTCAAGAAGCACTCTGGGTTATTCATCAGGAGAGCTGCTTAATATGGACAAGTGCACTAGGCTCCTCTCATCTGCAGGAAGTGTGGCTTATGATGAGAAAAGTCAAGTCGTGGCTACAGAAACATTATTCTAATACATGAGGAGCGAGAGATGTTGTCGTGTGGAGGAGGTCAAGTTCGTGGGGTTTAGATAAAAGCTTTTACCATGGTCGCTCATTTTTATTATCGAAATGTGAAAGCTATGAATTTGATCGTAGATTGTTAGCAGATGCAAGTATTTATTCGAAACGTTTATTCAAGAAATACTTTATTTGTCCCACATTGTAGAAATTTCAGTGTTGCATCACCAGTCACTGAACAATAGAAATGAGGAGCACACAGAGAAAAATGAACAATAACTCTATTCTAAAATAAAACAAAATCTGTAACTTTTGTATCAGAATCAGAATCAGAATCAGAATCATTTTTATTGCCACGTGAGTAATATGTGTATAATAAAGAAGCAAGAATAAAATCTTTAGCATCAGGGAAGCATTTTCCCTACAGAGTAACATGAAGAAAGGTACAGAAGTACAATTTGAAAAATGCAGTTTTAAAAGGGGTTAAACGAAGCAAATGCTTACTGGGCTACATCCCCTCCCACTCACTCACACAAACACGCACACACACACATAGACACAAGCGCAATCATACATACACACAAACACAAACACACAAACACAAAGATGTACACACACACGAACACACAACTGTGTAAATTTCTCCAGTGTGAGATCAATCAAGTCTATCTGAAATTATCTTTTCTTAAATACACTCAAAAGCACACATGGATCTTGTATTGAATTGTATCTCTACCCTTTTTAATGTACTTTTAATGTTTTTAACTTCTTGCTTCGTAATTCTTGCAGGGAAAACACATTATTTCGGTTCAATTGCAAACGCAAATCTGACTCAAACAAGGTGAGGCCTCGTTCACTTTTCTTTATCTACATAAGCTGCACATTCGCTTCTCAACATGTGGTGAAAATGTCAGCGTTTATACTTCTGCTTTTTTCTTAATTTGCTTTGAGTTGTTTTTACATCCTCTCCCACATCCAAAACAAATAGCTAAATATGAAAATTGTGTAGACATTAACGCCAAAACGGCAAGTTATATGAATTACTTATGTGCTTTTAAATATAGCCGTGAGTTATTTTGGGCATGGCCTCATTTAGCTGAGGCGAGACAATTTTAGGGTATTTTTGTGTCCCGAGTTTCTGCTTATCTGATGACAATGTCGCTATGTTTAACAGGCACAGATAAAAGGCAAGTTTTGCTGCAGATAGTGTGCGCGATAGCTTTGAATGAGAAGTTAAATATGGGACAATATGTTCTATTTGCGGTTTGCATGTGCGCTCGCTCAGAGGTGGTCATGGTTCTTTTGAAAGTTACACTGTGTTGAAGTGAAAAGTAGTTTTTCTCATTCTGTGGCAAGGAATGTTAAGTTGGCATTGAATTAACATCGAAGCAATAACCTTGTCATAGCGCACCTCCTCAAGAAACAGTGTGTCTTTTAGGGCAAGGTTATTAAAATCATGTGAGGACAAAGCGTCAAAATAGAACAAGGTTTTAATGACAAAAACATGCAAAAAGTAAAACTGGACTGGGCTTGCTGTAAGTTGAATCTGGATAAAAAAAAGTCAAAGATCAAAACTTGGATTCTAAGAAAACAAGCCAATAGAGTAAGTAAAGGAGGATACAGTGACAATCTGGCACATGGTGAAGGGTGAACTGGGTTGTAACTGCAGAGATGAAAGTGATGAGGATGATGAGGCTGCAGGAGAGTTTAAGAAAGAACCATTGACAGGACCAGGACCCCAGATACTCAGCCCAGCTCCAAGCGGACACAGAGAGGGGGAGTAGAACACAAAGGAAACATAATTATGTTTCTGTACATAATATAACAAATTAAATTATATTAGTCTTGTACTATTCCGGCATATTAACACACTCTTTTGGGCTCTGCAGGAGAAATAACAAAAATATAGTTCATAGACGTCTTATACTGACTGTGAATGTTATATTATTATTATTATTATTATTAGCATTATTATTATTATTAGCATTATTGTTAGCATCATCATTATCATTATTATTATTATTATTACAAATTCCGAATGTTGACGGAAACTCCCGAAGAGCGCGTTGCATGCAGGGAAATGACAACGCTCGACTCTCCGCCATCTTTCTTCTCCCCGGAGCCAGGAGGGCAAAATAACAAAGCACGTTTTAATGAATTTCTCAACGATATAATGTTGTTTTTGGGTTGAATCAGAGCCAATCGAACCCAAGTTTGTTTCGGAAAAAGCCCCCTGTCGTACATCGCTTCCACAGCCGCTAAACACGCCCTGAACAGCGGCAAACCCTGTCAACATGGGCCGCTCTCGAAGCCGCAGCTCGTCGCGGTCCAAGCACTCCAAAAGCAGCAAGCACAGCAAGAAGAGGAGCCGATCGCGGTCCAGATCCAGAGACCGGGAAAGATCCAAGAAGCGATCCAAGTCCCGGGAGTCCAAGAGGAACCGTCGCCGAGGATCTCGCTCCAGGTCCCGGTCTAACACAGCCCCCTCCCGCAGGGAAAGAGCCGCTTCGCCGCCAGAGCGAATAGACATATTTGGACGGACCCTGAGCAAGAGAAACGCACTGGACGAGAAGCAGAAGAAGGAGGAAGAGGAGAGGAAAGCCGAGATGGAACGACAGAGGAAAATGTGAGTGGATTTGTGGTTATTTTTGAGGGGGAAAGTGGAGGAGCTAACGGGCTAGGCTAGTTAGCTGGGTTTTACCATTACTTTGGCCTTGCGCAGGCTAATGCTAGGCTAAAGGCGTGCTAATGTTAGCATTGGGCAGGCCTGGTTTGTCTCAAGAGCATGGCTGGAATGACATAGTAGCCCCAGATTCATTTTAAATCATTAATAAACAGTTACATGCAATAGAGAGAGAAACATCCCATGCACACACAGCTTGCACACCAAGAGCACTAGATTTGAATTCGTGGATTTAAAGTTTGCACCTTCACAATACAGTTGAAGTGTTCATCAATCTGTTATTTGCTATTACAATATAATAGGTTTGTGGAGTAAGGGTAACCATGGAAAGCCATGGAATTTGACATTTGCAGGCTTTGGAAACGTTGTACAAATGCTTTGGACATGAACTATATTGTTGTCAAAGTCTATAGGAGAATTGAACAAAACTCTCCGGTCTTATTTGATGAGCACGTATCACCAGAATAATTGACAATTGGGAGGACCAATAATCTTGATGATCCACCCGGAACTAGAAAATCCTCCTACTTAAAGCCTGAAACTAAGTTCTGTTTTGCCACTATCAGCGAGCATCCCTGCCTGCTGATAGTGGCATTGCAGTTTCCATAAACTGCTTTTAAAAATGTATTTTGTCCATGGCTTAATACCAAACTAATAGCTAAACTTGATAAATGTGGCCTTCCAATCATGTCTGTTGTTATTATGTGAATGGTCAGGGTGGGTCATTTGCTTGTGCCTATATAATAGGCACAAGCGGCCTTAGGTTTAAAATGAGGCCGCACATCCCAGTAGCCTGAACTAGTGTGCTGGATTCAATAAAAAGTGCAAACTATGAAAACATAGAGAAATATCCGCTCAGTTCTACTGCTCTAAGTATCTTTTATTTACATACCACGATTGTAACGTTTTGGGCTCAGGCCTATACAATAACATGGGACATCATAACTTATCAATCTACATTGGAGGAAAGTCACAGGTTATATCTGGAGTGGCTCGTCTGCAGCTTAATGCTTAAAGCCATGACATTCCCTTTGCGTCGAACTTCACAATAGTCTTTCCTTTCATCCCAAGTGGAATCAGATCTGAAAACCTTGTGTGAAAACTGCTGGGGTTACAGGAGAGACAAGAGTTCAGGTTAAGGCCATTAATTAATGAGCCGTATAGGCAGATAATTCATATTGCATCTTGTAACAATTGGTATTCTTTATTTTTTGTGTTACTAGCTAGAGCCCCACGATATATAGTAAAAATATCGTTTTCGAGATATTGGTTGTGCGATATCCTTATAGAAAAAATGCGCAATAAAAAAACAAAAAACACATCAACATTTAACAAAAACTACAAACAAACAAACACACAATATATGCATTTGAATGTCATTAATGTTGGGCTTATTTTTTGTTATTTGTCTCTTGCGTTTCAATGCAGATTGCAATTTTAGGGGAAAGACAAAAATATCGGTCTAATTTCCAATATCATGCAGCCCTATTACTAGCATGCATGACATACCTGGAAATACAGTGGGGTCTGGTGTCATGGTGATTTAAATTCCACATAGAATCCAACACTATTAAACTTGATGCCAATGTCTATTATTGCATCTCAATTTAAATATCAAATTTAAGTTCAATCGTGGGGCAGATGACTCACGATTCTCTTAAGAGACCTACCACCGCCAAAAGGACTAACAAGTTGTTCTCAGTGTGGGAGGCATATTTCAACAGCTCTGGGTCATCACTGGGTTAGGCACAGGGTCACTCATTATGGTTGACGCTGTCCCTCATGAGACATACTTGGACAGCTGGGCAATTTAGCTCAAAGACAAATCTCTCTTTTAAGGTATAATTTATTGGGTCAAATTCAGAGGGAATGGGGTCTTCAGCTTCCAATGCTACCCTGAATTTTAAAAGATGGAAACTTTCCATGGGAATTAAGGGGAATAAACTGTGAATTTTCCAAAATTGAAGATTGGCTCTTCATAGGGAACTTAAAATACAGTTTAGGAAAATATGTTTTGGCATAATTTTGAATATAACAAACAGATTCCATTCAAATACACTCGTCATTCTTCGATCACATAGCACACTGCTGCTCAGACCACGCCCCTAAATCACATGTACACAAGCTTTAGACTGGTCATGACTTTTGAGCCCAAAGCACAAGGCTATAGAAGGCACACATTTGTTTTGATGATATTATGGGGAAGAATCTGGATTAAATGTTTCAATTGTAAATATCAAATACAAACATATAAATAAACTGATAAAAGTAATGCTCAAACCCTGGAATATTGTACCATGTGCTTTTTCTGGAAATGTGCTGTTCTTTGTTTTGGATTGTCAAAATTACTTCTACTGAATAAAAGCAGAGATTACCAGAAAATAAATAAATAAATGATCAATAACTCAATTTAAGGCTAACGGATTGAATGCATTTGATTTACTGCCTTAGCCCTAAGACATACAATTTTATATTTGACCTTTTTATTTTGCTGAACAAAATAAGACAAATAAGACACAGGCCCATGGTGGGTTAGCTTTGGTGATCTGGTTTGCTTGGGGTTGAATTTATCTGGTCACATTTGCAAATGTGCTATTATAAGTTCTCCTGTTGGTCAGCCTTTAGTTCTTCTAAGTTCATGATAGATCGCTCCAGATGATTCTTGTTTTCTGGCGTATCACTCTGAGTGGAAATATCACAACATTTCTGATTTGTTTTTTGAAACTGTTCATTTGTAAAAGGGAAAGTTCACCTGTAAAGGTGTATTTTCATTAGTGCTGTAATAGTAGACGTCTAAAACTCCAGTCTGATCGAGGACAAAAGGCCGACAGCTGCAGCCGCAGTGAAAGCTGCAGGTCAGGGGCTTGTCACTTAGTCCTGAACACTTGAGGTCTAGTCCCGACTCCTGACCCTGGGCCTGGAGTGTCCTGGTGATGAGTGTGGCTCTGTCAAACAGGACATGGTCTTTGTGTGTATCGTGTATTTGCCTTGGGCGGTACACACCTGAGGGGCTGCCCTGCTCCACACCTGCTCCCTGTACCCTCTGTATCCTCCGTATCCTCTGTATCCTCAGTGCTAATGGCCTCAGGGCCACTTAACATCACATTCACATGCAAACGTGGAGCAGGGGGACTGTGTGCAGATAAGGACAGACAGGCTCTGGTTTCTCACTGCTGCGCTGACCCAGTGAAATGAGATCTGAAGAGGCAGCCTGTGTTGTGACACAAGCAACCCTCCCGGCCTCCAATGGCTTCCTGTTTGGAGTCACTCTGAACAATACCAGTTTAATAAAAGAACAGGAACCGTTGTGCTGGCCCTCGGCTTGGATTATCAGTTCTATTTTAACAAAGTACTTGTGACGACACGATAACATTGTTTACTAACATTTTCATTATCACTCAGGAGCTTATGGTTTTAACATGTCCTACTATACTGCTTAATATTGTGCAGATTTAACATTTTGGACAAAAATTATTTAACTTTTATTGTTTTTATATTTTTCTGACACATATATTTAGCAGTTTTTGCAATACATCTTGAGTTTGCAAGCGCAAATGTTGTCTATCATTGTCCCTCCAGCAAAGAAGCTGGAACATGCATAAACCTGACTATGAACCCAATGCGTGTTCCCCACATATTTCACTGAGAAAGATCTTGCTTTCTGTAACTTTGCTTTTTCAGCACAATTTAGATCTTTGACTTTGTGCCGTGTGAAATCATCTGTAACATTAGATTTGTCCCCAAATTGAAATGGTTCTCTAAATATAAGCAAAAACCTTTAAGCTTATATTGTTAGTGGTTTGTGACCACAGGAGCCTCTGTGGAAAAGACCCCTGAGCAGAACTCGATCAGCCGCATCGGACCCTGGAAAACTGTACTCCTCACTGTTGTAGCCAAAATAATAACTGCAGCACAGCGCCTCGTGTGGCTCTGTTACTGGAACAGTCCAGACAGTCTGTTCTGTCGGCCACATTTCTCACTTTGAGCGGTCAGTCACATGAACGTGTGCTCTGCTCCTGCTGTTAGCTTTTCAATGTCTTCAGGCGCAGTGTGCAGGTGTTGTTATTGTGCGGACGGAAGCTTTGAAGTTGATACATGCTGTTTGAGGGAACCTGCTCGCCACTATGTCATAATATTTAAAGGACTAATATTATCCAAAGCTCACCTTTTGGGGTTTTCACCATGAGATTAGTTTTCAAAAACAAATAAATTCAGTTCAATATTGTGTAGCCCTAAATCACAGCTATAGTTATCATCTTAACAAAACTGTTGAGAGTCTAACAGTTCAAACACAAGAAAGGCAATGCTCTTAAGGGTCACCCTGGATTGGAAGGAACAGCCTCACGAAGAGCGGAGTGCCGAGGAGACTTCTGCTGCGGTGTCTGTAAAGTACAGCCCATAGAACATGTTAGAAGCATGTTATTGTCTACAAAGGGTCAGTTACTTGCTATGGTCCGACCTGCTGAGACGAAAACCTTGTGAATGAATGTGGACTGTTGTGTTAAGCAGATTTTAGGTTGCTGCTCCAGAGGCATTGAAGGATGCGTAGAATGCAGAGGACACATTTCCCTGTAGCAACAGTTATTTCAAAGTACCAAGCTGTACTGTTTGAAAGGCCTGTGCAGTGCTACCGAATCCTCATACCAACATATTTGGCTTCTCCAGGTCTAAAACGTATTTATTAAGGCTAATTTTCTGAACTCTTGGTGTTTTTGTGTTGCAGTCGGCAGCAGGAGATCGAGGAGAAACTAATCGAAGAGGAGACGGCACGGCGCGTGGAGGAGCTTGTGGCCAAACGCGTGGAGGAGGAGCTGGAAAAGCGCAAAGACGAGATCGAGCGCGAAGTGCTGCGGCGCGTGGAGGAGGCCAAGCGCATCATGGAGCGCCAGCTGCTGGAGGAGCTGGAGAGGCAGCGTCAGGCCGAGCTGGCTGCGCAGAAGGCCAGAGAGGTAACGCTCGGTCGTTGGGAACGCAGTCCCTCACTGTCCCCAGCTCTGTCCCGTACGGCCCGCCCACCGCGCTCACGCCTCTGCTGGCCACGTAGAGGCTTCACAAACGCTCTGAGAGCCACAGCCTAATGTCACGTGCGCTCTCCAAACTGCCACTGGCTACTTACTGCCAAGTTTTATTCCTATGGGGAACTCTGAGGCTTCGTATACAGCTGCAACTAACCTTAAAGGTATAAAGGAGGATTTTCTACTTTCGGGGTGGATCATCAAGACTATTGGTCCTCCCAATTGTCAATCACGTGCTCAACAAAAAGTTGAGAGGGCGGTTCTTTCCTAAAATTTCGGAAAATTCTCTTGTATACCTATTAACAAACTTTATTCTACTGGTCTGCAATTCTTCTCAGTTAAAGCATGAATATAAATTTCCAAATATATGTTGCTGTATAGTCCAGGCAATAATTATAGGTAAAACATTGCCTGTCTCAAAATTTATTGAAATATTTTATACATGGTTAAGACATTTTTACTCATCTCATCTGATTTACCATTTCATTTTTGATCAGTTAATTATACAATCTGTTTTTATAAATGGTTGAAAACTTTTTAGTTTTCCATTTGTTTGTGCAAGATGCTGCTTACAATCGTAATGAATCATATTAGCTTCTTTCCTCTGCTCCATAATTCATAGACAAAAATAGATGAATAAAAGAGCAGACAGAAGAGGAATAGCTTTAGAAAGGTCTTATCAGCCAGTGTTCTTAAAACATTGATGGGCTAAAGGTAGAGTTTCCCCATAGGACTATAAACCAGACATGTGGCATGCCTTATGTGACTCGTACTTTAGCAACGGTACAATTTTGTGCTGGGTCTGAAGCATTCAATTCAAGATTTTTCCTTGAATGTTTTATCAAATGGCATACATTTTTAAAGGCCTTAAATAGATTACCTGAAAGTTTGTTTTGCTTAAGTCATTCTGTGGAACATTTTAGGAAAAGACATGATATTTTTTCATCTTTTTTGGTGACTGACACTTCACCAGAAAACCGTAACCCACATCCACTTGCTCCATTCCCTCCAGTGGACTCGCCTAGACCCTTTTGTCCCGAGCGGCTTTAGTTGAACGCTTTTGTTGACACTACAGACCTTAGTGGTAGTGAGTGAGTGGGCCAGCCAAAGCCCAGTGACCCGGCTTACATCGGGAACAGACCGGCCACCCCTCCTGCTAGGTGCGCGTCTACCGTCATTTGCTCCTATGAAAAGAAGTTTACTTTCAAGTTCTGCCAAGTCCAGAAAAACAGACAATCCTTAATCCTAGTTTTTTTTTTCCGTCTGGACATCTTGAAACAGTGTTAATTTTGTAGATGGAACGAGTGTGGGCAATATCAAAGTTCCATGTTTCAATCCAGATCCCCAAAAAATCCCAAAGAACCCAAGCACACAAAAAGACACTCGACGGAGAACATTTCCACAAAACAATCAGTTTAAATGTAAAACAAAAAAACATGTTACCTGATAATCTACCGTAAAATACATATTTTCTGTCAAAAATATTAGTCATGCATTGATCTGAGCCAAGTCCGGTTGGCGTTCTAAACCCCTCCCCTCCCTGTCACTTTAAAATGTATGTTTCAATGTTTCTTAGCTACAGCGGGACTCATGGCAATTCCCATCCTGTTTCCAACTGTCTTTGGTCTTTTTTCTGTCAAAGTATTTTTATTATCCTTTTTAATTTTGAAAAGATGTTTGGAAGCCAATCAAATGTACTGTGTTGTGTTCTCATGCCTTGTTCTCCTATAGGGTGCCTCAAAGTTCTGATACTGTTATGAATATGTATAAACATGTTGTTTTGACTTTGGAAACACCACTCGCGCTCTTCCTAACTAGCGTTGAGCGAGCAGACGGCAGCGTGTCCTGTACTGTAAGTGCGCCGTGGTGCGTTTCTCCCCACACACACAGACACACTGCACGCAGAGCACAAACTACTACACAGTGCTGCTACACTGTGACCTGCCCATGTCTGCTGAGGCCCACCACGTCCACTGGCCAAAGGTGCCCTCTGCTTCCTGCTTTTCAAACTCGCATGAGGAGTCGGGTGGACCTCAGGGGTGCACCTTGTCCAGCGTTTCATAATGAGTTCCAATGTGAATATTTGATTTGAGTATTTGAAGGTCCCAGTTGTTGCTCAGTACCAGGACCCCCGTTTACTAAGTGACTGATATTACTGCAGAGATTAATAATAATAATCTCTTAACGTAGGAATAGCACAACTAGACTGAAGCAAATCCAATAGAAACGTTTTGCAAACATTCATCAACATAGATAAATCTTGCCAGTCAGTACGGTACTGCACCATACTGTTATTTATGAGCCAAGTCTGTGTCTCTGATAGTTGATGCCAGTAAAATCCATATTTTGTGTGCATCCTTGTGCAGTGTACCAAAATAGTTTCTTAGTGAATTTAAGTTTCTCCAAAGTCCTATGCTCCTTCTCTGCTGGTTGGCCCCTGCGCCTTAAGTGTGGAGAACAGAAGGACACCTTTGTCTGGAGTGGAGGATGGTGAGCCTTGTGTTCAGACTGCTCAGTGTTAAACACTGGGCTGATGTGGCCGATTGTGCCACTAAAGTAGCCACAGTTACTGATAAACAGAGGAATGCTGAGGGCACGGTTTGGCCCTTACCTACATCTACCTCCTCCGCACCCACCACCCACCAACCAGGAGCGCTTCTGTCAGCAGGGGGCGCACTCCGGACCAGACAGTAAATGCAACCGTTTTAATGCTGACTCTCTCATCAGTTGTGTAGGTACACAGGCAAAGCGTAAATGGAAAAGCGTAGGTATACGTGCATTGGTGAGCCAAAACTATTCCCTACTTTTATTTATTTGTAACTTTCTCTGCCTTTTGATTAATGATGATGTTACCTTTTAGAGTGTACTGTCTGTCATTTTTAAATGTCTTATGACTGTGATGAGTGGGGTGCAATGCAATGTGGCCTAGGTTTCAATTATTTTCTCATTTTGTTAAAACAAAATTAAGGGCAGCACTAGAGGGAGGGCTTAATAGCAGAACCAGGGCTCATTTCTCCCTTCCAGTTTTGTAATAAAAAGCATTTGGGATGAGTGACGAGTGCTTGGAGCGGCTTCTCTGTGGACTGAGTGCAGTTTGCTTGTGAACCAGTGAAAGTGTGTGAGTGTGTGTGTGAATGCAACAAGAGCGGAGCCCGTCCCAGCGCTAACATGGCATCGTGTCTTCCGTCTAGGAGGAAGAAAAATCCAAGCGCGAGGAGTTGGAAAAAATCCTGGAGGAGAATAACCGCAAGATCGCAGAAGCTCAGGCCAAACTGGTACGTTCCACATTTCACTGGTCACTGCTGCTTCTGGACGACAACACTGTTAAGACACAAGTAACAACACACACAAAGAGGAGGTAGTTTTGTGCCCAGATAAGAAAAGGTATACATGAAAACTTGAAGGCGTGACTAATGCAAAGACAATAAGTTTGCTTTAAATAATCTGTCTGTTCCTAAACGGCACGACAGAGGGCCACAGCTTGAGACGCCGTACAGTGGTGTAAAGTGATCCTGGAACCCAAACAGCCTGTTGCACATCTGCTCCGTCTGCTCCTCTCCACAAGACCCTTTAAGACCAAGTTCTCTGGTCCAAGTCCCCAGGCCCCGGTGTATGTGAGAGGAGGCTGAGCTCAGAGCAAAGATGGAACCAACACACCAAGTCTGAGTCATTATGTAAAGTCGTTTATTTGCTTCAGACCCGTGTAGACAGATATAATCGCAAACAAAGATGAGAGGACTGGTTTGACCTCTGCAGCAGTCAACCTTCAGGGCATTTGGAACAGCTTCATATTTTCAAAAGATGATCACATTTAAAAGAAAATGTTTATCAAATGTTTTTTGAGGACATGTCATACATTCAAAACTATTTCAAAGGAATAATTTACCATTAGATGTAAATGTCCACGACCAATGTCAAATTAGTGGTGACTTTGTGTAGGACTATTTTTAGGTGGGTACGCAAGAGGTGGTTGAGAACCACTGTAATAGAAAATACATATAACTATTGTGTTTGCATAGTGAGATATTGAGTGTATAGTATTTATTTTCTCTAAACCTCCTTTGATTCATATTAAAATCATATTTAGAAGAGTGAAGAGAATCAAATGTTTTATTGCTTCCATGCAGTACTGCGCCATGTGGAAACTGCCCCGGGTGGAACGAGGGCACCAATCAGTTCTGTGAGCTCAGTGTGCTACTGTTTCACATTGTTTTATATAATTAACAAAACATCTACCACAATGAAATTGTAATGATAGCTTTTTTGTCATAACATTGAAAAAGGTATGCATCTTTCAGTTAACAGCTACAAATCATATTTTTGATTACAGATTTATTTAAATAATACATGAACATGAAATCTCTAAATTCTGCAGCAATAGACTCTGTGATGCACTTGCAATGCTGCTAATGGATTCCATGTGCAGTTTAAATGTGGACGCTCCAGCATCGATTGGTTGCTCACATTTTGGAGCCTAAGAATAGACCAGATCTTGATTATTACAGGAGGATTATTTCAATAATGAATTAGTTGTGATTAGCTGACCCATTTCAGCCTCAGTCGCCTGATAAATATTCAGTTTCAAACCATCCTAACAATAACATCTCGTTGCTTCCTTCTCCAGGCCGAGGACCAGTTGCGAATTGTGGAGGAGCAGAGAAAGATCCACGAGGAGCGCATGAAACTGGAGCAGGACCGGCAGAAGCAGCAGAAGGAAGAGCAGAAAATGATCCTGGGCAAAGGCAAGTCTCGGCCCAAGCTCTCCTTCTCGCTCAAGGCCACCGAGTGACCGCCGCCCTCCTCCCCCCTGCTCCTCCCCCTCCTACCGGCTCCTCTCCTCTGTGGACCGCACGCTTCGTTCTTGGAAGTGTTATCAATCTAAAAAACAAACGAGAGAAAAAAAGGGAAGGGACACAACACACCGGCCCACGCTCCTCCGCCGACCTCCACATCGCAGCGGTTTTATTTTTCAATATAGTTTTTTTCTTTTTAGGGATGAACTTTTTCCGTGTATAGAACGCTTGTCCAATTTTGAGTCTTAAGACAAAAAAAACTGTATGCCTTTTTACTTGTGTCGGCAGCCGGCGTGAACTCTAAACAAAATGTGGTCTCATTTTTTTTAGGACATTTAGGACGCAGAGATATGCGTAGGCTTTGTGTCACTCTGGGTTCTCGCGGGCAGCTTGGGAGTTGGATTGTGGATTATCCGTTTTAATTTTAAGAGCCGTAGATTGGGTAACCAATCTTTTCTCTAAGAAGGTAGAAGTACAAAACATCTCCAGCAATTCCTAAGCATTTGTTGTGTTTTAACAATGCCAGTTTTTATGGGTTTTTTGTGTCGCAAAATTTCCCATAAATCCCCCCCCCCCCCGACTCTCAATCTGCCCCCGTTATTCTTCGTCATGCTATTATCATAACACAACTATCTTCTCCTTATCACAGGGTTTAGAGCCGTGAATGCTAACGATCTTTTTTAATTTTTGAGAGGTCAGATTGATCTAATCCAATTAAGAAGGTTCTGTACTGTCCCTGAGTATTTGATGTAATGGAATAAGCCGTCTCACTTGGTAAGTCGTGTTGGATGGACAAGTCCAGGTAAGAAGCTTGGGGTCATGATTGAGTGAATGAATGAATGAGTGTTTGTGTGTGTGTGCGTGCGTGTGTGAGTTTGTGTGTATGTGTGACCTCAGGCTGGTGCGCTGAAATCTTCCTTGTGGGATTATTGAAGTTGTTGTGTAATTTCCCCCACTTGTCAAGGGACTGAACCGTTCAATAAATCCGTTGAATGCCGCAACGTTTGTCTAAGATTATTCAAGTCACTGGAAAACTAATAAAGATTCATTGATGTTTTAAAAATGTGCCATTTCTTACTCAAACTGGAAAACTTTAAACGACTTTTAGATTATTGATATGATTGATTGATTTGGCAAATGTGGCGGGTTGCAATAAAACCCTGAGAAATTTTAAAAGGAAAAAAATTGTTCATTCAATATAATAATTTTTGTTATATTTTGGATGTCTTTTTTTTGTTTTTTTCTGGATGACAGCACAGTTTAGGTATGACTTTGTTGACCCTGTGAATAAAGGATTAAGCTAACTTTTTGGTCAATACTAATCGTGGAATAATTCTGATTAAAGGGAAGGCTGTGTATAAAGAGTATAATGGGAGTATGTCATATTTTTATTTTGACGTACAGCTTTTATATCTGTCCCGAGATTGTTAACGTAAAATTTGAATCCATTGAATTTATGATCACAATTTTACAGCAGATTCTATATCCAACCAGAGAAGAAAGAGGCTCTCATTTGGGTTGCCAGTTTGTAGATAAAATTTAGCCGGACGTCAATTCAATATGTGTATTGCCCAAATCATAACAGCAGTTGTCTTGAAGGACTTAAATACGCTTTTGCCAACAACAGATCAGAGAATCAAAATAGCTACTGAAAAATGTTCAAAAACAGCTATAGTTGATTAATATACACATACTGTACAATAGCAGGAAAAATTTACCAGAACCTCTACTTAAAACATGGGAAATTATTATATCGTATACGCCAAGCCTTTTATCATTTTGGATGATTATGGTTAACGGTCCATTTAATTCTGGACTTGATTTGAGTTTTTATAAGCTGTTATCAACAATTCAACAAATAAAGGCTTGATATTTCTCACTTAGTGTAGTTTAAGTGAGAAGTTTGACCTATAACATAAAACTGACGTAAAAGGACTTTTGAGCGATACTCTAATCTTTCCAAGTTTCACCTTAAATGGAGAAACTTTCGATTTCTTTACTCAAATAATTACAAAAGCAAGAGAATACTACCACCAGCACGTCCCATGTACTTCAGATGTGAATATTTAATCATGGCGCTGATACATTTTCCCCCCTGTCTTGAACATAAATCAAAGTGTCTCCTTCCATTGTCTGTAATAGATTTTAATGGCATCACTGGCAGCGCGCAGTCTTTCCGTCAGCGGTCTTCACGCCGTGCCCTTGAGGCGTGCGGCCGATACATCAACGTCCTCTTAAAGGGGAAAAAAAAACAGTTAAAACAAAACGCGCTGTGCTAATCATCTGGCAGCCCTTATTTGTACCGACAGGAGCTTTGTTTTGAGTCAAAGAAAAGCTGAAATGACAAAAGCAGAGTCTTCGAGTGAATGAAAGTCACATTAGCTCAGACACACCACGCATCGCAATGTTTGGAAGTGATTATTCTACGGCTTTCAAGTTTTCAAGTGAAGTAGTGATGGCGGATTTTTCTGTGTGTATTATGGACATTGGTCATCTACCTCTTATTGTATATAGCAGTAGTTTAAAAAAAATTGTACATGTTTTAATTGTATGCATGGCTTTTTCTAATTTTACTTTTTAATTTGTTTGCACAGAGAGCCAAAACAATATCCTAGTTTGTGACTTCTTCTTATTCACATTGGCAATACAAAACTATTCAGATTCTGATGGACCGATGGTTTAAACGTTTTTATGATTAAATTTCTTGTGTTTGAACAGTTTGATTCTCTGATCTGTGTTTACAAATTCAACAATCCTCTGAGATAACTACTGTTGTGAAAATGTGTTGCAAAATATGTAGTAAATGAATGCCCAAATTACCTCTATATGCTTCTCAAAGTCTCAAACTCAGAAGAAAGATGTCTCCAGCTGTCATTAAAAAGATTTGACATTAAAGAACAGACGCCTTTTTATTTCATCTTTTACGTCTAAAATCTATGTTAATTAACTATGAAAGATTAGGCACATACTGTAGACCAGGGGTGTCCGAACGTTTTAGTAAGAGGCCACTTTAGTTCACCAGACTTGTCCAGGGGCCGACAACATGTTTTGACTGGATTTGGACTTGTTCTGGGCTTTACAATGAGGAAGGAATTGTCCGTATTGATTCACACCACAGCTACATTAGTGCCATGTATGAGATTTTGTGACCCAATAAGGAACCAATGTCAGTAAAATGTTACTGGCATCCAGAGGTTCTCAGCTTTACAATGAGTTATAGCAAGAATATTGGTGGAAGTTAGCTGGATGACACTGTGAAACAACCTCAATGGCTGTTTTGTGTTAGCGATCCAGAGGGTAGCTGTCCTTTGTTTGGAAATGCCAGCAGAAGGCCATGAAATAGAACTTGCCCCAACTACAAAAGAGATCGTTTATTCATCCCACAATGGGGAAATGTCAGTGTTGTATCACAAGTTACAGACAGCAGGAATGAGGAGCACACAGCACAAGATGAACTCTATTCTAAAATAAAATCTCTAACTATAGTATAAAAAGAAGCAGTATAAAATCTCTATCTTTAGCAAAATAAACACAGACGTCTAAAATCTAAAATTTTTGCAGGATGGAAAAGCAACACTTAAGTACACAACCCCCTGACTTTAGCTTAAAGAAGCAAGTATAAAAAACAAGTGCAAGTAATATATAAGTGTATATATTCAAAGCACGTGTCTCAAATCTACATTTTTAACCAGTTTAGGTGAGGCTTGAGCAGCTGTCAACCACCATAAGCTAAAACTACTACTTTACTCCTATTACTACAAAACTGAAAACAATTAAACAATTATACATTTTAAGGTAAGAGCTTACACGCTTGAATGGAGTGTTTTTTGTTCTATATTCAAATACATTTAGGACGCTCTTGAACAAAACAGTTGAGCTTTAGTCATGTTATAATCACAATTACTTTTGTCTCGTAGTTATATTGAGAATATACATTTAATAATAGCACTGAGTGGGCTTATATCTGTTCTTTCATTGACATTTAGGACGAGGAGAGGAGACTAGATTTCAGTCAGTACGTGAGATTGAGTCCAAGACAATGACAATTTGTCTCATTGTCTTGGACAAAATATTAGTCTGAGACAAAGCCTGGCTCCCACTACACCCGCTGGATTAGACCAGAAGCAGAAGTACAAACTAATACTATTTTTAAGGCTTAATTGACAGTGCATACTTTGACTACATTTCAAAGCGTGTGTCTCCATTCTACACTTTTAACCCTCCTTAACATCAGCTGAGGCAAGACAAATACCATTTGTATTACCGGCTGGTAGACTTGTACTATACTTCTAAACAGCTGAACTGTCTTTAAAAAAAAGTTTTTTTATAATTTCCATATTATTGTCTGTAGTGAGAATTTGCATTTTTGATTAGTGAATTAACACATTATTTCAAGACAATATACATACAAATGAAAATAGTTTTGACCTTTGATTGTTGGGACCTAATATACTTGGTAATAGGCATGTAAACTACGATCATATAAACACTGTATAACTTTTTTTCGTTTAATATTTACTTTTTAAGCAAGTTATAGTGAAGTCTGTGGGTTAAGCTCTCACTTCAGCAGTATGCACAGGTCTTCACTAGCGCGGCTCCAGACCATAGACCCAGGGCTCCCTCCTCCTCTGTGGGCGGCCTCGGGACTCTTCGAAGCCGGGGAGAGCGCGCTGCAGGTCGGCTTCGAGAAGGCTCCTCACCCGCGGCCTGGCGCTCGCACGGACGGGGGCACATGGAAGTCAAACACACGCAAGGCACCAGCAAAAGAAGACACGGAAAAGAAGTGTGTTGCTCGTAAAACAGTCAGCCTATTTAGTGTTTAATTGTGTTAGAAAAGTAAGGCGGTTTTAAGGCTGAAGTAAGTAAGGTAGCAAGTATAGATGCAGCATGACTTTTGAGTGAAAAATATTAACATTAGAAAACAAATTAAAACTATAAAACAATAAAACATAAAAATTGAAGTTAAAATTGCATCTGCTATACTAACTTTACCATGTTACTTAACTTGCTAAAAAGTTCAACATTCAGACCATAAATAGTTAGCCACAAGTTAACTAAATAGCTCATATGCTAATTTAACATTTTGATTAGCTTAGGGGAATTCTTTACGGTAACTTGTATGAAAATGTATTTGGTGAAATGTATACAAAATGCTATTTAATATATGATAAATTTAACATCTAATAAAAGAATAAAGGATAACTGTAAACAGGTTGACTGCAACTAGGCTGCTAAGCTAACCAGCTAATTATTTACATACAGGCTTGCTCTGAAAGTTTGGAATCAGAAGCCGCTTTCAACAGGTATAGAAGTAAATTATCCTTATACATATTGAAAAATTGTTTTGAAACTTTTGAAAAACCAGTGCAAACAGTCTGAAGTTCAAGGAAAGAATTTGGCTTTGTTTTTGAGTCGTTCCTTGCGTCAACATTTATGGACTTTGGTCATTCCATTCAAATCAATTCATTTTTGTAACAATAACAAACACATAGAACCATTGGTTCATAGAGAGCGGGATGACTACACCATCCCTGAAAGTGCATTATTTTTATCGCCAAAAATCACGCAGATATCGCGAAGGGCGTCACAGATTTGTTGATTTGCCAATGAATTAGAAAATCATACACTAAACTAAATATGACAGTCAAGATCTCAAGGCGAAATGTAAATGCTTTTTTGCTAGTTTAAAAAAAGTGTAATCAGATCCAGGCTGTCGTCGTAATGTCTTGTGATTTTCGGGAGCTTTTTCTCCTTTTAAGAAGTTGACATAAAGAATAACACATTAGTTCAACCTATAGATTTGCATTTCCCAATCAACACTCTTTCATTAGGCCTAAGTTGGAGCCTATCTCTTTTAGACTTTTCACTTCCCATCTTACAATCCCCCTTTGACGCTAATTTAAATGTCACACCTAAACAAACTGCTTCTTTTGCGAACAGGCTCATAATGTTATCTCCGTGGAGCGAGGTGCCAAGCTTTCACACTTTCCAACCACTTAATTTGATCACGGCTTGTGCGGCGGGCCAGCTGCCTGTTAGCTTAAGCTGATAGGGAAAGATCACCTGCCTATAGTGCGAATTCTGACAACCAATTACCAGTTTGTTGATTGGTCAGTCCTTTGATTTGAAATGCAATACAATTTTGGTTTTATCTGCAGTTTAGAACGGTGTGGGTTTGTCATTGAAAACTATTTTATATAAACTTTTTTGTCAAGGTATTTTTACGTTTATAGGGACAGAGTTTAAAAACGAGGACTACAGCCTGCGTCCTGGATCTATTGCCTGTCCGTCCGTGAGAGCAGATCCCTCTCTTCATGTGGGCCTCCAGAGGTTTCTCACTTTTTTCGGAGGCGTTACTTGCCGATGCAGGAGGGTTTTAGGACAGTGATTATTCAGAACATTTAAGGACATTTATGGACATTGGTCATCCTGCTCGCTTTGACTCAATGGCTCCTATTTGTTTGTTATTATTCCTAGGTTCGAACCGTTTGATTCTCTGATCTGCTGTTGGTGAATCAATTTCTTAGTAAAGTACTTTGAGACGACTGCTGTTGTGATTTAGGGCTATACAAAAATACATTGAAATGGAAATGAACATTAGCCAAAAGGAGAGATGCCTTGTTCCAGGTTGTAGCAGGAGTAAAACAGAACAAACCAAACTTTACACATGAGACAGAAGTTACAATTTAATTTATCATACATTGGCAGTACATTTGAAAGGATTTGCTTGGTTTAAACCTGGATTTTCACAAGACGACTTGATAAAGAGTTGCAATATGTTTCTAAAGGCGCTTATTTAGTTATTTATTGATTTTTTTGATAGGGACACAATCAACATGTGAAACACTACACCATTCATAGCCAAGGATAATTTGCAATGTCCATCCCTACCCATTGAAAAGATTATTTCACACTTTACTTTACATTACATAAAGGCAGGTGTTCCCCAACGAATCTGTTTTTGTCTTATGTGTAGCCTAATTGAAGAGAGCCTATTCGCTTCCAGGGAGGAGGTGAGTTGAGACCAGCCCAGCGCTCTGTGGGACCAGGACCAGGGTCTGTGTGAGAAAAGGGAGACTGTGCTTCCATCTGTGTGTGTGTGTGTGTGTGTGTGTGTGTGTGTGTATTCCAGCCGCCGGGACCTCGGCTCAGCCAAAAGGTAAAGAAATGTTTATTAGCGCAGATTACAAGAGTGGAGTTAGCGTGTTTCTGACACAAATGAGCCATGTGTCGAGTGTGTGGTGTTGTAATGTGTATTGGGTTAATGCAGGTTTGATTCTACAGCATGTAAAAGGCTTGTAATGTTCAGTGTTATTAGTTAATTGAGTTGTTACAGCTCTATATGAAATGTTAGCACTATTTTGACCTCCTAATCTCGGCTGGTTTTGCCTCCGAGTGACCAGAAAAAAGTCCGGGTGACTTTATATTGATTCCGTTTGAAGTTCCAGTTTATTTCTTCTTGTGACTGCACTATGAAATCAAAGATTAGTTTATTCTCTTTTTTAAAAAATTAAACTTAAAAAGTAAAGCAATTTCCCAATCAAATATGTTCTTTGACAATATGGCACAACAGATCTTTTATTTGACAAATCTTTGTATGAATTTTAAAACTCAAAATAAGAGTTATTATTATTACAAGGCTATGTATTTGGAAGTTTTACAAAAAATAAAACTTCCCAGAATTACAACAGAAAGTGTATATTTGCGTTACAAACAATGTTGCTGTGATAAGGTGGTCCCCAAAATGAGTTGTTACCAAATATTTAATGACTTTTTTTTTTACAGCAAAAGATTAATATAGCTGTCTTGCATTATTGTAAATGTAATCAAAGCAATTACACTAAACATTATATATATATGTTTAATTAATTATAATAAATGTATTAAGAGGCTGTTTCAAGATTCCCGACTTCAATATAAATTATAAATGTAAAATGTTTATGTTTATCTTGTTGACACATTTAATTTAAAAAAAAAAAAAAAAATTCGAATCTGCACAACATATATTTTCACATATATCAAAATTAATGACAAATAACTGGTACATAGTTCAAAAAGGGGTTGGATGAAGTTAAAGGCTTATTTGATTCCAGTTCCCGTGTCACCCATGTCGAACAATACACTGCTATAATAAGGTTGTAGAATTAAAAAACACAGTATAACAAAATATGACACTACCACTGATGGCACATAGGCGCTAAAATCAAATAATAAACAGTCTATAACCTTATGATAGAAAGATTTGAGGTATGAACAAAATAATCTCCTGTTTACAAAAAATATGACATAGAATTCAAATGGTCAAGTGGCGCAAAGGCTGCATGAGATTATGTTTGTATATTTACGAATGCGTCATTATATTATGACTAATTCATCCTTAAACCATCTCTTGAAAAAGCAGAAAGTGAAAAATGCCGCAGACAAATTCAGTCAAATTTTCAACAAATATGACTCTAAATTAAACTTTTTTTTAATCCCCTGCACATTCTACACTGCTCTATCACTTCTAGATTTGAAGAGCCTCCACTCACATTAAAAAGATTTATTTTTCATTGCCCAAACACAGCATATCAGTCAGTCCTCTCTTTGAACTGGCTTTCCCTGCCGCGTGTATCCGCTAGTGGGCGCTGGTGCTCCACGGAAAAGACGCCTCTGCTGCTCCGCGCGCTCAAGGTAAGCCCCAATGCATTCCTATCGGGTTTCTTCTATTGTGCCGTTTACTGTGGAATTCTCATTCAAATCCTGCAAAGAACGCGATATGATCAATTTCCACACTGCTAATATTATTTTTAGATTGTAACGTTTTTTTCTTCTTTTTTTAAGTTATTGATTTCTATCTATATATATATATATATTTGAATGTTTTCATTTGATTGTTATACCGAATTAAATGTCTTCAAAGTTGATAGAAAACAACTGTTAACTATCTAAGGTAATGGGATACCAGTGTGCATGCGTGCGCGTGTATGTAAGCATTGTACGTATTTTATTAATAGTTTCCTTTCTCGTACTTTGTTTTTCAATTCGATAGTAACCTATGCAGTATATGCTTATTGTACATCAATATTTACAGTTTATGGTAGAAATACTCTCTTTGTATGGGCATATATGTTTAAATTAAAGTAGTACAATTATTCAAGCAAATACAGTTTACACGATGAATAACTCATATGTGTTCTGTCTACATTCTCTCTTTTTGTCCGTGACTCCCGTGCAGGCAGTTTTGATTGACAGCACAGCTCCCCAACGCGCAACCAATCAGCGGTGCTCTGGGGGGCGGAGCGAACGCGGAACGCTGCTCAAGCAAATATTCCCAGTCAGTCGCGGTCACTCGCAGTTACTTCGCGTGCAGGTTGGAAAGCAGCAGCAGCAGCAGCAGCAGAGATCGCAGAGCACCACAACTACCACCACACTGGCTCTTCTATGCGGATAAGCAAGGACTTGAACCACGGGCACAGGTTGCACTTTCTGGATCTGCGCTTTTTTTTCTCCCATCCTCTTGGACTTCTACTGGTGGACCTTTTTTTGTAATGAGAACTTCCATTCCAGCTCGTTTGATTTCTCCCATTTTCACATTCGACCATTTTCTCCATTTGTTTGTTTTTCTCATTTTGACAATCACCAGTTGAGAAAAAAAAACAAAACATTGGAACCCTCTCTCCCTTCAAAAAAAAAAAAAGCCATTCCACCACCACCAGCAGCAACCATCTACGTTTTATATTTTTAGTTTTTTTTATACACGTTGTCTGTCTACTTCTGCTCCTCTTTGCTCACGCGTCCTGTGGATTGTTGTGGACTATAATAACAACGCAAAGGGATTTACTTACTGCAGTTGGGTTTCTTCTCTTGTGTTTTCTACACCCCGGCCACTTGTTCTCTCTCTCTCATAGGGATGTATGGGAGCGAGGTGAAGAAGTGTGCGCTCTGAACAATTTGGAGAATATATCTAGGCGCGCGGTCGCTACTCTATACACCACTCTCCAAACCCCCCCAAGCCGTGCGTCTTTTTGGAGATGCTCTAGCGGCGTCTCCACACCCGGGATATAAAAGCAGAAGGCGCCATCCCCGTATCTGTGCGTATTCGGAGTGCTTTTTCTCTCTCTCTCTCCCCCCTTCTCTCTTCCACATTTCTGGCACGGATTGCACCGACGCGCAAGGACCACCATGGGGGACTCGACGTGGAGATATTACCTTGGAGTTTTGTTTATTGCCTTCAAATTGGACTTGTCCCGGGCGCTCATCCTCGAGTCCATATATTGGAACACGACAAACACCAAGTAAGTAAATGTACCCATGCAACGCGCGCCCAACACACAAATGCACGTAGGCACCTCAAATGAAGGCACGCTCTAGGCAAAAAAGCAAGAAAGAAACAAGCTATTTTAGTGTGGTTTTCAACAATTGTTATTATCTGCCTAATGTTTCAGCCTCGCCTTTGTTAACACAATTTGCACAGCTTTCGCACTGAGTATATGTGCGTAATGGAGAGCTATATGTCCTTCCACTGCAGTGTTGGAACATTTCTCCACACATTTCCACGCGCGTACATCTCGAGACAGGATACATACACGCTGGTGCGGTGGTCCTGGTGAAATAGACCCTCTCTTGTACGTGGAGCGCGCCTGGCTTTTACGCACAGCGGTGAGGCGATGTTGACGCCGTGGGCCCCGCTTTGAATGCGTATTTTGTCTCTATGTGCCCGTTGAGCAATAGTGATCAGAAGTAAACATTACAGGAGAATATGTTGAGATAAATTATGTTTTTGGTGGGATTTGGGTGTTTGCAGCTCAGTTTGAGGGCTGTATGTGCCCGTATGCGTGGGTAATGTATGTCCTGCAATGGGACAGGTCGAGGTTCAGTGCAGACAGGCCCGAAGCTGGACTCTGGGAGCGTAAAGTAGGCGCAGGGTCGGCCATTTGGAAACTGTTTATCTGCTATTTCACACAATAAAGCCCCAGCACCTAATTACACATAATTATTATTCTGTAATTAGTAGTTTTGTTAAGTACTGTAACATTTAAGAGGTGAATAGCCAAATTGAACCTAAATAACAACTATACTCATCCATGCGTATACATAATTGTATATACTATGTTGTTTAATGCATTGTAAACATGCAGTAGTATTAGACATAGTTAAAAAAAAAAATACTATCAATATTGACTAAGCCTTTTTCATATTAAAAAAGCAGTGTTGGTTTATTTGACCATATGCACATAAAATAGTATATAATCCTTCCAACCCAAATTGTTGCGTGAATTTAATAAAAAATGTTGGAAAACTTTGGTCATTCTTGACATACATTTACTATTTTGCTTTGAAAAAAGTTAGGACACACTTTTAACTTTGCTTTGTCTTTTCGTTGAAGTTGTTCACAAGTAAAACCAAACACAATCCACAATTGGAGTTAGTCTCCTCTGTGCAGACATTTTTAAAACATGAATTATATTACTTTGTGGATGGTTTGAATAGAGCATTGTCCAATAGTTTCCACAGTGTCTGCCCTGCCGTACAGCTCACAGGACGTCCCATAGAATACCAGCTCCGCTTCCTGACCATATTCTGCCTAAAATTCAAATACCCCCTTTTTTACTATCTGAATTCCACTCATAAATATTCCTACAGTGCTTCACGCGCGGTTGAACCCTGCGCTGGGCTGATTGAACAGCCTGTCTCTCTGCTGCTCTGCCCCTGGCCCGAGCCTGGCAGGGGGCGCTCCTCTTTGTGGGCCGCTTCGTCACGCCTGGCTCCTCAATAACTCAGCTTTTGGCACCAGTGCAACCTCCAAAAAATCGTTTCTTTTTCACCCCCTGTTTTTCCAGACATAAGCTAGATAGTGACATCTAACAGGTGTCCATTGTGATTCCAATCTCAGCGTTCCAAGCACCTGGGTCTTTTGTGTGCCCAGACCTGCTTAGGGATTTGCAGCCTCTGTCTCAGGCTCGAAATGTAGAAAGGGGCATATTGGGGTTGCTGCAAGGGACTTGATGGTGCCAAATTTAGGACAGGAAAGCATTCAACACTTCATAAACATTAATAATTTAAAGTATAATATTGCCTTTTCGTTCAACTGTCAATTATTGAAAACCAGACATTAATCTCTTTCTAGATGCAACTTTGAGCGAGTAGTACATAAAAAGTTGTTGTTTCTTTAAAATGTTTCCATGTCCCAAAAAAGTTCTAATACTGAGTTCAAAGTGACCATTGAAGAGCCTCATATATAGTCACTATAGTGGTATCAAAATTGGTTTAGAGTATGGGGTATTTTTTGTAGCTTTGATATGGAGTTTGACATTTAGTAACACTAGTTTGACTCGTACTAGTGTGTTTTTGTCAGATTACAGTCCATATGTACCCAAATGTATATGAATTCAACTGTATATTTTCTCAATTCAAATTTTTAAGTCTTATAAAGGTCTTGAATGTCAGTTGACCAAGCCCGCAGCCACCCTTGTTACTGCCAGGGCCATCTGACGCCTTTTGAGATGACACCATTTTGAAGAAGCTACAATTAGTTCTCGCTTTCACCCACAGTCTGCTCAAATGGCACTTATCGCATCTGTAAGATAAAGCTTGCATTGTCAAGTAGGCGCAATCTGATAACCTTTTGGGGAAGACAAACATTGACGTTTTCAATGCTAATATAGAGTTACACTTTTTAGTAATGAATAAACTTGCATGTGGCAAATGATCTAGTAATATGTTTCCCCATATTTTTGTTTTTGTGTCAACAACAAAAATCTTGTTTTTTCTGTTACAAAGGTCTTACAACAACAAACTACATTCATGCTTTACCCCCCCCAAAGCCATTTTCCTTGCTTCCACTTACTAATTTGTTCTTAAAACACTATTTGAATGAGCCTAGTGCTTCCTAGTTTGCCATTTTGCCACAGGGAAAACTGTCCACCCTCGGACCAAGTATAGGTTGCCGAAACGCATTGCTACCAGGGCCATGGGGATTGGAATTAGCCCGTGTGTGCGCATTCTTGGCGTGGGTTAGCAGTTCAGAGCCAATAGGCCACAGTGGGAGCTTGTTTAGGACAGGACGCCTCTTTTATTTTGGGGAAATACCTCAGCATTGTCTGGTGAATGGGACTTAATGTGGTTCATTGCTGATTGAAGTAGTTTGCAAAATTATGTACTATGAAAATAGGTAGGTGGATAGCTTGAAACCGTATGGACGCAATAGTAGTAGTAATTGTTGTTAAAGCTTGACAAGCATATGTGACAAAAGTGCTTATTACCATCTTACTTATCCATAAACAGAATTGCCTATTAAAGATCTAGTTCAAATTTGAAACGAGTTCTGACTTCAAGCTGTTATAACTTCATCTTGATTGGCATCTTAAAGAGGGCATTGACAAAGTTGGCGATTGAGTATGAAGTTCTAAAAAAATATCAAAGTTTTAGCAATTTCTCTCAGTTCTACATCTTGAACCTTCGCTGAAAGTTGACCATTCATGTCGGCTCATGCTCCGGGGCAGTCTAATGTCTTTGTGTGTAAGCTCAGGCTGGAGGTTGCGTATAAAGAAACACACATAGGGGAAAAAAATCCCTCCACAGTAGGGTTACCCCTGCTGTCGTTTAAACCTCATTGTTGTTTACTCCTGACTACTTTACCGCTTTTACTTAAACTTAAGTTAGTCAATGACCCTAACACCATCTCAAATCTCCCCAAATTCTCCTTACAGCGCTTCTTGCATTCGTCCACCACTAATCCATTTTGTAGTTGGGAGAGAGAAACAAAAGCTAGAGCCTGCTTTACATGCTCTGTGTAAAAAAGAAGCGCTCCTTCTCCTCCAGTGCAGTTCATTAAGAGATTACACACAGCCAACCCAAAGGGCCTTTGTGACCGGGCAGCGACGGGGGCACCTCTCCGGGTCTTTTCTCTCAGCTCAAAGGGGGGCAGTTGGGGGGGATAGAGATGCAGGTTCATCGTGAATTACTGACGAGGCTCTGTTCTCTTCCCGTCGGGTAGAAAAACCTCCCCGGAGTGCTTCTAATTTAGCCACTTCTCTCCTTGACAGAAAGAAAAATGGCTTGCTTTAATTTGGAGACACTGGGGCTGAGGTGGAGGTGAAGGTTTGGCGGAGACAACATGGCACCAAACATGGCGCTGGTTTGTTGCTCTCGCTCGGGTTTCATGAATTTTAATAAAAGTTAACGGGTGTGCGGCGGCTTCTGGCCAAGTCAGAATGGTGATTAGCTGTGAAGTAGGGAAGAGAATGTCTAAATTGTGGATTCTTTATGACCGTCTGTGTGGTTTCAATTAGATCTGGGGATAATAGGTGAAATTTCAACTACCAAGGTCCAAAATATGTGTTAATATTTGAAAATGTCACTGTGACCTTTTCATAATGCAGTATTAAGGAACGAGGTATGCAAAGTCAACTGTTAGAGGGCTGACACATTTACATTCTTGTCAAAAAAGATCAGAGTTATATTCACAACGCCATTTCTTTGACTATTCCCCGTTTTTATTGCCTCTAGTATGCAACCACTTATATTTCTCTCACTTCAGAATATGTGTCTGTGGTCTTTTGGGACAACTTTAGCACTTAGCTTTTTCATCTGCTTTGTCACGATGTTGTCAGGCGTGAAACACAATGTTTTATAACTATTTATATTAACAATGCTCAGTTATTTAATACTGTGTCCAGGAGTCTAGTTACTAAAGCAAACCAACGCATACTATCTTCT
Source organism: Knipowitschia caucasica (assembly GCA_964034765.1). NCBI lineage: Eukaryota > Metazoa > Chordata > Actinopteri > Gobiiformes > Gobiidae > Knipowitschia > Knipowitschia caucasica. Next base: position 15,050,980 of record OZ035837.1, on the reverse strand, counting down.
CTGAGCTGTTTTCACATAAAAAGTCTTATATTTGCATAATACTGATTCAACATCTATTCAACACAAGTCCTGTCCCCCCACATTTGACCCCCACATCTCACACTTGTTTGATCAACGCCAACAGCGAGGTCACAAATTAAGATACAGTAATGAAAGAATAGAAAACGAAACATTAAAAGGCCTTAGCATAAAGCGGGCGTCTCTGGGGGCGAGGGGAGCGTAATTACGTCTGGTCCTGCCTAGATCCCACTGGTCACAGGATTTGGTCGAGATGAAAGCTTGGCTCAAGGCAGGGGTTTGATAGCAGAACCTAAGAGCAGCGCATCCGCACACACACAGGGGCGACTGATAATAAAGCCCCCAGTCCCATCAACCGGCAGAGGGCGAAAGCTGCACCGAATCGTCCCAGGATTAACCCTCACTAGACTCGGCTTGGCCTCTTTTTTGTCTGCTTGCCTTAATGAATCCGCACGTCCCAAACAGTTGCTCTCTGGCTAAAGCTAACCAGCCTCGGCCCCCACCCCGTGTTTGCTCATAACTTCAGGGCCACAGGAAGAGAAAGAGGGGACAACGTTATAGGACTGGGGATTACAGTGAGCCGGCCCACACAAAGACAACAAGCCGGAGGTCTAAATACAGGGCCAGCGGAGTGGGGTTATATTGAGATGTGGAGTGACAGCCAGGGGAAGGGCGCATTAGCTGGAAATAACTAGTCAGTAAAACTAGCAACAATGAAAGGGTCATTTTTTCAAACTTGTTGCCAATTTTAGCTGGGGATTTTTGAGGTGGCAACATTTGTCTGTACAGAAAATCCCCGTTTCTAGAACTCCTCAAACCTCTTTCCGAGGCTGTACTTCTGTTTGTGTTCAAGGAATTTAGTTCAGTAAGTAATTGACTCCACAAACTGGCAGGATCCTTTCCGGTGAGTTAAAGCTGGGCCACATAATTCTCAAACTTGGAAAAAAAGGATCTATACAATCCATGTCACTAGTTGGCTTTAAAACAGTTGTTTTTATCACTATTTTTCACATTTATGTATTTTGATGTACTCACTGTGTCATCTTTATACCAGCTTTTTCAGACTTAAAAGTGAAAATGAAAGGCCCACACTCACTCAGCCCAAAGGATCAAATAGTGACTCACAGGACTCACAAGAATACAAAATATAACATGTTTTCTAATGAGATGATAACAGCAAGTCGTGGTCTGATTTTGTTCAAAACCTTTTACTTTTACAAGGCTCAAACTACACGCATTATTTTTTGAAACAATAAAGTTAGGTACCCCAGCTTTAATTACTACTACTTTTTGCTTAACGCCTTTAAAAGTTGTAGCACTAAACGAAACGTCGATGTATAAATATAAGAAAGATCACTGCGTTTACTTCTTTCATACCTGAGGCTTAAAATAACTTCTAGAAATCTGTCAAATGTCTTAGTTCCTCTTCCCCCCATTCACACAAACACACCGACAGAAGCTTTGAACAGACAGCTCGAGTTGTGAAGGAGGCTGGTTCAAAGATAAACGACTAAAACAGATGTCGGCGTCAACGTTTACTCCCAAGCCGAGCACCTGTGGTTCTGATTCACCACCATTTGGCACCTTTTGCTCAGACCAGCCCTTAATGTCATTAGCAGGTACACGACAGTAATGTTTGCATTCACTTGTCACTTTGAATGCACAATATTTCTCAATGGGACAAAGCTATTTAGTATTATTTCAAGAACTGTTGCTTTATTTTATCATTCCAAGGGAACCATTTCGTCTATCTTTTTAAAACAAGATAATTTCACTTCTCCCATTGGCAAATCTTGGTTTAAAGCAGTCAAAATGTGCTCAAATTAAGACACATTTAGCCAAATTTGAGAATTTTTTTGCAGTGCAGGTTATTTTTTGCCTACTGACTTCCTTTTTGCTATAAAATTGTGCAATGAGCTGAAAAGCAAATTCGATTTAATATGAAGTAGAAACTAATTATATTTTTCTACCTTTTTGACATCTCGTTAACTTCGTATTTCATAGACTTGGCCAAAAATGCAATAGAAACGTATTAAAAGCAGACATGTTGTGCAACCTCGTGAGAGTTTTCAGAGACTTTAACTGGGTTCTAATTGTTTTCATTTGCTCGCTCTTGAGTGACTCATACACGGTTGAGTAATCTTTTTTTCTCCGCATTCACTGTAACCGGTCTATAATTGCTTTTCTTTTCTGATTAATATTGAATTCAAAAGGTGCAAAATTTATGATAATGATCCATAGATCATTATCATAAATAATGGCAACGGATAAAGCGGAAGAAAATGGATGGATGGATAGATCTCATGGATTAACAGACACAAGAACAATATGTGTTCAACCAAATCCGACCACAATCTTCATACAAAACATGTTAACTTCTGCAAACTTCTACAACTATCTACTGCATAAGAATGTGCCCTGTGAGTACAGTTTGGGCTCTGTTTTCCAATTCTCTGTCTGAAAAAGTTGATCGAAAGATTTGATTGAGGCCAAAAATTACATGCATGTGTAAAAACTAGTCATAGAACCAGGCTGTTTCGTCAGCATGGAACTCGTTTGTTGGTTTTTGTGTGGTTTGAAAGTCAGGTGCCCCAGCTTTAAACATTTGAATTCCACAATCCGTTCTCTCTCATAACTAGCTGCTAACAAGCTAAAATTCTGCTGTCTTCATTTCCCCAAAATCCTGCGTTGCAATCTTTTCCTCCTGGCTTTCACAGGAAGCTCAAGGCATCAGCTAGTTAGAAACTGCAGCTGTGTGACTTTGTAGTTTCTTCCAAATATACAAATTTCCCCCCAACGCTCAAGGCACCTGCAGTTGTCGTCACATTTGCACAAAACTATCATAGAGGAAGGAGGAGGACGTGGGGGACTTTTCAACTCCTCGGAGCAGTTGGCGTTCTTTCGCAGAGGGGTCGCAGTGCGATGAAAAAGCTTGGAGCGATTGGGTCTGTCTTCTCTCGCGGGCTGCTGTCACCTCCTCTGATTATGAAAGTGTTGGCCCTCATCGCCGGCCAGGACAAATGGTGTGTGACATGACAGAGAACTGACAGGGAGAGAGGGGAAAAAAGACATGAAAGTTCTTCAAAAGGCCAGAATATAATGAGTCCGTCGTGAATGGGATCGCTTATGTAGTTATGACATTGGAAAAAGTCAAAGATGATATTTGTACAGGGGAATTTAATCAAGTCCGACTTGGGTTTGGGTTACAGTTGACAAGACTTTTGCTACTTGAGGAATTCTTAGATTAAAAGTTTTGGAAAGTCCAACTAGGTGTTATACAGTATGTGATGCCAGACTGAATTTTTCAACAACATATTTTAAGTATTTAATGCATTTTTATGTCATATACAAACGATAATGTGTTTATTCCCCAAATTGCCATTATGAAGCACCTAGATAGAGCTGCATGGATGAATTGACTACCCATAACTCATATATATGTAAACGTACTATGATAATTTAAGTTGTTAAAGTTGGGGTACCTACATTTATTGATATATACATAATACACTTTGTCTCTCCCAACAGAAAAGAGTAAAACTAACACTTTGTGAATAATATACCATCGTCATTTTATTAGAAAATATGGTATCCTTTGCATATGAAAGAGTTCTATTAGTCACTATTCGACACTTTGGGTTTGAAAAGCTGATCTAAAGTTGTGACAAAGGCCAACATTACATGCATGTGAAAACTAGTGATCCAACCACACTGTTTTGAGAGCGAGGAAATACTGTAGATGGATTTTTATTCCATACTGTAGTTACATATTTATGGTTAGGTACCCTTGCTTTTTGATGCATAATAGAACTTAGTCCAGACCACTTGTAAAACTAAATTGTACCTGAAATCACAATTTGTCAGGCTTTGTGTCACACAGTCGGAAATCTTATAGACCATGTTTCCAATACAACTAAACTCACTAAAAGCATGACCTCATTTCCGTCACAAAATGGAGGCCCTCTTAACCGTGTTATGGTCCGGCCCTCCCATTGATGCCCACATTCTTACAACTGTAACCTGCTTATGTCTTCACACACTGTTTACGCTTAGCTTTAACTGCCCGTAATGCTTTTAACGCCTGATTTGCAGAGCTGCGGCTATAGTCGATAAAATACGACTGCTCTCTGGAATATTTATGTCCCGCAGGAGGAGGAGGAGAAGGACTTTAAAGAAATAGAGAAGAAAGAGAATCGGGGAGGAGAGGAGAGGATAGGGGGAGCTGAATGGCCAAGTGTGCCTCCGAGCCGCTAGTGGGGGGGTCCTCTGTTTTAGGATAGGGCCAGGGGGTCAAACGCATTTGCAATCATGAGATGCCTGGGCGGGATTTTTATTTGTCTTCACTTCCTGCTCTTGTCTTGTTCTTCTGCTTTTTTGCAAGTCTTTTTAGTCATGGTTGCTGTCCAAAGGGGATAGCAATTGCCACACTTTAGAGATAAAGTTTTAGTGATTCTGTAGGGCACCCCACTTACTGCCACAGCTAAAGTTTCAAGGTATTTCGTTATTTGCAGGTCTGTATACTCCCCAACAAGATCAAATGTAGAAGAAACTCTAAACATAAACAACATTTACATGATGTAAACTCTCCAGTCATTAATTATGAATTATTCCTCAGCAAGTTTGCAAAAGTATACAGCAATTTATTTTTAGCGTGTTTACTTCATATCTGAGGGTGGATTGGGTAATGTCTATAAAATATTAAATCACGTATAACAGTAGGTTTAAAATGGCCGTTTTTTGCATTTTAGATAGTGCTGTCTTTTGACATATCTTTATAGTTCAGTTAAGGTTGATCAAATTATCAACCAACAATTCATAAATCTTGTAAGGCAAAAGTAATCAGCCAAGATTTGGCAAATTTTAGCAAATTTTAAAGTCAGGACCTGCCTAATCCACTCACTCACACATACATATTGTCTTTTTTAAGGAAGCAAGGTTCATACACAACACAAGGCATGTTCCAATACATTTAAACTCACTAAAAGCATAACACAATTTCTTTTCTTAAGGTATATGAAGTACATTATTATTTAAAGGGGAAAAAACAGCTGATAAATCGGAAGTTGGTGAAGTATAATTACGGTAGTTGACAAATTGCTACAGCCCTAGTACACACTTATTATTCATACTTCCCCCCTTTGTTAATTCTTTCAGTTTCCTCTCTTTCTCATCGTTCTCTCTCATAAGTTTTGTGGACACCCCTTTAAGATCCACGCACCCCGTACTCTTGCATACACCTGCTACAGAGGCAAGCGCCACAGGGAAAGACAAAAGCCACAAAACCGAATCACTGTCAACGCGCACAATCACACTCTCCCTTGAGCCTTTTGTCTTTTGTTCACTCCTGAGTAGCTCATTTTTTGCCCATAATCATCCCTCTTTGCGAGCTTATCTTAAAACCACATTCAAACAGTTTCCCTCCTTTGTCAGCATTTATTGAATACATTCATTATACAGCGGCTGCAGTGGAATAGGAGACTGCAGAGCACGTTAGGCCTGTTTTTCATCTCGCCCCCTGGCTAATTTTGAATGGCTGAAGACAGTGAGAGAACAGGATACAACCGCTTTTATGATACCGGCTTATCTTTTGTTCTTTAAGTAAAAAAAAACAAAAACAAAAGCAAATGAGGCAGGGAGGCGTGTTGTTGAGAAAATAAGGAATTCTGTCCCGGAGCTAGTTTTGTTTGTGTTAGCTTTGCCCATTTCCTTTCATGATAGCATCGACGCTAGCATATCAAAACATTGGAAATTAGACTGGCAAAACGTTGAATACTTTTAAAGGTAGTTTGTGCAGATTTGACGTTTAAAGGCTTGCAACCGTGCTAGAATTGGTTTACCTTCACATTTGCCTGTTCAAAGTAATCCGAGTACAACCTTAAATCTGTGGTACTTAACTTTTTGTTTGACATATAATAAATCTTGTAACAGGTGATTTGATGAACAAGTCAGACCACTCCATTCTGTATTCAATAGTTATGACGGAGGCCAAAAATACATGCATGTGAAAACTAGAGATAGAAGAAAACTGTTTTAGAGCCAGGAGCGACGGTACTTACTTAGGTTTTATTACATGGTTTCGTTCATTGTGGTTTGAAAGTTAGGTTCCCCAGCTTTAAATCTTCTGTCACTACTGCTCCAACTATCCTTAGCAGTTGGAAAGGAGCTCTGTGTAGTTTTCAACCTGGAAGTCAGCCTACTTGTCATTTTTTATCACATAATTTTAGATTCAAATTATAAACACATCATTAAGGTGGACAAAATCACAAGACATCTTCTTTAACAAACATATAACTGAAATTGGCCCACTGTGGGACTAATAGAGAATCTCTTAACCTCAATACCTGCCTACATTTAAGATTAAGAGACACTTTATTTGTCCCACAGTGGGGAAATCTCATGTACACCTAAACATGTACACATCTATTCTCATCCATGCTACCATAATTACAGTTTCAACACGTTTTTCCCATCAAACTCCATAACTGCTGTCAATTTAAGGCCAGGCCTGACTCATTGCCATTTTAAACGACACATGCAATTTTCCCAGCTTGACACATCTACCGCGCAGGCTTGAAGTCAACCTCCTCTCTGCTCACAGCGCCTATTATAGTGAACACTTCCACATGAGCCTCTTAAGATAAATAATGGCCACCACGAGCCACACACAAGTTTTATCGCTAGCACATGGACGCATTCATGCTTCTCCCCCGCGCTGGGTAAACACACATGCCTGCCCACACGCATGACCGAGCACTCCAGACCGCACCAACACACGCATGTATACGGCTAATGTGCGCAGTGCATAGGCTATGCTATATATATGGGGAGCGGATCTACCCCGAGGCGCTTGCGAAGGACCTCTCTTGTCTTGCTCTCTCTCTCTTTCTCGCTGCTCCAGTTTGATGCCAGATGGCGCTGCAACGCATTGACGTTCCCCTCCATATCGGCCCGTCACTGTCCGCACTGTGCCACTGTGAGTGTTGTCCCCGAGGGGCAGAGAAAATGTTCGCTCGCCCTAGTTCTTTGCTGCCTGCCTGTGCATTCGAGCCCATGTATTGGAAGCCTTTTTTTTCTTTCTCTCTCTCTATTTTTTTATATATGCCCAGAGCCACAGAAATGATGCAGGCACACTATATAGCACCGCCTTTACGAAAGACAGAAGAGTATATGAGCTGTCAACAACGTTCAAATCTATTAGCCTTTTGCCTTGTATTGTCTCTGCACAGTTTATGTTAGATGCACAGCAGTTCTAACTGCTACTACAAGCAGTAGTTGACTCAAGGCATTTTTGCTTGACATGCCACAGCTGAATTACTCAAATGAGTAATAATGATGTAATGGTATTTAGAAGAAATTTTGTGGTTTTTTTTAGAAGGTTTTATTTTTGTGCCTGAATATCAACATATAACAGGTCATATGGTGATACATACATATTTATGTATACATTTAAACAGCTTCTTCAAGTGGAAAACTACAGTGTTTACTCACTCCTCTGCTTATGCACTCTATGCCTTATAAATCTCACTAAAACAATTTGGCAAAAAATAATTAGATCCACTAAAACACTATGTGTTGCAATGCCTTATTGTCATGCCAAGTTAATTGTAAACACATTTTGATTGGATATTTTACAAATTACACTGAACATAACGCCAACAGAACAATCGGTTGACTAGTCAAATCCTCTTTAGCTGCATCCCTCCATGAAAATTGACAAAGTTATCAAGACATGTCGCCCTTAAAGCTTCTAAATATAAACCACAAATGATAGAAGAGCCACAGGAGCTCAAGCAGCCCCACATCAGCAAGAAAGCTGATTTTCACGGCATATCTCCCCCCCACCGCTCTTTCATTTAGCTCACTTTGTTAATTATGAATTGTCTACTCCTTTTCATCAGTCCCTAGTGTGAGCCTTCCCCTGCGCCCTCTGTGGAGAAATGGCAGCAAATAAGCCATTTATATAATCAGATAAGCACATGTCAAGATGGCTGCCTTCCATTTTTAATGACAACAAGCTAATTCTCCATATGGAATCATTTGTATGTATATACGCATGCATTTTAATAGTTGTTTTGCATTAAGCCACACAGGCCTTCTGGCTGCGGAGTCATTTGCTAACCGTTTGGGGCATGAGGCAAATTCATTTAGCTGATAAGTGCATGTTTTCACTTCCAACTCCTAACCACTCCTGTGTGTTTGTGTGTGCGCGTGCAGTCGTTGGAATGCTGCGGGGAGCTTGACACCATGAGACTAAATGGCAACATTATTGTACGTTTGGGAAGGATTTAGGGGGAAAATGAAAGTACACTTGGAGAGAGACTGCCTTGGGGCTCGATGTCTACCGCTGGTTCCTCTTGCATTGTTTCTCTGCTGCCTGTTTTGTATGCCTTCGCTGTTCTGACATTTTCCCACCAAATGCAAGCAAGCAGCCTCTGTTCTCATTCTCTGGCTCATTATCTCAACTTTCCAAAACCCTCACACACACACACACACCACCCCCTCCCCTTGAAAAATTAATGAACACAATCAGTAATTACCGCATCAATAATTAACCCCGGCTGCAAGAATTTTTGAAAGATACAGCGGAAAACACTTACATAATGAATGACTTTGCATCTCTTTAACTTTGACGTTTTTTTGCTTTCTTTTTTCCAGATTCATCCCAGGCCAAGGCGTGGTATTGTACCCTCAAATCGGGGATAAATTGGACATTGTTTGCCCGCGGGTGGACGGCGGCATCGGCGAAGGCGTGGAGTATTACAAAGTGTACATGGTGCCCAGGGACCAACTGGAAAGCTGCACCATCACAAAAGCCGACACGCCGCTCCTGAACTGTGTCAAGCCCGACCAGGATGTCAAATTCACCCTCAAATTTCAGGAGTTCAGTCCAAACTTGTGGGGGCTGGAGTTCTTCAGAGGAAAAGACTACTATATCATCTGTAAGTATTGAGTAAACTGTGTTGGAGGGCTTCTTTCGCAGGTTTTAGGCATACTGTGTGCAGGAGTGGGAAGTGATTCATTTCAAATACTCAATACATTGCGACATTGAGTACTTATATTGTGTGGTAATTGTACTTGAGGTAACTGTACTCAGAGACTTTACACCGTTTAATTTCTCTATATGCTCAATGTTCATATAAAATGTCATCTAAAATGCTTCCAGATTTGAGACGGAAAGTGATTACTTATAATGCTAGTTTTACAATGTACTCTTTTGTGGTATTTGCGATCGGGAAAATTAGAAGAATTGTACTTGACGACACTTTCCAGTACCTCCCCATATGTATGAATCTTTTTCTAGCTACACAACTTTGCAGCTTGTTTTCTCATACACCAAACTCCAATTATACCCCTGTTCTGTTGGCAAAGTATCACTATTTGTAAGTACTCTCCCTTAAGGAATAGTAAATTAGGTGTTACATAATTTAGGAGGTTAAAAGGACCAGCTGTCTTCAACATACTTCACATAGCTAGGCGCGTCTTGTGCGAAAGCTAAATCCCGTCAATCAATTTTGGAATGGCATTTTTACAACCCAGAGAGCTGTCATTATACAGCCCAAACTTTTAAGGTGAGTTCAGGCGTTTGTGGGCAAGCTGTTGGGAAAAATAGAAGAACTGTGGGTTAGTAATTTAATTTCAGATCTCTCACTGCTTTTCAAAGTGCCAAAAGTTGCTGAAACACGGTAAAAAAGAAATTATTTGAAAAGGTGTCAGTCCGCCCACTTAATCTTACAACCGTGTTACTAAGCATTTGAGGAGAGAGTAGAAATGTGTGTCTGTAGGACTCCAAATGCCTCAAAGGATTCTGATATTGGCAGACTTTCCAACTCTTTGAAGTATTTAAAACCATCTTGACTTGTGGCATTTTCGAATCGGCCAGAACCATTCCGCAACAACGCAGGTATATGCTTAGCGCTCGTGGTGTGCGTAGTGGAGACGAAGGATTTTAGTGACGGCCCCCCGGTTTGAAACACGGGAGGTGGACTGAACCATCTGCGTGGCGTAGAGGGGGGGAGCCATCTGTGATGCTCTGCCACTGCCATCTGTGAGCTGTCACTGCACTGGGAGGCCCTACACTCTGGAAGCAAAGACGAAAACAAGATCATTTTTGGATTTGGTTCCTCTAAGTTTATAACAAGAGAAGCAGAAATGTAGAAGATTTAGCGAGTGCGAAGACTTTCGCGAGTGTGATCCAGAAGACTATTGGTTTGATTCTCCCTTGAGGCACACTTTTATTGCTTACCTGCACTTCACCCCCATTGCTTGTTCTTGTAACAGTAATCGAGTTGGCAGCCACACTATTAAAAACATTAATTTGTGAAAAGAAAAGAATTTCCACATGACTGGTTCACAGCAGATGCTTGTTTACAGGAAATGTACAGCCTTGAAATCAAAAGAAAAGTATTACATTTCAATTATAATATCTTGAATGAGCTCAGCAATTTATGACCTCGCGCAAAGGGCATCCGTGGTGCTCATAAGACGGAACAATCTTTACATCGTGTAGCTACACATCTTAATGCGTTTGTAAAAATGAGGATATTTTTGGTCAATTGGCAAATCAATCTTAGACTTTCCAACCCGAAACTTCTCTGACAAATATTTCTTTCAAAAATACTCCACCCAAAGAAGTGAACATTGACTCACCCCAATTTTGAAAGGTCTTTTGAATCAAATTAGTTGGAACTAATTCAGATAAACTTGCTTATATGACTATGCTTAATAAACCATTACCTCTACATGAGTGAGAAACAACACTGAGAGCCCCACGAGGCAGATGTGTGGTTTCCCACTAAAACAGGTTCCAGTCTGCTCGTTTGAAGCCCAAACAGTGGTGGCTCTGTCGCTAATGTGTCATAGCCGCAGGATATTTGCATGCCGCTGCATACCCTGCCGCGCTCGTGTCAAACAGGTGTGCGCCTGGACGCACACTGAGCAAATTAAGGCAATGAAAGCTTGCTTTTTTTGTAAACATGACGCCACGTTAGCAGATTTGTTTATTCGCAAATGTAATGGGGTATGATAATTCATGGTGTTATATTAGACATATTTCACTCAGATTAATTGAGCATTGAAACCTATTGTTTCAATCTGTTGACTCAAAAGCTAATTGCTGTAGTCTATGACAGTGTGATATTAACATAAACTTTTAGCTCAGAAATTGATTAGTAGATCTATCAGTGATCTCCTCTTCATGCAAGCAGGGTCCTCTCTCTCCTCTGATAACATTCTAGACCAAAATCTATTCACACAAAGTTACAATAATTGGTCTGCTACCATTTCAAACCAATGTTTCAAACAGGATGTATATTAGGGCTAGCACCAGGTTTTAAAAAGGACTGGAAAATGTTGACAGTAGTTCTAAATGAAGATGAACCAGAGGAGGACAAAACGCAGAACAAACCCTACAGAGCGCACCTGTGAAAGAGCTTTTAAATAGCTCCAGACACCTTTTTTAATCCCAGTCACATACAGTATTCTCCATTATAAACAGCACATCATTACGCATTAGAAACAGTAGAACTCCGCGTGACAACCCGGTGCCATCACCATTTGTGTCAACGCGGAGGAGACTACGACAGTTGCAGCCGCGTCAGATATGGTCTATGTGACTTTGCTGCGGGACTACAAAGCCTTCACTCCCAGGCAGACATGTCCCCTCCACTCCCCTCCTCTCCTCTCCCATCATCTCTCCTCCACACCCAAACGCTGCACTTAATAATGGATGGGCCTATGCTCGTGTTTACTTACACAGGCCTGGCGCTTGTCGGTTTGGGTGGGATCAAAACAGAGCAGGTGAAATTCGGGTTCAACAAAGAGCTTAAACTAGGACTGCACGAGAAATAGCATTCAAAACTAAAACAAAATCTTTGGGGTTGCCATTAGCAAACTGCCAGGACTGCAAGAACAAGAGAAGAAAGAAATAAGAAAAAGATCAAATCAGAATAAATTGAAATCTGAATTACAACAAAGGCTTGGCATATGTCACTTTGCATGGAATGAGTTTATATCATATATTGGTTTCACATTTATATTTGAATTACAGTCATACTTTTTTTTTTAAACACACAGAAACATAAAAAAATCGCATCGCAATGTTGGTCCGATTTTAGCGACACAGGTGAGCTAACATTCAGGCAAACAGCGATAACATAAAACCGCGTCGCGCACAGCTGCACAAAGAGACGTCAGCTACGAGCACCTCCGAGCCGCATTCCGTCTCACAACACAAAAGGAAGTTCACAAATAATTTACCTGCGACCCACAACGCAAACAGCTCATTATGATCAACTGTCCCACGCCTTTCAGGGTAATTAGTCCTTGTGTGTGTGTGTGTGTTTTTATCATTTTTTTACTTGGACTTGGGCTGTGTGTACTGAAGCCCCATTGTCAGACAAAGGCAAGTGCGATTCATGTGTAAAGCATAACAGGCAAAACAGCACAGACAGGCGATGGAATAGACACAAGGCGGGAGGTTAGACAAAGTATGTAGGCGGAGGTGCAGTCTCGGCAGTTTACCGCCAAGGGTTAAAGCGAGTTTAAGTATTCATGCGTTTGGGAAGATTGTAAACAAGACGCAAGTATCTGAATATTTAATTAGAGCTGTGTTTTTTGCATCTTTTTAATATGCTGTTTCGAGCTGTATGAAAGCAATGCTCATGCAGGCACGTCAATCATTGTTTTCTAATTATAGACTCTGACTCCTTTGCCCCCTCATCGTCTGCTACTCGCACCCGTAGTCTGAAAACAACGAGCTTTACAAATTATTATTTTTGTTTTGGAGTATAGTTTAAGCTGTCCTTCTGTTGATCTGTGAAGACGATATTCAAACAAACAGCTCATATATTTCGCGTTTTTGTTGTGTTTATGGCACAATCAGAGAATCAAAGAGTTCAATGCAACAGTAACAAACACAAAGGACATGAGGAGCAGGATGACCAATGTCCATTAACGTTGATACATATCCATGAATGAATAACTGTTTAAAAAACGGAACTCTCCCCACTGTGGGACAAATAAAGGATTGTTCTCTAAATTAAATCAAACAAAGAACAAAACTAACAAAACAAGCGATTATTAGGATGGAACAGTCAGATAAGCCAATAAATATGCCAGTTTATTCCCGTCTGTTCTATTTATTCTTAATTCTTGTGTCTTCATTATGCCACTGTGAGCCAAGTAAAGGATCTCTTAATCTATTTCTTATTTCTTATTTGTCTATTATCTATTGCAAAGCTCTCTTTATTGTGATATCTATTACTGCAAGTCCCCCTCTCTCATCTCCTCCCCTCCCCTCACCCCCCACCACAGCGCTGTCCAAGATCCATCAGACGGTGACAAAAAAGTTCACTTGCATTAGTCTTTTGGAGAGACCACTCGATACGTAATTAATTAACCGGCGTTTAATCCTCCATTTCTTCTCACAATCGCAAAGGCTCCCACATCAATGCTGCCGATCTCAGAGTAGACCAATCGGATTAGGAGCGCCTTGTGCATAACATTGTGCCAAGCGGGTCTTGATTAGTGCGTAGTCTATTCGAACAGCCCCTGAGCTCAAAGAATCACGAACCCTGCTTTTCACAGTTCGGTTTTGCAAAATGACTGCATTTAAAAGCTAAAATGAATATTATAATGTAACATATTCTTGCTTTCTCATGTTAAATGTTGTATTATTGTAAGAAAGAGGCACTATTTGATGCCCCAGACTCTTTTTCACCTATAGCGTCTATAAAAGCTGAAGGTGTGAGAGGCCAAACATATGCATAGTTAAAACGAGTTCGATTTTAGTTTTAGTATTTTGTTTGAAATTCAGGCATAGCTCACCTGAATAGTTCCATGGAAAAATGATTGATATTGCCATAGAAACAAGATAAAACAATCTCAGGTCTGTGCAAGGCTCACACAATGAATGCACTGAAATCTTTTTTGTTGTTGACATAATTGTACTTTTAGAGTTCCACAATACTGTCACATTCGTGCACTTTCAATCACTTATTTCTAAAAACAACAGTCCAACTCTGACCAGATTTGCAAAACTCAAAATAACATACAAGCTGCCGTCGCATTCAAAAACCGCTCGCATTCTAGCACCACTTGACTGTGAAACTTGCTTTGGCTTTGAGCTCAATCAAAGGGCGCACTTTAGAGAAAGCACAGCGGGGGTCCATTAGCTCCCTTTGTCGTCCAAGCAAAGACATTTTTTTGTAGTTTCTCAGCAGTTTTCCCAGCCACGCAAGAGCAGGAGTCCACGGAGCATGTGTACGAGCGCGCACACACAATGCTAGCGGTTCTGCGCACACAATGTCGCTCCGGTTTTTAAAGAGCAGATGAGTTTGACGTGATTGTTGGCGGCAGCATGGCCCGCAGCCGAGAAGCCAGCCAGCGAGATGATTATATGAGCTAAAGAGGGAAAGAAGGGCAGCGGAAAAGACATGGCAAAGAAGGATAGAGCGCAATCGGGGGGGGGGGGGAGTAGAACATTTATCAGTGCATTCAGAGGGCAATCCGAGGAGGTTTCATTAAGAATTTAACCAGCGAAAAATGTCTTGGGCTGTGTTTGTCATGTGGAGCAGGTGTTGGCGTCCAAATGCAATTCAGGCCTAACAGGAGAAATCTAATTCAGACAGTTCTCAGTTGTGGCCATTTTGTAAATTACAGTTGTGTAGTTGTGCAACATGCAAATAGGGATTGTGTAAAAGTAGATTGTTTTTTGCTAATGGACAATGTTTTCTAATTTGAAAGCTCAAAACGTCTTGTTCCAATGTTTCACAAGCTTTGAGAGCAGTATGCAAGGGCACAAATTTCGAAAATGAAATCCCAAGTTGCCAAATTATTAGAATTTGGCAACAATAGTTGTTGTCAGATCATTTTTCTCTTTGCTTGGGGCCACTGTGTATATAATTTAGCTTGTCAAATGTGTTCAAATCAGGATCAAATATTAAAACAGGCAGAAACTGTTTTGTTTCAGAAATTATATATTTCGACCCAGCAGAAAGAGTCTTGTAAAAGTAACATTTTGTGAACAAAGCAGACCACGACATGTTTTTGTTCTTGGAAAATTATCTTTTGCATCCTTGTAAGAAAGAGCCCTGTGAGTCACTATTTGATGCTTTGGGCTTTTTTATCAGAAAAAGCTAATCTAATAAATGTGACAGATGCCCAAATATACATGCTTGTGAAAACTAGTGATAAAACCATACTATTTTGAGAGCGACAAACTACTGAAATAGTTGTTATGATATTCTTCAATTGCTGTGGTTTGAAAGTTTTAGGTACCCCTGCTTTAAATGAAGTGATATCAACCCTGCAGTTATGTTGTATTTTATATATTCAACAATCGTAAATCACTTTGGGTGACCTTGTTCAGTAAAAATGCACTATACAGATAAATATTACTTAATTATATGAAGCTAAAATCTTTCTTAAAACATTTGTCATATTCCAAATTGCTTTTTCATTGTTGTAGCAAAGTTTGCAAATACAATTGATGCTGGCTGCAAAGGTCAACGGGTCATCCAATTACTTTCCGATGAATCCAACTTAAAACACACGTTGGGGTAATTGATTAATGCATCCCCAAAACAAATCTCCAATGAAAAGAGCTTCAAAAAAACTCCAGGCCATTAGCTGATTCTCCGAGGTGACCTTTCCGTGGCCCGGCCTGCTTCTGCTGGGGTCAGTGACAAACCTACACCCTGTCGTCCTCCATTACCGCACACAAACAGTGACGAGGCCTGGCGCTATGCTGATGAATTCACGCTCCACGGAAAGTTCACGGAGAAAAAAAAATACGTGTTTCGCTCATAGCCAGCCTTTGTGTATCCCAGTTTCTCTCTCTTTTCCCCAATCTTGTTCTCTTCCGTCTCCATCTGTTCCCTCCGTATCTCTGTGTCGTGGACGTCCCTTCACTCCCGATTCAACTCCCCTCTTTCAGCAATGGTGTAATTATACGAGCAGAAATTTTTGGCAACCTTAAGCAAAACCGCATCCAAAGTATTGTTTTGGACGTTTCAAAGGCTCTTTCACATGCGAGAGGACAGATGCAGGGTTTAGCTAGGAGTCCCCGCCACAATTATCATTACATAATTGTCTCATTATCATTTATCCGTCATTTTCGACAATTTTAGAGTCATTTCATCACTTTGATTTATGGCCCGCGGTGTTTCCACAGCAAAATTGTAGGTTTGTTTTGTAAGCTTTGACCAGAATTAAAATTGTCCTCTGTTTTTTTATTTCAATAGATTGCCTGTTTTCATTAAAGCTGCAGTACTTTACTTTCAAACCACAAACAAATTATCGATGTAATAATTGATCATGTAACTAGTTCCTCTCGTTCTCAAGGCAGTTTGCTTTGGATTTCTAGCATTTGTTACTTCTTTATATCAACATTTTTAGACATAAAAGTGAATATAGGGGATCATTCTCACTCAGCCAATCAGCTTTCAGCCTGAACCATCAAATAGTGACTCACAGGGCTCTTATGCAAATGTATTCAAAGCTATAACACATTTCAAATAAGATTAAGACTGTGTGGTGTGGTCTAATTTGTTCTCAACATTTAACTCTTTCTGTTGAGACAAGCAACATGCATCATTTATACAAAAAGTTAGGTACCTCAGCTTTAAATAAAACACAATATTCCATAGCAGATTATATTTTGTGCTACATTTTGGGTTAATTACGTAATTTTAGCTGATGCATAGTGCACGTTTATTCTGGTCACTGGTTTTGAATCAAATTTATCCAAATGACTAAACTTGACTAAACCAAATTATACCATTTTGCCTAAATTGAGTAGAAAGTATAATCTGCTAGGGAGTAATATGTTTTATTTAAAGCTGAGGTACCTAAATGTTAGAGTATTGCCAAACTACCCAAACCGAAGTAAGTTATCCGTGGCAATAGGCATTTTCCACCTCTGCGAGAACCCTAAACTAATCAACTTATAAGCTCAGGGTGTTGTTCCGAATGCCACAGCTCACAATTGACTGTCTGTGTAAAAGACCTGGGCTGATTTTCCACTCCCCTGATTTGATAAACAGGCTAAAATTAAGTTAAGGAGTCTGGGAGGTGGCTCTGTTGATTCAGTGCTAGAGCCTTTGCAGGTGGTAATCACACGCTGAGGTCGCGTTGGTGGTTTTTGGAGGCGCAATTGTTTGAACTGACATGTGATTTTTAGGCCTGTGTGTGTGTGTGTGTGGGAGTGTGTGGCTTGAGTTTTTGCCACTCAAGCTGTCACGTTGGTACCCAGCCGTACTTTGTCACAGCCCAGTGAGTGATTCTGCCTGATGGCCTGCATTTGTTGCACTGGTTTCCTGGCAAGCAGTAATGGAGAAGTTAATAGTACAAATTCTGGAGCTAGCTGTCAAGGCTGATCATGTTTAGAATGCACGGTTATTATAAATTTCATTATCTTGTGATTGAGAATTTTCACCCTGAAAATGTCATATTCTTTTCTATAATTCATGATGCCAATGACCTTAATAGGAATGCCCCGATCCAGTTTTCTTAGCCACAAAAATGAACTGTGTAATAAATTACATGTCACAAGTTCCTGCCTGTTACATTTTTTGGTTCTTTCACTACTGTAAGTGTGTAAAAGTGAAAAAGAGAGGACTAAACCCACCCAGCCAATCAGCTCTCAGCCCAAAGAGACAAATACTGACCCATAGAGCTTATTCTTACAGGTATGCAAAAGATAACATATTTTGTCTTAAGATTTAGACAGCATTTTTAGGTCTGATTTTTTTTCACAAACATATAAAGTTATAAACTATATTATTTCCACAATTTTTCCCAAGTTCTTTGCATCCCTATCAATAACAACAACATTTGACAATGCATTCAGTGAAGAGAAGTCCATATTCCTTTAAAGCGAGACTATTGATTTCTACGCAATGCTTTTCCTGCCAAGGTCATACATTTATCCACATTAGAGGTGAGTCTTATCTGTGAGAAATTCTATGGTGAAATTCACTCCACTCTGGTATGAAAACGCTTTGCATCCCGGTGCCTCCATCCTTCCCAACCTCCAGCGCCACGGATTAGCCCGCTAACTCTGTCCCGCTAGCCGACCTCAGAGGGCCCAGTCATTCAGTGTGCTATGGCCCATTCAACAATCGCATTCTGTTGAAATCCAAGTCAGGATTTTGCCCAACTCTGAGCCTTTCGCCTCTGCCAGAACGAGAGAGAGAGAGAGAGACTGTTGTACGGCGGCATTTAAAGCATAAGGGGAATTTCATGTTGGTGTAGGGTGGGATTTTTTGTACTGCAAAGATTAGAAGCTTTGTAAGTAGTAACTATGCATTCGTTTGAAGATGTTTTGAGACCTTTTTGCTACATGGAGAATTATCTTTAGCCTTGAAAATCTGACCTTGGGTTACCTATCATAAAATGCCTCTGTGTGCTGGTAGGTATGTAGTGTAATCTGAAAAAGGCTTTGATCATTGCTATTTATTTTGAAATGACCAAATGGCCAATTTGTGTAACCTTGGTAAGAGAATATTAAGGTTACACAAAGCACTTTACTATGTGTTTTGGAGTACTGATAGTTTCCCATTCACCAGCCATTCCCTCACCTATTGTGCATACTTTTTAGTGGTAGGGGAAACCGGAGCACACACTAAGCAGACACAGGGATAACATGCAAACTCAACAGAAAAAGGCCTTCATTAAATTCTATTAAATGTATTTTGTGTATATGTAAATGTTGTCTTACCATAGCCCTAAATCACAACATCTCAGAGGATTCTAGAAAGTTATCAATTCGCCAACACAGATCAGAGAATCAGACAGTTCAAAAACAGGAAATGCAATAAAAATGAACACATGGGAGCCATTCGTTTCTACTGAAGAGGCAGATCTTAAAGCTGCACTAACTGACTTTGGGATTTTGAAGCCGCGGACTCGCTGGCCTCTCTCTTTCTGCTCCCCTCCCCGCACCCACGAAGCTATCGCCCCCCACACACACTCACTGTTGGGACGGAGCTAGTGTCTCCCAATATGGATAAATACATGGATATGGATTTGCACGTGGATGGCGTGACCATAAAACGATAGAACCGGGAAGCGCGGAAGAACAGGACTTTCTTTTGGATGGCTGTTTCGCTAAGTAAGCAGTAACCGGTGATGAAGACACGAAGCTTCAGGTTAGCTCCGCCGCTTGTTGTGCTAACTCAGCCCTCTATGCTAACGGGCCTGTAGATTTCTCACGAAAGTGGGGGCCAGTGGTCCGATGTGATTGGTCACAATCTGCGACCCGAAACACATTCTCTTCCTTGTTTCATCAAAACTCGATCTAAAATATAATGTCACGCCAGCACAAATCTGCGCTAATTATTCTTCAAAAGGACGTATATCCCAATGCACTACATGGACATGGATAGCATTTTCGTAATGAATACGAAAATAAAGTCAGTTAGTGCAGCTTTAACAGTGTGGATTTTTTTTGGAGCACTGGCGGTAGTGTAAATGGGGATTGTCAAAGCAATGGCGGCTTGAACGTGGGAGATTAAAAATTATTAAAACACGAGTGAACCACTCTATTTACAACTTTGAGTGTACGAATAACACATACACAATGAGTTAGGGTGACAGCCCAAGCCTTTAAGTAGCTTTGTCAGTAATGTGCTTTTGACTCTCCTCTGAAAAAGAGCCAATGGTCAGCGCTCGAACTGGGGGAGGACCAGATAGATGCAGGGTCACAATTAGACTATTTTGATTGGTTCAATAACTGATGTTTCTGTATAGGCTCAACATTTAATGTGTGTTATCGTTCTTTGCAATGATGAGTAAGTGGTGCTATCTCTCTGGATTTTCTCAGTAGACGGTGAAATAAACTTCACTGCACATTTTAGCAATCAGAAAATGATGAGAACCCAGTGGGGCGGACAAAGGTAGGGGGAAGGTAAGGTGGTGGCAGTCCCCCGAGCAGAAGCAACAAGGAGTGGGGGGGTTGAATGCGGGCCACTGGGCGCTGGAGACAGGCCAAGCCACTAAGCCCTGGCAGCTCGTTAGCCTCTGTGTTACTGACCTGATAGACCACAAGCCCCCTCCCTCCCTCCCCTCTTTCTATCTCTTTTTTAATACTGTCCCACTGTTCAATGGCGCGCAATTGCTCTCAGCGTCCTTCGGGGGGCAGCACGGGCGGCAGGGAGCAGCTAATGAGCACCAGCATGTGCACTCCCATGCATTTCTTGTCCGTATATATAGAGTTTGTTTTGTTGAGTATAGTAGTATCAGTGGCTACTGATGTAAAGATTTGATTTTGGATTTTTATTTTCCCTATTTTGCCAAAAATGATTTACTACTATTGTTGCAATCTATTACATACAATGCATAATTATTAATATGGCTATAGATATTCAAGATTAAGGTAATGAGGCAAATCTTTTTGTCTCATATAGTGATGCAAAGATTACTATTGTTTGCCAATTGTGATTTTTCAGGTCTGAAATGGAAAAAATACTAATAATTGTAGAAGTTGTTGTTCTCAAAGTGTTGTTCTCAAAGTTAATTTTCTCATTTGCCGATAGCACCAGTTGGTGTTGTCTCTTTCCACTCAACATTAGATTCTCATTATAGTGACTTTGCTTTCTATTTTACATACTTTAACAAAGTTTGTTCCATGTACTCATTTTTTCTAGATTAGGAACAAAATTTCACCATCTTGTGTGAACCTGGAGGAGGAATTATTACATTTTAGACAAAGGAAATTCAAGATTATTGATATTTTTACAGTTCTTTGGTCAATAATGGTGAATTTTTGTTATTTGTGGCCTTTTTTCTCACAATAACCGCAACCCTAACTCTTTCATATCGTCACTCTCTCTAATGTCATAACACAGACATTTGTGTGACATTACAACCTAATGATCTTTTCAATAATTCACTCTTTATATGTTTAGGATTAGGTGAAAGTCTCTAAGATACCCTTGAATATAGCCTGCAATAGTCACATACATCGCATGGTCCATGTTGCTCCCTCAGTTACAGTTTGTGAAGACATTTTCCCCCTGGTTCTTTGCCCATCATCCCTCTGCTCCCCACACACACACACACACACACACTCCCGGCAGGCCTGCAGAGGGGGCATCGCGGAGCACCACAGAGCAGCTAATGAGCTCCGCCGTGTCCACTTGATTGAGCTTTGGCCCCTAGCCCGCGACGAGACGTGTAGCACACAGCGCACAGAGACGCAATTTATCAAATCAAAGGCCCTTGTTATTCCGGTCACCGATGAAGTCTATTACCACTGATGGTCACTAGACGCCGGCCACAACAAATATTGCTTTTATGCACTCTGTCATTTGTTCTAGCGACGGAGTAGGATCCTTTGTCGAATCAAAGGGTTGGTTATTGTCCCCAGACTGTTGCTGGCATGGCTTGGCGCCTTTGACGGTAGCTAGAAAGGCCCACACAAGGAAGAGGCTTTGATGCATTTTGTCTATAAAGTTGGTGATTTCTTTTTCTATGTGTTTTGAATTTTGGACAGCTTTGAAGGTGCTGTACCTTGTCCTGAATCCGCTCTTTGGCATTTTGTTCCTAATTGTTTTCCGCTAAGAGTCCCGGTTCACTACTTACAAATTAAAGCCGCATTATCAAACTCTCAAACCCCGAAATTTTTTCTTTATAACAAATCAACAGGAAACTAGTTCCTCTCTCTCAAAGCACTGTAGTCTACCTCTAGTTTTCACATGCATAAATGTTTCGCCTCTGCCATTTTCTGTATTGAGAATGTATTGATTCCATTGAAACCACTCCTGGTGCCTTTGTAATCTATCACTGTGGCCATCTCTTAATCTTAATCTATCACATGCTTGAAGAAGGAGTGACTCGGATTTCCTCCTTTCTCAACATGTATTATTTATTATGACATAAAAAGTGAGGTACTCTAGTTTTAACTCTGGTCTTATCTTCTATGTCATCTTTTACAGCATATGTACATAAGGGAAAACTTTATCCCAGGCAGCTACATGGCTACAATCTTGCCCAGGCCCTTTGACATATTCAAACTTATTCTAATGTGACTGCCGAACTACCGCAAATGACCACTAGATGTCATCTGCAGGAACAGCACTCGTAGCCACAGTTTCTCCCCCGTTCCCTTAAGGCGGCTTCCAGCGCTTGTCTACATCTGTTTATTTGTGAAAAGCGCAAATTCTGCTTATTAAAAATCTGCGCACAGGGCCCTTGTTGTTCCTCCCCGTCACAATTAAGCAGGACGTCTCGCTCCTCCTCCTCTCTCCAGATTCCTTTGCTAACATCTGCCAGAAACGTCCCCCCGATTTTAGCATTTAGAGCGCCGTTCGCCTTCGCACTTAGATCTTCAAATAGCTTTTCATGCCAGCAATTCATCACTTCTATTTGACTTTCTCTCTTGGAAAATGGCCACGCTCCGAGGCGGGTTTGCACTTTTGTCAGCTCTTTTACCTTGAAGCCTTTTTAAAGTCCTTAAGCGGATATTTAAATAACTGGCGATCCGTCTCGGGAGTGTAGTTAGCGCTAATACGAGATGATCCAACGGTTTTACCTGCAGCTTGCCAACATGGCGCCCGTTTCGAAATCCTCCTTTAACATGCCTTCTCCATCAGCGCAGTTAACAGATATTTACAGTGGCGATTACCTCCCTCAAGATTGACTTTGGAAAGAGTTTCCGGTGCTGGCTGCGACGGATGTAGCGAATGAATGAATTGTGTGGTTAGGAAAGATGAGTCATTTCCTCCCTAAGCTAAAAAAACTAAAAGAGATAGAGGTGAAGGCAGGAAATTCATTATCAATTGTTTGGCAATGGAATTCTGTTTCCAGATCCTTGAAAAAAATCTGTATGCCAGATTACTTCTATTTCATGATTTTGGGAAGGCTCTGTAAAGATTGTTATATTGTTATATTTTGCATACTTGAAAGAAAGAGCCCTACACTGCAAAAAGTGATGAAAAATAAGTAAACAAAATGCATTTTAACTTGAGCGCATTTTGACTGCCTTAAAGCAAGATTTGCCCTTGGGACAAGCAAAATGATCTTGTTTTAAAAATTAAGATAAAAACCACTCAATTCAAGCATTTATCAGCTCATAAGTTATCACGTTTTGCTGTGCATGAGTAACTATTTAGCTCTTTGGGCTGAGATCTGATTGGCTGAGGGGGGGTGGTCCTCTCTTAATTAATTTTTTGTCCAAAAAAGCGGATCTAAAGATGAGACAGAGGATAAATCTACATGCATTTGAGAGCGAGGAAGTTAGATGAGTTTTATTTCATAGCTCTATTTTGTAGTTTGAATGTTAACCCCAACTTTGAAGATTTATTATATTTAAGTCTTGCCAGTTCAATATACAAAATTGCCCGTTGTTGAAAATCATGGTGTATTTTTGCTTGCCTGTATTTGCATGTCTGTCTGAGATAGGAGATAGGAAGGAGCGAGATGTTGTTTTTATGCAAATTCTGTTTTATGAATGGACAGATAAGTGAGGACAAATATGCTCTTTCCTCTTCTGACTTCCTGGTGTAATCATTCACAAGATCGCATTTCTAAATTCTACTTTTTTTTTCTGTTTCTCTTTCAGCTACATCTAATGGCACCATGGAGGGCATCGACAACCAGGACGGAGGAGTCTGCAAGAGCAAGTCCATGAAGATAGTCATGAAAGTGGGGCAAAGTGAGTGCGATATCATTGAATTCTAGGCTTGCGGGCACCAGGCGGGGGCCCCAGCACCTACACAAAAGCTCAGAACATGCCCTAATAAGGTCAGGGGCGGCCACAAACGCAAACGGCTCCATCGTCTCCATGACACCTGGGGCTCAGAGGGGCCGAGATCCAGATCCAGAGGCAATGTAGCGGAAGGCTGTCGCGCACACACACACACACAAACACACACATGCACGCACACAGACGCACACACAAGCAGGAAGGGCAGGCACGCACACACAGAGCATCTGCTGTGCATGCTCCCTGAGCCGAAAACGTCCAGTGGAAATGTGCGTCTCATGCCCAAGATTTTGCACGACAAGAGCAATAAAATGGTGGAAAATATAGGTTGAGGCAAAGTTCACAATGTTATGGACGTTAATATAAAACTTGCTTGCAAACTCGGAATCGCAAGGATTTTGAGGTACAACACATAGAGAGACTTTTCCTTCCTCATAAATCAATGTATGGCAGAAGCTAAAGGTTTTATTATATTATTATTAAAATGTGACTGGGTGTTATACGCCAGGGATTTATTCTTCTTCTGTTTCTATACAATATCAAAGGGACAGACACTTTGCAAAATCACTCAGCTTATACCTGTGTAATAACCTTCTCAGTTACCCACCCTATATCGAGAGCAATTTTTACATTTGCATATTGAGTGATCATTTGCATCCGATAAAGAGTACACATACATACATATACAAGACTGCTCGTTTTTGTAAAAAATTAGCTTCACAATACGATAAGAGAACCTTCTTTTGTCTTACTGTAGGGGAATTATCAGTGTTACAGAACTGTAGTTAGATATAGATATAGAGATATACAAAATATACGGAGATAAGTCGCTGTGAATGCTTCATAAGTACAGTAAGTAAGTACATTATAAAGCAATATTCATTACATATCTTAATGTAAGTAAGGGCAATACTGGCAGAATAATCAGTGGATTTGCTGACATTGCGGTATTGCACATGATTGTAGTATTTACAGATTAAATGGCACGTACAGGCTCAACAGTTCTCATTGTACAGTCTGACAGCAGCAAAATACATGCGGATCCACAGCTGTCACAGAAGATATAATATGCTCTCCATGTCCTCTTTAATTAATGTATTCCCATTTACTGATGAAACCTTTGAACATCTTGCTATACAATGTTACAACTATTAATTACAGCTATTATACAAAGGGAAATTCCCAAGGTTGTAGTTAGTTCAATAGCTCCATTCGCTAAATGTTTTTCAAGGTGAGGAAATTAATTGAAGCGGAGCAGGATAAGACGGGGTCAGACCGCTATTTTCTAGATAGAACAAATCACAAGCAATTTAGCAAGAAAAGACTTGTGCGTAAGCTTCCTGTATTATTGTAAATCCCTGTGTTTAGCCGCGGAGCTGAAACAATAAACAATTGTGAGACGGCTGTAAAGTTCTGCTGTGAACGTGGAGCATTGTAAACAGAACGAGGCTTAAAACAATGAAAACAGTTAAAATAATGTGGCTAACCTCTCTCTCTCTCTCTCTCTCTCTCTCTCTCTCTCTCTCTCTCTCTCTCTCTCTCTCTCTCTCTCTCTCTCTCTCTCTCTCTCTCTCTCTCTCTCTCTCTCTGAATGAGTGGCTAACAACTCATTTTGTCTCTCTCTGTCTTTTTCTGCCTCTCTGTATATCTGCTTCTATCTTTCTCTCTCTCTTTATGTGTATCCGTCTCTATCTTTGTCTCTGTTTCTGTCTTGGTCTCTCTGCGTCTCTCTCTTTCTCTATGTCTCTCGCTCTGTGTCTTTCTCTGTCTCTCTCTGTTTCTGTGTGTGTTTTTCTCTCTCTGTCTCTCTCTCTCTGGGGAAGTTTTACCAAAGCCACAATTGTTTTTTCCGTCTTGTCTCATGCTTAGTTAAGAGTCAGCTGAAGAATAAGATCTTTGTGGAGTAAGTCCATTATCTGTGCATCAGA
The DNA here is from genome assembly GCA_964034765.1 of Knipowitschia caucasica. NCBI lineage: Eukaryota > Metazoa > Chordata > Actinopteri > Gobiiformes > Gobiidae > Knipowitschia > Knipowitschia caucasica. The sequence continues at coordinate 15,025,330 of OZ035837.1, read as the reverse complement.
TTCAAATGGTATTACATTTCTCTATGAGCTGACCTTACATTTAACCCCAACTCCTCTCACACAAAGACTCAACTATTGATACAAAACAGCACAGAAAAGTCACTAATTAATCCTTACAAGGCAAGGCGAGTTTAGTGTATAGCACAGGTCTTACACAAGGCAAATTAATTGTATCACTGTTTATGAATCTGAAATGCTGCCTCCCACTCAATTAAAGCAATTATAATCTCAAATGTTATTATACCTAAATTTCTCCTACGGGGATCAATAAAGTATCTGTCTGTCTATCTATAACCTGGTATATATTCTCTTCTCTTCCAGATCCCGCAGACCCTATTTCACCCAAAGACAACCCCACCAGAGTACCATACCCGCCCAAGCACCCGGAAGGCAAGACCCCATATAAAAACACCAACGACGTGATGGAGAAGCCAGGTGAGCTCAGCCTTCTGCTATTTACAGCCACACAAAACCCTGGGAAAGCTCTTAATTGGAAGCAGAATTTATAGAAGCCGTTTTTGCGCAAACCAATGATAGAAAGAGAAGGAAAAGAAACAAGAAAAATTGGAAGTGTCCATGTGTGTGGTTTAGAGGCAAAAGGTGAGGAGAAAAAGCAAAGCGAATCGTCAAGAAGGTAATTGAATGTTGCTCATAAAAGTGATAGGCATCAAGGGGCTCTGGCTCCGGTCCAGGCCCGAGGACGCGGTTCTCTTAAGCGATGTTTTGAGGAAAATGAGCCGATCGCTGTCTGCCATCTTCCTTTAACGAGGCGCACTCAGGACAGAAAGCCGCTTGTTCCCAGACCTCTCTCCCCCTCTTGCCTCCCCCCCCCCCCCATCCAGTCCGTATAGAATCACAAGCCGCCCACGATACCGGTCTTATCTCGGCTATTAGATTGCAAGTCACAAATCTGGCACCGCCGAGAAGTGAGGAGGTCGCGCTATTCTCTCCCACCACCGAGTCCGAAAGGCACAGAAGCAGAGGCAGCGGCGGAGAGAGACGGGCTGGAGGCGGCAGCGACCGGTTCCCACGTATTTTTGGGAAGCTAAGCTGGAGATATAGTTGTATAAAGTAGTACGTTTTTAAATAACGTTGTATATAGTAGTAAGGTCAATTAAAAGCTAAACATTTTTCGACCACACAGAGACCAATAATTTAGTAAAATAAATAACTGGGTCATTTCTCATAGCGGTTATTTGACGGTTTCATTGTAAGTTTCCATTAAAATTGCAATCTTTCTCGGTGGGTCTCTTCAGTTTGGGCTTGTAGCGAGCGTCCGATTCTAAGGCTGCATAATCCTCTTGTAAAACAACCAAAAGATTTATTTTTTTCCATTTTCGGCGCTCTGCCACGTTTCTTCCTCTCCCATCTCGAGCCGTCTATTCCCCACTCCAATCTTAACTTTTGCCAATTATTCTATTTACTCCAATGAATCAGACGTGCATTTGCTCTTGTACGTCCCTTATCAAAAAAATTGCCCAAACCTTGTCAAATCTGCTTTCCGACCGCATCTGTTATCACAATACCAAGTTCTAGCTTTCAAAAGTCTCATTCAAGTAGAAGCCATTTTGTCTCTCGTCCTTGTCAAGGTTACTGTCTCCGCCGCCTGCATGTGAATAGCCGGCGATCGAAGCTGACCTTTATAGAGCAGCTTTGAATGGGGAGGTCTCACTCTGCCGCTCTCACAGTTCAATGCACCTTTGCTTTTTGCTGGCAGCCAATCAGGAGAGCGCGTTCAATGCAGTGGGTGCCTCTCCTCGCTTCATTCATGGGCCGCATTGGAAACCCCGCTCACATCTCACCCAGTCGATTCTTTCTATAGTCGTGTGTCTTTTGGGTGTTCTCAATCCCACAGAGACAACACGGCCTTCTTAGCGTAAACATCTCATTCCAAACTATTGCCTTTTTTGTTGTGTGTGTTTTTTGGGCTGTTTGGGTTGTTTTGAAACAAGTCGAGCTCGTCAAACAGCGGGGACAAACGGTGGCAACTATGTTACAAAGTCTATATGCTTTCTTTGAGTGCGAAAAGGGCACCGAGCAAATCAAAAATCAGCTGTGGCTGCAGTAGTAGTTTATCACCACTGTGTGGCGTCTTTGGGTGTTCTGAAAAGCGCTATAGAAAACTAACATTATCATTATTATTAATATTATTACATAGAGTGCTTATGGAATAATCCCAAAGAAATTCTAACATGATGCAAAAGGGGATGAACTAAATTGCATACAATTTAGAAATCTTAAAAGATAGATTTTGGTGTTTTAATTTTTGTTACTTATCTTGTGCTGAATGAAAAACAATATTCTGGAGTCTCACTTTTTGTTAATTTAATAGTGTTGATTATTATAAAATGTACAGATGCTAGTTTTTAGGGCTATATTGTAGCTAGATTATGGAATACTAGCTTTTGACAAGACGTCACAAAAAAGGCTCTGTTAATCTTAAACTCAATCTCCCCCGCCTCTCTCCACAGACTCGGCGCCACATGAGAGCGACGGCGACTCCGGCGGCAAGTCGTCGGGCACCATGGGCTCGGAGGTGGCCATCGTGGTCAGCATCGCCTCGGGCAGCGTCATCTTCATCATTATCATCATCATGCTGGTGCTGCTGCTGCTCAAGTACCGGCGGCGGCACCGGAAGCACTCGCCACAACACGCCGCCACGCTCTCCCTCAGCACGCTGGCCACGCCCAAGCGCAGCGTCGGCGGGGGCAACAACAACGGCTCGGAGCCCAGCGACATCATCATACCTCTCAGGACTGCCGACAGCGTGTTCTGCCCGCACTACGAGAAGGTGAGCGGCGACTACGGCCACCCGGTCTACATCGTCCAGGAGATGCCGCCGCAGAGTCCCGCCAACATCTACTACAAAGTCTGAAAGCAAAGCGAAGGGACTAAAACTCTACCCACGGGGAAATAAACTGAAAAATCAACTCCTCCTCCTCCTCCCCTCCTGGTGTGTCTCTTCTTTTCGTCACAAAAAAATTTGGTTTTTCAGAGAGAGGTCCAGACAAAGGCGGTTTCGCAGGCTCCGTCGCTACGCGGGGAATGGCTGTTCTCGTTTCCCCCAAGCGCTTTGCATTCACAGATTTTTTTAAGGAGAGCTTTATCAGGAAGTGGCATGAAAGACGGACACACAAACGATCAATGGATTTTTGTATTGAATGTTTGCCCACGTTTGTCGGGAGAGAGACTACTGTTACGGAAAGAAACTCTCAAAAAAACGGATCGAGGAGGAGGTTGGCGGGAAAAATGAAGGAGGAGGACCGGACCGCCGCTGATGCTGCGCCTCCCCCCCCCCTCCCCTGCGCCGCTTAAGGCCAGAGACTTTGTGGATTTTTCGAGCTTATAAAAACGGAGGAGAGAAGATTCCCACGTGCTCCCGTCCTCTCTGGGACTTTCCTTACTGACTCACCCAATCACTTTTGCCACCCAAGCGATCACCTTAAAGACTCATATATACAGGAAAAAAAAAATACAAACGCATCTCAACGTGGAAGTTCACCGCGTCATTCCCGTTCACTTCTGTTCCCAAAAACGTTACTTGAAAGTTCATGGACTTTTAATCACCCTATATTTTGTACTTTCTATAGCGTCAGGATTTGACTCATTTTCTCGTTACTTTTCTTCCATATCCCATCGTAGGTTCAGTCATTTTTGTTGAATTTCGTTTTTTCGTCTTTGTCATATCATTATTAAACTACAAGTGACCCTACAGTGGCTATAGATGAGGACAAGATGGCGGAGAATATGGCAGGTCAGGAGTTAGGGTTTGGGGGTGCTAACGAAACATAGAGCAGCACTTTGAATCCCTTTTTTGGTACCCCCACTCGCTCCAGACTACGGGAAGCCGGCTGGAACAAATACAGCCTTACTGCCGGCGGAGTGATGACGCATGTAAACGTTTAGAAAGGATAAATAAAAGAACACTGTATTACGTAACAGCTTCACAATGTAACTGACGTTTACTCTCTTGTGTAAAGACACCCAGATTTTGAAACGATCTGCGGATTTTTTTTTTTTTTTGTATCATAATTTGTATTTTGGACGTTTTTCACATTTTTAAATAAATTATTGCTATTTTAAGTCAATGCTCAAAACAACGTTCTGGAGTCGCACTTTTGTTATTTTAATAGAGTTGGTTTTTATTAAATTTACAGCTCAAGTAAGCGGTTTTGTTTATGACTTTTAGATGCTAGCTTTTAGGGCTATATTGTAGCTAGCTTATGGAATACTAGCGTTTAACGAGACATGTCAAAAAGGGGGAAGTAATAACTTTCAAGACAAGACTTATATTCTCATACAATATAAATGTGCTGCCTAAATTTGCCTAGAGGCCTTTGATTAACAGTTTTTTGTTCATAAATATTATAATTTTCCATTGTTATTGGACTCATAAGACTTCATAACTAGCACACACTGAGCAGATCTGATCAACTTTTGGGTGTTTTCAAACCAGAACGGAGAGCAGTTCCTTAATACGGTGGATATGTGTCGCGTTGCGCTTGCACTCTTGTCCAGTGATGAAGCAGCAGCCATAGGTCTGGTGGGACGTGCCTGATACCCCACACAGGATGAAAAAGGGCTCCTGGGGGCCCCTCTCGCCGGTGTCCACGTGCTCTCAAACATATAAGCACAGGGACATGTCACACCCCCACATCCTTCACCCCTCTCTCTCCATTTGTGACTTTTACTTTTTATAGTTGTACATTTAAAACATTACATTGAAAGATGAAAAGATAGTGAAAAACAAGCAGATTCTATTTATGATAGACACGTAGAGCACAGGCAGCGTGGAGGAAGACGGAAGGATTTTATTATAATAAATGCACATTATGCAAACTTGGACGATTTGATCTCTTCACCACTGAGCCCTAAGAAGCCGGATTCTGGACTGGTTCCTTAGGGCAGGGTAGCTCCCACTCAGTGTAGCATCTCCCAAAGGACTCCCCCTCATATCTCACTCATACGTGCATGTTTCCACCCCCATTATTTGGGCTTGGGTCCCTGTACCGTGCCCCGAGCGCTAATCGCCTACTCATAGAACTCCCACTTCATAAAGAGCATCACCGAAAAGCCAAGCCTTGTATGATCTGAGGTTTGTGCCTCTAAGAGGTTACAAAATCTGCAAATATGCAATTCTTATTTATTTTTGTAATCAATTCTAAGAAAAAAAAACACCTATGGAAAGTGTTCTTAACCACTGAAAGATGTAACAACACACAGCTAGCAAAGAACGCCACAGTCTTGTCGTTTTGTTTCACTTTGACCTGGTTTTCTTTTCTGTACTTCTGTTGGGATAACGTGCCGTAGTTCAAACTGTGAAAAGGTGAAAAAACAAAATGGCTGTTTGGTTGCTGCGGCAGAATATGACAATCTTATTAGTTTCTTTGAATCTGGCGGGCTTTTCTTAGCGGCCGGTGGACTAGCCTGCTACGCTACGCTAACGGAGCGGCAGTTGGAGACAATGGATGCAGCATGTGCGAAGCTGAAGCCAAACCTTTCCTTTCATGTTGATGGGACGTGACTAGTATTAGTAGGGTATTTGCCAGAGAGTTTTGTGTTCAAATCACGCTGTTATTGTATTTAAATATGTGGTTTTGACCGAGCCACGTCTGGCTTAGACATCTTAGACATCTGTACAAACTTAAAGCGACTGGTTCGCTGTGGCAACCTCTGGCACAAGACTGGGCAGAGGAAAAGACACATTTATTTAATGTAATCCATCATCGAGCTTCTCCCAGCTCTGAATGCGACACTGCACATACTTTAGTTCTTCATTACAGGCCTAGTTTTGTTGGCGAAACAGAGATTATTTCTGGCCATTATGTAACACATTTTTATTATTAAGTGAGAATGATTTTTCATCTTAAGCCAGAAATATCTTCAAACCAATTCCATCACATCAGCAATTCAGTCAAACTAAAACATTGGCTAAAACGATCAGAAATGTTTGTCCAGTTTTTGGCATTTTAAGATAAATATAGAATTCAATTGAGTATCTTTGCCAGTATATATGCTAAACTGCAAAAAATACAAAAACCTACGTCAAAAATTTGAATTTAGCTGGCTTAAATATTGGCTTAAAGCTAGAGTACCTACTTGAATTGCTTATTAATACGTGTTCCACCAGAAAGAATGATGTCGTGAACCATTCCTAACACAACATGCCGTCGTATCTTATTGGAAAACCTATTTTGCATACGTAAGAAAGAGCCACGTGAGTCACCGTTTGACTCTTTAGGCTGAGAGCGGATTGGCAGAGTGAGGGTGGTCCTCTCTTTCTCACTTTTCTGTCTAAAAAATCTGATCTAAAGATGAGATAGAGGCCAAATATAAATGTATGTGAAAACTTGTGAGAACACCAAACTGTTTGAAAGTTAGGTACCTCAGCTTTAAATCAATATATAAACTCCTCAATTAAAGCATTTACTGCAACTTCTATGACTGCAAAATGTTTATTAGTATTATTGCATTTTTAAACAAGGTTCAAAGATGATCACTGGCTATACAAACGCCAAATGTTGAACTTCACTTTGGCTTCGCTGCATCCGTCGGTCTCGCTGCGGTCTCTAGTGGGTGTCAGCTTGGCGCCAGGAGAAGCACCCCAGGCCTCGATAAAATGCCTTGCTCGTATGGTCAGCCCTCGTCACTTGACTCAGTAATTTTGCACCGTATTCTGTAGGTAAGACTGTATATACATTAATGTTTGTATTGTATATGGATCCTGGGTTGTTACAATAGCCTTATTCACCTTTTTAGAAAGCTGTACGTGAAAAAAAAACATCTGAAACCTGGAGTACTTCACTTCAAAAGCAGAGCATAAACTACTTTTTTGGTAAATAGCTTATGTACATATTGACCAGAACCCAATAAAACATTTTTATAAACTCTTAAAAGTAAGATGTTTTGTATAAATTTGAATTTTTTGCTATGTATTTTAGCTAGCGCTCGATGGAAAGCTTGTGTCCTCCCACACCCCCTTCCTTTTGCACTGTTTCCATGGTAATTTGGTTTAAAAAATGGAGAGAAAAGTTGCCAAGCCGACTGCTGCATATTTGTGCCATAAGTGTGTACCATAAATATTTATTAAATTAGTTTCTTTTTGTTTGTTATATTCATGATTTTAATTTCACTCCAGTTTGTAAGTAACACAGTATTATCTTTATGCATTTTTTTTGTCCATTTGGGTTTTTCTGTTTCTTTCTGATTGGTCCGCTGTGGTTGCTGGGTGACTGTAGCCCCGCCCCTCCACTCACCCCTCCGCTGTCAATCAACATGGTTTGGTCATTCAACTGTTTCAACTCAAGTGACACACATTCCACCAGTCTGTTACAAACTGAAAAATGTTTTTCAATAAAATGTTTTTCCTATGGATCCACTGTCTCTGCTTCTTTATTACAAGGACAGTATCTGTGGGAAGTAGGTATCGCTGTGGGAGCTGAAGCACAATTCTTACACATGTAGAACTTCAAATGAATATTGAAATAATTATTCATTTTATGTTATTATTGATATTGTCAATACCCTTCTTGACCCTCAAGGATACTGCAATGTTTTTAAAACACGATAAAACTATGGGAAGAGTATGGGATGGGCAGGGAAGATGCTAACCAGAACCGATAGCATGGGGAAAAATTCTCACAAAAATGTGTGAAAAAAAAAGTTTGTGAGTTGATGAGATGTGTGAGCCAAAGGCACTACCTTACATTATAGATGGAGTATTTTTGTAATTAGGAGGAAGGAGAAAAAGAGACACTTGCATTCACAATACAATTGTAATCAAACTGGCCCTGGTTTAAGACCAAAGTTGCAGCATTGTATCATTCTCAGAGCTGGTGTAGTTCATGTATTTGCCACCTCTGGCCTGTAGAGGCGCTGTGTCCAGTGACACAGCGACACAGCGCCCCCTCAGTTTATGTCGCCTGAGGGAGACATAAACTGTCAATTGCTTGCTTGCAATCACGTGACGCACAAACTTCCGGTTGACAAAGTGCTGGTCAGGCCAGCAAGAGTTGCTGCTGATATATGAAGAAAATGCTACTCTCCCGAGTATTTTTTTGCTTTTTTGGATATTTCATGACACTTTGAAGCTACTGTGGTTAACGTTCTAACTCATCATTCTAACAATATGCACACGGCCGAATTTTTCCACGACATGTTTTGGTAATATCAAGGTTGAAGCTACTGGCACCGCGACAAATGCTAACATGCTAATAATGCTAATAAGTCTCCATTCCTCCGCTGTATGTCACTTACGTTCTGTAACGTCTTTGTTTATGCTGCCTCTACCATCGACAATAAAAAATGTCTTCTGTCTGAATTAAAGACAAGATCCTAGACTGTCATACTGTCACTTTAGATTCTAATCCAGGAGCTAGTGTTACAGTCAAGCTTTTGCACTGCTAAACAAATGAAGGTTTGGATAAACACGGATACTACAACTTTTCCGTCTGTCTGTGGGTTTAAGAACTTAGAGTTAAGGTCCTGAAGGACAAATCCTGCATTGTACAGAGCCGTGTAAGTAACGATTGGTGAATGAACTTGTCATTCTCAACAAAACAATGCGTCTGTGGCTGTGTTCTTTTCAGGTCAAACATTCACAGTGATTATTTAAAACGCCAACTCATACCTGACGATTAATTTAATAAATATGGGGATGTAATAACGGCACATTGTGACTGCACGGCTGGGTAAATAAATAATCCTTAGAGGTAAAAGCGTCTGCTAGTGAAATGTTAGCGAGCCACTTTTCCTGCGTCTTTTCGTAAAGTCCTTAGTGCGAGGGTCTTTGTTAATCTCTTCACGAGGAATCCTAAAGTATCCATTAAAGGTTTTGTGATTCGATCGGTTAGAAAACTTAAAACAACAAACGCAAAAGGCATATTCAGACACGCTGCTCTAGTGAACAACTAGCTCGGCTGACCACCACTTTGTGATACGCATATGTAATGAGGCGGACGTGACGTCAATTCGGGCGTTCTGCTCTCCCAAAATTCCATCCGATGGGTGGGGGAGCGACTGAATTTTGCGTTGCATTATGGGTAACACTTGCCTTCGCAACTTCCGGTTCTCTCTGCCCGGCGCATTTTCTCTAAAGGGGTGAGTGTTTTCGTCATTTTCTGTTGAATCCGGTTTTATCATGGGCTTCAAGTGTGCCGCCGCTAATTGTCGATCTAACAGCAATAAACACACACAGCCGTTTTTGTTCACTTTGCTCGCTGTCATCTTCTTCTAAATCTTCATAAACACCATCCGCTCGTTGAACTAGCAACAACAATTCCTCCTTTCGTTTTCCCACACTGCAAATCAGAATCAGAATCAGAATCATTTTTATTGCCAACGTAAGTAACGGGAGGTCACAGACTTGGAAATTGCTTTGGCTCAGTGCAACAGTCAGAAAGAGATAATAAAAATAAGAATAAAAAACACTTCTAAAGAATAAATTTAAATTTAAAATAGAGTTACAGTTACTATTTACAATATACAAGTGCACATGGTGCACACAATGTAAGGTGACAGCAGTACAGTGAAGTAAAGTGACGTATGATGGGCAGTAAAGTGACTTTATAAAGGGCGGGGGGACAGGTTAAGAAGTGTTCAAGAGTCCAACAGCAGAGGGGAAGAAACTGTTCTTGTGGCGGGAGGTTCTAGTCCTGATGGACCGCAGCCTCCTGCCTGAGAGGGGAGTGGTTGGAATAGTCCATGTGCAGGGTGAGAGGGGTCGGCTGTGATACGACCAGCCCGGCCTCGAGCTCGGGCGACGTACAGGTCCTGCAGCGATGGAAGGCTGCGGCCGATCACTTCCTCTGCAGAGCGCACAATGCGCTGTAGTCTCTGTTTGTCCCTGACTGTGGCTCCAGCGAACCACACGGTGATGGAGGAGGTGAGGATGGACTCGATGATGGCCGTGTAGAACTGCACCAACATCTGTGCAGGCAGCTTGGCTTTCCTGAGCTGCCGCAGGAAGTACATCCTCTGCTGGGCCTTCTTGATGAGGGAGCTGATGGTCGGCTCCCACTTGAGGTCCTGGGTGATGGTGGTGCCCAGGAAACGGAAGGACTCCACAGAGGTGATGGGGGAGTCCATCACGGAGGGTGGGGGCGGGGGGACAGTGCTCTTCCTGAAGTCCACAATCATCTCCACTGTCTTCTGGGCGTTCAGCTCCAGGTTGTTACCACTGCACCAGGACACCAGCCGGTCCACCTCCCTCCTGTAGGCGGACTCATCGTTGTTGGAGATGAGTCCAATGAGGGTGGTGTCGTCCGCGAACTTGATCAGCTTCACGGAGTCGTGGCTGGAGGTGCAGTGGTTGGTGTACAGGGAGAAGAGCAGGGGAGAAAGAACACAGCCCTGTGGGGCTCCTGTATTTATAATCCGAGAGTCCGAGACATTCTTCCCCAGACGCACTCGCTGCTTCCTGTCCGTCAGGAAGTCAGTGATCCACCTGCAGGTGGAATCGGGCACGTTGAGCTGGGAGAGCTTGTCCTGGAGCAGGGATGGCAGGATTGTGTTGAAGGCAGAGCTGAAGTCCACGAACAGGACCCTGGCGTAGGTCCCCGGGGAGTCCAGGTGCTGTAGGATGTGGTGGAGGGCCAGGTTAATGGCGTCGTCTACAGATCTGTTGGCTCTGTAGGCAAACTGCAGGGGGTCCAGGAGGGGGGAGGTGAGGGACTTGAGATGGGAGAGAACCAGGCGTTCAAATGACTTCATGACGACAGACGTAAGTGCTACAGGTCTGTAGTCATAATACCCTTTCGCTTCAACCTTTTCACGCAATTCAGGCACTGTCAATCGTTTGTTGTTTTCGTGAGCCATATTCGCCATTGTATGAAATCAACCGGAAGTGAACTGGGCAACAAACGGTGTCATTTTTTGATCACAGCGCCGCTCAGTGGATGAAATTTTGGGAGAGCAGAACGCCCAAATTGCAAGCAAGCAATAGCAGTGTTTAAGATGACTCCCAAACCTCCTGGATTTCAGACGAGAGCAGACGGAAGACGGCGACGGCGAATCTTTATTTATACAGCGTTTTTTATTTTATTTTTTAAAGACCAAGATCAAAGCGCTTCACAATGTTCAGAGTTCAGGTATTATTCATTCTCTCCACACACGGTGATGCCGAAAGCGAGACACCGAGCACATTGGTGCATCAAAGCCTCAGATCAACTCCATTCAAACCTATTGTGCATGTTCTTAGTGGTAGGTGAAACCGGAGCACCTGGAGGAAACCTACGTAGACTAGGGGAAAACATGGAAACCCCACTCAGAAAGGGCCTTTCTGCCTGAGTGTGTTTGTGTGTGTGTGTGTAAAAAAGAAAATGCATCCAACAACTTTGACCTGGATTGAAAATTGTACTCACACATGCAACACATTTATGTATATGAGAGAATAACAATTTTAGAACATGGAACAACACAGATGACCTGAACACTACACATTTGAAAACTCAAATTTTATTTCACTCAACATCCACACAAACACACACACACACATACATACTCCCACACATACACACTCACAGACAAATACACACGCACATATACACTTACACACACACAAACAATGAGCGGGCGTTTCTCTGACATAGAGGATCTACTTTCATCCAGGCGAGAATACATTGAAACTGTAGCCAGACCTCTCCCTTTGGCCTGTTTACCGAGGCCCCTGCTGCCAACAACAACCACCACTGAGCCTTTACCCAATCACGGACCAAAGGACTTGTTAGCATGTTTGTGTTTCTCGCTCACGTCCGGAGAAAACTGCTGGGAATAGTTTTTACACTTTTATAATCTGCAAAAAAAAAAAACAACGAGGTCATTTTTGCTTAATCCTGACAGTCTTTAAACAAAATTTTCCGATGGGAAAAAGCCCTTTAGTCCAATTCTAGAACTTACTCTAGTACTGCTGTGTTATTTCTCATCTCTATGTTTTTAAGACACTAAATCTAATTTCAAGGCAGTCAAAATGCCAAAATTTCTTAATTTTTTGACTTATTTTTCATCACTTTCTGCAGTGCTGTTGTCAGAGCAAAGATTATAGATGTTATATACAGTACATACACAATCTTCAAAGTCCAGTAAGTTTTGTAGATTTTCTTTTCACCTGTTATTACTTTCACGTTATTATCTTTTTTATTCAAGTCCTTATGCAACTCCTCTCCCACCCCTTCCCCACACCCCTACTCCTGTAGCCGCCCCACACAGCTGTAAACGCTGGTCTCTCCGTCCTGTGTCTCTGTCGGTGTGAACATACCTGCTCCAACTCTATACAGACGCACAACTCAGTCCTGTTGTAACACAAAGCCAGCTCCCATACACCCGACTGTGTCACGTAAACACACATTACCGCAGGCTCAGGCCTCGACAGGCCGCTCTGCAGGGATTACAAACATACAGAACTACAATTATAACCTCGTTTGGAAGGATTAAGTTCAATTTGCTGCTTTGCCACTTGTAACATGCTTTGTGTATATTGTATGGTAGACATTAGACAAACTTGTGGACGAGAGATGGAAAGATGAGGAGGTTATGTCAGAACCAAAACCAACTCCTTTCAAAAACGGAGAGATTTTTACCGTCCGCTCATGGTTTGGCCATAACTTCACGTTTAAAGTTTTAGATTTTTGTTTTCCGTTTATCTTTACTGCAAAATATGATAAATTATGAGGTAGTAATTGCTTGAATTGAGAGTTTTTTTTAAAGTAAGTAATGTTTATTTTTTTTGCACATTTTTACAGACCAAGGTCACCCAAAGCGCTTTACAATTGTTCAGAGTTGAATTTTAATTTGAGTCAATTCTCATGGTCTTAAAACAATATTCTCCAATGGGACAAAGTCGTTTAGTCTTAATTCAAGAACTGTTGCTTAATATTGTATCTTTTTAAAACAAGATAATTTTGTTTGTCCCATCAGCAAATATTGTTTTAAGGTAATGTGCTCAAATTAAGGTACATTTTCCCAAATTTTTGCAATTTATTTATAATTTATATATATTTTTTTCAACACTTTTTGCAGTGTGTGTGTCAAAAAGTGATGAAAAAAAATTCAAAAATTGCAAAAATTTTCAATCAACAGGTTTGACATCTCTGATTGCGCTTCAGCAGTCGTGAGTTAATCTGGTTAGAAAATTTTACAAAGTGTGAGGGCTTTTACAGTCAAAACATACAGTTTATGGATTTAATTTAATGCATGTTATTATTACAACGTAACCATGGCGATAAACAAAGAACCACTGTATCTATAATTGTGAAAACAGAGAAATGCAGCTGCCCACTAACTAACTGTTGGTGTGAACAGAAAAACGTGTATAATGGACACTGGGATGTGACGGTACACGTCGTGTCTCAGGCTCTGCTGGACACTCTGTCATTATGGCCGTCCCTGTGGTCAGATAGAGCTCAGGGTCATGTCAGGGCGACGTCTTTAAGTGGCCTGAGTGACTCCTGCGAGGCTCCTGGGAAATCCTCCTGAAACATGAGCTCTGTGTGGAGCAGGGCGAGGAGTCGAGGAGAATCACTGCATTGAAAAAGGACGGTGGATTATCAAACCAGTTAAAGCATGTTTGTTTTGAGTCCATAAATCATAACAATATAATACCAATGAAATCACATTCTTTACTGTTGTGTGTCGGAGTAATGGTGTTAAAACAAAACATACTTGTAAGTGTTATCTTGGTCACTTACAAGTGATCTTCTGATTACTATAGTCATCTTTCAGCTGATCTCCACCACAATTTTAAAATCTACACTCACACTCTAAAAACACATTGATTGACTAGAACTGCGATGGGAGACTTCTCAAGGTTCAAAGTATCTTTACAATCGCAAAGGGGCAATTGGGCAGCAGCAGCAAAAATACAAAATAACAGCGTTACAACAGTTGGTTTAAGAAACAGGAATAAAAATCTGTGAGGTCTGCATCTCAGGGTGCCAGATCCTAAACTCACAGAGGGAGAGTGGGGTCTGAGGAGATCATCTGGGCTCTTTGGTCTCTGGAGGTCAGTAAATGTGACCAGAGCTACAAGGTTCTGGGTTTGAATCCCGGTCGGAACAGGGCCTTTCTGAGTGGAGTTTGCATGTTCTCCCCGTGTCTGCGTAGGTTTCCTCCGGGTACTCCGGTTTCCCCTACGACTAAAAACATGTGCAATAGTTCAGGGTGAATGAGTGTGTGTTTGTGAATGTGGGACAACGGATGCAAATTAGCCCATGGCTACAATCCGGAGTGTTCATTAACATGTACTGTCCCAACCAAATGAACAATAAATAAACCTCAGGGGACACCAGGTGCTACAGTGAGGCGACTGCGGCTATGAAGTGCTTTACCGTCGTTATTAGGCAAGACACGTCACCCAATATTTTGGTCTGAATCATCTGGCGCTGTGACGATGAAAAGCCGTGTTTCCACCAGCTCTACCTGCCGCTTCTCTACTGGGCTCTACTCTGCCTGGTTGTTGTGATTTCATTACCCCACAACAATAAGGCATTATGGGAAATTCCTTGGCAACCATGGCTCCCAGCTGAACTCTGGCCACTCACACTTTAGTACCTGCTTGGACCAGGGCAATGCAGGAACGAAAAAAGTATTGTGTGTGTGTGTGTGCGTGTGCGTGTGCGTGTGCGTGTGTGTGTGCGTGTGTGTGTGTGTGTGTGCGCGCGCATGTACGGTTACTGTATATTTTTGTCATAACATTTCTGTATATTTGTTTTATCATATTTTTTTTTAGTACATTCATGTTTTTCCATTGATGAGAACATAGACCCCAGGAGGAATAGCTACTGTATATTTCAGTGGCTGTTGGGGTCTAAATAAAACAAACAAACAAACTTTGTACCGGTACATGTTTTGGAAACGCCTTAAAAACATGGTTGAGTAGAGTAAAGTAAAGTAAAGTAAAGTAGAGTAGAGTAGAGTAGAGTACCAAGTTGAGCTGGTGGAAACAGGGCTATAGAGTGGTTTAAAACACTATTATTTATACACTTTTTGACCAAAATTCCTGTCAAACCTATAAATAGATTGTTATAAAAGACAAAAATCTGTTTACAGTCTAGGCTCTTTGGAACGTTTTGATCATGTGAACACAACTGACACAACCCTCTTTTTATTTCATACAAAACACACAGACATTCGTTAATGTTTTTCTAACTAGTAGTCAATGATTTATTAATGATTTATAAGAAAACAGTATTATAAAGTGTTACCCAATATTTTTATACTACTTATTTCTCCTCACATGAGTCTGTGCTACCATGTCACACACACACACACACACACACAAACACAATCACACACACACTCTGTATCTCCAACAATTACCGCTAATGCTCCTAAAGCCCACGAAAAGACGGTCTCTTCACGAAACTCAAACAGTGCACTGCAAATAAATGACAAAATAGGAATTGAATCGAGTGGTTTTATCTTAATAGAAATAAATAGTTTAATATTGATCTTTAATTTGTAAACAGTTTCCTCAATCATTTGGTGGATAATTTTTTGAGTCTTTATATCTACTAACTAAAATCTATCTCATCAGGGCTTCTCAATCATTCAGTAAAAGCCAATAAAGAAAAAACCTAACCCTAACCAAAAACAAGTTAGTGCCTACAATACATCTTACAAAATCAAAGAGAGTGAACATTAAAGGGTTAAAAAAGATTATTACTTATTTCAGAAACCAATGCTTTATTTTCTCATTCCAAGGGAGAATGCCCGCGACCCGGCAATAGATGAAGTGGAAGAAGATGGATTGATTGATGGACACTTATTTCATTTTGCTTTGTCCCATTGGCACATCTTAAGGTACAATTTGCACATACTGAGCAATGTTTGGCCTGTTTTCCATCCCTTTTTGCAGTGTGTGGCTCTCTCTGGTTTAGCGTTTTTGCGCCGCAGCTTGCCGTGCGGCTGAGTCACGGCGGTCACATAGCTGAGCGTCTGGAGCTGCAGTGGGCGGGGCCTGCAGGTATGTAAACACAGCCAACACCTTCAGCTAATGCTTTACAAAGTCCTTTTCCATTCCCACCCCTCCCTGCCACAAACCAGCCATAGGAGACCAGGACGGCAAACAAACACACACACACTGAAAAAAGTGATGAAAAAGAAGTAAAAACTTGCTCGAAATTGTCAAAATTCCTATTAATTGTCGCACATTTTGACCGCCTTAAAACAAGGTTTGTCAATGGAACAAAGCAAAATGATCTTGTTTTGAAAATATACAAGAAATGTCTCCCTTGGAATGAGAAAATAAAGCAACAGTTCTTGAAATAAGCCTAATTTTATTTTGAATACAGTCAGAATGTGCTCAAATTAAGATGAAAAACTTGATTTAAGCAATTATTACCTCATATTTTGTAATCTTTTGCAGTGCATGTACAGTCACACACACTCACGCCCAGCTACAGATTCCAAAGTTATTTCAGATTTTCACAAGACGAAGGATAACACTGTTTATTCGCCACTTGTTGTTCGCGGAGGTGTGAAGTTGTATGTTGTGAAATAAAAGTGTTGACACGATTGGCTTCCCAACACGGTCATTATCTAAAGTTTCAATATTCATTCTTTACTTATGTTAATGACTAGTATAATATGTAACTAACTTATCTTGTTGCCTTCGGGTGAGATATGTTTTATCACCTCCACAATGTTAGCATGTTTTGCGGGTTCGCTTTAAGCACACAATATAACAATAATTACAGTAAGCTGATGGACGTGCACTGCAAAAAAGTGATGAAAAAAATTTGTAAAAATGCTTTCATCAAGTGTTTTTCAAACTAATTCTCTTTAAGACAAGAATGGCCAATGGGACAAAGCCATTTCGTCTTATTTCAAGAACTGATTCCAACGGAGACATTTCTTGTATCTTTTTAAAGCAACATCATTTTTGTTTTGTCCCATTGGAGAATCATGTTTTAAGGCAGTGAAAATGTGCTCAAATTAAAGGTATGCTGTATAGGAGGATTTTTTACTTCCGGGTGGATCTTCAAGACTAGAGTGCCTTGCGAAAGTATTCGGCCCCCTTGAACCTTTCAACATTTTGCCACATTTCAGGCTTCAAACATAAAGATATAAAAATTTAATTTTTTGTCATGAATCAACAACAAGTGGGACACAATCGTGAAGTGGAACAAAATGTATTGGATAATTTAAACTTTTTTAACAAATAAAAAACTGAAAAGTGGGGCGTGCAATATTATTCGGCCCCTTTACTTTCAGTGCAGAAAACTCAGTCCAGAAGTTCAGTGAGGATCTTTGAATGATCCAATGTTGTCCTAAATGACTGATGATGATAAATAGAATGCACCTGTGTGTAATCAAGTCTCCGTATAAATGCACCTGCTCTTTGATAGTCTCAGGGTTCTGTTTAAAGCGCAGAGAGAACCATGAAGACAAAGGAACACACCAGGCAGGTCCGAGATACTGTTGTGGAGAAGTTTAAAGCCCGATTTGGATACAAAAAGATTTCCCAAGCTTTAAACATCTCAAGGAGCACTGTGCAAGCAATTATATTGAAATGGAAGGAGTATCAGACCACTGCAAATCTACCAAGACCCGGCCGGGGGATGGTGTGTTCAGGGTGATGAGCTGTGTTGCTTTTACGCCAAACATATCGTTTTGCATTGTGGCCAAAAAATTTGATTTTGGTTTCATCTGACCAGAGCACCTTCTTCCACATGTTTGGTGTGTCTCCCAGGTGGCTTGTGGCAAACTTTAAACCAGACTTTTTATGGATATCTTTGAGAAATGGCTTTCTTCTTGCCACTCTTCCATAAAGGCCAGATTTGTGCAGTGCACGACTTTATTGTTGTCCTATGGACAGACTCTCCCACCTCAGCTGTAGTTATCTGCAGTTCATCCAGAGTGATCATGGGCCTCTTGGCTGCATCTCTGATCAGTCTTCTCCTTGTTTGGGATGAAAGTTTGGAGGGACGGCCGGGTCTTGGTAGATTTGCAGTGGTCTGATACGCCTTCCATTTCAATATAATTGCTTGCACCATGCTCCTTGAGATGTTTAAAGCTTGGGAAATCTTTTTGTATCCAAATCCGGCTTTAAACTTCTCCACAACAGTATCTCGGACCTGCCTGGTGTGTTCCTTTGTCTTCATGGTTCTCTCTGCGCTTTAAACCTGAGACTATCAAAGAGCAGGTGCATTTATACAGAGACTTGATTACACACAGGTGCATTCTATTTATCATCATCAGTCATTTAGGACAACATTGGATCATTCAAAGATCCTCACTGAACTTCTTGAATGAGTTTGCTGCACTGAAAGTAAAGGGGCCGAATAATATTGCACGCCCCACTTCTCAGTTTTTTATTTGTTAAAAATGTTTAAATTATCCAATAAATTTTGTTCCACTTCACGATTGTGTCCCACTTGTTGTTGATTCATGACAAAAAATTAAAATGTTATATCTTTATGTTTGAAGCCTGAAATGTGGCGAAATGTTGAAAGGTTGAACAGGGCCGAATACTTTCGCAAGGCACTGTATTGGTCCTCCCAATTGTCAATCATTCTGGTGATTCATTGAGCACCAGCCCCTCCTCCTGCAGGTGGTGAGTCCGTAGGAGCCTTGGGGGCTTCAGGCAAAGTGGGGTTAAGTGTCTTGCCCAAGGATACAATGACAGCGGCCATCAGTGGGAGTCGTGAAGTAGGTCTTGCGGTGGGCTTGAACCCATGACCTTCAGCCTCTAAGGCCAATGCTCTACCAACTGAGACACTATCGCCCCAGTATCTGGTGATACTAGAGTTTTTTCAACAAAAAATTGGGAAAATCCTCTTTTAAACCTTTAAGATAAAAATTGCCAAATGTTAACAATTTTGACTTATTTTTCATCACTTTTTGCAGTGTATATTCACACTATTACTTCACGCAACCAACTCTGCTCATGGACCAAACGGTTAAAGCTGGGGTACCTGACTTTCAAACCGCAAAAATTTGAACTACTGTATCCAATAATAATCCATGTAACTACTGCCTCGCTCTCTAAAAAGTGTCAGATCAAGGGGAAATTTCAGTGTTGCATCACAAGCACACAGCATAAATGAACATTAACTCTATAATAAATATAAACATTGAAAAAATCTTTTAAACTCTAGCATAAAAGATACAATTCTCTAACTAGTTTTGTTCTATCCCTATTATTTGCATGTATTTCTGTCCTCTGTCACATTTTTAAATCAGCTTTTTCAGACAGAAAAGTGTAAAAGAGTAAACCACCCTCACTCAGCTAATCAGTTCTCAGCCCAAACAGTCAAAAAGTGACTCACAGGGCTCTTTCTTACTTTAAGTATAGTTTAACAAGATGAAGACCTGATTCAACACACTTTTTATAAAGTTTTCATCTCGTCAAAGACATCGTGGATATATATTCACCCAAACAAACATAACGCCTGTTAAGTTATTGCCAGTAATTCATCACATCAAAGGCACAAATGTAATCATCCTCGTCTCCTCGTCTCCTCGTCTCCACCTCCAGAGTTGTGTTTGCGTTTCTCCTTTAATAATGTCATGGAAAGTTTCATATGATCAGAGTCAGTTTGGTGTTGCTCCGTGTCACGCTGACTTTAGCTTCAGGACGGTTTGCTCTGGAGGAGTTTGGAGAAGTCTGTTAATGGAAGATAACAGATAGATTTGAATAGTGCTTTATAAAAGTACCTTTACAACTATGTGCATTTCTCCATTGTGAGATGAATAAAGTTTATCTTATCGTGTTTTGGTGCATGACTGATAACCCAGGCAAAACATATTTGGCCGCCAGACCATTGTTGTTGGCACCTGAAATTATTTTGAAAAATTAAGATTAAGAGATCCTTTATTCGTCCCACAGTAAGGACATTTCAGTGTTGCATCAGTAGCTACAGAGCAGTAGCAATGAGGAGCACACAGCAAAACTATAATAATAAAAATAAAACAAAATCTCTAACTTTGGCATCAAATAAACAAGTATAAAATCTCTATCTTTAACATAATAAAGAAGTATAAAATCAAAACAAAAACAAGATAAAGTACTGGGTATTCCTATTAGCTTGCAATATTGATAGTGGTCTTAAAAGGTATAGAGGAGGACTTTCCCATATTTTAGGAAAGAATCGTCCTTTCCACTTTTGAACAAAACTTTGGTCTTATTTGAAGAGCACGTATAGCCAGAATGATTGACAACTGGGAGGACCAATAGTCTTCATGGGTGACAGTAGCTCAGTTGGTTGAGCATTGGCCTTTGAGCCTGAAGGTCATGGGTTTGAGACCACCTTAAGACCTAGTTCAAGACTCCCACTGATGACTGCTGTCGTTGTGTCCTTGGGCAAGACACTTTACCCCACTTTACCTCAAGCCCCTGCTGAAAGATCTCAGCTCCTGTGGACTCACCACCTGCAGGAGGATCAGTGAGGGGCTGGTGCTAAGTGCAGCTCTGACTGTCACCACCCCGACCCAGAAATGGATAAAGGGGAAGAAGATGGATGGATGGATATGTTATGTTATGCATTTTAAAGCAAATTTTCTCAAGAAAACACACATGATTTAATTTATCATAAAACTGGAACCCAACACATACTTTTACATTATTCATTTAAATATATAAATTATTGTCCAGTTTTGGTTCCGTCCAAACATACAGTAAATTAACTTGTTTTGTTCAGAAAAATCTTCCATAAAATGATCTCCAAACTTAGGTTAAAATACAATCATTGTTTTTGTAAGAACTTTATAATCCTACACTTCCTCATAATGTAAAAAACGCATTCATAAATATTCAAAGACGCAAAGATAAGCTTCAAACACTCGTAAACTCTCGGCCCCCGCGGAGATGTTATTTTTAAATCTGGCCCCTGACCATAATGAGTTTGACAGCCTGCTTTCGGACAATAGGGGACGTGTACGAGGCCTTGTAGGCGTTGTCCAGTCTCACCTCTGACTCTCGGAGCTGAAGTCTCTGATGGAAACAGGCAAACCTCCATGTTCAATCACAAAACTCTACACCTGCATTCCTCTTCTCCTCCTTCACTTCTTCCCCCACGGTAAATGCACCATCTACATCCTTCTTTCCACGGTCCTGGGAGAAATCTGGCAACCACTCGACGTCTCTTTGAATGTTTTCAGGGTCAGGCAGTCCTTGTTTATGGACTAAATAAACACCAATGCTGCTGTGTGCTAATATATGCCAACCTACTTTTACTGTAGGATTATTTTCTCTTTAAATTACAGCTCCCGGGGGACTCTGTGACAGTTTAGGGGCCATAGGAATGCATTCGATTTTATGGAATGAGGTGGTATTTATAGCGAGGCAGAGGGAGACTGGAGAGCGAGCGTCCAGAAGGGGCTATGAGGAGGTTTTTCTATGAAAGCAGAAGACGATGCATAATGAATGAACATGAATAAACAATATGATGACATAGTGTTGTGTTGCAGACGGGGGAGGACTGGGGGGAGGACTGGGGGGAGGACTGGGGGGAGGACTGGTCAGTGGGCGTTTGTGACTGACCGCTGTTGATGTTTGTATGTACGTATGAACGCATGTGACTATGCTGAGCTTTTAACCATGACATAATAATAATAATAATGGATTGTTTTTGTATGGCGCTTTTGGACTCTTAAAGACACTTCACATGACTTTAAACTACTACTGAAGCCACAGCTGCCCTGGGGCATACTGACAGAAGTGAGTTACACACTGTACATACTGTATAGGGCAGGATTATAAGTAGATACAGTAAAGTGACGTTTTAGTTCCTGCATTGTGGGAAAGTACCAACATGTACAAGAAGTTCATCAGAACAGAATTTATTTTAGTCACGGGTTAGAATCTCGTTTCTTGTCGACGCTGCAAATCATTCATCTTTGAAAATCATCTCAGGGGCCACGACCTCATGTTTGACAAGCGTGATCTGGATAAGTGCAAAGGGTAAAAGTTGACATGACTGCTCGGACAAGCAGCACCGCGTGGAGATACAGGAAGTGAACAAAGACACTTGAGCAAACATTCTGTGTTCACCTCAACACTGATAACAGGCCGCGTCTTGTTCCTCGTTCTACAGCCTGAGTCCTGGATCTATCTTTAGCCCGTCCGCTCTCTCAATGTGGTTCTCCCCGAGGTTCCTCATTTTTGCCTATAGAGTTGTTCCCCGCTGATGCAGGGTCTAAGGACAGAGGGTCTACCCCTTATGGACCAATGGCTTTGTGTTTTTTTTGTTAGTTTGATTCTCTGATCTGTGTTGACAAATTTACTGTTTGTAAAGTCCTCCTACTCTTGCGATTTACTAGCCTGGCCGTAAATTCTGGTCAATTATCATTTCCCTAAGATGAAATGAGAACGATGATTTACAGCGATACCGAAATAAATCAAATTGAATCTCACAATAAGTACGTTCTTTACATGAATACTACTTCACCACGTCGTCGCAACAAAGTGCTGACATAGCAGACCGCCAGGATGAGCAGTAGTCTCTTTTCATCTGTGCCAAAATGCCTGTGTGGCGCCAGCAAATCTGATATAAGAATGAAACACGGAAGATAGATAGATACTTTATCCATACCCACGAAGGGAAATTCCAGTCCAGCCTCCGTTCATACAAATATTAATAAATACATAATGAATAGATAGAAGACATCGAGAATAAAGCATCGATCATGTCATTCCAACGTGAGGCGGATGGCGAGGATAAAAACTTGCCTTTCAAAGTTCTTCTTGCGTATCGGGCCTTTTCACGCGTAAACAAACATGCCAAACTCCTGTGTCAGACTTTTGTTTCCTGCCCTTTTGTTCGCAAAGACTTCGCCTGTAGCAACACCTGCATTTTTAACAACTACTGATCCGCAACACGACAACACACTCTCTATTCCCGCTGTATTCCTCGTGACTGGCTTCGGAAAATGTCCAAAACTAGATTAAGACGAAGATGAAGAGATCCTTTAAGAAGTCCCACAGTGGGGAAATTTCATTGTTGCATCAGCGGTTACAGAACAGAATGAATGAGGAGCACACAACACAAGATAAGTGAACAGTAACTCAACAATATACTAAAATAAGAAAACAAATCTTTGACTTTTGCATAAAAATGTAACAAATCTAAAATATAAGAAGAAGCAAGACTTTAGCATAATAATGAAGCAAGTATAAAATTATGTTTATTCTAGTGCCATAGATTTATAGTTGTGTGTTTACATCTGTACATGTTAGCAGCATGAGAGTCTGGGCTAAAGTGACGAAGTAAGGCAACACACTGCAAAAAGTGATGAAAAATAAGTCAAAACTTGAAAAAAATTTGCCAAAATGTATCCTAATTTGGGCAAATTTTTACTGCCTTATACCAAGATTTGCCAATTTAACAAAGCAAAATTAATCTTGTTTGGAAAAGATACAAGAAAGGTGTCCCTTGGAATGAGAAAATAAAGCAACAGGCACAGATTATGGCTAAATAGTTTTGTCCCATTGCAAAATCTACACAGTCAGAATATTTATTACCTCAAATTTTATCATTTTTTTTGTTATGGCACAGATGCACGACATGTGAGGTCAGTGTTAGTCGGTCTGCATTGTTCATTGTACAGTCCGACAGCAGCAGGAAGGAAAGAAACCTGTCAGAATCTATCACCATTCTTCACTCCCGGAGCCGGGTCTTCATCTGGAGCCCATGGTACGGATCAGCGTCGGTCTTGGGGGGACATTGTGGACGGTTTCCCAGTTGGACTCTGGCTCTAAACGTGAGCTAATTCTCTCATTTCTATGCATGTATGCAAAGCCGCCGCTGCAGGTGAAACAAAAGAGCTGGCCACAGTCTAAAGGGTTTTCGCTCGGGTGGTCACCGTGTGGTCATTTGGTGAGATGGTGTCCGCTGATGGTTGGGATCAGGAACAAATGCTAGAATAAAAAAAGCTGGTGCAAAATGCGTGATGGTTGGATTCAAAATGTCTTTGTCAAAACACAGACCTGCAGTGTTTTTAGCTCCGTACATGCCGGTACAGTATGTGGAGACGATGCATTGGTCCCTGCTCCTTTTGTCCAAACACTATTTTTCAATCTCTCTGCTAACTCTTAACTATATCTTTCCTAACTCTATATCTCTCCTAACTCTAACTATCTCTCTCCTAACTCTAACTATCTCTCTCCTAACTCTAACAATCTCTCTCCTAAATCTAACAATCTCTATCTCTCTATCTCTCACTTTCTCAAATGCCTTGCTGAACCTTTCAACATTTCGCCACATTTCAGGCTTCAAACATAAAGATATAAAATTTAAATTTTTTGTTATGAATCAACAACAAGTGGGACACAATCGTGAAGTGGAACGAAATTTATTGGATAATTTAAACTTTTTTTACAAATAAAAAACTGAAAAGTGGGGCGTGCAATATTATTCGGCCCCTTTACTTTCAGTGCAGCAAACTCACTCCAGAAGTTCAGTGAGGATCTTTGAATGATCCAATGTTGTCCTAAATGACTGATGATGATAAATAGAATGCACCTGTGTGTAATCAAGTCTCCGTATAAATGCACCTGCTCTTTGATAGTCTCAGGGTTCTGTTTAAAGCGCAGAGAGAACCATGAAGACAAAGGAACACACCAGGCAGGTCCGAGATACTGTTGTGGAGAAGTTTAAAGCCGGATTTGGATACAAAAAGATTTCCCAAGCTTTAAACATCTCAAGGAGCACTGTGCAAGCAATTATATTGAAATGGAAGGAGTATCAGACCACTGCAAATCTACCAAGACCCGGCCGTCCCTCAACTTTCATCTCAAACAAGGAGAAGACTGATCAGAGATGCAGCCAAGAGGCCCATGATCACTCTGGATGAACTGCAGATAACTACAGCTGAGGTGGGAGAGTCTGTCCATAGGACAACAATAAAGTCGTGCACTGCACAAATCTGGCCTTTATGGAAGAGTGGCAAGAAGAAAGCCATTTCTCAAAGATATCCATAAAAAGTCTCGTTTAAAGTTTGCCACAAGCCACCTGGGAGACACACCAAACATGTGGAAGAAGGTGCTCTGGTCAGATGAAACCAAAATCAAACTTTTTGGCCACAATGCAAAACGATATGTTTGGCGTAAAAGCAACACAGCTCATCACCCTGAACACACCATCCCCACTGTCAAACATGGTGGTGGCAGCATCATGGTTTGGGGCTGCTTTTCTTCAGCAGGGACAGGGAAGAAGGCTAAAAAGATGGATGAAGCCAAATACAGGACCATTCTGGAAGAAAACCTGTGACTGGGACGGAGATTTATCTTCCAACAGGACAATGATCCAAAACATAAAGCCAAATCTACAATGGAATGGTTCACAAATAGACGTATCCAGGTGTTACAACGGCCAGGTCAAAGTCCAGACCTGAATCCAATCGAGAATCTGTGGAAAGAGCTGAAGACTGCTGTTCACAAACACTCTCCAGCCAACCTCACTGAGCTCGAGCTGTTTTGCAAGGAAGAATGGGCAAGAATTCCAGTCTCTCGATGTGCAAAACTGATAGAGACATACCCCAAGTGACTTGCAGCTGTGATTGCAGCAAAAGGTGGCGCTACAAAGTATTAGCGTAAGGGGGCCGAATAATATTGCACGCCCCACTTTTCAGTTTTTTATTTGTTAAAAAAGTTTAAATTATCCAATAAATTTTGTTCCACTTCACGATTGTGTCCCACTTGTTATTGATTCTTGACAAAAAAAATATGTTTTATATCTTTATGTTTGAAGCCTGAAATGTGGCGAAATGTTGAAAGGTTCAAGGGAGCCGAATACTTTCGCAAGGCACTGTACCAGGTAGTGTTGGCATGAGCCCTATTCGGACGGGATTAGTACTAAATGATCAGACTGATGGTTGTGTTTGTACGTTTACTTTGCACTCTGTCCTAATACAGTACAGACGTGTTGATGCAGCCGTTACTGCAGCCGTGCTTGTTGGTTTGCGCGTTTGTAAAGTTTCTTGTCTAGCAGTGTGTGTGATGCGTTCACAGGTAGTCCGTACAAACTGTATTGTTGAACAGCAGACAGTACGGGCCAGAGAACTGTAGAGCAGTAAAATCCACATGTATGTGTTTGTCCTCATGGTGTCTGTGGCTGTTGTGGTCAGACGAGAGTCTCTATTGGCTGCGAGAAGCAGAGAGGCCTGCACACTCTGTTTACTCTGAAGTCACGCTTGATCTCGAGAGACGTTGTGAGATTTCCGGTGACCTGTGAATGCTCGGGGGTGAAATCGGTCCGTGTGTGATGTGTGTGGTTTGCGTGATTTTGCCGTGTGGGTGCGCACCACACACTGTACGACCAAAGTGGTTAGACCCGTGATTTTTTTATCTCCGTGTGTGGGGTCTCTCACGGAGAAAAAATCGGCCGGCAATTTTAAAATCGTCTCGTGTGAACCAGGCTTCACTCTATAAATCTCTCTCCTAACTCTAACTCTATCTCTCTCATAGCTCTAACTATGTCTCTACCTTTATTTCCCTTTTCCTCTCCTAACTCTAACTCACTCCATCTCCTATTTCTCTCTCAAAGCTCAGACAGACGGTGTTTTTAGCTCCGTACATGCTAATACATGCTGGTACAATTTCGCACACGCATGTCTCCCTGCTCCTTCTGTCAAAAAATACTATATTCACAAACTCTCTTCTAATGTGTGAAGTGTCTTTGAGTGTCCATAAATCTCCATAAATATAAAATCCATTCATCATTATTTTATGATTTCTAGAAATTACACAAATTATGTCACATTCTATAATAAATATGTATATTCTAGATCAAGCTCAAGGGCCAACATTATTATTAAATGCCTGTATTGCTGTAAATCCCATCATTTAGATATTTTTTTGTTCAATAATTTTTTGAATATGCAGCACTGATTCCACAGTTGTAGGCAGACAGAGCAAAATATCCTTATTTGTGGACGTTTTTTCTGACGATAATCACAATTGAAGTCACATGTTTCTCAGTAAAGTCAGTTTGAGCTGTAAAAAGTTATTTTACTTCTTCTTCCTTGTGCGACTAAAATAACTCAATTCCATGTAATGACTTTATCTCTTTGGAAAGCACCGTTCTATTTGACTGTGAACCTGTCGGACCTGTTCCCGGCGCTGTGTCTGGACCATAAGCCTGGACTTAACTGAGTCTGAGTCAGCTCTGATGGTTCTGCTGCTGGTCCCAGTCGTCCCAGTCCTGGTTTCACTCTGTCACCGTGACTCTCCAGTGACGACCGATGAGCCAGCTGCCCTGAGGCGGATGGCGAGGACTGGTGGCTGCTGGACTGTGTGTGTGTGTGTGTGTGTGTGTGTGTTTGTGTGTGTGGGCTGGGAGGATGCCCTGATTACATGAAGATGTATTTAAAAGTCAATGTTACAGGTACTTTATAAATCCAGGACAGTTTCTATACAGAAACCTGGCTTCCCAATAAGCCCTAGATATTTCTGGTATGTGTTTGGCAAGACACGTTTATATTGTATAGCACAATTCATACACAAGGCAACTCAAAGTGATGAACAAAACAAGATAGAGACAGTCACAAAAGGAATTCAAATCATACAGTAAATAATAAAAGAGTACAGGTAAAATCCCTCAGTCGTGTGCACAGCTCGACAGAACAGTTTTCTGTCGAGCATTCTCAAATTTTCGGGAAGACTGTTCCATAATTTAGATGCATGAATCTAGTTTTTCTATACACACAAAACTTCTGAAAAGGTCTGTCAGTGTTACTGTTCCCACTGCTCTGGTTCTCTAATATTATGTAAATGGATTTTATGACAAAATGTGTGATTTGCTCCCCGTTGTCTACCACTTTATCCGTTTCCGGGTCACGAGGGCAGTCTCCCCTATCCACACTCACTTTTCGGCAACTAGTTGTCCTCAGTTTCGGAGATATGACCCGATGTGCGCGCTCCATGCGCCGCTCCGACAACGTGTGCGTATTGTGTGTATTGCGAGCCCGCAACAGTTTATGTCAGAAAACACACTGTAGGTGACGGACAGTTGCTGTCGATGTACGCGCTGTTATTCCCGAGACTGGTCTGCTACTGGGAGTTGCCCGTTTTCGTCAGATTGTCGATGTGTGCGGGGCAGCAACTCATATGCGACGGATATAGTCAGTTGCCAGTCCGATGTACGCTAGGCTTAAGAGCCAACTCAACTTGCAGCACTCGAAGTGGAGAATTGGCAGCTCTACTCCGAGCTCCTCCCGTGTGACCGAGCCCCTCCCCCTATCCCGTAGAGATTTTCTATCCACAATCTCATCCTTTCGGTCATTGGAGGTGAGGGTGGGAACATGGAGTGACCGATCAACCCAGAGCTTTGACTGCAGACGCTGCTCCCTTTTCACCACAACAGCATGTACAGCGACCGCATCACTGCACACTTTCTCTAGCTTGCATTTGGAAGTGATTGTTTTTTTATATTAAACTTTGTTGCAATAATATTGTTACTGCTATGGTATGCATTTTTTTACTTTCTCAAAGGACCATGCCACCTCCACGAAATGGATCTAAAAAGACAACAATAACAGTGACTTTCTGCCTGAGTAAGAAACCTAAATATGTGCAACTCAATAGGGGAAAGAATACAGATGTTCCAAATCATACAGGGAACTTTATCTGTTTCTGTCTCAGTTATTTTCTGGATTATAGAAATGATTATTCACCTAAAACACTGCACCGGTATTTACGTTATGCTGTTTAAACCGTTATACGACCATAGAGTGCATGTGTCCTCTGAGGGCACACACCGCGGACTTCTGTGGCTGTGATAACAAACTGCATACATGTGATACATATGTGCAGGGCGGGGTCTTTCAGCCCGAGGGGATGCAGCTTTCCACACATTAGCACCCACATAATATGATACGCACTGAGGGACTGTGGTTTTAACACAGACACATGTACAGAAATATACATATAACTATAAATTTCTTACACTAGAATATACAGCATTTTACACTTAAGCTTCTTTATTATGCCAAAGATAGAGACTTGATACTTAATTATTCTTCATTTTAGGAAATTGCAGATTTTAGATTAGCTTCTTTATTATGCTAAAGATAGAGATTTTGTACTTGCGTGTTCATTATGCTGAAGTCAGAGATTTCATTTTCGTACAGAGGGATTGTTCATTTATCCTGTATTGTGTGCCCCTCATTCCTATACTGTTCTGTAACCGGTGATGCAACACTGAAATTTCCCCACAATGGGACGAATAAAAGATCTCTTAATCTTAAACACGTGGAAGAAATTCACACAAAAGTTTTCTTCTTCAAAAAGCTGTTAGAATGAACCACTGGAGGAGCACGGTAACAAACACGGGCCCCTGTACAGCCCACACACAAACCTCACATCAAGCAAAAATAAGTGACTCATTCCCACTGCACAAAAACACGACCTAGTCTTCTTACCCATGTGTTTTAAATGTCAACACTCAAACCCAATATAGCAGTAATGTAAACAAATACAAAAACCAAGCCATTTCCCATATACTGTAATGATACATATATATGGAGTTAAATAGTTAAAGTATGAATGAATGACAGATGAATCTTTTGAATGCCATTATAATGTTTTGAGTTTCATCTGTGTTCGACGTGCATCTCGACACAGGAGGCCGTTTCCATAACAAAGGAGCAGACGACCTAAATCCCATAATCTCTGCTGTTCTACGGGACATTCCGCTCTCTATGCCATCGCGCTGTCTGAGTCAGAGTAAAAACTTTGAACATGATACAGTCACAGATAACTGACAGCTTCGAAAGTATTTTTAAACTTGAATTATACTTGACAAAAGTGACATATTAGTGTTTGGTCTTCATCACACATGTTATTGTGATTATTGGGGTTTCTTCAAGACTGTGTTCAGGAGTGGACTGACCGAGTGCTGATGTCACTCTAATATTAGCCTTAATGTGGAAAAAGCTGATTTGCATAAACTAGCTGGAGACGATTTTGTTGGGCATTTGTTCCGACGGCGTTAGCTTTGCACTGTAACAGGAGCAGATGTGTTGATAAGATGGTTGTTATGGCATACTGGAGTTTCCCCACGATATAAGGCATCTGATTGGTCAATCCTCATCCTGCCTCGTGTCTGGGTTTACAAAGAAATTATCACAATATAAACACCAGTATCACAGAGAACCCAAAATGGTGAGTGTGACACAAAGAGTTACTGAGCTACATCCATTTACTCTTCAATAAGTAAGTATTCTTTAATTATTTTAGTGCCTTTCACAGACCAGAGTCACAAAGCGCTTTGCAATTGCGGGAATTTGCAAGAGAGCAGGGTCGCCGTTCGAGAGGTGCATGCCAGACCTATTGTACAAGTTTTTTGTGGTAGGAGAAACCACTATGCAGACACGGAAAGAACAAGCAAACTCCATTCAGAAAGGCCCTGTTCTGACTGGGATTCGAACCCAAAGTGCTATCCACTCAACCACTTACTATCTATTGACAATGTAAATCAATAGAAGCCAGCATTCTCCATACATTACTTATATACAGTCTATGTGTGCTACATGTCACTGAAACATACATAGACATTCAGACATATATAATCACTTGTGCCGGACAATGGAAGAAGGTTAAAAACTAAAAAATGTAAAAAACGCATAAAAACGCATAAAAAATCCTTAAACATATTTATTGAAAGTACGAGATTTGTTAATTAAGTCTAATACATAGGAACATATGAAATACAGTTCACCCTCTCCTTTCAGTTTGAAAATCAGGTACCCCAGCTTTAACACACACACACAGACACCTAGTGCTTAAAAGCAGCTTCCACATCCCCGCACATATTCTTTGTGACGCTTAAAATGTGCATGTGTGTGTATGTATTGTGTGTGTGTGTGTATGTGTGTGTGTGTGCGTGTGTGTGTATGGGTGTGTATTCGGCCCCTAACTCCCCTCATTGCTCACAGTGACAGTGCGCGGAGATTAGCCCGGTCTAACCCAGTTTAAAAGTGAAATTAAATGGGCTCTCTGGGAGGTGCTGTGCCTCATACATATAAATAATGTGCATCAAAGACACTGCAGATAAATACAGAAA
Organism: Knipowitschia caucasica; assembly: GCA_964034765.1. NCBI lineage: Eukaryota > Metazoa > Chordata > Actinopteri > Gobiiformes > Gobiidae > Knipowitschia > Knipowitschia caucasica. The sequence continues at coordinate 14,994,332 of OZ035837.1, read as the reverse complement.
GTGGGATCTTTGCCGTTCCGGAGCCATAAGTCACACACGCACACACATGTAGCTCGGGCCCCTTTGTGTCCTGTGCTAATGCTAATGCTAATGCACACTGGTGCCCGGATCTAGCAGCGGCTGACATGAAAATACTTGCTCTGATCCCGCTCTTGTATAATCCATGTGGAGTTGCCATGTTGGGAAAGTGGATTTGCATGACGATGGTTAAAGCCGGGGTACCAAACTTTTCCCCACGCATAAATAATGCATTGTTGATTGTGGGAAGAGCTCGAGTCTTGTAAAAAGTAAAAATGCTGAGAACAAATCAAACCTCATATCTCATGAGTGAACATGTTTTATTTCGCAGACTTGTAAGAATGAGCCCTGTGAGTCACTATTTGACTCTTTGGGCTGAGAGCTAAGTCAGGGTTGTCCTCTCTTTTTCACTTTTTTGTCAAAAAAAAAGAAAGTGACCAAAAATACATGCATCTGTTCAATATGTATTCTATCAATGCATTTAGATAGATAGATAAAAATAGACCCCAACTGTTTTGAAAGTGAGCGTCCAGTTTTACAGTTGTCCCTCATTGTTCCATTGTGTAGTTTTAAAGTTAGGTACCCCAGCTTTAATGGAGAGTTATTGTGCAAAACCTTTACGAATGCTCAACCGTGATTGTATTTTTACTCTTAACTGTAAATTTCGAGAGTAGAAACGCACGGACACTTCTGAGGACTGGGTGGATGAGTCTCAGATGTTTAGCACATTTTTGGTGAAACTAATACATTCAAATGTATAATTTTGATTTCACTTTGCAGTTCTGTTGCTTTGCCGGGGTCTTTCAAATACAAATCATTATGTTTGTGGTTTTAAACATGAAAAAATGTGCAAAAGCTCAAGCTGTATTATTACTTTTGCAAGCCGCGATAATGCCTTTGTATTGGTGTTACCGAGGATTCTACGTTTGGACCTTTACTTTAAGAAATCGCCTATTCGTTTAAAGCTTCACTAAAAAGCAGTAGAAAATTCTCTGCTCAGGGTAAACAATCCCAGTTGGTAAAAAGCCATTTGATTTGTGCTAAAAAGGCCTTGGTTGATTGTACTCTGTGATCTTAGTCCCCAATGACAGTCTTTCTAAGTCTTTTAAACACACAACCAATACTTTGTCTAAAGCCGTACTCTTGCATAATATACTAAATTTGGCCTATTCCCCTGTGTAGGCTGCGAAATCTAAGTTTTTGCAACCATCACCCCAGATAACCTGTGGATTACTTGCCGTCTAAATACTAAATCACCATCATGAAAAGTATATTCATGTCTTTCCCTCCGAGTTAATCCACTCCTGGGCTTTTGTTCCAACTGTAAACATGGTCTGAAAGTTCACAGGGCCATTCCCACACAATCCATCCAATACTTTGTCAACAGATGAGATAAGTTCTTGTTTTGGTTTCTTTGAGAATCTCCTCAATTCAATTCAATTTATTCTTCTATAGCCCTAAATCAGAACCGTTGAATTCGCCAACACAGATCAGAGAATCAAACCGTTCAAATCAAGAAATCCATAAATATTGTATCATGCTAGGAATTATGGAGTTGGAAGAAATTCCGGGGGAACCTGGAGAGACGGGGAAAGGGAGAGCGGGGTTGAAACAATGCAAGGTCTGTGCGTTTTTTTATTTTTTTTGCGACGATAGCATCACTACAGCGCCAACAGTCAAAGGGAAGTCTGTGTTGTGGTGTGACTGAAGACGCGCCAAGGCCGAGGGGAGACAACGTTTTGTGCCCAGAGAGGAGGGGGGTAAGGTCGGGGAGATGAGCCGCGGTGATGGAGGCGTGAGTGGGAGAATGACATCTGTGCGTACAGGAGAGATGAGTGTGTAAGTTATTGTATTGCCGTCAAATGCAATACAAAAAAAGGTACACTGCAAAAATAAGTGAAAAATACCTCAAATTTGGTAAAACAAGATTTGCCAATGGGACAAAGTCAGTTAGTCTGTTGCCTAACAGTATTTTATCATTCCAATGGGGACATTTCTTGTATAATTTTGAAACAAGATAATTTTTCTTTGTTCCATTGGCAAATCTTGTTTTAAGGCAGTCAAAATGTGCTCAAATTAATGTATATTTAGCCAGTCAGAGCTGCACCCAGTATTAAATAAAGCAAAGGCCGGGCCTAACCTATACCGCAAGTCACTACCCCCTATGGCATTCTTGATTACAAATATGAAACATAAAGTTCAAAGGCTACACCAAAAATTAATGACTTTTTGGTTTAATGCATCAGATGTACTGTACCTAGACCCAGGGAGGCAAATATGCTCATTGAATTTGTCACGTGAGGAAAAACAGGGAGGACCCAAAAAGATACGAGAAATGTCTCCCCTGGAAAGAATAAATAAAAAAACAGTTCTCGGTTCATTGGAAAATATTGTTTTAAGACAGTCTCAATGTACTCAAATTAACATGAAAACCACTCGATTCAAGCAATTATTACCTCATATTTTATCATTTTTTGCAGTGTAGATGTTATGAGTTACTAACACTTGAACTTTGACAGATTTTTTGTTATGTGCATTTTTTTGTCTTCCTAACTTTGTAACTTTTTCTGTTTCTATACATAGTTTATTTATTTTGTCAATATTTTTTATGAAATTATCTTTTATTTGTTGGCTAGCCCACATCCTCAACATAAAGCTCGTCTTTTATTATTGCCAATGCCGTCTGCTCAGAACCAGCCGGCGGAGGAGGACTGGGTGAGTCTAATATTGACCCTATTTTCAAAAGCGCTGTGCTTTCTTTTCATTTCACAGATTCGGCCCATTGATCCACCGACCTGCAGCCAGAGCTGCTGACATAAAATAGGCCTTTTTTACATGTACTTCAAACACGGAGCTAAGAAGAGCAGACACTTTTTTTTTTTAGATATTGATGCTTTAAAAAGATTTTACAGAATATTTACACTGCAAAAAATATATATAAATATGAGGTACTAATTCTTTGAATCTAGTGGTTTTTATCCTAATTTGAGCACAGTCTGACTGTAAGTAAGTAAGTAAGTAAGTTTTTATTTATATACCGCCTTTTCACTGCAGATCTGAGTCTCAAAGCGGTTTACAATTGTTAATTTTGGGCATTTGTCTCTCACTCCACACAGAGATGGGAGCGGGGTCGCCAGTATAGGAGGCGCATGCCAGAACTATTGGACATATTTTTAGTGGTAGGGGAAACCGGAGTACCCGGAGGAAACCTACGCAGACACGGGGAGAACATGCAAACTCCACTCAGAAAGGCCCTGGTCCGACCGGGATTCGAACCCAGGACCTTCTTGCTGAGAGGCGAGAGTGCTATCCACTCAGCCACCGTGCCGCCCGCCACAAATAATTGTCAATTATTGACAACAAAAAACTGTCAATGGGATAAAGCCATTTAGACATTTCTTGTATCTTTTTCTTGTTTTAAGGCAGTCAAAATATGCTCAAATTAAGATACATTTTGCCAAATTTTTTGAATTATTTGTGTTCATTCTGCCCTTTACACCTGATCCTGTGACCATTTTGGCATTTCAACTTAGGGCGGTGCCAGCTGGGTTGGCGTCGCTGGCACCGCCTTAAGTTGGTTTAGGTCTTACCTTGAAGACAGGAAGTACTTTGTGGAGATTGGAAACTGTGTATCAAATCATATGGCCCTGACCTGTGGAGTACCACAGGGGTCGATCCTGGGACCTCTTCTGATCAATACACAGAAACAAAGTGTCCTATCATAACTATGCAGACGACACTCAGATCTATGTCTCACTGACTGCAGGAGAACATGGACCAGTGGACTCACTCCTTCACTGTATCCAACAGATCAGTGAGTGGATGCAAAACAACTTCCTTCAGCTAAACACAGACAAAACTGAAATGATTGTCTTTGGTCCCCAGAAACAAAGAGAGAGCGTCATCTGTCACCTACAGTCTCTCTCCCTAAAACCTTCAAACAAGGTCAGAAATCTAGGGGTAATACTGGACTCAGACTTAAATTTTAATAGCCACATCAAATCAGTAACATCAGCAGCTTTTTACCGTCTAAAAACATTGCCAGGATCAAAAACATAGTGTCTAAAGCAGACTTGGAGATTCTTATCCATGCATTTGTCTCCAGTAGGTTAGACTACTGCAATGGCCTGCTCACAGGTCTGTCTAAACAGGCTGTAAAACAGCTGCAGTACATTCAAAATGCAGCAGCTCGAGTCCTGACTAGAACCAGGAAGTACGACCACATTAGTCCAGTTCTCAGGTCTCTGCACTGGCTTCCTGTGGCTCAGAGAATAGACTTTAAAACAGCTCTGCTTGTAGTCTCTCCATGGCCTCGCACCAAAATACATTAGTGACATGTTAGTCCCATATGAACCAGCCCGGACTCTGAGGAGCACAGGGACTGGACTCCTGTTAGTGTCCAGAGTCAGAACTAAACATGGGGAGGCTGCTTTTCACTATTTATGATTTTAATGCTTTCTTATTTTGTTCAGCACTTTCAGTTGCCTTATGTGTGAATTGTGCTATATAAATAAACTTGCCTGGCCTAAAATGGGAAATAATTATTAGATATTAAACATATGGACGAACTATAGACTGCATATAGATGGACCATGCTGACCCCCTAGCTCAATGAAGCCCAATGGGGAAGTGCTCATGGACAAATCTTTGCTCTTGATCAGTATGGACACTAATGTCTCAATTTTTAGCCAACCAGCATGAAGGAGAATTTCTACATTTGATAATGACGCTTTGTGATGGACAGTTTTCAGAATCAAGTCAGAAAAGTTCATATAATTCTCCTTGTTCCTTAAACCCCTCATTGACTGCCGCTCCTCCATGTTAAACACAGCCTCGGGGCACAACAAGGAAGCGTCCTCGGCCCCATGAACATGTGAGAGGAGCTCAGGTAACAGTAGACGTACAGTAGGTACAACGGACTGGCCTAGTTACCAGCTACAATGAGGTTACATGCACTTAGCACAAATTACAGTCAAAAGCAGGTGAAAGCCGGATCCCGTCAAACCTCTGAGGCTAAGCAGGACAGGGCCTGGTTAGTGCTGTGATGGGAGACCTCTGCAAACTCCAAGTGAAGTGTCAAAATGTTGTGTACTCAGGCAAAACACTTCATCCACTTTGTCTAAACGAGTGTGTGTGAATGGTCAGAGGTGGCACGTACTGGTTGCCTTAATTCTGTCAGTGTGCCCCAGGGCAGCTCTGGCTACAGTTATAGTTCATCACCACTTTGTATGAATTGAAATAACATGTGATGCATCTTTCATTGTCCTGAAAAGCGCTGCATAAAACTAATGCATCATCATTATTATTATTAAAAGTATTAGTCAGGCACTTACTGAAACAATTTGGAATGATTATATTGAGCGCTGTCAGTTTTTTGTGGTTAAAAATGGTGTTTGGATTGTCCTCATCGCTGCTAATGGTCAGTTCTTATTTTCTTTGTAATTTGTGCAAAACTATTTCACATTAAGATAGAATACTTTCTGAAAATTATAGAAGCCGTTAATTATTTAGAAATGACTTGATGAACTGAGTGAAAAGAGAATTCTGAAATTATTACTGTGAAAGAAACAAACAAAACCAGTCGATTAAAAAAATGAATTGTTTAAAAGTGAAAATCCTGCATGATTCCCTGGAAATTAAAGTAGTACTCAAATCTCCATGAAGCTAAAGGAACGTTTCAGTGTAAACGAAGAATTTTCGTTCATGTCTTGCTTCTTTATTATGCTAAAGTTAGAAGTTTTATTTTATTTTAGTATAGAGTTATCGTTCATTTATCTTGTGCTGTGTGCTCCTCATTCCTACTGTTCTGTAACTGGTGATGCAACACTGAAATGTCCCCATGAATAAGGGATCTTTTTATTTTTATGCCTAAACTAAATGCTGCAATTTTAAGGGACATCATAAATTGCAATTGGGATTATGGGTGAATAATATGCTCCACATACAGTGAATACCCCATGCTCAGGCTCATGTCATGCTTTTAAAGGAGAAAAAAAGGCAAGAATGAAAAAAAATACACATACGAAAGCTAAATCCAGAGTAAAATGACATGAGGGAAGATAAAGAACTAAATGAGACGTTGAAATGACAATGACGGACACAGGGTTTAAAAACACTGTTACATGTGAGGGCGGGGCCTCAACAGGAAGTAGATCTAAGGAAGACACATGGGTGAACCAATTACAAATTAAAAACAGGAAACAATTCTTGAATGAATAAGCTCGTAAACCATGAGAGTTTAGTTTGACATTTTTTGTTTGTTTATGATTTTTTGTTAACAAATTGGCGACCCATATGAGAGCTTCATTCTGCTCTCTGATTGGACAATCTGTTTGAAAACCATAAACATAAATATTAAGCACATCATATTCATTGTATTTTTTAATTAGAATCAGAATTCTTTGTATTACCATTGTGAGTAACAAGAAGTCACAAAGACGGACATTTCTCTGCTCTCGGTGCGAACACGTTTGGAGGTAAAAATTAAGTAAAGTATTCATAAATAAATGATGAATAACTCCAGTTTAAACTTTTTCATAAAAGGTAAAACACAATTTGACCTGCTATCCGGGGACACACACGGAAGAAGTGGCTATTCCTGCATGTGAAAGCCGGATCCCGTCAGACCTCTGAAGCTTAGCAGGGCGGGGTCTGGTTAGCACTGTGATGGGAGACCTCTGCAAACACCAGGTGCCACAGTGGGGCGGCTGCGGCTGTAAAGTGCCAAACAGTTATTGTGTCCTTTGGCAAGACACCTCACCCACATTGCCTTGAATGAGTGTGGTGTGTGTGTGAACGGCTGGTGGTGGTTGGAATGGCTGATGCACATACTGGTTGCCTCGCTTCTGTCAGTGTGCCTCAGGGCAGCTGTGGTAGTAGAAGTTTATCACCACTGTGTATGGAGTGAAAGAATAATGACATGTGAAGTGTTTTTCAGTGTCCAAAAAACGCTATATAAAACCGCAATATCGTTATTATGTAGATTTTTAGATGCCAATGTTGCATACTGTCCATTTAAGATAAAATGCATTAACACTATCACCATCTATAAGAGATGATGAAATCTAAGCTCTCTCCTTGGGTTTTCTTCATCTTTCCATTCCGTTTGGAGCTCTGCAACAATACCTGGCTTCAGACTTCAGAAACCCGCAAAATTAGTTTTTACAAGAAATGTTGGAAGATCCAGTCCTGGCAACAACAGTGCATCACCGAACCCTGCGCCAACTGAAGTCTGCAGACTATGTTCCCGCAACCAAATCCCTTTAAAGTTCGTCTTTTTCTAAATTGCTTTGACTTTTTGCACAGTGTTGTTTCTCGAACCACCATCGCCAGCCAGAGCGAAAAGATCTGTTTATTCCCTGAAAAATATGAACCTTCCCTGACAAAATTCATTGCTTTTCTCCCGATTTTTATACCAAAGATAGACACTTTTTACTTACTTCTTATAATTCTAAAGTCAGAGATTTTCTACTTCATTCTGGCTTCTTCTTTATGCTAAAGTAGATTTTAGATTTGCTTCCATATGATGCTAGCCTGGTCGTACCACACCATAGTACAAATTACATTTCGTGAGGTCTGAAGGTGCTACATTGAGCGCTGTTTACAGGTGGGAGGGGTTAACTCCTTTTGCAGATTAAAACGATCGGATCTGAGTTTACCGTGACGTATGTAATGCGCCGAGTGAGTCGTTAGCATTTAGCATTTAGCCTAGCATCTCCTTTGCCGCTAAGGGAACCCGTGGGGAGTAGCGCCACAATCTTCGCCAGCAATTACATTTGCTAAACATTCATCTTGCTCCGGCTTCAATTTCTTGATAGAGCCAGAATGGAATACTTTACTATTGCATTATTCGCCATTGCCAAACTACGACCGGCCAATTCGGCGCAAACTCTTGACGTCACCGACAGCTACCTACAACATCCGCCTCGCTGATTCTTGGGTTTCATTAAACTGGCCAGGCGGGGGCGAATGAGCAGATGTGGGACAACTCAAGTTTTGCAAAATATACCTGGCAGACTGCATCGCCAGGATATATCACGTCCTGTCCTACGTTTGTTATTCACGCCACTGCCCTGATGTCAGATGAAACCCAAGAATTGGTCGGATGGGATTCAACCGATGTACTTGCAAACACAGGGACCAGACCCAGACGATACATGCAGGGAAATGATTATTGAACCGAGTTTACGAATGGCTAAGGCCAGGCTAATATTATGCTAAAGCTAGAGATGTTGAACTTGCTTCTTTATCATGCTAAAGTTAGTAGAGATTTTATTTTATTTCAATATAGAGTTATTGTTAATTAATCTTGTGCTTTGTGCTCCTCATTCCTACTGTTCTGTAACCGCTAATGCAACACTGAAATTTCCCAGCTGTAGGACATATAAAGGATCTCTTCATCTTAATCTGACTTTTGCTGACAATATTTAAGTCAATGGGAACAATTTGTTTTAAGAGCGATAATGGCCTGTTTTCTGCCTCTTTTGGGAGACATTGATAATTTTCTGCTTACAGGGGGATACCGGCTCCGCACCATCTGCCAGGAATCCGCCGGAGAGCCGTTCATAGTTTAGTACGGCCCCAGATAAACTTGAGGGAAATGGGTTTTTTTTATGAAGATAATTTGCGTAAAGTGGACCCTGAAAAATGAAGGTCGAGTAAGTGTCCCGCGCAGAGCAGACGCAGAGGTATTAAGGATTAGTCGCAGTTAATCGAGAAATTTGGGACTAAGGGAATTGTAATAGAGATAGCAAACAAGTTTAGTCTTTTTCTCGACTAAATTGTAAAATCACTTGTTTTATTTTAATCACTTGTTGTCAGTATTTATATGTTTGAAAGGGACGAGTTTGCTTTTTCACAGCTTTTGATCATGTGTTTACACACAAAAAAAGTACTTTTTAGAGCAAACTGTTAATGATGAATGCCATACTTGCATGCAAGAGCCAGACCTTGTTAAACCGCTGAAGCCAAGCAGGGCAGAGTCTGGTTGGTGCTGTGATGGGAGACCTTTGCGTGTTCAGAAGTACGCTTTATAAAACCAATGCATTATTATTATTGCGTGTATTTAATTTTCAATTCAATTTTCTGTCATATGCAGGTGATTTGATAGAAATGTTTACTTAATTTAAGGGGGAAAAACTCAGTTGATTGCTAACTTCCTATGTGATCTGAGTTAGCTTATTTGGTCGTTCATGAAATGGTCCATGGCCTTCTTTTTGACCACACATGTTATATATTAAAGCTAAACCACAGATTTTTTAAAAACCAAAATGGTGAGTGTGACACCAAAACTGAGCTAGGCATGGCAAGTGTATTTATATAGCACAGTTTAAACACTCATTGTGCTAAAGAAAACAAGGCACTAAATTCATAAATAATCACAGTACATTCAAAATAGTGCCAACACAATCCTTCAGTTGTCTGCAGAGCTAGAACTGTTTTAACCTGGATTTGAACAGAGTTGATCAGATTTGACGCCTGTCTCACATTTTTAGAAAGACTGTTCCAGATTTTAGCTGCATAAATCAGAAACGGCCATATTTAGGAGTATACTTTTCAATGTAAATCAATTGGAGCAGAGCAAGTAAAAGGGAACGATGTTGTAGAATGTTTAAATAACTCAACCATGTAAGAACCATAAGAACCATCAGCTAACATAATGGCAAGTGAATGAAGTTATAATCAAAAGTCAATTCCTACAGACCTTTTTAACAGAACCCGACTCTGAGTTTCCTGCTGGCCTGAACGTTGAGCCGAGTCCGCAGGTGAACTCCCAGGCTCCACGGGGCTTTGCAGGGCTTTGCAGGGGACAATGCAGGGGACAATGCAGGAGCCGTAATCCCATCATTTGGATTTGGGTCTGGGCACAGCGCACCTCACATACAGGGACCTCACGCGAATGAGCTGAGTCCGAGCGCTGTAAAAAATATGAGGTTATAATTGCTTGAATCGAAAGGTTTTTGATTTGAGTACAATCTGACTGCCTTAAGACAAGACCTACCAATGCGACAAAGCCATTTAGACTTATATCAAGATGTGTTGCTTTATTTTCTCATTCTAAGGTAGACATTTTTTGTAAATATTTTTTGTCCCATTGGCAAATCGTATTTTAAGGCAGTCAGAATGTGTTCAAATTAAGATTCATTTAACCAAATTTAAGCAACTTTTGAATTATTTTTCAGTATTTTTTGCAGTGTGAGAGCATGGTCCCGCCCACAGCTGAAATCAAATACGGGGACAAATTGAAGGATTGTGTGCGCGCTAACAATAGAACGTGTATTTATTTCGCTATTGTACGTGCACTGGCTGTTGATAGAGATGTAGCCATGTGAGGTGGTTATATTAGGTCATTTTGCAGGTTGTACAGAGCCATTGCCCGCCTCTGGCAATGTTTTTACTTTTTTTTTTACTTCATACAAACGAAAGGTTTTGTTTTGTTGGTTTGTGTTTTGTGTTGTGGGGCGACAGTAGCTCAGTTGGTAGAGCATTGGCCTTAAGCCCAGAAGGTTGTGGGTTCAATTCCCACCTCTGCACCTTCTCCACCGACTCCCACTGATGACTGCTGTCGTTGTGTCCTTGGGCAAGACACTTAACCCCACTTTGCCCAAAAGCCCCCACTGAAAGATCAAGGCTATGCTCACACTCAGAGAGCAGCCGTTCTCCTGTGGACTCACCACCTGCAGAGGGTCAGTGAGGGGCTGGTGCTATGAGACTTGGGTGGCATCTCTGACTGCCACCCCCCTGACCCAGAAATGGATTAAAGGGTAGAAAATGGATGGATGGATGGATGGGTTTGTGTTTTTTGTTTGATATTTAAGGCAATTCATGGACATTTATAAACATTTATGGACGTTGGTCATCTGGTCAAGAGTTTATTTTTGTCAATACATTTCCTGTGTTGGATTCTCTGATCTCTTGTTAGCTAATCAACAATGTCCTCCGAGATAACTTCTGTTGTGATTTATGGCTGTACAAAAATAACTTGAATTTAAGTCATACTTTTGGGGGGGGAAAAGGCAAAAACGGCTTAGTTTCATCCAACAAACTGGCGACCCATATGAGAGCCTTCTTCTCTCTGATTGGATAATCTTCTTGAAAATCGAAAACAGAAATAATATGTATTTTTAATTATAATTAACTCTAGTTTAAACTTGTGACCTGTTATCTGGGGACGTTTTTTAATATTGTAAATTGAATTCAAATGTAAATATTATATAATTGTCCCTGTTATAAAAAAAGCATTAACACTATCAACATCTAAAACCGTACGAGTTTATGTGCCAATTTTTCTGTCAGATGCAGATGATTTTTATTTTAAAAAGGGAAAACATCAGCTGATTGCTTACTTCCTAAGTGATCTGAGTAAGCCTATTTAGTCATTAAGTAAATTAATGTGTCTCTGGCCTTGTTTTTGATCATAATATTTAATAGTCAACTTATTATTTGATTGAAATTCTAGCAAAACCTGCCAACAATAAGTAGCTATAGAGTGAATTAGTCAACACTTTTGTATCTATTTTGTTTTTTAAAGCAGAACAACTCTAATAGGTTCCATTCATTTCCATGGCAACATTGTTTTCAAGTGCTTTATTTGCTAAATGTTGAATTTGATGATTATCTGTATTTAGCATTGAGGCTAAACAGTAGGAAAGGCAAGTTTATTTGGATAACATTTGTTTTGTAAAGCGCTTTACAAAACAGCACATATGTAAATGATATTGAACGAACAAATGCAAAACATTGCAGTGAATTTGATAAAAAGCTGGAGAATATCTTAACATTTTCAAACAGACTCCAGATTATTGAGGCATGAATCTGAAGAGTCCCAGCAGGAGGCCAGTCCCTGTACTCCGGTGGAACAGCCATCTTGTTTGGGGATTCCAGTGAAGCAGGTTGTTATGGAAGTATGTGAGAGTGGTTCCCAAAGCGGGGGCGCGGTACACTAAAGTGGGAGTGGCAAAAAGATTTCCAGACGACAAGTGCTGTGTCACATCTCGCCCTGTTCAATACAAACATTATAACAAATTATAAAATATGAGGTAATAAATACTTCATGTGTTTTTAATCTTAATTTGAGAACAAAGCCATTTAGTTTTATTTCAAGAAATGTCGTATTATTTTCCCATTCCAAGTTGAGACATGTCTTGTATATTTTTAAAGCAAGATCATTTTGCTTGTCCCATTGTCAAATCTTGTTTTAAGGCAGTCAACATTAGCTCATTTAAAGATACATTCATTTTTACCAAATTTGAGTAATATTTGACTTTTTAAAATCACTTATTGCAGTGTAAAGTAGCCGTTATTCGTCTAAAAAAAATTACAATAAATATATTAACATCTCATCACAGAACAAGACACATTGCAGAGTTTCATTAAATTTCCCTTTTGTTTTATTAGTAAAACACAAAATGACAACATTTGCCTCGCAGGGTTTTTCAGAGAGAGAGAGATGATCAAACAGATAAACAGTGCAACTATGAAAACAGCAAATAGATATATGTCCCTGGGTATCGGGCGTCCTCACATCCTCCTCCGCAGCCAGCAACAATAGCATATTTGTTTTTAATTGGAGAACTAGATCGAAAAAAGGCCTGTGGTGTACACAAAAAAACAACAATAACACGCTATTCTCCCCGCAATCCACGACAATCATTCCGAGGTGATGAGCGACTCTTTAAGGTGAAGTCAGGTTTTGGTTTAATGTAAGTTTCTTTGGTTTAGTGGAAGCTCCTCAATTCAGTGTATTTTTGTTTAGCCTTAAATCTGAATCTGAAATGACAATAGCAGCAGTTGTTGATCTGTTGCGTCTGCGAAGGTTTTCTCCGGTTTCCCCTGTCACTAAAAACATGAACAACTGGTCTAAATGTAATGAGTGAGTGAATGGTGGTGATTGGGGCTTTTATGTGCCAGTGTGTTCTGCGTCACGCTTCCATTTTTCATCACGTTTTGCAATGTAAAGTCTTGTCCATCTACAGTATATACAGTACAGTCTATTCTATATTGTGATATGAAAAATTCGCTTGCCATATTTGGCCAAAAGAAACCTTTCATTTCTTTCATAAAAAGGTCAATACTGCAGCTGGTCCAACATTCAGCCTTGTATGCAAACCTCACACCCTTGTTAAATTTATTCCTACTGTACATGTTGTTAGTGGTAGGGGAAACTGGAGCACCCGGAGGAAACCTGCGCATATACAGGGAAAACATGCAAACTCCCCTCACAAAGGTTCCTTATGCATTTTTTTGGCCATTCAAAATAATATTTCTTCTATTGTGGATGTGGTTTGGTTTTCTATCACTAGTTTTCACATGTATCGTTGGCCTCTGTCACATCAAGTTCAGTAAATCAAAATGAGTACCAGCCCTTTCTCAGCCAATCAGCTCTCAGGATGCAGACATAAAGGTTTTCTAATAAGATGAATATTACAGATGGATAGACTCTTTTTCAGGTGTCAAGTAGCAGCAGAAACACATCCATCCACACAAACAAAACAAATAAATAGATCATTCTAAAAGTATAACTTAAAATAGTATTAAAATGCAATGCTGTGCTATACAAATTCCTGATACATTTCCTTTCTTTAGCTTAATAAAAGGTCAATACTGGAGCTGATCTGACATTCAGGCCCCGTGCAAACCTCGCTAACCGCTCAAACAAAGAGCCTCCACAACAATGATGTGAGATCTCCAATCAAAGCTCAGGCTGCTGACAATCCCTCTCTCCGTGTTTGCGCGTCTGTGAAGTGACTTTTGATGGTTTTTCCGGCGAACAAAGCGCAGACGATTAGCCGTGTCACAACAATGCGGCTCTGCAGGTGACTCCCCGGAGGCAGGCCTGGCACGGGGCCCGCTGGTGGCCGCCGCAGGGCCTGAACCGGAGACCCAGGTTCACAGGGCACAGTGCTCCGGATGTGTGCCGCAGAGAAACTGAATCCACGTGAGATACAGTTTCTCTGCGGCGAGAAAAGGTGAGCGCGAAAGCCGTAAATGTTGGTATGTGTTTACGATTGTGTTGTAGATGTTGTGTTGTGATAAGGTTGTGTGTGTGTGTGTGTGTGTGATGTGGTGATTTATGTCTGTCAGTCAAATATAATACCAAACACATACGGCAGGTCGCTGTATTCTTTTTGAAAACTGCAAAAAAGTTATGGGAAATTGGTCAAAATAAATCTCAAAATGTATCTTAATTCACGCACATTTTGACTGCCTTCAGCACAAGATTTGCCAAAGAAAAAATAAATGTCATTGTATATATATATATTTTTTTTAAAGCTGGCAGACTTGTATGTTTTAATGTGTTACTTTTATCTGTGCAGCACTTCGGAAACGTGTTTTATAACATGGGCTATATAGATAATAACTAATTTTGAATGGCCAAAAATAAGTGTTGGATTTGGTTTGGTTTTTTATCAGTAGTTTTCACATGTATTATTAGCCCTGTCAAATCTTTTAGATCGAGTTCCGTGACATAAAAATGCATTTCAAAAGAATTTGCTTGTAAAAAAAAAAAATGTTTTCTAATAAGTTTGTCTGTGAAAATTATGTATCAGCTCTCAGTATGTAAAATACATGTTTTGTAATGAGTTTGCCTGATTTGTTCACAAAATTTTAGTTTAACAAGATTTTTTCAGTTGGAAATAACAAACATAGTCATGAAAAAAGATGTAAGAAAATGACTTTTAAGTTTGGGAGCACAAGTTTCATTTGAACAAAATCAGACGCAACTCAAAAACGTATCCCAGCCGATTACAGTCAATTAAACTAAGTTGACTTTATTTTGGTTGCACAACAAAGGTAGTTCCCATAATTGCCTGTGCAAATGCTCTGAGCTGTTTGCACACGGCACAGGTCCCTGCAGGTACACACGAACAAACAAACACACACACACACACACATACACACAATCACGCACAGGCCTGAGGACACAAACGCTTTATGGGAATCCGTGCAGTTCAGCATGCTACGAGCTGCAGCCGTGAGGAGGATCAGAGAGGAACTTTATGAAGACCTGTGACTTCGTGATGCAGTGTGTGGGTCTCAAGAGTTTTACATGAGGGAAAGTTTTGAGGAACAAAAGGTGAATTCTGACACAATTATCTGTGCTTCCTACCCTTTTCTGGCCTTTAATATTGTGCCTAAATCATTAATACAATACACACAGCTCGTGTACTTTTGTGGTGTTCATATTTGACTTTTTTCTGAGTCTATTCTTGGGTTTCAAGACATTGGGCGACATTGGCTCAGTTGGTAGAGCATTGGCCTTTGGGCCTGAAGGTCGTGGGTTCAAGCCCACCGTAAGACCTTCACGACTCCCACTGATGACTGCTGTCGTTGTGTCCTTGGGCAAGACACTTAACCCTACTTTGCCCAAAGCCCCAACTGAAAGATCTCAGCTCCTGTGGACTCACCACCTGCAGGAGGATCAGTGAGGGGCTGGTGCTCTGTGGACTGGGTGCAGCTCTGACTGCCACCCCCCCAACCCAGAAATGGATTAAGGGGAAGAAAATGGATGGATGGATGGATGGATATTCTTGGGTTTCATTAAACTGGCCTGTAGGGGGCGAATGAGCAGAGATGGGACATGATAGGAAAATTAGTTTTGCTCCCATTGAAATCCATGTAAATCGTGTCTGTTTCGGACTCAAAAGGCTCTCATCCTCTGCGGTGTACGATTGTTGTAACAGTTTTAATTGGGAGGGGGACACTCAATTCTAAGGGAGTACTAACAAATAATTCTCAAAAGAGTCTTGATTTTGGGCATTTTTGGAAAAAATAACAGACTAAACTGCTGCGTTTCATTCGGGTGGCCTGCAGGAGGCGCTTTACTAGCAAAACACACCTCGCTCGCCTCATTCGAGTGATTTTTTTCAAAGTGTACTCCTTTATATGAAACCACAGTTGGAACACGGAAAAAACTCTTGTCTTTCTCTCTATTTGCTACAACCATACAGCACACAAAAAGATGGCATTTTGACTGAAGACTGCCAGCAAAGATACTAGCGCTTCTTCTACTATATCTCCGTGTATATACCATGTTATATACCCGGCAGACTACACCGCCAGGGTACGTCACGTCCGGTCCGGTCCTGCCCCAATGTCATATGAAACCCAAGAATATCCCGGTCGGAATAGGGTATGATTGGTAGTATTTATTTTTATTTTTACAGGGACAGTATACGATACACATCAGCCAAATAAGAGAAATGCATTGTACCAGGTTGTAGCAGCAGTGCTAATTTACACCTGTAGTAGATTATGTCTTTTTTTTTTTTTTCTCGATGAAATTATCCCACTTGCCAATTGTAAGTAGTTCTACCTTTAACTCCAAAATGACTGGTCAATTCATTTCAATGAATGCAAGACCGGTTCTGAGCCGACTTGAGCAACTGGTAATTACCATAGCAACACATTGTTACTTGCATTTAATAAAACTCATGGAAAACTAACTCACTTTTCTGGGGGGAGTTCCCTTTATGTGAATGGGAGTCATCAAAACGACTGAGTTCTAGTAGTTTCAGAATTCTGGGAGTTCTCGAGTGGAATAAAAACATTCACACGCCTTCTTTCGGTCGGCCTCAGTACAGTCTCCTCCGCGATGCCTCAGCGGTAAGCCGATGCTCCATGGGGCAGGCCAGTCCCCCCTCCTTCCATACAATAACCCCCTTTGTGTGGCCACCGTACCTTTTAGCCCGGGCAAGACGATCCAGGGCAGCCCCCCGACAGCATGAAAGGCCCTCCGTGTCCCTAACCGAGCGCAACAAAGTGTCTCCAGACCGCTAACAAGAGCCAGGAGCCGCGGCGAGGGGCCGAGGCGGTGAGGGGCCGAGGGGTGGGATGTGGGGATGGATGAGGGCAGGAGCTGACAAAAGGTGAGTATGTTACAGTGGGGCTAACAAGCAGTGTGATTGTAGCAGCTTCAAATGCCAGCGAAGCCAGGCATTGATAGGACAGATAGGTTGGGGGTTAGCCTGAGTATTGTGGGCAAAAGGACAAGTGTTTTACGTACGTTACAACATTGTTCTCTCAGCAATAATGGATACAGAGTTGTTTTTACTTTCATTTTGCCTGTAAGGAAAAACTCGGGGAGGCCCACACTGAGGGAAAGATCTGCTCCCATGGATGGACTTTTACGTTACATATTGGTTATCAGTCTGGTCACCTGCCTCCATCAGGATTTCCATGAAGAGAGCTTGTCGCAGCTGGTCTTGACCGGCCATCGCCTTTTGGTCATGTCCGTTGTCTGTTGTTTTCAGAGTTTGTCACACCTTAGAAATTGAATATAGAATGAATCGAGAAATCAGACTGGATCCCAGGCTACAAACAATTACTCTCTTCTTTCCAAACTCAACTAACTCAAACTCATCCCTTCGAACTGCAGTGGACATATTTCTTTTTCACCTCACTCTACCTCCAGATTCTCTCTCACACTAGAACTAAACCTCTCGGCCTGTGAAAACAAAATTAAATCATAACATGAATTGAAAAACGCCCTGCAGGACTTCTTTCACGCATCTGTGGGCGGCTGCACCTCCTTCTCCTCCCTCCATCGGTCACTTCAAACAGAGGAAAGCTGCCCCTCGAACATGAAAACATGCTTTACACGGGCCTACGAGGGGTCCACATGAAAGGGTTAATGGGTAATGGAGTTCCCTGGGGCTCGGTTTAGAACATGTCTGCGTTGTGTTAATTATAGTTCCCAAAAGTTGAAAGTCAAAAGTCGCTGGTTTCTATCAGTCTCTGAGCTGGAACAAATGGCCCACAGAGGAGCTATTTGTAGAAGGGACCAGGAGTGTGCACGGGGTGGGGGGGGGGGAGAGTGTGCACGTGATGATGGTGTGTGCATGGAAGAGCGTGCGTGTGAGGGACCTTATTGTAAAGCCCAGGCTATTTGTAATTCAGCCATTGTATTTTTTTTAAATTTGAAAATTATACCTAACACTCAGAAATGACCAAAATACTGTATTTTGAATTGTTATGGTACAATGACACATGGACAAGCAGGCAGGCGCTCACAATTTCTTAAAGGAGCTATACATATATACTGTATATAGCGCAACGTCTTGTAAGCTGTACAACCATCACCAATGAAACGGTACAAAAGCAACGCACTGCTAACAAAATGTATAACTGAAAGATTACCGCTAGTTTCACGTCCAATTCTAGTCCGAGGCGGTCCCGAGCCCGCAGGTCTCTCCCATAGACTGTAAGTCTCTCCAGAGGATTCGATATAAACTAGCTACGTTCACCCAGGCCTGATTTCTTTGATCATTTTTTCGCTTTAGTTCCCTCTTCTCTTCCTCACTGTTGTGTCGTTTGGGCTGTTTTGCTGTGTAAGCAGTTACAGCAAGAGGAGTTAACCTCTTTCTGCCTCCAAGCTGCTCTTGTTTACCTGTGCATTAGACGCTGGAGGAGGCAGCCTTGTTCGTATCAGCACCGCTCCTCGTTCAGTGAGTGGAGGAGAACTAGCGTCACACAAGTTTCTACCCAGCACGTTTTACGGCCTGAATTCATACACAAGCTGAATCAATGATCAAGTTTTAAATTAAATTACGGATTTTAATGCAACTTGTTTGTAGTAATAAGCTTTTTTTTTACTCATTAGAAAATAAATCGGGTACAGCATTTTTAAAATAAATGGGCTTTTACAAATACAAGCTTAGATGTTTCTGCATTCTGATTCTGTGGCCATAAAATCGCTAAACATTTGAAAAGTAAAACCTTTTTTTAAAAACTTTAAACAAGTTCATAATAGTGAAGTAAAGCGATCGGCTAGATATTAAACACATCAGCTCTCGGTGTGTCTCAACTTTTTCAATTTCAATCTGACACGTGTCACTATGACGCAAACTCTTTGGGACCATTGATCCAGCCTGAGTTTTATCCCGAGTGAAATTTCCAAGTTTCCAAGTGGGATGTCGGAACTTCCAAGTTTCTGAAATTGCATGAAAGCAGCATGGGCAGAAGGGTCGGAGATACATAGGCTTTTGCCAGTCATTCCTGATATTAGCGTGGATGGATCTTAAATAAATAAATAATAAATAATCCAACTTTGAGGGAACACTGACGAAATTTCCTTTACTATGAGCCTTGGGAGTTCTCGTGACCAATGAATGAAGCAAAGAGAGTAGACAGAGCAGACGTATAGAGCATAATCATGTTGTTCGCAGATCTTCAGATATGAATTTGCTCTCGTTCGTATGACTCTGGGCTCATAAACACTGCCTTATGTCTGTAAAATCCCCGAAAAATCCAGCTAAATGCCCTCATTGTTTTGTCTATCCACTGCGAACGTGATAAACAGTCATTATGGCGACACAGTGATGAGTGTGTGGAGCAGGAGTGATCAGGTGTTTTCCAGGACACATGTGAGTCTGAATGATACTATTGTCACTGAGAGACTTCCTCCTGATGCTGGTCACATGACGCTGATGATGAATTATAGCAGTTTGGGTGATTGGCT
The DNA here is from genome assembly GCA_964034765.1 of Knipowitschia caucasica. Lineage (NCBI taxonomy): Eukaryota > Metazoa > Chordata > Actinopteri > Gobiiformes > Gobiidae > Knipowitschia > Knipowitschia caucasica. The sequence continues at coordinate 14,974,855 of OZ035837.1, read as the reverse complement.
TAAGTTATAGTTCATTGAAAGGTAAGGATTAGCAAATAGATTCAGTTTCTATAGAGGCACTTGGTCAGTATTTTATGTTATACTTTATTATCCTCCGTAGGTAGCAATGTCCTCTGTGTTTGACCCATCCTTCCAATGCCACCAGGGCCTCTGTCAGGAGCAGTGGTCTCTGTGGTACAGCGTCCAGGGACCTACCTGCCTTAAGACGCATTTTTACTCTCTGACTTTTAACACCGCGTGAGTTGTGTGGTCCTCTGTTTTATCGGTTTTTATCTATTTTATTTTTTTAAATTTATTTTGGTTTTTAAATTGGATCATTTATTGTTTTTATTACAATTTAAAAGTTTTTACTGCATACATTATGTGTTATTTTAATTTATTTTTCAAACATACAAAGCTGGCAAACCTGTATATTTAAATGTGTTATCTTTTTTCTCTGTGCAGCGCTTAGGAAACTTGTTTAAGATAAGATAAGATAAGATGTGCTTTATTTATCTCACAGAGGAGAAATTTACATGTCACATTTGGCATGGATAGAGACACTCAGATTGTGCAAAAGGAGGAAATGTGCAAACATGTTACATGCAGGATATATGTACAATAAAAGTGACAATAATTATGTACAACAAAAGTGACAAATGTCAATTGGAAACAGTGTCAATAGTAGTGCAGGTTTTCACACAATGATCATTTAAAGTGACTTATTGTACAGTCTGACAGCGGTGGGGATAAAGGCCCTGCGGTAGCGCTCCTTCCTACACTGAGGGTGCCTCAGTCTTCCACTGAAGGAGCTCCTCAGCTCCTCTACAGTCCTGTGCAGTGGGTGGGAGGTATTGTTCATGATGGAGGTGGCTTTGGCTAGCACCCTCCTGTGAAATGTGATGTATGAATAAAGTGGATTGGATTGGATCTCGAATTGTTGATGGCTTAGAATCTTATAAGACAATAGTTTATGTAAGCTAGAACTGCTAGAAGCCAGTTATTAAGCAATACTAGCTTCTTTAATGCCTTAAACATGAAATAAGGCATAATGACCTTTTTACATTCAGATGTTGATGCTCGGCTTGGTCAGGACTGGAGCTGGAGGATTTTGTCAATTTTACATGTTGTTAGTAAACCCAGAGCAAAGTACGATGGGATACCACACCTTACACCTTGTGGCACAAGTCAAATTGAGTCCAGTTATGTACTACTCTGGGAGGTGACTCTGTCCTGCATGGCATTGTCTCAGTCCTCAACCACAGCCCGAGGCCTGGATCTATAGCTCGTTTGTCTGTGGGAGTGGATCCGCCCCTCAATCTCTCACTTTTCCTTGCTGATTCAGGAGGGTCTAAGGACAGTGTTGATGATCCAGGACACTTGACATTCAATCACATTTATGGACATTGCTCATCTGCTCCATATGTTTTTACAATCGCTTTTCTCGTATTGGAACTGTTTGATTCGCTCATCTGTGTTGAATACTCTGTAATAATCTCTTCTCATACAAACGATTGAATGTGGGACCTGGCATTACACTGGGGTCTAACCCAAGAATCAGCCTAGTGACATAGACCAACTTTGACAGCAAAAAGCTTGTTGGTTTGATTCCTGTGTCAGCCCAGGACTTTCTATGCAGAGTCAGCATGTTTCTCGGCATGTCTGGGTTTCAAAGTTCCCTCCAGACTCTACGGTTTTCCCCCACCCCAAAAAACATGCACCATTAAAAGAAACTGTCTTAATTCATTGTACACCCTGAGAATCTTATCTTAAAATCCTCCAGCTCTGGTCCTGATCCAAGAACCTCAACATTTGGAGATAGTCCCCTCTTACTGCTTCTGACAGATGCCCTGGTGGGATTTCAGGATAGGTCAAATTCAGAGGACGACATTCCTTAGAAGAGACAATAAAGTATACCTTATGTAACAACCCGGCCCTGCCTTCTGAGATCAGCCTCTAAAACAAGCAGCCATGGTCATTACTTACTTACCTTTAAGCGCAGTAGCCTCTTCAACCTGTAATTTGATCAAAGATAATTGTGAGTAGAGCAAACAAAAAGACATATTTCAACAGATTCCATCCAGCTCTCGTCTGTTAAGCTCGGCATATTCAGAGGAACCTTGAAATAAGAATAGAGAGACATTGTATGGGCTGGAGAATTCAAATGGCTCTCGTAGCAGTCGGAATATACTGTACACCAGCGTTTGCAAATGTTTCAAATATTTACCTTTTCACAGATGCCATTGGTAAAAAAACCATCTGAATAAATGTCAGTTTATGTGGCCTTTTAACTTACTATAATTGTAAAGCAGAGTTACGACAAATGTGAGTGTTACAAATGTTCCTTCATCAAAAACAGACCTTGAGTTTTCTGCAGTTTCATAACAGAGAAATTTTAAAACACACAATACTTTAATTGTTCAAGGTTTTCTGATTTTGACTGGTTCTCATTTATTACACCTGCATGCGAAAGCTAGATCCTGTCAGACGTCTGAAGCTAAGCAGAGCAGGGCCTGGTTAGTACTGTGATGGGAGACCTCCGGGAACACAAGGTACTACAGTGGGGCGGCTGCGGCTGTAAAGTGCCAAACTGTTGTTGTTTCCACAGGCAAGACACTTTACTGACATTACCGAGAATGAGTCCCACCACCGTGTATGGAGCGAAAAAATAATGAAGCGTCTTTGAGTGTCCAAAAAGCACTATCTACAAAAATAGACATCACTGTATGTACTATAAGCCAAAGGATAAAAATACAACATGGAAAGGTGTGTGTTGCAGAACCAAAATGAGATAATCTAAAATCTAAAATAAGATGACTTACTAACTAGTTTTCACATGCATGGATGAATCTTTGGCCTCTGTCACATCTTTGGATCAGCCTTTTCAGATAGAAAAGTGAAGAGAGGACCACCCTCACTCAGCTCTCAGCTCAAAAAGTCAAATAGTGACTCACAGAGCTCAGAACAGATCAAAAGTTTCCTGATATGATTGGGTTAGGATTAGGGTAACTACTTTTATAGGACTCATTCTGTTTTATGAAAGAAAAAAGGCACTCCTTATACCAAAAGTTAAAAGTAGTTGATATTAGATACATTTATAATTTGTATTGTATTGTACTATGAAATAATTATTAATTTGAAATAACGACTAAAACAAACAGCTATCTATCATTAATTTGTTTATTTTCAAACATGCATGAGATACGTTTGTGTGAGCTCTCACTTGTACGGGATTAGTCCAAGCAAAAGAAGGTTTCTCACCCATTCTGTACTTCTGTACTTCTTAGCAGGTTTTCTCAATGTTTCGTCCTTAACTCATTCACTGCCCATGACGACAAAACTCGTCATGTTGAATAGTAACGCTCACTGCCCATGACGAGTTTGACGAGTTTTTCATGTTATTACACGGGAGGCTACAGTAATGTCTGGCGCACCTTGTGAATGACCCACAATACTGATATATAGTGCAAATGTACCTGTAATGATAAATCAACACCAGTAGGATGCAGTATTGCACCACAGGAGAGGTCATAAGTCAGTGGAGAGAAGGAGGAGGAGTGTGGAGTGTTTGGAGAGTGTGCTGCTGTAGCATTGAGACGGATCAGCGATCTAGTTTAGCGATAGTATAGCAAGAGTGATGGCGAAAAAGAATAGTTATAAGCAGTGTACACTGCTTCAGAGATTGACTCGCGGATCAGTGAGTGAGGTCGAGAGGGGAGAGAGTGGAGACCCGGTGGAGGTCCGTCTCTGCAGCCCAGAGCCCGGAGCAGGGACACACCTTCCGCCTCTCGCAGCGTATCAGCTGCTGTTGTTACTGATGCCTTGGATTCGTTCAGAGAACCTGATCATGATTTATCGGATGAGTGGTTGCAGTCTCAAACCAGCAGAGCATCCTCTCCAGAAGCTCCACAAAGAGTCGAAGGTAAGAACTTGCTAAATTGCCTAGAATATGCTAACTTGAGAGGAGGGAAAGGCGCAGAAACTTGCTTTGATCTGCTAAGTAACACAGCGCTCAAATCCTACTGTTTCTTTAGTAAATGCCAGTTATGCGTTTTATCATTGTTGTATTTATTATTTTTATGTTTAGTTATTTCATACTTGAACATCTTGTTGTAGTGTCATAGCTCTGACTAAATGAAATGTGTTCTTCATTCACAGATTCTGATAAAAGAACCCTCCCCCATTGGGGTTGACAGGGCATGGAGGTAAAGATAATGCCTCCTCATACCATTGTACATATTATTTTTGTATATATTCTCCTGGTATAGTGATTTACAAATGTATATTATTTACAGGTGGTGCATCAAGAGGCAGTTGCTGTGCACAAAAAAGGTAAAAGAACTACTATTTCTATTCTTGTACATTCCATGGCAATATAATATAATAATAATATAGTATACTGTGTTTGGTCCAAAAGTAGTCATTCGATAATGTGGGTGGAAGGCCTTCATTGTATTTTATGTATTGATTTATTGTAACAAATTCACTGTATAATATAGTTATTGTGTGTATCCAATTTCCAGCACGTTCGTCACCCAGAAGCTCTGGGGAAGATGGCTGACAGGAGGATGAGTGGGAGCCGAGTCAGTTGCCCTTCACAGGAGCTCCTGGACCACAGAGGCTGCGGACAGAGGCTGCGAAGCTGGATTCATCTGATCCAGACTTTCTGGAGCTGGATTCATCTGATCCATACTTTCTGGAGCTGGATTCATCTGATCCAGACTTTCTAGAGCTGGATTCATCTGATCCAGACTTTCTGGAGCTCTTCTTCACGGAGGGAGAACTACAAATGGTACACAGTGTGTCGTGTTCCGTTGCACACAGTGTTTCAACCTCTGCAACTCAAAGCTGAACTACTGGGAGGACTGAAAAAGCAGATAAACTCACTCATACACACACTCACGAACACTCACACGCACTCACTCACTCACTCTCGCGCGCACACACACACGCACTCACTCACGCACACAGACACTCACTCGCACACTGACATTCACACACACAGACACTCACTCACACAGACACTCACTCGCACACTGACATTCACACATTCACATGCTTCATTCTATTTTATACATCTATAGTTTTATTGATCTTTGTGTTGTTGTTGTTTGACGTTTTGGTTGATGGTATAGAAGAAAGTAAAATTTTTATCTGTGAATAAATTGCCAACAATTTGCCATCAAAAGTATTATTTCAGAGTCATGTTTTTATAATTTTTGTAATGGAACAAGTGTGAAGATGTTTTGAGTTGTCACTAAAGCAGCAAAAATGCATCTAAAAGTCTCTTTTCTGCTTGATATGTTCCTGTTTACATACAGCTCGTTTTCTCTGTTTTCTTGCTCAGACCAGGTGTTGTGGGTGAAAGTATGCTTTGTTCTATGGCAAATAGCTCAAGAACGGTAAGAGGTAGAAACAAACTGTTTTTTTCAGAGTAAAGCAGAGAGGTTAATCTTTAATTTGGTGCCCTTGGTGTTTACATCGTCTAAAAAATGAATATTCTGTGGCACTTCAAAGTTGGGTCAAATCACCTGAAATTGCTGGCAGAACGCACTTCTCAAATCTGAAAATGCCTGGCAGTCAGTGAGTTAATCCAAAGAACTTATTCAACTTATTTTCATTCCCTTGAAAAAGTTATTTGGATTAAGGACACTTAATACTTACTAAGAAGTACAGAGGATGGGTGAGAAACCTTCCTTTGCCATGCATGAGATATACAAACAATTATTCACAGGAAAAAAATATAATAACAGTAAACAAGACCTTTATATCGTTTAAAAAGGATACAATACAAAAGAAGAATCAATACCCTCCAACGAAACAGCCAATGACACACACAAACACATAAACACCAGTGACAAGAGACAGGACAAACCAACGCTCTTATTCACGCCGACACAGGCCCAAAACACTCACTGACCCCACCCCTCGCTCTGTGCTGAGGGCATCATTCTCCTTCCTCCACCTAGTTCTTAAGTATTTCATTTTTAAATTGAATCAAATGTAATCAATGTTTGAGATCATTCCAAATCCCTCTCTCCCTCTCTCTCTTTAGGGTGAATTAGGAAAGATAAAGTGACCTTAAGTGGACATTCTGACAAGTTACTATTCAAAAATATAATATTAAACTGTCTAGAATCCCCCAAATCCATCTAATTCTCTCTTATGGGTTGAATATGACCCAGTTGACACACAGATACAGCCTGCATTGTTGTCTGATGGAAGTATCCGAGAGAGACTTCCTCTTCCTCAGGGCAGATATGTGCAAATATATGACCGCATACACACAGCCCCGTGCAGTCACCTGATTTCATGCCGCCTCCGCCTCCAAATCACAGCCCGAAATGAGTGAGAATGCAGAAATAAGGGACAAATTGGAGGCGTGCAAATGTAATTTCTTGTGCCGGGCAGAGGCGCGTCGCAGTAATGGACCACAGAAATGTAATAAAATGCTGAATGCGGTTAAATGAAATCGCTGATTAGAGTCGAGTTTCATGAACAATTTATGCTTGTATCCGCGGGTTTGGGAGTGGTGAGGAAGTAGGATAGCAGGAGAGATCCACAAACACAGTACAGATTAGGGCTGTGATTAGCAATAGTTTTGATTAAAGATCTGTTGTTTATCATTGTTTATATATTTGACCAAAACAATATATTCAATTCAATTCGACTCAAAAACTTGCACATTCTCCATTTGCTGATAAATGTTAATTATATGGTTTCGTGCACATTGTGACCGGGGACTGTAACTACGTTTTATTACCTAACTGTATTTTAATATGTATGTTATATGATTGTATTGTCAAGACCTACAGATGGAAAGTAGCTTGGTACTAAATCTGGTGCAGCCATCTTTATTATGTAACTGCACATTGTCCTTAATAAATTAAACCCTCAACTCTTACCAATGATAACAAACACATCAGAGTATTTGTCCGAAAGGAGCAAGGAATGACCGCTGTCTACAAATGTCCACAAATACTCCACCCAGAGTATAAATGTCCATGAATACTCCACCCAGGGTATAAATGTCCATGAATACTCCACCCAGAGTATAAATGTCCATGAATACTCCACCCAGAGTATAAATGTCCATAAATACTCCACCAAGAGGCTACTCCAGCTCAGCCTGCTGCTGTGACCTGAAAGGCTGTTGCTGATTATTACTATTTTTTGCTTATGAGATGCAACTGGACACCCGCATTTCTCCTACGGGGATCAATAAAGTATCCATATATCTATAAATGTCCATACATTTTCTATAATTGTCCACAAATGTCCATAAATGTACATAAGAATGTACGTAAATGTCCCGGATCATCTCTGTGCTTAGACCCTCCTGCATCTGCAAGAAACGACTGAAAAATAAAAAATAGTGGGAAAAAAGTGAGAAACCTCAGAGAGACCCATATCTAAGAGGGATCTGCTCCCATGGACAGGACTCCAGGACTCAGGCTGTAGATCCAGGACTGAGGCTGTAGATCCAGGACTGAAGAAACTCTCAGGCGTCCAGACCAGACACTCAGCCAGTCAACTCTCAGCCCAAAGCATCAAAAAGTGACTAAGAGGGCTCTTTCTTACATGTGCACAAGATAAAGTCAGCAGTTTGCGGTCTGACTTGTTCCCAAAATGTTGCTTATACAAAACTCTTTCTGTGCAAACAACATGTACTATTTATGACTCAGAAAAGTTGGATACTTCAGTCACAGGAGGAAATCTCCAAAACCTTGAAAAATTGATTATTATTTTCATGGGAAATTCACAAATCCAACCGCTAAAGAAACATTTAAAAGTCAAATAAGATCCGGTGTGTATACAATTGAATGAATTTTCTTTCTCAACAGTTCTTTCAACGTTAACCTTTTACCTGTCAACAGTGTTGGGCACGTTACTTTGAAAAAGTAATTAGTTATAGTTACTAGTTACTTCTCCCAAAAAGTAACTGAGTTACTAACGGAGTTACTCCACTATAAAAGTAACTAGTTACCAGTAAAAGTAACTATTGCGTTACTTTTTCGTTTTGTTCTGGAACATAATGTGCACCCGACGTGCGCATTTTTACCTTTAACAGTGCCAATATTTCCATCTAGAAAAGTCTGTTTTGCTGCTGAAGTCCTGTTCACTCTTCATCTCTGTCTGTGCTGTAAAGCCCGCCACTGTGAATGTGGAAACACCGGTGACGAGCGGTGAGGCTGGTGAAGCACTGACTTCAGTCCAATCAGATGAACATATACATCATATAAATCAAGTGGACAATTTGTTTGGCTACAGCAAAATATGTTTTATGCCCGCATTGTTTGTTCATACAAAACGCAAAACTATGAGTTATGAGTCTTACCTTATAGCTATACCTTATAAATGACCTGCACAGTCCACTTCGGTTCAGACCAGTTCCTTGTTTAAATCCAGTGAATGGTTTGAGCGTAGATATGTAATCCTCCATTTGGAAATGAGTCCAATGAGTTTTAAAAAGTAAAACAAAACGCGTGTGTCCTCCGTAAACTCCTCTGTTTTGTTGCAGCCGGCTGCATCCAATTTCTAAAATCAACCGTCTTACACTTCACCTCTCTTTCTTATCATTCCTATAGTAATTGAAAAATTACCCTATGTGCATTTTAGATTATGTAAAAATGTGTTATATGTATGTTAGCCAAACCTGTTGCTGTCCTTAGCAGATAAACCAGGAAGAGCAAGGAGCTTATCGATGGAATTGTATGCAGCCGACTTCTGCGCTCACATGCGCTCCTCTGTGGCTGACCTCACGGTGATACAAGCCGTGGTTGAGCGCGATTAAGACCCATATTTGTTTCAAAAACACAATTTATGAGCCATCCTCTCAACTGTAGACATGTAGATTGTAAAGGAAATATGATTTACATCAGCCAATAATTGCTGAGAGGTTTTCTCATCCTCCCTTCTCTCATGACAACACGTTCATTGTGCGTCTTGAGTAACGCGCAGTAACGGGATGTCGGAAATGATAACGGCGTTATAGTTACTGTCAAAGTAATTAGTTAGATTACTCGTTACTGAAAAAAGTAACGGCGTTAGTAACGCCGTTACTAGTAACGCCGTTATTCCCATCACTGCCTGTCAATCTGGTCTTGCCTCAATGTCTTTCTTCTCTATCCTAAATCTGACAGTACTGAAGCGTGTCGTCCTGTCTGGCATGGTAGGTGGGATAGGTGGAGGTTTGTCCGTTGGGTATAGGCGTATAAGTCTTGGGGTAAAAAAATAAAAATAATAAAAGATCCAGGAGGGGGGTCAGTGAGTGAGAGAGGCCAGAGCACTGGAGCTGAACTGGGGGGGGGGGCCCAGCTCCACCTTTAGACCCACAGCTAATGTTAGAGTTTGGTGGCTTTGTGTCTGCAATGAAAGACTCCCCGCAGGATATGAGATGAGTTTGGTTCAGGAATTTGACTTTGAGCAGAAGAAAGTTGAAGGCATTACATGATAGAAATGTGCATGCCTTTTTTCCTCCTTTACATATATTTGGAAGGAAATGACTGAAGTTTAAAAGTAACTCAAAATGTAAGCGTGGGGATGTAACCTGGTGGAAGCTCCACAGCATGTCTCTTCTATTTAAGGTCAATCTAAAAATGTCATATGAACTATAGGTATTTAATAAAAAGCCATGTGTGGAATCTGGCCTTCACAAAATTGACTTAACGCAAGACATAGTATTCAAGTGATCAAGCCTTTAAGGTAACTGCGACTTCAGTCATGTCTGTGTTGTTTGGCCTAGCTAACCCCCATGGGATCCCGCCTTTGTCATATAACATGCTTGTTCTATATTTCTTTATGTCTGAAAAAGCTTAGCCTGGCCTTAGCCATCCGTACACTCAATTCAATCATAATTTCACTTCATGTAACGTCTGGGTCTGGTCCCCATGTTAGCGATTACAATCGGTTGAATTTCGACCGACCATTCAGAGAGTGCGGAAGGCAGACGTTGTAGTTAGTTGTGGGTGATGTCAAGAGTTTGCGTCGAACAGGCAGGTTGTAGTTTGGTAATGGCGAAAAATACGATAGTAAAGTAATCCGGTCTGGTTCTATCAAGAAATTGAAGCCAGAGCAAGGGTAATGTTTAGCAAATGTAATCGCAGGAAAAAATTGTGGCACCACGGGCTCCGTTAGCGGCAAAGGAGATTGCTAGGCTAAGTGCTAAATGATAACAAAAGACTCGGCTGCATTGCATACGTTACGGTAAACTCAGATCCAATCGTTTCAATCTGCAAAAGGAGTTAACCCCTCCCACCTGTAAACGGAGCTCAATGGAGCACCTCCAGACCTTAGTACGAAATGTCATTTGTACTATGGTGTGGTGCGACCTGGCTAGAAAAAACTGGACACTGAAAGAAAATCCACCAGGGCATTTTGAGCAAGACGCGAGTGTAAGTTTTAGGGGTCATAGATTCTATAGTACTGTATAAGAAGAGGATTGGGTTATGTCCTTTTTCTTGATCATTTTTGGCACAAATGAAACAAAAAATGTCAACTGCTCAAAAGCATGGTCTACTCCTACTGTACATAGGCACATAGGTCCGGCACAAATCAGCACCAACATTTTCAAGACAGAAGAAGACATTTATTGTTTTAGATCAGGTACAAATTACAACAATTTACCCTTGCACCATTTAAAGTTTGCTTGTTGGTTCTGTGTGGTTTCGTGACATCACAGCCGAAGAAAGGAGAGCTCTAAACAAGGTGCTTGGCTCTGAATGAGGACTGAGCTGAGAGCTGCCTGTTCTGGATCTTTATGAATCCAGACTCCTAAACCAAGCTCTTAGAATAATCAATGACACTTCTGGCCACTCTGGAGAAGCCATGTTCCAGCTTCTTCCCTCTAGCAGAAGATATCGTTTGCTGAGACGCAGGACATTTGTTATGCTAGCAGCCTCTTTCCACAATCTGTTATCAGTTAAAACAAAGCACTTTAATGATCTTGCACTTGCTTTTGTTATTGATTTCACTGTGACAATTGTTTCTTGTACATTTTACAAGGTTTTAACGCAAATGGCAAATGAAACAAATCTAAATCTGAGAACGGTTTCAGACCAAAGCACACACAACGTCTTCATTTAAGTTCATTCCATTTCCCATCTTTAACAATTCCACCCGTGTCCGTCGCAGAGTTCCTATCAGTGCTTTCGTCCTCTGGGTCAGGTCCTAGTTCTCGGCCTGGCGCTCGGTCCACTTTCCGCTCTACCTGTGCGATCGATGCGGCTTAATCACATTCAATCTAATCTTAACCTGATTTACATGTCCGCTATTGTCCACTATCTCCAGCTCCGTCTGGCTCCGGAGGGCCCAAGGTCACTCAACTATCAGAGCCACAAATGCTTCCTATACTCCCCGCATAATGTCCCACACGACCTGGACACATCTGCAAATGACATTTTTTGTAAAGGCTTGACCCTGATTTTTCAACAAAGTTTTCTCTAATTGCAAATTGGAATGGGACTTATGCAAAATTTGACTTTCAAGCTATAGCTAATATATTTCCTTTCTTGTTTGCCTATTCAAAGTTAGAGTGCTCCGTGTGTGTGAGTGTTCTCCTGCATCCAGAAAGCCATGGCTGCTTTTTAGCTTTTTTCGTTTTGTCATATTCAATTCAATTCAATCTATTTTTCTATTGCCACAAATCACAACAGTAGTTTTCTTGGAAGACTTCACAAGACTCGCTATAACACAGATCAGAGAATTAAACGGTTAAAAAAAAGGAAAGGCAAAAATAAAAAAAACACAGAGCCATTGGTCTATGAGGGGCAGATGACCAATGTTGATAAAGTCCTTCAAAATCCATACTTTTTGTTGAATGTCCTGGATCATCCCCACTGCCCTTAGACCCTTCTGCATCAGCAAGGAACGACTCTAAATTTAGTTCCGCTGCCACAAAAGGACGGGCTACAGATCCTGGACTCAGGCTGTAGAACGAGGACTGAAGCATGTGATCTGGTAATGTTGCAGAAATTGAGAATGAAAAGTAATCTGTCGTGCGATTTCATGATTGGCTGCTACGTCGTCACTTTGTTTTTGATTGTGTTTTTACTTTTTATTTATTTTGACGGTCCAAATTCATGAACACTTGTTAAAATAGTATAAATACACCAGATTATTATTTACTTCACTATTCTAAATACATCCCTGTGTCATACATAATGCATACCGGCATACAGTAACAGTATGTCTGCTTTGAATAACTAGAAAACTGGTGTTTTGCCATTTTTGCAAAATTTGTAACTTAATGCAAACACCCAACACAATTGTTTTATGGTCAAAATATCCACCGTTTTTCTTATCACTAAACGCTTCAATACTTCTCATTTGCTGGGCTTTTATGTCCACAGACACCTGACTGAATCATAGATTGAGCTTTCTCTTTCCACAGAGTCATGCTGGTGACTCCAGGGACTCCATGACTGTTGTTTAAAGGCCGTTTGAGTAATCCTCCTCCTCAGCTCAAAATACTCTGCTTCCCTGCAGGTTGTCATCGGGTGTGGATCCAGGAAGTGTTTTTATATGTCTGTCTCAATTTTATCAGGTCGGAGCTTAAATTGGCTTCAATGGCCTGTGTTCCTGTCATTTATTTGTACATGTTTTAATACAGGGAGTTAATAAGGTAGATTCTGTGCATTTAGTGTTCCCCTCTCTGCCACTCTTCAGTCCTGCGCTGCACAGCCTCAGTCCTCGTTCTACAGCCTGAGTCCTGGATCCATTGCCTGTCCGTCCTTGTGGATCCGTCTCTTTATTTGAGCATCGTAGAGGTTTCTAACTGTTTTTGGTTTGTTTTTTGAGTGGTGCTTTGCCATTTATGATCCGGGACATTTATGGACAGAGGTCATCCTGTTCCCTATGGACCAATGGCTCCTATGTGTTTGTTATTGTTGTATTTCCTGACTTCAACTGCTTGAATATTTGATCAGTTGTTGAAGAATCATCAACTATTTTAAGTCCTCCGAGACGACTGCTGTTGTGATTTAGGGCTAGATAAAAAATATGTGATTGAAATGAGTTACACTTACTACCCAGCAGAAACACCTTTCAAACACAGCACATGGATGTTTGAAAGACCTGCACGAAAGACTTGAACACTTGAAACATATCTGACCCATTTTTGTCTAAACGAAAGCACTCGGAGTCAACAGAGATAGGGCACAGACAATGCAGAAGCCGCTGCGCCGATGTCCGAGCCTTATTTAACTGCTGTCATGCATCTTTGATAAGCTCCGGTGGGACCACTAAGAGCCGGAACGCAGACAACAGCCATTTTACTCCCATTTCACAGCAGAATGCTCCCACATCGCACCCACGCGGCCGCTGTGCTTAAGAGGAGCCGACACGAGCGTCCGCGGAGCACAGAAGACGCCACTTGTTATTCATCACCTTTCATATGTACGAGCAAGAACCTACCGGCATTGTTCAGATCGAATTATACAGACAAAGGTTTTTATCCACTTAAAGTTGTGTTTTACATGAAAGACCCCTGAAGCCAGTGCAACGTTCAAGTCTGGGTATGGGGAGAGATAATGTAACCTGTGTCACATAATAATACACTAAAGTAAGAAGTAACGGGTGAGCTGATTCACTACAGTTTGGCAAAAACAGGAGGCTGAGTTTATGTGAGTCATTATGCATGCTCAACACTATGGAGAAATTAAACAAACATTAATAATGTTAATAATCCATAATCAATTATATTCTATTGTTATTAGTGTCACTGTTCTAATAATGTTTACACACATTTGTGCAAACGGTTAGTGTTGTGTTGTACATAAAAACATATAATTAATACAACATGCACTAACCATCTTGATAAATGAAAGTGTTTTGCTTTACTGTGTATTAGAATACATTTTCAATTCAATAAGTTTTATGTCTGTGATGGAGCAGGGATGAGGGGGTCAGCTCTTTGCCGAGTCTGGGGCCAGAGACAGGGAAGGACTGGTCCCTGTGGGTTTAAGTCTGGCCCTGGGGACTTCAGCAAGAGCTGGATTTTGGACTGAAGAACCCTTCTTGGGTTTCGCATGCACAGCGGCTCAGAAAGATAAAAAGGCACACGGCTGTTCAGCCTGAGCTTTAAAACTTAGAGTGAAATAAAAAAAATCTATTGAAAATATTGGAAGCCAGAGTAAAGGACTGGGGTGAGGTGCTCTTGTTGGAAAGCGAGTAAATCAGTTGGAGGCGGCTGATGATCGACTGCGAAGCACCGACATAAAGGCCATTACATTCATCTATCCTCAGATTAAAGCACGGATATTTGCTCAAAATGTATTTGAATAAAGATTAAAACTTGCATTATTTACAACCAAATATTTGATACGTTATTCTATGTGTATTTGGTCATATTTGCTTCTGAAAATCAAACTATTGAAAGCTGAAATTCCTAAATGTTGTAAGTCCTGACAGAAAATCCTGAAGGTGGTCCTCTTTTTTTCACTGTTCTCTCTGTAAAAGCTAATCTAAAGATGGGACAGCGGCCACAAACACATGAAAACTGACCAAGAGCTGTTTTGGAAATTATTACTCAGTTCCATTTGTTGTGGTCTGGGCAGTAGGTACCCCCGCCTTAACATAACCCTTCAATCTTCACAGTCATGAAATGTGTCAAATCTTTAGGAGTTCATTAGTCGGAAAACGGCATAACATTACAGGAATATGTCACTTGTCAAAACAAACATCTGCACCTCACATCTCTTTGAAGTCTGCCATTTAATTGGACGTGAAACACCAACAGTCCCGCGGTCTCCGGACACACAGACACACCGGGTGGTTGCGATGGCGACGGTGCCACGGGGGGTCCGCACACCAGCTGAGATCAGAGAGACAAAGTGGGCGTTGTCATTTAAGATCAATATGGACGCCGCGTGAACCCGCACCGGCCCTCCCCTGCCATCCCGCCTCGTCAGGGGAAATGGGGCTAATGCTAATTCACAGTGCTGCTCCAGGAGGTCTTAATGACTGTCTGATCACTCACGCTGATACGGGCTAACGAGGGAGCGCCGATAGTTCACCCTGATCTTTTCTGTAAGTCTACGTCGCTGCTTGAAATCCACCGACATTTGCGTTTTCTTGTTTGGTGCAGAGTTGGAAGAGGAAGATACAGATATATTTGGGTTTGTGTTTTGTTTGGGAGTTTTTCAAAGGTTGTATGTGGGCTTGGATGAAACATACTTTATTCATAGGCTGTGTGTAGATGGAAGGCAGTGTTTCAGATCTATGCCGCTAAAATCTGGAGTTTTCCTAAAAATGTGAGACAGGTTTCTTCTCTGACAATGTTCAAATCCAGGTTAAAGATGGCTCTGTTCTGCCCGTGCATACATTTTTAAGGAATTCATCTCTACTCTTTTTAATCCATTGTTGTTATTATCTTAATTCCTTGTGTGATTTCAATGTTTTAAATTACCTTTGTGATTTTAATTGTATTTTTAGTGTCTCTGTTTTATGTGATTTGTTCCTTGTGTGATGTGGACTGTGAAGCGCTTTGTGTTATCTCTACAAAACAGATCGATTGATGGATTGACAATGCTAACCTGCTATCTCAGTGAACCCAAATAAACTTTAGCTCTGTCACTGTCTGTGTCACACTCACAATTTTGGGATAAAAAAATCTATGGTTTTAACGCTACATATGATCCTGGTAATTTGATAATGTCTTTCTAAAAACAGATATGAGCCTCGATACAGTATGTAACAGATCAGTTCCACTCCCAATTGGCTCTTTGGTTGCTAGGTCGTTGCTACATACTGTATTTTAGAAATGACTCATGATTTATTGCTGTATTGACTGGCAAATCAAAATTGCAGACAAAAATAGAACAAGGTTTATTAAAAAAACGTACAGAGGTAACTGGAATGGATGGGCAGGACTGGAGGCTGAGGCAGGGCAAAAACAGAAGGAAGGCAGAATCCGGACCAAAACGATTCTGAGTCAATGAGGGAAAAAAAAGCACATCTAAAGTTCAAGGAATAAGCCATGGAGTAATACTGTGAACGTTTACTGACGGTCTGGCACATGGTGAAGGGTGAACCGGGTTTTTAAACTGTAGCGATGAAGCTGATGAGGATGATGGGCTGCAGGTACAGTATAAGAGGCTGAACCAGGGGCAGGACCAGGTGCAGACTCTCCGCCCAGCTCCAGGGACACAGCTCCAGGGACACAGAGAGGATACAACATTGTTGTATTCCTCATGTGTTCTAATAGTATCATTTTGTAATCCGGTATTGGAAAATTGACAATTCTGTGACACACCACAAGAGGACTGCTGTTGTGAATTTGGATCATACAAAAATAAAGAATTGGAACTGATTTGACTGATTGTCTTTTTGTTCAGGGATATTGTTCAGGCAATTTTGCACTTTGATTTCCACTTTGTCATCATTTAATCAACAGGATTTGTTTATTTCATGTAATTCCAGAAAAAAGGCGAAATATTTTCATTTAAAACAGAATCTGAATCTTAAACTATACAAATTAGATTTGCTATTTTAAAGTTAAAGCGGTTACTCTTAATGACAAATACAATAGACATGATGATCAAAATAGTTATGGTTAAGATTTTAAAGTTGGTTTACCAGTTTGTTAGTGCCAAGACAAGCTTTTATACAAAAATTCACAAACGAAAACATAGCACCACACTTTTATTTAAATGACAGCAGACATAAAATCAAGTAAATTTGTAAATGTGAGTGCACTTTATTTTCTCCCTGTAGGGAACTTCGTCCTCTGCGTTTGACCCATCCTGCAAATGCCACTAGGTCCTTTGTCGGAGAGTACCAGAGCTGGAGAATTTACCTAGTCTGCATGTTTTTAGTGGTAGGGCAAACCGGAGCACTCAGAGGAAACCTTTGCAGACTCTCATCCAAACTCCACTCAAAAAGACTCTGTTTCAACTGGGATCTGAACCCAGGACCTTCTTTCCGAGAAAAAAGCGTGCTATCCACTCAGCCATTGTGCAAAGCAGTCATACACAACACACAAAGTTTGTACCATTTCAAGCTAAACTCCAGCAGGTGGGTTGCTATATTAATCCTTCCTCAAGAGCTGCAAACATGTGTCGCAAGCAGGAAGATGCTGGCAACGAAGGGTGGATTGTAGTTAAAATTCCATTCAGATGTATCTTTGTACATAGCCCTAAATCACAATATTAACAGCCTCTGAGCTCTTTACGAAGTTGTCGATTTGCCTACACAGATCAGAGAATCAAACACGGGAAAAGCAATGATAAAAAACACGTGGGCCACAAGGGGCAGACGACCAATGTCCATAAATGTTGATAAATAAGTAAAAAAATGTCCTGGATCACCAATGGATAGGAGCTCATACTGTCCCTTTAAGCCTCTCGACATGTTTTAAAATGCGCTCTTAAATCAGCTTTTCTTCAACACAGTCCTTTTTCGGGTCTTTTTACTTCACCGCAGCTCGCAATGAATCCACCCGGGTCGGTGCGCTGTGACTTATACAAGAACAGTATCTTATGAACGATAAAAACGATAAGAAAACCCATTAGTTAAAACTCAGCGAGGCGTGAGCGCGTCACTGCGATGGCTTCTATAAATCCCTACCTCCGCCATTTCATCTTTCCCACCTGCATAAATAAAAAAATCTCCCTGTTACACTCCGAAGCAGCGTGATTAATAAGAATTACACGGCGAGCGCATGCGGTGGCGTCATAAATCGACAACATTAGCCCCCAAAACATCATTCCAGAAAAACTACTCGCAAGAAAGGAGATTTATACCAACATTTAGCGGCAGACACCTTTATATTCGAACGCAGTAAACAGGAGAATGGCTTTTGTGCTCTCCTGTCTCGTTTGGCTAGGTCCTTTAGCGTTAGCATTTTTTACAACGCAAACAAACCCGTCATGCTAGTGCCTGGTTTCTCAGAGCCAAAAAACATCAACTTCATAATGGTTATTCTTATTACCGCAATAAGTATAAGTGCGCTGATGTAGTTTACATAAAAAGAGAAGGATAGTGTATCTGGGTGAATAGAGCAGAACATTTATGGCGATTTAAAGAGAGACATTTGCTAAATAGCTAAACAAAAAGGCTGTATCATGCCGGTGCCTGGATAGTATAACCGGGCTGCATTCAAATTCACAACAAAAAAACCTTACACTATCCTTTCCTGTCCTTTGAAATTGACCTTGTATGTGACTGCGTAGCTTATGAGTTGGTCCAGTGGAATTTAAGACCTGTTTAAAGGGACATTAGTTTATATTTTTGCATTTTTGACCTTGCAGCAGCAGCATACAGCAGCAGCACAATCTCTCAACAGTTGTAAAGCGCTTCGGGTGACCTTTGTCTGTGAAATGCGCTGTATATATGAAAATTACTTACTTATGGTTGTCTACGGCAGTGTTCCCCAAACTTTTGGAGCTGTGGCACACCACCAGCTGAAACTGAACTAGTGTAAGAATTATGTTATTTTAGGCTTGTTGATGCAATGATGTATTGTGATTGGGTGGAAGGTGTCATGTGACAGTGAAGTGACAGGGGAAGAGAGAAAATAGAAAGAAAGTAAAGGATTTTTCAATAAAGTGACTGCTGTTTCCATTTACATTGTAGGTTTTCTGATTGCGGGGCTCCATCAGCAGAAAAATCTAATTCTAAAACACTTGATCCTACATCATTCTACAGACAAGCTGTTTTCTTTAAACAAAGTACTTTTATAATCTTGCACTTGTATTGACACTATTTTTTTAATTGATTTCACGGTGACAATTGTTCTCCTGCACTTCTTAGTTTGTTTTGTTTCTGTACTTTTGACCATATTTTAGAATATATTTTTGTCTTGTGCACACCGGGGGTTTTACTGCAAATGGCAAATAAAATGAATCTGAATCTGAGACCACTGTGATGGAACGTAAAGGCGACATGCTGGCCACTCTTACATCCACTGGGCTACTTTAAGGTCAAATATGCCAAAATATAAACTTTTTGCAGTTGAATAATGGCCCTTTAAGACAAGGTTATTATACAAGCAGAAGGAAGGGCAAGGCAAACGGTTTTGATTCCTTTTTCCAGCTTTGGTCTAAACTTTGGACGAAAATCACTGGATAATCAGGGAATAAGGACAGTGATGATCGAGGACATTTATTGACAGACATTGGTCCTTCTGTGATTTTTATTCTATTGATGCATTTATTGTGTTTAATGGTCTGATGCTGGATTAAGATTGTTGGATTAACAGTGGGGAATTGTTAGTGTTGGTTAAGTCCTCTGATGCCTACAAATGTATTTCAGTTTCAAAATGATACATATTTTAGATTTCCTGAATATGTATGATGTGAAGTAGTTGAATATAGTATCACCCCTTGGCATAATAATAATAATAACTAGAAACTTGCAATGGCTGAAGCCATTGCGATTGACTGCGGAACAGATCTAATGTGGAAATCTGCTAAAAAAAATCCTTGAAATCCTTTAAAAGGCCTTGAAACTGTTAAAATACTTGATAGATATTTGAAACTCCTGAAGTCCTTGAAATTGTTGAAACCTTTAAACTCCTGAAATCCTTGAAACTGTTGAAACATTGAAACTCCTGAAATCCTTGAAACTTTTTTAAACCTGGAAACTGTTGAAAGTGTGGAAACTCCTGAAATCCTTGAACCTCCTGATATCCTTGAAACTGGTTAAATTCTTAAACAGTTGAAATCCTTGAAACTACTGAATGTATTGAAAGTGTCCTGAAACTGAAAAATCCCCTCACCGCTGAAACAATTTGGTTCCTGTAACTAAGGAAACCTGGTCTGTGGTCTTATCTGGTGGTGGTCTGAGTCTTCGTTTGGGTCTTGGTCTGGTGGTATAATGCAACCTATTAGGTTGCATTATACTGGTTTACATGGAAAAATCCGTAATAGGTTGCATTATACTGGTTTACATGGAAAAATCCCTATTAAGTTGCATTATACTGGTTTACATGGAAAAATCTCTATTAAGTTGCATTATACTGGTTTACATGGAAAAATCCCTATTAGGTTGCATTATACTGGTTTACATGTACAAATCCCTATTAAGTTGCTTTATACTGGTTTACATGTAAAAACCCCTATTAGGTTACATTATAGTGGTTTACATGTAAAAATCCTTATTAAGTTGCATTATACTGGTTTACATGTAAAAACCCCTATTAAGTTCCATTATACTGGTTTACATGTAAAAACCCCTATAAAGTTCCATTATACTGGTTTACATGTAAAAACCCCATTAAGTTGCATTATACTGGTTTACATGGAAAAATCCCTATTAAGTTGCATTATACTGGTTTACATGGAAAAATCCCTATTAAGTTGCATAATACTGGTTTACATGGAAAAATCCCCATTAAGTTGCATTATACTGGTTTACATGGAAAAATCCCCATTAAGTTGCATTATACTGGTTTACATGGAAAAATCCCTATTAAGTTGCATTGTACTGGTTTACATGGAAAAAACCCTATTAAGTTGCATTATACTGGTTTACATGGAAAAAACCCTATTAAGTTGCATTATACTGGTTTACATGTAAAAACCCCTATTAAGTTGCATTATACTGGTTTACATGGAAAAATCCCCATTAAGTTGCATTATACTGGTTTACATGGAAAAATCCCTATTAAGTTGCATTATACTGGTTTACATGGAAAAATCCCTATTAAGTTGCATAATACTGGTTTACATGGAAAAATCCCCATTAAGTTGCATTATACTGGTTTACATGGAAAAATCCCCATTAAGTTGCATTATACTGGTTTACATGGAAAAATCCCTATTAAGTTGCATTGTACTGGTTTACATGGAAAAAACCCTATTAAGTTGCATTATACTGGTTTACATGGAAAAAACCCTATTAAGTTGCATTATACTGGTTTACATGTAAAAACCCCTATTAAGTTGCATTATACTGGTTTACATGGAAAAATCCCCATTAAGTTGCATTATACTGGTTTACATGGAAAAATCCCTATTAAGTTGCATTATACTGGTTTACATGGAAAAATCCCTATTAAGTTGCATAATACTGGTTTACATGGAAAAATCCCCATTAAGTTGCATTATACTGGTTTACATGGAAAAATCCCCATTAAGTTGCATTATACTGGTTTACATGGAAAAATCCCTATTAAGTTGCATTGTACTGGTTTACATGGAAAAATCCCTATTAAGTTGCATTATACTGGTTTACATGGAAAAAACCCTATTAATTTGCATTATACTGGTTTACATGTAAAAACCCCTATTAAGTTGCATTATACTGGTTTACATGGAAAAATCCCCATTAAGTTGCATTATACTGGTTTACATGAAAAAAAACCCTATTAAGTTGCATTATACTGGTTTACATGAAAAAACCCTATTAAGTTGCATTATACTGGTTTACATGGAAAAATCCCTATTAAGTTGCATTATACTGGTTTACATGGAAAAATCCCTATTAGGTTGCATAATTACACTGAAGTCCTTGAAACTGCTGAAGTCCTTGAAACTGCTGAAGTCCTTGAAACTGCTGAAGTCCTTGAAACTGCTGAAGTCCTTGAAACTGTTGAAGTCCTTGAAACTCTTGAAATCTTGAAACTGCTGAAATCCTTGAAACTGTTGAATCCTTGAAACTGTTGAATCATTGAAACTGTAGAAATGTCTGAAAGAGCTGAAGTCCTATTAAAATGCATGGGCCTATTAAAATGCATTGCAGAATACTCAATGCAGATTTTTGTCCGATTGCGGAAAAACCGGAAATCGCTGAAGTCCCAAAAGTAATAGCAATAATCTCCCAAACATGTGGAACGTTTTGATGTATAACTTGTGGAAATTGTTGAAAATGTGAAAGCTGTGAAACGTGTCAAAAAAAATGACGGAATAAAGAAATACAAAACCAATGGTTGACTGCGGAAGGTTCCGCAGTCAATCAATAATAATGCATAGGTTTTATATACAACTTTTTAGAAACTTCATATGTCATTAATCATTCACTCCATACACGGTGGCGATGTTGCCACAGCTGCCCTGGGGCACATCGGGGTGCCATCTGACCACCTGACTTGTTCTAGGCAATGTGGGTGAAGTGTCTTGCCTAAGGACACAACAACAGTTTGGCACTTTACAGCTGCCCCACTGTAGCACCTGATGTTCCCAGAGGTCTCCCATCACAGTACTAACCAGGCCCTGCCACATAACCACCGCCAGTGACATTTGCTTGAGGGAAATGGTTAAGCCATCGGTCAATCAAGAATTTAAATGAATGAATTACAATCAGGAATCAGGGGAATGAGCGATGGAGAGTTTGAATCTAATTCTTGCACTGGAAAGTTCCTCTCTCAAACCAATTTGTACTTGTTACAAAATGAATTGAAATGGTCTCTTGCCCTGTAAGATGTGGATGAGATGATCTGGGTCAGTATCAGCCGGAGAGACGCTGAGAGAGACCCAAATCTGAAAGTACTGATGTAATACAATATCTGAGTTTAATGTATTTGTACTTCATTAGTTCACCCGACCCAGCGGCGTGGAGCGTCAGATCCCAGAGACGTGCAGACTGTAGCGGAGGCAGAGGATTAATATTCTGAAGCAGGGCCGAGAGAAGGCGGCTCATTCGTCAGCGTCATCGCACACATGACAGAGCTTTTAGTCAAGTGCGCACGGGCAAGCGCTTCTCTGACGCTGTTCTGTTAAGTGCATCTAATTTTTATCTTTCGCTCCATCACTACGTCAAAACTCCTAAATAGTTAATTGCCGCAGTTAAGCACCACTCTCACTGCCGGGGCACTGTGGTTGGGTTTTGGAAGCCCGTTTATTAAAAATCATCAAATAAAAACACTGTCCTCACACTGTTGCAACTGTTACAAACAACAATAACTATTTCCTAACACTTCAATGATAATATAAGCAATAATAGTGACCCCTGGACACACACACACACACTCACACACACACACATACACCCCAAAATGCATTAAATCCCTCCTTACTTCCTTTTATTCCTTATCTGTATGAATTTCATGTAAATATTGATCTGTTTTGGTTCTGTACAATGCAATTTGTCACTTTCCTTCTTGATGCTTCCAATATAGATTTCACAAAAAAAAAAAAAACAGTTTTCCGTGTGTACTTACATAAAGCTGTCCAACACGAGTTCAGCTCCGCAGCGTGTCTGGGTCCGCCCTCTGGAGACGTCTGATTACAGGAGTACCATCCCAGTGCTACGCTAGAATTAACCAGAGCTTTTTGAACTCTGTGAAGCACTGTGTTTTTGCTATTTTTTTTGCTGAACTCTCAACATTGTAAAGCTCTTTGTGTGACCTTGGCCTGTAAAAAATGCGCTCTATAAGTAAATATTACTGACCGGCTTGTGACCCCAGCACCACTGTCCTGCTCTCTTGATTGGTCATTGCTCAACGTTTTGCCCATGTTTTTCTCTCCACCGGACGCCAGTTTTGGGTTAGCATGTTGTTTCTGCCTTATTTTTGTTAGACCTGGTCAAGCAAGTCCGGTGGTTTTATTTTTGCCTCTTTGGGTGCAGCTTGTTCGGTTTATTTACATCATAAGTTTTAGCGTTGGCATCAAATCCAGACTGTGTTTATTTTTGGCTGGCTCAACAGATCTACCTTAATCTTCCTCTGGACCACAGACTGTACATCAGAATTGGACACCATAGTGTTTGCCGAACGTAAAAGAAGCTGATTTGAACAATAGCTAGCTGGAGCCAATGTCCTTATATGGGCCTTTTCCCCCGGCATCGTTCAAGTTGTAAAAATAATAAGTTTAGAGTAGAAGTAATTATGGTCAAATGTGAACAAATGTGCATTCTTGTTCGGACGATTTCTGTGCATCACTATTTGACGCTTATTTTTCTACTTTTCCATCTGACAAAGCTGATCTAAAGCTGTGACAGAGGCCATGCGTGTGAAATATTGTGATCGAACTGTTTTGAAAGCAGGGAGCTGGTTTGAAATAGGTACCCCAGCTTTAAGTGACATCATATTCTGGCACGAAAATGAGCGTAGACCACCTCCTACTGGCTTCGTCCGCCCTCATCGCGCTCTCTATCAGACAATAACCAAACAAGCACGTTCTTCTCCTCCATTATCCCCCACAGAACTGGTGCTTTCCCAACACACACTATCTCCTCCGCTCTCCGCCTGGCTCCTCGGGGGCCCGAAAGCCGATAGCGGCGCGCACCCCTGGCCCCGACCCCGCCCGTCCCAGTCTAACCGCACACAAACGCCACTTCTCGGTGTCAAAACGGGACAACAACAGGAGCCGCGATCGGGTTACGCTGCAGCCGAAGAGCATAGGGCGCCATTGTCTGTGCGAGCGATGCGGATACGTGTAGGTGGATGTGAGTATTGTGAGAGGAGATGTCGCAGCTTGAGGTTAAACAGGCCGCACAATGAAAACACGTTTATTTAACGGGGTCACTTTGGTTGGATTTCAACGGTTTGACTCTTGGGGAAAAAAGATTCAGAGAGAATGAGCGAAGAACGTATGAGTTTGTGTGCTGTACGTAATGAAGCTTACGGACAATGTCTTGGTGAGAAAGGGCTTTTCACGTTGAGGTTTAAACTGTGACTTCCTGTTTCTTACGATGACAATAAAAACGACTTCTGGTTCTGATTATGATTCTGTAGAGAGAGCGAGAGAGCAGAATCACGGGATGTTTTGAATCATCTTATTGCTTTGAGTGATTGTGATGTACATTTGTGGATAATGACACCTCCACAATCAAATAATAAAGAGAAAATCCTCTTTCAATCAATCAATCTTCATTTGTAGAACGCTTTTCCACCATAAGATAACACAAAGCGCTTGAGTGTCCACATCACACAAGGCAAAAATAATCACATGAAACATAAATACCAAAATCACCATTAAAAACGCATTTGAAATTACTCAGGTAATTAAACACATTTAAGTCAATAAAACAATTAAACATTAAAATCACAAGACTCAAGTAATAAATAACAATGCCGTTTTTTAATATGTATTTTTTTTTCATTCCTACTATCAAAGTTGTTTCCTTATCAAACAGACCTATAGTAGTCTCAGGGGTGTCAGATTCAAAGGATGAATTTACATGACATTACGTTGTTCAACTATAACTAATTTTAGAAAGAATTAAGCGCTTGTTTTCTTGAGTTATCTTGTGGTAAAAGATGTCATTGAAGCCATTTTAATACATTTCCATCGGTGCAAGGTAATTTCAATAATAAATAAGTATAATCATCTGTTCCGGGACCACTGTAAAGGACACATTTGTTGCTCCTCATATTCTGCAAATGTGAAGAACTTCTGACATTAAAGCTGAGGTACCTGACTTTCAAACCTCAAAAACACAGAAATCCATTTAACTTTCTACCGTTAGTTTTCACATTTATAATTTATGGCAAAAGGTAAATACCCAAGTTTGAAAACATTCACCTGGTCCACTATGTTTTCAAGCTAACTAAAGTATTAGCCCAATTAGTTACAACAAGTCAAATGACCTTCTTTACAACACACATGCTTTAGACTCCACCATGTTAGATTTAGATCAAACTAATGGACTCTGGATTTAAGAGTGGTGCTCATTCTCCAATTCCATTTCTCATGTGTATCCAAGTACTTACAAACAATATTTCACATTCTAACACACGCCACAATATTTATTCTCTAGATGTGGTTATTGGGCCAGACAGACACAAACAAGGTGTTATATCTACTCAACTTAATATTGCACATTATACGGTTTACTTTTTGGATTTCCTTAGACATACCCCACAAACGCCCAATGGTGAGTGTTGATAGACTTGTCCAGAGTTTGGGAGCGGTTCTTTTGACGAGTGGGAGAGCGAGGTCACCACAGATCACGGTTTACTTTGCACATTTCTCTGGGATTAGGGGCCCGGCCTGATGGAGAACTGTACATGGGAGCCAACCTACGGGGCCGATGGATCACACGCCCACACTAACACTGGGATAAAGGGGGGAAGTGAATAATTAGAGGATTAAAAAACACCAAATGGACGGATGTCTCGATGGAGCAAGACAAGCTGCAGCTGTGGACGAAGAAATTCCAGCGTTTGCTTAAACGTGGACTGTTTAGGTTTGGGCGGGAAGGTCAGAGGCGTTGTTTTGTCCAGGAATAGCATGGAACTCGGCAGCCTTCGTAAGCAGGAGACGACTTACAAGACTATTTTGGCAACTGAAATACTGTTGTATCTCATATGAAAGACAGACAGTTTTTATTTTAAAATTCCTGATGAGTCAAAAGCATTTTCATGCCATAACTAGTTACAGTAATTGCTCTTAAACAAACTCTTCCCAAAAACCTCATTCGCACTGAGCAAAAATACTGTGAGCGACCTGTACCGGCATGTCTTTGGTGAGTTGTCTGGACATGCCAGTACTCCCCAGTACAAGTCCTTCTCAAAACATTAGCATGTTGTGATAAAGTTCATTATTTTCTGTAATGTACTGATAAACATTAGACTTTCATATATTTTAGATTTTCTACACACAACTGAAGTAGTTCAAGCCTTTATTATTTTAATATTGATGAATTTGGCAAAAAAAGTAAAGAAAAACAGAAAATCCCTATCTCAGAAAATTAGCATATCATGAAAAGGTACTCTAAACAAGCCATTAACCTAATCTTCTGAACCAACAAATTAACTCTAAACACTTGCAGAAGATTCCTGAGGCTTTTAAAAACTCCCGGCCTGGTTCATTACTCAAAACTGCAATCATGGGTAAGACTGCCTGACTGCTGTCCAGAAGGCAATCATTGACCCCCTCGACCAAGAGGGTAAGACACAGAAAGACATTTCTGAGCAAATAGGCTGTTCCCAGAGCTCTGTATCAAGGCACCTCAGTGGGAAGTCTGTGGGAAGGAAAAAGTGTAGCAGAAATCGCTGCACAACCCCAAGAGGTGACCGGACCTTGAGGAGAATGGTGGAGAAGAGTCGATTCCAGACCTTGTGGGACTTGCGGAAGCAGTGGACTGAGTCTGGAGCAGAAACATCCACAGCCATCGTGCACAGGCATGTGCAGGAAATGGGCTACAGAAACAACAACCCGAAACAGCGGCAGAAGCGCTGACCTGGGCTACAGAGAAGCAGCACTGGACTGTTGCTCAATGGTCCAAAGTACTTTTTTCGGATGAAATCAAGGTGCCAGAGTGTGGAGGAAGACTGGGGAGAAGGAAATGCCAAAATGCCTGAAGTCCAGTGTCAAGTACCCACAGTCAGTGATGGTCCGGGGTGTCATGTCAGCTGCTGGTGGTGGTCCACTGTGTTTTATCAAAGGGCGGGGTCAATGCAGGTGGCTATCAGGAGATTTTGGAGCACTTCATGCTTCCATCTGCTGAAAAGCTTTATGGAGATGAAGAATTCCTATTTCAGCACGACCTGGTACCTTATGGATTCATAAAAAACCTCCAGAACAGGCAACTCACAGTCCTATTTCAGAGCGTAGCACCTTGTTCAGAGCTCTCCTTTCTTTGACTGTGATGTCACCAAACCACACGGAACCAACGAGCAAACTTGTCCCTGTGGAGTTTTTTCATTTTCATTTTACGTACGCACACCTTAAACTATATTTTAACTTGTATTTTCTGGTGTTGGTGAAAGGCACTGAACCAATAAAACATACTTACTGACGCAGATCGGAGTTGTATGTAAACATCGGTGGATTTGTATTTTCAGTCATGTAACCTCAATCTAAAAAGAGAAACACAGAACTTTAAGGTTTTGGGTATGTGGAAGGTCACTTCCTGCTGGACACAAATATTCTGTGGGATTGTCAGTGATTCACATGGACCCTGGGGAGGAACCAAAACGGACCATTTCCCAGAAGACACTGCAGTAGAAGACAGTTTCACTTTGCTGCACACTTTAACTTGCAGACAGATTTGGGCTTTACTTGGACACATAAGTATTCTATGTTACCCCTCCATTTCTGTTTTTTGACAATTTTGTGGTTCATTTTTTACAAGTCAAGTCCAATCCAAGGGTGCATGTGTTCTTCGTTATTATATTTGACCTACAGGGAATTGCTTTGTGTATAATTGTCTGGATATACTGTCTCATGACGATTTTACAGAATGAGTATGGGTGAAGATTCATTCAGATGCTTCCAAAGTTTTTTTTGCACTGAGATGCCATTCTTGAAGATTTTACCACATTTCCAAGCCATATGTAAGTGAACAGATTGTTTGTAGTTCTCCCAAGTCTTTTGGCTCATTCCAGTTTTGTATGGTAAAAAAAAACAAAAATCGTAACATAAGTACATAAAGTAGCATGAGCATTGAATAATTACTCAAAATCAAATTGAAATACTGTATTTATGTTTGCTTTATTTATCAATTGTTGGAAGCTGATTGGATTCCCTATATTTCACTTTTTTTTTTTTACCACAGCAGTTATTCTAATCATACCATTAGACTGATTATGTACATGTGGTTTACTATTGTGTTAATAGTATCAATTCTACCCCATTTTTTTAAACCAAATTTGACTAAGAGAGTTTCCCTATTCACTGAAGAAGGAAACTTTTTGAAGTTTTGCATATAGTGTCCTTTTGTTTCATTTAATTTATTCATATGTTATGTTATTTGAATGGTAATTGTATAGCTATGTGGTCTTTTGTTCTTTTCAATGTAATCTATGTTTTATATTACCAATGGACTGTATTGTATCATGTCCTTAACTTTTTAAATGTTCACTCAAATAACCAATAATTTCCTTTTGTTTTATTCAACATGTTTTTTTCAATTACAGGCCTTTACCAAATGGTTGAGATGCAGTTTGACGGTAAAAGTGCTTAAAACAAAGTGATAAAGATGCAACAGTGAGGTAGATTTCAGTTCCAAGTTACTCACCAAATGGTTGGGGAAAGTGTTAATAAAAGATTAACAATAAAAAATAAAAAAACCAGGTTATTTAAATATATACAATCCACGACTTTAAATTCAATTAAACTAGAAAGATAGGGTTTTTGATTATACATACAAGCACAACTATTCACCCCGAACTTGGCCCCACCTCCAATAACACAGCCGGGCTCTGGTGGTTGCCCTCGCCGACTGCTTCCTCCTTCGTCTCTTGGACCACTGCAGTCTATATATTTTCTTAGCATCCATTACTCCATCATTACTCTGCTCGGCGCACTTTTATCTAAACGTTTCCATCTCTGCTCCATCCGTCTATGTCCTCCTCTAACGTCCTCCACACGTTTGGGGTTTATTTTCTCCTGTCTTCGCTCCGTAATGGGCCGTCTGCGCTTCCCGGGGCGACACCAAACGGACGGGAACTGGAGCGGTGTGTGACGGCCCCCGGTGACCCTCTGTCTCTGCGGGGTGTGGGGAATCTGGTTCACTCTGGGTAAAAAGCAGCAATGTAATATCGTCGCCAGATTCAGTCACTCAGAATTCTGGTGATGAATTTGGACCCTTAAACATGATACTTAAAAGGACCAGTATGTAAAAATTTGGCCAAAAGTGGTACTGCAATCTCTCCCCCTCTCCCTGACTCAGGTTGCCAGATATGCAGACTAACCCAGCTGGGACCATAATATCTGAATAGACAAGAGATTTGTCAACATCAAATATTTAACGCCTTTTTCACAAAGGCCCCAATAAAAATCCTAGTTTTATTCCTTGTTTTTTTGTTAATGATTTGAGAATCATAACAGGACATTTTTTAGGTCTGCGGCCACATGTTACTTTACCAGTGAGATTAGCTTGATGCTGTGAGTTCTGGCAACCCGGATCATGGACTTTCTGATTGGTAAAACAGTGGAGGGCTGGACATTGAAATGAAAACAATAACAAGATTTAGGAGCTGTAAAACTAAATTTTGAAATTCGAAAACCTCGGCTGAACTACTGTTATCGGTTAAAGAAGTATTTTTAAAAAAGCATAGCGTATTAATGCCTTTTTACATATTAGGGGCATTCAATGGTGACTTGAAATGACTTGACATGAAAATCTTACATATTGCTACTTTAAATCCGACAATGCATTAAATATGATAAACTATAGAATTGTTCCAAAGAAATATAACAGGAAGTAGACTAATATTGTAGAGGCAGAAGTAGAGCTGTAGAGCCATTTTCCATAAGTGGAAAATCCCAATATAAAATGAAATAAATATGAATCCTTATAACTATGTGTATGTACAAGAATGATGACTACACATCACTCACAACAGTAATCGTTAGTTTGTCTTAATTCGATAGCATCATTCTTGCGCAGATGGAGACAGCTTTCACATTCACAGCGGAGGGAGAAGCGAACGTACTGTAAACGACTGCAGAAAGTGAAAGGTTACACAGGATATAGAATGTCATAAGTTCAAGAAATCTTAACAAAACCCTGAGTTAGCCTTCGATTTCTGGAAGTGGTGGAAGAGGAGGTGAAAGTGGGGTTTTGAGTTGAGGCCGTTGCATTTTTTGAACCACAGGCCCCAGAGTGGACCTGCACTGTGCCTGCCCGCTGATATTAATGGCTCTGGAGTGAGTTGCCGATCAATGTGTTGCTTTCTGCTTTAGTTAATTCAATCAATAGACACGCTCACTTTTCCATTTCAGCACTGGAGCTCATCAGGCAGCCTCGTACTGTACACTTAAAGAGGGCGACCTGTTTGCTTATAAACCCATTATACAGAAGCGTAGAGCAGCCCGGGGGGGAAAATCATGATCTAAGTTTGCAAAGGATCGCAACAACTTATTTTTCGTTCCCGGCGTAGCAGATGTAAAGAATGTAATTACAAATGAGTTTGAGCTTAGAGCCAGAAATATTGATTTACTTTGGGGGCCTTATTTCAGAGATAATAATAATAATGCATTGGATTTACAAAGTGCTTTTTTGGACGCTTCACATGTCATTATTATTTTACTATAATGGTGATATACTACGAGCCACAGCTGCCCTGGGGCACACTGGCAGAAGAGGGGCAAACTGTATGTGCCGTCGGCCCCTCTGACCACCACCAGCCATTCACACCCACCAGACTCATTCTAATGTGGGAGAAGTGAAAGACAAAGCGACAGTTTCACAGTACTAACCAGGCCCCGCCCTGCTTAGCTTCAGAGGTCTGAGGAGGTATGGCTTTCACGTGCAGGTAATGAATGACCAAAGACTGTACATTTGTATAAGTGGACTGGCCGAGAACTGATGACAGCTAACTTGAACCGACTGTTTAAGAGGGAATGGGTCTGTCCCCATTCAAGCTACTCGCTAGTTTAAGCTCAAAATGGTGAGTGTGACACAAACGGTTTCTCAGCTAGAGGAGTTTACTTTTTATGTAAATTAATAGGAGGCAGGGCAAGAAGGAGCTCAACTTTGTCTAAAAGCACTTCCCATCTTGGGCTCACCTTTTTCCTGGCTCCGAAGAAAGGGGAGCTATCGTACATGTTTTTAGTGTTGGTGGAACCCAGAGCACCTAGAGGAAACCTACGCAGACCCAGGGAGAACGTGCAACCTTTCCTCAGAAGGAGGTGGAATTGAACCTTATTGCTGCTAACCACGCCACCATCCTGCTGACTAAATGAAAGTAGCCAATTGAACTAGCAGGTTATCTTTGTTAATCTATTTACAGTTTATGATAAGATACACTATTTTCAAATTATAATAACAACAAAAACTACTCGAATGACCCAGTTGGGGATGGAGGCTTCTGATTAGGGTCTGTTCCCCTTTAATGTCTCTGACTGGTCTGATGGTAAAACTGTTTGTAAAAGTGCCTTTCAATTCCTGGGCTGCCTTGCATGAACTTCAGATTATAGATTTCCGAGAGCAGCTCAATATGTTTACATTTGAAAATAGAAAACCTTGAAGGATGATCCTTGAGGGAACAATGTTGTAGCATGGTTATAAAATAATGCAGGTTTTCCTATTGTGACATTACCTCAGCAGGAGGATGGCAGTTTGAAGGCTTTGCTCTGAGCCTTGATGGTCCTTGATGGTCCTTGATGGTCCTTGATGGTCGCTCATGTTTACTGGGAGTGACGTGGCCGGCAGCATTGGAAGCATTCTGACCATACTCTGCTTTATATTCATATATTCTTAACCTTGGTTCTATATTATGAATCCAACAGTAAATCTCACAACGTTATCCGTGTAGAAATTGTTCCCTGAAGGCAATGACAAAACGTTTCACATAATTTACTTAATGTAAAAACAGGGAAGAAAATAAATGACGTCTTCAATCAATGTTCATCAGTTTTGCATTTTAGAGAATTGACGTAAGAAAATGTACACATGTATTTTAATTTAGTATATGATAACAATAATGATAATACATCAATATGTTTCAAAGACAATTTTTACAAAGTGATGCAGAGTCAGCATAAAACAATACAAGTTAATGAAAAACATTCACAATAATATGAAATCAAAGAATACAAAAAAAAAAATACGGGAGAAGAAAGCTGATGGACGGAACACAACGAGAAAGACAAAACAAAAACATGTGGAAAAGTAAAATACATGTGAAGATTGCAACTGAACGACCCGGCTAGGAGTGAAGGAACTAATAATTAAAATGGTAGCTATTATCATAATTTATTTAAGTGACAAAGCAGGTATTATGGAGATCAAAATTGGTATTTACAAACAGTAAATATTTTTCCTATGTAAGCAAGTCACTAAACTAAAGGCACAAGACAGAACTCAGACACAAACTGTGACAAACTGGATTTCATTGACTCCAGCTGCCCCGAGTTGCGGAAGATTCGCAGGTTATATGGGCGGGTCCTCCAGGTGAACGCACAGGGTTGGAGGACTGCCTCCGATGGAGGATGCACCGAGGCATCGCAGTCAATCAGTGAAGTCTTAAAATCAATTCTAGTCAGTGAGTGATGCTAAAACAGGGGTGATGTGCTCCCTTCAGTTACATCTAGAAGGAAGCTGATTTTATTATTGATTCAAACCTTTTGTTTAGACACTCCTGGTAAGTTTAAATGCAGGAAATTGTACCGTAATATTTGCACGTCATAGCAAAGAATCCTCATTAAATATCACAAAATTTGTTTTTTGAGATGCAAATTATCAACGTTTATTGTTCTGTCTAATGGAAGCTATTTGAAAAACAACCAATTAAAATATACAGATTTCAAAGATAGCTTCCTTGTTTGTTTGTGGTTTAAATGCACATATTGAACCTTAAATCAGACATAAAGTACGTTTTTTGAGCACAATTTAAACTATGTTCTCATTTGTTGCGTGGATCTTGCATTGAAATACTGCAACAATTAACTTTTCTCATCCAAGCAGTGAAATACAGCTTATCAAACCTGACTTTCTGCTGCACACGTGAATGGAGGTTGGAACATGAGGACAGGTGCCATATTTCCAATAGTGACACGGAGCCTCAGCCTGTAGCGTGGAAAATCCCCTTCTGCATTCACACTTCTGCACCTCTGTCTCACACAATCCAAACACTCCACGTTATCAATGGTTACAGTACAGCCTTTCATAAAACATCATAAAACACTTAATTGTGCTATTAAATGTGTTCCAAAGTATTGGGTTGTGGCATTAGACTATAGACAAAAGTACTAAGTATTTTATAGCCTGATAGTAACTGTTTGTGTCACACTCACTGAGTCAGAGGACTTTTCAAAAAGTCAGGGGACATTTCAATGTAAATCATTAGAGAGAAGACCCTTGGGAAGACCCAGGACCCGCTGGAGGGACCATGTCTCCCAGCTGGCCTAGGAACGCCTCGGGGTCCCCCCAGATGAGCTGGAGGAAGTGTGTGTGGATAGGGAAGTCTGGGTGTCCCTGCTAAGACTGCTTCAACCCACGACCCGGCGACGGATGAAGTGGAAAAAAATTAATGGATGGATGATGTCCGGGAAATGCTCGGTGTGCCGATACCCATACAGTATATGGGCCGGTCTGCCTGTCTAACCCAAAAATGAAAATTGAAATGTGTAAATCCATTGAGAAATGTTTGAGGGGTGAGACCAAGTGCCGCATGTGACCACGGGGCACTTGCTGTTTTAAGTACTCAAACAGGAATCTGCATCCTAGTACTGCTTAATTACCTGACGTTAATCAAGCAGTACTTGGTTTCTTTACTCTTTTTGTGTTTTTAAAAGAACCTACTAAGCCTTAAGACAAAATGAACTTTTTACATTTAATAGGAGCAAGAGCAAGTTAAAACTTAAATCATGAGCGACTGGTTATTGAGCACGCTCTCTTCGATCCTGGTGTGTATATTGAGATATTGTGTTTGCAAATGCAGATATGAGCGATTACAACAGACCAATCTTAAGCCTTCTGTCTCCAAATCAGGGTTTAGCAGCGAGTACAAGTACAAGAGCCGATAGAACAGCGCCACTCCTGACTGGCTCTTGGTAACTCGGTCGTTACTACAAACAGAATTTGCATACATTTAGCTCTCTATTCCCGCTCAAATTGCCTAATCAAGCTAGGTCTTATCTGCCTTTTCCGCATTAAGGCTAATACCATAGGTGATTTCAGCACTCAGTCAATCCGTTCCACATACACAGTGTACGACGGGGATAATAACAGATTTTTTAATTAAATGTTAAGACATTTCATGAAGATTTTTGTATGCATGCCTTTACCTTTTTCATATTGTTTGCACCTTGAGCCAAAGCAAATGACTAGTTTTTGACTTCCAATAATTGTGATACTTATTCTGATATTACTATACCAAACTGACCGTACACTGCCCTTTAGACTCCCTCCAACTGAAACTTGAAGTCCTATGAATCAGGCGTAGACGTGTTTGCACAGTAGACTCACAAATGCTTAGATCTCAGCACATTCATTTAATAGCTCATACATTTCATATTGCAGATAAGCGGCTGCCACATCCACTCTCCCAAAGCACTGACGTTCACGTATCTAAATTAACTGTTACATTTCTGTTGGATCTGTATCTGCTCTCCCCACTCTGCGGAACATGTAAACACGTGTACATTCTGGCAGCGCAGACGGCAAGTGACACGTCTACAGAGGATTGGGTTTCTCTGCTGCGGGCGAAAGTGCCGCTTATTGACGAGTTTCTGCATCTTCAGCATTTCCAATTGGTGTATTTGTGTTTTGTTATATGCATTTTTCTTCTGAGTTATAACACTAGAACATACAGAGCAATTTAAAGGATTTTTGTTTTGTATGTGTGATTACCATACACTGTAAATTTAAAACTGACATGCCTATCTCCGCTGTTGAAAATATGTGCCACCACTTTTGCATTATATGGGGCTTTTCAAAATGGCAGCGGGGCAGGAAAATGTGAAAAAACCATAGACTGTAAATATTAACGGACGTAGTCACGATTATCTCTGCCGTTCTAACTAATGTGCCACAACTTCCGCGGTCTATGGGCAGTTTCAAAATGGCCGCGGGGGCTGGAAAATGTGAAATAACGCATCTGCGCATGCGTCAGCCGGGACGAGCTCAATTCATTTGAACGAGTGCCTTCAAAAAATCACAGCGACTAAACTAGACTGGTCCAAAAAAAATCACTCCCCTCAGCATTGACACACATGTGGAACGGAGCTTTGTGCCAAGAGCCAACTTTTGGACCATCCTGTAAAGACGTTTTCGAGAGGTCAGCTAATGCCATATGTTAGCATTGAATAATTCTTATTCCGGGTCCACCCCCATCGGCCCGGGGTGGTATTGCAAGCATGTCAGCGCACGTCATTTTGGCCAGTGGGGGACCCGCCCCTCTGGAAAAAACGCATTTGCGCATGTGTCAGCCTGCACAAGCCCCTTTCATCTATCCAGTGCATTCTAAAGTCCAACTAGACTGGTCCAAAAAAAAACCAAAAAACTCCCCTCAGCATTGACACACGTTCGGACTGTAGCGTTGGGCCAAGAGCCGACTTTTGGACCCATTACCGAGAGAAAAGAAGGCGGCATACAATAGCATTTAGATAATTCTTATTCCGGGTCCACCCCCACCAACTAGGAGTGAGATTGCAAGCATTTCAGCGCACCTGCTCAGGCTTCAGTTTTGTTATGTACCTGTATTTAAGAAAAAAAACGTATGAATTTGGTATATTTTAATTGTGAAATTGTGAAAAATGGAAACTGTTTATTGGGATGTTGCCAGAATTCCATTGATTTGAACGGGTGCCGACAAAATGGCTGCTCTGGCAGTTCTAGTAGTTTCAGAATTCTGGGAGTCCTTTTGTTAATGTGTCTGTGGAAGTATTACAGAAGTAATGAGAGGAGCAGAATACCAAGCTTGTGCAGCAAAGACATTCTCACAGGTTACAAGGAACTTATTGAGTCAAGGAGTCCGGAATTACTTTCTTACCAAATTGGCAAAAAAAAATAAAAAAATACATGAGATAAAATGGAGTTTAAAATGGACAGAAACACCTTGGAATGTAAAAAGAAGGAAAATAACCTTTGCGTATTTTAAACTTAAATTTAATGATTCATTTTCTCCCTTCAAGCGGATTTTGGGGAAAAGACATTCAAATACTTTTTTAAGATAGTAATGATTAATCTCTTGTGAAAACCAAATACGATTTGACAAAGCACAAATCATAGCACAGATATTTTGGCACATATGAAGACAAAACATGAAATGATATGCAAACCCCTGAAAGTGAGAATATGACATGTTTCAATTGGAAAGAGGGAATTTCTCCGTAAACGTGAGTCTCTGCTTCGGTGTCGGGTTTCCTCCAGTTCCCAGAGAGTTGTTAAAAAGGCTCCAGGCTCGAGGTTTTATATTGTGGTGGATATGTTGAACAAAAGACGTTTTTCACGAGGGGAAATCAGCAGGTTAGGGCAAGAAGAATAAAGGAAATCATCTTTGTGAGGAGATTAAAAATGATAGACTTTACCTCACACGGACTGACAATGCTGTAAAGCCTAGCGTACATCGACAGAGAAACTGGGGACAACTAGTTGCAAGGCGGCTTTTGGAAACTGAGAGGAGATGGTGGGAGATGATCAGTTGCCGAAATCGGTCGATGTGCGCGCTCTTACAACTGGAGATGATCAGTCGGTCTCCAGTTCCAGTCAGTTGCCCGTGTTCTACTTTTCGGCAACTAGTTGTCCTCAGTTTCGGAGATATGACCCGATGTGCGCGCTCCATGCGCCGCTCCGACAACGTGTGTGTATTGCGTGTATTGCGAGCCCGCAACAGTTTATGTCAGAAAACACACTGTAGTTGAGGCCAGTTGCTGTCGATGTACGCGCTGTTATTCAAGAGACTGGCCTGCGACTCAGAGTTGCCCGTTTTCGCCAGATTGTCGATGTGTGCGGGGCAGCAACTCAGAGGCGACGGATATAATCAGTTGCCAGTCCGATGTACGCTAGGCTTAAGGATGGGTGGAACTGGTTTGATGAGGTTTGTTGCACAGATCACTGTGCAACAAATCATTTTTAATTAATAATTTTATCTGTTCGTATGATCTTGATTTTATGTTTATGACTGAAACCTGGCTTGACCATAATACAGGAGATGCAGTTTTAATAGAAGCCTCACCACCAAATTTCAAATTTGAATATGAAACACGAGAAAATAAAAGGGGGGGGGGCATAGCAGCAGTTTTTAAAGATCGTATTGTCTCCCATAGAGTGTCTCTTGGGAAATTTTCATCATTTGAGTATGTTTCTTTTAAAATAGAACAAAAGAAATCTTCTTCCATTCTTATTATTGTTGTGTACAAGCCGCCACAGTCATGCCATAGTTTCACTGATCATTTCACTGAGTTGCTTTCAGTTGTGTGCACAGATTTTGATGGTTTAGTCATTATAGGCGATTTTAATATTCATGTGGATAATGTTAACACTAGGAGCGCCCCTAGCGGTCAACTGACCGTCACTCACTTTATTATGCTAATTAGTGTATTCAAAACAAAACGCCAGAAGTTGAAATTTTATGACTTTTTCTAGGTACTTGTTGTTTATATTTTGGTGTGTTTTGGTTTTGGAAAAAGTAAAGAAAACAAGATTTACACGCATTTTAACTTTTCTAAACCACAGCCCTTTCTGCTTCCCCATGGAGATACATGGCGCAGGGGCGCCTGTTGTCATAGTAACCTTTCCCGGGGGTTTTTTCCGCCTTATAAAAATGTATCAATATGTTGTCATTAGACTCTAAAGGGACTTTTTTATTATTATTTGGGAGAGAGAGAGGAGTACAAAATGAATAGAGCTGCAAGTACACGGTATGAAGCGCTGACAGTGCTTCAAGACATTGAATGAGAACAGTCTGACGGAGGTGAGAGATGTCACATTTTGAGGTAGAAAGTGACAGCGGGGAGAACACCTATAATATTCTAAATCTGAACGTAACCCCAAAGTGCATTCACGGCACGGACAGCAGTGTTGTAACAAGTCCAGAAGCAATAACGCACATGACCCGCGTAATGCCAGCCATACGCAGGTGTCTGTGTGCGCGCTGTCGCTCCATTCTGCCTTTTCATTCATCATCAATTACATTATTATATTTATACATACAAGAAGGCAATAAAGCAGAATACAATATCGTAATAAAATAGAACAATTCGATGAACTATCAAGGCAGAGTGCAGATCAGAGTGCTCGTCACCCGCGGACACTGCAGGAGGAGAGCGACTGTGGGGCAGAAGCGGCCCTCATATATCAATAAGGATATAATTCTTATTTCATCCAGATAACACTGTGTGTTATTCTGCACGGCGCGCACTGCAAGGCAATGATTATAATTTTGTTCTGAGCATAAAGAGCACTGCTTGTCTCAAATAAATACAAATATATATATACATATATTTGTCTTTCTAACGTGTCCCGTGTAAAATTGAAGATTTTACATTGAAGATGGTAGCCTAGCTGATGATCTTGTGTCAATACGAATAATATTATTATTATCTAGATAATATTTCCCACGGTGATTTCGGCTGGAAAGAGAAAACAGTCTGGAGATGACGTAAGAAGTAGACGCATATAGCAGCGCAAAGACGTTATGGTCCTGTGCTTTTCTAAACTATCATTTATATTGTTTGAATTTACATATTGTTACTGAGTCAAATATAACATATAGTGAGCAACCTTTTAGGTGTTTGCAAAGTTACAAAATAAATCTAGCCTGAAAAGTCATCGTAATTTTGATGGATCAGTACACGCACAATGTGTCGTCTTAGCCTTTTATTTCGGCTAGAATTACAATTACTTAGCATATTTAGACAAATAATTTACACAGTTTCATTATGATCACGATTCCTTTGCAACATCAAGTTCTGGTTTAGTGAACAATCAATTTGGCAAAAGGCTGTATCAGCGCAAAATACATAGCGGTCAACTGACCGCAGGGGGCGGTGCAAGGTATGTTTAGAGCGCGGCGGTCCTAGTGTTAATGACAGATACGCAAAAGAGCCGAGTTCCATACTTGAATCCTTTGGCCTCACTCAGCATGTGAGTGGCCCCACCCATAGCAGAGGACACACCCTGGACCTGCTTATCACGAAAGGGGTGAATATTTCAAAAGTTAATGTAGTTGATGTTGCTCTGTCGGATCATTTCTGTGTATTTTTTAACATGTGTTTTGCTACCAGACCACCCGCTAAATATGAAATTGTTAGAAGTAGACACTTAAATGAAAACACGGGTGAACTATTTATGGGAATGATCCATTTTGAGAACACATCATGTTCTACTGTAGATGAACTGTTTAACTCTGTCACCTCTAGTGTGTTGAATGTTCTGGACGCCATTGCCCCTGTGAAGGTAAAAATGGTCACAAATAAGCAAAAAGCCCCATGGATAAAAGCAGGCCCGGTCAGGGCACAGAAGCAAGAGTGCCGGAGAGCAGAGAGAAAGTGGAGAAAGTCCAACCTCCAGGGTGATTATAAACTCTTAAAAGAGAAGTTGTGTGAGTTTAACAGAGTACTACGTAGAATAAGAGAATTATACTTTTCTGAAACTATTGAAGGCTGCAGCAACAATCTGCGTGTTCTATTTTCAACAATCAATAGATTAACGAACCCCCCTGTTGAGTTGCCATTAGAACACTACTCCAAATCCAGGTGTAATGAGTTTGCACAGTTCTTCAGAGACAAGGTTCAGGGTATCAGAAATACCATCACCTCTACAACACAAGTAACAATGCAACATCCAGTGAGGCTTTGTGAGCTAGCTCAATTTGCACCTGTCAATGATGAAACTGTTAAAAAGATAATCACAGGTCTTAGTTCCTCTACCTGCAGTCTGGATGTACTACCTCCTAGATTCCTGAAG
Source organism: Knipowitschia caucasica (assembly GCA_964034765.1). Classification (NCBI taxonomy): domain Eukaryota; kingdom Metazoa; phylum Chordata; class Actinopteri; order Gobiiformes; family Gobiidae; genus Knipowitschia; species Knipowitschia caucasica. The sequence goes on along the minus strand of OZ035837.1, from coordinate 14,934,694 downwards.
TCTGTTATGTGTAGTCTATTACCCTCATTGACACAAATAGTAAACATGTCTTTTTTATCTGGAACATTTCCAATGGCCCTGAAAAAGGCAGTCATCAGGCCCCTCCTAAAAAAGAGCAGTTTGGATGCTGCGGTACTTGAAAATTACCGCCCCATCTCAAATCTGCCTTTCATGGGAAAAATTCTTGAAAAAGTTGCCTACCAACAACTTACTGAATTTTTAATATCTAATGACTCATTTGACATGTTTCAGTCTGGCTTTAGACCACACCACAGTACTGAGACCGCTCTAGTCAAGGTAACAAATGATATTCGGCTTAACACTGATGCAGGAAAAGTCTCTGTTTTAGTCATGTTAGATCTGAGTGCCGCTTTCGACACCGTTGACCATGAGATTCTCATGCAGAGACTGGAGGACTGGGTTGGTGTTGCTGGTACCGCCCTAAGCTGGTTTAGGTCCTATCTAGAAGAAAGGAAGTATTGTGTGGAGATTGGAGACTATGTCTCAGATAATATGGCCCTGACCTGCGGAGTGCCACAGGGGTCGATTCTGGGACCTCTCCTGTTCAATATTTACATGCTGCCATTAGGTCAGTTAATTCAAAGTATGAAAGTGTCCTACCACAATTACGCTGATGACACTCAGATCTATGTCTCACTGACTGCAGGAGAACATGGACCGGTGGACTCACTCCTTCGCTGTATCCAGCGGATCAGTGAGTGGATGCAATGCAATTTTCTCCAGCTAAATGCGGACAAAACCGAAATGATTGTCTTTGGTCCCGAGAAACAAAGAGAGACCGTCATTTGTCACCTTCAGTCTCTCTCCCTAAGGCCTTTAAATAAGGTCAGAAATCTGGGAGTAATAATGGACTCTGACTTAAACTTCAATAGCCACATTGGATCGGTAACATCAGCAGCTTTTTATCATCTGAAAAATATTGCCAAAATTAAAAATATTGTGTCCAGGGCAGACTTGGAGATTCTTATCCATTCTTTTGTTTCCAGTAGGCTGGATTACTGCAATGGCCTGCTCACAGGTATCTCCAAACATGCAGTAAAACAGCTGCAGTATATTCAAAATGCTGCAGCCCGAGTCCTGACTAGAACCAGGAAGTACGACCACATTAGTCCGGTCCTCAGGTCTCTGCACTGGCTTCCCGTGGCCCAGAGGATAGACTTTAAAGCAGCTCTCCTGGTGTACAAGTCTCTCCATGGCCTTGCACCAAAGTACATCCATGATATGCTAGTCCCATATGAACCAGCCCGGACTCTGAGGAGCGCAGGGACGGGACTCCTGTTAGTGCCCAGAGTCAGGACTAGACAGGGGGAGGCTGCTTTTCAGATTTATGCAGCTAAAGTCTGGAACAGTCTTCCTGAGGATGTGAGACTGGCTGCCTCTCTGTCAATGTTCAAATCCATGTTAAAGACTTTTCTTTTTTCCTGTGCATACAACTAGAGAATTTTATCGTTTTAACACACCTTGTTATTTATTGTTGTAACTTTTTGTGTTTTTAACTATTTTATTGTTTTTAATTACTTGTGTGATTCTTATGTTTTTAAATTACTTATGTGATTTTAATGCTTTTTAATTACATATGTGTTTTTAATTGTATTTTAATGGTGATGATTTGTGCATTGTGTGGTGTGGACTGTGAGGCGCTTTGTGTTGCCCTGTGCAGGAAAAGCGCCCTATAAATAAAGATTGATTGATTGATTGATTGATTGATGTTAAACTGCAGAAGAAGTTATATGCATTACAAAACGTGATCAAATATGAGGTAAGAATTGCATAAATCGAGTGTTCTTTTAATCTTCATTTGTCTTTAAACAAGATGTGCTAATGAGACAAAGGCAATTTAGTTTTAGATGCAGCGAAGAACTGTTTTTTTCTCATTCAGAGGGAGACGTTTCTTGTATCTTTTTAAAACAAGATTCTTTTGCCTGTTTCATTGGCAAATTTATTTTAAGACTTTGATTTTGTAAAATTTTAGTATTAAAAAAAATAAAAATGCATCACTCCATAACTTTGTGACTTGAATTAGAAAATAATTCCATTTTGAGTGGAGAAGAGGAAGTGCAAGAGCTAGTAACCATAGCAAAATACTCTTAGCCTGCTACCAGTTTGCGTTAGCGTTTTTTCTGCGATTCAAGTTGTATTCACCAGTTTTCACACTTCCCAGAGTGACTTCACTATCGTCACTATAGCAGCTGCTAAATCCTCCGCATTGTTGAAACAAATTGGACACTGCATTAAAAATAGTAGACTGAAAATAAGCCGCAAAAAGCTCCAATGTGCGTTTTCCCTTAAAGGTCCATTCTGACTAATAGGCGAAAAATACTTCCTATGCCACGCCCCCTTTTGGTCACTTGGTGGCAACCCAGCAATGAAGAATAAAGCTTCTTTATTATGCTAAAGATAGAGAGTTATACTTGTTAACTCTCTATCTTTAGCATAATAAAGAAGCGGATTGGCCTCCTGCTGGGACTCTGAGGAGCAAAGGGACTGGCCTCCTGCTGGAGCCAGAGTCAGGACTTTATGCATAATCTGGAATAGTCTTCCCGAAAATGTGATTAAATCCAAGTTAAAAACAGTTCTGTTTCGCTGTAACAACTGAAGGATTTAATCTTCCCTCTGCACTGTTATTATTTATGATGTTAATGCCTTGTCTGTTTGTTTCTTGTTTTGTTCAGCACTTTGAGTTGCCTATGTATGAACTGTGCTATACAAATACACTTGTATACACTTTTTACATTGCAGAGTGTCTCTACTTCTCATTGGTTCAAAGTGTTTCGTGCCTCCTTGGTTTGACAGCTTTCAATGGAGTGTTGTGTAGTGAGGAGACAGTGTTGTGTACTGAGGAGACAGTGTGTTGTGTAGTGAGGAGACAGTGTTTTGTACTGAGGACGGCTGTCTATATTTACATACAGCAGCCAGAAGCATGCTCTGTCTTCTTTAAGTAGCATTTTTACTGAGCCTATAATTCTTGGAAAGATATTTTGCTTTTATTTCAAGGAAAAGAGTATGTGCTAATCTGATTCCAACCACATGTGAGACATACAAATGTGTGTGTGTGTGTCGGTAGAAAAACTCAGCTAAAAGGTTCTAGGTTTCTAAGAGAAGTAAATGGGAAAATACAATAGAAAATATTCTAAGGTGTTTGCGAATATTGTTTTATTTATGCTTAGTTATATGTACTTTTCCTCAATGTTGGTTCAGAGGAGTTAGCAGCATGCGAGTTTCCTGTACCACCTCCGACGCTTCTTTTCCAACTGGAGCTCCACGGCCAACCACTTGTCCTCCAGCAGGGAGCGCTCTTCTTGTGTCTCCATGAGTTTCTGGGTCAAAGCACCAGACTTTTTCTCCAACAGAGAGCGGTCCTCTTCTGTTTTCAGCAACTTTTGGGTTAAGGTACTGGCCTTAACTTCCAACAGAGAGCGGTCCTCTTCTGTTTTCAGCAACTTTTGGGTTAATGTATTGGCCTTAACCTCCAACAGAGAGCGGTCCTCTTCTGTTTTCAGCAACTTTTGGGTTAATGTATTGGCCTTAACCTCCAACAGAGAGCGGTCCTCTTCTGTTTCCTTTAGCTTTTGGGCTGAGGTACTTGCCTTGACCTCCAACAGAGAGCGGTCCTCTTCTGTTTTCAGAAGCTTTTGGGACAAAGCACTAACCTTTACCTCCAGCAGAGAACACTCTTGCTGTACTGTGCTCTGACCCTTTTTGAGATCTTCACATTGTCTCAAAATGGCGTCCTTCTCTTCCTTCTCCTGCCGCAGCTCCTGCTTCAAGTCCTTCAGTGACTCGTTCAGGAAACTGTTGGCGTCTTCTTTTGTTCGGAGTTGCCTCTGAACCTCTTGTACCTGCAGGTTCAGCGCAATCTCCCGGTCCCTGGACTTGAGGATTATGTCTCTCATCACGTCCAGCTCCATGTTTTTATTCTGGATTTCCTGCAGCATCAGAGTCTTGTCCTGAGACTCTTTTTGCAGTTGCCCATCCAGTTCGCCACATCTCTTCGAAAGCGCTGCCATCTCTTGTTTGAGGTTTCCCAAAGAAACTTCAAATCTAGCATTCTTCTGAAGCAGCTTTGTGTTTTCTGCCTCAGTCTTCATGAGATGTGACTTTGCTTCCTCTGTTTGAAGGCAAAGGAATTTCCTTTCCAAGTGCCATTCTTGGGTTTGTTGCAGAGAATTTTCTTTCAGTTTGTCTGTCAAGTCTGTGAGTCCAGTAACCTGGCTTGTCAGACTCACTATTTCCTGATTCCTTGACTGGATCTGTGCCTTGAGTTCCATAGACTCATTGAGCAGAGAGGTGTTCTCTTCTCTCACTCGTCTCAGTTCATCCTCCACGTCCTGCTTTGCCTTGGCTTGCCGGTCGAGTTGTATCTTGTGGGCACCGATGATCTTCTTTGTTTTGTTGAGCAAATCAAACTTCACGTCCTCCAGCTCTTTCTTTAACTGTTGGACGCTCATTTGATGCACAACTTTCAGGGCAAGAATGGATTCTTCAGGACACTTACTCACGTCCTCAGACTTTCTGCTTAGTTGGCGTTTATCGACCACTTGTGGTCGGTCAATTTCACGCAGCGACTTTTGAGTTGTGTCCAACTTCTGACACCTCCCTCGCTCCAGCTGTTGAGTTTTTGTAAAGTCTGGGACCAGTTTCACCGCTGGTTCACATAGTCCATCCACCTCTTCAGCTGGTTCAGAAGGACGGACTCCTTCAGGCGTTTCACCCAGCACTTCCATGAGGTTGAAGTCCTCAGTGTATAGTACTGTGTCCTCCTCCGGAGAGTATTCATGCCAGTGTTTGTACATTCTGATCAACTGCTTGTATTGCTGCTTTATTTCAAAAACTGCAATGGGCTGTAGTAGTCAAATGACTTCTGGGACCAAAGGGCGCCAGCTTCATCTACACAATCTTTTGAAAGTTCTAGAACCTGTGCATGTCATCAGCGGTTGCCATAGATATGGAATTCCAATTTATAGAGAATAGAACCTTTTATGAAAATCTGTGTTGCCATGGATATGGAATGTTAAATGGAATCTGTATAGGATTTAAGATTGAATTAAACATATATTTTATGAATATTAGAAATGTGAAAGGATTTCTGAAAATGAAGTTTTTTATTGAAATCAATGCAATTAAGCTTAAGGCTACAATCTGGAGAGGTGTGGTCATTAACACACACTGTCCCAAGCAAAAAATAATAAAATGAATGATTAAAAAACACAAACAAAACAAAGGGCTGCAGAGTCAGCATATAGAAATAAAAATAGACAAAAACTGTCAATAACAGGTGTCGATTTTTAGGAAAATGTCTAATAAGGAACGGAAAAAATGCGTTAGCGTGGTTGCAACCCAGAAATAGTGTAATAATGACATCATACTGAAACAGGAGTGACACTTATTCCAGAAGTTTTTTATATCAGCGTGAATAAATCTATATTTTGGATGACGAGTTTTGTAGCAAGGTTAAAAGCAAAGAAAAAAGTTGATTTGCATTATAGGGTTAAAAAAGTGTTTAAATATGTGCCCTGTGTCACTCTCCTTGCCTGTGGGTGTCCTCTAATTAATCAATCACTACTTTTTTTTCTGAAAACATTTAACTCACACACCCAATGCATCATGGCACCAGTTCTGGGTTAGGGTTCAGGGGTACAGGGGGTACAGAGTGTGTGGGATACTGCTGACCTGAGCAAGGCCTGGCTGCGATGGAGGCGCCACTGGCACAGCGCTTGGACACACATACACATGCACACACACATAAACACACTCACCTGACTCTAGCTTTGGCTTCTTCCACATTGAGGAAACACTATGTTCTTGACGTTAACACTCGGCGCGTCCACTTGCAGTAATACGGTCTATGCTTGTAAGAAAGAGCCCTGTAAGTCACTATTGGAGGCCTTGGGTTGAGAGCTGATTGGCTAAATGAGAGTGGAAAGGCAAGGTAAGTTTATTTGTATAGCACAATTCATACACAAGTCAACTCAAAGTGATTAACAATACAAGATAGAAACATGGCATTACAATCACAAATAATCACAGTGCATTAAAAAGAAAGATGTTGTAATATGGTTAAAAGTTACAAACATATTTTACATTTTGCTTTGTGGGGCTGACAAAACCTTTCTGTAAATATTCCACAAAAAGCGAGTTATTCTTTTGTGTTTTCAAATAACAATACTGGGATTATAACACTGAGGATTACACTTCCAGAACCAGAACAGACGGACCCTTTGCAGCTGAGATAACTACAGCAATTACAGCTGTTTACAAGAAAATAGGAATCAGCATTTGTGGATCAAACTCCAGCTCTGTTTTTGATGAGAGGAAATCATCAATCAACCAATCACATTTATTTATTGATTGATTGGTATTTGGGTTCAATTCCCACCTTGACACCTTCTCCACCGACTCCCACTGATGTCTGCTGTCGTTGTGTCCTTGAGCAAGACACTTAACCCCACTTTGCACAAAGCCCCCAATGAGAGATCATGGCTATGCTCACATTGACAGAGCAGCCATCCTCCTGTGGACTCACCACCTGCAGAGGATCAGTGAGGGGCTGGTGCTCTGTGACCCCCGACCCAGAAATGGATCAAGGGGAAGAAAATGGATGGATGGATGGTATTTCAGGGAAAGTGGGGTTATGCATCTTGCCCAGGGACACAACGGCAGCGGTGGGAGACTCTGATCCATTGTCGCCCCTCACGGTTATTAGTATAGCACAATCTGTACATAGTATTTCAAAGTGCTTTACTGCTGTCATCAAAAATGTTATTTGTTGACAGCAAACCTCACACAAACATTTCCAAAATTAATTCAATTCAATTCAATGTATTCTTGTATAGCCCTGAATCAAAACAGTAGTTATCTGTGAGGACTTTACATAACTGTTGATTCGCCAACACATCAGAGAATCAAAACACAGTAATGTATTGATAAAAAAACACAAAAGAGGCAGATAGCCAATCTCCATAAATGCTGTTGAACGTTGCGTGTCCAGCAACATCGCCCCTGTCCTTTGACTCTCCTGCATCGGCAAGAAACAAGTCAAAAACCTGGCAACATTTTCATTCATTTCATTCATTTATTGATTCATTTCGAGCAGATCACATAAAAAATACCAAATGTAGAACAGCTGTACATAAGTACAGGAATAGAAAAGATTTGGCTCAAAAAGGAGTGGGAAGAAGAAAACGTATTGAATCCCACCCCTATTGTCCACTGTTTCATTTGTAAACTACTTTCACTTTAGAACAGAAAACTTAACGGAACAGTATGTACAAATCTGGCCAAAAGTGGTACTGCAGTCACAGTCAATATTTTGTAGTCCTCTCCCACTCTCCCTGACTCAGGTTGTCAGATACACACCAAATCCAGCAGCAAACACAGGGAATTATTTTATCAGTTGTTTGTCTGTCTCCATTCACATTGCCATGAGCCGTGCTAATGTTGAATGAATGTGAATTATTTTTATTTTTTTTGGACATTTGAGATAAAAAACAAAATAAAAGCAATGTAATTATAGATTATCCAAAATAAATAAGCAATTGATGTCCAAAATAGGAGTGGGAAGAATGGATGTTGTAACATATTTCTTCAGCGTATCAACATCAGGGTTTGCTCCAGAGGATATCACCTTTCAATTTTATTTATTCCCTATTTTTTAGACAAACATGTATAAGTCCCACATCAAAAAGAGACTAACATTATTTTAATTGGGGTACATGTGGCCTAAATGATTCTTTTTACAATTAAGCTATAATATGCAAAAAACGTCTTGACCTTCGCTTTTACCATATTTAGAGCAATCTGTCATAGAATGTGATAACATGCAGTTAAATACAAGAAGGCTCTGCCCAGAATCGAACCCGGGTTACTGCATCGTAAGCGCGAAGTTTAAACCACTCGACCACCGATTCGCGCGATGGAAAAAAAATTGTCTGAACAACGGAGTCAAACCAGCAAATTTTGCATCACACGTAAACTTTTATCAGTTGTCTCAATTGTTCAAAGGTATCCCGATATAAATCCTCGTTTTAGTCTTTGTTTTGTCATTAATTATTTGAGAGTCATAACAAGACCTTTTTTAGTTCTGCGGCCACATGTTATTTTACCACTGAGATTAATGAGCCGCGCGGAGTTCTGGCAACCCGATCACGGACTTCCATGGGACTTTTGGCGAAACGGCGGAGGGTAGGACATCAAAATCAAAACAATAACAACTTTTACGGGTCGTAAAACTAATTTTGATAATCAAATATCTCGGCTGAACTACTGTTATCAATTAAATATGTATTCGAAAAGAGCATGATTTAATAACGCCTTTTGAAATATGGGGGACATTTAATGATTACTTGACATGCAAATATTACATACTACTACTTTAAGTGCAATATAATTTACAGTCAAATATAGCTTATAGGATAGACAACATGCAAAGGATACAACAGTTTAGACATTTTCAGCAATTTTACATACCAGCGATAGTAAGGACAGAGGTACCAGCAATAGTAACACAAATTTACATACCAGAAATGGAAAGGACAGAGGTACCAGCAACAGTAACACAAGAGCAGCAGCATTGGAGCAGAAACAACGATGGTAAGAAACGTCAAAAACAGCACAAGAACTGATACAGATCCTGAATCCAGAACTCCGGCTAAAATCACACAATTCAGATAAATCTGTAAATGTGCATTGAATCAGAAGTAATTTCATTGTCATAAACTAGAAATTAGCTTTGGCTCATGGTGCAAACAACTTAAAGGAACAATATGTAAAACGCTGGCCAAAAGTGGTACTGCAGTCACAGTCAATATTTTGTAGTCCTCTCCCACTCTCCCTGACTCAGGTTGCCAGATTCACACCAAATCCAGCAGCAAACACAGGGAATTATTTTATCAGTTGTTTGTCCGTCTCCATTCACATTGCCATGACAGCCGTGCTAATGCTGAATGAATGTTTTGATTCATGTTTTTTTATTATTATTATTTGGACATTTGAGATGAAAAACAAAAACAAAATAAAAGCAATGTAATTATACATAGTTTATGCAAAATAAATAAGCAATTGATGTCCAAAATAGGAGTGGGAAGAATAGATGTTGGAACGTATTTCTTCAGCGTATCAACATCAGGGTTTGCTCCAGAGGATATCACCTTTCAATTTTATTTATTCCCTATTTTTTAGACAAACATGTAAAAGTCCCACATCAAAAAGAGACTAACATTATTTTAATTGGGGTACATGTGGTCTTAAATGATTATTTTTACAATTAAGCTATAATCTGCAAAAAAACGTCTTGACCTTCGTCTTTTACCGTTTTTAGAGCAATCTGTCAGAGAATGTAATAACATGCAATAAATACAAAAAGACATAGCCCGGGATCGAACCCGGGTTCCTGCATCGTAAGCGCACAGTTTTGACCACCGACTCACTGTGAAGAACGGACTCAAACTAGCAAATTCTGCATCACACGTAAACTTTTATCAGCTGTCTCAATTGTTCAAAGGCGTCCCGATATAAATCCTTGTTTTAGTCTTTGTTTTGTCATTAATGATTTGAGAGTCATAACAAGACCTTTAATAGTTCTGCGCCACATCTTATTTTACCTCTGAGATTAGTGAGCCGCACGGAGTTCTGGCAACCTGATCACGGACTTACATGACACTTCCTGATTGGCGAAACGGCGGAGGGTAGGACATCAAAATCAAAACAATAACAACTTTTACGGGTCGTAAAACTAATTTTGATATTCAAATATCTCGGATGAACTACTGTTATCAGTTAAAGATGTGTTTGAAGGGAACATGATTTATTAATGCCTTTTGAAATATTCGGGTCATTTAATGATGACTTGACATGCAAATATTACATATTGCTCCTTTAAGTAAGTAAAAAGATATGACATAAAACATTATACATATTTTTAGAGGTAGGGGCAAATTGGAGCATCTGGAGGAAACCTACGCAGACACAGGGAGAACATGCAAACTTCATTCAGAAAGACCCTGTTCTGAACAGGATTCGATACCCTGGACCTTCTGGCTGAGAAGCAAGAGTGCTATCCAGAAAGACTGCTCCATATTTTTTCGCTGCTTGAATCTGAATCGCTGTCTCTTCACGTTTTGTCCTGACTTAAAAAAAAAAATAAAAAATGGTTGAAAGCGATTGTGCATTAGACATTTGTCCTTTACAAAAACATGATCTTTCCGTGCGGCTGGCCTCAGCGATAGTGGGCACACATTCACAAACTGGATATTCTCCCACGATCCCAAACACGGAGGACATTCAACATTCTCCGCATCCTCTCAACCTCATTTCTGTCTCTGAGGGAAAACAAACTCAGACTGAGAAATATGTAAATGCAAAACAAACAGAAGAATACGGCTTAGAGACAGGTCACCATGGAAACGCATCCCTCTTCATTCTCTGCTGCGACGCCACACTTCCAATGTTTGATGCCTTTTTGCAAATTTTGAGATTAAATTGAAAGAATGGAAGAGCTTTGGAAATTAGCCACACGGACTTGGATGTGTGGAACTTTTGTGAAATTGATTCCAAAGAGCTGTTCTCTAGGGCTGCGGTAAATAAAATGAAAAAGAAAAAAAATAGATACAATATAAAAAATTTCAGTTCAGATTGTTCATTCGAGCTTAGAGCAATACAGTTGGTACACAAATAAGACAATATATATGTATAAGTGCAAAAAATGGCAAAATAAAAGGTAATTGATGCTTGAATCAAGGGGTTTTGTCTTAATTTGAGTTTATTCTGACGGTCTTAAAACAAGATTTGCCAATGAACAAGCCGTTTGGTGTTTATTTAAGTGCTGTTGCAATTTATGTCATATTACAAGGAAAACATTTCTTGAATTTTCTTTTGTATCTTTTTGTCCCAATGGCAAAATGTGCTCAAATTAAAATAAAAACACTTGATTTAAACATTTATTTTCTTATTTTTTTTTATTTTCTGCAGTGTATAAATGCTATAGGGCTCAAAAGGACTAGGCAGAAGTAAAAAAATAAATACACTTTTTGTCCGAAGTCAGAGTTTTTACATGAACATGCCTTTCCTTTTTTATCAATTAAATAAAGATTCAAGATTCAATCATTTCTTGTCATTGTCACAAAAACAACAACATTACATTTAGAGCATCACCGTGATGAGCGTCTAAAGTGCAGAAGTTGGCAAATAAATAGATTTTGTAAAGCCCTATATTACAACAGCATTTGTCTCGGTGGATTTTATAAAGTTGTAGATTCCCCAAGAACAGATCAGAGAATTAAACAGTTAAAACACAAGAAATGCAATAATAACAAACACATATCCAAAGGCTTTTTTACCAACGTCTATAAATATTGATAAGTGTCCTGGATCATCACTTGTGGCACAATTGCTGGAAACTGGAATACACTGCCTACATTTATAAAAACTGAGGTAACAATTTCTTGAATCCATTTTTTCCCTAATTTTAGTAAACTATGACTTTGTTAAAACAAGATATGCCAATGGGACAAAGCCATTTAGTCTTATCTTTAGTCCCATTGCAACAGAGATATTTCTTGTATCTTTTTAAAACAAGATCATTTAGGTTGTGCTCAAATTTTTGCTAAATTTGAGCAATTTTTGACTTATTTTTCATCACTTTTTGCAGTGTAGTTCATTTTAGATAAACAATAACAAGAAAGTTCTTGGGTTCAACTCCAGTCTGCTCTCTTTCCCCTTTGAATCCTGGCAGGCTGGTGTCAGTGGAGGAGCAGGGCCCAGGTGTAGAAGCAGAGGCCTCACCTGTGGAGGGAGTGGAGGGTCTGCTTCTGGCGGCTGGTCACCGGATCATGGGTCCGGCCTCGCAGACTGGACGTGCGAGGCCAGCGGGTCGACCAGTTTTCACTAATCAAACCCAAACGCTGCAGTGAAGAGACTCGAGGTTCAGCGGAGGTAACAACACTGTAAACAACAAAAAGAGCTGTGTCTTCAAGTGGCGAAAACTTGTAGATATAATAATAATAATTACATCAAACTTATATAGCGCTTTTTTGGACGCTCAAAGACGTTTACAAAAGACATCAAATCAAACATTGAAGAACAAAAACAGCCTGCCTTCAGTTGTCTAGTCCAGGTGTCTTAGGCAACCAACATTCATTGACTATTTTATTCCGGGGCAAAGTTACTGAAGATATTGGTAATCACTTTGACATTTAAGCCAGATTATAGTAGATCAAGTAGTTTGAATAATCTTTCTGAAGCATTGAACCAAATTTCTTTGGTCGACCGTTACATTACAGTCCTTGTTTTACAGCCTGAGTCCTGGATCTAAAGCGGGTCCATCTGTGGGAAAAAATCCATCTCTCAATATGGGAATATGAGCATAATCTACATGTAGCTCTATAGACAGATTTTTTGCATTGCTTTTTTGTTAAATGAAAAAATCTTTACCTTACCTTCAAAATGTCTGAAATTGGTGATATTATTAAAACAATCTATGTGCTGGAAACAAGAGAGAGATATCACGTTCACAACATGTAATCCAATATGGCAGAGCGATTTGATGCCCACCTTTTTGAAAAAACTACCCACAATGCCGTGCGGTCGAGCCGGAAGCTCGGAACTCTTGATGCATGTATACATACTAGAAGTAGAGAGGTGTGTGGTCAGTGTGTTTGGGCCCGCACCCTGTCTTGTGTGTGTGTGTGTGTGTGTCGGGTTGCGTTGTGTTGAATGAGTGAGAGGGGTTGGTAATAAATAAGAGTTTTTTTGACCGACCTCCAACAGTTTCTTTATATTTATTGTGTAGCTTGTTAATTGTTTAAAGCTTTGTTTTGCCAATTCCTACCACTACTCTTACTACATATTTGACTCTGACTCCCAATGTTTAGTCTGGACCAATTTATAACATAGATTTAGATAATTGGCTTATGCACCTTCCGTGAATGTTAAAAAAGAAAAGTAACATGAGTTTTTGACACTTCAAAAGCAAATGTACTGTATCACTATGGAAACGGAGAGCAGCCATGTGAACAGTGAGTTGGAAAAGCGAATGCTGAAGTTACAACGGTCAAAGCTTTTGACAAAGTTGGCTAAATGGACTGGGGCCTGTGCCATTTCCTGCAGCTGGACTAAGTGCACTTTGGAAAAGGTACATTTTTGACCAAAATTCAATTTTCCATGACATTTCGGATTTTTAAGCACATGTTTTTCTACTTTTAAGTTTTGGAGATTGAGTCATGCAGTGGTTGCTGACAGAACATTGAAATACCAAAAGTTAAATGAGGTTTTCTTGCAAAACAAAAATAAATATCACTGGCAATTAAACCAAAGCAATTGATTGATAATGCTTTGGTTTAGTCATGTATTAAGTGAGAAAAATAATATAACTCGGATCAGTCTTATTTGCAACAGATTTTCAGTAGGGCTGTCAAACGATTAATTTTTTTTAGTTGATTAATCGCATAGTAATGATGAGTTAACTCACGATTAATCGCATTTTTAACATTCTATTTCAAATCCACTCTAATTGAAGTTAAATGAGATTTTCCAATGTAATGACACATTGTTATTCAGACCAAATGTACTTAAATCTGTTTGACTTGCTCACAACCTTCTACTTTTGGGTACAACCAACAAGAGCTGTTAATGAAAGGGAAAATGTAAGTACCCCAGCTTTAATTTTGCGAGTTTGGTTGCATTTCAGCGTGTCTCCTCCTCTCCTCCATCATCAGAGAACATCAGAGAATGGCCCCTGTGCGTGTATATATATGCGTGTATTATATGGACCACGTTACCGCTGTCACCATCACACACGCACGTGTCCGTGGCATTCTGAGTGATATTATTATAAATGGGCGGGTCATTCGGACATGCGATTGACTGCCAGCCTATTTCAGAACAGGTACCCACAGAATATTGTGTACAATGACTATCTGAAATCCAAAACCAGATTCTGAAAGAATGGACTGTCTACTTTCATCAGCAAAAATAATAATTGTTTCTAGCTTGTTTCGTTCCCCTGTAATCCCCAGTCGAGTAGAGGTAAGTTTTATTGAAATCACCAGAAAGCTGAGAAAAAAGAAGCACTTGTGCATCTAGCTGTTTTCAAACCATTCATAGAGCAATGCTGCCATCTGCTGGCTCGATAAAATATTGCCTCAAGCCTTACATATTTGATACAACAGACATCTGGGAACGTGAAAATAGCGGGGAACGCAATTGACGTGTTAACACGTCAATGGCAGTTAATGTGTTAATTATTTTTAACGCGTTAATGAAAACGGTAATTAACGTGAATTAACGCGATAATTTTGACAGCCCTAATTTTCAGTAAATCAAGAAAAAGATAAATACAAATTCTCAGTAAAACATAATATTTTGTACTTGTTATGTATCAGATCGAAATGTGGCATTAATAAGTGTTACTTTTTAAGGGGATGAACATTTGATAATGTCCCATGTAAATCTATGGATTGCATATTAGAAGAGTAGAGGCTTATCTCACATTTTCAGGAAGACTGTTCAAATATTTTGCAGCATACATCTGAAACGCTGCCTCCCCATGTTTAATACTAACTCTGGACACCAGCAGGAGGCCAGTCCCTGTGCTCCTCAGAGTCAGAGTTGGTTCATATCGCACTAACAGATCCGGTTTCCTCTCCCACTAAAAACATGTACAATAGGTATGAGTGTAAATGAGAGAGTGAATGGATGGTGTTGATCGGGGGCTTTGATGCACCAGTGTGTTCGACGTGTCGCTTCTGTCATCACCGTGTGTGGAATGACTGGAAATATCCCTGAACTCTGAACATTGTCAAGCGCTTTGTGTGACCTTGGTCTGTATAATGCGCTATATAAATAAACATTACTTACTTACTTACTTGGTTCAAGGCCGTGGAGAGACTTGTAACAAACAAAGCTGTTTTAAAGTCTATTCTCTGAGCCACAGGAAGCCAGTCCAGAGACGGTCGGCACTAGATCATTTACGGAATCGAGACAAAACCGGAAGTAACACTCATAATAAGTCCTTGAGTGGTGACTGGTTTTAGTTTTAGGCGTCTGACTAAGATGGTTAAGGTTGGGGTTAAGGGTGGGTTGGGGTTATTTGATGGGAACGGCTGGTTAAGTTTAGGCATTAATAGGTAGTTTATTATATTTACTCCCACTTCCGTCCCGATTCCGTGTATGATCTAGTGCTGACCGTACGGAGACCTGAGAACCGGACTAATGCACTTCCTGCCTCTGGTCAGAAATATATATACAGTATTATATAGTACTAAAAGACATCACATCACTATAAAACTCATTACCAAGTTGGACGTTCCAATCACAACTTACATAAAATCTGGAGAAAACCGGAGAATTATTGCCTGTATCATCACCAATTACCTTATGATGAAGTTGCAGAGAGACATTGCAGTAGCAGAGTTGAGTGGAGGTCTCCAGACGGTGCATTCAGATCATAGTTGGAGTTCAGCCCTCCCCGCCTTGCTCCGTCACGCTCCTTGAAGTGTCAGCCGCTTGATATTTCCATCATTACCGCAGAAGGAAAGCATTGTTCAGCCAGATTTCAAACGTCTCATGATTTACATTACGTGGAGCGACTCTTCTGTTCTTTCCATCGGCACAATTTGCATAAAATGTTAGCGGAATGTGCGGAAATGGAAGATCTGAGACGAAGCATTAGTGCGAGACTTTGATCAGTTGTGTAATGTCAGCCTGGTATTGTATAGAAAAGGAGATGGTTTAAGGATAAATTATTTTGTGGTTGCTAAGAGCTATTATGAAAGAGGTTTTCTCAGATAATGGGACAAATTGTTTATTTTTTATTATTTTTTCAGCTTCTTTCTATTGGATCAGGATCTGGCTTTCAGATTAAACGGTTGAATAGCAGGAGTCAAGTTGTTGTCCAGTTCAATGTCTTCACAAAAATATCTTTAAAAGCTGCAATTCAATCTATTTCTGTATGGCTTTAAATCAGTCATCTCAGAGGAATTTACAAAGTTGTCGATTCCTCATTAGATCAGAGAATCAAACAGATCGAACACAGAAATGTAATAAAGAGTGATGAGTGTCTATATGTGTGTGTGTGTGTGTGTGTGTGTGTGTGTCCCACTTGCAAGGATGAGACATGTCTGTAATTGTCATCATAGTTTACCTCAATTGTGAGACAAAAGGAGAAAAAAAATTCCAAGAAATTACTCGTCAATGATCAATACCTGAGTTGTAAAGACTGTTTTTTGCAATTTATGGAATATATGGATTTAGTCAATAACAAAATTCCATCTCTTGTACTCTTGTTAGGCATTTATGGCGGGTAAAATGTTCTGCGTGGCTTCACAAGGTTGTTGGTATTGAAGTCAATAATTCCCTTTGACTGACGTATCCAAAATCGATGCAAGAGCGAGACAAGAGATCTTCACGTTTAACATCTGCATTTAATTATCTTTACAATCAGATACAGAATGTTCAACAAAAAGTGCTCCTAAAACTATATATGTCCCTCTCTCCTGGCCCTCGGCTGACTGACTGCCAATCTCCTCCCAGCAGTTTCTATCAAAGGGTCCGATGACGTCACAGTCTGGGACTGGTCTGGCCCCTGGTCTGGACCCGGTCTTGGTCTTCCCTCTCCACCTGAGCAAACAATGCCCCCCACCACTGGGCGCCTGATTGTGTTGGACTTTTGCCCTCGTCCAGAGTGGGAGAGAGCATTTGTTTATTCCTGGAGTTAATAATTTGTCCCGTTTTGAAAGCTGGTCATCTCTATGATTCCTGAGTGCATATTCCTTTGTCCTTGGGGCTTTTCCCCGTGCACCTTCTTCAGAGGGCCTATTTTCAAAATCATTAGTATACAACATTTTAATTATGAACAGTTTCCCTCTTTTGACCTGATTAAAAATCAGGTCACAATCCACATCGTCGTTTATCATCCATACTTGTGCTTAGTTCAGGCTTGATATCTGTGAAGAGCCAATACAGAAAGAATACAACACAAAACCACATTCGAAACATTCCTTCACAAAACTCTTTGATGACCACCGCTGTGTCATTCTGATTCTTCATCATTAATCAAATTGGTATTATCGTTACAGGAGCTAATCTATTTTAGCAGGTTTCTCTGGGGTCAGTCCCTATACAACGGTATTTTGATTCTCTAATCTGTTGCTGACAAATCGACAGCTCTTAAAATTCTCAAAACTACCTAAATATCTACTTTTGTGCTATATTCAAATTAACCAAAATGCTTTTAAATGTTTTTGAATCTCTGTTGGTTCTAATCTATCTCATTAATCTAAGCTACATTAATCTAGGCTACACTCATGAACTTTATCTACTTTTGAAGTAACTACTTTTGGACATAATATGAAGGAAATGGTCTTTTTACCGTTTGATATTGGCCCTGTCTAAAAATAATCTCTATTTTTTTTTTTTTGAAAGCATCTATCTATTTTACACTCTATTGTGACTCCAAATCTTGGTTGTAGTTTGAGCCAAAGCATATTCCCAATTTTTGAGTTCTGATTGTAACAATTGCATTGGCAATAGACGATTTTTCATTGGCTGGTTCTTGTTCTGCAAATCACTATTCTATGTATTGTATTTCAGACAATTCCAAAAACAACACAGTCGTTCTCCAATATTAAAGACATACATCTAAATCAAGTTGCCTGAAAGGGATTTTAACTATTTTAAAACGTTCTCTACGATTATAAGGCTATGCATTTAATTATTTAATAAACAAAAGCACATTCATGGCTTCTGTCCGCTGCTTATAACTGTTTAAAGACTTGTCCCAAACTTAATATGTGTAAATACATCAGCTGTTTGTAATAAACAATAACATTTAACCTGTTCTCCAATGGAGCAGCTCAGAGGCTGCGTCAAGAGCAATGTTATATTTGAGCTATTTTTAGATTTAAAATTGTGTTAAAGCCTGTCGTTCTATGTCTGCATTTTAATACTACTCTCTATAAACACCTCTGCACCAGTTCCTACAGATGTGGAAAACAGAAAACATCTAAAATCTGACTCCATTTGATTCCTTTTTACTTTAGTTATTAGAACAATTTGACCTTATTGATACTTATTTCCACAATAGAACTATTTTGATTATTCACTAGTCTAACTATTATTACTATTGTTTATTCTGACACCTCTTCCTAGCGACCTTTCAACCTATAGCTCCTTGAATCCAATGACATTATAGCTCCAGACTATTTCATTCTATTCTATTATTGTATGATCTATTATCTTAAAGAGTAGATCTGTTTGATGTTATAAGCGCTATTATTTCTCCTTTTAAATTTGCACAACACTAAATTTAGAATGACCCCCTATGGGACAAATATAGAATTTTATTTCATTTTGGCAACTCCGAAAATTACTTAATAATTTTCCCATTTTGCTTTTTTAGGCTGCCCTTTCTATTATTTATTTGTTCTTGTAAATATATGTTTTACACTTCTTTCTAATGATTTAGAAGGTTAAGGACCATGACCACCTATGACAATAACATTACAATACTCCCCTCTGTTGGTCGTGGTCCAAAGTATAAAACATGCATCTGTGTGTGTGTGTAGATTACTGTTCCAATCCTGTTGTTCCTCCCGGATCGTCCTCAATTCATATTGTGGGCTTTGGTGCCAAAGTAGAGGCTCATTTCCTTATGATCCATACTACTGTGTTATCCCTGAAGCAGGTGCAGTTTATCTTTCATCTGAAAAAGAAACATTAGAACACAAGAAACGCCCACTTCCCTCTCTTCGCATGGTGCAGCCTGTCAATCAATCTAATTGGGCAAAACATAACTGCATTGACAGACGGTGTGTGGCATCAGGGCAGAGGCTGTAGCCAAATACAGACTTAACAATATGTATGTTTCTAATTTTATACTCCCCTAAATGTGAATTACAAACCAAAGTTGTCCTCCGCCCAATGACCGCTCACTGCGGTTGGACCGAATCCCTGTCTGGACAAACAGCAGAGGGAGGGGCTCCCAGTACCTTCAGCAAGGTATTCATCTCAGAGTACTTTCTCAGAGTACTTTTCTCAGAGTACTCATCCCAGAGTACTCTCACTTTTACACCTGTTCAATAAAGCTTGTCATCTTTGAATCTCTAGTACTTACACCGTATGCTGTTGACAAAAAATAATTATTCCATGATCACATTAAAACATTACAGAAAACTTTTGTTATTCCATTCTCCGTTCAGCACTCCTCGTCCACTCCTCATTTCACATCACACTCACATCCCACTCACACAGGCCGACGTTAGTATTGGTCCAGTTTGTTAAGGTCAACGTAGTGTATTGGACATGACGCACAAACATATAACATACACAAACATATAACATACACAAACATATAGACAACACAAGAGGCCTGTAATTTTAACTTTGTTATATTTTTCCATGTCCAATTACAATTGTCTCATGAGCTATTTTATAGTTGCAACTTTCAGAGCCTGCAGAACATGCAAAGCTTTGAGAGATTTTTCCTAAAAGGATCCATTTCAAACTTTAGTGTTTAAACCACGTGGTCTTTACTCGGGCTTGTCACAAACTGTGTCCCCTATATTTTTAATGAGCTCTTGTTACTTAAAAAAAAAACTCATGCACGTGCAATAAATGTTTTTCCCTTTTTTTTTTAAAGCCAGTTCGGATTCCTTAAAAATGTAAATTAGTTTCAAACTTTAATACTTCACCTTTGTTTCACGTTCATGTGGAGAAAAGACCATTGTTTTATGTGTGTGTACTTGCGCCAATCATGTCTCAGATAAACTGCCAACAGTTATATCAAAGACATAATTGTCCTAATTGTTTCTAATTTAGCTATTTGGAAGAGAAACATGTCATAAAAGATTTCATAAAATGTCCCTACATCTTTGTTTTCAACCAATGAACAGTGTTGCGTCTATGTGTTATCAGAAATGATCCAATATCACCTTTAGCCAAAATTCAGAAATGCTTTAAATCATTTTTCAAACTTTAATTGTCTGAACAAACCATTTTGTACTAAATGCAACGTCCATTAAAAGCTGCAGTTCTCTTTCTAGCACCAGTTTCAACTGTGCATGTGATTGTTCTTAAATGAGAAACGAGCCACGGTTCAGAGGTTGAAAACACTGCTTTAAATATCCGTATTACCAAGATCATGCAGTCAAAATCAATAATTCTAAACTTCTCCGCGTCTATAACTTTAAATAATACTAGTTTCAATAATAGAGCTCCTCTACTTTAAATATACTGCTGTTCTAATCTCCTTGTGTCTCATGCTAAAGCAAGAGTCGAATTAATTTTAACGATTGTCCTGTATTCTTTCATGCAGCTAAATGTGGTGTTATGAACGAATGACCTAAATGTGTAAATATGACTTAATATGTCTCTGTGCGTTTGTTGTCTGTCTGTATATTTACCTTCTGTGTGTCTCATTTAGGCCTGCCACGTCTCAAATGTCCGTTAATGTCTTTCTTTTACTCATGGCGTCTTTCAATGTCTTTTGTCTCATAGTGTTTTTCCTTCTTCTTTAAACAATCACTTTCTTTCTTCTTCCGATAACTTTTCCTCATAATGTCTTTCTTCTTCTTTCATATCTGACGCACCCAAATGTGTCGTGTCCTTCTTCTTCTTGTTTGGTTTTCCGGCGGTTGGCGGCCTATTCTTCGCATTACCGCCACCTTCTGTTTCGTGGATGGGACAACACTCAGTTTGTGAAAAAGTCTGCGGTCTTTTCTTTGCCTCCTCACAGGCAGGAGGAGTCTTCTTCGAGAGTTCCTGTTAGCTGCTGCAGCCGATGCTGCCCCCTGCAACCCGCAGGGAGAGGGGGAGACGCTGATGATGATGATGATGCTCGGTTGTGGTTTGTGGCAGGGACGATTTTTGGCCAAATGAAACAGACAGAAGTTTTCTCGGAAAAAACAGACAAACAAGAAACACAAACAAGTGTGTTAATTACCATACCAAACCAATGATTAATTACAATTCAAAATAAACCTATGAAATAATTACTATTAACATTTTAAACATTAAATTCTGAAAACCAAATCTGCATTCAACTACTATCCTAAGCCCTATTTTTCCAAAAGTATAATGCTCTCTAAGATCATTCTAACTTTTATATCACCAAAATGTAGGGAAAAAAAACTTGTCTAGACGCCTTGGAGATAAAAAATAAAATAATGCCTCTTTATAATCTAACTCAAAGTTCTGTGATCCTATGACTCCATGTCAGTAACATTATCGTGTGTATAAATGTAATTTTCTACAAAAAATTCTTTCTTCACGAGAGAGAGAGAGAGAGAGAGAGAGAGGGGAGAGAGAGAGGACAGAACGAGGGAGGGGAGGGGCCTCCCGAACAAAGGAAGCATGGAGTCAAATACTTTTCTCGTTTTTCTCGTGACAAGGTTCTAAATCAGTGGTAAAAGTTTTTCTCACGTCAAACGACACTTTACATTTTATCCTTAAATACGTCAGTAATGGAAAACATTACCATTTGCTACATGATTAATGTATCGAGAGTTCCAGCAGAATCTTTTTTTTTTCTGATTCTCTGTAACTATCGAAACATTACATCAGAATACAAGAGAAAAACTCCCAGACTGATCTTTTGTCATTTCTTCACATGAAACTCGTATACTACAGCCAAGAGGCTCTCTTTTTCCTCATTAATCAGATCATTATTATCAGAATCCACATTTTAAATACTTGGCTTTTCTTCTGTTTAAATTAATTGTGCCCTTTTCCCCACCCCCGGGGGATATGGAGTTTTTATTATCCTATAACTTCTGACCCTAACTATCCCTATCTCTCTAATTCTATTCCTATTTTTTCACTAATTCCCTTGTGCCTCTCTGCACGAAGGTGTGCCTCTTTTGCACTTATAAATCCTGTGGCTCTTTTCATCATCTGTTCTGTTTTCTTTGGAGGGACCCATGCTTCCCCCAAGGTTAAAACGTCTAAACCTGACTATTGTTCTATCGCGTCCGATAGAACGCCCCGTCACGGCGGTCCCTGGCCACGCTGCAATCTGTCGAGCCAAAATCTCTCTCTCTTCTATTTAAAACAATGTGCAGATTTCCAAAACTGTGATCCGCTTACCTTAGAAGCGACCTTTTTGAAGAGCAGAGAGATTTTTCCAAACCCACAAATCCAGTCTCTATAACTGAGCTCATCTCTGTCCCGCTCCTGCCCCGATCACGTCGGGATTCACCAAAATGAAGTCAATAATTCCCTTTGACTGACGTATCCAAAATCGATGCAAGAGCGAGACAAGAGATCTTCACGTTTAACATCTGCATTTAATTATCTTTACAATCAGATACAGAATGTTCAACAAAAAGTGCTCCTAAAACTATATATGTCCCTCTCTCCTGGCCCTCGGCTGACTGACTGCCAATCTCCTCCCAGCAGTTTCTATCAAAGGGTCCGATGACGTCACAGTCTGGGACTGGTCTGGCCCCTGGTCTGGACCCGGTCTTGGTCTTCCCTCTCCACCTGAGCAAACAATGCCCCCCACCACTGGGCGCCTGATTGTGTTGGACTTTTGCCCTCGTCCAGAGTGGGAGAGAGCATTTGTTTATTCCTGGAGTTAATAATTTGTCCCGTTTTGAAAGCTGGTCATCTCTATGATTCCTGAGTGCATATTCCTTTGTCCTTGGGGCTTTTCCCCGTGCACCTTCTTCAGAGGGCCTATTTTCAAAATCATTAGTATACAACATTTTAATTATGCAACAGTATTTTGGCCCATTCCTCCATGCAGACGAGTGATGTATATTCAATGGCCTTTCTGATGGAAGGAGGTTTGTACTCCTTTACTCCTTCAAATAATATTAATAAATCACCCCTCTTTTCATTTACAGCCAATAAAAACATGTTAAAGTTTGTATCTAGATTACAACTTTATTGACTATTTTTCAAAACCGAAATATCTGTTTTTGTAAATTAACTCTTCATTTTCAATTTAAGACCACGCTCGAACCTGACCTGAAGACCTGTATTTTTTAAAAATTTCCTTTTATGTCTTATACTAGTCTTTCTTAGACAATGTATGTAAACTTTTGATTTGTACTGTAACTTTTGACGTTTCTTTTGTCTGTGCCTCTCAAATCTGCCATTGATTGAACGCATCTCTCAGTCATTTCCAAAGCAGGTTTAATACACTTCACTCTACCCCAACCCACTCTTCCACATTCTCAATATGATCTTTTTAGGTCTGTTAACTTTCCTGCACAGAGACACGTTCCTTTTAAAACCATCTTTGTTCTGCAGCTATTTTTACCCGTGACTTTGAAGCCTCCTCCTCCTCCTCTCTGCATCAACTTCTGCCCAATCTGATTAATATTACGCCTTTGTTTTTTTTAATATCCCACTGATATTTTTATCCAGAAATCACAGGCCGCAGAGCCACTGTGAATCAAAGTCCTTGGACAGCTTCACAGAAGGTAATAAAAAACAAACCAGCTTTAAATGTTCTATACTTGCGCTGACATTGTAGTGCTCTTGGGTTTGCGTACTCTTTCCATTCTCGACAACACTACAAATCTAATTGAACGCGTTGGCATTGGTGGATATATTTGTAAAGTTTTTTGTCCCTGCGTTTGATCGTCCAAGGATAATAGTTGTGATTATGAAACACAATTTTGTTTGGGTTTTTTGAGGTAAAAGTATGCAAAAAATGGGAGTGCAGGAGACAAAGATTAGGTAAAATTGCTATAAGCCTGCGTGACACAGGATGACACTTGTGAGGATGTTAGAGGAACAAAGTTGAACAGAGGCAGCTTCCAGTGTAGACCCAGGTGCAGGCTTATTTACATTATTTACATTTTGGTATTAAAATCAGCACAGCATGTCAACCAGCACTCTCCTTTGCTCAGAGTTGGTGGCCTGCTTTTATAGGGATCTCCCACTCACATGACCCATCGCCGCGTGTCAGCCATTTTGACGGAATCCGTCCGCCGACTCCGCAGCAATGTAGCTAAGCTAGCTAGTTTAACAAAGAATTCTGAACATCAGCGGTGATTTACTCATTTATATACCGAACCTAAATCCATAATCAGATCCTCTTCAAATGTGTCCTAAAATGTTTGTTTCATGTTAATGGTTACTTCTGGGTTTATCACGATCGCTTTTTGTTACATTAAAACAGTATTTTTGTCATGAAAACGTTAACAAATAATTCTGAAAACCTCCGTGCATTTGTGTTAGGGATGTATAGGTGTACTGTATTCTCTGATTAACATTTAATGGTGTTGATTGATTGGTATGTGTTTGAGAGTGGCTAGATCGGCTAGCTTCTCTGCACAGTAGTAACTGGCACTGAAAGCTCGTTGTACTTTTATTTTTGTCATGAAAACATGAACAAATAATTCTGAAAACCTCCATGCACCCGGTATAAAGACATTCCTTTTGTCTGATCACGTATCTGGTCTAGGGCTGGGACAACGCGTCAACGTAATCGGTGACGTCAACGCAAAAAATACACCGACGTATAATATGCGCGTCTGTGCGTCACACACAAAACAAAGATGGCGGCGAGCGGTAGCAATGCAAGTGCCGTGTTAGAGAAGTGCAAGCCGGTGTAACGCTGAGATACACTGCCTTGAAGAGATGCACAGCCTCAGCTGTTTATGATGTAATGCAAACCTGTGCAGGCGCGTCTCACGGCAGCCGAAGCAAACCAAGATGGCGGACCGTGAATTTCTTTAAAAGTTAAAATACGAACGAATTCAGACACGAATGTCACTTTTAATGCAATTTGAGGCGAGATGTTGATGGTTCCGTTTTGTCACATGTGGGTTTTAAGAGTCAAAGTTTCGTGCAAAGTTTAGTTTAAGCAGTCAACTGCGCCTGTGAAACCACGAAGCTAATATTTTCATAGCAGTCCGCGGCTGCTGACGTAGGCTGATGACGCGTCCTGTGGCAACTCTACAGCTTACAACTAGTCTGTCTTTCTTTGTATCAAACGGAATATTGGCGCCCGTAATAGCCCCTACATGTATTATTTACTGTCATGCCCGCCGTATATGGACATTTTTCAACATATGTTCAATATCCTTAATGCGTTTAACTGTTGATTGATTCTCTGATCTGTGTTGGTGACTTCAATGTTGTTTTAAGTCCTCTGAGATGACTTCTACTGTATTCTTTCAGAAACTCTAAAGGAAAGGATGACTGGTTGACCTTTTTATTTGCTACACAATGCATTGTTTTTCTCTTGTACACTCTTACTTGAATTTTATTTTTGAATTTTGAGTTTAAGAAAAAGGTGAGTGGCAGAGTTTTGACTGTTATTTTTATATGAATGAAGAATTTAAGAGATGCACTTTAATTAATGGACTTCAGTAATATAGGCCTATGTGTCTTCAACTTAAATGTTAAACTCTGTTGGTTCAGGAAGGACGCCATGACAGGCTGATGGCTCCCACTGTTTTTGCTGGAAAAGCACTCTTTGTTTAGCTTAAAGCCTTCAAGTTTACATTGGTTACTGTTTTCTTTTAGTTGCTCTACACAAGTATTTGGCTGAACTTTTTCATATTTTTATTGAATGCTAAGCATCAAATGTTTGTTTCAAGAATGATAAGATGCACTTTTTTCAGTAAGCTGTGTTTTCAAGGCTTTAAGGTTTTATGCTACCTCTAAGAATGTCTTATTTTTGAATTTTAAGAGCAAGCAATAAATATTTTTTGTGAAGGAATTCATGTTTTTTTCATTAAAATATTTAAATCAACATGTATACATCAATATTAGTCAATTAATGGGGAGATAATCGAGAATCGAATCGAATCGAAATCGAATAGAAGCGAAAAAAATAATCGTTAAATTAATCGATGCATTGAAAAAATAATCACTAGATTAATCGTTTAAAAAATAATCGTTTATCCCAGCCCTAATCTGGTCGCATCCAACTGCACAGCATCGCTCCGGCATGATAGTAAAATCTCGCTACTACCTGTAGTATCACCGGCGGTTTTGCATTTCTACACCGTCAAAATGGCTGCTCCAAATGGCGTGACGTCACGCGGGACCTCTCTATAGCAGGTGACAGTAATTGGACAACACCAACTGCAGCAAAATATAAAAACAATACAAAAAGATACAGTAATAATTAAAGCAGTGATTCTATACTCCACAAATTACAAACATATATCTCTTTATTACATTTAGCAGTGATTTATTTATTCTAAAATGTTACTAAATTTGAAAGATAAAACCCAGGACACCCCTTCTCTCTCTGCAGAGTGGATGCACCCGGAACCCTCTTTAGGTGCTCCGGCTGCCTTGGGACTCTTTTGGCCGGAACTCCTAAAGACGGCAGACAAACAACAAAGCAAAAGATCAGCATATTTACATGTTGTACATTTACTTCATTTCCTTTACAGGTCTGCACCTTTTGCATAAAAATCAATCTTTAATAAACTTGTTTAAAACATTTGAGTCTGTCTAATTCCCCTCACCTGTGAACACCTGGTAATGGACTCTGCTCCATTACTGTCAGAAGGCAGCCATATTTGTAACAATGGAAAGTATTACATAAGTAGAATAAAAATCCAGGTCTCAGTATTTCAATACTTATTGTTCTCACAACTTTTGACTTCTTCTCACTTTTAAATCCAAATGTCTTTACGTTCTACTCATTGTCATTTTGAAATACTATTGGTATTAACTTTGCATATAACATACAATGACATAAAAACAGGTCTGGAGTGGTTAACCATGCTTCTAAGTAAATTCTAAGTGAGGGTGTCGAAGGAATTGCTTAAAATATGAAACTCTGAAAATTGGAAAATTGTTAAAAACTGCGATTCATAACTATTCACATCAATTCAATTACATTTATTTTTGTTTAGCCCTAAACCACAACAGCTGTCATCTTGGAGGACTTTACAAAGTTATCGATTCGCCAAAAACAGATCAAAGACACAGTTCAAACACACACAATGCAGTAATAACAAACACATAGGAGACATTGGTTCGTAGGGAGAGGAATGACCAATATCCATAAATGTTATAAAATGTCCCGGGTCATCGCTGTCCTGACACCCTCCAGAATCTGCAAGGAATGACTCAAAAAATATATATATATATAGACAGCGAGAAAAAGTTTAGATCCAGGACTCAGGTTGTAGAACTGGGACCTTCTTACTTACCCTACAATATAGTTTCTGCCACAACCTCCCAGAAAGTGATTGACAAAACCACAAGTGAAATGACATAACTGAAGAATTACAAAGCCTCCTTCGGGTTCAAAAGCAAGTTCCGATGTGAACTTGACACATAAATTATAGTGAAAAATAACATGGCCTTTTCCCTATAGCGGCTTGATGCGTCTGCAGATCAAGACAAAGTGAAATCCGCTCTGTGTCTTAACACTTTCTCCCGACTTCAATCGCCACTTTTCTGTTGGCTTTGATCTGGTCCATCTCCTTTGTGAAGAGGCTGCGAGTCCAGACAGAGCGCCGAACCCCCGCGGCACACGGAGAACGCTGAAAATTCCGAACGGTGACTGTGCGTAAAACTCTTGTATAATGCAGATGGTGCTGTGTGGAGGTTTGAGTAGAGTTATTATGTAGTGTTCTGAATCACAGTGGGCCTGGTGTGGAGTTTTGTTTGTTTTGGATGAAGTGAAGAGGAAGGGGACAGTGAAGAAATGAGAGTAAGAATGAGCTCAATGAGAGTTGGTGTTTTCTTGTTTTTGATGGAAAAAGTATTTCATTGGAAAGGGTATAAGGCTAGACCCCTCAGACTACTTTGACACCTCTGACTCAGTGCCACGGTTTGGCCACTAATCAAAAACTGGGACCCAGAATTTGGTTTTGCAAAGATCGTCAAGGTTTCCCACTGGTGAGGCCATGTCTGGAGGGTGGAGGTGTCTTCAAGGTTGGTGGTTCTACTCCCCAAGACCAGAAAACAGACCTCCCAGAGACTATAAACGACCTGCACAACCAACTGCCATGAGATGTTCATTTCTTGTGTGGGTTTTTACCACATCCAGTGTAAATTCTGCTGTTTTCAAGCTTCTCAACCTGCAAACATGAATGAATGACAGCCGTTTCTTGGGAGAAGTACAGAAGATCAGGCCGACAACGAATCGATGGATAAAAAATGATGCATCAATCATCTTAAATAAAGGTCAACACCTTTCAAATGTCAAATGGATCCGTATTCATTTTTGAAAGCCAACAAATTGATGTCCGTCCTGAAAATGAAATGGTCACACACACATATTCTAGGACTTGTATATACTGTAGTAGTATTTTTAAGACATTTTATATCAATTCTTTATATTCTTTGTATGCATACCTTATTCTATTTTTACTTGTATAACTTATTTGCACCAAGAGCCAAAGACATTGCATAGTTTGTGAGTCTGTATTGGCATTTTAAGTCTGCTGCTTACGATGGCAATACATATTTCAATTTGGAGAGACGTGAAACAAGAAAGCTTTTGAGTATTTTAATGAGAGGTGGTTTGGCGCCCTAGGCCCCGGTGCGGCCTTCAGTTAGGGGAGGCTCCTGCGCTGGGGCGCGTAGAATCCCCCCGGGGCCTAGGTACTGGTGGCGGCATCTTGGCAGCGTGAAGCCGGTTTGAAGGCAGGTTGGAGGCAGGGTGAAGAGGAGGAGGAGGGGAGGCGGTGGATGCGAGGCTTCGGGAGGCCGTAGAATGGGAGTTGCTCCGCTTTTAAGCGGCTGGTCTGTCCGGCACGGTGTGATTGGAAGGGGGCGTTTGCTGCGCCATAGGCTGAGGATGTGAGTCGGCCCGGAGGGGGTAGCTTGGGCTGACGTCTTCTAAATTGAATTTTCGCGAGCTACATTTCAATTTGGAGAGACGTGAAACAAGAAAGCTTTTGAGTATTTTAATGAGAGGTGGTTTGGCGCCCTAGGCCCCGGTGCGGCCTTCAGTTAGGGGAGGCTCCTGCGCTGGGGCGCGTAGAATCCCCAAAAAGGCTGTGAGTTGATGGGGTTTTGCAGCCTGGTTTGCAGGGGACAGACGTCGTGGCTGCTCTATGCTGTGACCGCTATCGCTATGCTGTGACCGCTATCGCTATGCTGTGACCGCTATCGCTATGCTGTGACCGCTATCGCTATGCTGTGACCGCTATCGCTATGCTGTGACCGCTATCGCTATGCTGTGACCGCTATCTCTATGCTGTGAACCGTTTATGCGCTAACCATTTTTTGCTATGCTGTGACCGCTAACACTAACGCTGTGACCGCTACCACTAACGCTATGACCGCTATCACTGACGCTATGACCGCTATCACTGACGCTATGACCGCTATCACTGACGCTATGACCGCTATCACTAAGCTATGACCGCTATCTGTTGTGACCGTTATATGCTGTGATCGTTATGCGGATACTCAGCTGCTGCCGCCACCAGGAGTTTTGCGAGTGATTTATGGAGATGCCGAGAGGCGCTGGGCTGCGAGGATAGTCGGAGTGTCAGGCCTGATGTATGAGGAGAGGGCCGATGATGACCAGCGGCCCGACTGCTGAAGGGCAGAATGGGGGAGACCCAGGGACGCGGCACGCGTGGCGGCGCCTATTCTGAAGGAGTGGGCTGTGTAGAGATAGGGAGACAGGTTACAAAGCAGCAGTACAGACTTGAGTTGGGCTCTGAACCAGTTGGAGGACATCGGGAGGTTATCGAGAGTGAGAATGACGGTCCGTTGAGATCTCCTTTCCGTGAGCGGAGGCGAGTGTAGTGCATCATGGATCAAGCGAGACTGTATGATTTCAGAGTGGAAGGTGAGAGGCCCATCTTCATGTAGGATGCCGCGGAGGAGATGAGGAGGCGAAGAGACGGAGGGATTAGTCCGGGGCGAGGGATTCCATGCAGGGGATCTGGCATGGCGATGGGTTGGCAGAAGGGCAGCGGCGTCGGAACTCCTGGAATTTGAAACGAGAGAGAGAATCAGCGAGACAATTAAGGTGACCAGGGACGCGACGAGCAGTGATAATAAAATTGTTCAGGACTGAGAGCCATGTGATACGTCTAAGAAAAGACATGATTTGGGGAGAGGATGAACCTCGACAACGTCGAGGTTGTCGCACATCACGGAAATCCTTTTCCTCTGCCACATATGGCTCCACAGCGCGCAGGCTACGGTCACGGGATATATCTCGTGGAGCGCGGAGGAGATGTTTTGAGGGAAGGCGTCGGGCCAGGGCCCGGCGAACCACTGGTCCTGAAAGACTCCCCCAAAACCCACGGACGGGGCTGCGTCCGTGAAGAACCGCAGGGCGTCCGAGGATAGGACGACGTTGCTGTAGAAAAAAGGAGACGCCATCCCAACGGCTCAGCAGGCGGGACCAGAACGCCAGGTCGGAGCGGCACCCCGCGGCCAGGCAGACCGCGTCGTTGAGGGAGGAGACGGAGCCGGCGAGGGAGAGGAGTCTGGAGATGAAGGAGCGACCTTGAGGAATTATGCGGATGGCGTAATCAAGACGCCCGAGAAGGGAGAGCAACTGACGCTTCGAAAGTGACAGGGATGACGGGGCAGACCGGGAGATAGCGCGGATGCGCTCGAGTTTGCCCAGCGGGAGGGAGGCCTCCGTGGCGCGCGTGTCGAGGCGGATGCCGAGAAACTCTAGAGCTGTGGCGGGCCTGTGGTCTTCTCCTCGGAGAGGGGGACTCCCAGGGCGTAGAAAGCGAGCTTGAGGTTGCGGAGAGAGCTCCCGGAGCCGTCCGAGGGTGGGTCTACCACGAGAAAGTCGTCGAGGAGATGCAGGACGGAGGGGAGCCGTACATAATTTAGCAGGATCCAGCACGGCGCCTCCGCAAGAGAGGGGCGCTGGAGGGAAGGGGCTGTTGATGCTCGGGCGGGCCCGGAGCGGGGACAGGAGAGGACGAATATGAGACGCTTCTTCCTGGAGTGCTTGCGGGTGGCGATGCCCGTCGGGTTAGAGCGAGACGGAGAGAAGGGGCCAATGACGTAGCACACGGACACCTCCCGCGCCCGAGCCGCGTGCCGACTTGGGGCTCACGGAGAGCCGGGAAGAGGTTGCGGGACACGAGACGCCGAGGGACCTAAACAGAGCTTGCAGTCCAATGTGAGGAATTTAATAGAGTTTGCAGTCCAGAGTGAGGTATTAAAACCGGGCCCGTAGTCCAAGTGAGGCGTTTAACTGAGAGCCTGCAGTCCGGTGTGAGGGAGTTAAATGACCTGTAGTCCAAGGTGAAGGATTAAACTGAGAGCTTGTAGTCCAGAGAGAGGGATTCAACGTTGCCCGCAGTCCTAAAGAGGGATTTATAACAGAGAGCTTGTAGTCCAATGAGGGATTAAGCCGAGAGCTGCAGTCCGGTGTGAGGGATTTAACAGTTTTACGGTCCAAGTGAGGGATTAACTGAGCCCGCAGTCCAAGTGAGGAGTTTAAACTGAGAGTTTACAGTCCAGTGAGAGGGATCCAACAGGCCTGCAGTTTTATTTAATTATTTATTTATTTATATTTATATTTATTTATAGTTATTTATAATTATTTATAGTTATTTATAATTTTTTTTTTTTTTTTTTTTTTTTTTTTTTTATTTATAATTATTTATATGTATTTATTTATCATTTATTTATTTTTTAAATATAGCGTTCCAGATATAGGCAGTACCATGTATGCAGTTCCATGTATAACCGTACCATATGAGCAGTTCCAATATAGCGGTTCCATATATAGGCAGTTCCATATATAGGCAGTTCCAGATACGGTACAACAGTTCCAGGTATAAGTAGTTCCAGATATAATTTAAACAGCGCTTGCAGTCCAAGAGAGGGATTTAAACAGAGCCTGCAGGCCAAAGTGAGGGATTAAAACAGAGCATGCGGTCCAATATGAGGGATTTAAACAGCGCTTGCAGTCCAGAGAGGGATTTAAACAGAGCCCGCAGGCCAAAGTGAGGGATTAAAACTGAGAGCATGCGGTCCAATGAGAGCGATTAAAACTGAGGTCTTGCATTCCAATGTGAGGGATTAAACGGAGCTTGCAGTCAGAGTGAAGATTTAACGGAGCTTGGTTAAAGAGGGCCTGCAGACTAATGCGAGGGCTTTAAACTGAAGCCTGCCCACCAGCACTGGGCCAACTGAGCCTGCAGTACAAAGCGAGGGGAAAAAACCGTCCGCGGATCTCATACTTTACCCACAGCGCCAGAAGACAAGGGACAACACGACGGGACCACGCCGTACCGGCACAAGGAGACAGAGATGCGCACGGCTCCCACCGCAACGGGCTAGACCGGCCGTATGCAGCAGCAGGCTGCGACGAGACGAGCAGCGGCGAACCCGCAGAATGAGCCCGCAAAGAGGAGAGCGGCAAAGACCCACGGACCACAGCACGAGACCCGCAGCAGGTGCAGCCACCGGAGGAGCAGACCACACGCAGCAAGACAGAGGACAGCAGGGACACGCACGAGTAAGCGTGAGTAGACAAAGCGATTCCTCCAGAACGATTCTTTGCGAGGCTGCAGGAGCATGCGAGGCTTCGGGAGGCCGTAGAATGGGAGTTGCTCCGCTTTTAAGCGGCTGGTCTGTCCGGCACGGTGTGATTGGAAGGGGGCGTTTGCTGCGCCATAGGCTGAGGATGTGAGTCGGCCCGGAGGGGGTAGCTTGGGCTGACGTCTTCTAAATTGAATTTTCGCGAGCTACATTATTCTGATTCTGAATATTCTACATTTTTGTTGTTTTGTCTTTTTTGAGGATCACCAAAGCCAACCAATGTATTTTATTGGGGTAACAACTGAACAAGGCTGGAACCACAACTCTGGACTGCGACGCACAAACAGCACTGGCTCCAATATTCCATTGTATTAGCATTTCATTATGTCCACCTTAAGTCTTCCACAGCACGGGGCCCTCGCCTAGAAACCTACGCTTCCATTTTGTGTGTGGTATTTGTCTTTTTCTCTGAAGAATGAAGAAGGATTGGGCTTGAAGCACTGCAGCCCGTTGAAAAAAATAATAATTAGACTGATTCACCTCCAGCAACAAAAGGAGGTCCCATTAGAAGCTCTTTCTCTCTTCAGCGGTGAAAAGATTGCGCCGATGTGTTCCGGGTTGAGTCAGAGTTTTTGTAAAAAATCTCCACATAATGAAATCTGCAAAGAGCTGTTAATGACGCATCACATCTCGCAGTGGCCCACATTCACCCAAAGAATCCCATTTACACAAGGTTTTATCAAAAAAATCTAAAGTTCAAGTGGAACTCATCAACATTATTGTGCAGTTGAAGGCTCGTTGGGTTGATGGAGGTTCGGTTTTAGTATAGACCAATGACATGAATAGGATGGAACGATTTAAAATGTCCTTATATTTGGGATTTTTATAAGTACTTCTGTCCACTAACTGAATTGTAATCGGATGCAAGCTTACAAACAGGAAGTATTATTATTCTCTCTTTATTCTCTGGTCATGGGATAATTCACAATTAAAAGGGGTGGCACAATAATAACATTTCATTGGAAGTTTTTTTCTTTTGTGTGCGCGCGCATGTGTTTGTGTTGTTTTAAATGGATTAAACTACATTTTATTGTCCTTTTTAGTTTGAATAGGGGAAAAAAACAAAATTCAAAATTTTCCATTTTTCTGAAAAAATTGTTTATATTTTGACCATTGAAAAACTTCAAAAACAAAACAAATTCTTTCAAAGCACATGGATTACAAAGATGTTATTGCCAGCGTTGGCGATAAAAAATCTCAAATTTGGTTACCACATTTCATCAGCAGTATTTTATTTCGGACAAGCATAAAAGTAGTAAGATAATGTGGTTTCCAACATGAAGAATAAGTAAATAGCTATAGAATTGTGTGACTCATCTGCAACAACAAGTACAAGTGTTTTTCATGCCATATTTGGAAACACACACATCACCATGGAGACCAACATGAGAGATCGCATATTGTCAACGCTGTAATCATAGACTGTATACGGACAATGCTAACACCTTTAGCTCAATGAAGCCCAATGGGAAAGTGCCCATGGACAAAGTTTTTCACCAACTCATGCAAAATGACATGCATGTGAGAACTATTGTTAGACCAAAACTGTTTTGAGAGTAAGGAACTAGCAACATGGATTTGATTTCATACCACACAAAAAATGACAACAACTATATAAATTGCCATACTTGCAAGTGAAAGCCAGATCCTTTCAGACAACTAAGCAGGCCAGGGCCTGGTTAGTACTGTGATGGGAGGCCTCTGGGAACACCAAATTCCACAGTGGGGCAGCTGTGGCTGTAAAGTGCCGAACTGTTGTTGTGTCCTTAGGCAAGACACTTCACATACATCGCCTAGAATGAGCCTTGTGTGTGTGTGTGTGTGTGTGTATGTGTGTGTGTGTGTGTGAATGCTTGGTGGTGGTGAGACGGGCTGATGGCACATACTGGTTGCCAGCCGAGGGTACAGTAGTAGTTTATCACCACCGTGTATTGAGTAAATGAATGACATGTGTCCAAAAAAGCACTACAAAAATCCGCTGCGTTATTATGATTAAACAAGAAATTTCATATTGATGCTTATTTTTACATATTCCATCCCACTCTCTGTGTGCGGATAACAGGTCTAGAGCTATGCGCAAGTTATAGAGATGGGATCAGGGTGCGTTGTAATCCTGGACGTCTCAGAGCGCGGGGGGGTGAGGTGCAGTGCAGGCCCTCATTAAGCATTCATGAAGCATTAGTCCACTATCACCATCAGAGCTCACCGCCCGATGAGCTGCAGACCCAGGTGGACGGACCTGAGCCGGCTTCACACAGGATTAAGGACAAGATATCATCAAAGTTTCAGCGTTTTTACATTTGTTAATCGTAATGGAAGCAAGATTGTATTGGATAGAAAGCTTTGGAGGTTATCAATGCAATGTCTGTGGTATTATAAAGCTGGGGTACGGTTATTCTTGCACAGTTGTAGCCGGAGTATCTTGCTTTTGAACAATATATTCAACTATGCAATATCATCCATGTAAGTAGGCAGTCACATACTAGGAATTTGCTTTGGCCCAAGGTGCAAACAAGGTGTACGGTTGTGGCTGTACTTTAATACGAAAGTCGGATTCCGTCAGATCTCTGACAATAAGCAGGGCAGGGCCTGGTTAGAGCTGTGATGGGAGACCTCTGGGAACACCAGTTGGCACAATGGGGCGGCTGTAAAGTGCTTTTGGGTGTCCTTAGGCAAGACACTGCACCGGCATTGCCTAGAATGAGTGTGGTGTGTGTGTGAATGGTTGGTGGTGGTCGGAGGGGTTTATGGCACATACTGGTTGCCTCGCTTCAGTCACTGTGACCCAGGGTAGCTGTGGCGACAATAGTAGTTTATCACCACTGTGTATGGTGAAAAAATAATGTAATGTGAAGACTCTTTGAGTGTCCCGAAAAGAGCTGTATAAATCCGATGCATTATTAACTTGTAATTATACCTA
Organism: Knipowitschia caucasica; assembly: GCA_964034765.1. Taxonomy (NCBI): domain Eukaryota; kingdom Metazoa; phylum Chordata; class Actinopteri; order Gobiiformes; family Gobiidae; genus Knipowitschia; species Knipowitschia caucasica. Next base: position 14,899,293 of record OZ035837.1, on the reverse strand, counting down.
TATCTGCTCATGCATTTGGTTCAATCCCAATTTCTTTTTGACTGTTTTCTGCCTTAACTTTAAAAGGAAATTCTCCCCTTCTAACACGTAATTATCTGTAATTCTTGGAGCACACCCATTCAAAATCAATCCCACTAATCTCTTAACAGGTGAAATCTTTCCATTTTCCTCGGAGCGCCAACCGTTCCCTTTAATATGTGCCATTAGAGCAATCAGCCGCTCATCTTATAATTACTTACAAGTGTTGGCGCTGTCCTCGGAGTAAGGTCGAGTCTCGCCCAAGGACAAGGCGCGTTCAAGCCCCCAGTTGTTGCTTTTCTGTGATTAGGATTTCTTTGATAGAGCTGCCAGCCTAAAAGCCATCAGTCCGCCATTATACCTCTCCAAGGGGCCTGTAATTGACGGTTTCTTGAAATTTTCAAAATTGGAGAAAATTGTCAGATTTGATTTTTTGGCAAAGATGGGTAATAATGAAGAGCTACTATTTTTCAAAGATTTTATCCGATTCAATTTGAGGTGCACTTAGTAACTTTTCTGATGAATGATTTGAAATGAAGAGGCAACACTGCAAAAAGTGATGAAAAATAATTAAAAACTTAAAAAAATTGGCAAAATGTATCTTGAATTGAGCACATTTTGAATGGAACAAGCATAATTATTTTGTTATAAAAAGATTTAAGAAATGTCTCCCTTGGAATGAGGAAATAAAGCAATGGTTCTTGAAACTTAAAAGCTTCGACCCGTTGGCAAACCTCGTCTTAAGACGCCCTCAATTTAAGATAGAAAACACTAGATTCAAACATTTATTACCTCATATTTTTTTTACATTTGGAGAGATTGATTTTTCCATCAATCTCATCGTCAAACTTTTTGATTGGAGAGCATTGTCAGGATAAAAGAACCAGACACTTGAGAGAAAGTCAACGTATTTGTGTGCTAGAATGAATTAAGCTGTTCGCATCTTGATTTGAATACATTTGGAAATTCTTAAATTAATAAATGAAAGGATTTTCAAAAGGAACAACCAGCTTTAGTCTTATGGTAAGCATGGAATAGCAATTGTATTATTTGTTCCATTGCCAAATCTGGTTTCAAGGCTGTCAAAATTGAGCCACATTTGGTAACATTTGCACATTTCCGTTTTTTTGCACGCCTTTTTTATGATAGACGGGACATGTACATTTCTCCATCTTGACTTTTTGGGCTTTTTGTGTTTTGTTTTTAAAAATATTTCATAATGTTTTACTGCTGTAAGTTTAAGTAGAGATATGCAATAGTTGTAAGCATATGAAATCATCCTCTGAGAGCTACCATGAAGAGGGGAGCTCCAGAGCAATAGTTTGGTGACTAATCTAATCTAATCAGGGTGGGGCTGACAATCAAAAGAGGGCAGGAAGCAAAATCAAACTTAAAGATAATTCAATTTATTCTTGTATAGCCCTAAATCACAACAGTAGTTATATCAAAGGACTTAACAAAAGAGAACAAAGGTACTAAAATAAAACCAGGTCAAAATAGTCAATAAGTCCCCACCATGACAAGAAGAAGACGGTCAACACGGAGCATGGACCAAATGGGAGTACACAAAAGTACAGAAGAAAATACACCTCAAAACATCAAGTTCTTCAATGGATCTGTCCTTCCATGTCCAAACTGCATCGTTGGGGTTTTACAAAGAAGCCTACATGACATTTTTGTGGAAAGATAGGAACCCTGGAATACATCTCCTACATCCAAGGGCCGTTACAGTTGGCGACACAACCAAATGTCACGCAATTGCAGAAACCCTTTCAATACAATCAACAACAACCAGAGAAAAGGGTGGTTAAGAATACCATTCTTTTGGAGACAGGAGGGTACTCAAAGAGGCCTGCTCCATTCTGCCAAAGACTGGAGAATGGAAGACCCAAAACCCCCTGTGACCCCAGGAAACGTCACTGATGAAGAGCCCTAGTATTGCATTGAATAGGAATGTTTCTGATTGTATCGGACGACAATTGAATACAGTAATAATTAGTAATAAACAATCATGGAATTTTCAACCAATTTTTCGAATAATAATAAATTTCTATAATTGATGATAAAAATCTGATTCTAATTTAACCTCTTGTTAAATGGACACATTACTCAGACTATTACGTAAAAGAAAATGATTGATGTGGCATATTTTTATTTTTATTTTTTTCACAGTAGGGTCCAAGGACATTGGGCGATTATCCAGGAACCATTCATCTACATTCATGGACTTTATCGACATTTATAGACATTGGTCATCTGCCCCTTATGGACCAATGGCTCTATGTGTTTTTTATTTATTACCATTGCATTTTCTTTGTTTTAACTGTTTGATTGTCTGATCTGTGTCGGGAAATTCAACGGTTGAGCGAAGTCCTCCGAGATAACAACTGTTGTGATTTAGGGCTAGACAAGAATACATTGAATTGAATCATTGCTTGACCCTAGATGTCAAATGGCTGATAGTGGAAAAAATAAGGTATGTCGAAGCACTCATATATTTATTAAATGCCAGGTCACATCATGCGAACATTATTTTGCTCAATTATGCTGCCTTTTTTCAACTGAAGTGGCACCATCGGACGAGAAATGACTTAGGATATTGTATTGTGTGATTTTAGTTCAAGATTTCACATTTCACAAAAACAACAGAAAACCTCATTTATCAATTATCCAACCAGCCCATCGTCTTGGCACCCAGCGGTCGCCGTCTGAAATGATTTGAATGGTGCTCCCGAGTAAAGACAAAAATGATTCGCTCCAGATGGTTAAGGCATTCTTCTTTTGGCCGAAGCTAAAATCATTTTCTTGTAAAAACATTGTCTGAGTAATTGGCAGCAAATCATTGTGTGTGTTTTTTTCCTTTCAGAAATCTCTGCCAATTCTCCGGGAGATCTTTTGAGAGAATTTTCACAAACACAGGCTTCAAACTGTTGAGTGAACGTACTGGGAAGAGAAAAGGCCGAAGAGAGGGCTCTGATGGTTGGCCAAGACATCTTCAAAACTTCACACTTTATGGTACTGCTTAGCAACGGTAGCTATGACTCCAGCAGCTCTGGCCAACAAGATCTAAAACACTGTTGGTTCTCAAAGGTCCAAGAGCCATAGACTCTTGGACATTTCACTCATGTTTTAAAATTGAATGTGTATGATGTTGATTTAGCATCTCATCCCATTTGAAATAATTTTTTTTAGCAAGCTGGGCCTACGATTGAAACTTTCAAACCACAATACATGGAACTATTTAATCCAATGTAAATTTTTGTTCTTTATTAATGTGAAGCTGGTGATTTGTCATCCAATCCAAAAACCCCTTACAATAACCCTAACCCACGCTATAGTTCTACTCCTTCGTCCAAATGAAACCATGCAAAGCTGTAGTATCTGTTTCTATTTTTGACTGCAACAGAGTCGGGATTAAACATGGGGAGGCAGCATTCCAGACATATGCACCAAAAATCTGGAGCAATCTTCCTGAAGGAGTAAGACAGGCCAGTCCCCTGGATAAGTTTTTTTTTTTTTTTGGTGAGTAACGGCCGTGTACAGCAATGTGTAAAGGAAGGAGAGAGCCACAGGAAACCAGTACAGAAAGGCAAGGCGAGGAAAGAAAGTTTTAGAATTGAAAAAGTGTTCATGACCTGTGTCTGTGAATGTTCATAACTGCCTTTTGTGTGTGTTTTTTACAGTGTGTTTTCATTTGCGGTGGTTTGGATTTATTGCTGATCGACTAAATAACGGTGGTCCTTTATTTTTTCACTTTTCGGTCTGATAAACCTGATCTAAAGACGTGACAGAGGCCAACAATACATGTATGTGAAAACTAAAGATTATATTTAGAGCTACAGTAAGTAAGGTGGATTCTACTACTAACTTTAGTTGTATTTTTGTGATTTGAAAGCTACCTCAGTTTATAGTATTTAAGCAATCTTAATTTCACACAAAGCGCTCTACAATCTTTATTATGATTTCAGGCATTCAGTTGTAAAAATCACTTTACTCTATCGTCCCCAATCGTCCCTCCACATTCATGTCTCTCAATGGCGTTGTCACACCTGTGTCGCACCACCAAACAATCCCCGTTTGTTGGTGTGCGTGGCGAGCGAGCGAGAGAGAGAGGCGCCCACCGATGATGTCAGCGGCGGAGCCCAGCTGTGGTGCGAGGAACTGTGACGAGTGTGAAAATGTGGACAGCCTCCTCTTCATCGACGGGTGTCAAAAAAACATGTACAAGCTGGAGTGAGAAGCAGCGAGAAGCCTGTGAGCGTGATGCACTTGGATTTGTTTGGGGGTTTTGTGAGTAATGGCCGTAAACAACATAGTAGAACAGGTGAGAGGATAAAGTGTGTCGGTATAGCCCACGGCAGTGAATAGGCAAGGCCAGGAGATAAACAGTTTGTTTGTATAGCACAGTTCATGTCATGGTGTGGCATTTTTGAATACTTTTACATGGTTTTGCTTTACAATACTGGGTTCGTTTAGTGTTACTCGTATCTGAAATGCTGCCTCCCCGTGTTTAGTCCTTGACTATTGACACCGGCAGGAGGCCACTCCCTGTGCTTCTCAGAGTCCCAGCAGGAGGCCAGTCCCTGTGCTCCTCAGAGTCTAAGTTAGTTCATATGGCACTAACATATCGCAGTTGTAGTTTGGTGCAAGGCTATGGAGAGACTTGTAACAAACAGAGCTGATTTACAGTCTATTCTCTGAGCCACAAGAAGAAGTGCAGAGACTTGAGAACGAGACTAATGTGTGATGGTACTTCTTGGTTCTGGTCAGGACTCTAACTAGTCTTTACTTCCCTTTAAGCACAGCCATGTTTCTGATGATAATGTAGATGTGGCCCATTACTAAGAACGAGTTCCTATAACAAGGTTCCCAAAAGATTCAGGAATTCAACAACAAAAACAAACCCATACCCATAAAATACTCCCAGTATATTTGTGACAATAATCAATGTAGTAAGGACGATTTTGCATGCCACATTTTCCACATCAGTGTTTTTCAACCAGTGTGCCATGGAAAGTTAGTGGTGTGTCTTTGGAAATGGTCAAATATCACCTATTTGGTCAAGGATTAGAAAGATTGTTTTGTGCTTGTTTGAATTCTATACAATACACTTTGCTGAGCATGACTTTTAGTGTTGATAAAAGATTTAGACTTTCATGTTTGTATAAGTTTTATCTAGTGTTGTGCCAAGTGTTTGTTTCAATGGAAAAGGTGTGTCACAACTCAAAATGGTTGGGAACACTGGTCTACATTAATACCTCTTCATTCCTACGCTGGTCCAGACAAAGATTCAATCCCACTCTCTGCATTCCCGCGTCCCTGCCCTCTCCCACGCTGTCCTTCCCGCTGGTATACTGTACAGCGAGGCAGAAATAGGGTGTGTGCATTTCGGTAAGACGCCAGCGGCAAGGACACTAACCACGTCCGACTCTCCTATTCTTCAGCGGTCTGTCCTGAAACGTTAGAGTGGCTCAAACTGGGACACAGCACCGGAACGCACTCCAGTTTGTGTTACGGTGCTGTGTTTCTGTACACAGGCCACACAACACACAAACAGAGACCGGTGAACGTGCTTAAAATGCAGAGATACAAGAGTGTTGCGTTTGGTGGGCTTTTAACTCCAGGTGAAAGCATTTTTTGGTTTTCTCCGGAATTCCAAAAGGTCAATATAAGCTGAGGTGAAAAGGAGTGTAGGTAGATGCGAGAATAGATCCTAAAATTGACATTTAAAGAAAACGTCACATGCTTCTTCTCTGGTTCATAATCTGCAAACTCACGAAGGATATCACGTTGATGGTGGTGCGCAAGGCAAGGCAAGTTTATTTGTAAGGCATAGTCATGGATCTATAATAATAACTGGATAGGGCATTACTAGCTTATAGCTGTATAGCGAGTCTCCACTGTGCAGAACCGGGAGGACCTGACGATGCCCAAATACAGTATAGGCAAGTTCTGCTAATCTCCCGGTCTTCGCGAAGTCCCATGCGCTACCGAGCACAAGCCATTCATTTGAATAGGGCGCCATCTTGGATCACCGGGGAAATTACTTAAATTACTTAAAGTTATATATGAGGATTTTCTACCTCAGGATGGACCATCAAGACTGTTGGGCCTCCCAATTGTAAATCATTTTGATGATACGTGCTCATACAATTAATACCAGAGAGTTTTGGAGAGGACGGTTCTTTCCTAAAATTGGGAAAATCCTCCTATATACCTATAACAAAAGAAAAGAGGACTCTAAAGGTAGCAATGCAAAAAATAATGATAGAATGATGATAATAAAATAAAAGTTTGAGGTAAAAACCAAACTCAAAGATCCAAACGGAACCATGAACATGGACAGACATAGGTCAGCAACCAATGGATAAGAGCAACATAAAGACCAGTGTTGTGCCAGTTCACAGCTTTTCTGAACTAGTTCAAGTTCAGTTCATACATGCTCAAAGTGAACAATTCACGTTCAAAGTTCACATTTTTAATTCTGAACTAGTTCAAAGTTCAGTTCATTTTACTTTTTTCTTGAGATAAATACATATTTATTTCACACTACGAGCTATATATATAATTATATATATATATATATATATATATATATATATATATATATATATATATATATATATATATATAATATATATAATATATATATAATATATATATATATTTATATATATATATATATATATATATATATATATATATCTCCTGTCCTGGGCGGCACGGTGGCTGAGTGGATAGCACTCTCGCCTCTCAGCAAGAAGGTCCTGGGTTCGAATCCTGGTCGGACCAGGGCCTTTCTGAGTGGAGTTTGCATGTTCTCCCTGTGTCTGCGTAGGTTTCCTCCGGGTACTCCGGTTTCCCCTACCACTAAAAATATGTCCAATAGTTCTAGCATGCGCCTCCAGTACTGGCGACCCCGCTCCCATCTCTGTGTGGAGTGAGAGACAATTGCCCAATATTAACAATTGTAAACCGCTTTGAGACTCAGATCTGTAGTGAAAAGGCGGTATATAAATAAAGATTACTTACTGTACACCCACAGGAGGAGAGCCTTTTGACTACAAAACAGACCAGATTTATATGGTTTTCAATGGGAGCAAAACGGAGTGGTCCCATCTCTGATCATAAACTACAAACAGTAATGCGCTGTAGTGCGTGTGTCTATACTTTATGTCAGCCATTCCCAAACTCAGTAACACCGAGGCCCCCTTAAAAATCTGACGGGTCTGCGTGGCCCCCCAAAATAATAACCAAGAAGACAACAGAATAGGCTCTTCTGGTTATTTTATTTTGGGGAAATAGCCTCTGCTACAAACATTGTAATACAAAAATGATTACAGTGGCTTATTCAAGTCAAATAATGAACACAAATATTTTAATATTACAAACAAAACATTATACATTTAACATTAAATAATTATATTATATTATTTTTTTATTTTTTTTATGACCTCCCGCGGCCCCCCTGCAGGACCCCACTTTGGGAGACACTGCTTTATGTCAAATGTAAACGGTGTAAACTTTGTCGCTAACTCACCCTGTGTTTTCATCACGACTCGGGCACATGTGAAAAGCACCAGCTCAAAGCGCCGCACCGCAACACGGAGTTGGGGTGCGTTCAACGACGGTGGAAACCATAGGAATTTTTGGATTTCGGCGGAAAAAGTGCGAGAATACAGGAGGGAGAAACTTTCTCTCGTTGCGTTTCAAAAGAGAAAACAGATTCCAACGTTCATAGTGATGTCTGCCGTTCATGACACATACAATGAACTAATTCACGCGTTCTTTTGAACTCGTTCACGCACAACACTGATAAAGACACAGAGACACACTAGCATGGGGCAAACTACCAACGCAAGGGAACAGAACAGGAAGTAAAAGTATAACAACACAAGTCAAAAAAAAAAAGAAAATCACACATGGCATAACAACATTGACCCAAACAATCTAGGTTGCCAGGTAGTGGAAAAAAATGCCATTTCATCTGCGGCCTCAAGTCATGAAATCTGAATCAAATTGTAAACAGATCTATAAATATAAGAGGGAATTTCTCTGTGCATCGCAAAACCTGTTAGCCTATCCACCCCCCCCCCCAACAGCACTCGTGGCCTTTGCTTTTGTATTCACTTACCTCCATTGTGTTACGCGCGGGACTCCCCTGCGCGCTGCCATGGCCTGTCCCCCGGCGGAGTGTGCCTGTGCTCGGGTGGGGCGGTTGTGGCAGTGGGGAGGGGGGTCACCTGGAGCGTGGTGGCGGCGCAGAGAGGTGTGGAGTGTGGGAACCGTCCTGCCCAGGCTTCGGATGACACGGATGGAGTTACGGCCTGGCCAAGAGATCCTCGACACACGATACGCACTCTCCTTTTCCCCCCGACAGCACAGCGCGACACGGAGCCCAGCGCAACACACTTTCTCTGGCGGTGGCGCGCACTCGGCTTGATTGCGGTTTGGGAGTCGCGTTACGGGACAAGAGGGAGGTGTGCGTGAAGAGGGCAGTGCTGTTGTGGTGGTTGTTGTTTTGTTGTATTGTCAGTGTGTGGAAATGTCAAATTGAGCGAGTGAAAGTGGGATTAGCACAGTGATTATAATTATATCCGTTGTTATTATACATTTATTTTTTGATTTGATTATGAAATGATGCCAAGCAAGTCAATGAAGAGATTTTATTTGACATTTTTCTAATTAAGCTTCTGCTCCATGCAGTTTCATACATTTCACATTAGGAGCCGCAGCCACCCCAGTTGTATGTATGTTGCGTAGATTTTAAGACATTTTATCATTTTACAACTGATAATTTGCGTGTGAAAAAAAATATATAATTTAAGAGTGGATAAACTTTATTGATCCAATAATGGAAAAATGCACATGTCACATTTGGCATAGATAGAATCACTCAGATTGTGCAAAAAGACAGAAGAGTGCAAAGTTTCCTCTCACAATGGAGAAATATACACATGTAACATTTGGCATAGGATCACTCTGGGTGTGCCAAAAAGTTAATATTAAAAAAAAAATAGTATTATTGGGTGCAATAGAAGTACAATATAAGTATGTTATGTACAGTTAGAATTAAAAGTGACAACAGCAGTGCAGGTCATTCAGTGACTTATTGTACAGTCTGAGAGCGGTGGGATGAAGGCCCTTTGGTAGCGCTTCCACTGAAAGAGAAAAGACTGAGGTTATAAATGTAGTTTAAAATTTAAGGTACAGTATGTCATATGCACTGTTGTGTTACACAGGTACAACTCTGTATAAGATAAGATAAGATAGACTTTATTGATCTCACACAGGAGAAATGTGCATGTCACAGGCATGGATAGAATCACTCACGGTTGTGGAAAAGAAAGAAATGTGCAAACATGTTAAATGCAGGATATACATACAATTTTATTCAGCATTATGTATGTGTACCAAAAAAGTACCAAAAGGCAGCATTAAAAATAAAGTGCAATTTTAATGAATAAAACCAAATCCAGGGTTTTTGTACTGGTCAAAGTCACAACCGCTGTCATCTCTAAAAGTCCCAGAGCCTCCCCGTCCTAAGACCAGAGCGAGGAGAGAGGCCACTCCTACAGATGGACAGACTGTCGAAGAGTCCAGGACTGACCCCACCTCCGTTCACTCAGGCTTCTGTCTTTGAACACACAGTTCTTCCCCTTTCAGACGTGATCAGTGCCTCCTGTCACCTTTACTCTCCAGGTTGTCCACAAAATGATGTGTTTTGACTATTTTACGTTCTTGTGTTTGCGGCGCAGACAGGAAGTGCCCTGAAGGCACTGCTCTGTCTCCTGTCCGGCCGTGTGCGTGCATGTGTGTGTGTGTGCATGTGTGTGTGCATTTGTGTGTGTGTGCGTGTGTGTCTCCGGTGTGGACTGATCAGCCTGGGGACAGTGTGAGACAATAGAAACACAGCTGCTGAACAGAAGCAGGTAAGAATGTAGATGATAAAATAAATCAAAAACAAAACATTGCAAATGTTAAAAGATGCTTTATCCATCATTTAAGAAAGTAATTTTTTTGCAGATTTTTTACACATTGACTTACATTTCTAGATTTTTTTTTTCTAATATTGAACTTTTAGCAATGTCTATAAAACGACATTTAACTTATAAAAGATTAGTAAAACATATGTATTTATATATAATCTTTTCTGTATATATTTTTCCCCTTTCTCCTTGTTTTGACCACCCCCGTAGTTCTAACTCAAACATGTTTGAAAGTGAATAGCAACCTTTTCAAAGCCCTGGAATGGATTTTTTGTGTGAAAAATAGATACATTTGAATTACAAAAAATAATGATGTGATCTTAAACAGCTCCACGCTCTCTAAATACTGGTTTTTACATGTATTTTTGTCTCATCTTTAGATCCACTTTCTCATCCAATCAAAACTCAAGTGTCAAGTGGAGACTCACAGGGCTCTTTCTAAGTATGAAAAAGATAAAATGTAAAACAAAATGTTTTTTTTTTTAAAACCGTATAAAAACACGTAATCTGCCAAATTGGACTGCCATCTCCAAAAACATGACTTGTAAATGCTATTCATTTATCTGTACTCTTCATAAACTTATATTTTTCAACTGTGAAGTGGTCAATAGTATGTTTATGACTGTTTCTTTCAGTCCATATTGATCCTTCCTTCATTGCATGAGACAAATCACATGTTTTATTCGCCTCAAACGTCCCACCGGCCTCAGCTTAAGCTCCAAAATAACAGTTGATCCTCATTTATGAAATAAAATGCTTCATGGTTCGTATTGGGCCCGGGGCGGTGCAGCGACCTAATCCTTTCCCACAATCACATGTCCCTCCTAAGCTTCCGTAGCCTCGCTCTCTGGACGTTACCTCAGCGCACCAGTATGAGGAGTCCATGACGTATGAGGCCTCTATTGTGTTTATGATCCGTGACCGTGACTGGACAGGGAGGAGACAGGAGAAATCTGTATATGTGTGAGGCTGACATTATGTGAAATTTAGATGAAGAGATCCTTTATTTGTCGCACAACAGGGAAATGTCAGTGTTGCATCACAAGTTACAGAACAGTAGGAATGAGGAACATGATACATGAATAATAACTCTATACTAAAATAAGATCAAATTAAATCTCTAGTTTTAGCATGAGAAGCAAGAATTAAGTATTACATCTCTGAGTTTAGCATAATAAAGAGGCAAGAATTAAGTATAACATCTTTGACTTTGAGTGAGTGTGGCATTTATCCAAGCCATCTCCTTTGCCACTAATGGAGCCACAAAATCTTTGCCAGTAATGAAACTTGCTAAACATTCCTTTTTCTACGGTTTCAATTTCTTGATATTTGGGAATTGAACCAGAACAGACTACTTTCCTATCACATCCGCTGCCATTGCCAAACTCCATCCATCCATTTACTTCCCCTTAATCCATTTCCGGGTCGGGGGGGGAGCTGGCACTTTGCACCAGCCCCTCACTGATCCTCCTGCAGGTGGTGAGTACACAGGGGCCTTGTTCTTTCAGTGGGGGCTTCAGGCGGAGTTAAGTGTCTTGCCCAAGGACACAACAACAGCAGTCATCAGTGGGAGTCGTGAAGTAGGTCTCACGGTGGGCTCAAACCCACGACCTTCAGGCCCAAAGGCCATTTTTCTACCAACTGAGCCATTGCCAAAATACAACCAGCAAATTTGGTGCAAACTCTTGACGTCACCAACACCTACCTACAACACCCGCCTCCCCTGTTCGCTGAGTGGCCGGAGGGGAAACAACCGAGATAACAGCAGTTTACGGATAGCTAAGGCCAAGCTACAAGGGCAGTAGTCTAAGCAGAGATGCCCAGACTTCCCTATCCACACACACTTCCTCCTGCTAATCCTGAGACGTTCCTTGGGCAGCTGAGAGACATGGTCCCTCCAGCGTTTCCTGGGTCTTCCTCGGGGTCTCCTCCCGGTGGGATGTGCCCGGAACAACTCCCCAGGGAGGCGTCCAGGAGGCATCCGGAACAGATGCCGGAGCCACCTCAACTGGTTCCTCACAACGCGGAGAAGCAGCGGCTTTACTCCGACCTCCTATTATGTGTGACTGTATATGGACAATGCCGCTAGCTCAATGACGCCCAGTAGGGAAGTTTGGCTCCAACTGAGTTGCATTGAAAGTGCAATGTAGCCCAATGTATGAGCGCTAACCACTGCGTCACCATACTGAAGGATTTGATAATGTGGCACAGGCTTTTTTGCTGACAGGTAAAGGTTTCTTAGGGTGGTGCACTTTGTTGATCTGTGGTCCGAGCGGAGTCTGCAGGGCCCTCGATGTGGCCACGTTACACCGACGTCTCCAAAATGGGCTGAGCAACAACTGTATACAGACTTTTTTTTATTACTTAGTTTTCGCTCAATAGATAGATTTTAAAGATGTTAAAGTCGGAGTTGTAAAATGACTAAACCACAACACTGTCTTCATCTCTTCAGAAAACATGTTATCTTTGTCAGAATTGTACAAAATAGCCCTGTCAGTCACTATTTGATGCTTTGGGTTGAGAGCTGACTGACTGAGTGCAGTGTGACCTTATCTTTTTCACTCTTCTGTCAGATGAAGCTGATCTAAAAATGTGACCGACACCGCAAATACATCTATACCCGAGATTAGTGACATAATGAAATAGTTGTAGTTTGAAAGTTAGGCCCCCCACCTTTAAAGCAGCTCTTTTCACAGTCTTTTTCCCCGTCTCAGGAGTGCTGCGCAGTTTTTTAATGTAAAGTGTGACCAAAAAACATTTAGAGAACGGCGCAACGGGCATTAACCGGATTATAGCCCAGGTTTGTTGCAGTAAAAGCTCTTTTACGTCTCAAACTTCTCCTGATGCATCTGAAGACGAGAGCTGAGGGCCGAGCCACAGAAAGTCAAATCACCAAAGTGAAAGTGCTTCAGGATGAGATCAGGTTTGCAGACTTTGACAGTTATTGGAATTTTGATTGGACTCGAGTCGTCATGTAAAATCTAAGAAGCTTGGAGGAACCCAGAAAAAGTCTTGCCATTACTCTTTCAAGAATTCCACGCTAGCATTTGAAGAGACAGCACCACATCCTGTTTAAAAAGGAATGTGTGTTGAGAAAACGTTGGTATTAGCAAATAGCAGATCAGACTTTAGCTGCAGGGAGTAGCTTTAGGAACTCTCTGAATTAGAAAAATTCTACAAGAAAACCTGCTCTCTAGATTCATTTTATTTGCCATTTGCAATAAAACCACATTGGAATGCATTTGCCAAAATGCCCTGTGTGCACCAAACAAGTACATATAGAAACAAGGGTAAAAATTCAAGAATAAAACTAACTTAAAAAGTGCAGGAAACAATTGACACTGTAAAGTTGATCAACTAAAACATTTTAAAATAACAAGTGCAAGATCATAAAAGTGCTTTGTTTAAACTGATGACAGACTGTGGAAATAAGTTGTTAGCAAAACAAGATGTCCCGCAGCTCAATGAACGATATCTTCTGCCAGAAGCTGGAACACAGATTTTCCACAGAAGAGTCATTGGTTATTCTAAGAGCTCGGTTTAAAAGTCTGGATTTATATATCTTTTGAAAACCTCCAGAACAGGCAGCTCACAGTTCTTTGACTGTGATGTCACCAAACCACACAGTCACAGAACCAACAAGCAAACTTTCCCTGGTGCAGCGATAAAAGTAAAGCAGGATCTTAGTTTGTAGTGAATTATTTTAAGTTTTCGCAGAGTAGAGACGCTAACGAGTTTTCTTAACAACCTGATAAGTATTTTTGTCCCATTTCAGGTCATTAAAGAAACTTGCAATTCTCTGCAATCTGCACATGGGAGTTACCAATAACAACAGGCCTGTGCCAACTGTTACGGCTAAAATCTAGTGTAAGTTAACATGTTTTGGATATGTTCAGCTGAAGGTTGTTATCTCTACTCCACTGAACAAGACTTTGCCTCGGTTTGATTAAAACAAACAACGGTTTTAATAAGAACTTTGAATCCACCCACACATTTCTGTTCAAAGACTTTTAATAAGATGTGAAGAACTAATACTATCTTTAGCCACTAACAAAGTTGTTTAGATGTAAGCCATGTTTCTGTGCTTTAAATAGATGAGTCAAACTGCTGCCATAGGAACAAGTTACAGCCTTTCCTCAGAGTGAGATAATATAGTCAAGGTATTTGTAAAAGTACAATATGTATATCAAACGATCTTCATCATGGCCATCAAACCCTTACAAGGTCAACAAACAGCTTCCAATCCATGTTTGTAGAGAGAACATGAATGAATTGTTGGCGATTACAGGATATGCAAAGTGCCCACGAGATCACAGTGGATAACGCAGATTAAAGCAATCAGGTTTAGTAGCAAGAACCCGTATAGGTTAAAGAAATCATAAACATGTGGTTCAATGTTTTTAACAGCAATTCATAATAGTAGCAAATGGTTCTGCAAGTGACTTATGATAAAAATACAGTCCCAGTTCACTATCCCAAGGCATTACAGATTCTATCTTAGAGGCCGCGACATGCTTCTGTCTTTTTCCCAGCCGGATGGGAAGACTTAAAGGCCACACCTGAAATGTCATCATCAGGAAAACTACATCATCTGTTTTACACAAAGTTCAAGATTTGGGGATTTCAAACCAAAGCACACTGTACTTTAGTTTATTTCTAAAAACTATTGATTTAGGCTATACGCGCACAAGAAATTTGCATGTGCTGCATCCTACTCCTCGCCTGGGACCCTCATTTAGTTCTGGATTTACAGCCTCAGTCTGGGATTTACAGGCTCAGTCCCAGATCTGCAGTCTCAGGCCCTGTTTATACTGAGACGCTGCGCAGACGTTTCCAGGCTATTAACAGAAACGACCTGGCTCCTAATGCAAATTTCTCAGCGTTCACATGAGGTTGAAAAACGATGTAGTTCTAGCGCCCGGCCAGTAGTGGGCAGAGAAACTTTACAACACTCACACGACCCCGAGCCCCGTGCCCAGCCCCCCTCTCGGCAGTGTACTCACTTCCTGTGCCAGACCCTCAGAGAGTACCAACATCATTCTGCATTTTAACAGCATCTGGGAAAATGGGAACTGAACCTAGAGCTTCGCGTGGTCTCGTGTGGACGAACGAAGGAGTAGAGTTATCCTCTGTCCCGCGCTGGAAGTCCACGTAGCTAGTTTGTGTGGGCGGCGCCATTATTGTTGATGGTTGTTCTCCGCTACTGCGCATGTCCAAATTTACGTGCGGGGAGCAGCGCGGAGGCGGGGGTCAGAGCAGAGGGGGACTTCACACCTATTCCCTTCTCGCGGGTGTGAAAGAGCCCCCTGCTGTGCAGCGTATCTGAGTTGTCCCACTCTGCAGGCTGGATCTGAACACTTACGTTTTCACCCCCCTGGAACACTGTCTTCGTATGAACGGTTGGTAGCAACCGACATCCAACTATACCGTTTTACTGCCACATTGTCTCCGTGTAAACTCAGCCTCAGTCCTGGATCTACAGCCTCAGTTCTTGATCTATAGGCCCAGTCCTCAATCTACAGCCTCAGACCAGGATCTAAAGCCTCAACCCTGGATCTAAAGCCTCAGCCCCATGGGTCTGAAGCCTTGGTCCTGGATCCACAGGGTCAATATAGGCCACATTTCCGGATATGTATTAACATTTCTGGACAGTGGTCATCCTGCACCTTATGGATCAAAGACTCCTATATGTTTGTCATTATTGTATTTACTGTCTTCGAACAGTTTGATTCTCCAAGACGACTGCTGTTGTGAATTATGGCTATAAAAAAACAAAAAAAAATTGGATTGGACTCCCTAACAACTTCCATTATCCACAATATCAGCCACAAAAGCACACAGAGATCCGCCAATGTTGAGCGTTTAATACAGAACTTCAGAAGCTTAAAACAAAATCTCTTGAATCGTCGGAATGTGCCAGCCGCTCTGCCGATTGACAAGCAGGTGTGATAAGGAGGTTTCTGGGTTAGTTTCCGAAGTGTGAGTATTCGGGGTCGACGAGCCTGGGATTGAGCAGATGTTGGCTTCTCTTTGTTTACGTGCCCACTATGGAAACACATGGCCCACTTTGACTCAACTCCACTGATCTGACGCTGGCAGTAAACGCATAAGTTTGAAAAAGTCAATATTAGTAAGTAGGTGATGCATGGTTTTGCTCCAGTGCAGATATGTTGCAAAAGCAGCTCTCGAGGGTAGGAGATCACTTTGATTTTGTCTGTAGAGCTGACAGTTGTACAAAGGTGCTTATAAACCCTCTAGTGGTGAGTAATTTGCATCTACGGACTGCACTGGTGGGCTTTAAATTGTGTCAATAACATTAGGGAAAAAATGAGGCCCGGGGGCTAATTGCGGCCCTCTGCCTTGCAAACGCAAAGTAGTGAGATCATAAACAAAAGTTCACTTTCATCCAACTTTCATCCATCCAACTTCAGCTTAGCCAACATAGACCTTGTTCTAAACCCCAGGACGTTGTTGACTTTGCACAAACTGCACAGAGGTGTTTTTTGATTGTGCCACTTCCGTTAATGGTGCTAGTGTAACTGGTGAGATGGTAAAACATTTGTCATTCAGCCAACTTCAGCTCTGTTATAGATCATCAGCCTGATGCCAGTCAAGACTAGAGTGAGTCTGGAGGTGTGTGAATTGTTGGTGGTGGTCGGAGGGGCCGATGGCACATACTGGTGGCCTCGCTTCTGTCAGTGTGCCCCAGGGCAGCTGTGGCTACAGTAGTAGTTTATCACCACTGTGTATGGAGTGAATGAAAAATGACATGTAAAGCGTCTTTGAGTGTCCAAAAAAAGCGGTATATAAAACCGATGCATTATTATTATTACTATTATTATTATGTTTTTCAGTCCGTGATGTCGCCCCCTGGACTAGTCTGGTGAACTAAAGTGGCCCTATTAATACAAAGTTTGGATACCCCTGCTCTAGGATCTCCAAAGAGAAATTCGTTTTTTTTTTGAATGATAGAAAAGGTCTGTCAAGAATACCATACCATCCTCACACTATCATCTATGGAGAATAAAGTCCACTTTTAATAGGAAGAAAGTAGAATTGTATTGACAAATGCCCCTGGCTCACAAGCTCTCACAAGTGTCTGACGATTAAGTGATAGGCTGATATTAGAACGAGGACGTTTTCTTCTAATGGGTTCAATCTTTGGTCCTTCTTCAGTCGTGGTCCTGCTTTAGACCTATCCTGGTTCAGTCTAAGTCTGCTTTGGTCCTAATTCAGTCCTGCTTTGGTCATGCTCCAGTCCAGCTTTAGACCTGCTTTAGAACTGCTTTAGTCCTAGTTCAGTGAGTAGTAAGTCCTGCTTTAGAAGTCATGAAATGAAATGAAATAAAAAATAAAAAAAAAAATGAAATATTTTTTTCACAAACTGGCAAATGTTTCTCAAGTACTTGCAATCTAAATACAATAATTTGCTTTCAGTCTTTGTCATAATCATAGTTGGCGCAGCTCTCTCCTCTCATCACAGCTTGTATTAACGCCGTTTCCTTTCATCCGTATCCTCAATGTACATTCAACTCTCCAACTCCATTTCATTCATTAAAAAACCATTAACAAGCTTGTGTTTGAATAAATGATAAACGGCGGTTCGATGGAAAAAAGCGGTATATGTGATAGATTATTCCCCTTTAGTAAGTACACATAACAGCTTGTCTATTGGACAGCAAAGAGCTTACACCTGTTTCTCTAATGTAGGCCAGTCTCATGCATAATTATATTTATTGTCATGTTCAATCAGGGTTCACATTTTTCTTCTTATTTCTCTGCCTCATATATGGTCATCTACGTGATTCATGTGAACAAGATCAGATGAGACTCTTAATTTGTCTTCTAGTAGGGAAATTTCATTAATTAATTCATTTTTTTTTTGTCAGATTAAAAAAAAATTGCCCTGATGAAGACTTTATTGTGGTTAGTGTTTCTAAATATTTTGACTGTTTTGTATTTTATGCTGATAGTTTGTGTGTGTGTGTGAATTGGAATGCTGGAAGATTTTTTTAAGGCGTTAGTTTTGTATAGCGCTATTTTTGACACTCAAAGACGCTTTACATGTCATTATTCTTTAACTCCATACACAGTGATGATAAAATACTGCTGTAGCCACAGCTGCCCTGGGACAAGTGTGTTTCAGAGTTGCGAGCCATCATCAGGACTGTCACCCGTCTTGGTGACATGTCATGTATCAGCTGGTGTTACTTCCTGATTACTCGTGGCCAGCCTGATTGACAGGTGGCTCTGACAGAGCACGCCCCTTCTCGTCTGGCTGTCTCTGGAGTGTTCCATGTGGACGAAAGGAGGAAAACTCCCTCATCTTCTTATCTCGTCTTTCAAAAGAAACATTGTTGTCGTGTCATTCCAACACACGTCAAAACACACAATGTATGTCATGAATTATCTCTATTTAGCAGAGAAAAGTTAAATATATCTTGGTTGAATTAATAATGCATCAGTTTTATATAGTTATTTTCTGGACACTCAAAGTCATCATCACATGTCATTATTCTTTCACTCCGTACACAGTGGTGATGAACTGCTACTGTAGCCACCGCTGCCCTGGGGCACATTGACAGAAGCGAGGCAACCAGTATGTGCCATCGGCCCCTCCGACCACCACCAACAATTCACACACCTCCAGACTCATTCTAGTCTTGACTGGCAAGAGTAGTAAGGCAACCAGTATGTGCCATCGGCCCCTCCAACCACCACAAGCCATACACACACACACACACACACACACACACACACACACATACACACACACACACACACACACACACACACGGACACACACATCAGACTCGCTCTAGGTAAAGTGTCTAGCAGTTTGGCATTTTACAGCCGCAGCTGCCCCACTGTGGCACCTGGTGTTCCCAGAGGTTTCCCATCACAACCCTTGTATCTTCCTTAGTTCTACTTCCTGTTGTCTGGTTAGCCGTCCTGCCCTTTTGTGTATCACTTGTGTTTCTTTGCTCTTGTGTATTTAAACCCTGTGTATTCTTTCACTTACTGTTCCGTCAATGTCAATCTCTCTTCTCCTAGTTCCGGTCTTTGTCCCCGGTTTGATTACGTTTTGTATTGTTATGCTGGATTTTTGACTTTTGACTATGTGGACTTCTGAACATTGTAAAGCGCATTGGGTGACTTCGGTTTGTGAAATGCGCTATTTAAATAAACATTAATTACTTACTTAGCTTATAAAATTGTGTTTTGGGTTCATTTCATTTAGGCGTCGCGACATACAGGTTTGTATCGAAACTGAATAACAATCAAAGCTACTTCAAAGAAACAACACAACAAACATTCTTACAATCAAATCAAAAGCCATTCTTTGCGTCCGCCGCAATGTTTGTGCCTGGAACAGTCGCGGTTAGCAGTCGCTTATGATCCAAGAGACCTAAACAATAGATGTGACAAAACAGGACAATAATTCATGCTTAGATCTGCTTGTGTTTTGTTGCTGAAGACTCATTGTGAAAGATCGGGAAAGGCAGGCGCGAGATGTCAAAACAACTGCTCACCACAAACCAGCAGAGTGGAGGAAGAGGCAAAGGCAGGACCCAGGAGTCCTGCGTGATCCAATCAAAATCTAGGATTGTAAATAAATAAGTAATTAAGTAAGATTAATTTATATAGCACATTTTACAGACCAAGGTCACCCAAATCACTTTACAGTTGTTGAGAGTTCAGATATTGTTTAATTCTCTCCACACGGTGATGACTGAAGCGGTGTGATTGCTAAATTTTCTGACAACTATTTCGATAATTGACTCACAGCTCTATCGATGAGAAAAAAATAAAAAATTTGGAAACTTTTCATTTTGGAGATTTGTCAATGAAAGTTGTAGCTTTCTTCATTCCATATGTCATATTTTAATAATTTATATAAAATGTCAGAATGTGCAACTCAGGTCTGACTGTGGGAGTTCAGTGAGAAAGTCCTCAGAAAAGAAAGAAGGTCCTGAGTTCGAATTCGGGTCGGAACAGGGGCTTTCTGAGTGGTTTGCATGTTCTTCCCGTGTCTGCGTAGGTTTCCTCAGGGTTTCCCCTACCACTAAAAACAAGGACAATAGGTGTGAATGGATGGTGTTGGTTGGGGCTATGAGAGTTTGTTCGGTGTCTCGCTTCCGTCCTCACTGTGTGTGGAGAGAACAATTTCTAAACTCAACAATTGTAAAGCGCTTTTGGTGACCACTGTCTGTAATGATGTGCTATATCAATACATATTACTTACTATGAGTAAATGGATTTGAATTTGATAAATAAAGCCACACGTTTGCAAAAAGGTGCATTCATGAGAAACCGTTCAAAAATCCATGTATGTAATCTTTTAAATGCTAAAACGATTGTCAAATTGTTTAATTGAAGTGAAAAGTTAACGCCGGGCATATCAACATGAGCCACCTGAGACCTCTTTGCCTTTTATTCCGGCTTTCCTCCCCAGATAACAAGAGGTGATGCAAGAAGAGGAGATTAAGCATGGAATTAATTGGATTTGAGGTTTAAGCACCAAAACCACTCTTAACTTTGGGTTCGCCAAAGAAGAAACTTTGCCTTCAGCACAAGTTATCTGGTCTATATTTTTAATTGGACGAAACAACTTTGTTCAACTTTTAACCATTTTGTTATGATATGGCTGATCAAACTAGCACCTGGAATTGTCTGTGTTTCTTTGTGTTTTTGCGACAACTTTCAAACCCATAAAGCCACTCCATGTTTATAGAGTCCGAGAGTCCATGAGTGGAATACTTTGAAAACATACTGTATATATATTATATTTTCCCACATATTATGCTACTTTTAGGGGCGACAGTAGCTCAGTTGGTAGAGCATTGGCCTTAAGGCCAGAAGGTCGTGGGTTCAATTCCCACCTCTGCACCTTCTCCATCGACTCCCACTGATGACTGCTGTCGTTGTGTCCTTGGGCAAGACACTTAACCCCACTTTGCCCAAAGCCCCCACTGAAAGATCAAGGCTATGCTCACACTCAGAGAGCAGCCGTCCTCCTGTGGACTCACCACCTGCAGAGGGTCAGTGAGGGGCTGGTGCTATGAGACTTGGGTGGCATCTGTGATTGCCACCCCCCTGACCCAGAAATGGATTAAAGGGTAGAAAATGGATGGATGGATTATGCTACTTTGTTAATTTTAAGGTAACCCCAATAACATTGTGCAGGAATTTTGGCACAAATGGGTGGCATTAATTGGCAGGTGTGAATCACTATGACAATTTAAATTCAGATAAAATAAAACTTTATTGATCTCACAATGGATAAGTTCAATAAGTTTTTCATATGACCAAGGTAATACATCCAATATACAGTACATTAATAATAGTAATACATTCAAAACAACCAGAAAAAAAACCTGGTTATTTCACTCCTAACATATACGGCCTTTCGTCCTTTTTCCCTCTGCCAAAGTTCCATTTTTGACTTGGTGACACTTCAACATATATAAAGAGAATGAATGTAGTCCAAAAAAAGCTTGCACTTTCATAATTCCAGCATAAGTCTCCATTTTAACCTAATCGTGTTTTTATGAGCACAGTTTTACGGCGCACCGTCGTCCAGTTACGGATCGTGGATCATTAGCCATCTCCGCACATTTATTCAAGCCCTATTAAAATGCAATGTGCCGATGTCCAGACTACAAAAGCCAATTGTTTTTCAGCGTGCCTCTTCAAATGGATGAAACAGAAGCCCACACATGCAGAGAAATAGGTCTGAAATTATGAACGAGGGAAAAAAAAAAAAGTCTTATTAAGTAGAATGGGAAAGATCGAGTTTTATAGGCGAGGTCGGAAAGCAAATGGAACGCGGCGCATAGTGACCAAAAGTGCAAAAACATCATATTTCTCTGGAACGCTGAGTTTGCAGATATTTGATGCTGAAAGTGGTGGCTATAGTGGCTTACAAGTGTTATTTAGAGTTCATATACTAAACTGGGATTGAAGTACAGAAGCCTATGTACCAGGTAGCAAGCACACTAAAGGATGCACACTAGGAAGGATGCACACTAGGGAGGATGTACACTAGGGAGGATGTACACTAGGACGAATGCACACTAGGGAGGATGCACATTAGGGAGGATGCACACTAGGGAGGATGCACACTAGGGAGGATGTACACTAGGAAGGATGTACACTAGGAAGGATGCACACTAGGAAGGATGCACACTGGGAATGATGCACACTAGGAAGCATGCACACTAGGAAGGATGCACACTAGAGAGGATGCACACAAGGAAGGGTGCACACTAGGAAGGGTGCACACTATGAAAGATGTACACTAGGAAGGATGCACACTAGGAAGGATACACACTAAAGGATGCACACTAGGAAGGGTGTACGCTAGGAAGGGTGCACACTGGGAAGGATGCACACTAGGAAAGATGTACACTAGGGAGGATGTACACTAGGAAGGATGCACACTAGGGAGAATGTACACTAGGGAGAATGTACACTAGGGAGGATGTACACTAGGAAGGATGCACACTAGGGAGGATGCACACTAGGAAGGGTGCACACTAGGAAGGGTGCACACTAGGAAGGGTGCACACTGGGAAGGATGCACACTAGGAAAGATGTACACTAGGAAGGATGCACACAAGGAAGGATACACACTAGGAAGGATACACACTAAAGGATGCACACTAGGATGGGTGTACGCTAGGAAGGGTGCACACTGGGAAGGATGCACACTAGGAAAGATGTACACTAGGAAGGATGCACACTAGGAAAGATGTACACTAGGGAGGATGTACACTAGGACGGATGCACACTGGGAACGATGCAAGCTGGGAAGGATGTATACTCGGGAGGAAGCCAGCTAGAATTTACTTGTTGAGGAAATTGGACAGATCATGTATACTGTTCTTTTATTGAAAGCCTTCTCGGCTTTTGGTCCCAAAGACTGCCCCTCCGTGGAAGTAACAAGTGTTGAGTAAAGCAAAGTGTACAGTATTCTGGCTCAGCCCAAACATCCTCTGATCGCTGACTTTGTTATGATGCCTTCAGGGCGTGTTGTTTTGTTCTCCAGCTTAGAAAACAAATCGTTTCTCCAATTATTTTCAATGTGTGTTTGTGCATAGTCTGTGTGTAATGCTCTAAAATTCTGCTGCATATTAATTGCCCTTCAGGATTAATAAACTTTTCTGAAACTGAATCTGAAGGATGCACACAGCTTTAGGGTGGACTATTCATTTTGGTTTCATTTTTTCTCACGATCAAGCCTGAAGTAATAAAACATCCTTTAGAGAACACCCATTATGGCACCAGAGAGACAAATAAAAACATTCCGCATATTTACATCCAAACCCATTAAGCACAAAAATAGACAATCCCTTCTCGACCTAAATATGCAGTTATTATTGCTCTGTTCAGCATTCACGCACTGCAGTTATCCGTTTTTTCTTTCACAAACTAGTCCGTCACTCTCAAAACAGTTATATTCTGTCACTAATTTTCACATACATGTATTTATGGACTGTCACATCTTAAGATATTTTTTTCAGACCGAAAAGTGAGTAAAAGCGGTTCTCAGCCCGAAATGTCAAATCGTGACTCGCATGGCTAGTTTGCAAAAATATATTTTTTTTATCATAAAGGAAATATGTTGTGGTCTGATTGGTTCCCAAAGTGTGACTGTTTGGGCAATCAATGGTATTTTAAAAAAACACAAGTTAGGTAGCCTCCTTTGGATCTCTTAAAACACTTTTGAAGCAATTTCGGTTAAACCTAAACTCGTCATTCTAACACTATACAGAAGCCTTTTCCACATAATGTTTTGGTTATCTGAAAGTCAAAGTTGCCAGGGGGAGGACCTTGATTCCTCCTTAAATCTTTGGTCGTGTCTTTGTTCCAACAATAAAACATGTCTTCTGCTGTGACACACAATCCCCCACCTTGCATATCTTTTCTAATTTTCTTTCTCTCTACCATAATTGCGCAAAAAAATGTACAATTATGAATCCCAAACTGCCGAAGAAGCTTTCATCCGCTTACACAAACACATTAACATAACCATTGTTTAACTTAACTTCACAACTTTTCCCAAATATAACCGAGATCAAAGCCTTCGAGAGCAGCCTTGGACCAGTCATGAGAAAGGTCCTGCGGGTCAGACTTCTATGGCTCCTCCAGCGGCCGCTCCGACTGACGGCCTACTATTGACACAACACCAGCCCCCTGAAGAGAAGGGGGGAAGGGGCGGTGCAGGTATAGGGTGAACCAGGGAGGAGGAGTGGGTCTGTGAAGTGTCCGTCATCGCGTGGTCCGTCATGGGCTGTAGTTAACGTGAGCGCGTGTGGGACAAAGTGCAGAGAGGAGCGGCCCACTTGAAAGGCCGTCTGTGAGTCCGCTGACGGAGGCGCTGGTTCTGCAGTAGCTGTTGTTGTAAGTGAGTGGATACTGTTTTTTTACGTGCTTGTTGAAGTATAAAACAGCCAATAATTTAAGCTTTATTTAAACAGGAAGATTAACCTCTTCCCACTCCTTCTCGAGCTGACTTTTTGTTAATAAAACAAAACATACTGTATATTTGTGTATTATCATGTATTGTGTTTTTTGTCTATTCTGTTGTTGTTCTTTTCTGACATGGCTCGAAATAAAGTATTCATTCATTCATTCATTAAGAAGTCCTGGACAAGGGGCAGCAAAAGGTATACACAGTTACATACAATTAAAGATTATAAAAATGGTTACACACAATTTCATTCAATTTGAGACAACAGCGGTCGTCTCAAAATTGTAGATTTGTCAACACAGATCAGAGAATCAAATAATTCAAACACAGGAAATACAATAATAATAAACACATAGAGCCATTGGTCCATGGGGGTGGGATGATCAATGTCCATAAATGTTCATAAATGCCCTGGATCAGCACTGTCCTTAGACCATCCTCCATCGGCAAGGAACGACTAAAAAGTGAGAAAAATCGGGGAGGCCCATATGGAGAGAAGGAGCCGATGGATGGTCTGGGTACTTCGAGGTCCTGTCTAAAAAATACCTCAAAATAATTTGTAAGTCTAATGGTCAAACAAAACCAGATGTCACAATTTGAAGTAATCTGCATTTTTGTAATTTTTCTGACCATAACAAAGTTCTTATAAGCACTCAAAACAACTTCTTTAAGTGTACTTTACAATTTATTTTGATATCAAGCGGCGATTGCGCTGAGCCTGATTCCAGCTGGTTAACTTTATTTACCCAGCGTGAACACTTTTACATGTTTTTCCTATATATAAATATGTCTAAAAGCAAAAAGTGAAAGCTGAGGTATCCAAAAGTATTTAAAAAGACAGAAAAACTGTTTCTCTCCTCTCCCTCGTACCACACACACACATACACACACACACACACACACACACACACACACACACTGGTGCTTGAGTCACTGGGAGAGTTTAACATTTCCCTTCTCTCAGTGGGATGCATCATTACGTCTGCTAACCTCAGCCGGGACCTCCAGTGTTGGGCCAGGGTGCGCAGTGGGGGCTCCTTTATGACCATCTCCCCGTTCCAGAACTCGTTATACTGGCTTCACTCTCCATGTGGCTCCAAACATGCTTCCAAGAGATGTTTACAAAAGTATGACTAAAAAAAGCTCCTAAGATTGCAACGAGCGTTTTAAAGGGCATGTGTAAGGAAAAATCCACTTTTTTAACTGACAATATGGTTTCCTACAACAGGGGTGTGTGTGTGTGTGCGCATGTGTGTGTATGCGCATGTGTGTGTGTGTTGGCAGGATTTGGAAAAAACTGTGACAGAAGATACCAATAGAATTCAAAGTCAGAATTCAATTACAACTACCATCTGTATACATAGGTCTATCTAACAGTATTTTGCAGAAATACAATATTGAATTTTGTTTTCTTAAAGTTTAGCATTCTGTTTTTTTTTTCATAGAAGACATAACACACTGCTTTATGCTAAATAGTGATCATCTTTGACAATTTTGTGTTTAGTAAAATATCCCCACTGAAGGAAAAATAAAGATTCTTTTATATTAGTATACTTGAAACATCAATATTGAGCTGAAACGATTGAACATAATCAAAAGATCATCGACAAGGAACAACTTGAAAACATCTAGTTAGAAAAAATTGGCTGAAGATCCAGGACTCAGGCTGAAGAACAAAGACTGAGGCTGCCGGTCAAAGAGGCCAGGTTCAGGGGTCCCATCATCACCCCATGAAACTGACAATGGGACTGCGAGACTGGGTGAACAAACTACAGCAGATTGGCAGCACCAGAATGTTTTTTTGCAGGTGCTACTGGGGGGCTAACCAGGTCATTGATGCCGCTTTTAAAGTGATGATTTAATGCCACACCAAGACACACAAACATCTATAGCCACAGGAAAAAAAATACGTTTGTATTTAACAGCCATTCAGCACAACTTAAAGCCTGTATATACAAATGATGAATTCACCTGTGGATGTGGAATCTTACATTAATACAACACTAATACAGTATTAAGAAATAAGCAACAGCTGATGCAGCAAACTGTCGCCACAATTTAGACACAAGTGCACATTACAGCTTCAGGTACAAACATCCAACCAACCAAATCCATCCAATCCAGATTCTGCTGCAAAGAAACACTGCAGCTTCAAAATCAATACAGGTCTCCGAAATATTTAAATCAACACACTGCTGCTGCTGAAAATAGATAAGATAAGACAAAACAAAAAACTTGTTCTTACCAGTTGATGTATTCATAACAACACTATGGTTTTTTCTTGGTCCAAGGCTTGAGTTTTGTCTGTGTTTATTGCCAGTAGTGCCGGGTTGCTGGTCCGAGAACCTCAGCTGCCGCTTCTCCAATAGTTCTTTAAACAACAACGATTTGAGAAATGAAATGATCCATCTTCGCGTCGCTCAAACTAGCAAATATTGTGCGCATTATTTATAGATATTATTTTTTATTTATCTCAAAAGTTTAGTTTGAGTGTGTAACTAATCTGCAAATAGAATGACACTATATAAAAATGATAACACAGCATTTTTTGGGGGTTAGGGTTAGGGTTAGGGTTAGGGTTAGTTAGGGCTGCAGTGACAGATGAGAGTAGAACGCTCAAAATACCATACTTTTCCCGGCAAAATATTTATGTTTTTGGCCTACCTATCTGTTTACTGTATATTGCTATATATCAGCAACAATTGAACCAATGTTTAACACTTTCATGAGTGAATATTTCAGACCACACAGTTGCAGAATGTTTTCATGAATTAATACTTTCATTGACCTTTCCCAATAAAGCCCACTTCAATTCAAACACAATTTGATTCAGACAAATATATATATATAGATACTTTGATCCTGTACGAGAAATTCAGGTATCCAGTAACATAAACACATCCATCCATCCACCCATACAAATAAATAAATACATAATTGATAAAGTTACTAACAATAGTGATAAAGTGCATCAGCGTTTTAGGTCACAACAGCACGTCCTAACCCCATGACGACAACAGTGAGTCATGTGTGAGCGAGGACGCCATTAGCTCAGCGGCTAATAGTGGCAGTTTCACACATTCCGGTTGCGTGGGGCCAGCACAGCAGGAGCAGGAGCTGTGAAAGCCATCAGCGATCCCTGCATGACACGCAGACAATGGCCGCCCCGTGTCCCTGTGATATCCCTCTGATGTCCCTGTGATGTCCAGGCATTCCACAGTTTTGTTTGGACACAGGAGGACAGGGCAGAGGAATGAGAGGAATCCTGGAGGTGCGACTGCTGTGAGCAGATGGGCACTCGACAGCTTTAAAAGGATGGGATAGGAATTCTATTGATTCTGGACAAATTAGTTCAATTGATTTGGAATTTGCTTGATGTCATTGATTAGTATTTTTGTTCTAGTTATTTAGAATCTGGTAATAAGGCAAAAAACATATGTGTGTTATCTTTAGGAAAATATATCGTATTTAAAGTGTAATCAAAGTCAAGACAGTCACCGCCGTTCACCACATTTATATAAATTAATTAACATAATCTATCATTTTGAAAGAAAACTTAGGTCTACTAAAGAAGAAATGCGTAATAACTAAATCACTTATTGTGCGTAATGAAAACATTAACCCACTCACTAAATCTAAGTTTTTTTCTTTCTTGTATTAATATAAAACAAGTATTACAATCAAGTTCCTGGGTGTATTTAATACATATAAAATTGCATACAGAAATTGGCTATTTTTGTAATTCCTATTTTTTTGTTTACGTGAATCAATGTTTTGAGTATTATGAAATATACTACATAAATGCGTATTATAATAAACACAAAAACATCCGTTGAAAGAATTGTGTATGGTTGTGTGGTTAATATGTGTGAGTGTTAGGGTTAGTATTAGCAGGAAGTATCAGCGCTGCAGTTTTAATATCAACAAAGGTCTATTGTGGAATGCAGTAAAAACCAAATATCAAATCCTGTCTGGGAGTATCTGAGAAAAAGGCCAACATGCAAACAGACTACAAGAATATCGATGGAAAATAGATTGTCTGTGGTGAGTGATACAACTCAGACTCTGAGGAGCACAGGGACTGGGCTCCTGCTGGGACTCTGAGGAGCACAGGGACTGGCCTCATGCTGGTACTCAGAGTCTGAACAAAACAAGGGGTAGCAGCCTTTCAGATTTTTGCAGCTACAATCTGGAGCTGTCTTCCTCTTCTCTGACAATGTTAAAATCCAGGTTTAAAACATTCCTGTAAAGCTGTGTATACTGTGATCATTTATGATTTAATTCCTCGTCTTGTTAAACACTTTGAGTTGCCTTGTGTATAAACTCTGCTATAGCTAAAGACTTGTCATGCTTTGCTCATTTGTCCGTAGAAAACCCTCAAAATGCATCACTCAATGGCAAGCAATGTTATTTTCTACTGTAAGATATGAAAATGTGAAAGTCTTGCCACTACACCCAGTATTTAAGCGTGTTCCTGAAAATAAGCCGTGACTGAAGCAGCAACAGAAAAACTGAAAGTCAAATTGAGGAAGACAAAGTCCTCCGTGACAACAAATGCGGCAAAAATATAAAAATAATTGACTTTGCACAGCATTTTTTCCCTATATATTTTGCAGACGATGAACATTTGAACAGTCACTCACAAGCAGTGCAGCAGCGACAACAAAAGAACCGTTCATTTGTCATTGTGTAGACGCGGCACACTCAGCACATGTTACTACAGCGGCTGGTATATGTGACAGACCTATATCTCATGTAAAAGCAAGAATCTATACAAACAGCAGCAGAATCCATCACTGGTATCGAGCACTTCTCATGTGCCGTGATTGATCCAAAACGCCTACAGCATAGTTACGTGTTTAGGGGAACGTGCCGCTGATGTCACATACAATGAGGTCATGATTCTTGTGCAGGAAAAAGCAGATGAAATCCATTCCATCGTTCAAAATGGTTCTCATCTCGACCACAGGGATCCATTACTATTGCGGTGGTGGGAGCTCAGACCAGACCTTCATTTTGAGTTGGCCTGTTTGGATCTGGATGGGTCTCTTTCTAGGCTTTTTAACTCCAAAAATACGCACTGTAGGATGGATCTTGTGCATGATTGGTTGTGGGAGGAACGGACTTTTTGTTTTGTTTTTGATTCTACAAAATTATAATGATGATGGTAAAAAAAATCAGGAATCTCATGTGAAAATCTGATCTGGTTGTAGCCGCTCAAGTGTAGTATTGAAAATGGTGTAGGCATTAAATAGCTTCTTCCCCAATTTTTTGGGCCTTCTTCCCCAATTTTTTTTTATTTTCAACAAATACATTTTGTCCCAAGTCTTTTCAAAGTAAAATGTTGTGAACCACAATTTATATTCTGTCTCTATCTTACGCTTTGGGCCGAGAACTCGTAGAGTCGTAATATTTTTTACTTTATGTATGTAGCAGTGTAGCAATGTAGCAGAAAAATACATGTTTGAGAAGACGAGTGCTAACCAAATTTTCAAAACCATCTAATCATTTCTTTCTTGTCACAATCTCGTACATACGTTGCTAGTATGCGCCCCTGCACACATGTGGGCCTCTATCTCAGCTTTAGATCAGTTTTTAGTGCAAATGTCAAGTGAGGACACTTTTTATCAGATCTGAGCCCAAAACTGCACATTCTGACACACTCATGTGTTTTTTTAGTACATTCTGACTGTCTTAAAGCAAGATTCACCAATGGGACAAAGCCATTTAGTCTTATTTAAAAAAACTGTTTCTGTCATTTCTGGTGTCTTTTTAAAACAATATAAATTTGCTCATCCCAATTACAAATCTTGTTTCAAAGCAGCCAAAAGATGCTCAAATTAAGATACATTTTGCCATTTTTTTTGTAACTTTTTTGTTCATTTAGATAAAAACACCGTGTAGGGGTCTGACAGTTCTGCTATTAAAAAACTTTTGGGTACGAGGCAAAGATAGTCTAAGCAATTTTTGGTCGACTTCCAGAGCTCAAAATGACTGTTTTTCTTTTAATTTGGCTAAAAGCATTCTGCACAGCTGCTAGCCTTTGAAACAACCTGTTAACACCTTGTCGGTTTCTGATGAGATGGGAGCGAGAGCAGTGCGTGGAGTGACATCACAGGAAAGGCCGGAGGGTTGGTGAGGATGAGGACAGGCTGGAGACCAAAAAAAGTGGTTGACGGTTCAAATCCCTGTGATCTTCTGATGAAAATGCGGCTGGTTGATCTTCGGTCTTTCCTCTGGGCGGTAAACAGCAGCAGAGCTGGGGTGGAGAGTCCTCTGTTGTCATGGGAATCAGATAAATAGATGAGCTCATTCTTTAGTATTGTGTAGATGTCATTCATGATAACAGCAGGAGGGTTGGACTTATTGAAGTTTTATGGTTATCCTGTTCAACCATCAATGCTACAAGTCTGTATGTGAAGGCTGCCGTTGTGATGACATCTAGAGTTTCCCTGTCGAAAAAAATGCCCATATAAGGAGATGGGCTCCGGCTAGCTCATGTTGAATTCAGCTTGCTCCGCATTCTACAAACAGCAGTAGCCTTAGAGACGCTGCACTGTAGCCCTTTCTCCAGATTTCTCCTTGGGGACAATAACTTTTCTTACTGACCCGCGATTGAGCGCCACAGACTGATTTTTGTGACCCGTTAAAAAAAGTAAATATGTACAAATGCAGTCAGTTCCAGATTCTGAGCTTTAAGACAAAGCCTAATGCATGCCTATATTGGCTGAGCTGAAGTTGGCTCGACAATAATGTGAAGTTGTGTTTTTGTTTTCAATAGCTACTTTGGCTTTGCATGGTAGAGGGCCACGTAACATTACACAGTGCCACAATAGGCCCACTGGCCTCAGTTTGGACATACCAACTCGACAGCCGATGGTGAAGAGGGACTGAACTAGGATATACATTTTTATTCAATAGTTTATTAATCAGCTTCCAATGTACAGACTGCTCTTCCCAATCTTAAACCACACATCTCCAGAGACGATACCACTTATGTATTCAGTCTACCATCCTGTTGTGTTGATTTAATTGAGCCAATGTAGCATAACGTTAGCCCCAAATGCCCTGGCTTATCGCTTATTTCCCAGCAAAGACACTCCGCTCAAAACTAATTCTGTTGTTTTCCTTAAAGAACTCCTTCACCTCTTTTGGTAATAACTCTGGGATGAAGCTTCTCTCTTTCGCAAACAAGGTACTCAGCATTTATCGCAAGGATCTTCTGCTAATACTCTTCTTACTTCTTATGGAGATTTGCTTTGGGGCAAATACAGTTTCGCAATCCCACCACATCTTTTGTAATTGAATATTATTAGAGGGAGACACACCTAGCTAAACAGATGCCAAAAATAATGTTGTGTAGGTGTCAAGATGTCAAGAAATCATTGCGACTACTGTGTATCTGATTTTCCATTTGATACCATCTCAGCACCGTCGGTAAGAGTTTGATCAGATAAGGAAGTGGGTTGACAGGTAAAGTAGAAACATTGGATTGGCAGAAGTCGGTGGCCGTTTCAAATAATTTGCTTGTATTGAAAAAAGTCAACAGAGCGGATCTTTTCAATTGCACATGGGGTATTTCCATACAACGAAATTCGAGGGACATAATCAAGGTTAGCTAAGGAGGAATTTGTCTTCTGTGTTTGACCAGTTTTTCAAGGAAAGAACAGTCTATTGTGCAGTCTGTTTGAAGTTGAAAGCTGCCCCTGAACAAAAAGATGACATAGTGCGCTTTTGTCGGAATTAATTAAAATCCTTGTAGCATCGGTGGATCCTTAGTATTAGCAGGTTAGAAGATAGATTTTCTTATAGATTTTCATGCAAATCTACCAAAATAAATGTATCACAGATTATAATATAAATAAATAAATCAAGTGGTCGACTATGGAAGTGGAGGTGAAAACATCGGAGCAATGGCGTCTTAAGAAGGAAATAATACTCAAACACACATGGCTCACGCAAAAAACTGTAGGGATGCTGAGGATATTTGAAAAGTTCATGTAATTATAATATGTTCAAAAAACATTATTTTCAAGTTTTACACTTAGAGATCTTTATCGGCAAGATTTGTGATATTGTTGGATAAGATGAAAGTCAATAGTGGCCAGAGCCTTTGCCGGCAATGACATTTGCTAACATTCATCTTGCTCCGACTTCAATTTCTGGATATAAAAGCCAAACCAGAACGGATAGAAGAGCTTCCTTTA
This sequence comes from Knipowitschia caucasica, assembly GCA_964034765.1. Classification (NCBI taxonomy): domain Eukaryota; kingdom Metazoa; phylum Chordata; class Actinopteri; order Gobiiformes; family Gobiidae; genus Knipowitschia; species Knipowitschia caucasica. The sequence continues at coordinate 14,866,603 of OZ035837.1, read as the reverse complement.
CTATCGCATTTTCCCCCATTGCCAAACTACAACCAGCAAATTCGGCACAAACTCTTGACGTCACCGACCCCTACTTGCAACACACGCCTCACCGCTCGCTGAAAGGTCAGAGGGGATACAACTGAGGTAACTGCAGCCACTTTTTATCTTTAATTAACTCTTTATAATGTCTGTAACTATATCTGTAGTATCTATTATTATTATAACACTGTCCTAATGTTAATGTCCAGAATTAACTTGATACAGTCTTAATTCGGGAAGTACATAGAATTAAAACCATAGCCGCTTAAATGAGTACAAATATGAATACAAGTGGATCAAGCAACTAGTTTTATCGCAGGCTTTTCAACCTCTGTATAATTATTATGTGCCTACAGGTTTCATCCTCTTTCTTCTTTACCCATTATTTTTCCGCTCTTTAAACTGTCCATTTTTCAACACAACCATACATCACCATCCCCGCCGACCTGTTCCGACACTTACACTCCCATGTGCAGCGGTTTTACCTGAGGACCCCCTAACCCTCTGACAGCTGAAACACAACTGAGAGCTCGCTGAGTGAGAGGAGCTGTCTGCGGCCTACCATCACCACATCAAAACAACAGGACACACGGGACAACCCTGTCTGCACCCCCCCAGTTTAATTAAATGTCTTCTGATAACAAACACAAAGCTATCATGGTGATTAATGGCAATAATTGGGGAGAAAAGGTATGAGGTTAAATCGTTGGTTGCCAGGTGTCTGTAAAAACAAAATGTAAGCATCTGTTGAAGGTAAGATTGTAAAGCGGTTTCCAATTATGTAGAGACTTGTATTAGATATTGTTTCACTTGTTAAGATCATACGCAGCAATGCATAATAACATTGGATAAGCTCCAAAGCAAAATATAACCTTAAATTTCTGCACAAAACTTTGATTTAAGGAAATGAGTTTTGAGTTACTATCAAAATTGTGTCAAAATAGTGGAAAGACATTTATTTCTGTTTTAACAACTTGGTCACATCCATACAGTTTTCCATCCCTCTAAGCTATTACAACACTGTATGAAAAGCCAAGAGGCACTTTCCATTTCTCAGATAAGAAAACTATCGGATGAAAATATCAGCCAGTGATCCCTTTACATAATCTAAAGCTGCTTTGTATCAGTTCTATGTAGCAAAAACAAGAGGATGAAATTATTACAAGCGCTTTGAATGATTCGGGTTTTCGTACTTTTAAGACAAGAGCCGGCAAAAGCACTTTAGCAACTGTTGTCATGACCAAAATGTAAACATAGACACAGGAGGAGAAAAAGTTTTCCTACACTTCACTCATGAATTTTGCTATTCTACAACAATACAAACTTAATTTGACATCCCGCCGTATAAACCGACCTTTATTGTGCTATTGCATTGTATCATCAATTTAAACAGTTGGCGGACATTTTTTAGAAACTGCATTTTGTCTGCATCTGAAATATACTGTATTCCATCAAATTTACTACTGCTCTGTATTGGGGTAATTACTAACACAGATGCTACATGATAACAACAGGTGCTATGCTATGCTAACATACATATTATATTAGTCCGGCATTAGCCCACACCGATTCGACAGTCTCCGTATCCAAATGTCAAGAGTCCTTATTTAGAAAACTCCTGCTAGCTTGTAATAAAGGGTTTAAGAGCTGCCGTAGAAGTAGATACAGGTGCGCATTAGCTGTAATCTGTTTGTACAAGTGCGCAGTGATGGTGGTGTGGTATGCTAGCAGAAGCAGGTGGGAGCTAAGCCCAGGCACTGCAGGCTATTTGTTCTATTAAAGGAGTGGGAATGTCTGCTGGTGCTTTGTCTGGTAATGTATTTATAAACCAGAACCATGGCCTCGTCTTAATTCTTTTGTTCTTAGAAATTCATGATCACTCACCTATTGGAAACTCAAATGGAGATCACTTCCCCCCCCAAAAATGACATAAGGCCAAGCATATAGTAAATGAACCGGACATCTTACAGTAGTAAAATTCCAGTTAATGTGACTATTGGCTTTAGTTTGAACACCTGCTATTACCATTGAAGCCTTCCTTACATCTTTAACGGTGACTTGCCCATAGGACCACGCTCGCTAAGCCCCATTCGCATCACCATCTGGGAGGTTGTTAACGTAAGCCTGCAGCCGTGTTTGAACAGCCCTGTTTGTTGTTTATTTGTTTGTTTTCTCAGCTGTTTTTTGGTGAGTCTGGGGGTCTAAATTACCTCGGGTGTGGGAAAAATCGTTGGAGGTAGCACACGTGGTGTCAAACACAAACATGGCCGGTGTGAAACGCCGATAAAAGTGTACAGCGGCGCGTCGTATATGACGCCGTATTTCACTGGACTTCCTTGTTCCTCAGACTCATGGCAGGTGGGATGGTGGGCTTTGTGATGATGGAAGTTCACTTAAGTTGAACAGAAGTTGAAAAAGGCTTTGGGTCACCTAGTGGTAGGAAGTGGTGATGTTGAAGAAGAAATCAGCTACTTTTAGAATGTTTTTAGCATGAACATTTACCACACGTAGCTCTTTATCATTTAGAATTTAGTTTTTCTTTCTCCGTGAGTGATCTATAGCAGCTTTTTAACTCTAGAACTCCCAGAGCAGTCGATTTGATGGCTTTTAGTTTTGGAAGTGTATTTACTTGCGTATGTACATGTTTAGCCTTCATAACTTTGTGACTTTTTCTGTTTCTAAATGTAAGTTATTTCTATACCATTATTTTTATGAAATATATATATTTTTTTAAGTTAGTTACTATAGTTTCCATAGAAACACACTGTTTACTTACCAGCAATTAGCATGCGGTAGTCGTTCAAACAAATTGTTTTTGCTGTATTTCAATTTATTTTCTCCAGTCTTAGAAAAGTTACTCTTAGTAAAAGTGAGAATTTCTTGGAATTCCATGGGTTGGAATGGGAACAGTCAAAATGACCGCTCTGGGAGTCCTAGTGTTAATAGAAAGAGGTTAACTGATGTCACTGCAGAATGTACTATTATAAGCCCCACCTCCTCATAGAAGCCTTTCATTGTAAGAGAAATGTTTTTTTGTGCGTTATGTTGAAAACTACTACTTAAAGGTGCACAACATTGGATTTTGAGTACAACATTTTTATTTTCTTAACCCAATTCAAAATGCATGTGAAACCAGGTGGACTGCCTTTTGAGAACAAGTGGATTTTTGATCAATCAGCTGTGTGTTTGTGTCGGGAAAAAGAGATTTTTTAGTTTTTCTATATTTGATATTCACTTATGTTGTGTGCTCCTCATTCCTACTGTTCTGTAACTTGTGCTGGAGCTCTGAAATGTCCCCATGCACTGCCTGTCAAATAAAGGATGTCTTAATCTTAATCTTACATCACATCTTTTAATAGCACCTCTATTTCTACAAACTGTATCCCTGTTTAATGAATACTGTTGGAAGTTTCACTGCGTGAAACTCAATAATGGTCAAATATTTAACTACATTTTTCTATAGCAGCTATAGAACTCTCAGAGCAGTTAATTCAACGGCTTCTAGGTTTGGAAGTGTAATTACTCATTGCATGTACACATTTAGTCTTCATAACTTAGTGACTTTTTTTCAGTTTAAATAATGTGCAATTTCTCCTTAAACATTTCCCCTAAACAAGTTCATATAATTCAACTGTTGTTTTTTTTTCGCTTAGTCAACCCAAACAGCGGTGGTGTAAACCAGGGCACTCTGGGTGTAAAACAGACACAAGGACGTGTTTCAGCAGACACCATATGTCACCGACTTCTCACCTGTCACTATGGAGACCACAGGGGGCACCGCAGGGGTCCGCCAGGAATCTGATGACAGACATGCCAACACTGGAACAAGAAAAGAGCAATGTTTCCGTTTTGCCATCCTTATTTGAACACAACATGACTACACTCATTTTGAAAAGTGTGCACATACATGTATAAGATTTGAATGATAGAAATATTGGCATAAAATCCATGAATATAAAAAAACCCAAAACATTGAAGTTTCCAATAGTGCAATGTCCGGGCAACCTTTACAAATCAACGCTAGAAACTTCAGCACATTGCATCATCCGGAGCAGGGGGGGGATGGGGGGGTTTGGAGAGAAGTTGAACATTGCAGGTAAGACAAAGATAACACAATTGGAGTCTGAAAAAAATTATTCATTGAAATAATTTATGATAGTAACAGCCAAACAGAGTTATCTGAAGGAAGGGGAAACATTTGTAGGTAATAAGAGGTAATAAATGCACACAATGGATAGAAGTCAAGGCGTTTTCATGTTTTTGATTATGCCACAAAATTCTGTCAATGGCACTTTTACAGTATAGCTGGTTATTGTCATTCAGCCAAATTCAGCCCCGCCATAGCTAATAGCTCAGAACAGGCTGAATCCATTCAAAACAGTTTACTATCTGGGTTGTTGGCCCATAGAACCATTGGCTTCTCAGTTCATGAAAAGACATTCTGCAAAAAGGTTGTGAGATTTCTGCTTCATTCCTGACAAGGTCACAAGCTAATAATGTTACCTCATAAAAAACAAACCTGGGGGAGCTTTTGGGCAACACTTTTTTGTATTTTTTTTAAACACACAAAAAAAAGAAAGATTAAAATACAATAGCTGCGTTCGTCCACTCGTTCGCTTTAAAGCGGCGTATCATTTGTATTATACATTACCATGGAAACCTATATTGTTTTCAGAAATTATCTTTTCTCATCCTTAGGCAAGGCAAGGCAAGTTTATTTGTATAGCACAATTCATACACAAGGCAGCTCAAAGTGCTGATCAAAACAAGAAAGCATTAAAATCATAAATAATCACAGAACATTAAAAGGAAAGATAAAAATATAAAATCCCTCAGTTGTATGCACAGCTAAACAGAACTGTTTTTAACCTGGTTTTAAACATTGTCAGAGAGGAGGCCTGTCTAACATCTTCAGGAAGATCGTTCCTTAATGCTCTGTAAATTGTTTTGTATGTTTTTATTTATGTTTAGGACCCCTCAAAAATGAGATGATTCATCTCAAGGGGTTTTCCATATAAAAATTATTTTTAGCTCCATTCACGCTAATAAGAGAAATTTTTGTCACAAACATGTAACTCCACCCCTTCTGTCTTATTCTAAACTGTACATTTTGTTTGTCACAACAGAAGGGTCCTCATAAAAGTCAAATGTTGTGAGCAAATGGGACCACATCTTCATCTTGTTACAAAACTATAGCTGCATGTGAAAACTAGTGAAAACTAGTGATTGAACCAAAGACCAAAGTTAGGGACCTGTGCTTTTTCAGACTAATCTTACTGGGCTAATGCGGGTTAAAACAATACGCGCACTTCCTGGTCGCTCACATCCTCAGACAGAAACAACAGGAGAGGGATTTTGGTCGGAAGTGTCCCATGCCCAGTTTAACTCACTTTCTCTCAAACCAGATGTCCCACTCCAGTCCACCACAGAATGTTTGTGCAGCCACCAGGGTCACTCCGATCACCTCTGACTCCTCTCTGAACCGCCTGGATTTATTTATGTTTAGGTCTGTATCAAATGTGTCGTCCTCGTTGTCAAGTTAAAGCCTTTTTCTCTTCTTTTGTTTTTAACGACAGGCCAAAGGATGTGGGATGTATATTTAAAGAACTTTGCCGTATTTAGATTGTGGCCATCTTGATACGATGGAGGGTAATTGTTTATTTGTTGACCATGGCGCTATCTGCATGCAACAACCAGATCCTGTTGGGCTCTGAAGCTGGGCAGGGCCTGGTTGGTACAGTGATGGGAGACCTATGGGACCTTAGGCAAAACGCTTTATCAACATTATAGAGAATGGGTCTGGTGTGTGTGTGAATGGTTGGTGGTAGTGGAGGGGCTGATTTCTTCTGTCAGTGTGCCCCAGGGCAGCTGTGGCTACAGTAGTAGTTTATCACCTCTGTGTATGGAGTGAATGAATAATGACATTGAGTGTCCTGCAAAGCAATATACACAACTGATGCTGCATTATTAATCCTTAGGGCTGCAATTTTATTTGAGAAATTTGATGGGAAACCTAATAAAATAGATACAAAATATTTATGGAAAGGTTTTGGAAGATATTTCAGTATTGTTTCATTTTGCTGTACTGTATGCGTATAGCTGTGATTTATCCATTATTTTAACGTGCGTAAGAAATTTGAAAAAGTCTGAAAAACCTGATTATAAACATATTTCATTTTTCACTTTAATCTAAAGTCTTTGCTCGGGTGACTAACCTTTTCACATACACATACACGTAGCAAAGGAAAAACTTCCAAACCAGGATTAAAATAGGGAACTAGAACCAACTGAATGTAATTTTTTATTTGGTTGAAACGTCTTGTCCGGGTGGCCATCTGTACTGACAAAATAGAAATAAGCAATTTTGACCATAGTTAGGTCCTGTAAATGTAAAAAACCCCATAAAGTCAAAACACATATCTGCATTCAATCAGCTCTAGCTATCTTCCTCAATGTACTCTAAAGATAAAGCCGCCGTAGTGCCGTCTCCTCCACGGAATCTAGCTCGGCCCGCCTCCCTCCGACATGCCTTCAAGTTGACGATGGGACAGTTTGAGTTATCTGCCCAGGCTCCTCCTCTCACAGGAAAAAAACGGGCTCTAAATAAGCCCTCCAGACAGACACAAAGTCCACGATCCATTCCAGTCACGGCCATTACAGCGGCTGAGTGGCAGGAGGAAGAGCCACAGGAAGAAGAGTTAAAAATGTCCACGCTAAAACCCAACATCCTCTGGCAATTTAAGCAGCGATGTGTCCGTCTCAAGTCTTGCTTCCCACCTCCTGGATTCCCATTTTTACGCTTATGTGGAAAAGTGGAACGCGAAACCGCAAAAGTTTGGTCAAAGTGAAGTTGGAAAAGTCTCAGAGGCCAGGGCTGTATATTGAGAGGTATATGAGAATAAGGCATCTTTCCTAAAGAAGCTCGAGCGGTGTGCTGCCTGATAATTACGAAAATTGGATTCTATTATCACAATATCCTCATTCTTAAGACTTTGGTGCAACATCAAAACATGATCAAAAAGATGCGCATAAAGGACAGGGTCATGAGTTGTGAGACTTGACAAAAACAGTTTAATCTGGAGAGACTCAAACAGAAAAACATAGTGTTAGAATTGTGTATTGATTGGCAAGTAATCTGACACCACTACTGAGGTTGTCCTCAGTTTTCAAGATTACGGAGGAGAAGGATGAAGGAGCTGGCCTAGAGGCAGAGATGAGGAGGAGGGTTGCGGCGTGAATGAAGCTGCTGCTTGGATGGAGCTTCTGCGTGATATGGAGCAGTGGCCGATTGCTGCAGGTGAGGATTTGTGTGAGGCGATTTGTGTGATTGACTGATAGGAGGACTTTGAGTGCTGTGAGCTTGGTTCTCCTGTCTCCCAATGCTCAAATTAGTCGAGAAAAATGATTGGTCTAAAATGATAATGAAATAAATTTACTATTAAAAACCTGTTTTTTAATTTATAAATACATGAAGAACTTACTGGAGCTTTGGCCTGCGCTCCTGTTGCCGTCTGAGGTAATCAAAACTGAAAATTGTATGTTTTGCTGGGAACAGGATTACAGCAACAGGTGCATGCTGAATATCAGCAGAAACGCGGCGGGCGGGGCCAGGGCTCATATACAGTGCCTTGCGAAAGTATTCGGCCCCCTTGAACCTTTCAACATTTTGCCACATTTCAGGCTTCAAACATAAGGATATAAAATTATAATTTTTTGTCATAAATCAACAACAAGTGGGACACAGTCGTGAAGTGGAACGAAATTTATTGGATAATTTAAACAAAAAAAAAAAACACTGAAAAATGGGGTGTGCAATATTATTTGGCCCCTTTACTTTCAGTGCAGCAAACTCAGTCCAGAAATTCAGTTAGGATTAGGGTTGGGCATCGTTTGCAATTTTCCGATTCCGATTCCGGTTCCGATTCTCACTATCGATTCCTGTTCTAAACGATTCTCGATTCCGATTCTTTGAGGTGCAGGAGAGAAGAGTTTTTTATCAAATTTTATTTCATAAGTACTTTTCCTGCCATAAGGCAACAGAAAGTGCTTTACATAAAAACAAATTAAATTAAAAAACAAGGAACACGAACACACACACACACACACACACACACACACACACAAGCGGTGTTTATGTGGCACCGCCCACCATCATCTCAGAGCGGCTGAAATGTAAACACGTCTCGGTTTGCCCCCCTCCGGGGTGGAAAGCTATGCACAATCAGAATGTAACCTGAAGTAACTAGCTTCCCGAGACACACACGGTACAGTAGGTGGCGGTATGCACCTAAGCTGCTGGTTGCCACCCGCCAATAATCGACAGAAGAAGAAGTAAACACGTCTCTGTAAACCGCTGAAAAACGGCTAAAGTGAGAATACTGGAGGATTATCGTTGGACGGACTGACAGATTTGACCAAAGCACAAGGACTCGTGCTCGTGCATCGTGTTTTCGGAGTTTTTTATGGATTATTACATGGAGGAGGAGCAGGACTTTTTGTGGTCCTCGGCAGGTGGACAGCGTGTTTCCCTTCTTCATAATTACAAAGGGCCTGACCAGTAACTTTAAGGTAAGGAACATCAGTTTTGGATGTGTTTGTAAAGCGAGTGATGAAACTGATGTAGCGTGAGTTTGGGGAAACTGCACCGGGCTAGCACGAGTGTTCAACCGGTCAATACGCCCGTTAAACCTCGCTGTCTGGACTCTAACTTAACCAAATAATATCTGAATTAGTCATTTGACGGATAAATGTTTGCTTCCTTTACCCCTTGACTCAGTTTTATCTGCGTTTGTGGAAAATGTGAAGATACAAGCGTTGAGAGGTTTCTTTGCGATGGCAGGAGTGTGTGGCTGAAGCTAAATGTGGCAAATACTGAGCAAACACGAGCGCGCCGTCTCATAAGAGCTTAATTCACTGAGTTTTTCACAAAGCTGGGTGGACAGCTGCTAAGCATTTTTGAAACGTGCCCCCCCCCCACTTTCCAAACGCTTCCGACGCCGCTGTGCGGGCCGCATCCGGCATTTAGGAATCGAAAAAAGAATCAAAATACAAACGTCTTCTTAACGGTTCCGGAACCGCACTTTAGGAACCGGTTCCAAATAGGAACCGGTTCCAAATAGGAACCGGTTCTCGGTGCCCAACCCTAGTTAGGATCTTTGAATGATCCAATGTTGTCCTAAATGACTGATGATGATAAATAGAATGCACCTTTGTGTAATCAAGTCTCCGTATAAATGCACCTGCTCTTCGATAGTCTCAGGGTTCTGTTTAAAGCGCAGAGAGAACCATGAAGACAAAGGAACACACCAGGCAGGTCCGAGATACTGTTGTGGAGAAGTTTAAAGCCGGATTTGGATACAAAAAGATTTCCCAAGATTTAAACATCTCAAGGAGCACTGTGCAAACAGTTATATTGAAGAGGAAGGAGTATCAGACCACTGCAAATCTACCAAGACCCGGCCGTCCCTCCAAACTTTCATCTCAAACAAGGAGAAGACTGATCAGAGATGCAGCCAAGAGGCCCATGATCGCTCTGGATGAACTCCAGATAACTACAGCTGAGGTGGGAGAGTCTGTCCATAGGACAACAATCAGTCGTGCACTGCACAAATCTGGCCTTTATGGAAGAGTGGCCTTTCTCAAAGATATCCAATAAAAGTCTCTTAAAGTTTGCCACAAGCCACCTGGGAGACACACCAAACATGTGGAAGAAGGTGCTCTGGTCAGATGAAACCAAAATCAAACTTTTTGGCCACAATGCAAAACGATATGTTTGGCGTAAAAGCAACACAGCTCATCACCCTGAACACACCATCCCCACCTCAGCTGTAGTTATCTGCAGTTCATCCAGAGTGATCATGGGCCTCTTGGCTGCATCTCTGATCAGTCTTCTCTTTGTTTGAGATGAAAGTTTGGAGGGACGGCCGGGTCTTGGTGGATTTGCAGTGGTCTGATACTCCTTCCATTTCAATATAATTGCTTGCACAGTGCTCCTTGAGATGTTTAAAGCTTGGGAAATCTTTTTGTATCCAAATCCGGCTTTAAACTTCTCCACAACAGTATCTCGGACCTGCCTGGTGTGTTCCTTTGTCTTCATGGTTCTCTCTGCGCTTTAAACAGAACCCTGGGACTATCAAAGAGCAGGTGCATTTATACGGAGACTTGATTACACACAGGTGCATTCTATTTATCATCATCAGTCATTTAGGACAACATTGGATCATTCAAAGATCCTCACTGAACTTCTGGACTGAGTTTTCTGCACTGAAAGTAAAGGGGCCGAATAATATTGCATGCCCCACTTTTCAGTTTTTTATTTGTTAAAAAAGTTTAAATTATCCAACAAATTTCATTCCACTTCACGATTGTGTCCCACTTGTTGTTGATTCATGACAAAAAATAAAAATGTTATATCTTTATGTTTGAAGCCTGAAATGTGGCAAAATGTTGAAAGGTTCAAGGGGGCCGAATACTTTCGCAAGGCACTGTAAGGAGACGCTCTGACCTCTCTCTTTCATTCATTCACTTCACTATGTAGACACAATCTGAAGAAGACCTATACGGTGTCTACAAACAACACTCACCAATACATGTTCTACAGTTCGGCTGGGAGTATGGTGCATGACGGACCTTGGGCTCGTCCCGGTGGCTCCTGCAGGGCCACAGTGGCGATTGCCAGAGCCAAAGGGCCCGTGCTACCAATGCTTCTTTTAGAAGAGTCTCCTGATAGGGCTCTATTCCAGCCAGTGCCTCCTCCTCGCTCCGGACCCCGTTACCTAGACCCAGAACCACAAGTTGGGTTGTACGCAGAGGTGATGCGATATGGGAGACCACGGTCCAGGTCGGACAGGTACAGACCTTGTGAAGGCTCCTATATGACCAACACAAATCTGCAGAATTCTCTCTATGCTGAGCTTGATGTGCGCACCAACTGTCTGATGGCTCTGTTCAGGCAAAAGGCATCTGAACCGGCAAGACTGCCGATGTCTTGGCGGCCATTTTTAAAGTTCATGATGACCATGTACTATTACACAAGCAAGTCTGCACTTTTTTCTGTCATTTTTTTAATCGGGCGTTCACTTTTCACCCTCATAGTTCCTTTAACCTAGCAGTTTGTCCTTTTCCTCCTGCCTCCTCCTCTTTTGTTCCTCCTCTGCTGCCTCCTCTCCACTGCCTCTCTTCTGTTGTCTCCTCCACTCTCCTCTGCCGTCTCTTTACTTTATTTTCTTGACTTCCTAAGATCTTTTTTTCCTCCCCAGATCCAACATGAATTCCAACCTGCTTACCCACATGAACAAACATCAGGGGTTTTCATCACTTCAGATGTAAGTGACTGTGTGAAAAGAACTCAAAACAATTTAACTAAATCTTGCCTTTTGTGTTTTAAACCATTTTGTATCTGTTTCCTAAAGTCTACATGATGTCACAGGAGGATGCAGAGGAGCCTGATCTATCCACTACATCTGTGGCTCTTCTATACAAAGTCCGTGGTGACGACTGCCCGGGGAACGATGGAAACCTGGTCTACATATAGTCTTGGAAGGTCAAGAGATCGTAACATTGGAAAACTTTCCAGAAGCATTCCTGGTAAAGTTTGGACTAATGTATGCATTTCACCTCAGCTATGACAAACATCTGAAGCTCCCGTTAGAGTTTGTGCAGAAAATGATGGAGCTCGTGTCAGTGGGTGCCAAATGGGTGGTGGGTTTTAATAAGGTTTTATTTGCTTTTACTTTTATGCATATGGTGTGTGTGCGTTTTTAACATTGTTCAACTTTCACCACATGAAGCATCCCGGCTCGCCACGTGACAAGTAGAACACCTGTGCCTTGGATTCAAAAGGAGATGGGGAGGTGCAGGAGAAGTGGAATTAATGGAGTTAATTTTTAGACATATTTTAGCTTAAGTTTTTGATTTTTATCCCTTTTACTTGTTTTAAAATAAAATAAATCATTTTAACTTGAACAGCTTTTAATCCAGTGATCCTTATTAAAACGGGTCAAAAGAACCTCCCACCTGCGACGATGGTAAGCCTTCCCCTAGACCGCAGACTTAGAAAATGAGTTGACAATGTAACAATGGAAACATGGATGACCTAATATCAACTGTCATTTTATTTTCCGTGTGTATTTTTATTTTGGTAAATACATTTCCAAAGTTACATTTAAGACACACAAACTGTTACAACTGTGAGGCTAAAGAACTGAAACTGAGTTTCATGACCACAACGAATGAACCGGTGTTCCCATCGATAAGCACTAGTTTGTTTGTTTTCCCGCACTACAAAAACATTTCACCCTCAGTTTTTCACACAATTTGGGCACTTCACCTTATTAATGCCACCAGCTAGAAGTGCACGCCTCAAAGAACAGTGTAATTTCATGACCACAGCACTGACCAGTTGACAACTTTTTGGGAAAGCAGAACGCCCAAATTAACTTTGGTGCACTGTTAATTTTGGTGCACTTTGGGCTTTAAGAATTGCTTCAACAATTTTTGTGTAATTTACCTCAGGTTTGAACAAAAAAAGATTCTGGGGCTTGAGTTTTCAAATTTTCTCCCAGACTGCAGACATCTAAAGCCACCCTGTGTAATTTTTACAGTTGCGTCACATGAAAATAAGCTGTTAACTAATAACAAATGTGACCTTTAAGAATATTTACCTCCACCATGTTTTTTGAATTTTCACGGGCTTAGAAGAATTTAACTTAAATGTCCATGAGAGGGGTCCTCTCGGTGTCAGTGCGGCTGTCACGTGGTGACAAAGACAGAACTTGGGGCACAGGTGAAACACATCAGGGCGGGGCAGACACTCGAGACAGGGGAAACAGCACAGGAAGTCAAACTCAAAACCAAACCACGGAGAAACAATGTCAAAATAAAACCAAAGTACAAAAATAAAAACCACACAGTGACAACGCCATCTTGAAAAACAGTGGTGGATAAGGGACAAAAAAGATGCGAGAATTGCGTTTTTGTTTCACATGAGCTACTGATATTGTTGCTTTCACCGTGCCTTCACAAGTTGGAAGTTGCGGCAGCTCAGGAAAGCCAAGCTGCCTGCACAGATGTTGGTGCAGTTCTACACGGCCATCATCGAGTCCATCCTCACCTCCTCCGTCACCGTGTGGTTCGCTGGAGCCACAGTCAGGGACAAACAGAGACTACAGCGCATTGTGCGCTCTGCAGAGGAAGTGATCGGCCGCAGCCTTCCATCGCTGCAGGACCTGTACGTCGCCCGAGCTCGAGGCCGGGCTGGTCGTATTACAGCCGACCCCTCTCACCCTGCACATGGACTATTCCAACCACTCCCCTCAGGCAGGAGACTGCGGTCCATCAGGACTAGAACCTCCCGCCACAAGAACAGTTTCTTCCCCTCTGCTGTTGGACTCTTGAACACTTCTTAACCTGTCCCCCCGCCCTTTATAAAGTCACTTTACTGCCCATCATACGTCACTTTACTTCACTGTACTGCTGTCACCTTACATTGTGTGCACCATGTGCACTTGTATATTGTAAATAGAAACAGTAACTTTATTTTAAATTTAAATGTATTCCTTAGAAGTGTTTTTTATTCTTATTTTGATTATCTCTCTCTGACTGTTGCACTGAGCCAAAGCAATTTCCGAGTCTGTGACTTCCTGTTACTTACGTGGCAATAAAAATGATTCTGATTCTGAAGAAGGAACCATGGAAGACCACAGTTTTATACAAGAACCATGGAGGTCCACAGTTAGGAAAAAGAACAATCCAAAGAAAAAAAAATCATGCAAAAGTCCGGCGTCGTAGCAGCAAAGTGTAAACATCGCAAACCACAAGCACTGAAAGACAGCGTTAACACAACAGGAGGCACATCATGTAGTTTGTACACAACAGACTCACACGTGAATAACAGGTAACTTTTTCACACTGACAATAATGTGACCGTGGCAGAATCTGCAACACAGTCTCAGGATGTTCTGACCCGATCCGAGCGCAGTCCAACTACTGTCACAAGTTTCAACTAAACGTATTCAGGGACAAGCCTCAAATAAAACACACAATCTTTTCTTACTGTGATGCAGATGCGGCGCTCTGGCTAACGCTAATGCTAACATGAGCTTTTAGCCATGTCCTGCTGCTGCTGTGTATATCATAGTTTTAAGCTCCCATCAGAGGTTATTCCTCCATGCGTCTCTTCTCTTCACACTGCGTTTGTAAAACTATATATTAAAATAGATCCATGGTAAAACTCAGTAGAGCCCTCTGTGCAGCGAGTGCCGCTTCAGAACACTGTCTTGTTTACATGTTGCCTCCACACGACTGTCAAGTGCCCGGGACGTTTGGAGAGACATTTATCCGGTCATTTATCAAACTAAAGTATTCTTTCCTTGGCAGTCTGGTGAATGACTGAGGGTTGAGGAGAACTGTCAAAGACACATTTTCTATCCAAGGCTTCCGTAGTGCCTTGGACTGCGATATTAGATCACAATGCTAGATGGCACTACAAATCACAGTGTACCTTTAACAACATTTTTATTTTAACCTTTTGGTAAACTTACTTTTGGGTAAAATAACTGTTGTACTGTTGATGGCCTTAATGGTTCTGAGAACATTTAGTAAACATCCTTTTGAGTAAAAACAAATGTAATGTTTGATATTCCTGGTGCAGAATCACTTTATATTTTAACTAGTCACTGTAAATGTGCATTTCTTTTAGTGTCTTCATTTTGCCAAGGATAAAAAAAGAAAGTCATTAACTTCACACTGGTTATAGATAGACGATAAATACTTTAAATATCCCAAGTGGGGAAAGTTATCAGTCATGTGCTTACCAAGCAGAAGTGTGGAGTTAAAAGTGCATTCAACATAAAAGTGATTTCAAATGAAGATAAAATATATACATATATTATTCATAATAAAATACTTCATATTTTCAAAGGAATCTAAAGCATTTCCTACAGAGCCTTGGATCTTGAAAGCTTTTTTTCCCCACTTTTATTCTTTTTTTTAATGGTTTCTTGCAGATGCAGGAGGTTCAAAGGGAAGTGATTATTCAGGAAAGTCTGACTGACATTTACTGTACTTTACTTTAACATGACTGTGGTCATCTCGCTCTCTATGGACCAATTGATCCCACCTGTTTGATTTTCTGATCTGTTAGTGAATCGACAACTTTCAACAAGTCTTCCAAGATGACTGCTGTTGTGATTTTGGGCTAAACAAAATACTTTCAACTGAATTGAACAGAATCCGCTTGAAAATGTGATTATCTCCATGGCTTACTACAACAGTATATGCATCCTATTCAAAAGACACTGGATATACTGACACAATGCACTTCTATTTGAGGTTGTAGAAACACATTGTAACTTTTCTTTGGCTATTTCTCCAGTTTCCGTGGCCCTATAGATCACAGCTGCCAAAAACATTGGTCTTTGATTAATGATTATAAGTTTGGGAATTGTCAATACCAATAATTCATCAAGAGTGTGTGTCCTTTACACACATTTTTATTTCTCCAGTAAACACCAAGAGATTACAAGTACAAATATATTTACATCTCACAAAACCCCAGACAAGAAATTTTACTTCCAAGCTTTCAAATACCACAGACAATAGGTTTCTTGATTACTCCGTTTGCACCGATCGACATTTTCTTTATTATTTTGATTCAACATGAGCATTGGAGACGATAGGACCCCAGCTGCAGCAGTGTGAAAGGGTAAAGTGAAATAAGGAGAACAAGAGTGGTAAAGTTGGCGATAATGGAGGAGATGTGTTCTGTAGTAAAAGTAAATTGAAAGAGCGATCATAGCGTATGGGCCGGAACACTCACGATAGAATGTTCAGCTCTGGAGAACACACAAATGGTTTTTGAAGATGTTCTTTGGTTTGGGTTGAAGTGAAGGCTCTGAGATTTCTGGTTCTGTTTAGAGTAAATAACTAAAAAACTAGTCTCTCTCCACACAGGGATGGGAGCAGGTCACCATACAGGATGCCAGACATATCCCAGTCAGAGCATGGTCTGACTGGGAGTTTGCATGTTCTCCCCGTGTCTGTGAGATAGGTTGCCAGGCTCTGTACTTCTGCAACCACTTCTCCTAACATTTTGAAATTTCCCCACTGTGGGACGAATAAAGGATCTCTTAATCTTAATTTTATAATTTTGTCCACATATTAAGATGCTCTGGAATATAAGCCACAGCTTCCATGACTCATTTACCAGTTCTGTTTTGAGTTATAATTTTCCTATAGCTACTAAAACTTCATACCGACTCTATCACAATAAATATATATATAAACCGCATTACAATACAAAGTATAGTGTAGTATAGAGTGCAAAGCAGACGCTCATAGTCTGGAAATAACGGTACTTTGTTTGAGCTTCACGAGGAGGTATAGTGTTTGTATATTGGTGGAGCTGAAGTTAGCTGGATGACACGGTGATCATTTTGGTTGACGTGACAGAGGGCCACATAACAGGACAGTCACGATTGGCCTGTTGGCTTTCTAAAAATCAGATACCATATTTGATATGTATCAAAGCTATTCAAGTACTTTTTTCTGCAAGCTCGGGAGGTTGGAGGGACATTGGGTCAGTCTGTTAAAACAATTTGAATTTGTATTTTAAGAAATTTTAATAGATAGATTTTAATGATGAGATGTTTTTTGTGGGCTAACCAACATGGTGGACCGAGGGCTAAACTAAATTTCGTCTTCAAATAAGCTTTACTAATGGGAAAACGGCCATTTTTTATATTTATTTTTAAAACAAGGTCATTTTGCTTTGTCCCATTGGCAAATCGTATTTTATGGCAGTCAAAATGCGCTCAAATTAAAGATACATTTTGACTTACTCTTCATCACTTTTTGCAGGGTGGACCAGAGTTAAGTTCAAGTCTGGTTTGAAAAGACTTTGACTTTGACTGTGAAGGAACAAAGAGAAAAGACCAAAAGAAACTGTCTGTGCAGGACTCAGAAACAAGTAACAGCGGAAGAACTGCGTGGGGTTTGAGGAAATCTTAGGCCGATCTTTTGGTAAGTGCCTTGTATCGATCTGGTGGAAGTAGGAGGTGGATTGGTGAGTGTTCCGCTTCTCCAAAACACCACAACAACACGCGGCTCGACATTTCACATTTTCTAACGGCCTTTGTAAGTAAGTGTAAGACATTGATCCTAAAGAATTCAGAAGTCAATATTTATTTTTACTGCAGGTCACAGGAATTTGTAAAATGAAATACATATGTTCTGATCGGATCCAAGCTGGGATAGCTCACTTTCAAACCACTTCTGATGAATCTATGTAATTCATCTAACCACTAGGGCTGGGTAACTTTCATATCCTGCCAAAACCGCATGACGATACAATGCGCATCAAGATACAGGGAACTTTCAATTTCTAACGGTACATTTCTAATTGATACGATTCAGTGAAGGCTTAGGAGCAAGAGCTTTTGCCCCCTGTCTAACAATCCGCCAATATATTGCAAATTAAATGATATTAAAGTCACGGGCGGCACGGTGGCTGAGTGGATAGCACTCTCGCCTCTCAGCAAGAAAGTCCTGGGTTCGAATCCCGGTTGGACCAGGGCCTTTCTGAGTGGAGTTTGCATGTTCTCCCCGTGTCTGCGTAGGTTTCCTCCGGGTGCTCCGGTTTCCCCTACCTCTAAAAAATATGTACAATAGGTCTGGCATGTGCCTCCTGTACTGGCTCCCCCACTCCCAAAAATAACCATTGTAAACCGCTTTGAGACTCCGATGTGCAGTGAAAAGGCGGTATATAAATAAAGATTACTACTACTATAAAAATATCAAAACAAAATCTATCTAGAAAACAATCTTCATAGAAAATATGATAAAAATCCTTTGTCCCACGGTGAGGAATAGTGGATATTGTATCTAATATTATCTCATTCCTTGTTCTGATCAGTTTTTTCAGACATGAATCTGATCTGATGTTGGCGAATCGATAATTTTGTATAATCCTCCAAGATAACCGCAGTTGTCATTTAGGGCGATACAAAAATACAGTGATTTGGACTATTCTAAACCCACCTCCTCTGAACAGGTCTAAGAACCGCCCATCTCCATTGCTTCCATTCAAAAGCTCCATTCCAAACTCTGCAGACTCTATGTTTGCACTCAGCCTGACATTCTCCAGCCTTCAGCCCCTGCGCCTCTTTTCAGTGGTCCGCTCTGAAAGCCTTCTCCAGCCCTCACTCATTGTCATCGGAGTGAAGCAGTTGCCAGCGCCGGGCCTTGCATTCTAGTATGTGCCCAAAATACGACAGGAAGTCAATAACACGGCCCAGCGCTATAGAGCCTGACACCCCGAAAGCTGCAGCAGCGTGACGACAATAAAAGCCATGTTGGCCGTGACCGGTGTGGGATGCATGCTAACTGTGGCGAAGGAATGCACAAGGCTAGCATGTGAAGTTTGGACATAGCTCGAGTTAAAGACACAACACTTTTGTTTCCCTATGGCTGGAGAAACTGCCCGGTTGTTGTAATAGCAGCTTGTGATGCTATAAAGAGATTACAGCTCTAAGCTACACAAACCATATCATAGACTGTATATAGATCATGGATCTATTATAATAACTGGATAGGGTATTACTAGCTTGGAGCTGAAGAACCTACGTGCTCGGGGGATTCTCGCGGTACTGCAGACTAGACCAGACAAAATTCACGTGGGCTCGAAACCCACAACCTTCAAAGGCCAATGCTCTTCCTACTGAGCTACTGTCTCTTACATTATACCATCATTTACTTTAGGCCTATATTCTGTGTAATAATGGAAACTAAAGTAAAAATTACTCTAGATTTTGACTTGTGTTTTGTCTCAAGTGTTTGTAGAAAATTTTTGTAAAATTTGTTTGCATTTTATAACTGTCAGAAAAATGCCCATACAAGGAAATTTAGCTAGCTTGTGTTCAAATCTTCTTTCACATTCTGCAAACATTAAGGTGACGTCAGCACTCAGTCCAATCCTACATAATATTATTTAAAACTATACGTTGTTTTGTCTCCATGTGGACTAGGCCTTAGAAGACTTGCTTTTCCTTAAAAAATCCATATTTAAGTAAAAATGTTGTTCCTTTAGCAAGCTCAATAAAACTCGTCTATATTTATGGAAAATGTTCAAAACAATGCCACCTCCAGAATCACACTGGTGCTTTAAGTCAACTTGCCCATGTTTTATTTACTCTTTTGGCCTTGTCCATGTCATAAAAGAGCCTCCTCTGCTCCGGTGATCCTGTCGCGCCCGGACCAGTGCTCAGAGCTTGTTGCAGTAAATAGATAGTGATATCCCGAAGCCACAGTCAGATAAACTGTGTTAAAATACAGCTGTCCGCTCCCACTGCCAAGGCAATAATGCATGCCATTTTGTGCTGAGAGTAGGCAGTTTGGAGCCTCTCTGATCAAAACAAACCTTCCACAATGCACTGCTGTTACAATTTTACCACAAGGATTCACAACACTAACTGGGTTAAAGCATTAGGCGCGAGCTGCTGATCAATAATACTGCAAAATTGTCTCCCAAGATAAAACAATATTAGCAATTAGGGCCGAGTCTGTTTATAAATCTCACATTATCCAGTGCTTCAAATACATAATCCACAGATTGAAAATTATTGAATGAGTTTGTATGAAATGGGTCGGAAGTTATTGACGAGTGGTTCTACTCACTCCAAAATGTATCACTTAATCCTAGTATTTTAGCGGCATTGCACAAGTGTCTCTCTAGTCTGAGACACGGTAGTGCCGTATGAACCAACTCGCACTCTGAGGAGCACAGGGACCAGTGTTGCCAACTCCTCAGTAAGGAAAGTAGCTATTGGCTGTCCCAAAAGTCGCTAGAAGTCGCTAAATGACGTCATCGCCTAATTTGCATAATTTGCAATTTGCAAATAACTGTAACGGACGCTGTAGGAGAGAGGAATAAGGTCGTGGGAGAGACAAAAGTGAGTAAAAACACCCTAAATATGTTTAGAACTACAAATGTACAAAAATAATTTCAACATTAACAACATTTAATGATTTTAATGCTTTGTCTAGATCCACATTACACACATCAGTTTTGTCCTGTATTGTTAAATGTTATAACAGCAAATGTAATCAAAAGATTGTTATGTAGGGTGAAATTGCTAGCTCTACAACCAACCCTCCTCCTTTATCCGGGCTTGGGACTGGCAAAGTGACCCAAAAGACACACTCTGGCAGAGTTACTTAGGTTTATTTTTGTAAGTTTTTTTTTTTTTTCATAGTTTGGCATAACAAATGATTTAATGTGACCCACTACTGAGAGAAAACAGAGTCACGGACAGAGCTGCCGCGGATGGAGTGGGGGGTAGTGGGGGGTGGCGGTGGTAGGAGTGGCCGGGGAGCTTTGGATGTGTGGTGGTGGTGGAGCTGGAGTTCAGTCTGCAGCAGCCTGAAAACTCCCTGTGCTTTTGAGTCTCCTCTCTCTCTCTCTGCTCCGCCCATAGACTGTAGCTGGGACTGCTGCGCAAGGCTACTGTGAGACTGGCCGCCTGTAAGTGCTTTGGGACGGGGGAGGGGCTCACGTTGAGGACAGCAGAACAATACGTGCTTCACGAGTCTCCAAAACACCAGATAAGTCGCCAAAACACCAGATAAGTCGCCAATAACACCAGAAAAAGTCGCTAGATTTGTCGCTAGTCGCTTTTTTGAAAAAAAGTCGCTATAGGGGTCTGAAAAGTCGCTAAATCTAGCGACAAAGTCGCTAAGTTGGCAACACTGACAGGGACTGGCCTCCACCTGGTGTCCAGAGTCAGAGCCAATCATGGGGAGGGCAGAGTTTCAGATTCATGCAGCTAAAATCGAACAGTCTTCCTAAAAATGTGAGGTAGGCTTCTTCACTAACAATGTTCAAATCCAGGTTAAAAACAGGTTTTGTTTAGCTGTGCACTCAACTGAAGGATTGTATCTTCACTCTTTTTAATGTACTGTGATGATGTGTGATTGTTTTTATCTTGTTTTGTTCAGCACTGCTTTGTGTATGAACCGTGCTATAGAAATACAATTGCCTTGCCTTCTCTTCTTTGTTGAAGTCTGTGTATGCATTAATACTCATCACTCCTTGAAAGGTTTATAGACCAATACCTTTTGTATTGTATGAGCCGTATGGAAGAAAATGATATGGTGCATTAATCCCAAAATTTGTAATGTTCCAACACTTTACAGATTGGGACCTCTGCATGATTGTAAGATTTACTTACGGTTGGGTTGCCAACCGTCCCTCAAAATACAGAATTTTCCCTTATTTCAGAAAAAAACGATGTGCGTCCTGTATTTTCAGAGTCGCCTTAAATGCATCACTCACTCACTACATGTCACACACGCACACACAGACACACACACACAGTAATCACAGTTTAAGCGTCTATCTTTTGGCCAATCAGTCTCAAAGGGGGGCGTAGGCTCGATCACATCCATGGGCTTACATCACGGCAGAAGTTTGGTAAAGTTAGCGTCATATTCCCAGATTCGGATTTCCGCGGTCAATAGTTCACGAAAGCTTCTTTGTTAACCCTCTATGCCCATGGGTCATTTTGGGGAACTTTCCTCGCCTGGTTTTCTTTGTGTATAATGGTTCATAAAACAGTCATCTTTTGATGCAGAGTCAAGCAGTATACTTTGTTTTTTTCAGTACAACCTGGGGTTTTAGAATATTCATATTGTAAAGCTGTCATATGAATTATATAAAAATGATGGAATCATAAAGACAAAGAAAAAAATCTAACGGAAAATCAAGTTAACAAAAATGTATTGAAAAAACACAATGAAATGCTATAAACAACTTTTTACACTGCATAGAAATGTTATGTATGGTTTTGGGGATAATGGGGGAAAAAATTGAATCTCTAACTATTATACTTTTTACAAAATTCCACTATAAAAGCAAAAAACTCTGTACTCCTGATGCCCTTCTTGAAGCAGTTTGTCTATAATGCTGGGGTTGCTTCTGTAGTACAGCTGTAAAAAACGTAAAACATAAAAAACTGAGCCAAAAAAAAAAAAAAACATAAATTATTTATTTAATACATATATTTATATACATCATATACACATAATGTCATTTTACTGTATTTATTATCGTCTTTATCAATAATGCGCGCTCTTCAGCCGGTTTTTGCAATCGCAGCTGTAGTTTCAACTGTGGGAGAACAAGGAAACGCAGAGGAGTGAGAGATCACACTCTCTGACGATCTTTGGCAGTCCCCGTGTGTTTGTATCTCACAGCTGTTTGTACCTCACGGGTCATGCTTTGGACACGGACTTTCAGACAAACGTAGTTTATCCTCCGTGCATCGCACAGACAAATCAAAAGCCCTGATTACGTACTTCACAGAGGAAAAAAAAGTAAGTTACTACGTTTTACCGTTCGCGAGTAAATTGATCATTTGTAAAACATGTGCATGCAACGTGTGAATTCAGTGCGTTGCAAGCGCAGAGAAAAGCGCTTAGGGAGCGTCAATAGAAGTCAAGATCAGCTTTGTAAACAAACAATAGCTTTTACATGAAGCCCAAGCCCCGGCGATCCAAGATTGCGCCGTAATCAAATGAATGGTTTGTGCTCAGTGGCGCATGTGCCGGAATGGGGGCCAAAAGATTAGCGGAACTCGCCTTATTTGTGCATAATCGGGTCCTCCCGGTTCTGCGCAGTGGACGAGCCCCCATGATGCGTTGTGCCATATACGCGCGTGTGGCTCTCATGTACGTGCACAGAAGGGCTCGACCTCACTCTATAATTAGAGCAAAGTTAGAGCAGGTGCCTAGGATTTAAGAAGAAAAAAAGTTCAGGATGAGAAGGGACACTGAAATCCTCACAAAATCTAACCATTATGAAAGCTGTACGTGCGCTGTCAGCTGAGGTCGAGCTGTTTTAGTTTACATTGAGTTCTGTGGGGAAAATCTATCCCACGTGAATTTAGTCTGGTCTAGTCTGCAGTACTGCGAGAATCCCCCGAGCACATGGGTGCTTCAGCTCCATGCTAGTAATACCCTATCCAGTTATTACAAAACTCTCAGACCATTTCATTCTGGAGAGACTCGATGAGACTATGTTGATTGGCAGGTAATCTGACGCTGCATGAATTACACATATGACACTAAAGACAATATTTTCAAGATTACATTTATTGTGCTGAACAGAATGTGGTTAGGATTTGGCGTTTAGACCCCGGCAGAGCACTGCACAATTGCAAAAGGGGAAAGAGATAATGAGATGAAATCCCCCGGGGCCTAGACCCTGGTGGTAGTAGCTAGGAGAAGGATGAAGGAGCTGGCCTAGAACAAGGCGGATATGGGGAGGAGGAGGGTTGCGGCATGAATGAAGCTGCTGCTTGGATGGAGGCGCGATATGAAGCTGATGCGGGCAGTGCCTGATTGCTGCGGGTGAGGATTTGCTTGAGCGCTGCGCAGCTGCGTGTGATTGACTGATTGCTGTTGCTGTGGGCAACAGCAGGAGAATCGAGAGCTGGGTTCTCAGGTCTTCCACTTTTGAATATCCGCTTAAGCTTCATATCTAACTGCTACTGACTTTGATTTCAACATTTGTGAGTTTTTAAAATATTTTAAATGAATACATACGTTTTTCTTTTGCTTTTACAGTAAATGGTATTTACTGCCAAAATAATTCCACCTGTTTGTTGAGTTTCATTTTTGACTAAGGATTTTTTTTTTTTTATATGTAGTCAATAAATTACATTCTAAAAACAGAAAGACATTGCTAACTTAATTACGGACAAACTACATTCTACACAGCGACAACTCAACACAACCAACACAGGCGCACTCCCTAAAACCTTGTGTATAGTCGAACAGCGGTGAGGTGATGTCGCTTTACCAACGCAAGGATCCCTTGCATAGCCACCCGCGCATCCTCAACATTTTCTAGCTACACAGACGGCGGGACAAATTTGTGTGTCTCAAAAAGAAGATGGTCGGACAAAGTGGGGATGCCCGCGACGGACAGAAAGTGTCCGGATTATTTCATCGTCTGTCGTGGTTATCGCCTCACGTCAGCAGAACAACAGACCTCCACAAATGTAACGGTAGGCTATTTTAAGATCTGTCGGTTTACTCAAGAGGAAAAAAGTGTGATGCTGGCTACCATGCTTGTTATCATGCTAACTAGCATGCTAACCAGCACTACTGAAGTTGTACCCAAAGTATATTTGGGTGTACGTCGTCACAATGCCAGACAAAAGTTTAATTCTCAAAAACTAAATATCTGCATAATCAGAATACTTTACAGAAGTGTTGGTTGTTACTGAACAGCTATGATGTATTTGTCTTCCGGTCTACGCAAATGGGATGTAGCTCTATTGTTGTAGCGTAGCCAATACTTTGCCTGCTAGAGTAAAATATACTTGATTCAAATCAAATTCTGTATATGCCGCGGTTATTTTTACGTACCAAATTGAATTAATTAATGACCCATAGTCATTTTTGAAAACATGTAAGCAATTGTCTTGAAACTAGCAAGCTTCCAAAAATGATATTTGCAGTGCAATCTGACATTTTTCCTTTGTTTTTGTGCAACAGCCCTCCGACAGACCGCTTCCACATGGCGCTGACACACTACCAGCTCCTCGAGGCTCCACCAGCTCCTTGGGGGGACCGTCCGTCAGCTTCTCAAGGGGACCGTCCGCCAGCTCGTTAACTAAGTCAGCTCACGGCTCTGCTCACGCTGGCATAGGACTTATGTGAACTTAAATCAAGTAGAAGTAGGGGAAATGACTACAGCTCTGAGTCGCTGGGTGAGCCTAGCCTCAACACCACAGCACTGTGGCTGCCGAGCTTCGCTCAGGCCACCACGCTCCTCATTGAGGAGGAAGACGCCGGACGGATCGACCTGGTGGATGCAAGAGCTGCAGAAACTGGAAAAGCGTCGGCTTGAAACTATGGAAGATCTCCGGGCCGTGGCAGACGACGGCTCACAGTTTGGTGCACAAATGGCCGCTGCACTTCGACGGGTGCCGAACGAGAAGTAGCTTGGGCTAGTGAAGTTCTTCACAGACCGGGCAAATGAAGAAGCAACATAGTTTCACTTTTATTGCACTCCAAATGTAAATAGTATACATATGTTTAATTTGCACTTGTCCTGTGTTTTTCACCGTGTATGAATGTGCACTTGTTTGGTCTCAGATAACTTTGTGCACTAATACACCTTTATTAAAAACTATCTGTTTCCAACAAGAACTGTGTCATTATTCACAACATGGTTGAAATTAGTTATGGAACAATGAGTGCATGTATGTAGTAATGCCTTTCAATGTATATATACTGTAGTGTCAAATGTAAATGACAAATTTACCACATGACACATAAATGCAAATATATATGAAGCTCTTCGCGAAAGTTCACTGTGGTAGACCCGGCCACTGCTGCCAGATCTACAAGCCTGCTCATCCTCTACTCATTACACCAGCAAAACGCCCACATCTAATCCACCAATAACCACCAGGACAGCAAGTTAAAAGCCGGAGACGCCCACTTTCCCGGCCTTTTGAAGCTTGCAAAGCCTCCGCCGCCCCACCTCCTCCTTCTCTCATCGAAGCGTGCTTGCCTACTGCCTCTGCCGTCACCAGTGCCTAGGCCCCGGGGGGGGGGGGATTATGCGCGCGAGCAAGCGCCGCACTCATCAGCATCTCTCCCGGGCCTAGGGCGCCAAACATACTCAATCAACAAACTTCTAACTGCATTTTCCCTCTTGGGTCTCTCCAAAGTGAAATATATATATAACATTATATATATATATATATATATATATATATATATATAATGTTATATTAAATTGTGTTTTTAGACTTGTGTTCAGCACTTTGGTCAACTGTGTTGTTTTTAAAGTGCTCTATAAATAAAGTTGAATTGAATTTAACGTAAAAACTTAAAACAAAATATACAACCTTTAAAAACTAGTTTTATTTGATAAAAGCAATGTTATTATTAAATTGCAATAAGCATTAACAACTACTACAAACATGTTAAAATAGTTATTTATACATACATATCTTAAGTACAAGACCATTTGCAACAAGCTCAACAAATTTAGTCAGGAGAAACAGCCATGCATAAGACTCACCTCTCGCAGATATGACTAGTAGCTTTGCAATTTCGAAGTGTCCGCTTTATACTTTGTTCTTAAGAGTGGCTTAGTCCACCATTAATCCAAATATAACCCATTTTTGAATAATTTCATAATTAAGGAAGAGCCCTGTGAGTGACTATGCGTCCAGTATGATTTTTTTTTTTTCCTTTGGTGTTCCCCAAGGCTGCTCCTCTTCCCCTCCCTTATTCATTCCTTGTGTTTTTCTTCTGCCATTCGGTGCTCTGTGGTGCCTTACGGGGAGAAAATCTGGAAGCACATCTCTCTCACGGCGGGCCTGAATAATGGAGACATGTAGGGACCTTCTCCACACTGTGTGCCGTACAGATGGTATGCCAAAAACTACTACACTGTCACACTGAAAAATCTGCTTTGTTTTAACCCCTTAAGGATCCAATCTGCCAGGGCTGGAACAACTTGATTTAAATGTTTCTGAATATATATTTTTTCAATCAATTGAGAAAATGAAATCCTCAAACTCTAAATATATAATTATAGAGATGTATGTGATTTCCAGTGAAATCACAGGTCCTGGGTTTGAACTTCATACTCACAAATACTCAATATATTGGATTCTGATTATTTTTCTTGAAAGGGAGTATTTAAAAGTTGATCATTCTAGTCTGAATCAATCCCCAGACACCAGCTACAGACTTCACACTGTAGCAAACAACACATAGGACATTTTGGAGTTTCTTTATTGTCTGGGCGGAGATTGTTCTCACTTATAATCAAAGTAAATGAATGATCAGAGGCTAGAATTACAGGGTCTCAGCTCCAAAAACAGTCCCGCTCTGTCCTTCTCTGTACTCTATATGTTGATGTGTATATTTGTACATGTATTCATCAAACTGAGGGACGAATAAATGACTTTCTTAATTTTAACGTTTTTTCAGGCGTTTGAGAAAGTAGTAAATTTGTTTATATTTAGGCAACACAAGATTATGTTCTTCTTTCTGCTCTTTTTCATTTGTATGACGGGACTACAATCATTTGAAATGCAAGTGTAAAGTGTGATGTATTGTCAAGTCCACAGTTGAAATAAATAGTCATAAGTTGTAAACTATGGAAAGACACCAAGAACTAAGCTAAGTAAAGACATAAGAACGACCAAAGCTTGCTTTAAACAGTTTGCAAACCAAATCCAACTTTGCAAAACATTACGAATGTCCAAATGCTTAGTTATTGTTACTTGACCCATAAAGACATCAATTATTTGGTTTTCTAATCATCCATTGCTGAATGAACACTCATGGCTTTTATTATTTTAGTCCATACAACAGTTGAGATTTTCCTTAAACTGGAATTTTACACAGGATTTTTGTAATGCTAAGTTTTGGATTCAGGTTAATCGTCTTTGAGCACTTTTTTAAAAGCTAAAAAAAAGAAGATATATTTCACTTGTTTGATGATGAACTGTTCCAAAGCGAGGCGGGGAAAAAATGGAAGCAGATATGGACCAGGGGCCACCCAGGACGAGCTCAGTGTTCTACAGTATCTCCTCATGGGTAGAAATCACAGCAGGAGGGATGGGCTGGAAGAGTTTGTCAAGTCAAATATGATGGTTTGCCATTTTTAAGTAAGTAAGTAAGTAATCAGTATTTATTCTCGCCTTTCACACAGCGATGGGAGCTGGGTCGCCATACAGGAGGTGCATGCCAGACTTATGGTACATGAAACCAGAGCACCTGGAGGAAACCTACTCAGACACATGCAAGAACATGCAAACTCTACACAGAAGGGCCTGGAGGTGGAATCAAGGCCAGGACCTTCTTGCGGTGAGGCACAAGTGCTAACCACTACGCCACAGTGCTTGAAAGAAAATAAATAGCTGGAATGGTTGTTTAGGTTTATTTTAGAAAAATGGACTTTCAGTGTTTGTGTGATTGTGTGTAGAATTTCTTAATCAAAATCCATAATTTTCTACTTTTTTTTAATCAAAGAGGTCTGACAGCCATTGGTCTGAAATAAGAAGGATATGACCTGTTTGGGCAAAATGTTCTTCAATCTTGCAAAGAAAAAAAATCACATAAACACAAGGAGTTCCATCTAGTGTTTTGGATAACAAAAAAATGTCTTGCTAAATTAGCTGGAATGATTGAATAGGTTTATTTGCTAATCACAGAAACATTTTGATTGGTAAATAACCCATACAAAACTACAATGTAATTGACCATTATTTGCCCTTTTCAACTATTGTTAAAGAATATAACTTTAGTTCATCTCCGGATAAAGCGGAAGAAAATGGATGGATGGATGGATGAAATACAATGTAAAACTATTCTTTTCCCATAAAATTTGATCCATTCATCAATTTTCCGATTGTTGAGTCACGGGGGCAGCAATCTAAGCAGAGACGTCCAGACTTCACTATCAACATACACTTCAGCTCATCCGGGGCGACCCCAAGGCGTTCCCAGGCCAGCTGAGAAACATAATTCCTACAGCGTGTCCTGGGTCTTCCCCGGGGCCTCCTCCCGGTGGGACGTGCCCAGAACACCTCCCCAGGGAGGCGTCCAGGAGGCATCCAGAACAGATGCCCGAGCCACCTCAACTGGTTCCTCCCGACACTGAGGTAGGAGCTATGTTGTCTTGGGCTTTATGCCCCTGGGAAGGGCCTCCCATGGCAAACAGGACTCGGGTGACGAGAGTGACAAAGTGCAGTCCAAAACCCACCATGGATCGCACTACAAGAAAATCAGTGATGTTGCCTGGCATGGCACAGCCGGGGCCTGGGGTTGGGGCTCGTAAGCGAGCGTCTGGTGGCCGGTCCTTAGTCCACGTGCCCTGGCTGGGCTCAGCCCGAATGGACGATATGGGCAGGCTCTGCTGTGGACACAGAGGAATCCGTGGTGATTCGGTGCTGAGAGGACTGGACAGCAGTCAAAGGCAGAGACCTCAACGACCCAGTCCTCACACACATACACACAACATCTGGCGCATAGAAATTGGTATGTATGTTTAATTGACATTACAAGGGTTTATGATTGCAAATGTTAACCAAGGCTAATAACAGCGGGTAGTATTTCGCAATTTTATCCAATAGTGAGTGAAACTTCATTTGGAATTTCATCTTAGCCCTACTATTTTAAGCTATGGCCCTAAATGAAAGCCAAAACAATGCTTAGAGATCTACTTAATTAATGACAATATCCAGTTCTAACCTTTGCACTCTTGTCACTGGAGTGGCTGGGGCTGGTGACCCGGGAGCATGTGGAGGGCAGGGCACTAGGTTATTGGCTCTGGGGACTTCATTAAGTGCAGTGTGATTGTTTTTTTCTGCTGGTGGAATGGCTTTCTCTCCGTGTGTCCATCTAACTCCGACCGAGACTGAGGTGCACCCACAGAAAAGACCCCAGCTCCCTCAGGGGAAGGTGATCACAAATGCAGTTAGAATGTGCTTTCATACTGCCCTGTTTTTTACAAGCTGTAGCGTAGAACAAAGAAGCAAAGAAAGGTTTTTAGTGTGTCTTTACACTAGTATTCTGTGCATTTGTAGAATTATTAGAGGGTTCCGTTTGCGTTCTGTTGATTTTCTGACCGTTCATCGGTCAAAATCGAATGGAAATGCATTTATAACAAGCACTAAGTTATTCAAATTCTGCCTTGCTAAAGTAGGCTATATAGACAAAATCCATAACCCATATTCAATAAACAAACATAAAATACCTTCTAATTCTAATGGCACAATGTATAAGTAACATTATTTATTACATGCCTATAGATAACCTTTTCCCTCTGCCTTTGACCCATCCTTCAATGCCACTAGCGCCTCTGTCCTCACTATACTGCATGGTTTGGTGGTCATTTTTCTGATAGTGGGAAAACCGGAACACCAGGAGTAAACCCACCCTGACACATTGAGAAACATGCATGTGAAAAAAGTGATAATTCCGAACTGTGTATTGAGTGTGAGTAAGATGTATTTTCATCACATAATTCTTCAATTAAGTGGTTTGAACAAAAAAACACCAACCTCACCTGTATGTGTTTATTCTACTTACAACATTTAAACAAAACACAAAATATAGATTATACGCCACAGACTTCTACGCAACAGCCATTTGTGTGGGCAGTCTGTAGTGGCCGTCATGGGTATTACACATGAAGCTATGACAGTATGTTGACCCGTCCATCTCTCACCTCTCTGTGTAAGCGAGCCTCCCACTGCACCCACACAGACAGGCTGAGCTGGTGTATGGTTGCCATAGAGATGGGAGTGGTATTATTTACTACTACTACTGCTTCTAGTACCACAACCACTACTTGTTGGTCTTGTTGAAATTTCCCCACTGTGGGACAAAGACAGGATCTCTTATCTTAAACATGCATGTGAAAGCCAGATCCTGTCAGAAGCTAAGCAGGGCACAGTGGGGGGGGCTGTAAAGTGCCAAACTGTTGTGTCCTTAGGCAAAACACTTCACAGACACTGCCTAGAATGAGTCTGGTGTGTGTGAATAAATAGTGGTGGTGCCTGATGTCACATACTGGTTGCCTCACTTCGGTCAGTGTGCCCCAGGGCAGCTGTGAGTCTGGTAGTAGCTCGTCACTGCAAATGAAGTGAATCAATAACGCCATGTAAAGTGTCCAAAGAAAAAAAAAAAAAAACTTACTGCAGGTCGTGAGCTACATACCGACCGGACTACACGAATGCTAAGAATGCTCTAATACGTTAGCTTGGGTGATTTACAGCGTGTTATTCTTGTGTCTAAGGATCCAGAGTGTGGGTGTCTGGGACAGGTTAAGGCTTTGTAAAGGCTGTAATATTTTCTTTTTAATAGCTGCAGCTCAAACTCTAATGTAATGGAACAACATGCACATGCTGGAAAACTCGGTGCAGTGTGCGTTTATAAGCATTCTTTAGGATATGTAAAATTCAGATTCATTTATTTGCCATTTGCAGTAAAACCACATTGGAATACATTAGCAAAAGTCCCCAGTGTGCACAAGACAAGTACAGACATAAAACAACATTAAAAGACAGAAGTAAGTAAGTAAGTAATCTATATGTATATACCGCCTTTCACAGACCAGAGTCACAAAGCGGTTTACAATAAAACAGTAAACAATTGTCACTGTGAAATTGATCGACCAAAACAATATCAAAACAAGTTCAAGATTATGGCTCTGTTCAAGCTGATGGAAAAAAACTGTTAGCGTAACGAGATGTCCTGCATCTCAGCGAACGATATCTTCTGCCAGAGGGAAGAAGCTGAAACAAGGCTTTTCCAGGGTGGCCAGAAGAGTCATTGATAATTCTCAGAGCTCTGTTTAAAAGTCTGGATTTATAAAGAGGTGTGTGTAGGCTTTTGGTTAAGGTTTGTATGGAGTTCACCTCATATATTGAGCAATGATTGTGGTGTGCAGCAAAATGCATAGCAAACATTCAACGATTCTTCTATCAGTGAAATGAAATTATATCGGTGATTTAAAAAAAATATATGGATAATTAATTTGGGCTAAAATGATTGTCATTGTCTAGTTTGTGTTCAGATGAAGGAAGTAAAGAAAGAAACACACAACATTTCTTTAGTAAAAAAAAAAGCCTTGGGAACATTTCTTTCATTTGGATTAAGTTACAGATCTGACAGCTTTGATGCTTGACTTTAAAACTTGAATCATTCAGTTATGATTTTTAATGAAACCACAGGAGAAAGCTTTTTGGTTGATGTCCAACGGAGTTTTAGAAAGTAACTGCTTTCAGGCGCAACAATACACAGCAAATTTGATATGTCTTTGAGTGACTGCAAAGATAGATATTAATGCTTTATTAAACGTCATGGCAAAAAAGAATATTCGTTGGATGGATTTGCATGATAGTGTTCTAGAAATTGAAGGGTAAAGTAAATTGTATGTGTTTGGGTATTGTATGGGTAAAGTAAAATGTATTGTAGATTCTGAAAGACCGGACTGTCTACTTTCATTAGCAAAAATAAGTGGAATAGAGGGAAATTTGAGAGAAATCACCAGTCTCAGGCAAATACGTCAATGAGGTTAAGATACATAACCATTTTTGAACACACATTCCTATTTATAACTTTTGTTTTTGATTGTGCTTTATCTAAAAAGGTTTTTCATTAAAAAAATAAAAACAAACATAAAATGTACACAAAGGAGACTAAAGAAGGTAAAGCTGAGCATAAGCCGCAGGACATGGCAGAACTATCTGGCACCAGAGCGGGTGTCACTCCCGTATTCGTCCCGGAAACCGGATTCGTCCGGCAGTTCAGTTTGATCCAATGAGCACAGGCAGCAGTAGATTACAGTACGTCACGGAATCTGGACGGAAGCGGAAGTAAATATAAAAAACTACCTATTCATGCCTAAACTTAACCAGCCATTCCCATAAAATAACCCCAACCCAGCCTTAACCCTAACCTTAACCATCTTAATCAGACGCCTAAACTTAACCAGTTACCACTTAAGGACTTATTAAACTTTTTGACATGAGCAAACTGAACTTCCGGACGAATCCGGTTTCCGGGACAAATACAGGAGTGACACGGGTCTGAGGCTTTTGAACGTTGTCGGAAGGTGGTGATTGGTGCAGGTGTGCAGCCCCACAGGTGCAGGTAACGAGGAGCCTCTCAGGAAGGGAGGGGGGGAACAGGAGGAGAGGAGGGTATGAGGGGAGTGGGAGGGGAGGAGCTGATGATGTTGACCCTAAAAGAGGTTTTCCTTACTCACAGGGTAGATCAGTGGCACAGAAAACATACTTTTGGTGATAATTTGGCAAAATAAGGACCCTCTAATGGACAAACTTGATCATGGAATCTAATCTTAGGAAGAATGTGTCATTGTAAGTAATATTCGGTATAAAAGACAGATGGATATGTCAATGTAAAATTAATGCTGTGAATAGTAAGTTATAAT
The DNA here is from genome assembly GCA_964034765.1 of Knipowitschia caucasica. Classification (NCBI taxonomy): domain Eukaryota; kingdom Metazoa; phylum Chordata; class Actinopteri; order Gobiiformes; family Gobiidae; genus Knipowitschia; species Knipowitschia caucasica. The sequence goes on along the minus strand of OZ035837.1, from coordinate 14,833,590 downwards.
TTTAAATCATCAAACAGAATGTGTGAAAACTTAGGCCCTACATAGTATTAACACAGTGATAGTTATATTTATTCGCTTATATTAATTGACATGCTGGTTATTTTTTCCTCTTTAAACTTTTACCATTCCTACTCACTTTGTTGTAACGAGAGTAAAAATGATCTGTTTTAATGCGCCAAAAAGCGCATGGATTTAGGTTGAGTTTTTATTTGTATCATATACACAGCCGCGGCAGGACACGGCTGAAAGCTCATGTTAGCATTAGCGTTAGCCACAGCGCCCTATCTGCATCACGGTAAGAAAACAGAACAATCACCCACGCTGCTGATGAAGTATTCTGGTGATTGTTTTGTGGGGATTCTGTGTCTGTTTTATTTGAGGCTTGTCCCTGAATAATTTTAGTTAAAACTTGGGAGATAGTAGTTGGACTGCGCTCGGATCGGGTCAGAACATCCTCAGACTGTTGTAGATTCTGCCTCGTTCTCGTTATTGTCAGTGTGAATAAGTTACCTATTGTTCACATGAGTCTGTTGTGTACAAACTACACAACGTGCCTCCTTTTGTGTAAACGCTGTCTTGCGATGTTGACACTTTGCTGCTATGACGCCGGAATTTTGCATAATTATTTCTCTAAAAGATTGTTGTTTGGTTGTTCTTTGACATAACTGTGGTCCTCCATGGTTCCTTCTTCCAACTTGTGAAGGCACGGTGAAAGCAACAATATCAGTAGTTCATGAGAAACGAAAATGTGATTCTCGCATCTTTTTTGTCCCTTATCCACCACTGTTTTTCAAGATGGTACATTTACACAGAGATCCCTCCTCTCTCATGAACATTTAGATTCTAAGCCCATGAATACAATTCAAAAACATGATGGAGGTAAATATTCTTAAAAAGGTCACATTTGTTAGTAGCTGACATGTTTTTTCATATGGAGCAGCTGTAAAAATTACACAGGTTTAACAAAAAGACCTGTAAATAGCTCATAAACACATATGATGTAATGCACATCATTGTCCAATGTATTTTTTAAGAATAATTATGTAACTTTTGTTCAGAAAAGTTTAAATACTACGTGTACATGTGTGACATACTTTCAATGAGTTTAAATGAAGTAAAATTTGACAGACATTACAATAACAATTACTATTATATGGTGACGGTGAGAACCAGGAATAAAAAATGTCACTGCTGTTTCAGAGATGCCCATGGTCTGTAATTATCTTGCCGCATATGTCCTTCTAACTGGATGTATTCAAACTCACGTGCACTCCCGATAATATAAATATATATATTAGCACTTTGTTTCATCAATCAAAAAACAAACTCAAAAAACTTTTTTGAGATCCTAATTAAAGATGACAAAAATGATGGATTAACAGTAGAACGTGACTGACACAAAAACAGTTTTAGACTATTGTGCAAGAAGTGTTGGGAACGTGAAACCTGAGATCTGCAGAGTGAAGGCCCGGGCCCCTGGGTTTTGTCACCAGTGCGAAGGCGATAGTGTGTCCGGGTATAATGACTGGCCACCTCTGACCCCGCTGGTCCATTACAGACAACAGAGATGGATCATGTGGCAGTTAAAGCTAGGGTACCTGACTTTCAAACCACAAAAATGTAATAAATCCATGTAACTAGTTCCTCACTCACAAAACAGTTTGGTTCTGTCACTAGTTTTGTATTTCTGGCCTCCGTCACATCTTTTAATTGGTGAAAAAGAGAAGACCGCCTTCACTCAGCTGGGTTGATCAGTTCTCAGCCCAAATAGTGACTCCCAGATATCTTTCTCTTTTGCTAACGATAACATACGTTTTCCAAGCATCTACATCTTTTCATGATGAAAAATAACAGCTTTAACCTTCTTAAATACACAAGATTGAAATTGTGTTGCTAATTTGCATCTGCAGTCCCACAGCCAGACTCACAAACTCATACTCATTCAAACCTTCATCTATTGTACATTTTTTTCAGTGGTAGGGGAAACCGGAGCATCGGGAGGAAACCTACAGAGACACGGGGAGAAATCTCCACACAGAAAGGTCCTGGAGGTGGAATCAAACCCCAGACCTTCTCGCTGTGCCGCTATCTACTGCGCCACTGTCATTACCGGTGGAGGTGAAACAGGGATTTTATATTATATTATGTAAGGGATAATGTATATTACATAGGTCATTATCGGAAAATAAGTACAGACACTGCAAAGCGGTCTGCTTCCGCCCTGAAGGTTCTTATTTTCCGATAATGACCTACAAAATATACATTATCCGCTTATTATACAGCTTTGTACCAACAGAACACACAAAATAAACTTCAGTCCACTTTTAGGAATGCCGAAAGGTTTATTTAATGACAGAAAATAAAATACTTCCCAAATGCTTTCCTGTGGCTTTGCGAGTAGCAGTTAGGCTATCAACTTCCAAACTAGACCTCTCTCGAACTGTATGAAAACTGAACAAATAATTCTGAACATCAGCGATGAGTGACCCATACATAAACCTAACCTAAATCCATAATTTGATCCTCTGCAAATGTGTCCTAAAATGTCCCGGAATCTACTTCCGGGGTTTTTGCGATCTTTTTCTCGCATTAAAACAGTATTTTGTCATGAAAATATTAACAGATACTTCTGAAAACCTCTGTGCATGTGTATTAAGAATGTATATGTATAATGTATTCTCCCATTAACATTTAAATGTGTTGATTGATTGGTATTTGTGTTTATTGAGCGTGGCTAGCTCCGGAGTAACCGGAACTACTTGCGGAGTAATCTACACATCTGAATTACAAGCAGAGGGTGCGTTGCCATGGGCAGCGGTCATTATTGTTTTGAGAGGTCTGAAATAATGACCGGTAGAACGTTCTGAAATTTCATTCAAATCAATGGAGCTTTCTACTGCTGCTGTGAGGAGCCGTGTAACACATTATATTATTAATCAAACATTTCTCAATTCATAACCAAGAAAAGAATAAAGTATTTTTTCTCACAAATCTCCCATGCCCCTAATCCAAAACTACTGACTATGTAGCATTTGAATGACATTTAGTTGGTATTCTCAAGGGCTGTTTTCGTTGGAGGTGACCAGTGCAGAATCATTTTTTGACCTGTTTTTCCAACTTTTGCAAGCATGCATGTGCAATGTAACCGAGGGGGAAAAATCAACCTGAATATCGTCATGAACGCAGCACCCCTCCAGCCTCAGCTCAGACCTCCGCGGCTTTGTGTATAAACTTCTGTAGACTCTGTTTGTTGCTGTTACTGATGAGGAAACCCCAAAAAACTCCAGACCCCCACCACCTCACCAAATCTGGACCCTTTTGTCAGACTATAAAAACTTTCCCCAGAGTTCGTTACTGGAGAGTTCCCGAGTTCTGCGGCCGGGTTGTTTGTTGACTTTGCTAACAATTGGCGTTGTTGGCAGGATTTGACGTTGTTCAGATTGTGCACACAAATGACCAGCCGATTCCCAACACTGGAACTTTACGAGCTGGACTTTTTTTTTTCTGCTGTGTCATGGTTTCCACATTAGCCGCGTTGGTCTGTGCCTCTTTTAGACAAATAATCACCTTCTCTGAGTGAGGAAACGGAACCTGCCAATGCTGCACCCTGCCTACAGATAGTAAAGTATGATGGAGTGTGGTTCGAAGCTCAATTCAATGTATTCCTGTAAAGCCTTAAATCACAACAGTAGTTATCTCGGAGGACTTTTCGCCAACATGTATCAGAAAACCAAACAGTTCCAACACAAGAAATGCAATGATAAAAAAAAAGAAACACTCTACCCTGCGGATTGGATTACTTTTTTCCAGTGGATATTTTTCTATTTAATGCGTCTTGTCCTCGCTACTGCAGGGCCTTCATTCTCACCACTGTCAGACTGTACTGTAAGTCACTAATGACCTGCACGAGGACTAAAGAACTAGCACTTCCATTGTCACTTTTTTATTATACATAATTATATCCTGCACAGGCTATAATTTTAACCAAAAAGACAATTGCACAATCTGAGTGATTCTATCCATGCCAAATCCATGCAAAATTTGACATGTAAATTTTTCCATTGTGAGATCAATGAAGTTTATCTTATCTTATCTTTTAAGAAGGCTATTATTAACCAAATTTGTGAAATTAGTGAAAACACTTGGCTAGAATGTTAGAAATAATGTCTGACTAATTAAACCTGCCATTGATAGAGTCAGCCTCATATGCTGCAGTGTTGTGGTCTCTGAAGGTGCTGTATGATACTACAATATACTTTTTGATATTAAACACTGAGAAGTATAAAAATACATTTTATATTTTCACCACAGACTGCATGTTCAAATGTGCCACAGTATCTCCAGTGTCTGGAAAGGTCATGATCCGAAGAAAGAAAAGAGATTCATAACCATACAAATAAAAAAGACAACAAGAGGAAAAAGCATAGGGAATTTAACTGGAAGATACAGGTGTAACACATCAGGGCAGGGCAGGCTGAACTGAACAGGAAGTAAAACTCGAATAGACACAGGAGAAAAGATAATACTAAAGAAAACAGGAACTAAAACTGATAACCATGACCTCTTTTTATTCCTTGCTTTGTCGTTAATAATTTGAGAATCATAACGAGACCTTTTTTAGTACTTGCCTGACATGTTACCGGACATGTTCCCTTACCAGTGAGATTAGTTTGAAGAGGTGAGTTCTGGCAACAACGGATCACGGCCTTTCTGATTGATAAAACAGTGGAGGGCGGGACATCAAAATGAAGACAATAACAAGATTAATGGTAGCCTGGTCGTACCACACCATAGTACAAATAACATTTCGTACTAAGGTCTCGAGGTGCTCCATTGAGCTCAGTTTACAGGTGGGAGGGGTTAACTCCTTTTGCAGATTGAAACGATTGGATCTGAGTTTACCGTGACGTTTGTAATGTGCCCTAGTGAGTTGTTAGCATTTAGCCTAGCCTTTACATTTGCTAAACATTCCTCTTGCTCCGGCTTCAATTTCTTGATAGAACCAGATCGGAATACTTTAGTATCGCATTCTTTGCCATTGCCAAACCGCAACTTGAACGTTCGGCGCAAACTCTTGACGTCACCCACAACCAACTACAACACCCGCCTCCCACGCTCGCTGATTGGTCGGCTGGAATTTAACCGATTTTAATCGCTAACACAGGGACCAGACCCAGACGTATCATGCAGGGAAATGATTATTGAGTGGAGTGTACGGATGGCTAAGGCCAGGATAGATTAATGGACTGTAAATCCAATTTTGAAATTTGAATATCTCGGCTGATCTACTTTTATCAGTTTAAGAAGTATTCAAATAGAGCATGGTTTATTTATACATTTTTGACATAATGGGGCCCTTTAATGATGACTTGACATGCAAATCTTACATATTGCTACTTTAATACTGGGCTGGAGCTGCTATCTTCTCCAGTGGTAAACGCCGGACCGACACTGAATCTACATTAGAAAGCCGAGCTCTCTTTTCTCTTTCACCACATGTGTACTCGAACTATTGACCTTCGTTCAATCCAGCTTCTCGTGTAGTCTGACACGAGGTCAAATGTGTCGAGACAGACGGTAAGAGAGAATCAAAAGGAATCAGCAGGTTCATATTAGCTCTGAGATTCAATGTGGAGACTACATGTTGACGTTGGAATATTTTCTCTAAGATGTGGCAGCTGGCAACGAAGGCTGTCTGCTCTTATCTCCACTTAACACAGTGGAATCAACAGAAAACTGAAGGACAAAGATGAAAGAGAGGCTAAACAACAAATAAACAGGCAGACAGAGATTACTGATTGCCATGACAGTCTAACTTTTTCGCCAGAATCTTACTGGCTATCTTCTACGCTCATAAAACTCTGATTACCGATGCAGACCGCCGACTGGAGTTTATCTAGATATTGTACAAACTCAGTGTATTTCAAATGACGGCATATTTTGGCTCCTGTTTTCAATTCAATGTGGTGCTATTCATTTGTTGGTCTTTTTTAAATCACAGAAATCACAAAGAGCCAAATTTCTGATCTGCAAAACCAAAATAGATCCTCATTCTGCTCGGATGAAACGGTGCGCGGAGAACTCTAACTATAACAGCTTTATACAAAATACTCAGAGACATTTTTGTGTACGCCTGCTGGAGTCTTCCATCGCACAGAACGCCTCGTCCCGTCGACGCTGGCCTAAAAACATCAGCTGAAGAGTTAGAACGTGAGCACTTGTTGTGATTGGCTGATCAGAGGGAAACAGCCTTCCAAACACTCCGCACAAACAGCATGAGCAATGAGAGCAGAGATGTATTTTTAGTCCTGATTTGATCATTATCTTTTAATGGATTCAACCCTTCATTTTGGATGTAATTGCCGCCTATGATTTTTCATTTGCGACATCATTTGGGCTCTTTTCAAGCCTCCATCAAATCAGGAAGTGCACGCTCCCAGATTTGTTCCAATCTTCATTTGGATTCATTTTGAATTTTGAGAAATTCTACAAAACACTTCCCAGTTTATTGCAGACAGACCTCTTCATATCGCAGATCATAAGTTTGTGTGAATAGATTCAAATACTTACAGAATGAAGCGTTAAAGTGAATGTCAATGTCACTTTTAACACTTGGACTGAAGGCTCCGGTTTCAGGCTTTCCGTTGCAACTTTTATTAATATGAAGCAATATTTTTTTCTTTAATACATGCTCAAACTGGCAAATATAACTTGAAATACAGAAGAAATAAAAACGTGTTAAAAGGCTACCAACTTTAAAGTGATTGTCTGGAGTTTGTCAGAAAGAGAGACAGAGAGGTGTTTGATTTGAAAACGACGCAAGCTCCCACCCCCTTCCTTTCTGATTGGTCTACACCTACACTTCCGTAACACTTTTAAATGTTAATCAGAGAACACATTATACATATACATTATTAATTCACATGCACGAAGGTTTTCAGAATTACTTGTTAAAGTTTTCATGAAAAAAATGACAAACCCGGAATACGCTATTATCATATTATAGGACACATCTGCAGAGGATCTGATTATGGATATAGGTTCAGTATATACATAAGTACCTCAGTGCGGATGTGCATTATTCTTTGTTCAGTTTTCATGTAGTTTCAGAGCGTATAAAGGCTTGATTCGGAGGCTCTGTGAAAACAAACAACTTAGCATGCGCGGAGCTACGAGCATCAGCGCCGATGATTGACAGCCCTTGGCATGATTCGATTGGTTAACCTCGACGGCATCGTGGATTCTGAACTATAGCTAAGAGAAGGGAAGGCGGGACTTGCCAGTAATATTAGAATTAATAAAATGACTTATTTTATATCAACATTTAAGGCCAGGAGGTCAATTTACTTCAATTCTTAAAATGTGTAATTCATTTAGAGTTACAGAACTTTAAGGACACTTTTATCCCACCACATACGACAAATAGCAACATCTGTAAAGTGGTCATCCAATCAGAATCTGTGATAGTAGATGAGTTGGAACACATCAGTTACATAAGTCGTGTACCGTCGAGTGGTTGGCCCGGAGACCGTCTGTGTCGGAGCAGTCGTGTCAACACAAGCTGTAGCTCCAAACAGTGCGAAAATCATGTGTGAAGAGTTCCTCGGGCGACGGTGAACTCGGACGGCCTCGCACATGTCCAACAGGGACTTTTCATTTGCTTATTTGAATTTCAAACATGCACGAGATGAATACATGGAACAAAGTGATAGCAAACAAGAGAACCTGTGCAAGGTTTGAAAAGGGATTGGTTGGAGCAAATAGCTAATAATAATCCAATCCCCTCCCCAGCCCCATCCAGACACATATTACAATACAATACACACAAAAGAAAAAAGTAAGTGACTTACTAGTAGTAGTAGTAGTAGTAGTATCAAACGTCTACTTTATGTAGGAATAGAAATACAATTTGAAAATGGGGTGGACAAAGCTAATACTTGGGCTACACATGCACACTTTTTGCCATGGTTTTGAACTGTATCCTATTTAAACATATTTTAAAATCATCTGACATAATAATCCTCATCTTGAATAATCTAACAAACACAAAGAACCACTGTGTCTAAAGCACATCGCAGCAGCACGCTTAAACTAAACACCCGGCCGTTACTGCGTCCATAATGATAGAGTTGATCGCTCCGTATTAAGTTGCCTCCACTTTTACCGCTATGTCATAATACCACTTAGTCCTGTCAAAACACTTTTAAACACTTTTAAACATTCTACCGTAATCCCATAAAGCTTGTCGATTCGGCGGCCAATCAAAGTATTAGTTTGGCGTGAGTCTGGGCGGCTCTCATGGCGGCCGGCCACTCAGCTGCGCCTGTTTGAATCAATGCAGAAATCTGAGAAAGTGCTTCTAATCTCCAACCATTTACACAAACATTTATAGGTGACTGAGCGCCTGCATGGAATATAAACTGTATTTAGCCCAAGGAAAAAGCTGATCAAACACAAAAAGGGGCTTCCATTAAATTAAATTACAGTGGCATGTTATGAAGTTGCCCATTGTGTGTACATAAGGAAATTACCTGCATCATATATGACGTATCTATCTACGTACGGCCCGTCCAAACTTTTCAATTCAATCCAATTTATTTTTGTATATCCCTACAGTAGTTTTCTCCGAGGACTTTTCAAAGTTGTCAATGTGCCCCAAACAGATCAGAGAATCAAACGGGTCAGCGGAAGAATAGCAATGAAAAGACTACAAACTAAGTTTGCATGTGGCCCTCTGCTGCTAGCCGTCTGAGATCATTAACGCAAGTTCACAGTGTCATCCAGCCAACTTCAGCTCTGCCACCACATTACAGTATACCTCCTTGGGAAGCTCGGGATCTCTGGAATCCAGCCGTTGACTTTGTTTGACGACACATTTGATTTTGATTGTATTGTATTGTATCTGGTGAGTAACATTTTGTCATTCATCCAACTTCAGCTTTTTTTTTCAGTCCCTGGATTATGTTGGTGAACTACAGTGGCCCTCTTACTAAAACGATCTATAATAAAGTGTAAATAAAATAATAAAGAATGAAGGTAGAATTTCCACATATACATAATAAAGCTTGCATACCTTTAAATATGGGGCAGCAGACAGGATGAGTTCCAGCCATAGACTGTATATATTAACGGACGTAGTCACGCCTATCACCGCCGTTCAAACTAATGGGCCAAAGATTGTGCTCTAAAGGAGCTATCCAAAATGGTCCCGCCCACAAAAAAATTGTGAAAAAACGCATCTGCGCATGCGTCAGCCGGCGAGAGCCCCATTCATTTGAACGGGTGTTTTCAAAAATTCACAGCGACTAAACCAGAGTGGTCCAAAAACATTCACTCCCCTCAGCATTGACACACATGTGGAAAGGAGCTTTGGGCCAAGAGCCAACTTTTGGACCATCCTGTAAAGACGTTTTCGAGAGGTCACCTAAATGCTATATGTTAGCATGGGCTAATTCTTATTCTGGGTCCACCCCCATCGCACGTAATTTTGGCCACCTTTGGGTTCCAGCCCACTGATATTGGGTCGACAGACAAAAACTCAAAAAAAAAGACAGTATTCAGAAATATGCAGCAGTTAGTTGACTAATCTAAACACACGGGCATGTAGAAGTCCATTTGTGAAATTTTGGGGAAACCTTCAATAAATAAATTTATTTGTATAGCAAAATTTGTTTACAAGGCAACTCAAAGTGCTTCACAAGAGCAATTTAAAAATACAGATCAAAATGTATAAAAAACTTGATTAATTCCATTAGCATTAGGGGTGCAACGGTTTGAAAAAATCACGGTTCGGTTCGTACCTCGGTTCAGAGGCCACGGTTCGGTTCATTTTTCGGTTCATTTTTCAAAAAAAAAGTTTTGTCTTTTTAATAAACACAGCTTATGTGGACTCGGCTTCTGCTCTGACTGCCCCCCCCCTGACCTAGAAATGAATTAAGGGGAAGGAAATGGATGGATGGCATATTCCATCCATCCAATTATGTCTATTTAACATAATTAATGAAAAACAACACAAAGTGCAACATAAGAAGGCACTTTATGAGGATATTTACCCTCATATATTAAACCACCTTCCTGATTCTCCCAAGGAGGGGGTCCATTCTGGGCCCAGCCTCATTCACTGCATTTATTTAATTTTTGGCATTATCAGTTGTGACTGGGATATTAGTACTGGGCCTTTGTCTTCCATTCCTCCGCTGCTTGTGTCAGAACCTGCGCTGTGTGACTGTGTGACTGTCGTAGAGGGGGCGTGTCTTCAGCGCCAGACTTTTCATCTCCCAGTCTGCGGTGATGAAGTGAGCGGTTCCGCTCATGGATCTATTATAGGTTCCGCGGGACGTCCAAGCGTCAGTCGTGAGCGCAGCTGAGGATGCGCGGGAGAGTTGACTTTAGCCCGGTCTGACTGTGCGTAAAGGAGCTGCTTAAATGCCGCGACAATAAGCGGCCATGGAGACGCTTTTTTCACTCATGTCTTTCTTGGTCCACTGTGCTTACACATCGTGACAGTTTTGTCAAATATTAATTATCAGCGTAGTTACAGTGAAGCCAAAATGCTCTCATACTGGGGATTTAAATGACGCAGGGCTTTCAAGTATCTCCGTTCCTCCGCTCGCAATGACCGCGCTGTGTGTGGACTGAACAACGTGCGCACAACTTTTTTTTCATAAATCAAACCGCGGATCACGTCTGTACCGAACCGAAGACGTTGAACCGAACGGATCACGGATCAGTGATGAACCGTTGCACCTCTAATGAGCATCCATCCATCCATCCATCCATCCATTTTCTACCCTTTAATCCATTTCTGGGTCAGGGGGGTGGCAATCAGAGATGCCACCCAAGTCTCATAGCACCAGCCCCTCACTGACCCTCTGCAGGTGGTGAGTCCACAGGAGGTTCCATGAGCAGTCTGGGGATATTCCAGGCTGACATTCCAATGTGGCCCTTATGAGGAAAAGTTTGCCTATCCCTGGTCTAGAAGGTTGGGAATTTAATGCGTTTTGGTTTTGGCCAAATGGCACCTCCACGGGAGTTCTAGTGTTAATTTACACCGTCATGCACCTGATCAAAAGCTGTGAACAGAGTAAACTAAAAAAGGTCACTTGAAGACAGACATAGACTTGTGCCCTCCAGACTTAGCCTGTAAACCGGCCACAGTGTGTACAGGTTTTCACTGGTACCGCTTTGATCCGTGTAAAGAGGCGTGATCGGAATGAGCTTTAGTTTTACGAGGCCGTGCGCATGTCACTCATCAGGAATAGTTAATAGTGTCTGAATGTGTTTATGACCTGGTTATTGTCTGCGGAGAACTGTGTCCGGTAAATACATCAAAACAAGTGAATGCATGAGAACTAAACCGGTCCAACCTCCTTCACATGTTTGTAGAGTTGGTGGTGAATATGAAATGGCAGCTATAAGACCACATACAGTATTTGTACGGTCCAAACACTACAACATTCTGTACAATGTCTCAACTATTGCTTGCTGAATTGAGTACTCAATCAATTATTGAAAAAAATGGGTTTGGAAAGCCTCCATCTGGAACCAGGCATAATTCCCATGCTTGTTTCACACCTGTAGACAAGTAGAAATTCATTAGCAGCATGAAACAATCGGGTTTGGAAGAAAAAATAAGAGAGATGGATAAGGGATTGTAGATTCTGTGTTTGATATGCAATTGTCCCTTGTTTATAGCAAGGGTTACACTCTAAAAGTAACCCGCAATAAGCTAATTCAGTGAGGTAGCAGCTACAGGTATATGTTTTATGTCTGTAAAACCCTCACTCAAACTTTATACACTTTTTCTAGTACTGCAGAAGTGGGATCACAGAGAAATAATAATAATAATAATATTCCATTTTATTTATAATGCACATTGCATTTCAATTAAATCACAGAGTGCTACAGAACAGGGAACATCCCCAAGAATACACAACATAAAAAAACAAACAAAATATAACCTGTCTGAGCGCTGCTGCAGCTGTCGAAAGCCGTGCATACACCGAAAAATACAGCTGCAGAGGATTGTGGTAGTCCTCTAAACTAGTCACCGCGGTGCACACAAGACACAAAGGTTTTCTTCTCTTGAAATTTAGAAATAGCAGTGAAGCTCAATACATTAATCACTGATTGGAGAATTGGGGTGGGACTAAATAAGTTGTATTCTTCCCACTCCCTTTCAGGAAGAATTAGGTAGTCATACACGCATTCACTTTTAGTCCATTATCCTTGTTTTTGGATAAAAAAATTTAACTTTTATTTGTTTTCACCAAGACTTGACTTTATGTGTCTACCGTGTACTTGTATCTGTGCCACTGCCTGAAATAAATGAATACAACTGTCATGGTAACTGTCATGGTATACATGCGGTTCTGATGGAAAACACAAGGAAGAACCCAAAAGCAAAACTGCAAAAATATTATAATTTAATAATAAATGGCACAAGAAAATACATCCAAAAGTAAAAACCAGGGACAAGACATGTATCGACAACAAGAGGACAGGAGAAACACACACAGGGAGACACACATCAAGGCGGGGCAAATGATCAACAGGACAGACAGGAAGTAAAACTGTAAAATTGGACAGATATCAATATTTAAAAAAAACTAGATATATCAAATGTATAAAGGAGGATTTTCCCACATTTTAGGAAATAACCACCCTCTCCACTTTTTGAACAAAACTCTCTGGTCTTATTTGTCAAGCCTGTATCAACAGAATGATTGACAATTGGGAGGACCAATAGTCTTGATGATCCAACCGAAAGTAGAAAATCCTCCCATATACCTTTGACAGAAAGTCCACAGCGGTTACACATTGTTGTTGGGGTATGAGAAGTACACTGCACGCACAATGAGACAAAGAAACAGCAAAAGGTGACCTGAAGGACCAGCGTGCTACACCTGATCTCTGACTATTTTCAACAAAGTATCACCGTGCCAACGACTAGCGACAACACATCCGCGGTTGAACTACTTTGTATAATGACTTGTTCTCCAGCTCACTTTGATCGACAGCTGTCATGTCCTTATCTGCGAGGAGCGAGCTGACTCTGCATGCCACCGTGAAGATACTTTTGGTACAATACTTTGTTTCACGCTTCTGGCAACATACCGAGAGCAACTGTGAGACCAAAAGCACGCAACGAGATGTAAAGTCACTCTGTTGAGACATGTTCGATTGGAATTAAAGTGGGAACATAACTATCTGTGTATCTGTAATCGTTGACGTGTCGTGCCTATGGGTCTACAGTAAGTACGGTATCACACACTGCAAAAAATGATGAGATATGAGGTGATAATTTCTTGAATTGAGTGTTTTCTACCTTAATTTGAATACATTCTAATTGTCTTAATACAAGATTGGCCAATGGGACAAAGCTATGTAGTTTTAGTTCAAGAACTGTGGCTTTATTTTCTCATTCTTTCAAGATAATTTTGCTTTAAGGCCATAGAAATGTTCCAAAATGTAGATACATTTAGCCAATTTTTTGTACGTGTTTTTCATCACAATTTCCAGAGTGGACATTTTCTTAATATTTTCAGGTGTATGGGCATTAAGGGCATTTTTTCCTTCATAGTGAGAGCAATTTTTCTTTGGTTTTTCCTGTTTTAGAATGTAAAATATTCTAAAGAGAAGACAAGATGAACCTTCCTAAGCTACTGAAATAAAGTTGTTTTTTTCCTCTATACTAAAATTCAGCAAAATGGCAAAGTCATTTCCTTGGCATGTGTTGACGGTAAGTGCCTAGCGACATCACACATTATTTTTGTCAGCTGAAACATTTTTACGTTATCATTCAAGACAAATAAATGTAAAAAAACGTGGAAGGATATAAAAATAATCTCTGGATTTGTTGCAGCTGTCAAAATCCAACATCAAAAACATCCAGACCTGTCATGACATTTACAGAATTTGTTTCGAGGTAATACTTTTGTTTTGGTGTGAGGATTAAGACAGGAGCCTTTAGACAGAAGAAGAGAGGAAAGTGCTTGTGCCTGAAGTTCCTCATGTTAGTGTGGGTGTGGCTAAATACAACTACAGGTCTGTTTTTGATCAGGTATAATGCTGTAACATGGTTAAAAACTCTAACTTTGAATAGTGGTGGATATTAACAATGGGCAAGACTACAAGATTTTTATTATTAAGTATTAACTGGGAAAACTGTACAGTATAACAAGAAAATTCTGAATAATCTGAAATGAATAGCAACTTCTGTCAGTATGGCTGCCAAAACACCATCAATAATTTTCTCTCACATCCCATACATTACCTTACATACCCACTTTTTTACACTCTTTGTACCTCTTCCAGACTTTGATTTTGAGTTTCCTCTGATCCAAACAGTTCTACAAAGCTCTCTAAAATGTGATTTATCCTCTTTTATTCCTAAAACTTCTCATCTTTGCCTCCTCACGCTGCTGTCCCGGATCTGGATGTTTTTCACCTAAGTGCCATCCACTCCCTCCAACAAATCATTGGATCCTGGCAAACAGAACACCTTTGCCTTTGCACCGCCACCAGCCAAACACTAAATCACACGCAGACTTCAGATACGGGACGATTTTGGTTGTAGATCACACTTTTTCAACCATTTGTGCCAAGCGGTGACTATATATTCTACAGAACAATAAATTACTTTGTGTAGATAGCGGGAATATGAGCAAATACCGAGAAAGTGTCATGGGATACTTTCATATGACATTTTACAATTCAATTTGAAGTTTACGCAAAATTGGACATGTTTGGTTATCATGCCGTGTCAATGGAGGCTTGCTAAACAGTAAGCGTTTCTCAAACTGTGGTACGGTACACATACCACTGGTGAGACTTCTGGTAGTACACTGCTGTCCAATGATTTATTGATTAGCCACTTGCATTCATGGTTGACATTATTTTAAGTTTGCGGGCTACAGGGCTGCTCAAGGCCCCAATTTTGGAGGGCCCTCAGAATACCCCACAAATGATAAGGACATTTTCATTGAGGATTTTCGAAAGAGGTCTTAATATGTTTATTTGAATGGTGAGGTGTGTATGTAATGAATAAATGTATGCTGTAAAACCTACTTACTGTGAAGCTTAAGTGCCTACTGCTGTGCCGCACATGATACCCCCCCTAAAGGCAAGCACCGGCATTACTTACATTCTGTCATGTTAAATTACATTACTATTCAAATTGTCCTAGTAGTGCTAAAAGACTGATTTAGAAATGGCGGCACCATGAAGGTATTCTCTGAGATTTCAGAGTCTCTTTTTCAAAGGAGGTCTGGCCCCAGAGTGACATGGCGGGAGTGGGGTCAGAGAGGGTTTTACAACGGACTAAGGGAAACCGGAGCACTCAGAGGAAACCTATACAGACACAGGGAGAACATGCAAACACCTCACAGAGAGGCCCTGTCTGGAGGTGAAATCAAATCCAGGACCTAGACGAAAGTAAGACCCTTGGATGTTTTGCAGTGACCATGATGTCCAGAAGAACCAGGGGGAGAAATGACTCATAAATCTAAATAAAATAAATAAATTCACATGGGCTACCCAGAAAAAAATTCCATGAAACTCAATGTAAACTAAAACAGCTCGAACTTATACAAAGGTCGGATTTTGTGGGGATTTTAATGTCTCTTGTTGTCCTAAACTTGTTTTATTCTTAAAGTGGACATATCGTGTTTTCAAATAATTGATTTTTACATCTAAATCATTAATTTGTGGCCTATATAAAGCGTAACTGCAATGCCTGGGTCTGAGTCTCATTATTTGTAGCTCCACGGGCCTTTCTTCTACACCTGTTCTGAGGTGCGTCTGAGAGCAACCTGTTTTGGTGCTGTCTCTTTAAATGCAATGAGGCGCTTTTGACCACGCCCCCATCCAGGTGACACAGGTTCAACTCCACCCCGAGCGGCCATTTTTGTAGTTTCTAAGCACAGATACAATTATCTCATAGAAACTTCTCATTACATCGCAAACATGAAGCAGGCCTTCCTCATTGACTGAAAGCAAATATAAATTTTCATTCTTAGTCCAGTCTTATTATCGACTCTTCTCTTTTTAGCTTTTGGATCCATGCGCACAGTCTATGATGCTCACACGCCGGTTTGACAGACACGTTGACAGAAAATTTTAAATTGAATATTACTTATGCACAATTTTACAGCATTTAAAAACGTTAAGAACGTTTTTCCTTCTACAGAAGGAAAAAGACGCATGCGCCTCCGGAGCAGTTTCAACAATAAAATAAAATGCAATAGTCTACATTACAAGAGAGTAATAAACATGTCTCAGAGTGAGGGAGGTGAACACAGACAACACTATTGTTTGTTACAGGGATGAGAATTGGTCAAAAAAGCCATTTGCTGGCTCTAAATCTGTTTAATTTGTTCACAACATATTACTTTTGGGCTCAAACATGAACTTTTAATGCAATGCAAAATGTAGGTATCAGAGCTTTATTTAGGGTGTTTAATCGCGCTTCGAGGAGAGAGAGGGAGAGAGAGGAGAGGAGAGGGGAGACGCGGACTGTTTCCTGCAGCAGTGCATTTATTGGGTGCACAGATTACTCAAAGACACGCATGGTCCTGTGCGCGTTTATGGGGTTGGGTACATGGCCACGTTGAGGCTGCGCGCTCAGCCACAACACGGTGGAGCGGCTGCGAGCGGCTGGACGCTCACAGCCTCTCGCAGCCGCTGGACGCGGAAGCTGCTCATTACAAAGCGACCGCAGATGCCCTTGGAACACTGCGGCCGCTGAGGTGGCGGAATCCCGTTCGAGTACATACAGTAGGTGCCCCGCGGACACGCGCGCTCCCCTCGAACAATTCTCAACGGATTTACAATTCTCATAAAAATGTGTTTTGTATGAGGCAGACAGACCGGCCCAAATATGGGCATCGGCCCTTTGGGCATTGCCCGGTACGCCCGATGGCCAGTCCAGCCTTGTGCGCTGGCATCCTTGAGCTTGGACTACAAATTAAGTGATGCACAGTAGAGGAGGGCTGGGCCGAAGTGTTTTGTTAGACGCCCATGCCTTTATATAGCAGTCTCGCTGCAAATACTGTGACGTAATAATTCTAAACACGTAATAGAGAATGGCAAAATCAGAACGGGTTGAAAAATCTTACCTAAACAGAATATGAAGTGTTCTCTGCAACCCATGAAGAGACTGATTTCAACTTTTTTGCACTTCTAGAGGCTCCAACTACACAACATAAGGCATTTAAGGCACAAAAAGTGGATTTTTCATGATATGTCCCCTTTAAAGGGGCAGTATGTAAGAATCTGGCCATAAGTGGTACTGCAATCTCTCTGACTCAGGTTGCCAAATATGCAGACAAATCCAGCTGGGAACATAATATCTGAATATACAAGAGTTTTGTCAACAACAAATCTATAACCAAAGCCTTTTTCACAAAGACCCCGATAGTTTGCATCATGGGAGCTGATGAAAAGGCCCCCATCTTGGATCACCAGGGCTTGGTTGTTTCTCATTGCTCACCACTGTGTGAACAGCTCACCTCTCAGAAACATGAATTAGAGTCTGCAGCCTTTGCCATTTGATAATTCCGATAATTTAGACTTTGCTTCAATTTTGACATAACCATGAGTACATACAACCACATCAGGTTGCAGTGGTCTGTGTGTGAGTGAATGCCCTTAGTGTCTCTCCACTGGCAGCCCTCAGACCCGACACAGGCGCTCTCTGATCCCCTTATAGCCTCATATAAACTTGGCTTTGGATGTTAATTCATAAAATACATTCAGGTTCTCTGATGCCAGCGTTTACATTTGGCTGATTCTGCTGTTTGCGGTGGTTTGGCCGTCGCTGCTGTAAGAGCATTGCATTTCTTAAGTTGACGTTTTTGAAAGTTGACAAATGCTCTGAATAAGGAAAAAAGTGACCTCACAGACGGGGAGCTAATTTTTCATGCATTCAACACAACATGAAATAACGCCAGGGTGAGAGTGTGTTTGTGTGTTGAGGGAACTTTGCAATCATACTTAAATATTAATGGAAAAGTATTGTGCAAAATTGTCTCTTAGAACCTTCTAAAAATGTTACCACATTGATCACTTATCAAAAGCCGATCTGTAGGTATTTATTAGTAGCTCAATTCACACTAAACTTTACAAGTTTTCCAATCTTGTTTTGTTGTGATGAATTCTCACTCAGCCTATGACGTCATGGAGAGAGAAGTTGTCTGGCTTTTTACAACAACGTTTTAGGAATTTATCTTGTTTCGATCAATACAAATGCTTCCCTTCAATTAAAATGTGCCTTGATAGCCTTCAAATAGTAAAACGATCACTTACTTACTTATAACCTAGAGCCGGGACTTAAGTCAGATGACTCCCAATGAATCATGTGCCTTGCTTCAGACACAATAGTTTGGCACTTGGTTATTGGAGAGGTCTCTGGGATCCAGCATAGTCCAGTCCCTGTGCTCCTCAGAGTCAAAGTTGGTTCATATGGCACTAACATGTCACAGATGTATTTTGGTGCGAGGCCATGGAGAGACTTGTACACAAACAGAGCTGCCTTAAAGTCTATTCTCAGATCCACAGGAAGCCAGATCAGAATCAGAATCCTTTCCAAATGTCAACAAAAGTCATAACCCACTAAAACTCAACTTCCTCCTTTTCAAAGTTTGAAACTAATTCACCCCCAGCTTTAACCTCACCTCTGTCACAGTTCACTTCCCCTCTGTTATTCCCATTTCAAGCTCCCCAACTAAAATAATCTTGTCCAGGTCATCTCATCTGAACCTTTGCAGCCTGTCCACGCCCGCAGAAACCTCAGCCGACACCTCTGCGTCCCGTGACTGGAGAGACTTTGGTGTGGACACAGACCAGATAGAACCATCCACCCCCTGTCGAGAGCTCTTCCTGTTTAAAAGCCCACACCTCATCCATCTCAGAGCACTCAGCGGGTCAAGTGTGGTCTACGCGGCACACTTCAATATGTCGGGTCAGATGTCGCCCTTTCAACTGCGCGCTAAGAGGTTGAGCATGTTTGCTTGTCGTCAAAGAGCGAACACTGGAAAGTATTTACTAGTTTTTGGGTGGGTGTGGTGAGATGGTGAGATAAGCCATTTTTTTATGCATGCCTTTTTACCTTTTACGCTTACAACCTCTTTGCACCTTGAGCCAAAGAAAAAAATCCTAGTTTTTGACTTCCTGTTACTTACAATGGCGATAAAAATTATTCTGAGTCTGATTCTGAAAAACAAATTGGAGTGCCTGAAAACGGGAGTTTGAGTTATTGTGTCAAATAACTTGTTTTCTTGTTCTATTGTTTTAGTTAGTCAGTTTGATTTATTTCAAACCTGCAGAACACAATTTCACATATATTTTCACAGATCAGGTTTGAAAAGGGGTTGGATGAAACATGCAGATTTTTGTCCCAACCCCCTCTTCCACTACCCAGAGTTAGAGGTAAGAAGAAGAGTGGAAATCTGACTTTTTCACAAATACTGTTCAATCAGCTGTTGGCCTCATACCATTATTGACTAAACCAATGTTACCCTTCCAACAAAAAGCAAAATAGTCACTAACTATTCATGTTTCTGGAACAGCTGGTGACCCTTAACTAAACTGTCTTAGTATTGCTCAAACATTACTTTGAAATGTCTTCAATCTAACCTTATGGGAGTTGCCTCTTGACAACTTGCCGAGCTTGTTTACATCAATTTATTACACGGCTCCTCACAGCAGCAGTAGAACGCTCCATTGATTTGAATGTAATTTCAAAACGTTCTACCGGTCATTATTTTTTATAACGGACCTCTCAAAACAATAATGACCGCTGCCCATGGCAACGCACTCTCTGCTTGTAATTCAGATGCGTGGATAACTCCGCAAGTAGTTCCGGCCACTCCGGAGCTAGCTACGATCAATAAACGCAAATACCAATCAATCAACGAAATGAAATGTTAATCAGAGAGTACATTATACATATACAAGTCTTAATAAAAGTGCACAAAAGTCTTCAGAATTTTCCGTTTACGTTTTCATGACAAAAACACTGATGTAATGCGAGAAAAGGCGATCCCGAAAAACCCGAAAGTAGATACCGGCACATTTTAAGATACCTGCACATTTTCGGACACATTTGCAGAGGATCGAATTATGGATTTAGGTTAGGTTTATGTATGGGTCACTCACCGCTGGTCTGTTCAGAATTCTTTGTTCAGTTTTCATGCAGTTCCAGGGAATTCTAGTTTGAAGTTGCCAGCCTAACTGTTGCTAGCATAGCCACGGGAAAGCCTTCGGGAACTATTTTATTTTCTGTCATTAAATAAACCTTTCGGCATTCCTAAAAGTGGACTGAAGTTTATATTGTGTGTTCTGTTGGTATAAAGCCGTATAACAAGCGGGATAACGTATATTACGCAGGTCATTATCGGAAATTATCGCCCCAAATTATGACATTTCTAGAACTCCCAGATCCATCATTTTGACTGCTCCCATTCAAACCCATGGAATTCTGAGAAAGTCCGCCAGAGAAGTTCATTCAGATTTTTTTTTTGGAAAACTGTTTGCTGGCAAGTAAATAGTGTGGCTATGGTATCTACGGTAACTGACTGCTCACATTTAGAAATTAAAGATAATTTCATCAAAAATACTTGCTTTTAAATAAACCTCATTTAAAAAACAGAAAAAGTCACACAGTTATCAAGACTAAATATGTACATTAGCTTTAGTCATTACACTTCCAAAACATAAAGCTGTCAAATTGACTGCTTCAGGAGTTGTAGTGTTAAAGAAACTCTCTTTAACACTAGAACTCCTGAAAAAGAGAGACAAGCAAATGTCGACTCAGAAAGTGTTTTTTGTCCCTAGATTTTACCAAATGAATGATCCAGACAGAAAACTTTCAAAGGCCAGATTCATCATCAATGTCCCTCAGGAAGTCATGACGGAAGGTCATGACAGTCAGATCACAGGAAAAAAAAATCTATTTGAACACCATCGGCTTGTTAAAATGCATAAGTATTTTTAGTCTTAACGTTCTCAACGCTGATGAGGTGGAAAGACAGTCATTCAGAATGTCTTAAATGATAAGGGTTTTGGCACAAACAAGAGAATCAAAGAAGTCAAAAACTGCTCAAATTTGGCAAAATGTATCTAATTTGAGCACATTTTGATTGTCTTAAAACAAGATTTTCCGATGGAACAAAGCAAAATGATCTTGTTTTAATTATAAATGTCTCCCTTGGAATGAGAAAACAAAGCAACAGTTCTTGAAATCAATCTTAACCCCTTTGTCCCATTGGCAAATCTTGTTTTAAGAGTCAGAATGTACTCAAATTATGATTAAAAAAACGTGATACAAGTACAAAAATAACTCATATTTTATCATTTTTTGCAGGAAAACCCTGGGCCTCGACTGTATGGTTATGATTGGTGTAACGTGGTGTGGTAAGAGCAAGGGAACAGTTCACATTAATAAGTAGTTTAGGTTTCATTTATCATTAATCTCCAGACGCAGACACTTGTCTTGGAGCAGGGGGATCAGCGGCACCACACATGTTCACAAAAGAGAGCGTAGGACATACAGAAGACAAAATATACACACAACGACACACCGCAGGTCGACACATCTGCAAAATCACTCAATGTTATTGAAGAGTTTTATGGACTGAGGCACAAGAGTTTTAAAACCTGTTGCTTTTACACAGAGGACCCTTCTACCTCCTCCCAGACATGAGTTGGATCTGTGATGACGTTCCAAGCCTGTCTCACTCCTGACAGCTCAAAAACAGTCCGATGAGTTGAGGACCTTCGGGTATTGACGGCAAAGAAAGTTTCCAAAAGTGAACAATACTTCCAGGCAGTTTGTCCTCTGTCTTCTCCACTTCAGCTCATTTCATTTCATTTTTATGTATTCCTTTCATGAAATGTATGAAAGAATACTAATGAGTCCATGTTTGGAACGTTGATTTGAGCTTCGGTTTGCTTTAATTATTCTGTCTCGCTCCCACATCTTCTAATCTATTTTTAAGGGTTTATAGGGACTGGAAGTGTCCTATTGTCTAAAGCAGACTTGGAGATCTTTATCCATGCTTTTGTCTCTATTAGGTTAGACAACTGTAACGCATACTCCCTCGTCCCTCTAAACAAGTTGTAAAATAGCTGCAGTATACTCAAACCGCTGCAGCTTGAGTCCAGACTAGAACCAGGAAGTACCTTCACATTAGTCCAAGCCTCAGGTCTCTGCACTGGCTTCCTGTGACTCAGAAAGCAACTCTGATTGTGTACAAGTCTCTCCATGGCCTCGCATAAAAGTACACCTGAGACATGTTAGTGCCGTATAAACCAATTCAAACTCTGAAGAGCACTGGGACTGGCCTCCTGCTAGTGGCCTGAGTCCGGACCATAGACTGTAAATATTAACTGTGTGATCTCTTTGGCTTCCTTCTTCAAAATGGTTGTGAGTGGCCCCTTCCGCAGGAAAATTGTGAAAAAGATCCGACTTTTGGACCATCCTGTAAAGCCGTTTTTGAGAGGAAATTCATTGGACAATTCTGTTTCCGGGTACGCCATCACCGGCTAGGAGTCAGATTACATATATGTCAGTGCTCATGGGTCCAAACCATAGACTGTATATATTAACGGACCTAGTCTCGCCTATCTCCGCCAAAAATTGTGCTCTCATGGAGTGATTCAAAATGGCCGCGGGGGCTGGAAAATGTGAAAAAACGCATTTGCACATGCGTCAGCCGGCACAAGCTCCATTCATTTAAACGAGTGACTTCAAAAATTCACAGCAAGTAAACTAGACTTGTCCAAAAAAATGCACTCCCCTCAGCATTGACACACAAGTGGAACGGAGCTTTGGGCCAAGAGCCAACTTTTGGTCCATCCTGTAAAGACGTTTTCGAGAGGTAAGAAGATGCTATATGTTAGCATTGGCTAATTCTTATTCCGGGTCCACCCCCATCGGCCCGGGGTGGTATTGCAAGCATGTCAGCGCACGTCAATATGGCCACTTTTGAGCCGGGACCCGCCACCACTGGTCCAAACTCAACATTGGGAGGCAGATTTGTGAAGCTAAAATGTTCATGAAAATATAACCAAGGCCTCTTGTCCGACAATGTGGGATTTTATCACTCTTTGTTAATGTAATGTGATTATTTATGATTTAAATGTCTTGATTGTTTCGATCTTGGGTTGTTAAGCAATTTGAGTTGCCTTGTGTATGAACTGTGTTATAAAGATAAACTTGCCTTAGGTTGCCAATAAGTATTCTGACTCCTTACAAGAATTCAACATGGTTAGGGCATGGTTTAGTCTGCTTAGTGTGACTGTTCTCAAACCCAGTGACCCAAACACGCACATCCAATCCATTCCCTGCAAACCCGCCATTATCTCTCCAAACCACTGTGCCGAAACTTAATTAACCAGATATCATGAATTCTATTTTTTGAATGGGACCAGTGTTTATGCTCAGCTAAAACCAGTCGGGTGAGTATCTCTTGTGCTTTTGAAGGCAGTACACAAAGCCGCGGTTAAACGTCTTATCGTGATTGATTGATAAAGACTCAAACGGAGCACAGAGCTTTGGCAATCATTGTTTTTAATTAAAAATCATAAGCGCATGAATGCCCACCCTCTGGCAGCCGCGCGGTGGAGGTAAGCAGCCAGAATCTCACTCCACTCCCACGAGTCCATCAAATCTGTGCCCGTGAAGAGCCGCAAATTGCAGACTAGAGAGGAGAGAAGAGGTGCAGGCAGTTTGTGTGTGGAGTTTAGTCATTAGAATTCAATAGACTTAAAATAATATTGACAATGTGTTGTTTTATATGATCAGCAGTGCGACTCAATCATAAGAAATCTGGGTTTTGTATGGTAAAGGAGAGTGGAAGAAACTATATTGTCCATGATCCTTTGCCCCTTAAAAACCTCAAATTCTCAATTTTAACTATACACCAGGGGGTACTATCAGTCATCATTTTGACTTCAGCTGTAGTCTGTTCATTGCTATTCACCGGCTGTCCCATGGTCTTTTTCCTGGTGTGATGGTGGGACCCCTGGATCTGGCCTCTTCCATCAGGACCTGTAGACTATCTTCCCCAGCCCGGACTGGTTCTGCGACCTCAGTCATGGATCTACAACCTCAGTCCTTGATGGCGTGGCCTTGGTTCCTCGTTCGACAGTCTGAGTCCTGGAGCTATAGCCTCAATGTGTCCTTTGGCAAGACACCCATGTTGCCTAGAATGTGTCTGGTGTGTGTGTGTGTGTGTGTGTGGGTGTGTGTGTGTGAATGGTTGGTGTTAGTGGGAGGGGCTCATGGCACACACTGGTTGCCTTGCTTCTGTCAGTTTGCTCCAGGGCATTTGTGGCTGCAGTAGTAGTTTATAACTGTGTATGAAGTGAAAGAAAAATGACGGAGTGTCTTTGAAAAGAGCTATATAAACCAATGCATTTTTTTTATCCATAATTTATAATCATTTTCAAAAAGCATATTTTGCGTCATTCACTAAAAGATTGAATGGTGGGGATTCCTATATTTTGCAGTCTACGTTTAATTACATTCTTTAAAAGGCTCATAACTTCCAAATGATTTCACGGCTGCTTGTCTTCGGTGTCACTCAGACGTTGACGGATGGTTCTGTCTTTGGCTCAAACTTAAAGCGTGAGCTCATGGTGTTGGTATTGCTACATGCACACTTGGCTACACATTACACATGCATTTCACTGCAGATTGATAGCACTGAGGGAAGAAGATTGATATTTGGGGTTTTTGCTGAAACCGCTAGAAGTACGGCTACTATAGATGTGCAGACGCTCAGATCTTGGGGTGCAGGAGAATAAATATATCTCAAGCACATATAGACACAGGTGAAATACATGAGGGCGGGGCAGATGATTAACACGGGGAAAGTAAGTAAGTAAGCTTTTATTTATATACCGCCTTTTCACTGCACATCGGAGTCTCAAAGCGGTTTACAATTGTTGGGTGGGGGTGCCAGTACAGGAGGCACATGCCATACCTATTGTACATAATTTTAGTGGTAGGGGAAACCGGAGCAGCCGGAGGAAACCTATGCAGACACGGGGAGAACATGCAAACTCCACTCAGAAACAGGACAGGAAGCCAAAGTAAAACAAAACCATAGAGAACAGTCAAAATAAAACCAAGAACAAAATCCATACCATGACAGAACTAAAGTGAGACATTTCTTGGTTGGTTAGAATCTTAAAATCACAGTTCACAGCACTCACATGTGTTGGAAAGGAGTTAACAGCACTTTGTATTTTTAAAATTCGTTAATATTACTAACATATTTTTGTATTATATAAAATATTTGTCAGAATATAGTAGTTGCAATTGATTAATCGTTACAGCTCTAGAAATGTTTCTCAAAAATAGCTTGATGCCAGGAATTGTACAATCCTTTAGGCGCATAGAATAATAGAATAATTCAATTCAATTCAAATAACTTTATTAATCCATGAGGAACTTTATTTACAGACGGAGCACCGGTGGGGGTACACAAAAACACAGAAACATACGATCCAAGTATAAATACAGTAAAAGAGCAGAAATGCAACCTAAAATTCATAAAATAGGTCTCGGGTCAGCCGTTCAAAAAGCGAATCGAGGTGGGGAGGAAGCTGGATGTGGCCATTTTTGTTTTGAATGGGAGGGAATAATAATGGAATAACAATAGAAAAATAAAGGTTTTCTTCCTTTGGTCAAAATACTGCGTCTCGTGCATTTCTTTGCACACTTTGCATTTTAAAAAATAGATGAAAAGTAGCATTCCATTGCTATTAATATGAGCGCGTTCATCAGTCTTTTGACCCATCCATCAGGAAGCCTGAACTTCAGTGAGATCTTACAGGGCCCCAGAGGCGACGGGCCCTGTCAGAGCAGACAATGGCCCTGCTATTACCGCCGTGATGAATGAGATTTGAAGAGCGGTTATTTGAAGTCGTAGCATGCTCTTATGCACCGGAAAAACTCATTTTATAGTGTTTGGTAACGGTACGAGCTCGTGATCAAAGTTTAATATTTTTGTCAATTTTTTTTTTTTTTACGAGCACTGACGTCCCCATATCAACACACAGTTTGGGTTATAAAGTTACTTTTAAAGGTCTGTTATACTGCAGCATGTGGAAGTAAGTTGCCAAACATACTAAATGTTTATTGTTATATTCAAATCACATGTTGAATGTTGGAAAACTTCACCTCTGAACCTGCGTCTTCATTTTGGACATGACAACTGGCTCTAAAGTAGTCCCGTTCTTCAGACGTTTTTTTGAGAGTGTAGAGGACACAATATATTTAGTGTATTTTGACTATACCAAAATTGATTTAAAGAAGGAAGGTAATATCTATTTATATAGCACGTTTCACAAACATAAAGCTCTTAAAAATGTTTCCTCTCACTCCACAGAGTGATGGGAGCGGGGTCAGGAGGCGCAGGCCGGGTCAATCCACACAAACCCTGTCTGGAAGTGGATTCGAAGCGACAAGCCTCTCCATAGCTTTGCACCAATATAGGTTCGAGACATGTTTGTGCCATATAACTTACTTAAAAAAGCTGCATGGAATATTGAAAATAAAACTCCAGGTCTGTATTTACCTAGGAACAATCTTGTAACACGGTGAAATGCTCAAAATGTCAGTTTTGCATATTGTGGTTCCTAAAAGGCTTTGACATTTCAGTGCCCCCTCAGACAATCTCCCTTCTGCTTAGATTTTATAGAAAGCTTTTTGTTGTAGAAAATAACAAAAATAAATCTCCCCCCTGGACTGCCACCTTAACGTGGTGGGGGAGTTTGAGTACTCGGATGATCCTGGGAGCTATGCTGTCTGGGGCTTCATGCCCCTGGTAGGGTCTCCCATGGCAGACAGGTCTCGGGTGACGAGTCAGACAAAGAGCAGTCCAGAAGACACCATGGACAGCACTCATACGAAACCAGTGACGTCGCCCGGCATGGCGCAGCCGGGGCCCCACCCTGGAGCCAGGCCTGGGGTCGGGGCTCGTAGGCGAGCGCCTGGTGGCCGGGCCTTAGCCCACGGGGCCCGGCCGGGCTCAGCCCGAATGGACGACGTGGGCAGTCCCTCCTGTGGGCCCACCACCTGCAGAGGGGTCCGTGGTGGCATGGTGCAGAGAGGACTGGGCAGCAGTCGAAGGCGGAGACCTCGACGACCCAGTCCGCACACACAACAGCTGGCTCTCGGGACGTGGAACGTCACCTCACTGGGGGGGAAGGAGCCCGAGCTTGTGGGGGAGGTTGAGCGATACCGACTAGAGATAGTCGGCCTCACCTCCACACACAGCTTGGGCTCTGGAACCCAACTCCTTGAGAGGGGTTGGACGCTCCACTTTTCTGGTGTTTCCCGCGGGGAGAGGCGGCGAGCTGGGGTGGCCATTCTCATTGCCCCCCATCTCAGCCGCCACGTGTTGGAGTTCTCCCCGGTGAATGAGAGGGTCGCGTCCCTCCGCCTCCGGGTGGGGGACAAGTCTCTCACTGTTGTGACGGCCTACGGGCCTAACAGCAGTGCAGAGTACCCGGCCTTCTTGGAGTCCTTGGGAGGG
This sequence comes from Knipowitschia caucasica, assembly GCA_964034765.1. NCBI lineage: Eukaryota > Metazoa > Chordata > Actinopteri > Gobiiformes > Gobiidae > Knipowitschia > Knipowitschia caucasica. The sequence goes on along the minus strand of OZ035837.1, from coordinate 14,806,042 downwards.
GTACTGGACGGTGCACCGCCCGGGGACTCCGTTATTCTCCTGGGGGACTTCAACGCCCATGTGGGAAACGCCAGTGACACTTGGAGAGGGGTGATCGGGAAGAGCGGCCCCCCTGATCTGAACCCGAGCGGTGTTCAGTTGTTGGACTTCTGTGCCAGTCACAGTTTGTCCATCACGAACACCATGTTCGAGCACAAGGGTGTCCACCAGTGCACGTGGCACCAGGACACCCTAGGCCGGAGGTCGATGATCGACTTTGTTGTCGTATCATCTGACCTTCGACCGCGTGTCTCGGACACTCGGGTAAAGAGAGGGGCGGAGCTGTCAACCGATCATCACCTGGTCGTGAGTTGGATCCGCTGGCAGGGGAAGAAGCCGGTCAGACCTGGCAGACCCAAGCGTATAGTGAGGGTCTGCTGGGAACGTCTCGCTGAGCCCCCTGTCAGACGGACTTTCAACTCACACCTCCGGGAGAGTTTCTCCCAGGTCCCGGTGGAGGAGGGGGACATGGAGTCCGAGTGGACCATGTTCTCTGCCTCAATCGCCGATGCGGCGGCCCGTAGCTGTGGTCGCAAGGTCTCTGGTGCTGGTCCCGGCGGCAACCCCCGAACCCGGTGGTGGACACCGGCAGTAAGGGAAGCTGTCAGGCTGAAGAAGGAGTCCTATCGAGCCATGATGGTTCGGGGGACTCCTGAGGCAGCTGTCCAGTACCGGCAGGCCAAGTGTGCCGCGGCCCGGGCTGTTGCAGAGGCAAAAACCCGGGACTGGGAGGAGTTCGGAGAGTCCATGGAGCATGACTATCGGTCGGCCTCAAAGAAATTCTGGCAAACCGTCCGGCGCCTCAGGAGGGGGAAGCAGTTCTTTGCCAACACCATGTACGGTGCGGGTGGAGAGCTGCTGACCTCGACGGGGGATATTGTCGGGCGGTGGAAGGAATACTTTGAGGTTCTCCTCAATCCCCCCGTCACGTCCTCTGTCTCAGAGGCAGAGGCTGAGGATGCTGGGGCGGATACATCCATCTCCCTGGCTGAGGTCACCAAGGTGGTTGGTAGCCTCCATGGTGGCAAGGCTCCGGGTGTGGATGAGATCCGCCCTGATTATCTAAAGTCTCTGGATGTTGTAGGACTGTCTTGGCTGACACGTCTCTGCAACATCGCGCGTGGCGATCGGGGGCGGTGCCAATGGAGTGGCGGACCGGGGTGGTGGTCCCTCTCTATAAGAAGGGGGACCGGAGGGTGTGTTCCAATTATCGTGGGATCACACTCCTCAGCCTCCCCGGTAAGGTCTACTCCAAGGTACTGGAGAGGAGGCTACGGCCGATGGTCGAATCTCGGATCCAGGAGGAGCAGTGTGGTTTTCGTCCCGGTCGCGGAACACTGGACCAGCTCTATACTCTCCATCGGATACTCGAGGGTTCATGGGAGTTCGCCCAACCTGTCCACATGTGCTTTGTGGATTTGGAGAAGGCGTTCGACTGTGTTCCCCGGGGTGTCCTTTGGGGGGTTCTCCGGGAGTACGGGGTCGGGGGTCCTCTGCTGAGGGCCATCCGGTCCCTGTATGACCGGAGCCAGAGCTGTGTTCGCATTGCCGGTAGTAAGTCAGACCTGTTCCCGGTGAATGTTGGCCTCCGACAGGGCTGCCCTTTGTCACCGGTTCTGTTCACTGTATTTATGGACAGAATATCTAGGCGCAGCCAGGGGTCGGAGGGGGTCCGGTTCGGGGACCACAGGATTTCATCTCTGCTGTTTGCGGACGATGTTGTCCTGTTGGCTCCAACGAACCAGGACCTGCAGCATTCACTAGGACGGTTTGCAGCCGAGTGTGAAGCGGCTGGGATGAGAATCAGCACCTCCAAATCTGAGGCCATGGTGCTCGACCGGAAAAAGGTGCCCTGCCCTCTTCAGGTGGGTGGAGAGGTCCTTCCTCAAGTGGAGGAGTTCAAGTATCTCGGGGTCTTGTTCACGAGTGAGGGAAGAATGGAGCGTGAGATTGACAGGCGGATCGGTGCAGCGTGCGCAGTGATGCGGTCGCTGTATCGGACCGTTGTGGTAAAGAGGGAGCTGAGCCGAAAGGCAAAGCTCTCGATTTACCGGTCAATCTTCGTTCCCTCCCTCACCTATGGTCATGAGCTTTGGGTAATGACCGAAAGAACGAGATCGCGGATACAAGCGGTCGAAATGAGCTTCCTCCGCAGAGTGGCTGGGCGCTCCCTTAGAGATAGGGTGAGGAGCTCAGTCACACGGGAGGAGCTCGGAGTAGAGCCGCTGCTTCTCCACGTCGAGAGGAACCAGTTGAGGTGGCTCGGGCATCTGTTCCGGATGCCTCCTGGACGCCTCCCTGGGGAGGTGTTCCGGGCACGTCCCACCGGGAGGAGGCCCCGCGGAAGACCTAGGACACGCTGGAGGGACTATGTCTCTCAGCTGGCCTGGGAACGCCTTGGGGTCCCCCCGGACGAGCTGGAGGAAGTGTGTGTGGATAGGGAGGTCTGGGCGTCTCTGCTTAGACTGCTGCCCCCGCGACCCGGCAACGGATAAAGCGGAAGAAAATGGATGGATGGATGGATGGAAAATAAAAGTAAACTGCTTCCAGACCTGCACATTTTGTACCAGAGCAAAGAAACCTTGTGTAGGAATTGTAAGTACTAATGTTTTCCCCACTAATGTTTTGAAAAGAGCAAAGTTAATCGTACAATCGATTACTAAATTAGTGGACCATTATTCCATTATCATTTAATCATTTGATAGAATAGAAATCTTTAGTTAAAATATAGGAAACTAGTCTTTCATTAGCCCTTTGTGATTTTTTTCGCTTTTTGAATAGTCCCCTCTTAGTGGCCATAACTCCATGTGAAAGCCAGATCCTGTCAGACCTCTAAAGCTAAACAGGGCAGGGCCTGGTTAGTTCTGTGATGGGAGACCTCTGGGAATACCAGGTGCCAGAGTGCGGCGGCTGAGGCTGTAAAGTGCCAAACTGTCACATGACACTCACATTGCCTCGAATGAGTCTGGTGTGTGTGTGTGTGGGAATGGTTGTTGGTGGTCCGAGAGGCTGATGGCGCACATTGGTTGCCTCGCTCAGTGTGGCCCAGGGCAGCTGTGGCTACCACTGTGTATGGAGTGAACGAATAATGACATGTGATGCGTCTTTGAGCGTCCAAAAAATTGATATGTAAAACTGATGCATTTTTATTATTTGACTTAACTTATCTCACAGACCACTGCCTTGTCCCTCTGATATATGCCCTGGCAATGGAAATAACAGACCCTGGCCCTGCTTCAGAAGCCCGTCAGCCGAGAACACCGCTCTTCAAAGCAAAAGCGTGTGTTGTCGGAGTGTGCAGAGAGCAGCAGGGAGGTGCGCAGATGAAAAAGACCCAGTTATTGTTTACAAGTGGGCTGAGGCCTCCTGCTGACACATGCATCCATCTTCAGACCTGGAACATCCTGCCCCGAGCCCCCACCAAGCAAAAGACAACGCAATCACATGAGGAGAAGAGCAAAGTGATGTGGGTCTAGAGCAGGCATGCCCAAACTCAGGCCCGGGGGCTAGTTGCGGCCCTCGTTGTCATTTTATGTAGCCCTCTAGCTTGCTAAACCAAAGCAAAGTCTTGAAATTGGCTTGAAGAAATATTGAGGTTGAGTGGGTTATTGAGGCCTTGGGATGAGTTGGAGGAAGTGTGCGTAGGCAAGTATGAGTGTTTGTGTGTTTTTATTTAGCTCCTCATTAGCTACTGAAATATACAGTGGGAACTTCTTGGGGACTATGTACTCATCAATATCACATTGACATAGATGGATAGATAGATAGATACTTTATTGAGCCCCCAAAGGAGAAATTCAGGTGTCCAGTAGCAGCAAAAATAAAAATAAAATGAATCATTCGAAAAACAATAATCGGCAACAGCCCTTTAGGTCACAGCAGCAGAGAAAAATGAATGTAAAAAAAATACATACAGTAAATACAAAATATGTATGTAACTTTTTACATACATGTACATGTTTAAAAAACAAAAACAAAAAAAAACAATACAAATTAAGGCCTAATGGTCTGAAACCACGACAACTTCACACTGATACACACACACACAGGCCAAAACACTCTCTGACGCATCTCCCACTACTCATTCGGTGCTGGAGGAATCACTAATTCAATCCAATATCTTCAGTACGTTAATACAGTTTTTTGTTTTGTTTACAATGAGGTCTTAAAATGTAACTCCACGCCCTGATTGATTTTAAAGTGGTTCCAAATTTAGGTACGTACACATTTTTGTTTATTCTTAGTGACAAACCCAATCCCAATGTCTTATGCTTTCCGCAAACCAAAGGGAACACTAACGGGTCAATCTAGTAAAGAACAGTGGATATGTAACAGTGGCGGTAACAGGGACCGCCATTGCCGAGTTGAGTTTTGAATGCAGGAGAATTGTATAAAGCCTATTTTGTATCGTAAAGCATATACATGGGGTCCCATATCAACATAAACAAAAATACCAGGATGGCTTCTAGTCCACATCAAGGAGTCCTCTCTGAACGAGCCCATGGAGAGCTGATCTTCGCCAGACCCCGTCACCTCCCCCATCATTTCAACTCTATGTGGAATGTCCTTCTAATTTTTCTGACACCCGCACAGCACTGAGGGAACTTTGATTTTGGCGAAACCCGAGCTCCTCTCAAAACGCTCCTGCCAACACGACGCCACATTTTTTGGACCTAACTTCTGTTTTTGTAGCTGTACGCGGGTTATTATCTGAAAGCGTCGCGATACGTTTGACCACTGCATGTCCAAAGTGCCAGGGAAACGGTAGCTCGAACGGTTGTCAATGTTAGTTTTGTACTTGCTAGAGCAATGAGAGGTGTTAAAACAATACTGGCTCCGTAAAGACTTCAAGGACGGCGAAACAGACCGGAAAACGCATGTTGGTTTGCGGAATGTAGCGATGACTGGAGGTTTAAATAGAATTAGAGTTCTTTCTGAGCTGAGTTTGCCAACATCGATCAGAAAATCAAATAGTTAAAATCGAGTGTCCTGGATTATCTGCCCCTTATGAAATAGCAGTTTGGTTCCATGTTTTAAGAAATACAAGTTAAGCGTATCCAGCCATTCTCACATTTTCAAAAACATTTCGGCAGTTGTGCTTTCATTCCATTTTTTAGGTTATATTTTCATGCCTCAAACACATTAGCACATTAGCACTGGAATTTTACAGCTTGGATTTACCAGGGAACACACCTATAACGTGGTCAAAAGCCGTGAAAAGCTGATTTGACATGTTTTGTTTGAAAGTCATTGAAATAACATGTGCCATGACCTCAAAAGAGAAAAGTGTCCCATGGCTGATTAGCTAACATAACAAATATTTTTACATTTCTCAAGGTATTGACCTCACATTTTTTGTCCACGTGCTGTCTCCGTAGATGCACACGTCACCTCGACGGAGCAGCACTCTGGCAGCAGACTGACAGCTCATCAAAACAGCATTAGTCCTGTCAGATTCCACAAATGAACGCATATTGGACATGTAGGGGGCCCTTATCCTGAGGCCACCCCCGACACGCAACTTCAAAAGAGACCATACATTATACATCACCAGTTATTACTTCTGCCTTCGTGCAAAAAACGCTATGTCATGTATTTTATGTAAAGCCTGTATGCATATTGATGGGTGTTGAAGCTTTGTGGAAGGGGATGTTTAATGTCTAAAGCTTGTATCTATTTGACGACGTGTTGTATGCGGTTTTCTAAGCAGCTCTAGAATAATAAGTGTGTATGAGCAGATGTTCTATTATGGCCTTAGAAGTGCTCAATACTCTATTCACACCGTCCAAACTGGTAAATCTGGTGGTGGCAGTATCATGCTGTGGGACTGCTTTTATTCAGCAAGGACAGGGAAGAGCGTCAGAAAAATATGGGGTAATCTTGGAATAACCTTGAAAACATTATTGTGCCATTATTAACGTGTATGGATATTGGTCATCCTACTCCCCATGGACAAGTGGCTTCTATGTTTGTTATTGATGAATTTCGAACTGTTTGATTCTCTGATCTGTTGTTAAGGAATTGACAACTTTGTAAAGTCCTCCAAGTCGACTGCTGTTGTAAAAGTGAAGACTTGTAAATGGAATTGTTAAATGGATAAAAGACATACAATAAGTAATCTAATCCTGAAGCGCTGGTTAGTTTTTGGCAAAATGATAATGGACAAACATGTCAGCCTCTGTTAATGCAAAGCTTGTAATTGTAGGGAGAAAAACTAAATATTGCATCTTTTTGGTTACCCTCCACAATCTGCGTCACATTGTGTTGGTCACAATAATATTAACAGATAAGAGACATATCTTTGTAAATGTTGATGGGGAATGAATACTTTTCCAAACTCTCTTTCCTTCAGGCCTTATCACAGGATTACCACATCACTATTGAAAAAAAACTAGAGTGCACCGTGCAACAAAGCCTTCACAGCAGGAAGCCAACTCCACTGGTTTCAGAACGACTTTAAAGATCAGATGCAAAAGGTGTAAGTCTAGCTCACATCAGAGAGAATACAGACAAATATAAATAAATAATACATTCTATATTGTATCTCACACAAAAGGCCCTGCATGGGCGGATCTTATTTGCAATGTAGAAATGTGGTAATAGAATTGATTTGAACATATCTGATGTTGTTTACAGTTACCTGATTAAAGAATAAGGGACCAGTCAGATGTTGATGTAGAAGTGCACATGTGAACTTAATGGACACATGTATTGATCAAGATTCGATAAATTATCTTTGTCACAGAGAGAAACAAAATGTTAGAGCAGGTGTCTCCAACCTTTCCACGCAGAGCTACTTTCCCGGGAAGATAAAAGGCAGAGAGCCACTCATTTAAGCTGCCCTAGGAAAATGATGGTGGATGGCTGAGTGGATAGCACTCTCGCTTCTCAGCAAGAAGGTCTTGGGTTCAAGTCCCAGTCAGATCAGGGTCTGAGTGGAGTGTGTATGTTCTCCTCCTGTCCGCATATATTTCCTCCGGGTGCTCTGGTTTATCTTACCATTAAAAACATGCACATCCTGTACTGGCATTTGTCACTCACTCACACTAATAAATAAATAAATACATAATTAATATAATGGTGTTCAAAGCCATATTGCAGGCTTTGAGTGCAATATCAGTGCATTTACAATAACAAATAATGATTATGAATAACACAATTTGAAATATTAAGTATATTATATGATTTATTCATTTCTAAATCCTTTGGCTAGCTACCTGAAAGGGGGTAGCTGGTAGCTCCTGAGCCACATGTTGGAGACCCCTGTATTAGAGCGTCAACAACAGTGCATAGTTTGATGTAAACTTTAGAAAAGTGGATATACACCAGAACAATAAACAACCCAGTGTGAAAATGTGATTCATCTTGGAATCTGTGCAACAGCAGAGTAAACGATACATGGAGATAGTTGTTACAGTAGTTTGTAGGACCCCAATAGGAACTGAGACGAGATAGGATTTACCAAAAAAATATATTAAATTCCAAAACGAAACACAGGGCTGGCTGGCAGGCTCAGTGATGAGGCCTGAGCACAGAACAAAAATGATCAGAAAAAGACACAAAGGAAGTTGACTTGTAACAAGGAATAATGTAGCTGAGAAGTGGAGCCTGAACCAGAGTTTCAAGGACAGGGAGAGGAGTGAATATGATGCAGGTGTGATCCAGCCACGCCCCTGTTACACACAAGCCCTGAAAAACAGAAAAGGAGGGGGGAGGCTGAGAATAGTGACAGAATGAATGCAGGATTGCTAAGCCCAGTTCAAAGCCTATCGTCAGACCTCTGAAGCTAAGATGGACAGGGCCTGGGCAGTGCTGTGATGGGAGACCTCTGGGAACACCAGGTGAGGCAGCTGTTAAGTGCAAAACTGCTATTGTGTGACGTCACCCACATTGCCTAGAATGAGTCTGGTGTGTGTGAATGGTTGGTGGTGGTCGAAGAGGCCGATGGCAGATACTGGTTGCATCGCTTCTGTAAATGGGCCCCAGGGCAGCTGTGGCCACAAAACTAGTTTATCACCACTGTATGGAGTAAATGAATAATAACAAATGAAGCACTATTATTATCATTATATGTAGTTTGTATCATCCAAAATTATTATTCACAAAGATAATTTACTTTTGCAAACTCCATGTGCATTTTGGATTTTCATGATAATATGGTTATTGCTATAAAAGTCCAGGCATCTATCCACAAACCACTCTATTTAGAACCCCACATTTCCTACTTGGATCACGCGCCGAATCATTATGACATTTACTCTCACGGGATTCCAAAAACACGGCGGAGACAGCGATTTACCGTTTGTACGTTGTTGATACCTGTAGCATTTGGAACGTGTTGCGAACAATGTAGGGAAGTTCTCAGCAGCTCTGCGCCTGAGGACAGCGGCTGGATTTGTTTCACTTCAATCACACACGCCGTAATTGCCCTAAAGTAAAGCGCAATCATTTTACACTTAGCGCGGCGTGTCTTTGAACGTGTGCCGACGCGAGCGCATTCTTCTGCCGCTTGCCATGGTGTGCGACGAGCGTGTACTGCTGGAAATCCCCGGAATGACAATAGGAATAAAGAGATCATCAGGTAATAGGGTGCAGCAGTTATTATGGTTCAGCCTGAATATCCAGAATTATTACCCATTATATTATTTATAGCATAAAAAAAAATATGAGATCAGATTTACTTTCATGCTTTTCAATAAAATGTGAAAAGCTGAAAAAAGTGCATCTTTGGCAATTTCTCCAAAGTCTTTTAAATTGACTAATGGGAATATTTGGTTTAATAGTGTATAAACAGTGATAATGTATTCCTGACAGTCTCCTTTCTATAGAATGTTGTGATTTTACCATTAGATTTAATGAGCAGAGAGATAAATGCATTTATTTCTTGGGGGCTGCCATTAAAACTGCAAAAAATATGATACGACAAAATAATACGACACCACTTCTAAAATGTGAAATGATTTTTCATTGTGGAAAATAAATGGTAACGCAAGTATCAAGGGTAAACAATGCAATCAACTGTAAACCTCATTTAAGATTATGTAGTGATTTAGCTTCAAACCTAAACGTATGAGCTTATAAGTTTGACCTCTTCAATTGTGGAAACAAAGATTAGGATTTTAATTTGAGGAACCCACCAAGGAACCAACAAAAGAACACACAACAAACTATTTTGCACAAAATGAGTCGTTTTTATTTGTGTAAAGGAACAGTGCCTAGTATAAGTGAATGGTTGGTGGTGGTCGGAGGGGCCGATGGCACATACTGGTTGCCTCGCTTCTGTCAGTGTGCCCCAGGGCAGCTGTGGCTACAGTAGGAGTTTATCACCAATGTGTATGAATGATGACATGTGAGGCGTCTTTGAGTGTCCAGAAAAGCGTTATATAAAACCGATACATTATTAATATATTGTTGTGTTGTTCTGGAATATGTATTTTCATATAATAAATGTCTTTTATTTACTTTTTGGGAAACCCTGATACAGTCTTTTTTGTTCATTATTACGGTTCTCAATTTCCCATAATGTAAATTTATTCAATTGGTTCGAGTTGTCCTAACACAGTTTAATTGTAGACTTGGTTTTATCAGGCAAGGCAAGTTTATTTGTATAGCACAGTTCACACACAAGGCAACTCAAGGTGGTAAACTGAAGACGATTAATAAAAAAGATAGACTTGCACTAGTTTATAGCATGACCCGCTCATTCAAAGCCTGAGGGTTTTCTGAACTGGAGATTCTCTGCAGCTAAAAAATGTTTTATAGACAACTCAACGGTAAGCATGTGATTCACACACCCACACAAACTTCTGAAACTACTGCCGTCTTGAGAATGCGTGCAGAGCTTGTTAAAAATAGTTTTGGTTTTCCCCTCGCAGTCAAATTGTTGAAGGAAGGCCGTGGGCAGTTTTGATGGTCTATTGCACATGCTTACCTGTCACATATTTCCATTGCAAACTATTAAGAGGCAAAAACAACACACAAACCTAGTCATTTCTTCATCGTCTACTTCTCTTTAAATGTGACGTCCTTTCGATATGAGATGTATTGAGATAAGAGCATGGATCATGTCTCCAGTTGATTTTCAATTAAATTTGCTCACTGGGGCATGGGCTAAGCGATTACAGCCGAGCGCATTTATGTATCGTGCGGTTAATACAGTAAGGGCGTGCGAGCAACTAAACAATCAGGGATGCATTGGAAAGTTGCACTCATTTGCAAATAATCGCTTATTTATAACTGACAACTTGAGTGTTGATGCAGGTGACAAGACTGAGCAACTCACAATGATAGAATGGGTTCTGTCGTGCCGTCCATCATTCTAATAATGTCAGAATGTGCATTATAGAACCACATTTAAGCAGTGAACACTAAAGGGTTAATCGATCAATATTGGAATCATAAAACAAGTTGACAGCGAAAAAAATGGTCAGGGGTTTCTCAACTGATTTAGATTAATTTTGGTGTTCTGAGTCCGAATATCACATGCATCAGGTCAACTTTTTGAGATACAGCCATAGTGTTACGGATTACGTACGTCTATGTTATTATGAATTCTGCTTATCAAATTTGATGGAGTAAATAAAAACTGAATGACTTTGGCTACGTTGACTTTTATTTCTTGAGGAAAACGGAAAAAACGTCAAGGATTTCTCAGCTGATGATCCGCAGAAAATTGTTTTTTACACAAAATTGATTTAAAAAAATATTTCTGTAGTAAAAAATCCTGACCTGATTGAGCAAAACCAAGGTCATTTTCGGACTCAGAGCATCAAAATTAGTCTAATTCAGCTGGAAAACCCTGGACTATTTTCAAAAATATTTTTTTGTTACTCAGTTTATTTACTTCTTTGGTCTTCCCAACTTTGTGGTTCTTCCTCTTCTCATATGTCATTTCTACGTTCATATGTTATTTCTACGCCATTATTGTTATGATAATCTACTAATGTTTTACCTATAACTCTCCATTAATTTTATGGTAAAATTCAAACGCAAATTTTAGTCACTTGGCAACCAACACTCTACCTGCACCTTTACATTTAAGAACGGTCATAAAGTTTTAATGACCTTGACTATCTTTTTCACTTTTTAACATTTGCTCATTTCCTGTCCTTTTGCACACCCTGAGTGATCCTATTTATGCCAAACATGACATTTTATCTTATCTTGAAACACAAAAAAGACAATTTATTTCAAAAATGTGGCAAAAAAAAGGTTGCCGGTTTCAAAGTGAGTTAGCTCTTGATTTAAAGCTTGGGTACCTAACATCAGATTTGCAACACAGATAATGATTTTCCCTCCACTTTTCTCCAAACAAATAGAAGGCAGAGGCTACAGTTTTAACCCTTTATGCACCAAAGTAACATTTCTTCACTTTCTTTACGGCGATCTCGCTCTGATCTTTTTCTTATTTATTTCTGTTATTGATTTCAGATAAAAAGTTGGTGCCCGAAGAGTCTTTACCAGCCTTATTGACTTGGTGAGGGCTTGCCACTGTGGACCTGTATCAAAACTTCTATTCATGACTTTTGATGACTGCTTTCTCCTCCAAAACATTTAATTCTTTGTCCTAATTCGCTCATAACTATTGCAGCAGTATTTGTTTCTCTCATTCTGAAACCCACGGACAAGGCTACAATATCGGCATCTCGTGTAGAACCACCTCCCCTTTGTCGTTGCACGCTTTCGGCATCACTCATCCTCATTCAAAGCACCTCTCACAACCCTAATCCTATTTTCATTTTCTCTCACAATGCCGCAAAAATATCAAACAACCTCTCATTTTTTCTTCTTCTTTCTATCCCGATCTATTCACGGTCAGAGCCACAATAACTGCTATCTCCGCCAGCTCGGCCCGCTACCCCTTCTCAATGTTATCTTGCAGCTGCGCGAGCTCGTCCTCAGTCCTCTCCAGTCCATCCGTGACGCCGCCGCCGCCGCAGCCGCCGCACCGACCGGTTCTCTAAGCTGCCCCGACAATACCTCCCAGTGTCCTCTCCATCTCGCATCCAAAAAAACCCCACCACTTTATTGAATTCTCTATTAATTACATGTAAACAATGATTTCTCCCCCCAGAAAGATCGGCAGCTACTTCACCGCGACTTATGAGCGGCAAACAAAGACCACGTCTGTGCAGCGAATGCGGCTACACACGTCGGATTGAGTGCGGGATAATAGTCTGGTAGAATTACATTGACTTACGGAGAATGTCGCAAATCTTGATAAACGTATTAGAGGATTTGTGAAACGGGGAGGGGAAAAAAAAGCTATTGTGTGGAGGAGAGAAAAAAAATCTTTTAAAGTCTATTCTTTTCACATACAAATCGGGATAAGCAGCAGCTGCATGGCCTGCGCTGTGATCGGCTGCCACTCCCATGTTAAAGAATATAAAAGAGGGATTTGAGTTTGTGTATTCAAGGTTCTTTGGGATGAGCGCGTAATGCATAAAAGCAAATTGAATCATTGTGCAGAATGAACGAGTAGGATTGGAAATGTGGTGTTGGCAACGGGGCCAAAAAATGTGTTGCATGGTCTCGTGTTGGATAATGTTGAGAACCAGGCAAGGCAAGGCACGTTTATTTGTAGAGACAGACACACAAGGCATTAAAATCATAAGTAATTACATTTAAAAGAGTGAAGATACAATCCCTCAGTTGAATGCACTGCTAAACATAAGTAATTTTTAACCTGTGTTTAAACAGGTTTTTTTCTGTCTGTGTCAGTGTTGATCTGGACCATGAGTCTGTGATAAAGTTATTAAATAATAGATTATTACGTTACTCTTTCACATACATTTTTAGCCTTTCTCAGTTTCATGCATTAATCACTATAGGCTTTTTATGGAGACCACTGAGTGTAAAGAACCTGCAAAATGTCATGGTTACTAGTCCAGAAAGTACTGAAATTCAGTCCAGATTTGCATTTATACGTGTTTTTTATTTATTTATTGATTGCTCAACCTAATTTTGTATCTTTCTACACGCTGGTTTTCGCAGACCTTCCAACCGCCATTAATCATAGAAATGAGAAGAGACGACAAACCTAAAGCACTCAGACTTAATCCAACATTTTATAATAACATTGACCTGTCGTGTTATTGTAGCACAGGTCTATTCAACGGGCAACCTTGGCCTAAAATGAGAATCAAGTATCTTTTAAGTATTTTAAAAGCCAAACATTATTACAATGCAGTCAAAACAGCTCAAAAGTAGTTAGTAGTAGAACCAGGAAGTATGATCGCATTAGTCCAGTTCTCAGGTCTCTGCAGTGACTTCCTGTGGCTCAGAAAATATACTTTAAAACACAAGTCTCTCCATGGCCTCGCAGCAAAGTACATCTGTTAGTGCCATATGAACCAACTCGGATTCTGAGGAGCACAGGGACTGGCCTCCTCCTGGTGCCCAGAGTCAGAACTAAACATGTGGAGGCAGCACTTCGGATTCATGCTGCTAATATCTGGGATTGTCTTCCTGGAAATGTGAGACAGGCTTCTTCTTTGACAATGTTGGTATTCGTTGGTTTCATATGATTATTTTTTACGCCGAAAGGATTTGATTTTTGACCCTAAAGACTTGCACGAATGTCGGCACATGGGGGGTTATCATTATTAGCTTGGTCAGTTCATAGTTAAAGCAGGCCTCGTCAGTTCTTCCAGGTTTTCACTCTCATTACCGTCGCACAAACCGCTCAACACACAACACTCCAGAGTATCTGCAGAAAATAGCAACTTCCAAATCCGGCATACATCATCGCACCATTAGAATAGATATTTTTTGTAGGTCAGTGCGACAGGTGATAAAGAGGACAAGAAGCGTTTAAGTGTCGTAGCCACCGGGGGAGAGCAGCTCCTGATACCTGCAGACTTAAGCTGTCCCATATTAGCTGCTGTTTCTTTTGTAATGGACGGCCCCCCAAAGGTGCGTTACCGTGACGATGCCGGGACACTGATTACCTCCGTGTGTTGAGAGTGACATGATCGGTGGTGGATTGAGGTTAATGAAGACTCGCTGGTGTCCTGTCAAAGGCATTGATACAAGTGGTTCAGGTGGAGGGAGGGGTGGGAGATAATGGGTCGTATAATTTGCAAAATCTCAGCAACAGAAAAATTAGGTTTTCATGTGGTACAACCAGTGGGGGCGGGTTCCGGCTCAAAAGTGGCCAAAATGACGCTGACATGCTTGCAATACCATCCCGGACCGATGGGGGTGGACCCGGGATAAGAATTAGCCAATGCTAACATATAGGCAAGGCAAGGCAAGTTTATTTATATAGCACAATTCACACACAAGGCAACTCAAAGTGCCAAACAAAATAAGAAAGCATTAAAATCATAAATAATCACAGAACATTAAAAAGAAAGATAAACATATTAAATCCTTCAGTTGTATGCACAGCTAAACAGAACTGTTTTTAACCTGGTTTTAAACATTGTCAGCGAGGACATAGCATATAGCATCTTCTTACCTCTCGAAAACGTCTTTACAGGATGGTCCAAAAGTTGGCTCTTGGCCCAAAGCTCCGTTCCACATGTGTGTCAATGCTGAGGGGAGTGCATTTTTTTGGACCACTCTAGTTTACTTGCTGTGAATTTTTGAAGTCTCTCGTTTAAATGAATGTAGCTGCGCCGGCTGACGCATGTGCAGATGCGTTTTTTCACAATTTTCTTGTGGGCGGGACCGCTCGCGGCCATTTTGGATAGCTCCAGTAGAGCATTATTTTTGGCCCATTTTTTTGAACGGTGGAGATAGGCGTAACTACGTCCGTTAATATTTACAGTCAATGGGTACAACCTAAAGGACAGAATATGTTTGGGAGACAGGCACTAGGTGAGAAGATAATATAAAATCTTATTGATCTCATGATGGAGAAATGTACATATGACAGATTTTATACTTAATTATTGCCTCTTCATTATGCTTAAGATAAACATGTTATGATTGCTTCTTTAGTAGTTAGTTGAAGATTTTATTTTATTTTACTTCAGCCTCAAAAAGATTACTGTATAAAGAGACAGGAAATGTGCAAAAGTAAAAAAAGATATATGATATAGGAGAAGTTGTTTCATCAGTTGTTATTTATTTAACTTGAAGTCTGTTTTTTTTTCTCCAAACAAAACAAAACTCACCCTGTAACTGTTCCCTTTGTCTATTCTCTGCTATCTTTCAGTCCTTTCCCAGGTAGCAAAAGTAAACACTATCTTGTTGGTTATCTGGTGTTTACTAAACACAGCGTCCTTCACCAAATCCACTCGTGCGCCGCATTCCACTCGACTCAAGTTAACGCCGTTATTTGTTTATTTATAACCTGCTTAAAGGAAATAGAGAACTAGTGAAGACGCTCTCCAGCTCCCTGAAGAAAGAAGAGTTTGAAAAGGTTGGAACTTTCACTTCTAGAATTCACAGATTGTCTATTACTACCTTTCTGACTGTTTGTATCAATCTGTAATGGACCCCAGACAGATTGTTGGAGCCCAAATGTGGCCTGTCCGACCATTTTGAGTGGCCTCTCCAAAATGATTGTGAACTTGCAATAAAAATGGAGCCTGATCAAAATGAGTTTGTCAACTTTTTCAACAAGTCATAACCCTAACCATTCATTTTGTCCACCCAAGTCTAATATATTTGGCAACGTGCTAGAAAATACTTAAGATTTTACTTTTTTACAAATCCTTATTATATTATTAGTAAGTAAGTAAGTAAGTAAGTAAGTAAGCTTTATTAGGTGATAATGTATGTGTATGTAGCACCAGCCATAAGATTCTGTTTCAGACTTGATAAAAAAAGGGCATTTTGTGGTCCTAGAATCAGACCCTCACCTTGTTATGGACAGAGATACAAAAATAAATGGAATGAATAACGGTAGGAGAACTGTTTGTCAAACAATTAAAGATAGGAGTTCCTTTATTCGTCCCACAGTGGGGAAATGTTGATGTTGCAGCGCACAGACAGGACAGTAGTGTGAGCACACAAAATATACAAAAAAGTAGTAGCTATGTCACCAACTAAAGCTGGGGTATGTAACTTTTAAACCATAAAAAGTGAAAGGCAAGTAAAACAAATTTTTTAGACCATTTGTATAGTGGCCCCTAAAATGATTTTCATTTATTATAAGTAAGTGAGTACAATTTATTTGTATTGCGCCTTTCACAGACCAGGATCACAAAGGCCTTCACATTTAAAACATACAGATACAAATGTATCTGTATGTATGGGGCGACAGTAGCTCAGTTGGTAGAGCATTGGCCTTTGAGCCTGAAGGTTGTGGGTTCGAGCCCACCACAAGACCTACTTTACGACTCCCACTGATGTCTGCTGTCGTTGTGTCTTTGGGCAAGACACTTAATCCCACTTTGCCTGAAGCTCCCACTGAAAGATCTCAGCTCCTGTGGACTCACCACCTGCAGGAGGATCAGTGAGGGGCTGGTGCCACTCCCCCGACCCAGTAATGGATTAAGGGGAAGAAAATGGATGGATAGATGGATGGAGATACAAATAATACACATACAAGGCAGAATTAAGAAGTGAAATCATCATTAACTTACAGCATTGATGGTGATGGGCTACTAAGGAAAAAACAAACATCTGCAACAAATCCACCAGAGCAAAGAAACAGTTTCATAACTTTACGCGTTTATTCGTAAGTTAGAAATGAGCTCTGGTGCTAATGGCCCGTGACAGTTTGAGGTCTTTGCGGACATGCTTCTTAGGGAAGAGGACAGAATATTTAAAACGTTTTCAGCCTAATTTTTTAATGTCTTCGGGGAAAACATTTGTACAATCTTTTAAGACGTCTACATAAGGGAGAAGCACCGGGATGGGATTAAAAATGGACTAAAGTGCTGCGGGTAAAATGGGGACGATGGAGAAGGGCAAGGTGAGTCCAGGAGTATCACTCATTTAAAATCCAGGTTAAAAAAAACAACTGAGGCATTTTATCTTAACTTTTTTGAATGTACTGTGATTATTTATGATTTTAATGCTTTGTGTGACTGTCTCTATCTTGTTTTGTTCATAACTTTGAGTGGCCTTGTGTATGAATTGTGCTATACAAACAAACTTGCCTTGACTTGCCTAACACACCACCTGTTGGTGTCATCCACATAATGACCATGCAAATATTATGACACAACATTGTTCCTCATTCAAAACATGCAACAACCCAGAAACTGTCAGACCTCTGAAGCAAAGCAGGGTAGGGTCTGGTTCGCACTGTGATGGGAGACCCCTCTGGGAACACTAACATTGTCTAGAGTGAGTCTGACGTGTGCGTGCATGGTTGGTGATAGTCCAATTGGTTGATTGGTTGATACTCGCTTCTGTCACTGTAATTTAGAAGTAGCGGGAGATTTTTTTAAGAAAGAATAATGACATGTGAAGCATCTTTGAGTGTCCAGAAAAAAGCTCTTTAAAATGTCTGGGCACATTTTTAGCCAAGTTTTCTATATTACATGTTTATCCATATATTTTCAACTTCATGAAAAAAAATGTCACATTCACAAACACGGAACGGCAACATTACTCTCAAGATCTTTTTTTAAGAACCAACATCTATAATATTTGTTATTGATTTTATACATTTTATATGTTGGCTTTATTGAGAACATGCTGTTTTGTACATGGTGTTATTGAGTCTATACAATTCAATTTATTTTTGTATAGCCCTAAATCCCGACAGCTGGGAAGACTTTACAAAGTTTCACCAACAACAGATCAGAGAAACAGTTCAAATCAAACAGTTCAAACACAGGCAACTATGTAGAAAAAAAAAAAAAAAAAAAACACATAGGAGCCTTTGATCAATCGGGAGAAGGATGATCAATGTCCATAAATGTTCTTAAATGTCCCGGATCATCATTGTAATGTGCCTGAAGCTAACATCAACTCTTTGATCCGATTATGTTGTAACATAATTAAAAGCTACACACTCATCAGTTCTGTGTCATTGAAGTCCATTTAAAGGAGCTATACCCGTTTCTGCAAAGTTTGAATGTTTAGCACCGCCGCTCAACTCGCTCACAGGCTTCTCATTTCCTCTACGCTCTCATTCCACGGAGCCATCAAGTTTTATTTGCGATCTATGTATGCAAACATTAGCATAAGCGCTTATTCTTGTAAGCTGTGCAACAATCACTGATGAAATGGTCTCTCCAGAGGATACGATGTAAGCTAGCTATGTTCACTCGGGCTTGATTTCTTCTTTGATCATTTTTTCGCTTTAGTTCCCTCTTCTCTTCCTCACTGTTGCGTCGTTTGGACTGTTTTGATGTGTCTGCAGTTACAGCAAGAAGAGTTATAGCCAATTCTGCTAACATGCTACCCTTTTTAGCAGCGCTGTAGAGGCTAGAAGACGCAGCCTTGTTCTGTGAGTGGAGGAGAACTAGCGTCACGCCAAGTCTCTACTCAGCACTTTTTACGGCCTGAAATCATACACAATCTGACTCAATGAGCTCAAGTTTTCAAGTAAATTACAGATTATAATACAACTGTATGTAGTAATGAGCATTTTTATGAACTCATTAGAAAAAAAATCAGGTATAGCTTCTTTTAGTTCTCGGCTGCTAAAGTACAATACCTGTAAAGCCTGTAAATGTGAATATCTTATCCTTGAACCAAGTGCAATCATATCTCCTAAGTTTATTATCTTTTTTTAATTATCTTCAATAAAATATCCTGTTTGACACGTACATAACCTGAGTTCTCTTTTTTCTCTTATTCTGCTGTATTATGTGCAACTATGATATCGAAATGTCCCCAAAGGAGGAACAAAAAAGAAAAGATTATGTCTGACCTCCTCCATCATCACTGTCCCACCCGCCGCCTCAGATCCACAGACTAACATCTCCTCTTTCCCTCAGGACTAAACACAGAACCTCGGGGGTCCGAGACTTCGCCACAGCTGCCCCCCACTCTCTGAAACTCACTCCAGCAACTCCCTGTCACCATAACTTTGGATCTCTCACAACACTTTTCAAGCAATTTTGGTTAAACCTATTGCTAACACTAGACAGAAGCAGTGATTTTCTACATGATTGTTTTGGTTGTGAAGGTCGAAGCAAACATGTCTACTAGCGCCGTCACAGATGCTCAGAGAAGTGATCTTTATGCTTATGGTATAAAAATCACATGCATGCTGGGAAATTTTTGGTTGTGTCTTATGACTTCTGATGCTGTGACAAGACCTCAGACCTCATCTTGCATTTCGTTCTTCAATGTTTTATTTTTTGTAGTGTTGTAAAGCGTTTTTGAGTGTCCAAAAAAGCACTATATAAGTTTGAGGTATTATTATTATTATTATCATCATTATTATTATTATTATTTTTAAAATTATGTACTTTCCGGTGTCCTTAGGCAAGACACTTCTACCTCTGTCTGTGCGGGACTGTAGCTCACTGGGACAGTTTAAACTCAGCCTAAAAAACTGGCTCAAAGATAATCAAGTCTGCAGTCATTAATCAGATGTAAATAATTGTGTGTTGTATGATACTGTATTGTATTTCACTTGTATTTTGCTAATTAGGCTATTCTATTTATCAATTCTTTGCACTCGGTAAACCTACTGTCTTGTTGAAATTTACCCATGAAAATGAGCTTGTAGCTATGCCTGGTCTGAACAATCAATTTATTGTGCAATGTCCCTGTCAAATAAAAAAAAATTGAAAAATACATCAAATAAATAAACATTGCTTAGAATGAGTCTGATGTGAGCGTGAATGGTTGGTTATGGCACATACTGGTTGCCTCGCTCCTACTATTATCGCGGCTACAGCAGTATCACCGCTGTGTATGAAGTGAAAGAATAACAACATGTGAAGCGCCTGAGTTCGGAAAAAGCGCTGTATAAAACCGATGTATTGTTGCTTTTTCTTGCGTGCAGAGACACAGCTTTGCTCATGACAGCTCAGACCCAATCCAAACGCCCTGCTCTGCTTGTTTAATCTTGCACATTTTGGCTTTGATGTGCCGATTTCCACCGTGCCATAGTGCTTAAAAGTGCTGCCTGCTCGTACATAGCCCGGGGCCCGGCTGTTATCTCCGCACCCCTTGCCCTGCAACAACCTAGTATGAAAACATGGGACACAAAAAAAAGAAAGAGAGAAGGCCGGGTTAGATCCACAGGAAGGAGAGTTGTGTTTTCACCACGGGAGAACAATGCGTGGTGCGAATGGTGCGTTTAGTGTCAGAGGAGAGATTAGGGACAAAGTGAAGAGCGATGGCTTAAGTGCCACAGGAAGTAGAGACTCAAGAAAAAAAAAAAATCAAAATCCTGATTTGTCTGCAGGCGACAAAGTGTGAGGCCTGCCGTCATCTCCTTCAAAGCCAGTTTTTCCTTCCGTTGATTGATCGGTTTCATTTATTTCAAGCATCCATTACATGATCCTAGTTGCCAAACAAAATACAAGTGTGTGTTAAAAAGGGTGAGCCATTTGGCAAATAATTAAAGCTGGGGTATGTAACTTTTAAACCATACACAATGATACAATCCAAACTTTTCCACTTCCCCCCGAAAAAGATTCTTTGGTTCTTTCACGTGTTTTCAAATGCATGTATTGTTGGTCTTGGCTAGGTATAGGGCAAGTGCAATACATACTACACTTTAGGCTCAGGGTAAGTGCAATAAAATACGGCACATATTTACTGAAGTGCAAGTAATGGGAAGATTATGGGGTGCTGCCTGTTTTGAGGACATTTTATCAACTCTGTTTTTCTATGATCCAAGAAGTCTCTGATGATGCCTTGTCTTTTTTGTCTAATTTAATGTCTACTGTCCTATAAGACTAATTTCTCGTCTGGGAGAAAATAAAGGAGCCCTTTTTTCATCTTATTTGCATAATTATACAGCTACAATGTATTCATGCTCAATAAACCTTGTTCTACACTGCAAAAATTGATGAAAAATGTTTCTGCTAATGGGATAGGCCAAATTATCTTGTTTTAAAAATATAAAAGCAATGTTTCCGTTGGAATGAGAAAATAAAGCAAAAATTCTTGAATTATGTCTAAATGGCTTTGTTCCATTGGTGAATCTTGTATTAAGATAAATGCTTGAATACAGTGGTTTTTATGACCTCATATTTTATCCTTTTTTTCAGTGAAAGGCATCTTGAGTCTTTCCAGATTGAATGACTTTTACGAGACAAAATAGTTGTTGTCACATTAACAAGATTGCGATTAATGTTCAAGCCCTAATATGCAGCACGGTTTCTTCTTGGATTCGCTTCAGTGTATTCTTTCGGAACTGTTGCCATGAATCCAGATGTTGCATTAGCGAGAGTTGCTCCTGATCAAAGCTTCCGAGCACAGAGAATGAAAGTCCTGGAGGTGAAGAAGACACACAACAGTTCTGACAGAGCAGCTGAGAGGTGAGCTTATGTCATCCAACACACACACACACACACGCACACATACATTGAAAAATAAGTCAAAAATTGCTCAAATTTGGCAAAATGTATCTTCATTTGAGCACATTTTGACCGCCTTAAAACACGATTTGCCAACGAGAAAAGCAAAATTATTGTGTTTTAAAAAGATACAATAAATGTCTCCCTTGGAATGAGATTTTTTTTAGACTAAAAGGCTTTGTCCCATTGGCACACCTTGTTTTAAGATGGTCAGAATATGCTCAAAGTAAGATTAAAACCACTCAATTCAAGCAAATGTTACCTCATATGTATATATCTTTGCCCTGCACATACACAGACGCACACACACACACACACACACTTCTACACTTCTAAAATCCATTCTCCAAATCCCCAGCTCTGTCAGTTCTACACATATGATCCAGCTTGACTACGTTTGGGGGAAAAAAAAGAAAAGAAGAAAAAATCAATTTGTTCTGCACTTTCCAAGCTTGACAAGCCGTTGGAATCACTTGCATTATTATTTATTCATTCCACATGTGTTGAGTGTAAGGCATTTCTCTGGCCACAGCTGCCCTGGGGTAGACTGACGCAAGTGAGACTGCCAATCTCATCTCGCAACAGCTCTTCACTACAAACTAAAAATGTGAAAAAAAATTCTCTACTATCAGAACAAAGTAGATTAAGTTTAAGAGATCCTTTATCCGTCCTACAGTGGGGATATTTCAGTGTTGTATCACGGTTACAGAGCAGTAGGAATGAGAAGATAAATAAATACAATCTCTAACTTTAGGTTAATAAAAGGAGCAAGTATAAAATCTCTATCTTTGCACAATGAAAAGCAAGAATATATGACATTTCTCCAACTTCAGCATAAAGTTGCCTAAGTTGGTTTCAAACATGGAAGGATCAATTTAATGATGTATGGATCCAATAACAGCCTCTAAACTGCCACAACTGATTTGTCAATGGAAAAAGCAAAACATGTCAAAGGGCATAAGCAATTTATTTGCTTGAAAGAAAAAGAAACATGTTTTGTCCCATCTTGTTTCAAGACCAACAATATTTCCTAAAACCAAGATATATTAACCCACCCCATGCTCAAAGCACCAGTCCCTCGCTGATCCTCTGCAGGTGGGGAGTCCACAGGAAGATGGCTGCTACATCAATGGTCAACATGAGCTTCAGGCAATGCGGGGTTAAGTAAGTGTCTTGCCCAAGGACATAACAACAACAGAAGTCGGAGTAGGTCCCGTGATGGGCTTGAACCCATGACCTTCCGGCCCAATGGCCAATGCTCTACCAACTGAGCTACTGTCGCCCCACGAATTTTTTTTGCGTTAAAGGCCACGTCATCAACTTATATTCTATCTAACTTAAAAAAAAAATATATATATATATATATATATATCTGACTATGGGACACTACAGTATACTGCGTACAGTACAGTACGGTACTTCAGCAATAACACTATGTCTGAAACAGCCTCCACTATAGAAATAACTACGAACAGTAAGATTTGCTGCAAGAGAATAGTTGAAGTTAAAGTTTCCCTCTCGTCACAATTTTGAAAAGTAATCTGAACAGTCTTTTAAAATTTGTAAAGGATGATGGGTCAAATGGTAAGATTGGGAGAGTACCATTTTCTCAAAATGTTGTGGCAGCTGCTGCAGTGTTGTTGTAATGTTGCTTAAACTGTTGACTCTCTTTAATTTCTAGTAAGTCAATAAAGTTTGAATATGTTTTGTTAGCATCGATTTAAAAGGAAATCTTTTAAATCAGCTCTGTTTGTTACAAGTCCCTCCAGGGCCTCGCACCCCAAAGTACATCGGTGCGAGGTACGGTGCCCCTCGGCACTCTGAGAGAGCCCAGGGACTGACCTCCTGCTAGGCACCCTGAGGAGTGCCTGCCTGCCGACAAAACACCACGCACCCAGGACTCGCACACGGGCCCGCCCGCTCTCACCTCGGCCACTTCATTATTCGTGTTAGCACAAATCCCTGCAGCGTCTTCGGCCGCGACCTCCTCCCGCGGGGCGCCATCTGTGCTGTCCGGGCGGTGACTCCCTGGCACGCGGGAATTTGCCCGCCGCGCGCCGCCATCATACCCTGAGATAACCACAGCGAGAAATGGAGCCATAAAGCGTTGGAACGCCGGTGTGTAAGTTAACCTGTCCACACCCAAATCGAGAAGTGCTCGCCGTGTGTGGGATCAGCGAACGTATTTCGCCCACCAGGCGCGAGCCGTTGATTCTTTCCATCCCACCCCATCCAGAGCTGCATGTGACGGTGGTGGGTGTATGCGCTCGCACAGACGTGCTTGTTCAGGTGGTTACTAGGGCCTGGCATCTGCGCAGAGTCGCGCCTCCGAGGTACTAGAGAATAGTGGGGGCAATCGCCGACGCGATTTTCACACGAGTCTGCAGGCCAAGGCTGTACAGTAGCACATTATAAAGGTTTTGTCATGTGTTTGGGTGGCCTTTACAGTTGCTCTGGCTGTATGTTGCAAGCAAATCACCTTGTGTTTTTTGTAAAGGGCTATTTCATGCAGAGCACCAACCCACCACGGTTAACAGATTTGGTATAAGCGGAATCCCTACATGTCGATCCACCCCAACCACACCACACCACAAACATCAATTAGGTACAAATTGTCTCCCTGGAATAGGGTGCCGCTGGCAACCAGTCTGAAGACGTCGCCCAACTTAGGCTAGCTAGAATCCTATTGATTCCGTATAGGAGCAACATCGTGGATCCCGAAGAAGCACCACCATGATAATACAACTTGATCATTCCTAAAAAGCTACCAATAGTACAGAAGCAGCAAACCGCACGTAGGTCAGAGGGGAGCCCAGGCAGAGGTGGGGGTAGCCGCGAGGTTGGAGCAGGGACCGGTCACAAGGTGGAGTAGCCGCTAGGTTCGGACCATTTTTTTTTTCTGCTCTAGTCCCAAGTAAAATGCTCAACGCTGTCCTGCGCAGTTTTCCGGACATGGTAGCATCCTCCGTGGCATTTTTCCACCGGATCCGCTGGGTTACGGACCCTGACCTCTGTCGCCAGCATTTTTCTCGGTGCTGGACTCGCCACGAGTGCTCCCGACCCGTATGAGCCCCGGACTGCTCAGTCAACTATCTCATGAGTAAGAACAACGCCGTACAGGCCAAAATCGAACGCATGGGTAACGGAACCCCCAACGGAAACTGTTGTAGAGCGCCGTCTGCACCAGGGGCAGAGAGCGGCCTGCTGCACAGGGGACGACTCTAGGACCCCCGCGGCAGCGCTGAAGACGAGGCGCCAGATCGCCAACAGTGTTGGAAACTTGGACGACTTGCGTAGAACCGCACACAAAAGCTTACAGTAGTGGTACGCAATCGGGGTCGCTATCTCACTCGCTATTCCCCCCCTCACCACAAACATGCACCTTGCAATACACATCCGCAGTGTTGTCTCGGCCTACCCCTTTCCTCACGCTCAAAGCATACCAACAGGGTATCAACGGTCAACATTTTGTTTGTCAATACAAAATCCCTAGCCAACATGTCGTTTGTCGTGGGAGCAGCCGCGCCATTCAGTTAAACAGGTGTTGCCGCTGCTCCGCCTCTGACAACGGGACTATGTGGGACAGAAAGAGGACTTGCGGTGGAGCTTCTCGACTCGATTTTCTTCTATCTTTGACTCTAGTCGACACGTTATACGCCTTGTGTGATCCACTTTCCCACGTTGTCGATACTCTAACCACAGATCAACGAATCACCACTACTGAACGCCAGCATGGACATACATAGTCGGAACATAACTACCGGACGCTGCGAGAAATGGGACCATCATCTGGGAACGTGTTCTTTACTTCAGCCAGGGCGGACATGGGTACAACTATGTTACAGAATGCCACTGATCTATTGATACCAGCATGGAGGACATGGCCCCCTGTCCAATCAGCATTCGCCAGCGTGCCTGGAGCTTGGCTTTCAGATAACCAAAACAAGTAGTGGAAAAGAACTGCCTCGTGCCACTCAAACAATGTAGATCCTGTACTCCTTTTAAATAAATCGGAACATTTCACATCAACCATATGTTTAATTAAGCCACATGGGTCATAGATTATCATGTTATAGAGAAAAGAATCAGGCTTTGACATATGCAATAAAAATACTATATATCCTCTTTAAATATAGTCTCCCACTTTCCAGCCGCGTGACATAACAATGGCCTCATCTATTTCTTTTCCAGTGACAGAAGTGCTGAGTGGTCAGAATCTCCACGTTCCCACCATTTCAGACAGGAAGAGAGCGGCTCATGTCAAAACACGGCGGCGATGGCTTCATAACGAGTGTACACCGGAATGCGCTTGTTGGTCGGCATGGAAACAATGTCAGAGTAGAGCTGGACTTTGACAAACGCCAAAGTTCAAGTGTAAATGAAGGTTCGTCACATAATACGAGGCAATAGAAGGCGATAAAAGAAAAGTACAGAAGGAGGTTATTGACCCTTGTCGAAATTTGCAGCTCAATGTTGGTACTTTTTATTCACAAAAGACTTTACAACTGTTGTGGGCATTTGTCTCTCACTCCACACAAAGATGGCAGCGGGGTTGCCAGTACAGGAGGGACATGCCAGGCCTATTGTACATGTTTTAGTGGTAGGGGGAAAATGAGCACCCAGAGGAAACCTACACAAATGCTGAGAACATGCAAACTCCACTCAGAAAGAAGTTCTGGGTTTTGATTTCATTCATTCATTCATTTTCTACCCCTTTGTCCATTTCTGGGTCGGGGGGTGGCCAGAGATGCCACCAAGTTCACACAGCATCAGCCCCTCACTGATCCTCCTGCAGGTGGTGAGTCCACAGGAACCTTGGTCTTTCACCAGGGGCTTCGGGCTAAGTGGGGTTAAGGACACAACGACAGCAGTCATCAGCGGGAGTAAGGTTTCGATTTATCATATAATAATAAAGCATCAATCATTCTTTCACTCCATACACGCTGGTAAAAAACTACTACTGTAGCCACACCTGCCCTGGGGCACACTAACAGAAGCAAGTTATGTGCCATCAGCCTCTCCAACCACCAACTATTGAAGATTCTCTATCGGCCGGTGCAGGCAAAACCAATCGTCAATCCATGTTCATTCAGGCTTGCTAGTGAATACTCAATTACAAACTATAAATCATGTTCATAAAGATTATTTAGTATGAAATGTACTCTTTTTAACCATATTTATCTTGCTTTAATCTTCCGTAAATTATTATTAGTGACTATTTTTAGTGTGTTTTAACTGATACTCTTTTTATAACTACAATATTATTCCTCAGCAAAGACTATTTCCCCATAACTGTTGTACAAACCCTGCCTTTCACATACTTACTGTACTTACTCGAGTACTACTTAGCTCCAGAACGGTGGCTATAAGCCTCGCTCCAAAGTGCTGAATAACTGACTTCCAGTTAGATCCAGGATTAATATTATTGTTTTGAAGCGTTCTCCGGCAGCAGATGCATTAGGCGTGCATACTGATGAAGAGAAATGTGATTAAACCAGGCTAAAGTCCCTGCTGATTTGGAAATTTCAAATGAAAAACGTCTACATGCAATTGTCCTAACCTGATCATTGCGGTAGAGGGCATACGCTGGAGATATTTAATCTGTTCATGAAGAAGTCGCTTGTCTTCAAAACAGTTAAATTATCGTGAATACAGACATTTTTGTGTACTGGAATATATCTTGTTCCATGCCTCTGGATTTGAATTAGCATATTAAACAGCAGGGCTTCACACGTTTGTATGAGGATTTTGTCAAGTTTTGATGTAAAAACGCAATGTACATGGCAAAGAATTATACAATATGAGGTGATAATTGCTTGAATCGAGTTTTTATATTCATTTACGTACATTTTGACTGCCATTTTGTCTTATTTCAAGAACTGTTGCTATATTTTCTCATTACAAAGACATCTCTTTAAAACATTGGCAAGTCTTGTTTTAAGGCAGTCAAAATGTGCTCAAATAGTAGTTTATTTTCTTCGGCCAATATGTACATATGATCTCAGGTCACAAGTTTTCAGAGATCGTATTTACATTTTACAACAAGAAAAAAAAAAAGAACCAAAATGTGTCCATTAGGTAAAGGTAAAGGTGCACTTTATGGATCCCCATAGGGCAATTCAACCCTCTGCATTTGACCCATCCTGACTACTGGAGCTGGAGGATTTACCCTAGTGAACATGTTTTTAGTGGTAGGGGAAAGCGGAATACCCGGAGGAAACCTACGCAAGCCCGGGGAGAACATGCAAACTTCCTTCAGAAAGACCCCGTTCCAACCGGGATTCAAACCAGGACCTTCTTGCTGAGAGGCGAGAGTGCTATCCACTCAGCCACCGTGCCGAAAAACCTCAGTGCGAAACTTATACTGCCTGACCCCTATTACAATGTGACAATACGTCCAAAGATGATAAATAATACAGTTTCTCATATACCAACAATAGTAACCTGTAGCACAAAACTTAAACTTCGACAAATCAAAATTATGTTTTAACATTTTAGATAACACAATATGCAGTTTCTCATTAATTTCGTAAGATACATTTAACAAATTTTTTACTTATTTTTCATCACTTTTTGCAGTAAAATGTATGATATTTGCCTAGAATGAGTGTGTGTTGTGGCGGTCGGATCTGTCAGTGTGCCTCAGGGCAGTTGTGGCTACAATAGCAGTTCATCACCACTGTGTATGGAGTGAATGAATAATGACATATGAAGCTTCACATCATCTTCTCTAGTCCCTTACGGTCCACGGTTCAGAGACGTCGGACAAACTCGCTTTGACACCAATCAGTTAAAGTTCCATAACAAACAAATCCATTCATTTGAGCCGGTGAAAAGATCCCTCGCCTCAAGTTTGTCCTGCTTAATGCGGTCACTCGCTCACCACACTTTGCCCCATTAGCTCCGAAGTGACACCCAAACTGCTCTCATTAGTAACAATAGCCTTAAACTTTACCTCTCCTAAAGTTTAATGGTCCCTACAGCCGACCAATTGTGAGGCCACCAACCGCCTCCCTCCATCACCGCTTGTCCGCGACACCATTCCCACTTTACTGAGCCATTGTCCGCGCTGTGGTGACCTGGTCAGCTCGGACTGTCGCGGACACCTGAAAGTTTCCCCCCCCCCCACTCCACCCGTCCTTGTGATGACCTCGTGTATGCCGCACGGCCTCGATGTGACGGAGCAGAAGGCGGGACAATGGAGGCTACTGTGGCGAGCGAGGAGTGGGTTTAATGCGCCCTGACAAGGCGAGAGCGCCACAGCCATCACCCGCGACACCGAGGCAGGGAGGGGACGGAGGAGGCCGGGCTACAGTTCCCACACTTAGAATCAGAGCGACGTGTACGAGAGGCAGAGAGGGGGATTTTTTGGGAAGTTGTAGGAGCACAAATAACACAAATTGTGTGTTTTTCATGTTTTTTTTCTTGTTAATTTTCTATCATAGGCCTTTACAAAATGTTTGAGATGCAGTTTGATGGTAAAAGTGCCTTATCAACCAGCGAGATTCCCCAAAGATGTCACGGTGGCGACCCAAAACACGGAACTCCAAAACAAGAATGAAAATCCAGTGAAAACACAAAGACGAACTGAAGAGGGACTGAACAGGAACTAAAACAGACGTGGAATGACAATGAAGGAACAGGAAGTGAAGGACACAGGGTTTAAATAGAAGACCAACGAGACGCAGGTGAAAGACATTAGGGCGGGGCAGGTCATCAGGAAAGAGGAAGAACAACTATAGAAGACTATAGAAGAGGTTAACATATTACAACAACAACAAAAAAAAATAAACCTAAACCATGACCAAAGAGGTAAATTTCAGTTCCAAGCTTCCAGTAGATTGAAGCTACGGTCACATGTGCAGCCTAAAGCCCGGTTAAAGTGTGCCAGGGCTCGCTTTGCGATTAGATCCGGGCTTTAGGTGCCATGTGGCAGGGAAGGCCTCTGGCATTTTTTGTTTTTGTTTGAGAAAGTAGCTCTCTGGGTGATCAAGTGAAAAAGTTCTATATATAAATAACTGTTACTTGCTGTTTTTTTTTTAGATGAACATTAGTTTGAAGTTATACTGGTTGTTACAGTCGTGCTCAATATGTTGATGTACAAACCATCCTGTAAATCTCATTATTACATGTTGAAACAACTGTTTGTTTCATGTGAGAACAACTTTCTTCTGTAGCAGCTGGACTGACAAAATGATGTTTCATTGTCACTCATTTCTTCTGTTACGATCTCCATTAGCCAGACCTGAAGAGCAGCTACAGTCAAGAAAGACTACAAGTATTATTTACATATTAAACACAATAATAAACTGTACACCCTCTATACAAGGGTTTAAAATATACATGTATATATATTTTTTTGAAACAAATACATATACAGTGCCTTGCGAAAGTATTCGGCCCCCTTGAATCTTTCAACATTTCGCCACATCTCAGGCTTCAAACATAAAGATATAAAAAAAATTGTCATGAATCAACAACAAGTGGGACACAATCGTGAAGTGGAATGAAATTTGTTGGATCATTTAAACTTTTTTAACAAATAAAAAACTGAAAAGTGGGGCGTGCAATATTATTCGGCCCCTTTACTTTCAGTGCAGCAAACTCACTCCAAAAGTTCAGTGAGGATCTTTGAATGATCCAATGTTGTCCTAAATGACTGATGATGATAAATAGAATGCACCTGTGTGTAATCAAGTCTCCGTATAAATGCACCTGCTCTTTGATAGTCTCAGGGTTCTGTTTAAAGTGCAGAGAGAACCATGAAGACAAAGGAACACACCAGGCAGGTCCAAGATACTGTTGTGGAGAAGTTTAAAGCCGGATTTGGATAAGAAAAGATTTCCCAAGCTTTAAACATCTCAAGGAGCACTGTGCAAGCAATTATATTGAAATGGAAGGAGTATCAAACCACTGCAAATCTACCAAGACCCGGCCATCCCTCCAAACTTTCATCTCAAACAAGGAGAAGACTGATCAGAGATGCAGCCAAGAGGCCCATGATCACTCTGGATGAACTGCAGATAACTACAGCTGAGGTGGGAGAGTCTATCCATTGGAGAACAATCAGTCGTGCACTGCACAAATCTGGCCTTTATGGAAGAGTGGCCATTTCTCAAAGATATCCAATAAAAGTCTCTTAAAGTTTGCCACAAGCCACCTGGGAGACACACCAAACATGTGGAAGAAGGTGCTCTGGTCAGATGAAACCAAAATCAAACTTTTTGGCCACAATGCAAAACGATATGTTTGGCGTAAAAGCAACACAGCTCATCACCCTGAACACACCATCCCCACTGTCAAACATGGTGGTGGCAGCATCATGGTTTGGGACTGCTTTTCTTCAGCAGGGACAGGGAAGATGGCTAAAAAGATGGATGAAGCCAAATACAGGACCATTCTGGAAGAAAACCTGTGACTGGGACGGAGATTTATCTTCCAACAGGACAATGATCCAAAACATAAAGCCAAATCTACAATGGAATGGTTCACAAATAGACGTATCCAGGTGTTAGAATGGCCAAGTCAAAGTCCAGACCTGAATCCAATCGAGAATCTGTGGAAAGAGCTGAAGACTGCTGTTCACAAACACTCTCCAGCCAACCTCACTGAGCTCGAGCTGTTTTGCAAGGAAGAATGGGCAAGAATTCCAGTCTCTCGATGTGCAAAACTGATAGAGACATACCCCAAGCGACTTGCAGCTGTAATTGCAGCAAAAGGTGGCGCTACAAAGTATTAGCGTAAGGGGGCCGAATAATATTGCACGCCCCACTTTTCAGTTTTTTATTTGTTAAAAAAGTTTAAATTATCTAATACATTTCGGAGCCACTTCACGATTGTGTCCCACTTGTTGTTGATTCATGACAAAAAAATTTAAATTTTATATCTTTATGTTTGAAGACTGAAATGTGGCAAAATGTTGAAAGGTTCAAGGGGGCCGAATACTTTCGCAAGGCACTGTATATTCTCCACCACCTTTGGAGGAGTTTCCCACTTAGACCTTGGAGTTTCCAGCCCATACTCTGCACAGATGTTTCTGTACACTATGCCAGCCACTTGGTTATGGCGTTCCATGTAGGCCTTCCCTGCCAGCATCTTGCATCCTGCAGTTATGTGTTGGATCGTCTCAGGTGCCTCTTTGCACAACCGACACCTTGGGTCTTTTCTGGTGTGGTATATCTGGGCCTCTATCGCTCTGGTGCTCAGTGCCTGCTCCTGTGCAGCCATGATGAGTGCCTCTGTGCTGTCCTGTAGGCCAGCCCTTTCTAGCCATTGGTAGGACTTCTTGAGATCAGCCACTTCTGTTATGCTCCGGTGGTACATGCCGTGTACATGCCTGTGGGACTTCCACATACAGACTGACCAAATGGTAATGGCGAACCACCTTGACATCGTGGTGGTAGACAAAGGGCAGAGGACAGCTGTGGTGGTGGACGTGGCAATTCCAAGCGATGGTAACATCCGGAAAATGGAACATGAAAAGCTTGAGAGATACCAAGGTCTCAGAGAGGAGCTGGAGAGGGCCTGGAGGGTAAAGGTGACAGTAGTGCCCGTGGTGATCGGTGCACTCGGGGCAGTGACCCTGAGTGGTTACAGCGGATCCCTGGAACAACCTCGGACATCTCGGTCCAGAAATGTGCAGTGCTAGGAACAGCAAAGATAAACCCGCATTTCCTAACATTATATTTTTATATTTATTATGTTTACCCATCATTATTAATATTTTATAAATATTGCGGGACAATAAATGCATACATTGTCAGCGCTGCTTCGTCTGTGTTTTATTCACACACCCTGGCTCCTTGGCCGAATCTACTTCTGGTCAACCTAATTGTTCACTCCGCTACTAGCCTAGCGTTACACGCAGAACCCTCAAGCTCCCAGGCCTCTGGTAGAGGACCCGAGCTTAGAGGGGGATAACCGCCCGCAGAGGGCCAAAGGTGTATATATTATATATATATATATATATATATAGATGTATATTATATGTAGATGTATATTATATGTATATTTATATATATATATATATATATATATATATATATATATATATATATATATACATACAGTAAATTTAATTAATAACAATTCATCTTCAATAAATGTGAATATAAATGCCCCTAAAACGTGTTGTATTTTGTGGCCTAGCATTAGATAAGGAGCCCAAATCCTTTCTTTATTACTGAACCACATCGTATGACTTACAAACATATTCAGTATCAGTTTGTATGGAATGAAGAGTCCTCTGCATCAAGATACATATCGCTACAGCAGGATCTGGAAGACACCCAGCCCAAACAAAATATTTATCTTTGAACTGATAATAATAATAATAATAATAATAATAAAAAGAATAATGCATTGGTTTTTATACAGCACTTTTTTGGACACTCATAGACCCTTCACGTGTCATTATTCATTCAGTCATACACGGTGGTGATAAACTACTACTGTAGCCACAGCTGCCCTGGGGCACACTGACAACAGAGTTAAATCCATACTTTCCATAAATAATGTAGACATGTTCACCTCTGATTTACTGGCCATTCCTCGTTCCCTCCCTCACCTATGGTCATGAGCTTCCGAGTGGTCGCTTGTCTTCCTTCCTTCCTTTGCTGGAGTTGAACCAAAATGTAGAAAAACCAGTAGAGCGAGCATAATTCCATCTACACAGACAGTATATAAGTAAGCAAGTAATCTTTATTCATTATAGCGCATTTTTACAGACCAAGGTAACCCAAAGTGCTTTACAAAAACAGTAAAGAACAGCTTTTCCCCCGTATATAAAAGCAAAGCGGCCCATCCCAGCTGATAAGACAAATTAGCGCCATTGGCAGATTAAGTGGATGCCAAGTTGATTTACTCAGGTGTTAGTATAATAAATGAGTAATGGATCATGTTGGCAGTTTATACAGAGGAATATTTATTGGCCCTGAACCAAAGCAGTAATGAACAGCCTAATGCTCCTCATTTACTTTAACAGGAGTCGCTCTGAAATAAAGTCTGAAATAAATTTGGAGTCATTCCGGTGGATGCAGTTGGATTTTGCTGAGTTTTTGTGTTTGGAATGTATTTTCTCATCACACATATGTATTAAACAGATCTGATGTTGAACCATGCACACAGACAATGGTTTTGTCAAAAAGTGAATGAAATGTTCCGCATGGTTCTCATCCGACAAAATGCCTATTTAGTAGAGTTTATAGAAAAAAATTAATAACAATTTGTAGAAGGCACACTTTTTCAATGGATTTTTTCAATGGAGAATGTGCAGCTACAAATATTTGTGTGACCTCGACTACTACTACGACTACTACTATTACTGCTACTACCACTACTACTACTGCTGCTACTGCTACTACCACTAATTCTTCTTCTGTAACAGCTACTACTACAACTACTATACTGCCACTACCACTACTACTGCTGCTGCTACCACAACTCCTGCTGCTCCTACCACGACTTATGCTGCTGCTACCACTACTACTGCTGCTGCTACTGCTACTGCAACTACAGTACCACTGCTGTCTCTGCTGCTGCTACCACCACCACCACCACATTTTATATGTATATCCATGTAATTGTACCTTTGTATGTTATGGAATATGAAATAAATACAGTATCTAAAGTAAACATTCTCAAGATCACGTTAAAGGGCCAGAATGAACACCAAGGAATCTAGATCTTGACTAAATTGGCTCTTCTTTTAAATTATTTATTTTGTATTATTTATCTTCCCGTCAGTTTTTTGTGTCTGAAAAGTGAAGCAGGTTGGACCACCCCATCACAGCCAATCAACTTTTCAGTTTGGGCAAATGTGGGCGCTCTCTTTTGAAATACCATCCCCAAATCTGTGTTTAGTTTTTTATGAAGAAGTGGAAATGTTTTTGGAGCTGATACAATCTCTCCTCACACCGTACAAAGTTTACAGTGTGTCAGTGTTTTTCTCGGAGCTGTGGAGTCAGAGGTTCAGAGCTGATGCCAGTGTCCATTAAAAAGATTTGAGGGCAACGAGCAAATATTGGCTTTGGGTTGTGGCCGGAGCGTCATCCTTAGTTACTCACTTGGGGAGAGGCGAGATGTCTGAAACTCACTTCTTCTCTGTATCTTTAGTCGCCAGAGCAGTTTAAATTACACTTTTGTTGGATGAGATGTGTGATGGACAGAATGTGGACTTACAGCTGCTTTCTCCATTTGGTTCTAACTGGGGTAGTCTTGCACAGTTATTCCAATGTGGTTTTACTGCAAATGGCAAATAAACAAAATCTTCAATCATAAAGTATGGGCTAAACAAGTCGTTAACAAAGTCCCTGACCTTGGTACAAATCTCCCACCCAAAAAATAATTGGCATATAGTGTTTTTTTTATGACACAAATCACAAAAAGAGAACAATTGTTGTGAAGGTTTGGGATTGTGCGTCAGCAGAAATTATTATAATTTCATCCATCCATTTTCTACCCTTTAATCCATTTCTGGGTCAGGGGGGTGGCAATCAGAGATGCCACCCAAGTCTCATAGCACGAGCCCCTATATAATTTCATATTGACCTAAAATAAATAAATAACCTTCTTAGCCTTAAATAGAAGGAGACACAATGAACTTTATACTACGGATGTCAAACGATTAACATTTTTAATCGAGTTAGTTACAGCTTAAATAATTAATCGTAATTAATCGCATTTTGAACTATTGGCAAAATGATGCAATTTTTTCTGTATATGGTCGTTTGAATGGAAAGATAAATTATGACATAGTGTACATATGTACAGTATTTGTTTATTATAACAATAAATCCACAAAAAATGGCATTAACATTATTAACATTCTGTCTTTCTGTAGTAGACACTATTTTTTCATCTCAACATATTCCGCATCTGCTAAAGCCTCCTCTTTCTTCTTCTTCTGTCTCATGAAGGCTGTGAATCCTCTTCATTATTGTCTCTACAAACTTTTGTTTGTTACAGGGATGAGGGACATTTGAAAAAAAGTCTGAAATGCATGACAGCCAATGGCTGTCATTAACTCTGTTTGATTTGCTCACAAAATTTCATTTTTGGGCACAAAGAACATGAAATGGTAGTGCTGTGGGGGTTTACATAATTCACCCATGGAACTGTGTCTGGTGGGGTTCCGGGGGGACGAGTTGGACCGTTGCACAGTTTTCTTACCTAGAGAAATGTTTTTGGTTGTGTGAGGAGTTTTGTTAACACTGGCTGTTTTATGGCATTAAAACGTGTACGTTTGTCACCGCTGTTTGACACACCGCCTCCGACTCCGCTCCTTACGCACCACAGTGCAAAGGAAAGTTAGGTAGACCAGCTTTAATATAGCGTCTTTTTTGCTTCGGGAGAAGACACGGGGGACGGACTGTTTCTTGCAGCGCTGCATTTATTGTGTGCACTGGTTACGCCTGTGTGCGATTAATGAAAAAAATTAATTAACGCGATCAGTTTGACAGCCCTACTTTATACATGACATTTTTTGTACAGACAAAAACAACAGATCAGAGAAACACAAGAAATGCAATAATAAAAAACATCGAGGAGACATTGGTTCATAGAGAGCAGATGACCAATGTTGATAAATGTGCCAGAGCTCCTGTCCGACTCACACAAATCATAATTTGTGTACAAAATATAATTCGTCACATGAACTTCAAACATGCGAGACCACACTGCGTTACTTCATGTCATGTTTGTGCGTCATCGACTGTGTGTTTATATATGTTTGTGTGTGTGTGTGCGTTCAAACAGCCTACAGTGTGTCATTATGTGTGACTCCTGAGGGCGGTCAGGAAGAGCCGCTCAGGTCAGGACCCCACACGTGTTCATTATCTGTGTGTGTGTGTGCGTGTGTAGTCACTGTGGGGTTAGTAGTATCACAGTTTTATTTAAAAATGTCAAATTATTCATAATTATCTTAAAACCATGTCAGGATAATTCTCATTTACAAAATGAGAGTTGTTTAGAAAACTACTATTCTAGCCACAGCTGCCCTGGGGCACACTGACAGAAGCATGGACACCAGTATGTTTTTCTCACACACATACCAGAATAATTCTCATTCATAATTGAGACGTTGACTGTACATTTTTGAAGTTCACAGACACTTATTTCTAACCGAGGGTGCTACAGGGATAAGATTATTTCACTTTAACCTATTGTTCAGAAAAGTTAATGTATGTTTTGTAAATGTCAAGCAGATGTGGTTTAAAAAGAAAATATTACATACTGTCCCTTTAAAAGAGCAAAACCTGACTTAATTCACGATACAAAGCACCAAATTTGAACATTTATGATCTATATTGGATCGTTGCTGCAGTGACAGAGGAGGGCCGAGTTTGGCTGCGGTCCGTGGGTCAGGAGTCCGCCTGGTAAAACATGTGCTGTGTTTTTATAAGCTGTCAGACATCTTTATGATTCTGTCCCAGCCGCAGAGCTCCATAAAGTGGCTACAGAGGCCGCGGATGGTCCCTGTCCACCCATTCACTAGCACATCACACAGGCTTACACTGCCGCTCCTAGCACAGCAGTCCAACCACAGGCTCGTGCAAACTACCAGCCATGTATCACTTTTGTAAGGTGAAAAACTAATTCCAATCTATCTATGGACTCTCTTTTATTGGCCGCTTCAGAGGGGACATTGGGTTTTACAGTGGTTACAATCATGATGTATGTTAAGCCATAAAGCCCACAATATATTTATTTGTGATGTTGCCACTTGGTATTAAAGGTTTTAAATCTAACAGTGGATGGAAACTGAAGTAAGTAAGTAAATATGCAAGTAATCTATATTTACAGTATATTTAAAGCGTCTTTCCCAGACAGGAGTAACAAAGCGCTTTACAATTCTTGTGGGCATTGGTGTCTCACTCCACACAGAGATGGGAGCGGGGTCACCATACAGGAGGCACATGTCAGATATTGTACATGTTTTTAGTGGTAAGGGAAACCGGAGCACCTGGAGAAAACCTACGCAGACACAGGGAAAATATGCAAACTCCACACAGAAACCCAGGACCTTCTTGCTCTATGAGGCACAAACGCTAACCACTGCATCACCCGAGTCTTTTCTTTGCAATTCAACCCATCAAGTAGTTATTACTGACTGTATCCTGGGCTGAAAATCATTCCCATACTTTAAACTTCATTATGTCAGCACACGGTCTGCTATTTGTTCCTTATTGCGTTTCTAAAAGTCTCCAGTGCAATCGAATTAAATACTTAAGCTGTCATTAAAATGTGCTGAGAGATTTATGGCACTGACTCAGACTGTAAATATGCGTGAACGGGACAGATGCCACCTGCGTGTGTCAGGGTGGAAACAAAAAAAAATAACAATCTTCTGCAGGCGATACATGAAATTGTCCTCAAACCGCGGCTGTTTAATTATGAAGCGTTTAATTAAAAAGCGTTTTCCCGTCACCATCAGGGACTCCAGGTCGTGTCGGGACAAAGTCAGGCCGAGTCATGAGAAAGACAGTGAGAAACAGGCGGCACGGCGCCGCAGTGTTTAAAGCTTGTGTTTCACAGTGAGAAGGCCTTGTCTGGCGTGTCTGCTGCTGTTCCCTTCAGGTGCTCCGGTTTCCCCTACCACTAAAAACATGTACAATAGGTAAGAATTTGTGTAAGCTCTCAGTCCTACAGTCCATCGCTTACATCATCACCGTGCGTGGAGAGAATGAAAAATATCTGAATTCTGAACATTGTAAAGTGCTTTGCCTGACCTTGGTCTGTGAAATGCGCACTATAAATAAACATTACTTAGTTACTTACTTACTAAACTCAGTCTGTTCAGGAGGTCTGCGACTTTAATATGTTTAGGCACATTGGAATGAGTACACACGCTTTGAATTGCGCTCTCTGAATAAGATATTTGGATTTCCCAGTTGTGCAATTTAGAGAGAAAATGAAACTGAAGAAGTGCTGAAGGATCGACTCAAACGGAAGACGCGCATAGGGACCAGGAGTATGCTAAAAGTTGGGATAAATGTGTTTCCTAGCAATATAGGTTTTGAAAAAATATGTATATATTAATTCATATTTTAATGAGTTTGATATATTGATTATTTTGAAAAAGTAATCACATTGAAAACTGAGGCAGGTGATCCTCTCCTGTCTTTTGTCTAGTGTTATTCTGGTCCTCTACTGAGCTGATTGGCCGTGTGAGGGCTAGTATTTTCTATTTCATTGAAAAAGCTGAGACCGGTGTTCTGTCAAGTTGGTCTGCCCGTCGAGATGATCTGCCTCAGCTGTATATGATGTAATGTAAACCTGCGCGTCTCACGGCAGCCGAAGCAAACGATGGCGGACATGAAGTCCGCGAATTGCTTTAAAAGTTAAAATACGAAGGAATTATAACACAAATGTCGCTTTTAATGCAATTTGAGGCGAGATGTTGATGGTTCCGCGTTGTGATATGTGGGTTTTAAGAGTACGAGTTTTGTGTAAAGTTTGTTTTAAGCAGTCCACTGATCCTGTGAAACTACACTGCTAGTTTAACCCAAATCTGATTTGCGCATGCGCAGAAACCCGACAAAATGGGGAAAAAACTTGATCTAATTAAATATTTCATTTGAACACACTATTGTTAATCATATTGAATACAGTATGATACATGCATTAAATTGTATTTATTATTTCCATTATCAACCCGACAGACCAGTCACAGTCATGGGCCTACGTCAGTAAAATGACGTATGCAGCGGTCAACTCAGGGACTGCGATCACACAGCAGCAGTATAGTTTCACAGGAGCAGTGGACTGCTTAAAACAAACTTTACACAAAACTCTTAATCTAAAAACCCACATATCACAAAAGTGACATTCGTGTCTTAATTCGTTTGTATTTAACTTTTAAAGCAATTCGCGGACTTCATGTCCGCCATCTTGGATTGCTTCGGCTGCTGTGAGACGCGCAGGTTTGCATTACATCATCAACAGCTGAGCCAGATCATCTCGACGGGCAGTCCAACTCGACAGAACAACGGCAACACGCATGAGAAAGCTAATAATAGAAGCTAACTGTTTTGAGAGCAAGGAACTACATTGATTTTAATGACATGGTTCATTTGATTTGCTTTAACAAAACAAAAATATTTCTGAAGATTTCAGTTTTCTTCTTTTTTACTAATCTCACTTTTTTCACTGGAATACCACAGCCCACACCTCATATTGAGCGAGAGCTGCATTTTGCACCGAAGCCCTGACACAAGGCGCCAACTTTTTCTGCAGTTTGGACAGTGACAACTAAAAACATGCATTTATCCCGCGACATGATTGCGGATTTCACTCACAACAGCTGCTCGTGTTGGCGTTGGGGCCGTTTCCAGTGACAGGAGAAGGTTTAGTCTGTCTGCCGGAGCTTTTTGCATGCTTTCTTCTCCGTAAACAGCCACCCAAACAACTCTGCACGCCCAAATTTTCACCCGTGCCAACATTTTTTCCTTTTTGTTTGCGAGTTGCCGCGTCGAGCCCTGTGATTACTGCTGACGGTAATGGGCACCTTTGTCCCCAATCAACGTTTTAACTTTGGGAGAATACACCGTTTTTGCAGCCTGGTAGATCTCTGCAGCAGACAGTCAGGTCACATGGATTATTGGTGTTAAAAGCACAAAGATTATACATATTTCTATACCGTACTTTCTGGACATTAAGGCAAACATGTGTATAAGCCGCACCACCCATATTTTAAAAGAAAATCAATTCAGATTCAGTTTCATGTGAATTAATCTGCAAAAAGTCCCCAGAGTGCAAGTACTAGGACAAAACAAGGTTGAAAGTACAGGAATATAAACAATTTTGACGACTTGAATATATGCCGTGGTTTTTCATCTTGTAATGTAGGAGATGGACGTCACAACATGAATAAATGCCGAGGTGTTTAAAAGCTTAACCGTTAGCTTTCATGACTGTACTCATTCACCTATTGTCTATTTTGACAGTAAACAAGTGTCTTACCAAATAGCTACTAAAACTTGATGGAGTACAATGAGTCCATAAACTCTGCTTTGACAACTATACCACAATGTGAGTACATATATTAGCCGCACAGCTAATCGTCCAAAGAACCAGCAAACAGTGGTGAATAGTAGTAGTGGGTCCTCAGTGGAAGTGGTCGCTGGTCTACCTTAGGTCCACTCCATACAGAATCAATTCATTTTACAAAAGTTAAACAAACCTGCCTTTAT
The DNA here is from genome assembly GCA_964034765.1 of Knipowitschia caucasica. Lineage (NCBI taxonomy): Eukaryota > Metazoa > Chordata > Actinopteri > Gobiiformes > Gobiidae > Knipowitschia > Knipowitschia caucasica. Next base: position 14,765,418 of record OZ035837.1, on the reverse strand, counting down.
ACTGTACTATTTCAATTAGATTGCTTTTATTTTTATTTCAATAGATATGAAGACTAGAGGCAGCCAAAACTTCTATCTAGGAGTGGATTATGATTTAGGACTACATTCAAATGGCGCTATCTGAATAAATCGACTGCCCTGCAGCCTATGGTAGAGAAAATCCTACTAATCCTAATAATAGCACAGAGAAAAGTCCATTACACAAATAAACTAATTTAAGTTTGATATTTCTTGTTGTTTTCCTATTTAGTATATACTTACTGCAAGATAAGCACTTTCCTTTGTTTAAATCCCAATTCTGTTTTTTTTTTCTTTTTTTTAACAAAATGATAATGTTGTGAGGGTGACTTTAGCTCCTGCCATTGGGACAGAGATACAGACTTCCCCGCATTAAGAAAAACAGGAACTGTTTTGTGCCTTGGCTCTCAGGGAGCCTGCACTACCCTCAACTTTTTTATTTTCAATGGACTTTGACCTTGATTGTATTCTGTGCTAATTTAAAGCTAATGTTTTTATAATCTGTACGCAAACCAAAGACACATTTCTGTCACCACTGCGCAGGACAGACAATAAAGTTATTCTAATCCAGGGGTCTCCAACCTTTTTCCGCTGGAGAGAGACTTTCTTGCAATGGAAATGGCAGAGAACTCCTCCCTTAAGTGGTCCTGGGAAAAAAAAGAGTCGATATATTCGTGAGAGAGAGCCTGGGATTTGGTACTGTCACAACCTAGAGTCAAAATTTATCACATATTAGTTACTCCTCCACAAAGTAAGTTTGCATTTACAATAGTTAGAGCAATGTTCAGCTAGTCACTAATATATAGTCACTGGTGTATAAAATAGCTTTCACAAAAGAAACTTCATCATCATTTTCACTGTATGTTGACACATCCTGAGTGATTCTATTTATGCCAAATGTGACATGTACATGTCTCCATGGTGAAATCAATAAAGTTTATCTTATCCTATTTTAAATGTATTAATTTCTAAACCCTTTATCTTGGAGCTACCTGAAAGGGGGGTGGTGAGATGTACAGATGCTAACATTTAACTACATGTTGCTTGCACTAGAATACACAGTACTTTATATACTGTGCCAAATGTAAAACTTTATACTCTTTATTATTAATATGTTAAAGATATATATTGTATACTTGTCCTTTGATGCTAGAGTTAGAGATTTTGTTTTATTTTAATTATAGCTAAATCCGGGATATTGTGATAGCTATTGTTCACTTATCTTGTGTTGTGTACTCCTCATTCCTCATACTCTTCTATAGCTTGTGATGCAACACTGAAATTTCCCCACTGTGGGACGAATAAAGAATTTCCCTTAATCTCTTATTGGCCCGAGCTACAAGTTGCTCTATCGTACCTGAATGTCTGTCTCCAATCTCAAGTTGAAACATGACTGATGTAAAACTTGTGTAAATATTTACCAGTGGTTCTGTCCCACCAAAAACCCATCCATCCATCCATTTTCTTCCCCTTAATCCATTTCTGGGTCGGGGAGGTGGCAGTCAGAGCTGCACCCAGTACACAGAGCACCAGCCCCTCACTGATCCTCCTGCAGGTGGTGAGTCCACAGGAGCTGAGATCTTTCAGTTGGGGCTTCAGGCAAAGTGGGATTAAGTGTCTTGCCCAAGGACACAAAGACTGTAAATATTAACGGACGTAGTCACGCCTATCTCCGCCGTTCAAACTAATGGGCCAAAAATTCTGCTCTATTGGAGCTATCCAAAATGGCCGCGAGTGGTCCTGCCCGCATCTGCGCATGCGTCAGCCGGCGCAACTCCATTCATTTAAACGAGTGACTTCAAAAATTCACAGCGAGTAAACTAGAGTGGTCCAAAAAAATGGCTAATTCTCATTCCGGGTCCACCGACCATCGGCCCGGGTCGGTATTACAAGCATGTCAGCGCACGTCATTTTGGCCACTTTTGAGCCGGGATCCGCCCCCACTGGTAAAAACGTAACCGTCACCCACACTATAAACCTCCCATAACTCCCTCATATTACCCCCCCCGTCTTTGCTTGTCCCAGATTGCCTTGAATCCTTCTCCTTTCTTTCCCGTCCTTCACCGTGGCTCTGATTAGCCTGTGTTTTGTGTTTTGTTTTGGTTCGTGCGGGTGAGAGTTCCTGCAGCCTTTGAGTAAGTGGCAGAGATAACAGGACCACGGAGAGCTCTTGTAATTTGGTCGCGGCGTCTTGGTCCTTGGTGATTACCGCGCGCGGCTCGCGCTCCTTCCTCTCTCTCCGTTTGTGGGGAGCTGTCAAACTGCTAACAGAACACACAGCATGTACGCAAGACAGTAGTAGATATTTAACCATACTGCTATAGGGTCAACTTGGGATTCATGAATTGAGTGGGACAAAGAAACATTAGAGATTTTGCGCTTTTTATTTGTATGTCTTTTGTTTCTAAAGAAAGAGACATATGAATTATTATTGTTAATATAATCATTACAGGCCTGACCTTTGAAATATTGAAGAGAAAATTCACAGTCTTCAAACAGACAAATTGGGTTCCTTGTCCAAGTTCAGTTCAAGTCCAGTTCAAGTCTCTCCGGTTCTATTCAATTTAATTCAATTCAATGTATTCTTGTACAGCCCTAAATCACAACAGTAGTTATCCCGGAGGACTTTACACAGCCGTTGAATATGCCAACACGGATCAGAAAATCAAACCATTCAAACACAAGAATTACAATAGAGAACACAGTGGAATTGGTCCAAAAGGGGCAGATGACCAATAAATGTCCATAAATGGCAAGGCAAGTTTGTTTGTAGAGCACAGTTCATGCACAAGGCAACACAACATTCAAATCTCAACCTCGTCAGAGTGAAATCTGTCTCACATTTTTAGGAAGACTGAGGGTGGTTCTCTATTTTACACTTCTGTGTCTGAAAATGTTCATCTAAAGAGGCGAAAAATATTATGTGAAAACCAGAGATGGAACCAAACGGTTTTGAGAGCAAGGAACCACTGGCAGTTACATAGATGAGATATGTACAAAAGACAGGGCGGCATGTTGGCTGAGTGGATAGCACTCTCACCTCCCAGCAAGAAGGTCCTTTGTTCGAATCCCAGTCAGAACAGGGTCTTTCTGAGTGGAGTTCGCATGTTCTCCCCGTGCCTGCGTAGGTTTCCTCCGGGTACTCAAGTTTCCCCTACCACTAGGTTAATACAGGTTAAATCTTCCAGCTCCAGTAGTGCTGACCAAGCCGAGCATCATCGTCTGGAGATGGGTTCCCGGGCGCTGTTACTACGGCGACCACTGCTACTGACGTAAGCCTTAGTGGCATCAGGATGGGTCAAATGCAGAGGACTGAATTGCCAATCGTCACATTTTGTGGGCTTGGAAATGTAAGTACCTTTGATTTGCTTTTATTGTATTTTTGCATCATATATGACAGAACAAGACTCAGATCGTCCTTATATTACTATCAAAAATGGCTGTTATATTTTATTTAACCTTTATTTCAGACACATAAAGAGTCCATATAACAAAAAACTGACAACAAAAATACAGACAAAAAACACAAACATAGCTCTTCGTATTGATCGCAAGTCAAAAGTCCTATAACCCAATTCAAATACCTGCTATTATGAAACATTATCAAAACGAGACCTCTATCATTTTTTTTGCGGTTATTTCTCTCTGTCAGAAGTGTCTTAAAAACACAAATGCATGAGGTCCATTAGCTCTCCCCAGCGCGGCGGCGGCTCACCTGATCAGCCCCGGTGCACTCTGGGTTAAAATAAGCTCTGCTCGACTGTCACCGTGCAGTGTGCAGCAGGAAAAGCACTTCATGTTAACTACAAGCGGCAGCGGTGGATTTTTCTCTCTCCTCTGACTCCGACTCTGACTCCGGCTATTGGGAATCGATACGATCCAAGCCGAGGATTAAATGGGTTTTCTGAGGGAATTCTCCACTTTCTCCAGGACGCTGTCAATAAGAGAAGAACAGGCTTTGAACTGCGGCTTACCTTAAAGAAGCAAATACTGTGCGTTATGTAGTTCATTCTGGCCCCGAAACCTGATCTTGAGAATATTTAAAGCTGAGGTATGTACCTTTCAAACTACAACAAAGGGAGATATGTGATGAAATCCAAATCCACAATCTTAAACAGATTGCTTCTAACATTAGCTTTTACATGGATGTATTTAGTTGGCCCCTGTCACATCTTTTGATCACCTTTTTCAGACAGAAAAGTGAAAAATAGAGAAAGAAAAAAATCAGCCTCTCAGCTCAAAGAGACGGCTCTTTCTAGCCAGTGTGCAAAAGATATATATATATATATTTTTTTTTTTATAATTTTTGAATACGATGGAGACAGCACTTTCTACTTTTATAATCTCTGGGAAAAATAACATGTGTTGTTAAAGAAGGAAAAAAAGATTGGTAATGAGAAAAACCTGGAAGAAACGGGAAATTACAATCTTCAAAATGTTATTTTGATTTTGATCTGCAAGATTGATAGAATCTGAAATGATGCAGTCCAATAGAAGTCCTGCTATTGTATTGAATGGATGGATGGATGTAGCAGAATGAGGGAATTAATCAAATGAAATGAACATTAAAAAACATTAAATTTCGAACACCCATCCATTTTCTTCCACTTTATCTGTTGCCGGGTCGCAGGGGCAGCAGTCTGAGCTGAGACGCCCCGACCACATTACATGTGCTGCAAAAAGTGATAAAAATAAGTCAAAATGTACCTTAATTTGAGCACATTTTACTGCCTCATAACAAGATTTGTCAATGGGACAAGAAAAATTATATTGTTTTTATACCATAACAGAAATGTCGTCTTTGGAATGACAAAAAAAAAAAAAAAGGCAAGGTAAGGGCAAGGCAAGTTTATTTGTATAGCACAATTCATACACAAGGCAACTCATAGTGCTGAACAAAACAAGAAAGCATTAAAATCTTAAATAATCACAGAACATTAAAAAGGAAGATAAAAATATAAAATCCCTCAGTACTGTTTTTTTTTTTTCTCTGTTATTGTCAGAGAGGAGGCCTGTCTCACATCTTCAGGAAGACTGTTCCAGATTTTAGCAGCATGAATCTGAAAAGCAGCCTCCCCATGTTTAGTTTTGACTCTGGACAAAAACTCTTCATATAAGACTTAACGGCTTTGTCCCAATTGCAAATATTGTTTTAAGAAAATGAAGATAAAATCCACTCCATTCAAGCGATTATTACCTCACACTTTATCATTTTTTGCAGTGTTGAATATCCTAAATAGAAGTATATATCTATCTATCTAATATTTTAACTGCTTAAACATAATGTATGTTGCAAAACATTTGTGAGTCGTTTTGTACAAATCAACTTGAAAAACGCGTTAGTTTTGTAACTGAAACCGGTGAGAAGTGCATCCACATATAACTACGGACAGTTATGGTAATAAGGGTTGACAAAGAGTCTGTTTTGAATATTGAGAAATTGCGTTTACTTGCTCTGTTATGGGAGCATTTTGTACACGTTTTTGTATGAAGCCATTGTATTCTGGGGAAGAAGCCAAAAGACACAAACTCATCTTTATGTCATTGCTTATTATGTTAGAAGATATTTCCCATTGGGCAGCGGAGCAGGGAGTGTGCTTTACAAACTTGGATTAATACTAACATTTGATATGACCAGTACAATGTTCGACAAATTGGATTCTATATCTTTTGGGACAGAAAATAAAAACAAAGCTAGTAAAACACAGGCTTATAGGAGGATCAGCTCTGGTGTCATAACAAATAGAATTCCCTAAGGGCACAAAACTTGGCTGTACGTTGACGTCTTAATGAGGAGATGAGAAATGTATTTAGAAAGAGGAAATGCCGCTTTGCATCGGTTTTATTGACAGCGGTGGGATCCGGTAGACTGACAATGATGTATACATTTACTCTGATCTATTTTGTACATCTAAAGATTTCATTTATTCGTCCGACAGTGGGGAAATTGTCAGCAATGCAAACAAAAATAAAAGGTAGTAATTGCATTTTGTCTTAATTGGAGTTCCTCATGACTGTCTTATAACTAGATTTGCCAATGGGACTTAGCCATTTGTTCTTAATTCAGGAACTGTTGCTTTATTTTCTCCTTCCAAGGGAGAAGTTTTTTGTATCTTTTATAAAACAAGATCATTTTTCTTTAAGGCGGATAAAATATCTATCTTTAAGCTTTATAAAAAACACTGGAATCAATAGTCTACCTTCTGTCAGTGTGCCCCAGGGCAGCTGTGGCTACAGTAGTAGTTATCACCACCGTGTATGGAGTGACTAAATAAGACGTGTGAAGCATCTTTGAGCGTCCCAAAAAGCGCTATATAAAACCGATGCATTATTATTATTATAGTGCAAGAAATATATGCTTTTATGCAACACTATTGCGTCTTGCTCAGGGTTAGAGCATCTCATTTTTCTACCATTCTGAACAACTGCTTCTATGTACATGAGACGTGTTATTGCAATTGTTTATCTACTGAGCATCTTCGACCACAAAGCAAAACTAAAGTTAAGGTACACTTTATTTAAGCTGCAGCTCATCCCCCTGCCCTCCTCTTTCCTTCTGTCCTGGGAAGCACTTCATTACCTGAACGCCATCAGACAACATTGAAATACCAGATCTTAATAATGCCAAAATGTATGCGTTATTAGTACAATGTCTAACCAATCATTATGTTCGTCAATATCAGGAAATCAACTTTTATTGGTAGAGTGCTTGTCCTACACATGGCAACACAAAGCGCCTCAACAACCAATACCCCATCACGAATAAATCATAAACATTATAACACATAACATGTGATTAAAAAATATGACTAAAAACAAACTTTAAGTTCACAAGACATCATTAAAAATCATTAATAGCCACAGTACATTAAAAAGAGTATGGATAGAAATCCCTCAGTTGTATGCACAGCTAGAGTTTTGCTTTTCAGCCCGAGCCTGAGTTCGGGCCGGGCTCTGGCCTCATTTGGCGCTCAGCTGTCGGGTTCGTGCCGGGCTCGGGCTTCTTTTTTTAAATATATGTTTCTTTTTTATCATTATTATAATTATTTTTAAATGATTTTTATACATAATTATTTGCATATATATATTAATTAATAACAATGTCCGTTGATTGACAACAAGTTATTAAAAAAAGTTAATATATTAATGACACCGTAACCAGCGTGTCCTACAGCAGCAGCGAGCCGTGAACGCATCATCCCCGTGTCTCCTGCTGCTGTGGTCAACAGCGAACAGGAGCAATAGTAGAAATGGATCAAGTGGAGACAAAACAAATTCAAAAGTGGAGACTAAACTTGCAATTGGAAGGTGATTGCGTACAACGGGAAATCAGATGTGTCGGGTTCTGTCGGGCTCGGGCCTGTTATACAGCGTTCATTGGTCGGGCTTATACGGGCTCGGGCCGGGTCGGGCTACATTTTTCAGGCCCGAACGAAACTCTATGCACAGCTAAACAGAACTACTGAGTAGTCGCCTGTCTCAAATTTTTAGGAAGATTGTTCCAGATTTTTGGGGGCAACAGTGGCTCAGTTGGTAGAGCATTGGACTTTGGGCCTGAAGATTGTGGGTTTGAACCCACCAAAAGACGTACTTCACGACTCCCACTGATGTCTGCTGTCGTTGTGTCCTTGGGCAAGACACTTAACCCCACTTTGCCTGAAGCCCCTGCTGAAAGATCCAGACTCCTCTGGACTCACCACCTGCAGAAGGATCAGTGAGGGGCTGGTGCTCGGCGAATTGGGTGCAGTTCTAACTGCCACCCCCCTGATCCAGAAATGGATTAAGGGGAAGAAAATGTATGAGTGTTTCAGATTTTAGATGCATAAATCTGAAATGTTTCCTCCCCATGTCTAGTCCTGACTCCGAGTACCAGCAGGGAATGAACAAGTCCCTGTACTCTTCAGAGTCCTAGTTGGCCTTTTTCTCTCTATCAAGTTAAACTGGAATGATAACAAAACACATCCAAATATTGAAACATAATATTAACTACACACAAATCAAAACAGGGCTGTATCTTTTTTTGGATCTTGTTCCAGACCACAGTGACACAAATCAGACCGTGCCGCGCCCTCACAGCGACACATTCCTCCGGGTGACTTACTGCAGCCTCCACCTGATCCACGCGTTCCCATGCGTCTATATGACCCGCCCGAACGACTGTACATCCACCACCGCAACATGAGACTATAAACATGCTATAGATTCCGCTGTGTATAATAGAGAGGCAGATTAGCTTTCAATCCAGCAGTCAAATAGGACAAAATATAGCATGTGTACTTTGTGCGAATAGAAAGAAAGACATGCATTTGAAAGCAATACATGTGTTACCAGTAGTAAGTAGTAGTAAGTAATCTTTATTTATATACCGCCTTTTCACTGCAGATCTGAGTCTCAAAGCGGTTTACAATTGTACATTTTTGGGCATTTGTCTCTCACTCCACACAGAGATGGGAGCGGGGTCGCCAGTACAGGAGGCGCATGCTAGAACTATTGGACATATTTTTAGTGGTAGGGGAAACCGGAGTACCCGGAGGAAACCTATGCAGACACGGGGAGAACATGCAAACTCCACTCAGAAAGGCCCCGGTACGACTGGGATTCGAACCCAGGACCTTCTTGCTGAGAGGCGAGAGTGCTATCCACTCAGCCACCGTGCCGCCCAGTGACTGACGTGTCTACTGTGTGTGCGACTCGTGAATTTATGATTCAGATAATTGTGACATTTTATCATGAATCAATATTATGGTTAAAAAAGACGTGGAAATGATAATGACAGAACAGGGAGTGGAGGAATGCACAGGGTTCAAATACAAGACTAACAAGACACAGGTGACAGACAGGAGGGCGGGGCAGGTCATCACACTTCAACAGGAAGTACAACTAAGGAAGACACAGGGCTCAACAAATTCCAAAACAAAACAGGAAATAAACCCAAACCACTACGACTTGCTTGTTAATTGTTCATCTCAACATAATAGGATCTGTCTATTTGAACCTATTCTAAGGACTTTTTGCCATTCTTTAACTAAAATGGATACTATAATGTATTGCATCAGATTCCTAGTGCAACCTGTGTCTGAAATCCTGAAGCTAAGCAGGACAGGACCTGGTTAGTACTGTGATGGGAGACCTCTGGGAACACCAGGTGCCACAGTGCAGCGGCTGTGGTTGTAAAGTGCCGAACTGTTGTTGTGTCCTCAGGCAAACACTCGCTTCTGTTAGTCGGTGACACAGTAGTAGTCCATCACCACCACTATTTACTGCACTTATACATAGTAGTAATTTTAAGTAATGTTATGTATGCGATGTTGTTAGCTTAGCCGTAGCACCAACTCGAAAGCACTCCCCCCCTCCCCTCACCTCTCCACCAAACCAAACATCCAGCATTTTCTTTTCTGGGTCACAACAGGGAGAGTGGGCGGCAAACGTCAAATTGGCATTTTCTGTTCAGCCCTTTTAGGTTTTAGAAAATAATCCGACTACTCAGCAGCGCACACTCACGAGAAACAGGAAGAGGGTGAAGGGGGTAAACAAACCCATTGGTTCGTTGGGGATGAACGAATCCCATTGGTTAATTTTTAATCGGTCCACTCCAAACAATTTTTTTATAATTTTTGGAGACCATAAGCATCTGGTCAATTCCATTACTATTTGAAAACACATGATTACTTGACTACTTTTAGGATTTAGGGACGTTTTCCCACAATATTCAAAAAAATGCATCTGGGAAAAATCATTGACTGCATCTTTAACCTATCTTTACTTTCATAACTAGTTTGCACCGAGTGACGATTTTTTTGTGAGTTTGTCGCAATGGCGATAAAAATACTTCTGATTTGGATTCACTATATGGAGTGAAAAGCATTATTGAGCGTCCAAATAAAGCGCCATATCAAAACAATACATTATTTATTATTTGTGTCAAAGCAATCACCCTGAATTCATCAATAGTGTTTGTCTCCGACTCTATACCAACAACACCCACATTGTACCCAAACCCATTACCTCCCTCACAACCCTGACCTGCATGCGCCCCCTTCGCGACATCATGTTTATTGAAAGTGAAATCCGACTCAGTTCCTACAGAGTCCTGGTGCACATTCCGGCCCGTGGACTGAGCCAGCCCTGACATCTGCCCGCTGCATCTCTGCTTGTGTGCTCACCATTGCCTATTTATTCTGCTGGCTCGGGTAAACACGCTCTGTCTGCGTGTGTTGTGTCCCAGGGCGGTAGTGTTTTGGAGTCATGAACCAGGGGCTTGGGAAAATAGTGCGTGTGTGGCATCAGTCTCCGGCCGGTCGCGAGAAGCAGCGTGACCTGAACCCGGCTCCGGCCAACGCTCGAGTTTTTTCTATGAATGTGGATGTTATCTATAGATGCCCCTGTTTGATAGTTCTAATGGTTTAATGCAGGCTAAGATGAGGAGATTGCAGATAGTTCAAGTCACACATATTGTCAGAGGAACTGTTTAACTATGCCTAAGCTGTGTAAAGAGTTTGGGTCATCACAGATTTTCTTAGTAAGTTTGTTTTTTTTGGTCCATCGTTGCTTTACATCAGCTTTTATCAGGGGAATTGAAGTAAAGATACACACAATTTTAGTCTTAATTCAAGAACAGTTGCTTGATTTTCCCATTCCAAGGAAGACTTCCAAGGGATCCTTTTCCTTGTCCTAGTGACAAATCTTGTTTTAATTCCGTCAAACTGTGCTCAAATTAGCGTACATTTTTACAAATTGCGGCAATTTTTGACTTCTTTGTACACTTTTTGCAGTGTGACTTCCTGTTACAAACAATGGCAAAATATTCTATTCTATATTTCTGATTATGATAATAATTTCATAATTTTTTAATATACATTCAGCCCTTTGAGTCATTGTTCCAAGTTTTGTAATGATTGGCTGAGTAATTGTGTGTAACAATTATATCACAATATGACGATTATTGAAATTGTGGTCAGAAATATACCATATGCCAATTTAGGGCATAAATAAAAGAAAAAATGTTAAGTGACACTTTATTTCATGATAAATTAAATGGAGATGGGTAATGTAGTCATATATTAAGTATTTATACTAATTTGAAATTTTATTTTATTATTATTTTTTTTCAAGATTGATACTTGGCAAATGCATATCGATAATCAATCGCGGGAGAAAGTATCATGATATATCGATATATCGTCACACTCCTAGAACAGAATATTGTTCACTCGGTAACTAATTAATTCGGTCAGGCTAAAATTGTAGTTGACTTAATATAACAACATTTTTTACCTCAATTAAATTCATTTTTTTATAGCTCTAAACTCTAATCGGAGGACTTTACAAAAAACGTTGACACAGGAAATTTCATGGTTAAAACACAGAGAGCCAATTGGTCCATAAAGGGCGGATGACCTATGTCCATAAAGGTTGAAAAAGTCCTGTCTACGATTTCCTCACAATCAAACTCGTTCCCAGAATCTCCTCCGCAACACGTCTCTCTCACTCCAAACCTTCCTTCGCCTCTTCCACTTAAGAAGCTAATTACTCCGTCGTAATGAAAGCCATCAGCGCGCAGAGATGCTACACGCACCGCACGCTGGCTTCCTGATTGCCGCTATCATGGCGCGGATCTAAACACGCCACAAACTCACTCTACGTCGTGCTGTAGAGACGCGCCGAGATCGATGAATGCTGCGGAATAACCAGCTCCCATTAGCATTGTGCCTGACAAGGATTTGACATGATGCGCTCGAGAGGCGGCGACGCGTTAGCAGCGTTTTGCTAATAGTTTGTGAGCACCGCAACACGTGGACGTTAATGTACACTGCAAAAAATAAAAATAAAAAACATGGTCATAAATGCTTGAATCCTAATTTGAGTACAGTCTTAAAACAGGATTTGCCAATAGGATAAGCCATTTAGTCTTAATTCAACCCTTGTGTTACCCACCACAGTGACCCTTTTTAGACCCACATTCAGGGTCTAAAAAGTCTAAATGACCAAGAGCTGGTGTTAGGAATCAGCCAAAGTCTGGGATTGTGTATTTAATTCAGACAGAAGACATGTTTTATTGTCAATGGTAGAGACAGCACAAACAAGGAATGTAAGACAGCAAGTGATTATACTCAGGAGAAACAGAGACCTCCAATCAGCAGCTGCCACGGTGTGTGCTTGTAGCTTGGCCTTCAGATAGACAAAACAAGTAGTGGAAAAGTACGGGCTTCTGCATATGTAAGAATGAAGTTAGAACTTTAACCATAGTTTCTTAAAAGTGTTATGAAATCCCTACACTGGTCAAGTTAGAAAAATAATCAAATTTCAGCTTAATGGTTTGTTTTTAGTAGGAGAGAAAGATACGGATTTTTCAAATAAGAAAATATTGTGAATTGTTCTTTTTTTTTTTACTTTGGTAGAATTATTTGCTGGTGCAACGATCACAATAATGTTTATGGACTCATATCAATTTAACTAGTATTAATAACAGCAAAACTGTTTCAATTTCTATTCATTTTACTCAAAGGAGGTTGCAAAGTGGTCAATTCGCCAACACAGATTAAAAACTCAAACAGCTCAAACACAGCAATAACAAAAACACATAGAGCCCATGGTCCATAAGGGGTAGATTGCCAATGTCCGTAAATGTGAATATATACATCCGAAGCTAAACTATGAGATCCACAATTATGCACATTCAAATACATGGCCAAAATTAACCATAATGTTATAACAAAGGGTTAACCGTAGCAACAGGTCTATATCACAGCGTTGCAGAACAGAACATTTTAAGAGATCCTTTGTTCCCTTGGTTGTTAGACTGTACAACCGATGTACTTATTGAATTTCTGCTCAATATAAATATCAATAAAGTATCTATCTATCTATCTAAAACAGACAACAACATGTACCAACAGTGGCAGTGGTGTCATCGCCTCATGTCCTTCTATTACCCGTCTGCCAGTCAGCCAGTCTTCTTTACATCCCGTCCCATTTGATCTTTCACCCACCACCATTACCACCGTCGCACACCTCTGCACCAGTCTAACCAGCGGGTGTGCGTCTGTCCCACCACCATCACCACCATGTGTTTAGTCTGAGCCCCATCCAAATGACCAGCTCCCTCCGTACATCCTCCAACGCACGTCTGGGATTAAAAACATGGCTTTTCTTTCTAGATGCTAATCATGGGAGACAGCGGGAAGGCTGTGTGAGGTGTGGCCCGGCGATGGGGAATGGAACAGACCTCTGACCGCCACCTTTCGACCCCAAGCTGCCATGTTAGCTGTGCTAATGGGAGGGCTAAGGATTATGTGGACAAGTGGGTATGGCTTCTGTTACCACGCAGTTACTATGGGCTCAGTGTGTGCATATTCCTTATTGGGAGGTGTGGAAGAGCTGGATTGGCTGATAAATGAGGCTTAGTGATAATTAAAAGCATGTTTTCAAGACAGGGCTATACTTGAGTACACATGAGGAAGTCTTGTGGTCTAAAGTGCTAAAGCAGGGATGTCAAAATCAAATATATCAGGAGCCAAATAAAAACAATTGCTACAAGCCAAGTACCGGACTGGTTTAATGTTTATTAAAAAATATTAAAAGGATTACATATGACCTATTGAACCAAAACCTAAAACAGTGTACAATATTGTATTTAATGATGAATAATCCAATATTTTTGCATGGCCAGACAAAGTGGTCAGTGCTTTGTAGTGTAAAAATGTTTTTCAAGAGGCTCAAAAACAGACTTCCTTCAAAGAGAAACCATATGATCAAAACATTAAATGAATAATCCAAGATTTAATTCAGATAATTCATTTGCAGGCCGGATCTGGCCACCGCGCCTTGACTTGGGCCTTGACTTGGGCCTTGACTTGGGCCTTGACTTGGGCCTTGACTTTGACACCTATGTGCTAAAGCAACAACATTACTTACTCAAACTTACTTACTAAACCTGCCTGACCTTCTTTTTAAAAATAGATATACCGTACGTTTAGGGACAATTAAGCAGCCTTGGCATTGATCCTTGGGGGACCCCACAAAATTAATAGTTACCTATGTAACTTAAGTTCTACGAATAGGTGCGTAGTCCCTTAGGACTTCGCTAGTGGGATATCACTCGTGACCCCCAGGTCACACGCAAGAGAGATCAAAATAATTTACTCCAATCACCAGCCACCCTCCTCTATAAATGCCCCTGCACAAGGCCGCACCCCCTCTTGAACTCTGCCAAGCCGGGCTGGCCTGATGGGCTCGTAGCTAAGGGACTACGCACCTATTCGTAGAACTTAAGTTACATAGGTAACTATTAATTCTACGTCATGGTGCTACGTCCCTTAGGACTTCGCTAGTGGGACACAACGCGGAGGCCGTAGGAACATGTACTCCCAGCAGGCCAGCGAAGGGTGATTGGAGCTCCGCCCGAGCAAGACCCTCACACAGTGAGAGGACTCAGGGCAGAAGAAACAAATGCGTGTTACAGGGCCACTCCTACCAAGGATACCCCCACGTAACACAGACCGTAGGTCACCCGTAGTCACAGGACGCCTCTCCCAAGAGCTCCTGACGTGGACTATCTGACCGACCAAACACACATATATGTACCGCACCTGTAGGATGCCTCTCCCAAGAGCTCCTGAACCAGGGCGGAAAGTCAACCGAAGGCCCCCTCAGAAGAGGGACCTAAACGGTCTAACTCAGTCCGCTGCACTCAGCACGGAATGGGCCACCGACCGGTCCGACACATCCAAAAGATAAGACCGGACGAAAGAAGAGGACGACGCCCAAGAAGCCGCACGGCAGACGTCCTCGACCGACGCCCCCCTGAGAAGGGCCGTAGAGGCCACCATCCCACGCATGGAATGCGACCTGAAGCCCACCGGGGGGGCCAGACCCTGCGTCTGATACGCCCGCCGCACAGCCGTGGCGACCCAGTGCGCCAGCCGCTGAGCCGACAGCGGGGCGCCCCTGTTCTTGGGGCCCAGACACAAAAACAGCTGACCACCCAACCTGAATGACGACGTCATGGCCAGGTAATGCCTCAGCATTCTGACAGGACACAGAAGGTGCCGCCGCTCCTCCTCGGGGGAGGCATGCGGTGGCGGATAGAAAGTCCTAATCCTGATGACTCTCGACCTAAAGGCCGACGTGATGACCTTGGGGAGAAAAGCCGGATTGGGCCACAATTCCACCATGCCGTCGCCCTCTCCAAAGTACAGGCAAGACGCATGGACAGAGAGCGCACACAAGTCGCCCCCCCTCTTAGCAGACGCCAACGCCAGCAAGAGGGCCGTCTTAAAGGCGACACACTCGGGACTCGCCTCCGCCGCCGTTTCAAAAGGAGGACCCGACAGCCCCCTAAGGACCACCCTGAGGTCCCAAACCGGGGGCGTTCTCTGGAGCGGGGGCCTCCTCCTGCGCGCCCCCCGCAGAAAACGTTTAACCAACGGATGAGAGCGGGCTGTGAACCCCCCGAATCCGTCGTGACCCGAAGTAATGGCTGCCGCGAACACCGCCAAGGTGGCGACAGCCCTCCCCTTGTCAAAAAGCTCCTATTGGAATCCCAGGACCCCCTCCAGCGGGCAACGCCTGGGATCCCAGGAACGGGAACCGCACCAGTCGCTGAAGAGCCTCCACCTCGTGGCGTAGGCCCTCACAGTGGACGGCGCCCTCGCCCCCTGAATGGTCTCCACCACCGCAGGGGGAAGACCCAGGTCTACGAGGTTCCGCCTCTCAGCCTCCAAACCCAGAGCCTGCGGCCGATTATCGGGCGTGAAAACAGGGCTCCTCCCCCCAGGACTAGAGCCCCCGGCTCGTCCGGGAGGGCCCAGGGCTCCATCAGCGCCATGCCCCTCAGGAAGGGGAACCACCGGGCATGCGGACTGTCCGGAGCCACCAGGATCACCGACCTCCTCTCCTGTTCGATCCTCCGCAGCAGGACCGGCAGGAGACGCACCGGTGGGAAAGCGTACAACAGGCCGCCTGGCCATGGGTAATGAGCCAGAGCGTCCACGCCTAAGGGCGGCTCGTCCGCAGCCCTTAAGGCGAACCAGGACGGGCACTGTGCGTTTTCTGCACTGGCAAAAAGGTCGACCACTGGACGGCCGAACCTCCGCCAGATCTCCGCAGCTACCCGTGGGGCCAGGCCCCACTCGTCCTGGAGTGGGCCCCCCCTGGACATCCTGTCGGCCCCCACGTTCCGGACCCCCGGGACGTGGCGTGCCCTGAAAGACAGGAGGTGAAGCGCCTCCCACAGCAGCGTCACCGTCGCCATGCGATGGAGAGCGGGGGACCTGGTGCCCCCCTGCCTGTTCAGATAGGAGACCACTGTGGTGTTGTCTGAGCGCACCATCACGTGTCTCCCCTGCAGCTGAGGAGCAAAGTGCAGCAGTACCCTGTGCACTGCCTCCATCTCCAGCAGGTTGATGTGACGGGCTGAGTCCGACCAGCAGCCTCCTACAGAGCTTTGGCCGAGGACCCCGCCCCATCCTTCGAGCAACGCGTCCGTGAACACCTCCACGTGAGACACGGCGCAGGCCAGAGTCACTCCGTCCCGCAATAGACCCGGAGTGAGCCAGAACCTGATGTCCGATGCTGCCACTTGGGGAACCCAGATCAGCCTCTCCCCGTCCCGGGAGGGGTGAAGCCTGAGGCGCGAGAACCACCTCTGAAAATTCCTCATGTGGAGAAGGCCTAGCCGCACCACAGCATGAGGCGCCGCCATCATTCCCAGCAGGGACCTGAGGCGCTGAGCGGGGACTCTGGGGCCCACCAGAACCTCCCTGGCCAGACGGATAATGTTCATCCGTCTGTCCACGGACAATGCAGCACGGAATGTCACAGAGTCTAGCTGCAGACCGAGATAAATCATGCGCTGGGCTGGCTGCAGCTTGCTTTTCTCCCTGTTTACCACAAAGCCCAGACGCTGCATGTGGGACAGGACCCAGTGCGTGTGGCTCACGGCCACTTCCCTGGATGAGGCCAGAATTAACCAGTCGTCTATGTAGGTTAAAATTCTTACCCCTGCGCGTCTGAGCGGCTCCAGTGCTGCCTCCACGCATTTGGAAAAAGTCCGAGGCGCGAGTGCGTAGCCGAAGGGGAGACGGCAGTACTCGTAATTCCTCTCTCCCACTGCGAAGCGCAGAAAACTCCTGTGTTCCGGCACTATCGGCACGTGGAAGTACGCATCTGTCAGGTCTATGGAGGACATCCAGTCTCCCTGCCTGACACACTCGAGGAGCTGCTTTGTGGACAGCAGCCGAAACTGCCGTTTGGAAATGCACTCGTTCAAAACGCGCAGATCCAAAATGGGACGCACCCCTCCTGACTTCTTTGGCACTAAGAAGTAAGGGGAGTACAGCCCCCTGGTGGCGTCCTGCGGGTCTACCTCCACTGCCGCGCCTCGACTCAGCAGAGAGGAGACCTCCGCTTGCAGTGCCTCTAATGATCCCCGTACCTGAGAGCGTGCTGCCCGTACGCCTCGGAATGGTGGTGGCTTTCGGGAGAATTGCAGTGCGTAACCCCTGCGCAATGTTTTCTCCAGCCATAGATCTGTCAGCAAACCTCGCTCCCTCCAGATGTTGTAGAAGTCTGTGAGGGGCGGAACGGGAGCTGGAACACGAGACGTCACGGCCCCGCCCTCTCCTGGTGTTCCTAGCAGGGAGGGGGGGTGGACGAAAGGGCCGGGGGCCCCCTGCGTCACACCGTGAGCGCCGGGGGCGGTCACGTGTCCTGCACGCCCGACGTCATAAGTACGGGACTGCTCATCACACGTGACTCGGCTGCTGTGCCCCCCCCTGGCTCTTGCCTCATGGAGGGGGGGGCGAGCCCCTGGAGTGGGAAACCCCGTGTTAGCCTTGTAGCTTAGAGATGCTAACACACGTCCGGCCGAAGCACACACACCACTACTCACCAGATCCCTCCGCCTGACCTCTCTCTGGGAGGGCATAGCATGAACCAGAGAACCGGAGCTCGTAGCTCGCGTAGCGCACTGCAAACCCTGCTCTGGGGGCTGCAGGCCTAGCGAAGCAACGTTATGTGCTCGAGAAGTAACACAATCAGAATTCACAAGACCCCGACTTGAGCTGCTGCCATGGAACGGCCGCCATCGACAGCTAGCGCCTGGCACATGCGCAGGATCGCCGCTGAAGTGGTCCTCGTCTGTGATAAGGTGTCTCCACTGAGCGCCTGGCCAGAAGAGAGCGACCTATCCAGGGCCCCCGTGATGAAGGCCATGTTGTTAGCCACCGCGACGACCTGTGCCGCATTGGCGTAACATCTGTCCAGCATAGCCAAAGACGTCCTGTCCCGCTCGGAGGGAAGGAGAGGTCTGGTGCCGGGCCACACGGATGCGGAGGGGTGCAGGGCCATGCGGACCAAATCCTCGATGTCCGGGACCCCGCCGGTCCAGGACCAGTCCTGCACGCTGCAGTACATGCCGTAGCCCAAAGCGGGCCTCTTGGCCGCTAGGGGCTTTGGCCACTCACGTGTTGCGTAATGGACGATCGGGTCCATCCGCGGGCACAACGTGGGCTGTGTCCTCCTCCTCCCTCGCGTGGTGGCGTAACCAGAGGTGAAGTCCTCCACCCTCTGGGTCGGCTGCGGTGGCAGGGGGGCATCCATGATGGCCGCCGTAGAGGAGTAGAGCCCAGGCATGTGGTCCAGTGGGAAGCGGTCCGGCTCCGGGTTCGACACCACCTCGTCCAGCGTGAGGAGGGAGCTGACCTCCGAAACCTCTCCGTCCTCACAGTCACCCCACTCCGCGGGCACGGGTGGAAGGTCGAGTGGGGCCCAGTCAGTCTCAGAGTCCTCGTCCTGAGAGGAGTCCGGACGGGGCGCTCCAGCGGCGAGGTACGCACGCCTGCGTTCGCTCTCCTCCCTGGGGAGAGCGAGACACGAGGTGCAGGTGGCGCTCAACGCCGCATGGCCCGGGGTCAGGCACATGAAGCAGCTGGAGTGCTGGTCCGTGCGCTGAAGCCTGACTCGACACGTCGAGCAACGACGACGTCCGACGCCGGAGGGCGAAGGGGAACTCGGACGAGCATCAGAAGACATCTTTTCTCTGGAAGTAAGTACGTACTGTGGTAGATCTCAATCGGCGCCAGAGTGAAAGAGGGGGTGCGGCCTTGTGCAGGGGCATTTATAGAGGAGGGTGGCTGGTGATTGGAGCAAATTATTTTGATCTCTCTGACGTGTGACCTGGGGGTCACGAGTGATATCCCACTAGCGAAGTCCTAAGGGACGTAGCACCATGACGTAGAACAGAATCCTCAATAAATACTGTATCATTCAATTTAATGTTGTTTATCTAAAAGCAACCCTGGTGCGCATAATTTCTCTGCCAATTGGATTACATTTCTTCATATCTCAGCTTTAATTCGGCTGCTGTAGTTATGCTAGAGTAAACGGCCTCCGATGCCTAATTCTAAATAATTAGTGGATTCACCGCGGGCCGATAACACCTGCTTATTTGATTAATCCCGTCTTGTCTGTGTTTGGCTCCTTGCTGATGTGCTGATGTGGTTTTCCTTTGGACCGATGGAGACAGAACGGCTTTGCTTTGCTAAATCATGTGGTAACGATTAATTTCATATAAAGTCCTGACTATGGGTTTTATTCCGGAACACAAGAGGGTTCTGCACACTTCTGTTTCCCCTCGAGGTTTTGGGGGAAAAAGCGGGGTTCATTAATTACACGTCGGCTGGGTGTTGGGCCGTGCGGAGTGAGATGGGAGAGTCTGTGTGCAATCCCAGTGGGAATGGGGCACAGCAAAACAGACTGGAAAGTTCTTCAGAAATGTATAAAATTATACAGATAAATAAAGCATGTTACAAATGTGTGCAATGGAGGCGGCATTGTGAAATAGTGTGCATATTTGAACATATTTATGTATGTGGGGTAAAACAATTTTCCTGGATCTACAGCCTCAGTCCTGGATCTACAGTCTCAGTCTTGTCTACAGCCTCAGTCCTGGATCTACAGTCTCAGTCATGGATCTACAGCCTCTGTTTTGGATCTATAGCCCGTCTGTCTGTGGGAGCGGATCCCTGTCTCTATATGGGCCTCCTGGAGGTTTATCATATTTTTTCCCATTGCATTTTATTTTTTGTGTGGTTCCTTGCAGATTCGGGATACTGATGATCCATGACATTTATTTTTTTTTTTTTGTGATTTTATTCTGTTTTTAATGTATTTATTGATGTCTCTGATTTGTGTGATACTATGTGGGTTGTGAGGCGCTTTGAGTGGCCTTGTGTTGGAAAGGCGCCATACAAATAAAGTTGATTGATTGATTGATTGATTTATGGCATTTATGGTTAGATTCTCTGATCTGTTGTTTGCGAATCGACAACTTTGTAAAGTCCTTAGAGGCGACTACAGTTGTAATTAAGAAATACACAAAAATAAACGGAAATTGGTTCCATTCCGTACTTTTTCTTCCAATATTACTAATACTGTATATATAACTTTACCACAACTACCATTAAAGCCATATCTTTCTCATATCTCACAATAATTGCACTTTTATTGGTTGAAAAACGCTCAACCCATTTGGATCATTTTAATCTCTGTAGAAGTATTGGTGGAAATTGCTTTGTGTGCAAATGGTTATGTGAAAATGCTTTATCATTGCAGGCGGACTCTAAGGATCACAAACTCTGCATAACGTTACTTCATTGACGATGCAATGAGAGCCCAAATTACAATTAAGAGCTAATGACTGCATAATAAACATTTGCAGAATCCATAACCTCTAACGCTGGAGAATAATGCGGAAAAAGTATCACAGTTTGAAAATTGCGCTTTAGTTCTAATTGATTACAAAACAAATCCCACATAAATAAGAACAAACTAGCTAAAAGACATTTCCTCTTGATGGTATGAATAAGCAAACACAATGATTTGCAGAATCAGTTTACAAACTGAACATTTTTATTTTTCCACTTGTTCAAATTAATCGGATAGGTTTGGTGTTGTGTTTTCATACCAATACACTTTTTTCATTAGAACTATTGAATCAGTAGCAAAACTATGTGTAGCTATTCCTTACTCCTTTGAATGAATGAATAATGGATTTCATGTTTAATATGTTAAACATGAAATTGAAAACAGCTATTGAAGGTAGAAGGAATATTTTTACCTGCAGCCTAAACAAAGTTAAAGTAAAACACTTGTTTTTCAAAAGAGCCAAAAACCAAAAAATTAAGAAGACACACTAAACGTTAATGCATGTTTAGGGGAAGATGACACTCTAAATAATGTTCCACTGCGGTATGAGAAATAGAGTTGGAACTAATTGATAAAGTTAAGTAACGTTAAGCGACCTTTTTCCACATCTGTCATGTTGGATTTAATAGAAATCTGAAAAATTAAATCAAATGTATTAAATCATAAACGTAATTTGTTTGAAAACGCAAGAGAGTAATGCAATGTGTCTAAAGGTCTCTCCGTGATCGCTATGTGGACTCTCTCTCTGGTCTCTCTAGTGTCTCTCTGTGGTCTCCCTGTGGTCTCTCTGTGGTATGTAAGTAAGTATTGTTTATTTATATAGCGCATTTTACAGACCAAGGTCACCCAAAGCGCTTTACAATGTTCAGAGTTCAGGTATTGATTCAATCATTCCACACCCGGTGATGACAGAAGCGAGTCGCCGAACACACTGCTGCATCAGCCCCCAATCAACACCATCCATTCACTCTCTCATTTACATTCATACCTATTGTGCATGTTTTTAGTGGTAGGGGAAACCGGAGCACCCCCACGGGTCTGAGTGGAGTTTGCACAGGGAGAACATCCAAACTCCACTCAGAAAGGCCCTTTTCCGACCGGGATTCAAACCCAGGACCTTCTTGCTCACTCTGGTCTCTCTCTGGTCTCTCTCTGGTCTCTCTCTGGTCTCTCTCTGGTCTCTCTCTAGTCTCTCTCTCTTGTCTCTCTGTGATCTCTGCATAGGAAATATTTTAGGAATAAGAAAAATATATAAGAAAAAATGTTGGAAAATAGTTGTGTAAAGCTCTACAGAAATTGTAGCTCATTTGCTACTTGGGTTAAATGCGAGGATGTGGGTGGGGATGGGTGGTAGGTCAAAACAAGACTATTTAAAGCCTTAATCCAATAGCAAAACAGCATTGCAAAAACATCCATCAGAATTCAACGTCAAGCCAATAATAACAGAACTGACATGGTTAAAATCTCAGTTGAGTTTTCAGCCTCCACCTTTTGGATTATATTGTATTGGTGCCAAGAAAGACTTCCAATGCATTCCCTCTGCATTTCAGTGTAACCTCTGGGCCGCCGTCCCCGTCCTGAGGCCCTAAACGCTCCTTATCAGTGACAGCACATGTGAGCGGGGAGGGCCGGATCCTGCGCTGTCGTCCTGTGTGAATGACGTGGGGGTTTCGGGGTCTGCTATCGTCCCACGCATCTGCGAAGAAGAGGGGAGGACATGGACAACTCCGGGACGGACCGCTCCAGGCTTCGCAGATTATTAGAGTTTTGGGAGGTGGGTTTCTTGTTTTGTTGATGGCTGTTCAATTCCATTCAATTTATTTTTAAATAGTTCTAAATCACAACAGTAAGTATCTCGGAGGACTTTACAAAGCTATTAATTTCGCCAAAACAGAGCAGAAAATCATGCGCAGGAAAAGCTATGATTAAAAAAATACATAGTGCCATTAGTCCATAAGGGGCAGATGACCATGTCCGTAAATACTCCCAGGTGGTCCTGACCAAGCCGAGCATTATTATCTGGAGATGGGTTCCCGGGGACTTTACCATTGCGACCACTGCTCCTGAAAGAGGCCCGTGGCATTGCAGGATGGGTCAAATGCACAGGACAGAGTTCCCTACCGGGATATTTAAAGTGTTCATTTAGGTGTCCATTAATGACGTTGAAAGTTCTGGATCCTCACCGCCGTCCTTAGACCCTTCTGCTTTGGCAAGGGACGACAGCAACAAAAACCCAGTGGGAAAAGAAAGTGAGAAACCTCGACCCACGTTGAGGGAGGGATTCGCTTCCACGGACAGACGGGCTATAGATCCAGGACCCACGATGTAGAACAAGGACCGAGGCCACGTGGTGCAGGACTGAGTGTAGTCCACAGGTGCAGAGGAAGGAGGCCAGATTGAGGGGTCCCTTCATCATATGTGCAAGTGTGCCTGGGACTATATATTTATAGCGATTGGTCATTACCATAGAGAAAATTGTCGGGAAGCGGGCTAAAACAAGTGTGCGAGAAAATGACATTGGGTTTTTTTCTGGTCTAGACGCACAAGCATCATGAGTTTTAGAGGTGCATGAAGCAACTGGGATTCTGAGGAGCACAGGGACTGGCCTCCTGCTGGTGCCCAGAGAACTAAACATGGGGAGGCTGCATTTCAGATTCATACAGCTAAAATCCAGAACAAATAAACTTGCCTTGCCATATTTTGATTCCAGCTTATCCATACTTGACTGCAAACTATTTACTATTTATGTATGAATCAATCTAGGTCTACATTTGAGAGGGTGAACACGTTGTAATCCAGTCGTGTTAAAGCTAGACAGTCCTATTTGGCACAGCAGTCGTCTTTTATTTACTGGCGCATTGGATTATTTCACCGCACTTTTCCATTCTGAACACCATTGCAAATAAATACATAATTTTTTGCTTTTAGAGACATGTTATAAACTTCCAAAATTGGCACCTCAACTCCACGCACGGCTCAGAAAGACGAGCGTCTCCAAAGTGTGGAAAAGTATTGAATAAGTCATTATCTGCTCCATCCGCAGTACTTTTACACCTCCATGAGATGAAAGTGCTTTTGCTTCACGCCTTTAGGTAAATACTTTGCTATTATTACGGGCGATTGGTGAATGGGAAATGGATGTTGGGCTAAAAGTGAGGCTTGCCTTTTCACTCATGGCTCCTTGGGTCCAGCAACAGCAGGTTTTTCACATTTTGGACTCAAATAAAAGCAGGTTCCAAGGCCTTTCAGGAGAAATTCAGGGATTTCTGTCACTTTGGTGGATTAGGCCTGTCATTATGCAGTTTCGCACAGGAGTAGAAAGTGCTAAAACATTAAGAGAGTAATAGAGAATGGACTTCAAAGGTCTGAGTCATGCATGTGGTTTGTACTTTTAGTGGGAAAAGTCATGGTGTAGATGTGAACCAAGCATCAGTGGCACTAGAATAAAAAAAATAAATTTATTCTCCAAACATATTCAAAAGACCAAACTAGTTTTAGCTACAAAGCCAGCTTCCAATAGTAGACCCTGGCCAAGGAGTGGGTAATCTATTAAAATTGAGTTCAGTGGTTCAGTGGGTAGAGCATTGGTCTTCGGATCAAATGGTTGTGAATTCGATCCCTCCATGAAACGCGTCGCTGCCCACACCTACCCCTGACCAAGGAATGGACCAATAAAGTGGGATATAGTTCATAATGAATGAATACATGATTTAACAGTAGTGACTACAATCAAACTTCTCTGGTTGTGACAATTTATATATACAGTATGGTACACTCGCTTCGTTGATTTGCTAAAGTAGAGATTTTATACTTGCTTCTTTTTGTTAAAGTGATAGATTTTATAAAGTTATTACATCTTATCTTGTGCTATTCTTACCGTTCTGTAACGGGTGATTTCCGCACTAAATAAAGGATCTCTTCATCCTAATCTGAATTTAATGAAAAACTGAAGTCCATACTGTGAATATTTTGCAAAAAGAGATGAAAAATAAGTTGAATAAAAATAATTGCTCAAATAGTGCAAAAAATATCCTAATTTGAGCACATTTTGACTAACTCAAAACAAGATTTGCCAATGGTACGAACAAAATTATCTTGTTTTAGAAAGATACAAGAAATGTCTCCCTTAGAATAAAAACCTAAAGTTCTTGAAAAAAGACTAAAATACTTTTTTCCAGTGGCAAATGTTGTTTTAAGACAGTCAGAATGTCCTCAAATTAAGATTTTTAAAATACTACTAGATCCAATCAATTATTACCTCTTTTTTTCCCAGTGTATACATTCCATTAGGAGCCAAACTAGACAAGACTGGTTGGACAAGAGCAGAGAAATGTCTAAATCTTGAATAAGAAAACCAATAGTTGACTGTTGAAAGACAAAGCAGTCCAAATGTTTGTATGCTAATAAGTCCTGGGTATTGACTTGTTTGTTGCGGTGCTCTGTAACGGCCTTCTCTCCAAACAGATGCTAATGCAGTCTGCTCAGTCGCTCGGTCCCTCTGTGCTTTGGGCCGTCGCACTCAAACTCGGCGGAAATATATACACAAACTATTTGTTGTTTTGGATTGCTTTTCATCGCACACTGTGGAGAATGCTTAAGTCATCCCAGGTCTTTGTGTAGTGTGAGAGTTATCTTATTCCCTTTATAAGCATTGCACTATTGATTCATCACCAAAGAAACTGCAAATAAAAGATAATGAGGCGTTTTATTCCGACTAAAATAACAAAATAAATTAATAAATAACTAAACAAACAATATGTGGACATTTTGGGCCTTAAACATGATGGAGGGAATTTGTCAAAAATATATGGGCACAAATATCTGGAGTGAGGAAAAACCTCCATCTAGTGGTAAAAGTGGGGAATTATTCCACTCACTTTGTAAATGTCTAACATGGAACAGTTTTAAGGTGCGTTCACACCGGACCATGTGCAGCACCGAGTTGATGATGTACGTGGGTGCAAATCTTTGCATGTGCGTTGCTGCACGCATGTTTGTCCGGTGCAGCCTGAGTTCTCATTCTTCTGTGACAAGTTCTAACGAGTTCCTGACACGAAGTACCGGTTAAAAACATAATATATCCATGGTGCAGCTCCGTGAGCAGATACTGCTGTAATTCTTGGGTTTCATTAACCTGGCCAGTAGGGGGCGAATGAGCAGAGGTGGGACAACTCAGTTTTGCTCCCATTGAAAACTCTTTAAATCTTGTCTGTTTTGGAGTCAAAAGGCTCTCATCCTGTGTGGTGTACAGTTGTTGTAACAGTCTTAATCGGGAGAGGGACACTCAATTCTAAGAGAGTACTAAATAATATTTCTTAAAAATGTCTTGATTTCGGGCATTTAAAAAAAAAAAAATAAATAACAGAAGAAATTGCTGCGTTTCATTTGGGTGGCCTGCAGGGGGCGCTTATCTCGGAAAGCCTTAATCCACCTCGCCCGCCTCATTCGAGTAATTTTTTTCAAAGTGTTCTCCTTAATATGAGACCACAGTTGGAACACGGAAGAAACTCTTGTCTTTCTCTCTATTTGCACGGTTGCTACAAGCGTACGCCGCACAAAAAAATGGCATTTTGACAGTGCTTCTTCCTCCACTATATCTCCGTGTATAAACCCGGCAGACTGCAGGCGCCAGGGTACGTTACGTCCTTTCCAATGTTTGTTATTGGCCCCACTGCCCTGACGTCATATGAAACCCAAGAATATGGGATCTCTGGACAGAGTTGCTGCAGAGCTACACTTGTGTTGAAGAACTGATTTAAACTCGTCCACCATTTGCGCCCTGCGTTTTGCAGCATCACAGAGAAGTATGTTGAATTTACTAAAGTCATCCGACTGAAATTAAGTGAATGTGTGTCCCAGATGCGTCAGCGCTGTGAACGCCCCTTTAAAGAAAAAGTTATTGCTAGAATTTCTCCAATCAAATGCCTTTCTTTAAAGCAGACTGGGGAAGCTGGCCGGTGTTTACTCAACAGTTTAATCCAGAAAACAAACATTTCAAATAAAACAATGTGCGCAAAGCTTTAGTCTCCGGTGCGTCCTCCGTTTGGATACATTTTCTGAAAAAGTATTTCTCTAGCTACAATCTTCATTAATAAGCTTTGCTCCAGAAGGAGTGACACTTTATTTATATGGCACTGATATGCATACGGATTTTTTTTCAAACTACTTGGAAAAGGGAAATTTTAAGCCTTTTCGATATTTGTCTAATGGCTCTTATCTCTGAACTACGTACTCAGATAACAACTATTTTCTGGCCTTTTCTTGAATTAAAAATATCCATGTAAAAGATGAAACACTGACGATGAGGAATGCAAGTGCGTCTTTCACACCAGCGTCACTGGATTCAGAAGTCCACGTCCCACGCTGATCCCACGCTGATGTCCACACACTTTTCTGACTCAGAGCACAGCCTCCTGATGACACCTCTGTGAACTTCTTTCTTTCTTGCGGGCGGCACGGTGGCTGAGTGGATAGCACTCTCGCCTCTCAGCAAGAAGGTCCTGGGTTCGAATCCCGGCCGGACCAGGGCCTTTCTGAGTGGAGTTTGCATGTTCTCCCCGTGTCTGCGGAGGTTTCCTCCGGGTACTCCGGTTTCCCCTACCACTAAAAACATGCACAATAGGTCTGGCATGCGCCTCCTGTACTGGCGACCCCGCTCCCATCTCTGTGTGGAGTGAGTGGACCAATGCCCAAAAAATAATAACAATTGTAAACCGCTTTGTGACTCTGGTCTGTGAAAGGCGGTATATAAATAAAGATTACTTACTTACTTACTTACTGTGAACTTCTTTCTCTGCTCTACAATATATACATATACTTGCATTTGGAATAGAACTATTATTGCTAGGGCTTAGACATACCACAGCACAAGTCTATCAGAACATCATTTTTTTGCTGTGGTATACATAAACAAAACTGTCTATAAACATATTGACAGTTTTAAATAATTAAAATTATCTTAAGAGCGTGTGACAAGTTTAGTTTTTATCAAGTGACGACTTCCCTTCATTTTAATTTTGTATATACAGGCTGATATTTAGAAATCATCCAAAAGAGAGTCTTGACTTTTCTCTCTCACTCTCTTCTCTCAAATGTAATAAATGCATTTTTAATTATTAATCTGCCGGGCCTTAATTCCAAATAATACAGTTCATGCTCAATAAACATCATTCTCATGCCTCTAACACATGTCCTGAAGTAGGCCTTACGTGGCCAAAGCTTTCTGCCTCGTCCTTGTTCGACAAAAGGATTATTTTTTTAATTGTCAATCATTCTCAGACCTCTTTGTCTTGATTCTTTCCGGATTAAGCTTGAATAGAAATACAGATCTGATTTTCCTCTTTTAGCCGATTGTCTAAAGTTCCAATGAGCCCCTGACTCATGACTCCTGCTGCAGTGACGCTCTCTGGAGCCCACACAGCTCATGTGACGCTCTGCATTAAACATGGCCTACAACTTTGGCCCTCCCCCATCAGTAAATGCAACCATTACTCCAAACAATGTTGATTTTTTTTACTTGAGCCTGCAATACTACAATACATGCCTGTTAAAGCGTACATTGAAGTGACAGAATAAATGGCGTTTTTTAAATCATTGCATTTTCTGTGTTTGAACTGCTTGATTCTCTGATCTGTTTTGACGAATTTGACGGTTTTGTAAAGTCGTCCGAGAAAAATGCTGTTATATGAGTTAGGGTAAAACGAGAAGAAATTGAATTGAACTGAATTGAGTTTGTCTTTGTATAACGCAAGGCAAGATTTTATATGTAGCACAGTTCATACACAAGGCAAAGTGCTGAACAAAACAAGATAAACAATCGCACACATACGACATATGAAAACGCAAGTACAAAGTTTGTGCAACCTGAGATTATCAGGACAAATGTAGAAGAATAAGTTACCCAAAAACAGTTCGACACAACTTTTAGCGTATACATGAAAACAGAAAATTGTACGTCTAAAAAGTGGGAGAAAAGAGCAGTCATTGAAGGAATTTCCCAACCAGAAGCCTTGTTATTCTCTGATCCTATTCCTGCCTATTTACTTTCATAAATTGACAAAAGACATGCGTATAAACTCTGGCCTCATTACAGATTTAAATTAGCTTCGAAGTGAACCCGGTGGACTTTGAGGTGGTCTTTGCGTGTCTCTGCTGCTACACTGGGCTCTGCTTCCTGTCAGACTGTCCCGTACAGCAGCAGTACAGACCTGCACTCATTCACTTACCCCCGGGGCGTGTCTCCAGTTGTACCCGAGCTAGAGACAGCTATGGAAGCAAAACCAAATCCTGAGTCAGAAAACAAGATCTGTGTTTTCTCTTTGCCAGGAGAGGT
Source organism: Knipowitschia caucasica (assembly GCA_964034765.1). NCBI lineage: Eukaryota > Metazoa > Chordata > Actinopteri > Gobiiformes > Gobiidae > Knipowitschia > Knipowitschia caucasica. Next base: position 14,736,362 of record OZ035837.1, on the reverse strand, counting down.
CTGAGTGGGTGACAATGAGAATGGTTAATACTTATCGTGAGCACGTACTGTTTCTTGTGGAATGTGCAGCAGCCACCAACGACATTGTCTGCGTGAACTCAAAATACTATGATTTGAGAAGTAATAGGAGTACATATAAAAGGCTCAATCTGTAATATCTCCATTCATGTCGTTTCTGTGATCATGGAGTACTTTCTGGAGTATATGCAAAGTACTTGAGTACTGGAGTATCTTTTTTCTACATCAGTGAAACATTTCATATTCTGAAATCTAAGGCTTCTGCTATGATAATGTTTAAATCCAGATACAAACAGTTCTGATTAGCTGTACACACAACTGAGGGATTTTATCTATACTCTTTTTTACAGGGATTATTTATGATTTAATGCCTTTTTTGATTGTTTGGGTTGCTTTGGGTTGCCTTGTATGAATTATCGTTGTTTGTCCAGACAGAAAAAAAATAACATATGTGAACAAATTAAACCACAACATGCTGCCTCTGAAACATGTTATATGTGCATACTTGTAAGTAAGAGCCCTGTGTGTCACTATTTGACTCTTTGGGTTGAGAGCTGGTTTGAGAGAATGGGGTCCTCTCTTTTTCACTTTTCTGTCTGAAAATTCTGAACTATGGAAATACATGTAGTTGAAAACTAGATAGAACCAAACTGCTTTGGGAGTGAGAAAATGGATGGGTTTAAGTAATTTTTTTTGGGATTTAAAAGTGAGGTACCTAAGCTGCAAGCATAAACCGGTGCGTATCAGATTAGTCGCTGTGAACCTTTACAGTGAAGATTAGAATTAGCGCAGTCCTCTGAATGTTGTAAAGTGCTGTATTGTCTATATTAGCATGACAGATGTCTGAAGAAAGTTAGAAATTGGGACCAAATGTTTCTGGAAGAGTGGTGTTGCCGTGTCAGCCTGGTATAAACAATCATTAAATAATTACAATGAAAATGAAAACAGATTCCAAGTTAATAAAAAGGAATTATTTTTGAGGTGTCGCTTGGTTCAGAAGGGTCTAAGGACAGTGGTGATGATCCAGGACACTCAACGACACTTAAGATTATCTTGTTACATTCATGGACATTTATCATCTGCATTTTATGAACCAAAGGCTTTATGTTTTTTTTTATCATTGAATTTCATGTGTTTGAACCATTTAATTTTCTGATCTGTGTCGGTGAATAAACATCTTGAGAAAGTTCTCCAAAAAAACATTGAATTGGTTGGCTGGCTTCTCTGGTAAATATGCTTCACAACCTTCTGCTAAAAACTCATAATTCTGTCATGATGTGAAGTGATGGAAGAACGCAAAATGCAGGAATGCAAATAATACATAATTTAATGAATGAGGACAAACAAAGACAACGGACCAGCAGCAAGGAGAGAGGAGCACAGGTACATACGTATAGACACAGGTGAAACGCACAAGGGCGGGGCAGAAGATCAACCCAGGGGAACAGAACAGGAAGTAAAACTAAAACAAAACCACAGAGAACTGATGTCAAAATAAAACCAAGTACAAAAATAATATCCACACCATGCCACAAACCCCCTTTAAAAAGAGCTCGTTCTGTGCATCCATCATATGTATAAGACGGTACAAAGATCGAGTACTGGTCATTTGATCTATCCAAACTTTAAAAGCATACATGAAATCAGACGAACCACTTTAAAGCGTTGTAGTGATTTTCATGTGGTTTCTAACGCCTGTATATTATCCTCACACAGACCCATTCACCGTTCTGGCTCCGTCCAAACCAAACAGGCAGCCGGCCTGGTCCCTGCTCCTGCGCTGCGTCTGTCACCACTCCCCACTACTGTGCGTATGTGTGTGTGTGTGTGCTTATTTGTGTGTGCTGATGTGAACTGCTCAGTGTATTATGTACTTTAACTCTGCAAAGAAATTATAAAATTTGCTTGAATCAAGTAGTTTGTGTCTCAATTTGAGTATATATTTAGATTGTCTTAAAGCAAGGTTTCTCAGTGAGACAAGCCATTTAGACTGCAAAAAATGATGAAAAATATGTCGCAAATTGCTCAAATTTGGTAAAATGTATCCTTTTTGAGCACATTCTGACCGCCTTAAAACAAGATCTTCCAGTGGGATAAACAAAATCATGTTGCGTTAAAAAGATACAGTACAAGAAACGTCTCCCTTGGAATGAGAAAATCACCTTCTAACTGCTGTAGGTAAACAGTGTGTTGCTATGGTAACTAGCACTTGATCCAATCTGCTCTGAACCAGTCCAGGACTACTGCAGTCTAGGATTGAGATCATTTGAAAGACTATATTGCATAGAAATAAATTACTCTTACACACAGAAAAAGTCACAAAATTATGAAAACCAAAAACCATTTCTAAAACAAAAAGCCGTCAATATGACTGCTCTGGGAGTTCTGGTGTTCACACATGATAATTTGGATTTAATGCAGTCCAAAAGTGCTAAATTTTTTAAACTTATTTTTCATCACTTTTTGCTGTGTGTATGTATGCATGTATGTATACTGTATATGTATTCATGTATGCTCGCGGGGTCAGGTCTGATCCCATGCAGTCCCCGAGTGGCGTGCTCTACGCTAACAGACCACTAACACGCCTGGTCTGTGAGTGCGGATGTCAAGCCCCCACATTAGCATGCTAAAGCCCACTTACCCACAAGCTGCCAAGTGGGAGCATGACGAGCTGTAAGGAGGTGAGGATGGAGCGGATGCAGGCTGGAGTGGAAGGAGGCGCAAGGGATTCAGGAGAAAGAGGCTGTCGCGCGGTTGGAAGGGTGTAGAAACGACCTGAGGATTATTGTGAAGTGAAGTGGTTTGGACGAGGAAACCGCAGCGTTAAAGGAGAGATATTGTACAAGACTAATCAAAGACATGGACATGGGTCATGGGGGGATGGAACCCAAGACCAATGCTTTACCAACTGAGCCACTATCACCCCCATTTCATATTATTAAGACTTTATTGAGGACTCATATGCAGGGACATGATCCATAGCTAATAAAGTAAGAGAGAAAAGATGTATACAAAAGCAGTCCACTCACATCCAGAGAAGTTTGGAAGAGAACCTCACTGAGCTAATGTCAAGGCAAACCAGAGACTGTACGGTAGCAAATGTGAAGTCATTTCTTTCAGTTACTTAGGACAATTTTGCCAGAAGTCCTGCCGTTTTGTCATTTCCATTTCAACATAAACAGCCATCAACTGTGCAATGACAGTGAAGTAGTGAGGGAGACCAATTGTTGGCTTACACATCATACTTGTAATGGTACAAACATGTATGACGTACAAAAGTGAGAGATTGAAATAGTGAAAGATGGAGAGGAATATTGATAGATTTGGTTCTGAATCTAACATGGCATGGTCTATTGGTCGCACCTGCTCACTCACCTAGAACTAATGTAAATGTTTTGGAGGTAGGAGGAACAGAAACACAAGCAAACTCTGCATAGAAAGGCCCCGTCTGGCTTCTGAACGGAACCTCAACCCTTTATAATACATTTTTTGCCATTTATTTTACCAGACATCCTAACATAAAAATGTATACAATAATAAGAAGTTTGACCATCTCCTGCTCATGGAATAATGCTGTGTCTTTGTGAGCAGCAGCGTCGGACAGGGCACAGTGCAGCTTCATAAATCACTGCCCCCTGCCCCTCCCTCCCCCCCCCCCCCCCCCCCCCCCCCCCCGCCTCCTCTGGCCTGGTATTACTTTAATTGGAGCAGTTTAATAATTCTGAAACTATTTTGCCGTGAGCGTGCGCTGCCCATAAATCCAGCCGCGTTCCATACACACACTTAAACTGCACTTAACATTCCGGGGATCCACTTCATCTTTCATCTTCTGATCTGTCCGAGCCCTGCCTCCTGCTCCTCCTGCTCCTCCTGCTCCTCCTGCTCCTCCTGCTCCTCATCCCGCCCTCTGCTCTAAATGACGACATGCAAAAGTGTTTGAGGGAGAGTAATGATAATTGTTCTCTAGGAGGGGTTGGGTAATGGTGTCAGTTTTGTCACAAATTTTCCTATGTTGACTAATTCAGTTTATCCCTTTTTTTTCCCATAATGCTATTGGACAATTTTCCAAGCTCAGGGTTGTTTTTGTTTTGTTATACCTTCAATAATTCAATGTTGCCTTTGTTGGACATTTAATAGGTTCTAGGAGGGTCTGTAGATCAGACCATATGGATGGGGGAGGTTTGTGATTTTAGGATATGTTTTTGCTGCAGCTTCAAGCTGCTGTTTGAGCACCAACCCACCTCCTCCCCATCTTTGTTTGGAAGTTTGAAGTATAATTTATGAAGGACAATGTGCAATTGCATCAAAAAGATGGCTGCACCAGATATACTGTAGCACCATGCTACTTTCCACCTGTAGTTCTTGCCAATACAATCAATAACAATAACTTGCATTTTAATATACAATTCAGATAAAATGTGCAGGTTACTAAGTTGTATATTAGCATACAGTTAAATAAAAGTGAAGGTTTTAGGTTCCTTAGCCACCAAGGTCTAGGAGTTGGCAGCTCATTTCATTTTTTAATGCAATAAATATATAGTTCCCGATCAACGCGTCTGCTGAGTTTGACTGTCTACTCATGCAATCTTCAGAATAGATATATTCTAATGCAATCTCTGTCTCGAGTCTTTCCAGATTGAACTCACAAAATGCACAAATAACATCGGGTGTGTCACTATATTCTAGAACTACCAGACCTTGCAGAGCCTTGATTTTGACTGCTTCCAATTTCCCCAAAAATTTTTGAGTTTTCCACCAGGGTGCAGCCAGAATTTGGAACAGTCTTCCTGAGCTTGTGAGACAGGCCTTGTCCCTGGCAATGTTTAAGTCCAGGCTGAAAACTGTCTTATTCAGGTATGCATATGACTAATCTGAAGCATTTATTTTCAAATGTTCGTAACTTTTATCTTTTTAATACATTTTGTTTTATATGTACAGTATATACACTGTTTTTATGTCTTTTTGTCTGTCTTTTAATTGCTTGTGAAGCACTTTGGGTTAGACTGTATGAACTGTAGCACTGTATTGTGCTTTAAGTAAATTTGATTGAATGATTTGATTGAATTTGATAGGGTTTTTAACCTTTATTCACTTTTATTCACACGTTAGGAAGACCAAAAATATACATATGCTGAGTATTTATAGTTCCAAAACTAAAAGTGTTAGTGTGTACAAGTAGAGGAGCCAGGGAAGAGCATTATGGGTAAAATGTATACATACTCAAGCATACGTGAATCAATCTGTAATCAACTTGAGTGTATAACTATTATAACATGGTAGAAAGCCAATTTTGCACAATGGCTCACCTTTCATCGTCTCCATTCAACTGACAATTTACCTCCATTGAAGAATTCTAATTTTCCCGGCTTACATGGATTTTCCGCTAGGACCTTGGGGTTATCAGAAAAAAAAAAAAAAAAACGTACACAAAGCAATGTTAGACGGAGATCTACCCAAATATTCAGATTCAGAACAATTTTATTTGCCATTTTTGCCATTGGATTACAAAAGTCAACAGTGTGAGTAAAAAGGTTGCACAAAGGCACGGTGGCTGAGTGGATAGCACTCTCGCCTCTCAGCAAGAAGGTCCTGGGTTCGAATCCCGGTCGGACCAGGGCCTTTCTGAGTGGAGTTTGCATGTTCTCCCCGTGTCTGCGTAGGTTTCCTCCGGGTACTCCGGTTTCCCCTACCACTAAAAATATGTCCAATAGTTCTGGCATTAGTACAGGCGCCTCCTGTACTGGCGACCCTGCTCCCATCTCTGTGTTGAGTGAGAGACAAATGCCCAAAAAAATTAACAATTGTAAACTGCTTTGAGACTCAGATCTGCAGTGAAAAGGCGGTATATAAATAAAGATTACTTACTTACTTACTTTTTTATCTTAGTAAAAGATAAAAGTGCAACCTTTTATCTTTTACGTATTTTTAGTTTCAGAAAAAATCCATGTTGTTTGTAGGTTTTAGTGGGGAAAAAAAAAAATCAGACCACAGTATGCCATCTTCACCTTTAATCAAGCAATATTTATTATTAGAGCGCTTTTTCTACACAGGGCAACAAAAAGTGCTTCACACGCTGCAAAAAGTGATTCAAAAAAATTATGAAAAATGACTAAACTATCTCAATTTGAGCACATTTTGACTGCATTAAAACAAGATTTTCAACTGGGACAACTTAAACTATCTTGTAAAGAAAATATGAGAAAAAAGAAAATCTTGTTTTAAGACAGTCAGAATTTAAGACAGTATTTATACCTCATATGATATCATTTTTTTGCAGTGCAGTCTACATCACACAAGGCCTAAATCGTCAACATTGAAATCACAAAACTGGTTAAAATAATAACCACAGTGCATTAAACAAGTTAAGATAAAATCCAACCATAATTGTGCCTCTTGCATTGGTATAATTTTTCACTACATGCCTTTCATTAAATTGGTCAAATTTAAGCCATACATAACATTCAGCCCGATACGGTAAAATGACAGAACCTTCCAAGAAGCAAAACAAAACGTTCATGCATTCATCAGCGGGGAAGCGACTGAAGAACAAGTACTAACAGACAATATGACAGAATCTACAACTTCCTTTGAAACAGTGAGCAAACCCAACCCAACTACTCATCTCGTCTCTAACCCGCTACATTTTACAAAGCACATATGTTTTTCCAGTTACCCGCACTCTATTCCAGTAGTCCTCACGCTGTCACAGACTGGAGAGGCCTGGCTGGATGGCGGAGGAACAGCTGCTGGTGTGAAATGTGGAGGCCGTTAATCTGTCACTGCTGCGGGGCATGTGACCGGGGAGCAGGCCTGATGAGAGCGCTCTCAGACAGACACATTGTATCTGTGCTCTCAAACATGCTGTGGAACCAGAGCCCTGCACCAGCCTCCACTGGGAACACACTCTCATACATAGATTTATGACTTGCGTGTCCAAGCAAAAAAATTTGAACGTTCTGAGATGGATGGATATGGTATCGACAAGTGCGTAGTCGATTATAACCACCGGGACAGGTATTGAAGCTGGGGGAAAACCAAAGTAGTTTTATTGTCTACAGATGTCTTGCGAATGAATGTGCCACAACATGCTGTCGTCGTTGTATGAAACCCTATTCAGGTTCCTGTATTGCCCTAAATCACAACAGTAGTTATCTTTGAGAACTTTACAAAACTGTTGAATTCGCCACCACAGATCAGAGAATCAAATAGTTCAAACACAATAAATGTAATGATAAAAACACATAGAGCCATTGGTCAAAGAAGGGAAGACGACCAATGTCCAGAAATGTTGATAAAAGTCAGTAGAAGTTAGTATTAGTGTTTAGTTACTCAGTATTACCTCCGCCAAAAGTAGACGTCCGGTAGTTAGTAATCCTGTACAAATCTGCATCTCTCTGTATCTGCTATTGCCGCCTTTTCTACTTTCTTCGATGATTTCTGTCAATACCTTGGGTCTTTTCATATTTCTTCCTGGCTTGAACAATGGAGGCTGCGGTAGAAATTAGTAGTTTTGACAGCTTTGTACCAGCAAATTATAATATCTCCGTATTGCAGCATGGAAACCGAAAGTTTCGCAATATACAAAACAAAAAAACAACAACATAGAGCCATCGGTCTATAAGGAACAGGTGACCGATGGGTATACATGTTAATAAATGAGCCCTGTCCCTTGGGAACAGTTCACAGCTGAAATATAAGAATTGCTATTATAGGCCTCTATAGGTGTTAACGGCCAAAGCTGCGAGAAGCTGTCAGACTACGTAGTAAACAAGCAAAGAGGAAACTTTTCTCAAAGGGCAGGAGCTGGGAGAGTACACATCTCCAGCATTTAGGACCCAAAGAAAGATAAGAAACATTGGGCCTCATTCACGAATAACTTCGTAAGAAACTACTCAACTTTCTTCTCAAGTTGTCCTTAAGTAGATTTCTAAGAAGTCCCCACGTGGGATTCATCAACGCACTCGTAAGGCGCTGAATTGTTCGCAGCTGTTCTCTCAGATTGATGAATCCCATTTCCTCGTAAGTACAGCGCGCGTGCCAGGTGCTTCATTAGCATAGGTACTTAGCATAAGTAACCGCCCACTAATGCCCATATAAGGGACTGCAGGGCCGTGTGCAGACGGCAGAGGAAACAGCAACAGGCCTAAAGCAACAGGCCACGGAGCAAAAGAGTCACCCTTTTTTCTTCTTTTACCAGACTGAGAATAAAGTTATAAAATGTTGACTTAAAAGTCGAAATATTATGATAATAAAGTCGAACTAGCAAAATTATGAGATTAATCTAAGAATATGATGAGATTAATATCAAAATGTTATGAGCTTAATTTAAAAATATATTATGTATTATTTTAAAGATGAATCTCAAAATGTTTTGAGATTAATCTCAAAATATTTTGGACCCTGGGAGGAGATCCAGCGCGGACCAGCGCTGAGACCAATGCAGACCCGAGGAGAGACTGGAGTGACCAGCACACAGAAACCAGCGCGGACCTATAGGAGAGACCGCATAGACTGTAGTGACCTGACTGGAGAGACCGGTGCGCAGAGACCAGCGCGGACCGAAGATAGACCGCATAGACCAGACTTGAGAGACCAGCGCGGACCCGTATGGATCCAGGAGCATGCAGCACGGACCCGTATGGAGAGAGACCAGTGCAGACCCGTATATGGGAGAGACCAGTGCAGACCCGTCTAGATCCATGGGAGAGACCAGTGCAGACCCGTATAGATCCATGGGAGAGACCAGTGCAGACCTGTATAGATCCATGGGAGAGACCAGTGCAGACCCGTATAGATCCATAGGAGAGACCAGCGCAGAGACTCAGCGCGGACCCAGTAACCTCCTGCAGCAGCAGTATATATGCCGTTGTTCTGTGGCCCGTGGATAAAGAAATGCCCCCTATAAATAGGAAGGGGTCAATAATACACGGCAAGATTTCCAATGTATTTGATAAAGCGTTGGCACATTTCATTTCAAAATGAATTAAAAAGTAGGCCAGATCTGCAGTGAAAAAGGCGGTATATAAATAAAGATTACTAATAAAGATTACTACAAATAAATAAATACATACATCGATATGACGGACATATCACTGGAATGTTGTATTTTTATTCAACTTCACCAAAGAGGACAACCCCGGCGTGTGAACATGTCGGCACTGAATGCGTACGAGTGCTCCTGAGGACTCGTAGGATTTGTACTTGCCCAAGAGAAATTCTGGTTACGAGAAATATTCGTGAGTGCCACTTTCTTCGTAAAAACCGCGTAAGTAGGATTTACGTACACATCTGTTCCTAAGAACCGTTCGTGAATGAGGCCCATTGTTTTTTTTTCTTTAGGAGACAGCAGCGGTTCACGGCAAAACAATACTGGGTGTGATTCCAGCTCCAAGGCCTTTCTGTGTGGAGTTTGCATGTTCTCTCCATGTCTGTGTAGGTTTCTTCTCAGTACTCCGTTTTTCTACCACAAAAAACAAGTATAATAGGAATTCATGTTATATGTTTTATTGGTAAAAGTTTAAAATATGTCACAAACTTAGAATATTTTGGAATTATGCCGCAACGTCAACCATGAATTTATTTAAATATTTATGAATAATTTACAGGATATTTAAACCATTAAAGATACTAATAGAAAGACAATTCAAACTTTCAAAGCACAACATAATACAACTTTAGTGTTCAGTTTTAATACACTAGTTCCTCATGCTCCAAGTAGTCCTAATACTAGTTTTCACATATTTTGCTTAGTTTTATTTTATTTTTGGCCTGTCACTTCTTTGGATTTTTTCAGGCAAGACGTCTCAGCCCAAAACGTCAAAAAACATTTTGTCTGTAATGTTTCCCAGTATGGCATCAAAAGTTCCCAACTACTTGTTATCGAATTCACAAAGTTGTTTCGTGACTTTGTGTCTCTGTAGATCCAAGTAAATCCGGCTACAGTACAGAGGCTAATATTTCTCATGACCACGTCCGTCCATAATCTCTACGTCGCCCGTTACATATCTGTGTGCAAACATATTATTGTTTTCCTTTTTACATTCAAGTTGACGGAAATACGATTTGCTCAACCTCTCTTTCATCAGCCGCAGCGTTTACAGTCCCGTTTAAGAGCCTGGTTTGGGGGTTATAGCTGAAGGTTACGAGCCTGGGTCCAGTCCAGATTTTCACTGGGCTCGAGGCTGGACAAAACATGGATCATGGCCTTGTTAGATGGATGTGTGGAGGATAGAGAAGCTGGGAAAGATGGTCCATGTTGAAAAAGGGCAACGACAGCCAAAACATCTCAATCTAATGAGAGGAAAGTGGTAGAATTAATAGTGAGGCAAGGAGCTGGATGCAATGCACAAAAAGGACAGGTTTGTGTGATCTATTTGAGGATTGTTACTTTAGCATTTCATGTTGTAGAACGTGAAAGAACATGGAGATTTTATGAATTTTGGGGTATTAGTGTAGAAAGAGGACAAAGGCCACACCACGGAGGACTGAGGAAGCTCCCAAGCAGGGAGGGGGTGCAATCCACAAGTCCGGGTCGGAGAAGACAGTCCACAAGTGCAGATGAATGGATTTGAACCCGGGACACGATCGCTAACCACTGAGCCACTGTGTTGCTCAGTGTATGCTGCTTTTTCCTCATACCCTTGATATTATTGTGGATGGATCCAAGAACAACTCCAGGCCTAGTTAGGTGTACTATTTTGGGCTATAATTATAACAATACTCAAAGTCTATCTATAAATATCATTATTAGTTCACTGATACATGGTGATAATAAACTACTACAGTAGCCACAGCTGCCCTGGGGCACACTAACGGAAACAAGGCAACCAGTATGTGCCCCCCAGGCCCTCCGACCACCATCAACCATTCACACACACACCAGACTCATTTTAAGCAATGTGGGTGAAGTGCCAACGACACTTGCCCCACCGTGGCACCTGGTATTCCCGGAGGTCTCCCATCACAGTACTAACCAAGCCCTGCCCTGGACAGCTTCAGAGCTCTGACAGGGTCTGGCTTTCACATGCAGGTACAAGATACATCTACAAAAATATACTGAATTGAGTTTTGAAAAGAATTTCAATGTAGCCCAATCACATTCACCGTTCCCTCTATAGACAGAACAGACCCAAACATCTACAGTAGCATTCCTTGGTTGCTTGCTCCTCGGGGCTCTCCTGACTCTGGGATCAAAGCCGTATGGAGCAGTGGTGCAGCAGCGGCTCTAACGAGAGACCTCCAGTGTGGTCCCAGCTGTGATCAGACATGCCGCCGTACAGCAGCCATGGCGAGGGCCGGGCCGTGAAAAGCGATGACACGCCATTTACACTCCCCAATTCCAGCGCGCGACACCACAATGCGCCGTGGAGACTCCGCACGGACTAATCTATGCCTGATAATTTCCGATTCGTATCTGCTGGGATATTAGCGTCACGCCTTATTACTGGGGAATGGTGACTGACAAGGACTTTCTCGGCAGAAGAGGATTTGGAATTTCAAGAGACGACTGTAACAAGATTTATTCAACGGCGTCTGTCGGAGAAGCTCCAGGGAAATAATATTGGATTTAATAACCTCTCAAGCTCCTCCATTTAAAAAAAGACTATTGTTTGTTGATCTGTGCTTTATTGAAATGACTGAATGATCTATTTAAATACAAATAGTTTACAGTCAGTGGATCTTATTGAAAACATCAACTGCTGTTACTTTTATTGAGCGTGGAATCCAAGACGTGGGAATTTGTTTTCATTGTTGTCGTTTGGTCAAGCCTTGTGCCAGTCTGGAGCCACCAGGGCAAGAAACATTTCCACTTGTCGTCAGTAACGAGATGTGGAAGGTGTAGTTAGAATATTTGAATTGGATAAACAATGCATAAGGATAAAATATGTTAAAAAAGATACAAGACGACAATAGCAGAAGTAATATGGATTCATAAATTCATACGTGCATTTCAAAATAATGCATATACTAAGCAAAATATTTGAAAACTAGTAATGGGACTGCTTGAAGAACAAGGAACTAGTTTAATGAATTGTATTTATAAGTTGTATATGTTGCGCTTAGAAAGTTAGGTACCCCAGCTTTTAGTGTCTTTCTATGAGTATATTTAATGGTCTCTATAACACTAAACCTCACTAAACCTGACTCTCATCTCTGTGTGGAGTGAGAGACAAATGCCCCGAATTGTAAACCGCTTTGTGACTCTGGTCTGTGAAAGGCAGTATACTGTATAAAGAATACTTAGTTACTTACTTATGCAGGTGCAGGTGCAAAAGAGGCTGGATGGGGCCCCTGAATCTGGCCTCTTTGAACTGGACCTGAGGACTGTCTCCCCTGGCCTGGAGTCGTGGGCTGCACCCTCTCTCCACCTGGAAGCCGCCTCAGTCCTTGTTCTATGGTTATGGTTAATATCCCCAAGGCCTCCCCAAGGTTTTTGTTGTTCCTTTCCAATGCAGTAGGGTCTAAGGGCAGTGAGGATCCGAGATATATTTTTTAACATTTCTAGACATCGGTCATCCCGCTGGCTCATATGTGTTTGTTGTTATTACATTTCCTGGGTGTTATTCTCTGATCTTTGAATATCAACAACTTTGTTAAGTGCTCTATGACGTCTGCTGTAGCCGTTTAGAGCTCTACAAAAATATATCAACATTAATATGCATTCATCACAATTGATTGTATTTTGAATGTGTTTTCCTATTTTCGTATTTTTATTCTGGCCTTTCATATCTTAGAAATGGAAATAATAGTGGTTAGGTGGAAAAGCAAGTAATTACAAGCAAACCACTAAAACTTTAATAACATTTAGGCATAAAAAATCTCGATGACATCACACATTGACAGCATTTTAAAGCTGGGGTCCCCAACTTTTTCATATATAAAACATGTTGTTTGTCCAAATGGGAAGAGTCATGTGACATGTTGTGAACAAATCAGACTACAACACGTGGCCTTTATCTTAAAACCGGTAATAATGTGTATACTTGTAAGAAAGCCGCGTTAGTTACTATTTGAAGCGTTGGGCTGAGAGTTGATTGGCCGAGGGAGGGTGGTCCTCTCATGCACGAGAAAACTAGTGATATAACTGAACTGTTTTGAGAGAAGTAATTACTTGGATTTTATTACAGGGTTCAATTTTCATTGTTTGAAATACAACTAGCCCAGCTTTAAGTTCAGCATTAAAGTACTAAAAAATGTCATTGTTTTTATGACCTTTTTACTTACTGAAAAAAAATCTTTTAAAAAACCTCAGCAGATGTGGACCTCAAAACTGCAGGAGAAACTACTTTTGGCCCCTCTGCAGATTGAGACGAGGAAGATTCAGCATAGGGAGTTTCGCAAGGGTTTGTACCAAAATTCTTGATATAATTATGAAAGAAAGAAGCTAAAACATCTCCTGATATGTTTTAAGTCTGTTATAATATTACAATACAATATTACATACTTGTAAATCGGTCCGAACCTGCACTTTGCTCCATGGACCCGTCACTAATACGCCTCGGAGCGTCGATGTCATTAACGTGTCAGGAGTGATTATTTATGGTTACTTTACTTTTGTTTGTTAAGTCTGTGTCTGGAACAGTCTGGGACACGCCTAGTATTTACTCTTCTGTTAAAACACGCAGCATTAACTGTAAATCTCCTTTAATACAGAAGCTCGTCTCAACCAGTATCTGCCCTGGAACCAAACTGTTGCCAGCTTTGTTGCTTTCATAGACAGAAGAAACTGTGGATACTGCTGAAGAGGATGGAAATATGTTCAATTTAGCTCATTTTGGATTAAACAGCGGCAGAAAGATCCTTCATTCCAGGGGAAATTTCAGTGTTGCATCACATGTACAGAACAATAGGAATGAGGAGCACACAAAACAAGATAAATGAACAATAACTCTAGACTAAAATGAATTAAAACCTCAAACTTTAGCATAAAAAAGAAGCAAGTAAAACATCTCCAACCCAGAAGCCTGAGTCCCTAGTTTGATTGCTGACTGCTTCATTCTATAAGGTTAAAGATGAATGTCTGCATATGGAACCCACAAAGCAGAGACAGGAGACTGAACACATTTAACAAGTTTAGTCACTAAACAAAAGTTGAGCAGGCAGTGGAGGCAGGGAGCAAACAGACTTAGCTTGAAACCCAAGACCTGACTGGAGATGCAGTGACTAAATGTATCAGTGAGAAGGTTTGAGGAGCTTGGGCAAAGATTCACCAGAGCCACATCTAGAAGAGACTGTTATGTGTGCAGGACGTTATGGTCCTGCACGTTATGGTCCTGCACATTTGGACAGAACCACTTCTCTGTCAAAGCATCAGGTGCCTGGAACTCACTACCTCTGTTTGTGCAGGAGTGGAGCTCACAGGGACAGTTTCAATTCAGACTAAATATATGGCTCAAAGATAATCAGGATTACAGTCATTAAGGAGATTGTAAATACTTCTGTGTTGTACATATTGCATATGTTTCAGGTCTGAACAATATATTTAATGTATATCATATCATATAAATACATACATAGTGTGAAATAATGGGAAATCCGCAAAACACAGACAGAGATCCAAATATCTAAGAACTAGAAACACCAACGGAGACAAAGTGAGGGATGAGGCGCAGGTGAAGCTGGCCACGCCCCCTGCCACAGACACGCCCTCAAAACAAGAGAGGAGTAGGAGCACAAACACTAGATCTTAACCATAACCTGTAATACTGAAGAATGAAGATGTGACCAAAAAGGTAACAGCTGCAATGCCAAACAGAAATGAAGATTGATCAATGTGGAAACGAAGAGCAGGAGAAATAAATGCAGATATACACTATGCTTCATTCCAATTGAAACATTTTGTGTATATTTTTAATACAATCATTTTGCTTCACACACATCTTGTTTAAAGACCGTCAGAATGTGCTTATATTAAGATACATTCAGCAAAATGTTGGCAATTTTTACCTTATTTTTCCATGACTTTTGCAGTGTTATTGTATCAGTTATGGAACGATGAGTGGATATAGTAAATATTTGGACAGGACAACTGAGAAACTAGGTTTCTTTGGTTCTAAAATGCTACCTCTTGTAAATTTAACCATTCCTAGTGTAAATATTGTAGTATTTATTTTATTAATAATGTAAAAAGAATGGAAAGTGTGGTCTGTGGATAATCCTCTCCAATTCTATAAAACGGTAATGCTTAGGATTTACACCTGGATTTGGCAGTTTCCATTATTGTGTCAAACGCAGGCTCTGTTTTGTGATCTATTGGCTTTATTACAAAGCGCAAATCCGTCCAAACTTTTATGTCTGGTCCCAGGTTTAGCTCTGCCATTAAAGCGTGCTGTAAAATCAGTGTCAGCATTACCGGGAGATCCCTGTAAATATCCCGTACGTCGCCTGGACTTGTCGTTGGGCCGTAACTAAAGCCTCTGTCTTTTTCTATACAGCGCCGCGCTCGTAAATCCCTCCGCTCCAAACATAGAACGTTTGATGACAGATTTGAAAAGTTGTGACCTGAAACTATTGCGTCATTAAAGAGGGGCAAGTTTTCTAGTGGAGGGTCCATTGCTTCATTGTTTGTTTATAGCCCTGTTTCCACCAGCAGAACGTGGCTCTACTCTACCCTGACTCTACCCAGTTTTTTGTTGTACCCAGTTGGCCCTAGTTCTAACCTGGTCATTAATTAGCAGTGATGCCAAAGTGGTGTACTGCGTCAAATCAAATCTGCCAACAGGTGCAAAAACATTTACCTGAATCCAGACCAACAAATATGACAGGGAAAGAAAATAATTGTTTTCTTGTTGTTTCCTCCATCCATTTGACTTAGTTCATCCTGAGTTCTTGATCTGTTGGTAGGGGAGCGGATCTCTTTCTCTCTCAACATCGGCCTCCCCAAGTTTTCTCGCTTTTTTCCCCCAGTTTTTTGCCAATGCAGGAGGGTCTAAGGACAGCGATGATCTGGAAGTTGAAAGACATGTATTTATTTGTGTAAGACATGCACTGGCCAACATCTATGGCCAGTGGTTCTTCCGCTCCCTATGGACCAATGGCTCAACTTTGTAAAGTCCTCCGAGATAACAGCTCTTGTGACTTAGGCTCCAAATAATGTATTGAATTGAACTGAACTGTACTGAAGTTTAGATGCAGACAACACTGTGTTGCTGGCAGAGAGTAAAAAAAGACCTAGCGTTTGTAGAAGAGGTTAACACAAGCTGGAAAAGAATTGAATATGAAAAAGAATGCTAAGAAGACAAAGTCCATGGTTATCATTAAGAATAATGAGTTAAGTTCCAAATTGATGAAGCAGAAATAGAAAAGTGTCCAGTTTTGTTTACTTAGGCTATTAACTCACACTAACCAATAATGGTAAAGAAACTCAGACGAGGATTTCCATAGCTAAAGCCATTTAAAAGTGCCTAAAGCCTCTAATCTGACCTAAATGCCATCATGAGAATCCTACAGTGTTTTGTTTTGCCACACTTCGGTCTGGATCAGAAACAAATTGACTTATAAAAGAAGGTCAGAGGACGAAATTGATTGAAGAGCTCTCAAAGAACATCCAGCAAAGAAAACTGAGGTATTTAGGCCACATTATTCACTAAAGGTTGTTTCCAACGAGTCCTCAGAGAAAGGAGGCTGGCATCAAGAGTAAGAGGCAGAAGAAGACCAAGTGGCATCCAACCCTGGACAGGACGCCTCCTGATGATTAAATTCAATGGATTTTTGAAGAGCCTTAAATCACAACAGCAGAACAAGTTACTAACAAAGTCATCGATTCGCCAACGACAGATCTGAAAATCAAATAAATGAGGAAATGCAATGATAACAAAAACATAAAGACCTGCCCGAGGAGAAAAGGCTGACACCAACAATATTATCTTTAAAAATCACTTCTTAAAACCCACTTTTACCGAACTACATTCCTATAACTCTTTGTCTTTGTTTTGTCTGTCTTGTTGTGTGCCATCTGTCTGCTTTAGTTTCCTGTATTTCATTTTGATATTGTCTATTATTATCACCGTTTTGTTGACTGTTATGTATTGCTTTATGCTGACTGTGCAGCACTTTGTTAACACTCTTTTATAAAAGTGCTATACACATGAAGATGTATTGTTTTTATATTATTTTCCATTTGGCATCCATTGGACAGGGATAATTCTAAGCAACCTCACTATCTCCTCCATCGTCAATCTGCTATTCATTACTGAGCCCAAAACCCTTCAAACTTTCTTTTCCCTATAAAACACACAGTAAAATCAGTGTCAGCATTTACACTAAACACACGTTTGTCCCCGTAACTAAAACCTCTCCACGTTTCTACACTATAAATCCATCTACCGCAAACATTCGCCACTCGACAGAAGTTTTGCACGAAGCCGCTCGGAAAGCGGACTTTCCTTTTGTCAAATCTTTTCATTTATAAATCGTACATAAAACTCGTAGCGTTTGAAGGGCCCTTAGCCACCCGTCGCTTTAGGGCCGTATATTACCCACGCCTAAACATTTGAACTAGGGGTGGGGAGGGAGAGGCGCCACGGCCATAGAGCACTGGGTGTTTTATTATCGCTGTCACAACTGGTATGGCTGGAAGGCGTGACAGAGGGAACTGTAAGAAGGGCCAGGGCTGCTGCAGGATAAATTAAAGTTGACTGGGAATGCGCGAGCTGTGTTCTGCGTGTCACAGTTTGGAATTGGTTGAAGCGAATGTGTCCCAGGGCTGCGGTCGCTTCAGAGGAGAGATGATGGAATGATCAGATGGGACGCGTTCTCAGAGATGTAAACACATGGGGTGATAAGGAAGTCAAAAGCTGTACGTAGATGGACTTGATATGAATGTTGACGTGATGATGAACTGATAATAAATGTGATAATGTGACTGAAGTTCAATTCAATTCAATTTAATTCTCTTTATTAACAAAACTTCAAGTCATACACATTCTAATTTGTAAGTGCTTTGTAAAAGGGAGCTCCCAGGAAGCTGTATACGATTAGAGGTGCGACCCCGAAACAATACATTTAAAAAACATTACTTTCTAATCAGTCTAGTTAGAGGAGAGACCCGGCTGGGGCCCTGTCATGAAGCCACCTGTGCCATTCCTTTAGTGATAACACAAAGAATACATTACAGAAAAACATCTGAAGTTAATCAGTCTAATCAGGAAAATCTAATTCTTGTTCCGTGTAAGAATCAGCCGACCACAACCGCTGATACTGAAACTTTGAAACTTGCTATGCTAAATGTCAGATCTCTTTGTAACAAGTCTTTTTTAATCAATAATTTTATTTGTTCTTATAATCTAGATCTTATGTTCATGGCTGAAACTTGGCTTGACCAAAATACAGAAAATGCAGTTTTAATAGAAGCATCACCACCAAATTTCAAATTTGAATCTGAAATACGGGAAAACAAAAAAGGAGGAGGCTTAGCTGCCATTTTCAGAGACCACTTTGTCTCCCATAGAATGTCTCTTGGGAAGTTTCCGTCTTTTGAATATGTGTCTTTTAAAATACAACAAAAACAATCTCGTCCAATACTCTTCATTGTCCTATACAAGCCACCGCAGTCAGGTCACAGATTTATTGATAATTTTACGGAGTTGCTTTCAGTTTTATGCACAGATTTTGATAGCTTAGTTATTACAGGGGATTTTAATATTCATGTGGATAATGTTATTGACAGAAAGGCAAAAGAGCTGAGTTCTGTTCTTGAATCTTTTGGTCTCACTCAGCATGTGAGTGGCCCCACCCACAGCAGAGGGCACACTCTAGACCTGTTAGTTACTAAGGGGGTGAATATTTCAAATGTAAACGTGGTCGATGTTGCGCTTTCGGATCATTTCTGTGTATTTTTTGACATGTGTTTCACTAACAAACCACCAGTGGACTCTGCAACTGTACGAAGAAGACACATAAATGAAAATACGGGTGAACTATTTATGGGAATGATAAACTTTGAGAATGCATCGTATTCTACTGTAGATGAACTGTTTAACTCTGTCACCTCTAGTGTTTTGAATGTTCTGGACACCATCGCTCCTGTGAAGGTTAAAACAGTGAAAAATAAGCAGAAGGCGCCGTGGGCTAAAGCAGACTCGGTCAGGGCACAAAAGAGAGAGTGCCGGAGGGCCGAGCGGAAGTGGCGCAAGTCCAACCTCCAGGTTGACTACGAGATCTTCAAAGATAAGTTGTGCGAGTTTAACCAGGTGCTACGTAGTACGAGAGAAAGGTATTTTTCTGAAATGATTGAAGGCTGCAGCAACAATCTGCGTGTTCTGTTTTCAACAGTTAATAGATTAACAAACCCCCCTGTTCAGATGCCATTAGAGCTAACTTCCAAACGTAAATGTAATGAGTTTGCACATTTTTTCAATGACAAGGTTCAAGGCATCAAAAACGCCATTGTCTCCAATCCACAGATAACCATCCAACAGCCTAAAAGGCTCTTTGAGCTAACTTACTTTGCACCTGTAAATGATCAAACTGTCCAAGAGATAATCTCCAGTCTGAGCGCCTCCACATGTAGCCTGGATGTACTACCCACTAGATTTCTAAAGTCTGTTCTGAGCAGTCTGTTACCTTCACTCACACAGATAGTAAACATGTCCCTTCATTCTGGAATATTCCCAAAGGCCCTGAAAACTGCAGTCATCAGGCCCCTGCTTAAAAAGAGCAGTCTAGATGCTACGGTACTTAACAACTACCGTCCCATCTCAAATCTGCCATTTATGGGGAAAGTCCTTGAAAAAGTTGTCTACCAACAGCTAAATAGATTTCTTATAATCAACAACTCATTTGATATGTTTCAGTCCGGCTTTAGACCCCACCACAGCACTGAGACTGCTCTCGTCAAGGTTACAAACGATATCCGGCTAAACACTGACGCAGGCAAAGTCTCAATCCTAATCCTGTTAGATCTGAGTGCTGCCTTTGACACTGTCGACCATGAGATCCTCTTACAGAGACTAGAGAACTGGGTTGGCGTCGCTGGCACCGTCCTAAGTTGGTTTAGGTCTTACCTTGAAGACAGGAAGTACTTTGTGGAGATTGGAAACTGTGTCTCAGATCATATGGCCCTGACCTGTGGAGTACCACAGGGGTCGATCCTGGGACCTCTTCTTTTCAATCTCTACATGCTGCCGTTAGGTCAGTTAATACGCAGAAACGAAGTTTCCTATCATAACTATGCAGACGACACTCAGATCTATGTCTCACTGACTGCAGGAGAACATGGACCAGTGGACTCACTCCTTCACTGTATCCAACAGATCAGTAAGTGGATGCAAAACAACTTTCTTCAGCTAAACGCAGACAAAACTGAAATGATTGTCTTTGGTCCCCAGAAACAAAGAGAGAGCGTCATCTGTCATCTACAGTCTCTCTCCCTAAAACCTTCAAACAAGGTCAGAAATCTAGGGGTAATACTGGACTCAGACTTAAATTTTAATAGCCACATCAAATCAGTAACATCAGCAGCTTTTTACCATCTAAAAAACATTTCCAGGATCAAAAACATAGTGTCTAAAGCAGACTTGGAGATTCTTATCCATGCATTTGTCTCCAGTAGGTTAGACTACTGCAATGGCCTCCTCACAGGTCTGTCCAAACAGGCTGTAAAACAGCTGCAGTACATTCAAAATGCAGCAGCTCGAGTCCTGACTAGAACCAGGAAGTACGACCATATTAGTCCGGTCCTCAGGTCTCTGCACTGGCTTCCTGTGGCTCAGAGAATAGACTTTAAAACAGCTTTGCTTGTGTACAAGTCTCTCCATGGCCTCGCACCAAAATATATTAGTGACATGTTAGTCCCATATGAACCAGCCCGGACTCTGAGGAGCACAGGGACTGGACTCCTGTTAGTGCCCAGAGTCAGAACTAAACATGGGGAGGCTGCTTTTCAGATTCATGCTGCTAAAATCTGGAACATTCTTCCTGAAGATGTGAGACAAGCCTCCTCTCTGACTATGTTTAAAACCAAGTTAAAAACTGTGCTGTTTAGCTGTGCATACAACTGAGGGATTTTATATTTTTATCTTTCTTTTTAATGTTCTGTGATTATTTATGATTTTAATGCTTTCTTGTTTTGTTCAGCACTTTGAGTTGCCTTGTGTATGAATTGTGCTATACAAATAAACATGCCTTGCCTTGCCTTGCCTTGCCTTGCCTTGCCTTGCCTAATCATTAAACCGTTATACCTTTATTATGTATTGCACAGACCGGTCTGTGCAATATTTTTTGTGTGGATGAATCGTATTGCAGAAGGGACTATTTCCAGAGTCGCCAGGACCTTCTATGTGTGT
Organism: Knipowitschia caucasica; assembly: GCA_964034765.1. Taxonomy (NCBI): domain Eukaryota; kingdom Metazoa; phylum Chordata; class Actinopteri; order Gobiiformes; family Gobiidae; genus Knipowitschia; species Knipowitschia caucasica. The sequence continues at coordinate 14,715,060 of OZ035837.1, read as the reverse complement.
TCAGATTTAGGATTCGGCAGATTATCTCTCATGTTCTGCCTCAAATGTACATGACACATGACTTATACCAGATTTTTACTCGTTTCAGGGCTGCATTTATAGAGCTGTGTTCTTTCAATTATTTGTTAACTTATTTCCATAATGAAAGGTCAGTGAAAATGGGATTTTCTTGTTACACATTGGGCTGTTTGATTAAAGCTACTTTGTAAAGACAGCTTAATTTTTCTTAACTTTCTGCATTGGGTGGCAGCTCTGAGAGTACATACAATCTATTTTTGCTTGACAAAATAATTAAAATATTGTAGCAATATTGAGGGAGTTTTTTATCAGAATTTGTTTAACCTCTTCCTCAAATCACCATATTTCAATCTACATTATGTGAAATTCATCAATGGGAATTTTAATTTTTATGATTTCAAATGCAACCAATAACCCCAACAATCCTTTCACAAACATGATTATATCTCATAATATTAGATACTTTCATTGGATTCCTACATTTCGAGCCTTTTCTCTGGCATTTCTTTCATAGCCTGAAATCTCTTCAGACTAAATTCCCTGAAAGGTCCACAGTAAGAAAAACCATGCTGGACAGAGAAAAACAAATTTGTCTGAAAAACAGCTCCCTGGGTTTTGCGCTGCACTTTCTTATTTATAACCCTGACAATGACATTTTCACAACACATAAACCACCGGCCATGAAATCTTTGCTACGTTTTGCCAAGAAACAGTTGAAGAAGACGTTGATTGATCGCCTAAAGAGTCCCCTCGCGAGAAGCCGGGGGCAGTGGTGTTTTTAAAAGCAGCTATAGCCCTTCCTGCCGCTGTCCCAGGGCTGGTGCGGGGCAGGTGCTGGGATTCAGGCGGGACGCTCCATTTGAAACCCATTAGCCCCACTCCTGCACTGGGCGCTGGGTTAGTTACAGCCACAGGGCAGGCCGCGGGTATGGAGGATCTGCAGCAGCAATAACAGGTGATCAGGGAGCGACGAGCGGGGTTTTACAGGGAGGTGTGGTAAGAAGAACAGAGATATGAGTTTAAAGAACAAGTATTATACATTCTTGGGTTGCAGTTAACAATTATTTTTGATAATCAATGAGTTGGCTGATTACTTGTTGTTCAGACGCTGAACATTAGTGATCCTTCAATCTAGAAAGACAAGAGACAAAGATTGCATTAGAATATATTTATTGTCAAGATTTATGAATAGACAATCAAACGCAGCAGACGCATTGATTGGGTACTAATATATTTATTACATTTGGAAATTAAATGTTCATTAATCATCAATATCAATCATTAATCAAGCATCAGTAATATATAGCAACTATTTAGGCAATGTGGTTGAAATGTCTTGCCTAAGGACACAACAACTGCGGCACCCAGTGTTCCCAGAAGTCTTCCATCACAGCACTAAACAGGCCCTGTCCTGCTTAGCTTCCGAGGTCTGACAGGCTCTGGCTTTCACATGCAAGTGGCGCCTCTAATTAATCATGATTATAGATAATCAGTTCTGGGGCCTCTAAACATGGCTTTTTATTTGTCACCTTTGTTTTAGACTGAAGTCATATTTTGTATTTTCGTATTATGAGTGAAGCTAAAAACAGGGAACACAAAAATGCATCACTTTCTCTTTCAGCCTCCGCCACAGTCTGTTTACAGCTTTATCCTCCGCTGTTCTCTGAGACCTGGCACGTTCTTCTCCTCTGCATATATCCGTGAGCTGTGTGTTGGTTTAAAAATATGTTTTTTAAGCACAATTACAGGAGACCGCAGCAACACTTCATCAGCCACTCGCTACAAACAAGTCTCCAACGTGTGCGGCCCACGCTCAGATTATTTAGATACAGAGGTGGAGAAGCTTCTGAAGGTGTCTCTTTTGATGAAACTGTACTTTTGGTCATTAAAAGAATTTGTTTTCACTATCGAATTAGTTTGATTAACCCTTGTATTATGTTAAGGGTCAATTTGACCCATTTCAGTTTTTGTGTTGATCTATGTACTGGTTATCCTTTCTTTTTCTTGCTGAAATTTGGTGACTTTTCCTCATCTAGGGTCATGAACTGGTGTGTAAAATCTGGACACTTTGATGTGTAGTGGAATGTCTGTGCAGAGTTTGTATACAAAGATGATGTTGCGGGTCATTTTGACCCAGATGCTTTAATGTGGGTAAATAGTTGTTCAGATCCAAAAAAACATGTCTCTTTGACATTGTATTTTGATTGCCACTGAGACCCAGAGCCAGGTGTGTGAAGAGAGGGAACTTTCTCACACTTGTCCTTGTCACTGTTCTCATGTCATCTCTTTTGCCTAGCGTACATCGGACTGGCAATTGATTATATCCGTCGCATATGAGTTGCTGCCCCGCACACATCAACAATCTGGCAAAAACGGGCAACTCCTAGTAGCAGACCAGTCTCGGGAATAACAGCGCGTACATCGACAGCAACTGGCCTCAACTACAGTGTGTTTTCTGACATAAACTGTAGAGGGCGCAATACACGCAATACACACATGTTGTTGGAGCACATCGGGTGATATCTCCTGATCTGAGGACAAATAGTTGCCGAAAAGTAGAACACGGGCAACTGACTGAATCCGGAGATCGACTGTTTACCTCCAGTTGTAAGAGCGCTCACATTGACCGATTTCGGCAACTGATCATCTCCATCATCTACTCTAAGTTGCCAAAAGCCGCCTTGCAACTAGTTGTCTCCAGTTACTCTGTCGATGTACGCTAGGCTTCAGACAAACTCAACAAAATGAGCTCCAGAAGGATGACATCTGAGGAGTCTTTATCACAGATTTTTAACTGGGATAATGATGTAGAGGAAGAGATTTCAGAAACAGAGGATTTTTCAGAGACAGAGGACAATGTTATTGCTGATCCAGATTGTCAATTTTCCTACAATAAGGAGGATTCAGAGGACGAATCTTTGGTCAAGGAAAAAGGAAGGGAGGAAGGACGGAAGGTAGGAAGTAAAGAAGGGAGGAAGGAAGGAAGGAAGGAAGAGAAAAGAAGGGAATAGAGGAGGATGAACAGAGAGAAGGAAAACAGGAGAAAAAGGAAAGAGAAAGCATGGCAGGAGGAAAGAAGGAGGGAAGAATTGTCATTTTCACCCGAGAGGAGGACAAGAAGATTAGACTAAATCTTTCTTAAATATAGCGTTGGAATTAAAAATGTATTGTATGTCACTTTTCTAAATATTTATATAACCTAAAATAAAGTTGTTATTGGTTTAACCTGTTTTCGTGACTGTTTTGAGTGCATTTACACAGTACGGGTCAAAATGACCCGCAACATATCCATCCATCCATTTTCTACCCTTTAATCCATTTCTGGGTCAGGGGGGTGGCAATCAGAGATGCCACCCAAGTCTCATAGCACCAGCCCCTCACTGATCCTCTGCAGGTGGTGAGTCCACAGGCGGACGGCTGCTCTCTGAGTGTGAGCATAGCCTTGATCTTTCAGTGGGGGCTTTGGGCAAAGTGGGGTTAAGTGTCTTGCCCAAGGACACAACGACAGCAGTCATCAGTGGGAGTCGGTGGAGAAGGTGCAGAGGTGGGAATTGAACCCACGACCTTCTGGGCTTAAGGCCAATGCTCTACCAACTGAGCTACTGTCGCCCCACCCGCAACATAATCAATGTCATTTTTTTTCAACATAATACAAGGGTTAATGCCTGAAAATTCAGCTTTTACTCTTCTTAGATTGTCTTTGCAGATGTACAGATGCATTGATAACTTCCATTAAATCAGCTCCACTAATGTATTATAAACGTACAATCCTGAACATGCTAACACAACAAAGTACTGACATAGGAGCAGATTACGACACCCCCCCCCCCCTCATTTGTGCCAAAATTCCCGTGATATCAGATCATCCACACAGCACACCTTCAAACCAGTAATTTAACAGCTTGAATCTTTAAAGCAATAAAAAACCATCTCCTCATTTGGTAGCTTTTCAATTTCCAAATTTTTTTGACCATATTTTTGTGATATTAAATAAAATAGTGTAACAAATTGAATTTAACATGTTTTTATGCTTCCAATTATCATAATATGAAATTGTAGATTGTCAATTGTAATTGTGGGTTTGCGAATCATTTTCCCGCCTTTTTTGGTGGACCCAGTTTGAACAGTTTGAGATATACAGGTATTTTTTTTTGCCAGAAACTCTGCTTTTTGACGTCTGTCTGACCAGTCTGAAAACGCCTTATGGCCCTGAATAAACTATCATCTTAAACAGAATGGCTATTGAATCTCTCCCTGTATCACTGTCCATCACCACAGAGTCATTGAGGATCACATTATCCCTATGACAGCATTTCGTGAGCGTAGAAAGCCATGGACCCGTCCTTCTTAATAGACCCATGAGTGTAGCGTTTCTCCGCAGCTCATGCCACGACACCGGCCCACATACGGCCCATAAATCTGCCCTTCCCAGCTGCCCCGTTACACCGGCGGATGGCTGTGGAGTCACGCAGATTTACAGTATGTTACCGTAGCACATCTGTTTCCCTGTATCTCCTTCCACTGTACCGATGCGATATCCATGACCAAACAGCTATGAGCCTGGGCAGACGCATTCCAACGTCCAGGACACATGGAAGCACTCAAAATCTTAGCGGCTTCTTTGGGGCCATGACACTTCTTAATTACCTATTCAATTAGACGTTTAAATCTCTTCTTTGTAAAGTAAACATAAGAGGAAATATAGGTTTTTAAAGGTGCAAGACATACATTTCAAACCACAGAACGATGTCATAAAATGTATTGTTCTAGTTCCTCGCTCTCACATGCATGTATTTTTGGCCTCTGTCACAACTTTGGATTAGTTTTTTGGAACAGAAAAGTGACCACACTCACTAACACACTAATAGGATAATCAGAATAAGTCAATTATTGAAATAGCCGTCAACTAATAGACTCACATATAACAAGGGGAGATGTATTAAGCCTTTAGGCCTAACAACTAAACAAGTTATGTATTGTATTAAGCCTTTACCATCCATCCATCCATCCATTTTCTTCCCCTTAATCCATTTCTGGGTTGGGGGGGGTGACCAGAGATGCCACCCAGTACACAGAGCACCAGCCCCTCACTGATCCTCCTGCAGGTGGTGAGTCCACAGGAGCTGAGATCTTTCAGCTCCAGTCATTGTATTAAGGCTTTACGATAATGTTAATAATTTAGGGCCACAGCTTGTACTAAAAAATCCCTCTCTGGTCTCTCTCTCTCTCTCTCTGCTGTCTCTCTCTGTACTCTCTCTGGTCTCAGCTGTCTCTCTGGTTTCTCTCTCTGGTGTCTCTCTTTGGTCTCTCTCTGTACTCTCTCTGGTCTCAGCTGTCTCTCTGGTTTCTCTCTCTGGTGTCTATCTCTCTGGTGTCTCTCTTTGGGCTCTCTCTTTGGTCTCTCTCTGTACTCTCTCTGGTCTCAGCTGTCTCTCCGTACTCTCTCAGGTATCTCTATTTAAATTGTGTGAGTTACATTGGAGAGGGACTGACATGGGGTTTTTGAGGACAGAAAAGTGATAAAGAGAGGACCAGCCTCACTTAGCTAATCAGACCAAAGCATCAAAACATGTTTTCTTATGTGGTCTGATTTGTTCAACTCTTTCCCAACTCTTTCAAACGGGACAAACAACATGTGTTATTTTCAGCTTTCATGTGTTTTTATTCCGCGCAGGTAAAGACATGGGATATTTCACCTCTTACTCACACTGCATCAGACATATTTGTTGGCAGCTTTAACGCTCCGTCTGTCCGACCAAAGTGTGAGGACACAGCAGGCATGCAGGCGACGACACGAGAGGTAAGGGGAACTTTAATTAAAAGTGCATTAGATTCAGTGGAGATGGAAGACAAGAGCAATATTTTCCGGCTAATCGCGTAAAGAAGTGTGGCGAATGGGCAGCCGGCAATTAGGATGCCACTCGCACGCTTTAATAGGCCGTGATGAGTGCGGAGTGACTTGGGGTCATGGAGGAAGAATGTTTCAAGAGCTGAGAGTAGGATGGATCTGCACGACTGGGGCTGGGGCAGGAATTGTGTGGTCTGTTTGAAGGAAAAGTTGGAATCCAGAAATAGATTTAGTTAATTAAGGGAAAACCTGTCTAAAGGAGAAATTTACGGACATTGGTCATCCGCCCCTTATGGACCAATATGTTTTTTTTTTATCATTGCATTTCTTGAACTGTTTGATTCTCTGATCTGTGTTGATGCCTTCAATGGCCCTAATATGTCAAAAGGCATTAATGAACGATGATCTTTTCAAATACTTTTTTAATGATTACAGTAGTTCAGCCAAGAAATGCGAATTGGATTTACAGCCTGTATTTCTTGTTATTTTCATTTCGATGTGCCACCCTCCACCTTTTCACCAATTAGAAAGTCTGTGATCTGGGTTGCCAGAACTCACCGTAGCTAGCTAATCTCACTGGTAAAATAACATGTGGTCGCAGAACTAAAAAAGGCTTATTATGATTCTCAAGTAATTAGTAACAAACAAAGAATAAAACAAGAATTTCTATCAGGGCCTTTGTCAAAAAGGTGTTGGTTAAAGATTTTTCTATGACAAAACTCTTGTCTGTTCAGATATAATGGTCCCAGCTGAATTTGTCTGCATATCTGGCAAGAGGGAGAGGTTGCAGTATCACTTTTGGCCAGATTTTTACATAATATTGCTTCTTTAAGTCAACTGTAGATTAATAAGATTTGTCACTGGATCTTGAAAACACAAAAAGGATTATTTTTACAAATATTAGCATTACTATAGCTGCCCCCTGCAACCCGTAGGCGCAGTCTGAGAGGCCCAGATTACTTCCCTATCCACGCACGCACACACACACACACCTGAAATGTCCAGAAGGCATCTGAAACAGGCAACCCGAGCCACCTCAACTGGCACCCAGGCACTCTGCGGAGGAAACTCATCTCGCTTGTCTCAGCCATCTTGTCCTTTCGATCATTACCCAAAGCTCATGACCATTGGTGACTATAATAAAACTCTTACAGGCATAATAGCATTAAGATAAACACAAAGTTATGAATGAGGAACCAAGACCGTATAGTCCTCCCATACAATAGAAAATCCCTCTTATCTATATGCCAAGTCCATATTGGCTTCATAATAGATAAGCTAAGTCTGCGCTGGTGCATGCTAAGTGCTGTCTTTCCGCGCACTCTCATTAAAAACTATGATGCGCTGTCATTAGTGCTTTGCCAATGGGCGTTCTCCCAGTCTCGTGTCAATCACTGCCCATAAATCTGATACACACTGGAATATTCAAGACAGGCCCTCGGCTAAAATGTGTTTTATGAAGTAATTTTGAGACACTCTGCCGTATACTGTGTGTGTGCATATGTGTGTGTATGCAAGAGATGGGAAAGAGAGACAATAACAATTATAGTGTGTGTTTAAGTGACGGTAATGATGACCTTGAGAAATGGAATCAAAGTAGTAATTGGTATCAGAGGGCATTCATAATAAAGATGGTGGTGAAACAGTACTGCATTACAATGAAGTAACGCTCAGAAGCTATTTCAATCAATAACACGTAATAAACACAATATTATGTTTAAGTCTCCCGGCTTCCCAATCAAACCATCCACCAAACGTCCCACAATGCATCTTTAATGTTGTATTCTCAAGACCGTTGCATAGAAATTAGGAGAGGAAAAAGATGGAGCTGCCTCGGTAATTTTAATATGGTCTTATGAGTATTCAGTCTTTAATTGTATTTTGATTCATTTATTCAACTATTGAGAAGATGATTCTAGAAGGAGACAAAAAAAAGACCAAAACTGAAATTTGTAATCCAGTTACTACAGAATCAAATTATTCGCTTTGGAAGTGTTATACCAAAACGTAGTTGGTCTATCGCTTTACACTTTCCAAGCTGTACTGAACTCAGCTTCCATTCTTAGCCTGGTTTTTAAATGTTTTATTTTTTCTGACAAACTAAGTATGTAAGTAATCTTAATTTATATAACGCATTTCACAGACCATGGTTGCTATTTTGGTCTAGAAATATTGATGTATTTATTGCAAACTTCGCCACAGTGCAATACATGTAGATTAAGTGAGAAAGCAGCAATTTTCTCAGTCCCTAAATCTGCCATTTTTTTCACTTTTTGTAAAGCGTGCATGCTGGCATTCTTTCCACTTAACTAATTAACACAATTCAAATGTAAGGCCACGCAGTTCAAGCTTCTCCTTTAGCCGGTTTAATGGCTACACGCTTGAGAGACGTTTGGACTGGAGGACGCCTCTCACGGTGATATACTGGAGGTCTCTGGGACATTCTGGGCGATGGGCCAAAGAGAGCTCCACTTCTCCAGCCGTGTTTGCACACCTCATATAACGCGTCCGCCGAGGGGAGCGTCTTCCAAACACGAGGGGGCCCGGGTCACGGAGAGAGTGGAGGCTCTTTCCAACACCCTCAGGGAGCGAGCCTTCTTTCTACAGAAACAGGTGGGCGTGAGGGCTGTGCAGTGGTTTGGTTGAAATTGGAGGAAAAGTTGAAATGTAAGTTGATCTGGGGCTGATGATTGCAAACCAGTGGCAAGCCATGGGGATCCAACTGTTCACATGCTCTGGGAGTGTGGGCCAACACACCATCCCAGATAGAAGCGTGGGTCTTATGGGATTGTGTCTCGGCTGAAAACAGAAATCTGGTAAATCTCTGCCGCACATGTGGAAAAAGAGTGTGATCCACAGTTATTGTCACAAACGTGGGCCACAACAATGTTAATATGTGGGATGTGTCTGAACCATCTGAACCAGGACTGGTTAAGAGCTTAAATAGATAAGAGTCAGGTCTGGAGAAGGTTTATCTGCACCTTAGACCAATCATGGATCTACAGCCTGTCCATCTGTGGGAGCGGATCTATCTCTAAATGTGGGCTTCCCTGAGGTTTCTCACTTTTTCCCACTGGTTTTCGAGTTGTCCTGATGCAGGAGGGTCTAAGGACAGATTCTGATTCAGGACATTTTTAAACGGTTTGATTCTCTGATCTGTTTTGTAAAGTCCTCTGAGAAGACAGCTGTTGTGATTTAGGGCTCAACAAGAATACATTGAATTGAAATTAATTCCCGGGACTTAAACTAGTCTGGGCCCAGTGTGAACTAGGACAGGAGTCCAAAAGGTGTGTTCAAGTTCATTGTTTACATAAAAAAATATGCTGCAGTATTAAGTATTCTGTATTAACATAGGAAGTAACTTACTTATACAACATGTCTCAATGATCTCCTGAATTGATGTAATTGTTAAAAAGTTCCTTTTGTAATGGATGGGTGGTGAATTTGCTGTGCTTTGCAAAGAACAAGCAAAAAAGTGCATTTCAATTCTATTATGGGTTTTGGTGCAGCAGCACGGTGGCTGAGTGGATAGCACTCTCGCCTCTCAGCAAGAAGGTCCTGGGTTTGAATCCCGGTCGGAACAGGGATTTTCTGAGTGGACTTTCCCATGCCTGCGTAGGTTTCCTCCGGGTACTCCGGTTTCCCCTACCACTAAAAAACATGCTCACTAGGTTAAATCCTCCAGCTCCGGTAGTCCTGACCAAGCCGAGCATCAACATCTGGAGATGGGTTCCCGGGCTGTACTACAGTGACCACTTCTCCTGACGTCAAATGCAGAGGACTGAATTGCCCTACGGGGATCAATAAAGTGCACCTTTACCTTTAAATCAAGAAAAAGATTTCTTAACATTATTACCTTTTCCTTCACTTCCCCATTGCTGGCTCGGAGGCAGCCGTCTGAGCCAGATAAACCGTGACAACCAAACTGTGATCCCTTTCTTTCAAACATCAAGGACAGGAAGTTCGCTAAAACCACCCGTTTGACCTTGAGCAGCTTCCACGCTAAGCACATATCAATTCCAAACATATGATTGAGTTATGTCCCATGAATAATGCAGCAATGATATCAGTCGACATCCTCCCGCTCCCTTCTTTCCGAGCTCATCACGACTCGCAGATGAATCGGTCTCGGAGGAGCGGCGAATAATGGAAAGAGTTATATTAAGTATTTCAACCTTTGCCTGCGCAGACGTGGCTTTGCTGAGTGCGCACGGCACCGGAGACTTTAGCAAAAGGCCACACCTGGGATCGGCCGCCGCTTCTGCTGACCGAGATACGGAACTACGGAGGCGCGCAAGAAAACAGCTCGAGTAATAAGGTGCCGCGCCGTTCAGAATAAAGAGGACTGTGTTTCCGAGCCATGGAATGTAGGATTTATAATGGTGGAGTGTGTTGCAGAGTCCAGGTGCAGGCAATCAATGAAACTGAGGACTTTTTTTCTTTTACAATGAGTTCATGGTTTGAAAATGATTAAAATATCTTGCTGTGAAGGAGCCAAATTTTGCTTTGTTTGCCATTTTTATTGCATTGCACTGTTATAATTTTAGCAACAAGTATGGAGTTTAGTGTGTTCTTATAATGCAATGCAAAGGTAAGACTGTTAAAAATGTAAACTTTGGATTAATAAATGATTTGTCAAGTAGACCGGTCCTTGTTCTACAGGTGTCTGTCTGTAGGAGCGTATCTCTCCCTCAATGTGGGCCTCCCCAAGGTTTCTCACTGTTTTTTCTCACTGTTTTTTCTTTTTCAAGTTTTTCTTTGCCAATGCAGGGGGTGGTGATGAGCCAGGATACTTCACATGGACATGTATTAACATTTATGGATATTGGTCATCTGCACCTTATGGACCAATGGCTCCATGTGTTTTTTACCATTGTATTTTCTTTGTTTTAATGCTCTGACGTGTATTGGCAAATCGACAACCGGCGGAGTCTGAAACTACCATCTACGAGCTACTATACAATGCTTTGAGAAACTGACCATCACCTGTCGATCTGACTGTATGTATTGTTTTGTGTTTTTACTTCTTTTATTCCTATACTTTTAAAAACAGGGATAAAATGATTTTGAGTGTGAAATAACTATGAATATAAAAAGAGAACCTTCTATTCAAATAATAATGTGGTTACATTAAGATACCAATATGTCACTGATATACAGTGTAGACTCACTACTTCAAAGCTCGCTGCCATTTGTGTCCTAAAAAAGTAGCTTTATCTCTGTGGACCAAAGGTTGGAGGCCCCTGCTCTCGGCCTCTGTCTGCAGCAGCGGTCGCCACAGTCCGTCTCCAGATGTTCATGCTCTGTGTAGTGGGAGTTTCTTGGATACATTTTTGGAAAAAAATAATTTGATGAAAGTTAGATTAATAGAGTTTTACTCGAACTTAATGTTCACATCGGAGGTGATGAAATAAAAGCTAAGAATAAAAACAAGAGCCCTCTGCAGCATTTGCTGAATGAATAAAGCGGATGAAGAGATCTGTTAATATGTATGCCGTGCGATTGTAAGTCCAGATTGCAAATTAATCTCTTTATTCATTCAAGAAAAGCTAAAAGAATGCATTTTAATGCCTGATTAAGCCTTGGGCTAAATGCCATCAGCAGTCCTCCTGTCAGATTGATGATACAGAAAAAAACACTTCCACACATGCTGTTTTCACAGACGAGGTGCGGTTGGACACAACTGACAAACACAAACTGGGACAGAGATATGTCAGGAAAAGCAAGTTCATCGTTTGTTCATAAAGAAATAAGGACAATAATTATATGCACTTGGTCAAATAGTGAAACTGTAGTACACAGCAATGGATGAGACGAGGTGAGAAGCGCTGAGTGCCCAGAGGAAAGCCTCAGCACATGGGGAGAGACAAGAACATGTGGTTAAGAAGACAAAGCCACAACATTCTTGCCACTTTAGCTCTGTCACAACATGTCACTTAAAGCGGGGTACCCAACTGGTTTCCTTTCATAAATAACACATGTTGTTTATCCCATCAGATAGTGTGTTGTATGAGTAAGACATGAACAAATCAGACCACAACATTTTTGTCTTGAACATATATTTGATAACATGTCATATTTTGCATACTGTAAAGAAAGTGAGTCATTGTTTGACCCGTTGGGCAAGGAGCTGATTGAGTAGTAGTGGCCCTCTCTTATTTACTTTTCTGTCAGATGAAGCTGATCTAAAAAAAGAGGCTAATGTGAAAACAACAATACATTTGTATTCCAGTATATCTGTATATCACGCAACCCCTCAAGTAAAATAATACACAACATTTCTACTTTTCAATGCTCTCAAAGCAGGTTACAGACCCAAACCGAGACAAAAACCACAATCACAAAAAGGCATTATACAAGATCTAATGCATTCACCTACTCTTACTTGACAACTTTTACATATTCTCAGCTGAACTGCATCGTACAGTCCAATTGAAATGCAAGACTTCTGCCCCATCTACATGAATGTTGATCTTTCTCTGCCTTTTGTCGTACGCTTTAAGTAAGTCATGTCAAAGCATTGGAATTAACAAAAGAAAAACGGTTTCACCTTTGCAAACGGCTGTCACCTCTCGCAAACTTCCCAGCTTTTCTTGGCATCGCACGACTCTCTCTGGCCCCAAAAGTTGTACAAATTGAGATGTGTAACCAAATCTATTGTGACTGACTTTTGGCCGTCCGTCTGTTTGAGTTATGGAGGTCACGGCGACGGGGCCAATTACGTTTCAATATTTGTCCGGCTTCGGCCTAATCCATTCCACCTGAGCTCCAATGGTCCTGGAGAGGGAGAAAGAAACACAGAACTGGGAGGTTCTCAAGCAATCGCAGCTTTAATTCAGTTAAGCAGCGGATGAGATAGCGCTCGCAAAGGCTTTGATTACCGTTCTACCGCCGACTTTAGTACCGTTCTACCGCCGACTTTAGTACCGTTCTACCGCCGACTTTAGTGTGAACCCGCGACCGGAGTCCAGGGCCATGGAAGCAGCTCACTGCAAAAAAGTTGAAAAAAGTTGGTCAAATCTCACAGAATGTATCTTAATTTGAGCACATTTTGACTGCCTTGCAACACAATTTGCCAATGGGACAGCATAATCATCTTGTTTTAAAAAGATACAATAAATGTCTCCCTTGGAATAAGAATATAAAGCAACAGTTTCAGAAAAAAATACTAAATGTCTTTGTCCCATTGGAAAATCTTGCTTTAAAAGGTATAAACGAAATTTCCCCACTGTGGGACGAATAAAGGAACTCTTATCTTAAAGTTCTCAAAATTTTAGGAGAGAACCACCCTCTCCACTTTTTGAACCAAACTCTCTGGTCTTATTTGATGGGCACTTATCACCAGAATGATTGACAACTGGGGGGACCAATAGTCTTGATGATCCACCCGGAAATAAAACATATCCTCCTATCTACCTCTAAGACAGTCAGAATGTACTCACATTAAAATATAAAACAAGATTTAAGCAATTATCATTTTTTGCAGTGCTCCGCCAGCTCTGATTTCTGATAACCACATTAAAGAACGAGGGGCAAGTGAAGGTCTGTGTTTGGGAGAAATCAAAGCCGAGGGTTCTCGACTGATGCGCTCTGATCTTGTAGGTGAAGCTGTAAAATGATACGCAGCCACCCAGAGCGTGAGCGAACATGTAAAGGGAGTACGGTGGGTTGGAAAAAAAACATATTCAACATATTAGCTGTGTAGTAAGAGCTGTTGGCCAGGTGTCAAGCATCTGAGAGGCAGAGGGAAGGACAATGCTTTTACGTTATAGGAGACAAGATGATGGAATTACACCCACAATTAGCACTGTCATACGGTCACCAAGACTCATATCAGGACATTCCATTTCTTATTTCATTCTTGTGGGAAATAAGCCCCACTACACTTTAGAAGGATACGGATATTACTATTTCACTGGTAATGTAAAGGCTTTCCATTAACTGGGATGAAACTGAGAGACCCAAAGTAGATTTATGTCCAATATTTTGGTTCTATGCAAATTATACAAGTTCAAAAGTCCATTTAGTTGTTTAATTTGACTTACAGTAGTAAATTAATTTATGACAGCCTCATTACACACACAGTGAGATGTGTTAAGGATGAAAATATACACTTTTAGCCAAAAGCCAGCAAAATCTTCTTAGCAACCGTTGTCATGAACAAAACGATTCACCCACACAGTTAGGAGAAAAAGCTACACTAAACTCATTTTAATTTTACAAAACAATAAATATGTTGCATGTTTCACAACTTTTTTCAACATCCCGCTGTCTAACAGAACTTTAAAAGGAATTCTAAAACGCAAACTGATGTATGATGCATTAAGAGATCCTTTATTTGTCCCACAGCGGGGAAATTTCAGTGTTGCATCACAAGTGAAAGAGGAGCACACAGCACAAGATAAGTGAACATAGCTATACTAATTAAAATAAAACAAAATCTCTAATTCTAGAATGAAATAACAAGTATAAAATCTCGATCTTCAGACATGTTTCCACCTGATTTAGAACCTGCAAGCAGTATTAATCAGCCATAGTTTACATTGAAATCCTCTGAAAATAATTTGGTATGGACTGCCATAATGGACAAGCCATAATTACCAACATTGTAACAAACAAAAGCTGGAAACATGTCAAGTATTGCAAGTATAATGAGTCTATATCATACATTGGTTAAACAATTTAAGTCGCTTTACATAGATAAAAAAAAACTTTTAAAATGTGTCCAGATTTAGCTAAAGCAAATCCTCTCGTTTAAAGGCATTTATTATGTTTATTATGTATTATTATATTATGTTCAATAGTATCATACATTGCTTACACTTGTATTATTATTATTATTATTATTGTTAAAAATTATAATTAATAAGTACTGTCCGTTTACATTTTTTGGGTAAAGAAGGTATTTTGTCTTGCTTTATTGGTTTATCATTGTTCTGTCCTTTTAAAACAACTTAAAAACCTCAATAAAATGCATGGAAATACATCCAACAGTAAAAGCGGTAGACGCACAAACACATTTCAATGAAACATGAGATACTGTCAGTAACAGTAAATAGTTCATACAATAATGCAGGTTTGCGCCCACATGACCCTGTAGTTTCATATAAACAAACTGCACAAAAGCACAGTAGTCCTTTCAGAAGCCTGCAACAAATGGAAAACCTCTCTTCTCTCCTTCCAACAAATGCATGCATGGCCACTTGACACAAGGCCCAGGGATTTTCAAGCCCAGAACTTGCTGCCACTAAATTCTGCAGTGGACAGAACCGGGACAAAGACCTCAAGCATTTTTGGATGGACGGAGCACTAGAGGTTTGACTCGGGGGAACAGCTGAAATGCCACACATGCGTGATTGTACTATTGTTCCAGGGCTGCTCCTGTCTGGGCGATGTGCAGTTGGTTTGGATCAGGTTCAAATGAAAACAGCCTGTGTTTGCCCAAGAGAAGAGCACGTCCAGCGGCTCAAGAAGCTGATCTCATGACTGCATTTTTGCTCCTGACAATTGTGTGATGTCTTTGTCTCAGAAAGCAGGACTGCCACAATGATGGATGGAGGTAGTAGAGGCAGAGATCTGTGTTATCCATTTGAACTGATACTGGATTTATCAATGAAAAGACAAAACAAAATGTATTTGATCTTCTGCATGATTCTAATTCAATTCAATTCAATATATTTATGTACATCCCTAAATCACAACAGTAGTTATCTCAGAAGACTTTCCAAAGTTACTGATTCGCTAACACAGATAATAGAAGCACCGTAAATGCAATGATAAAAAACACAGAGCCATTGGTGCATAAGGGGCAGAGACCAATGTCTATAAATGTCCATAAGTGCATACATGTGGAGTGTCCTGGTTCATTACCACTGACCCTCAGGCATCAGCATGGAAAAACTCTCAAACCCAGTGGGAGAAAATGAGAAACCTCAGGGAGGCCCACAATGAGTGAGGGTGAGGGCAATTAGCAGTAGCTATAAACTCTTTATGCATCTCATCAGTTACAAGTTTGTTTTGTTTTTTGTTGACTTGCAATGTCCCTGTCAAATAAATGAATAAATAAACAAAAATAAAGGGTTAGATCAGGACTCAGTCTGTAGAACGAGGACTGAGGCCATGCAATGCGGAACTGAGGCTGCAGAATGATTTGAGTTCTATTTGACAGCTTTGGATACAAACGTGATCCATGACCGTACCTTCTGGACTATATGCCGCACCTGTGTATAAGCTGCACCACCAACATTTGAAAAGAACATCTATGAAAATGTAACCCACATATAGGCCGCACTTGAATATAAGCCGCAGTTTTTCATGATGTGGATGTAGCAGATGGATAATATTGTGTTAACTAGTCTAAAAAATGTTCTTGCTAAGAAAATGCTTTATATACCCCTTATGACGGACCAAAAAAGGGGTGGGAGTTGTTTGCATGGTTTGCTCTCTTGGGGAAAAAAAACACATGGACAACCAACTTATGTCCAGTACTTACAGTATGTCATATGTCTCCACCGTCTCTGTGTGGAGTAAGTGACAAATGCCCACAACAATTGTAAAGCGCTTTCTGACACTGGTCTGTGAAAGGCACTAAATAAAGATTTCTTAAGATAAGAAATGATCTATTGATCTCACACTGAATAAATTACATGTCACATTTGGCATGGATAAAATCACTCAGATTGTGCAAAAGACAGAAGTGTGCAAACATGTTAAAGGTTAAGAAATACAGTCTGTGCATGATATAATTAGGCACGTTTTTTCAGTCCTAGTGCATTAGTGACTTACTTAATGATACATTTTACATTGTAGAAAAGAGACACATCCATACCCCTTAGTTTTCGTCTCCTCAAGAAGAAATGCTGGTGTTTTTTCCAGAATAGCTGTAAAGCCATAAAAAAATGCCAAATCCAAAAACATCCCAATGCTAGAACCCCTCCATCAGAAGCAAACTTTCTCCAAGTGCCCCTTCACTTGCCCCTATGCAGCCTCCTCCACTCACTGCCCTTTGCTGTGGCCTTTTGTAGTGCTGCGCTCAGCTACTCCAACAGGCGTTCAGGGTCACCGCTTCAATCACTCCCCTGACATTTAAATTAAGCTGAGAACACCGCCTTACCTACTTTACCCCCTCTTCATGCAGCTTTTCCCCTGGGATTCAAACCCCCAGCTTTGGTCATCATCTCTCCTCAGTACCTCTCAACCTCCCGTCCCTCCCAAGACACAATCTCGTTCTCGTCTTCAAACCGTTTTCGCTGAAGTCATTTCGTCCCGTGCGTCCTTTGGCAGTGTGCCCGGCCCCTGTTTTTAGATTCTTACAGCAGAGAGAGAGAGAGAAAGACAACTCCCTGTGGCAATGTGAATAATGAGAGCGTGTTCTAGGGAGGAGAGGAACAAATATGGGACTTAGAAAGATGGGAAAATGCGATAAAATAAAAAAGATGACCTACGGACGCTTTTCCCCGAGACGCAAGGCAGGCAGCGTATGTTCATGTGTTTAGATGAGACGTATATATATTCTGGGCAGGTGCTGAATCAGCTGTAGTTTTCTGAGCGATGGCTTTAAACTCGGTAACTCACCTTATGTGGGTCTAAATGTAGGTTGGGAAAAATTGGCTGACTCTTCAGTTTTGACCAAAGAACGCTCTTTAAAAGGGTATATTGCAACTTTTAGTTTCAGCGTCTCTTTCCTGTGAAATCTATCATGATATACAGCATTAAAGGACAGGGAGTTTGCAATACTGGGTTTTCTGTAGATAATGGTAGATTTAGAAGCGGACCCAATTCTGTTTTCTATACCGGCGTGGATCTGAAAACAGCTTTGTGTGTGTAAATGAGTAAAGCTAAGGCATATACTTTAAATAAGGGATGTGGGGTAAATGTAGATGTTATTACATAATTTTTAGGAAGATAACAAGTCTTGCATACAAACACTGTTATGTGCAAGTGTGTGAGAGTTGATTTTATTTTGGTCAAAGTTGGCAAAGTTGGCAAAGCTGTGAGTGGAGCCTGTTTTTCGCTTGTTATATAATGTTAATCATGGTTAACCTGGAAAAAGGTTGTTTATTTATTCATTGATATTGCACATTTCACAAGCCAAAGTCACATTTAAGGCTTTACCATGTTTTAGATGTTTGTTCATACACCTCCACCCACATTGAAGACGGAAGCGAAATACCAAAAACTCCAAAGCTTCCGATCATTACCATCTACTTACATACAAGATGGACAACATGCAAATTTGACACAGAAATGCCTTGTCTGGGAGGTGGAATGGAACCCAGGACCTTCTGGCTGTGAAGCTAGTCACTGTGATGCTGTTCAGTGGTTAGCAGTGGTCGGTCTAATTTTTTTCTACGTGAAAAAGACGTGAAATTTCAAAACTATAATTACAGCCATTATGTTTATAGGCCAACACATTTACACGTTTCTGAGGCATGGGATTGGTTATTCTGTCTCTCTAGCACTCTCAAATTTGACTTCTGTTTTTTGTGGGAACCAAGAAGACCAACATACTTCTTGACATTGTCTTGTTTGAAAACTTTTGACCACTTTAGGATCACCTCATTTAACTCCACTAACATCAAACAAACCAAAATGTGCACCCCAAAAATCTCTCAACACAATCCACAATTCTTCTCGACTCCCTCAATTACTCATCACAGTCCGTAACGTGATCCACACTCACTCGGTTCTCTGTTACCGGGCCAGCCTGGACGCGGGGATCGTTCCGCCACAATCAGCAGCCAAGCCGAGCTTTTTAGAGGTTTTGCATAACGGCCGACGCACTCCGGACGAGCCGCAATCAGGGGCCGTGTTTATTTTTGGTGGAAGGCGGGACGGAACCCAATCCCGTAATCCGGCGATTTTGTGTGTGCTGATTGGACAGCCTTGTCTGGTCTCGCTGCTTCCTTTGTGTGAAAGTCTGTTATACTGTAGGGATTCACAGATATAGAAGGAGTTTTGGGTCTTGGTGTTGAGATGTATTGCTTTTGCAGACAGAGAAGATTTCAAGCTTGTCATCAAGTTGTGTTTGAGGTCGCTATAAATGCTCAAAATCCTTTGTTTTAGTTTCAATACATAAAACTGACATGAAAATGTTGCGCTACATTTATGGATGAGGTTAGCATTGTTTGAACTTTTAATATTAGAAATGTTTGCCATCCACAATAATAATAATACAATTCACACTATCCTTCCATGTTTTTGATTTTCTTTTCCCAAAATTGAAAATTACTTTGACATAAAGCAAGATACAATTTTGTCAGCAAGTGCTCTTTTTTAGCTTATACACAGAAGGAACTACCCTGAAGGGTTTATTACCTGAACCCAAAAGTGCAAATATAATCAACAGATGTGCAAGCTGACTGATCTGTCCAGTGGGTTGTGCTTCGGCTAGCATTCTTTTGATTTGTTTAACACTAGAAAAAATGTTTGTCTATCGCCCCGCCCTCATGAAGCGACGCTGGGTACTGTTGAAACCGGATGTGCAGCTTGTGTCACCCAATATCCACCCGGAGCACAGACACAGACGGACCGTCCTCCAACATGGCGCTGGCCGACTGCAGCATAAACAAGCGCCAAAACTTCCATTTATTTTTTATTTTTTTCTGTAAAGTTGGGGAAAAGTTGTGGAGTTTAGAAGAAGTTTCAAGGTCACTGTGATTTTGCTTGATTTTGTCTTAATAGTTGCAATTGCAACATTGCAAAATTCTGGAGGGACAGCCCATTTATTTGTTCCGGTATCTATCATATCAAAGCAGTGTCCATCTGGCTGTCATTGTATGAAAGCAGCAATAGAAAGAATGAACGGAATTACACGTTTGTGCCAGAAGTTCCTGATCTTTGCATGGATTGATAAAAAAAAAAACTCCAGGTCAGTCATTGAGGACGTAATGTTTTTACATGATTAAAATCTCAACAAGTCTAGAATACTATGTCTATGCGTGTGTTGAAACATAACTGAACCGAGTAAAAAAGAAAAGTTGATTTTCACCAGTGGTACCAAAAATTTTAATCAAGTGGAATGGTGGTGTCTTGAACGCAGTAGAATAAACATAAGTCTCTCAAGCATGAATCACAAAACGATCAAAAGCTTTCTGTTGTGATCTGCTGCCATGTCTGCACTGTGTTGTGATTAAATTTACTTTGACATTTGTCAACACAGAAGAGGCCACAGCAGCTGGTCAACGCCTGCGCTTGTCAGATCTCAACAGTTAAGCAAGACAGGGTTTGGTGTGTCTTGAATGGGAGACTGAATACCTGATGCCATTGGGACGCCCATGGTGGTTTGGAGAGAGGCCAGTGGGTTAAGGGCCACATCAGTGATAGTAATTCTATTTCTGAAATCTATCTCTGAATTTTAAAATTGTAATTTTTGGGCCGAAAACAACAATGATGAGGATAATAGTTACCACATTTCTGGTTTGCCTTTGATGTGTATTGAAACTATTTTGATATAATTCTCTTTGGCTAAACTTGAGAGAACGGTAGTGGAATTTTAGGATTCAAGAAGTTTACATTACTTTTGTTATACATTACTCCCAACACAGGCTACAGTATATAAAAAAGGATTTGTTTAAGCCTGGTCTTGAATGTTGCGACCGCCTTTTCTTTCTTGACGGTCGAAATCCATCGGCCGAGTTGCTTGTTTCTTTTATGGGTGATTTTCTCTTACATTTGAGATCTCGGTGTGAGCTTTTTCGCTCAAGATGAAAAAGGTCAGCGAGGCAAAGATATGGGGATGCGCTCTTCAGAACACTGCATATGGCTGCAATAAGGGCTGTTTTTTTCTGGTCTGAGAGGGCCCAGCGTGCTTTGTGCTGAGTAAAGTAAAGTGGTTAGACCGTAGTTGCAGGAGGAAGACGATACATGTGCCTCCCACAATTGTGTGTGCTCTGGAAGATAGTTGTTGCAAAACCACAAAATTGGAGTATCGCTGTGTGCTGACGGACTCTGTGTCCGTTGGAAATGCTCAGTGTTTCTCATGTTTAAATGATGGGCTAGGACTAATAGCATGGTTTATGTTTGCTTGCTTTCCTCTTATATACAGTAGATTTAAAGCTGGGGTACCTAACACTTTCTCTGTAATAATATACACTCGACAACAACATAAATGCAATTCTTGGAAGCTGAATATGTCCCAGTTCTTGCATGGCCACCATACTCACGAACATGTCACCCATTGAGCATGTTTGGGATGTGCTTGACCGGCGTATACTACAGCGTGCACCAGTTCCCACTGATATCCAGCAACTTGGCACAGCCATTGAAAAGGAGTGGACCAACATTTTACAGGCCACAATTGACAATCTGATAAACTCTATGCGAAAAAGATGTGTTGCGCTGCTTTAGGCACAGTGGTCACACCAGATACTGCCTGGTTCTGAGTCCCCAGACCCCCACTCAGCATGTTGATGTGGCACACCTGTGAGGTGGGATGGATTATCTCAGCAAAGCAGAAGTGCTCACAATCACACATTTAGACAGATCTGTGAAAAACGTTTGGGAGAAATGGTACTATGGTGTTATGGTGATCAAACCCACAGCTCTTGCTTTAAACATGAGCTCTACAACAAGAAGCCGCCGTTGCACTGCTGACTAACCTCGTACAACAGTCAGGTTTTGAAAATGTTTACTTTTCTAAAAACAACAAGAAATCAAGTGGCACATATTTCCATTAACACTCATGAGAACAGGAAATGAGACCAAGCAACATTGGAATACAAACACAAATCTACAAGAATTGGTTAATAGACAGTGTTGATTAAATGCTCCAACCGGATCATTGCAGTCTGGAAATGATTATTTAATCACAATTATATTCAAATTTGATTATTGATTGCCTCGCCCCACGAGGCCATGTCTAATTCTAACTTTTGCTAGAGTGAAATGACAAGACTATGTTCCAATCCAGGTAAAAATAAAATAAAGATGCTTGTGTAAATGACATGCAATTATGGTCATCCACCCTGCAGTCATATAGTCACAGGAGATGGAACGTTATAGTGCAGTCCCAAAGGGAAACTCCATCAGAAGTGTGTTTGTGTGGTCAAGCTGTGGAACAGTCTGGAGCCGGAACGCCAGGACTGTCAAAGCATTTACTGTTCTCTATAAACAACAAGTCTGGTCACAGCACAAAGTCGGAAAGGTGTAAGCCACGTGTTCATGTCTCAGTGCGCTCATGTTGCTAATATGAAACAAAAGTGACTGGACAAACTACCTCTGCTCAAGCTCACTGCCCTCGGTCCTTCACACTGCTAATTCCAACGTGGCAGCACCAAAGCACTTCCCAGCATCAGGCTTTCATATATCTTTCCATGAAAGCTTTCCATAAGCAGCAACCCTCCTCCTCCCCCATCACACCTATGTCAGTCAGACCAGCTCTTCAACCCTTCTCTTAGCTTCCACCACCAGGGTCTAGGCTTTCATCTAATAATCACAATTTTTAAGGATTTTCTGAGTGGAGTTTGCATGTTCTCCCCGTGTCTGTGTAGGTGTCCTCCGGGTACTCCGGTTTCCCCTACCACTAAAAACATGTCCAATAGTCTGGCATGCGCCTCCTGTGCTGGCGACCCTGCTCCATCTCTGTGTGGAGTGAGAGGACAAGTGCCCAAAAAAAACAATTGTAAACCGCTTTGTGACTCTGGTCTGTGAAAGGCGGTATATAAATAAAGATTACTGACTTACTTACTTACTGTGCCGGGGTCTCAGCACCAAATCATAACCACATTTTCATGTATGTGACTATTTATGTCGTGACAGATTACTTGCCAACCAATCAATATAATTCCAATAACCCTAACCCTCTTTTTGAGTCTCTCCAGATTTAAGTGATCTTACCCTTGTGGTAATTGTTGTATGTCATTTTTGTTGTTTTTATTCTACGTAGCCTGTTTCATATGCATCATTTGAATATTTGTGTGCGATTGTGTTCATATGTTTGTTTGTGTAGCTACTGTTATTTCTCTGTGAAATGTTGTCTAACACTGGAGTGAGTTAAAATAGTGTTACTTCTTACTACTCCATTGAGATTTATATTGACAATTTGAAGACTGCATTATATTGTCTTTTCTTGTTCTTGAAAATAATTCAAATTAAAATAAAATAATGACAAATTATGTGTATGTACTTTAACTGTTCTCTTTCTTTGAAGACTTGAAGGTGACAGAAGCAAAGCTTCATCCATGCTATTATCAGGAAATTCAGCCAACAACTCGTCCCTCCGTCCTTTCCGTCCAAATGCTTCTGTTTCAAACTCCCTATACAGAGACAAATGATCACACCAGGGCGAGTTCTGACAGAGAGGCAGCAGGAGGCCGACAGCTGCTGCGGCCTCTGTGTGTACAGTGTGTGGTGAAGGTTTAATACAGACCATACAACTGCTACTGTCTGTGCAGAACTCCTCACACCCTCTACAACAGCCCCCTCCAGGAAGACTGCAGACCCCCACCACCCGCACACACGGGCTACTACCCACGAGCTGTGAACATGCTACTGGCACAGAGCCACATATAAAAAAAGCCTAGATGGAGAAACTTATATTTTTTTCTCTTTTTTCTAATATTCATAAAATATATGTTTAATTCAATCTTAAATCCTATACAGATTCCATTTGACATTCCATATCCATGGCAACACAGATTTTCATAAAAGGTTCTATTCTCTATAAATTGGAATTCCATATCTATGGCGACCGCTGATGACATGCACAGGTTCTAGAACTTTCAAAAGATTGTGTAGAAGGAGATGGCGCCCTTTTTTCCCAGAAGTCATTTGACTACTACAGCCCATTGCAGTTTTTGAAATAAAGCAGCAATACAAGCAGTTGATCAGAATGTACAAACACTGGCATGAATACTCTCCGGAGGAGGACACAGTACTATACACTGAGGACTTCAACCTCATGGAAGTGCTGGGTGAAACGCCTGAAGGAGTCCGTCCCTCTGAACCAGCTGAAGAGGTGAATGGACTATGTGAACCAGCGGTGAAACTGGTCCCAGGCTTTACAAAAACTGAACAGCTGGAGCGAGGGAGCTGTCAGAAGTTGGACACAACTCAAAAGTCGCTGCGTGAAATTGACCGACCACAAGTGGTTGATAAACGCCGACTGAGGAGAAAGTCTGAGAACGTGAGGAAGTGTCCTGAAGACGACTCCATTCTTGCCCTGAAAGTTGTGCATCAAATGAGCGTCCAACAGTTAAAGAAAGAGCTGGAGGACGTGAAGTTTGATTTGCTCAACAAAACAAAGAAGATCATCGGTGCCCACAAGATACAACTCGACCGGCAAACCAAGGCAAAGCAGGACGTGGAGGATGAACTGAGACGAGTGAGAGAAGAGAACACCTCTCTGCTCAATGAGTCTATGGAACTCAAGGCACAGATCCAGTCAAGGAATCAGGAAATAGTGAGTCTGACAAGCCAGGTTACTGGACTCACAGACTTGACAGAGAAACTGGGAGAAAATTCTCTGCAGCAAACCCAAGAATGGCGCTTGGAAAGGAAATTCCTTTGCCTTCAAACAGAGGAAGCAAAGTCACATCTCATGAAGACTGAGGCAGAAAACACAAAGCTGATTCAGAAGAATGCTCAATTTGAAGTTTATTTGGGAAACCTCAAACAAGAACTGGCAGCGCTTTCGAAGAGATGTGGCGAACTGGATGGGCAACTGCAAAAAGAGTCTCAGGACAAGACTCTGATGCTGCAGGAAATCCAGAATAAAAACATGGAGCTGGACGTGATGAGAGACATGATCCTCAAGTCCAGGGACCGGGAGATTGCGCTGAACCTGCAGGTACAAGAGGTTCAGAAGCGACTCCGAACAAAAGAAGACGCCAACAGTTTCCTGAACGAGTCACTGAAGGACTTGAAGCAGGAGCTGCGGCAGGAGAAGGAAGAGAAGGACGCCATTTTGAGACAATGTGAAGATCTCAAAAAGGGTCAGAGCACAGTACAGCAAGAGTGTTCTCTGCTGGAGGTAAAAGTTAGTGCTTTGTCCCAAAAGCTGCTGAAAACAGAAGAGGACCGCTCTCTGTTGGAGGTTAAGGCCAATAAATTAACCCAAAAGTTGCTGAAAACAGAAGAGGGCCGCTCTCTGTTGGAGGTTAAGGCCAATACATTAACCCAAAAGTTGCTGAAAACAGAAGAGGACCGCTCTCTGTTGGAGGTTAAGGCCAGTACATTAACCCAAAAGTTACTGAAAACAGAAGAGGACCGCTCTCTGTTGGAGAAAAAGTCTAGTGCTTTGACCCAGAAACTCACGGAGACACAAGAAGAGCGCTCCCTGCTGGAGGACAAGTGGTTGGCCGTGGAGCTCCAGTTGGAGAAGAAGCGTCGGAGGTGGTACAGGAAACTCGCGTGCTGCTAATTCCCCTGAACCAACATTGAGGAAAAGTACATATAACTAAGCATAAATAAAAAAATATTTGCAAACAGTTGTTCTTAAGTTTTTTTGTTTTTTGACAAACCTGTCCACTTAAAATATTTTCTATTGTATTTTCCCATTTACTTATCTCAGAAAACTAGAACCTTTTAGCTGAGTTTATCTACCGACACACACACACACATTTGTATGTCTCACATGTGGTTGGAATCAGATTAGCACATACTCTTTTCCTTAAATTAAAGCAAAATATCTTTCCAAGCATTATAGGCTCAGTAAAAATGCTACTTAAAGAAGACAGAGCATGCTTCTGGCTGCTGTATGTAAATGTAGACAACCGTCAGTGTTTTTGTCAAATGGCTATTTCACTACACAACACACTGTCTCCTCAGTACACAACACTGTCTCCTCATTACAGAACACTGTCTCCTCACTACACAACACTCTGTCACCTCACTACACAAAACTACACAACACTCCATTGAATGCTGTCGAACCAAGGAGGCACACGATGCTCTGAACCAATGAGAAGTAGGGAAACTCTGCAATGTAAAAAGTTTGTACAAGTATATTTGTATAGCACAGTCCATACACAAGGCAACTCAAAGTCCTGAAAAAAATAAAAAATAAAATAAACAAACAGACAAGGCATTAACTTCATAAATACTAATAGTGCATTAAAAAGAGGGAAGATAAAATCCTTCAGTTGTTGCAGCAAAACAGAACTGTTTTTAACCTGGATTTGGTCACATTTTTGGGAAGACTGTTCCAGATTTTAGCAGCGTTAAGTCCTGACTCTGGCCCCAGCAGGAGGCCAGTCCCTGTGTTCCTCAGAGTCTCAGAAGGAGGTCAGTCCCTGTGCTCCTCAGAGTCAGAGCAGGAGGCCAGTCCCTGTGCTCCTCAGAGTAAGAGAAAAAACGCAAACTGGTAGCAGGCTATGGTTACTAGCTCTTGCGCTTCTCCTCTTGAATTTAAATGAATTATACATTTTATTCAAGTCAAAGTTATGAAGACAATGCAGAGAGTGATGAAAAATATTTAAAAAATGCTCAATTTTACAAAATAGAAGTCTTAAAACAAAATTTGCCAAAGAAACAAGCAAAAGGATATGAAGCTTATGCGGATGTTCAGACTGAAAGACGAGTGCCTGCAATCTCACAGTGCTGCCAGCCTCGAGCCTCAGCCAATCAAACAGATCTGCCAGCCTCGAGCCTCAGCCAATCAAACAGCTCTGCCAGCCTCGAGCCTCAGCCAATCACACAGCCCGGCCAGCCTCCTGCCAACCTTCTCACAGCAAAGCGGCCAGTTTAAAAGGCAGCCACTTCCAGAAAAGCAATGCTTCCTGAGGCTCTTAAACACCCACCACCTCCCCAGCACCTCCTCTGGCTCCTGCTCTGGCTCTCGCTCTAGGCTCCTGCTCTGGCTCCTGCTCCGCCTACGAGCCATTCACATCATACTCTAGCCACCACCAGTGATTGACCCCCGGGGATCTGAGATCATCTTCGGCTGCAATTGAACTCCTCGCTGCAAGTGTCACTGCCGGGGTCAATGCGCCAAACAAATAAATAATTTTTATGTATTGATTGTGTCTTTGGTTTCTTCAGATTGAACTTGTTTTAAAAGGATACAAGAAACATCCCATTAGCAAATCTTGTTTAAAGACAAATTAAGATTGAAAGAATACTCGATTGAAGCAATTCTTACCTCATATTTGATCACATTTATTTCTTCTGCAGTTTAACATCAAACCAGTTCCACCCATCCTTACAGTATTGTCAGTCCGTGTGAGGTAAAGTCTATCATTTTTACTCCTCACACCCTCTACAACAGCCCCCTCCAGGAAGACTGCAGACCCCCACCACCCGCACACACTGGCTACTACCCACGAGCTGTGAACATGCTACTGGCACAGAGCCACAGATAAAAAAGGCCTAGAGGGAGAAACTTATATTTTTTCATTTTTTTTAGTCTTATGTTTTTTCCTGTTAGCTGAGAGAATGCATTGGTATTCATGTACTTACTTTTGTCTTATCATATGGTTGCTAGGTAATATTCCTGCAGTGATGTCATCCACTACAATCAAAAAGTAACAATATATATATGAATAAATAAGACAAAATGGGAAACAAATTGCAATATGTATGGTAATGATGTAAACTGTGTGTTTGTAAAGTAGAGTTGTATCTAAGTGGTTCCCAAAGTGGGGGTCACGAGGAGTTTTTCAAAATATGTTTTACAATTCCTTCTTAAGGCCCTGTCCACACGAAGTCAAGCTCAGGCCTAAATGCAAAAATACTTTATCAATCCAGTGTATCGTCCATACGAGGCCGGCGTTTTGGGGGGGTGTAAACGAACATTTTGGAAAGTAGGTCCCAGAGTGGAAAGATTTCAAAACTCCGTATATGCCGCTCCGTGGTTACTGCCTCTCCGCAATGTATCTGAGACGCTTGCGTCATCGCCCCGCCTCTTGTTAAAGCACGCATGCGCCGCACTCAGAAAATAATGACAACAACAATGGCGCCGTACAGTGTTGCTTGTGTCCTGTTGAAGCAAGTGAGCCTACTAACGCTATTACAGCAAAATATCCTTCTTCTCCATCATCTTCGGTTACAGCAATCTATTCTTGACAACATAGTACGCAACTTTATTTTGGATTCCCCGCGGATAAGGACCCGAAGGGCATCCCGACGGAGGTTTTGGACGCGACCTGGCAGAACTAGTAGCTGGTGGGACAACTTCGTGAATGGTGTTGTCCTGGACGCTGAATGGAGGGAGAACTTTTGTATGTCCCGGGAATCTGTCGTGGCGCTTACCGAGGAGCTAAGTCCGCACATTGAAGGGCAAACGACAAATATGAGGGCACCCATTGATCCTCTAAAACGGGTCGCTCTGACGCTTTATTATTTGAGCGACGAAGGAAGGCTACGGAAGACTGCAAACGCCTTCGGTGTGTCGCGCCAGGCCGTGTCTGTCATCGTTAGGCAGATCTGCAGGACTATCTCCATCCACCTCGGTCCCAGGTACGTCCGACTGCCTTTCACGGAGCAAGACGCTACGGAGCTGGTTGTGGGGTTTCAACAGACTCATGGCATGCCCCAATGTTTAGGAGCAGTTGACGGCACCCATATTGAAATCAAACAACCGTCTGTCAACTCCACGGACTATATAAACAGAAAAGGCAAGTACACCCTGAATGTACAGGCAGTGTGCGATTACAAGTACAGATTAATGGATGTTGTCATCAAGTGGCCTGGAAGTGTGCACGACGCACGGATCTTTGCCAATTCAGAGCTGAATCTGTCACTGAAAAATGGCAAGATCCCGCCTCTTAAAAGGCGGATTGTGGACGATGAGGAGCCTATATCCATTTTCCTTCTCGGTGATCCTGCGTACCCACTGCTGCCTCATCTGATGAAGGAGTTCTCCAACGGTGGGTCGACGCCGCAAGAACAGTACTTTGGCCTGAGTTTATGTAGGGCACGGATGGTCATTGAGTGTGCATTTGGTCGTCTGAAAGCCAGATTTGCAGCACTAAGAAGGCCGATGGACATACATTTGAATGACCTGCCCTACAGTAGGTCCCATTCCGTTTTGTCGTCTTCATTCACGCTTCTCGGGAATCACGCAGCTGCGTGAAAAATAGTACATCTTATCGCCACAAGGTGGCAGGCTAAGTCCGCTTTAGCTCTGCCAGCGACTTAGACGCTCAGGTATAAGACTGCGTGCAAACCTATCTAGCCCACAGGTGCTATGTTGGCCAAATGGATAACATTAGAGACTGGGACCTGGAGAACCCAGGTTCGATTCTTGTCTGAGGCACATCTTTTGGTTGCTTGTGGCAAAATTGTTTTTTCATTAAACAATTATTATATAACATCTTGTCTTTAATGTCTGAAAAAATCGAGGTGAAAGGTTGAGGTTTCTATCGAGGTTTCTATTGAATGCTATTTCTTTCTTTATAATCTTTATCTTTATAATACGAATTGCATTAACGTATATATTTAAAATAATTATGTATTGTCTATAGAATTCTATGCGAATTCGAAAATAAAGACATTCTGAAAGCGATCTGCCTCTCGTGATTTTTTAGTGAGGTCTTCTTCTGGTATTTACTGTTTGGCTGAGCAAAGTTTTAATAGTATTGGTTGAAATAAATGCCATTTTCAAACACGGCGTGATGTAAATAAGAGAGAGAGCGAGAGAGAGACGCTGACGCATTTTGGCTCAGTGCGCTGGTGTGCAATCAATGGAATACATCACAATACTCATCAAACAAGATCCATTCAGTTTTATCATTGGAGGAAATGTTTATTAAATTAGCAATTGGCACCTTGACAAAACACTGGATATAGAAATCCTAACAATAGTAGGCTAATATAGGCTAACGTGGACATCCCTTGGCCCGTGGGGATATCACATGCCAGTTGCCTCTCCCTTCAAGGCTATGACCTGGCCGAGATATTTGATTATATTTGATATTATTGGTAAAATAACATGTGGCGCAGAACTAAAAAAAGGTCTTGTTATGACTCTCAAATCATTAATGACAAAACAAAGACTAAAACGAGGATTTATATAGGGATGGCTTTGAACAATTGAGTCAGTATCTCTGATCGTGTGAACCCCTGGTCTAGTGGTCTAAACTGTGCGCTTACGACGCAGGAACCTGGGTTCGATCCCGCGCTATGTATTTTTGTATTTATTGCATGTTATCACATTCTATGACAGATTGCTCTAAAAACGGTAAAAGATGAAGGTCAAGACGTTTTTTTTGCAGATTATAGCTTAAATGTAAAAATAATTATTTAAGACCACATGTACCCCAATTAAAATAATGTTAGTCTCTTTTTGATGTGGAACTTTTACATGTTTGTCTAAAAAATAGGGAATAAATAAAATTGAAAGGTGATATCCTCTTGAGCAAACCCTGATGTTGATACGCTGAAGAAATACGTTCCAAAATCCATTCTTCCCACTCCTATTTTGGACATCAATTGCTTATTTATTTTGCATAAACTATGTATAATTACATTGCTTTTATTTTGTTTTTGTTTTTTATCTCAAATGTCCAAATAATAATAATAAAAAAACATTAATCAAAACATTCATTCAGCATTAGCACGGCTGTCATGGCAATGTGAATGGAGACGGACAAACAACTGATAAAATAATTCCCTGTGTTTGCTGCTGGATTTGGTGTGAATCTGGCAACCAGTCAGGGAGAAGAGTGGGAGAGGACTACAAAATATTGACTATGACTGCAGTACCACTTTTGGCCAGATTTTTACATATTGTTCCTTTAAGTCATCTTTTTTTTGAGAAAAGTGAAAAGTGTGATTTTTGTCTCTTTTCGGCCCTGTATATTACTGTGAAACTTCTGGGATTCGGCTGTTGACGGTAGTTTGTTGTCCCCTCCTCCCTCCTCCACAGGAGGCTTTAACATGTAAATGACAATGCTGTGAGCTATACAAATGCTAATCAACAAGTTCTAGTGTTAAGATGTGCGAGGCGAGCCTGGCCTGACTGCGCTCTCCTCCTCCTAAAAAAAGATTAGAACGCAACAGTTTAGTTAATAATGTGTGTATAAAAATAAAAAATATTGAAATTATGACTTTAAACAAAAAGTAGTCTTCTGTTCTCTAGATGTTACAGACAAGGCCCGCATCCTCCACCACCTGAAGAAGATGACAAAGTCTGGGATCGCGTCTTAAATTCAGACAGAAGACATGTTTTATTGTCGATGGTAGAGACAGCACGAACAACAAAATGCAAGTGTATTATACAGAGCGGAGGCATGGAGACCTCCAATCAGCAGCTTCCACGGTGCCATGTAGCTTGGCCTTCAGATAGACAAAACAAGGGAAAAGTACAGGCTTCTGCACATTGATAGAATGATGAGTTTAACTTTAACAAAAGTTGTTTAAAAGTGTTATGAAATCTCACATTCCCCCCTCTGGTCACACATTCACCTGTGACCATCAGGATCGATAAACAGCAACATAACATCATAACTCAATACTTTAAAAACTCAAACTCGGTACTTCACTCGGTACTTCAAAAAACTCAGAACTCGGAATACTTCAAAAACTCAGAAAAGGTTGTAGGATAAGCAAGATTGAGGGAATATATTAGACCCATTAGCAGTGCACATGCCTTTGCAGTATTTCCACATCCAGTCACAATCTCCCTTGCTGTCGAGAACAATAGAGACATCCACAGGTTCTTCATCAGAGGAAGAACAAACGACCAGGATCTTCATTTTGTGCCGGTGTTCTGCCGAGTTGTAACGCTCTGCCAAAAAGTGACGCTTATGTAATGCTCAGCTGTTAATGATGTAATGCAAACCTGCGCGCATGCGCGTCTCACGGCAGCCGAAACAAACCAAGATGGCGGACAGAAAGTCCGTGAATTCCTTTAAAAGTTATAATACGAACGAAATAAGACACAAATGTCACTTTTAATGCAATTTGAGGCGAGATGTTGATGGTTCCGTGTTGGCACATGTGGGTTTTAAGAGTCAAACTTTCGGGTAAAGTTTAGTTTAAGCAGTCAACTGCACCAATGAAACCACTATGCTTATGTTATGATAGCAGTCCTGGCAGCTGACGTAGGCTGATGAAGCGTCCTGTGGCAACTCTACAGCTTACAACTGGATGAATGTTGATAATGGAAATAATAAATTTAATTTAATGCAGCGATCACCTGCAGCAGCACAGCTTGTGGACTGCACACTTTTCTGTCAGTTCAGTTAATAATTTTCATGGGATGAATTCGAAGTTGCAAAAAAAAAAATATGGCCATTTGGATATATAGTGCAACTTTTACTGTCAAGACTCTGCTGCAGCTGATCCATGACAACAACCACAGGATTATTATCACCAGTAACCACAGAGATTACATTCCATGGCCATGTTGTCCTTTGAAATGTAATTCATTCGTGGATTGATGAATTTTGACTAGTTTCCCAGATGAAAGATCGGGTGCATCCTTTCTATTAAAGAAATGAACAACACTGGTGAGTAACATTTAAATTGGAACCAATCAAAGGTTTTTTCATGGGTTTTATGTTAGGTTGTGCATAAAAAATGGGCTGTGGTATTGAATTGAATTTGTGTAGATTTTCCTGCTGAAGGTTGTAAAGTTCCCGCATTGATGTCAAGCTTTAAATACAAGAGAAAACACGTTTGTAGTTTTTTTGTGTGGATCAATCAAGTCTGTAGGCTGTAAACTAAGTGTATTTTTAGAAATGTAGAAATTGTATTGACTTTGATTGGTTAGGCCCAACCAGGGACAGGAGTTGTGAATTGGCATCTGCTATAAACTACATTCATCACATCAGCTGCAAGCTTTGTTTATGACTGTGTCTGCATTGTCCCTGTCAAATAAATATATTGATAATGTTGAAAGAGCGTGGAGACTTCATTTTCAGAAATCAATTCATTTGCAGGTGCAAATGGTCTCGTCGTCACACCATGAAACAGACAAAGGGACAAAACATTTCAGTACACTACGCAAACAGCAAATTACAATAATTAACATACGTGTCCAATTCCACAGGAGTCTCAGATTTGTGGAGTTGGTTAGCTGGTGCTCGGGACGACTGGGAGCCAGGTCATTCCTGCATGTGATGTGCTCAGGATACGCGAAGAGTTCACAGATCCTGAAGGCCAGTGCGTTGGCTTTCTGTCCTGGTCAGCCTCTGTAATAATATATTATTAAGTTATTGTACTGTAATGTTTGTACAGTATTATTTCTTTACCAAGTGTTGGCTTTGCTGTTTGCTTTCCTTTGTTGTACTTTGGGTTGGAACTTTGAATAAAGACTGCCCCTTTGAAGAATCTTGCCCACGTTTGACATTTTCATTCAAGTGCATTCCTGCCCAAAAAAGCCTGCAAAAAAAAGTTTCAATGTTAACAGGATTTGTATTCTTAATTATTACAAAGAATAACGCTTCAGCTGTGATGTCTGGTGCTCGGAGACGGGTTTCTGCACATCTTTAGGCAATCAGTTGTTCATTTAGCTCTTCTTTGTACAATGGGGCATACCCTGAGAAAACAATGAATTTGGTTACAAGAGAAATGTTTTGACTTGCGTGTGACAATCAGTGACACTATAGTCCGCTTCAAGACTTTTTCCATGTAAAAACTCCCTCCTACCTCATTGCTCTAAGGAAACACAAAAGTTTTAATTTATAATGAAAATACAATAAATTGTAATATTTACTACTAGACATACCTGTTCTGTTTGTATGTCAAGCGCCTTCTCACTCTCAAGTTCCATTGGTGTGTAGCTGTCACATTTGGCAGTGTCCTAAAAGCATTGGAAAAACGTTAGATGCAAAGTAACAAATATTACTGACATTACTATCCCTACCTGGTGAATCTGCTATTTTTCCCTTCTTCAAATCCTCCAAAAGCCTCTTGATTTTTCCTCCACTTGTTTTTGATTGGTGGGTCAAGAAAGTGCCATGATTGTCTCCTAAATAAAATAAGGTATAATTTGTCCCACAGTGGGAAAATGTGATTGTTACAGTATTTACTTACTACTTATTTACAGACGAGATGACATGTACAGGCTCAGCAGTTCTCACAGTACAGTCTGACAGCGGCAGGAAGGAAAGACCTGTGCAACCTCTTCTTCACACATAGAGGATGAATAGCTCTCACTGAAGCTGCTCTCCAGAGCAGAGTGTCCTGCAGGGGGTGACAGTCATGGTCCCCCACCTGCTGCACTGGGAACAGCCCATGACTGAGCTGAACTTACTGATGACCTTGTCCAGCTTCTTCCCCCTCTGTGTAACCCAACAATTGAACGAATGGAACTTACAGGATAATCTACAGGCACCTCTGAGGGGAACACAGCCTCCCGCCCATACATCAACTGGAATGGGGTGTGTTTGGTTGAGATGTGCACCTTTGACCTCAAAGAGAACAGTGTGGCATCAAGGAATGTGTCCCAGTTGTTCTGCTGCTCATTCACCAACTTCATCAAAGCTCTGAGAAAGACATTCCGAACATTGTTTAAATGGGGGAAATTAAAACATGTAGGGTTTGCCATCAGTCATATATTTAATGTGTGCTTCACATGATTAAATTATACATATCTTTCTTGCCTCTTGATGTTGTGGTTGGTCTTTTCGTCCAACCCATTAGTCTGTGGGTGGTACGCAGCGGTGACGCTTCTCTCAATGCCCAGCAGAGAGCACAGAGAATCATTGAGCTAAAACAATGAAAATTAAATGAATAAGAAAGTATGAACAAAAAAAAGTAACAACTACAAAAAGCAATATTCACCTCATTTACAAAATCCCGCCCTTGATCAGACAGGATCCGTTTCGGGCACCCATGCCTGTATATTATAGAGCAAAGTCTTTGCCCAACCTCCGCAGCCGTCTTGGTTTTCAATGGGAAAGCCTCTACCCACTTTGAAAAATAATCAGTGGCTGTAAATATGTACTGATAGCCATCAGTAGTTTTGGGGAAGGGCCCAGTTAGGTCAATCCCCAGCAGCTCCCAAACAGCAGACACCTAACATGCCAACAGGATTGTAATGCATAAATGTACATTGGTGGTTGAATAGTAACAATACAATTACCTTTATTGTTTGGAGTGGTGCAACTGTACCCAGAGTCTTTCCCTCACGTTGACATTGGTCACACTCAGCAATCTTAAAACGAACAGGCTTTAGGGAAGGGAATTGTACAGACAAATAATATCACATACCCAATTGTCAATCATCACAGTCATGCCACGCCAGTAAAACCTGGAACAAATGGCATGTCGGGTTTTTTTCATCCCAGTGTGGCCTCCCATGGGCGTAGCATGAAACTCTTGAAATAGTTTCTGCGCCTCATGTCTGGTTTTAATGGCTCTTCTTTTGCCATAGAACAGCTCACCATCTATAAAAAATAATTTATATGAAAACAACAGAAGAAGAATAAGACATGTATAACCATACTAGCAAATGCATTATTACCCTTTACTGTAAACTTAAGGGAGTACTTCCTCCAGTTGTCTCTTTGAAATTTATTCATTCCCTCAGGATAAATGTTCTCTGTGAGGAGGAGAAACATTTCATCCCATTTATGCTCCATTTTGATTATTAATCAAAAGTAGATGTAAATGAGGAAGTGAACAAAAAGTGCAAGGATGGGTCTGGGGAGAGAAAGAGAAAACGTTGTTACATGACTACCAAATAATAACATCAAAAACAGATCAAAACCCACACTAAAATATCTTACTTGAAAAATGATGGAAATCTCTGAATTTGTATAAGTATTGAATTCCTTTCACCATTAGATATCGAAAGATAAAGGCTCAAGGATGGGTCTGGGGAGAAAAAGGGAAGACGTTGTTAAATGACTACCAAGTAATAACGTCAAATACTGTTTGAAAAAAAACCCACACAAAATTATCATATTTAAATTATGGAAATCTCTGACTTTGTATTGGTATTAAATTACTTTCACCATTAGAAATCAAGAGATAAGACCATATGTAAAATTATTAATAATGAGGCTACATGCATGAGAACCCACACACATAAATGAAAAGTAATTTCTCTTTTCTACTAGTACATAATGTTACTATCTTTCCACGAGCAAATATGAGAAACTTAATACATTTCTGGAGGGATTATGACCACGTATTCATTCATGCATTACGCGTGTACGTAACATTTTCCCCAAAATCTAATTTCGAACCCAGGAGTTGGTACAAAGTTGAATAAGTAATTTCATATTGTATAGAATTTAGTAGCGTCCGTGAGGTCAGTGCTTGCACCATTAAGTGCTTGCACCATTAAGTGCTTGCACCATTAAGTCCAAATCAACGCGCTCGGTTGCTTCAAGGAAAACGCGGTCAAACTTATGGGTTCATTTATTAACTTGGCAATGATCAAAGATACATAGTTATTTCCAATACAATGAGTTAACAAGAGTTTGGCAATAAGTAAACAGTGGGATTTTTCTATATTTTCTTTTTTTTTTATTCACTCTCAACCCAAAGGCAAGTAATGACTCACAGGGCTCTCAAGTATGCAAAATAAAAAAGTAAATGACTGTTGTGGTGTGTTTGGCACAACCAGATGCATCGTTAACAGCTATGGAAAATTTAGGTATCCCGGCTTTCATTTCGGGAGCGTGGTTGCGCTTTGGGACAGAGTCCAGGGGAGGGGTCAGTCAGAGACCCCTGGGAGAAAGGGGAGAATAATGAGGAGTCCCGCCTTGCAACATGGTTCTGTCGGCATTTGGTCCGAGCTCGGTACCGTTAGAGCTGTGCTTTCACTGAGCGCGCGGCTGTCAGTCCAAAGCGCAGGTCTGCACAGGCCGTGCTCATTCGGGCATCGCTTGTATGTGCTAGTGAAATAAACAGCATGTAGCCCGCTGGTCACACATTTCACAGAAATTACATTTATCGCCGATAAAGGTTGTAAATGTGGATCGTGAATATTTTCATCCCTAGTTTTCCTGAATTCACAAAACAACACCCAACTTTTACCTTTTGGATGTTAAAGAGAACAACTTACGTTTTTTTTTCAGCCTTTCAACCCACCTGTTTCTTTATTGGAGCCTGTTCTGATCTGTCTCAGTGCGTGAGAGCTCCTCGGAACATTAAACAGTGCGTAAACTGAATAGAAATAACGTAAGTACTTTGGATATGGTAAAAGATCTACATTACTTTTCCTCTGATTTACTCACGGTACAACGTCAGGGAACGAAAAAAACACTTGTTCACGTGGCTAACTTTAAAAAATTAACAGTCGCTCCGTGCTTCAGTTTGGCGGTGAAGAAACAGCAATCACTGCAGAGAACGGAACGGGTCACGTGCTGCTGTGCTGTTTGCTCTGGTGGCGA
Organism: Knipowitschia caucasica; assembly: GCA_964034765.1. Classification (NCBI taxonomy): domain Eukaryota; kingdom Metazoa; phylum Chordata; class Actinopteri; order Gobiiformes; family Gobiidae; genus Knipowitschia; species Knipowitschia caucasica. The sequence goes on along the minus strand of OZ035837.1, from coordinate 14,677,965 downwards.
GGAGGAGGCGCGAGTGTGCATCAAACGGAAGAAGATTTTCCCGCCCCGCCCTTCTCCGCATCGTCCGTTCTCGGAGCAAGCAACTTCGGTTTTGCGGTAAGTCCATGACAGGATCATACTTTCAGAATCGAGGTTGAAATATCTCAATTTCTTCTGCTTTTTCAGAAACTTCCTTCAGGCTATGTAGGGAGCCCTCCGGTACGGTCCTTTATTGGAATTTCTCCTAAACGGTTTGTGTCTTAGTAAACTCGGTGCGTTGTTCAAGCTAAAGGCTAAGTAGCATCCAAGTTTACTGCACGGTGTTTCTTTTTTGCTTTAGAAAAGATTATATTAAAACAATATGTAGTGTAGATCTGTTAAAAAGATAACTACATTGTGAATGTTATTTCTGAGACAGGTGTTTCAATTAACTAATTCGATTCTTCTTCTTTTTAGTTTGCAGCGTGAGAATTTAAGATAGGGAATTTATCAATATCACTTTTGAATCTTCTCAAATACAATTTGCTGATGTCCTGAGGAGTGTGGACAAATTTCATTGACCAAATGTTCTAAACTGGACACAAGGCTACACATTCTTTAAGAAGGATATATTTTCAACTCCCGGGTGTGTGTAATTTTAAGATTGGATAATATTTGAGAAAAGGTTCGGAACATTGTTTACTCATACAATTATATTTTAAGCAAAGAAATTCTATTCTAACAAGATTTTTTCATCAGTATCTAATTGTAGTTCAGGGTGAGGTTACCGTGAGTGGAAGATGTCCAAAGTGTCAATGAAGAAAAACGAGGAAGTCATCATCTTCAGGTTTATTTGAGTGTAGCTAAATTAGGTTTCTTTGAAAGGGAGGGTCGTAAATTTGCAATCTGTTGCTATAAACTCTCACATATGTTTTCACTTCACAGATAACCTTCCTTTCTGTAATATCCCAACCTGTGCAGGGAATTCCTGCTCGTGTGCCGCTGGAAGGGGCATTGTGCATCACCAGGTGGCTCTTCTCTACAACTGGCTCACTATCGTACACTGGGCTTTAAAATGTGCCCTTACTTATCCTGCACCAAGTACATTGCAATCATGGCATTCGGGCCCTAGGGTCCAGGTAGACCTTGGAATGTCCAAAGTGGAGTCATCTGGAAATTGATATTTTAATATTATCTAGGGGATTGCACAGAGGTACCATCGATATGGTGGTAAAAAAAATACACGCCGACCAAGTTTGTAAGAAGTGGTGTTAAAAGCACTCTATACAAAGCCTTCTTGGTGATGTTTTGATGTGAATAACATGCACATGCTGCCACAGCGTGAATAAAGTATAACCACCATTATATAATACCATTTATTTTACCAGTAATACACATGTACTAAACATATTATTATATATGATTTATATAATCTAAACATTACTCTATAATGTACCATGATAAAGAAAATTATTTTAAATCTTATATGGAATATAATTATGATAAAGTTAGGATGAGTAAAGACTGTACTGAAGAGTATAAGGAATTAAGGAACTTTTAATATATAACACATATTAGACTACACTGTACAAATCATGTGCATGATATTTGTAAAAATACACGGCATTAAACCAATTCTGTAGCAACCACATCATTAAAGTTAAGTTCATTCTAGAATAATAAAGAGGGTGGTAGTTAAAATTCTTAAACTTTTCACATCCTTTTTGAACTGGATGTTGTTATAAAAAAAAAACTGTATATTTGCATTCTTAGTCTTGTTTGTTGTTGTCCTTGCCAATGGCTCGAAAAAAAAAATATTCATCAATGAGCGGAGAGCTTTCTCATAGGGCTTGTTTTCAACTATGCACATTGCTGTGCCTTACTCAATAAACAGATTTAGGATGCAGAAGCTGGAAGACTCCAAAATATCTCAAAAACCTCTATAGAAGAAAATCGCCAATAATAGCGAAAGTCCTTCATCTGTTACACATAAATTTGTAATATAAGAGGCTGCTCGTCTTTAAATGTTAGTTAATGTAGTTTCCGTCCAGACATAACACCTTTGCTCCACGTCCTTAATTTGCAATTGCAGCCCTGTCTACTTGTCCTAGAAATAATAAACAATATATTAAGAGTTATAATCCCAATTATCAAGCAGTTGATCAAAATAGTCATCCATCTATCCAAAATTAGTCTATCTGGACGTGTTCCAAAGTGTACATCTCTTTGGACAGGATTAAGCTTGCTACAATTTCCTGTTTCTCAAACAATTAATCCAGAGTCCAGGTGAAACTTTTTAAACTTGTCTTAAGTGCATACGTTGCCGTATGAATTACTACCAGGGAGAGGTTGCTTTGTGTATTCATGGTCTGAACAGCCTTGGCTACTGTCCTTGTGTGGCAGCTCCATCTCTCTCTCAAGCTCTTCCGGACAAAGATCTTCGCACTCCCCTCAATTAACTTAAACATCGGAGCCTGTTGGCCTTTCCTTACTTCTTTCCTTTCCAAACATCAATATAAAATTGCATTATGTTTCAATATGTTAGATGATTAAGTGGAAAAACATTTAGGCCACGTGAAGTCACGCTAATTATTTGAGTTAAACAATAGTTATTCAGTATACCTTTTGCTGCCATTAGGAAAGACCACAAAACACACCACAGACCACACACCCTTCCCCATTTATTCCAAACAAATTTGGGATGGCAGAATTCTGGACCTTCCTCAATCCTCTTTGGATGTGTAGTGGTCATCTGCGTCCATAATGTAAAACTGCAGAAGGCATGGCGGCTTTTCCACCTTTAAAATTTGGACCCTAATCTTCGAATGGCCCAGATCCATTTGACGTCTCAAAATCATGGGGAACTCGTGGAAACTTTTAAGGATGTGTTCACTTGTTTGCTGTTCAAAGAGGCACACGCAAGATTTTTGGGATGCATTCTAGTAAAAAAGAAAAGAAAAAACCAAATCATACTATGTAGTTACACCTTTGAGTCTTGAACTTATTAAAGCAATAATATTATAAAAACTTAAAGATTGTGTTCAGAATCTCGAAACAGCCGTGCAGGTAACTGGATGCTAACTTAGCCTTTTGCTTGACAAACCACATTTTCTAAGACACAAACCTTTTCGGGAGAAATATACCAATAAATGTGACCATACCGGAGTTGTCCCTACATAGCCCGAAGGACATTCTGGAAAAGCAGAAAGATTTGAGATATTTAACTCGTTTTGTCTGAAAAGTATGATCTGTCATAGACTTACCGCGAAACCGGACGTTGCTTTCTCCGAGAAGGCGGAAGATGGCGGAGAAGGGGCGTGGTGTGAAAAGGTCTAGTCCGGGTCACGGGGAACGATATGCTCATTTTGGTGGGGACTTTTTAGTCCTCACCAAATATTGGTGGGAATGTCCCCATGGTCCCACGCAACCTACGCCCTGCTGAGCGTTTCAGTCGCTGGACAGAGCTAAAGCGGACTTAACCTGCCACTAGTGGCGCGTAGGATGTAATTGTTTCACGCAGCTGCGTGATTATGAAAAGTGTGAATGGATGACGACAAATCGAAAATGGGACTACTGTAGACACTTGTTTAGTGGAGCTGTGAGTGGAATTGATGAGGCGAGTTGATAGTCAGAATGTGGAGGAGCTTATCGCTTTTACTGTAGTTTACAGGTGCAGTACTCCCTGGAAAAGTAAAGGTGGGGTGTTTGAGTTTTAAATGTAGAAATGTGGGGGCTACATGATGTAACTATGGAGGTTGTGAAGTGAGGAAAAACGCGGTGGAGATTCAGGAGAGTGAGGTTGTGAATAATGATCTCTTATGCAGAAGCAGTGAGGAAAGTTCAAAATCCAAAACCCAGGAGCGAATGGAGACCAGAGTGTGCTAGAGGATAAGACGCAGAGTGTGATTGAGGGTAATATGGAGTCGTGGATAATTTGATGGTGTTTCTAGCTATGTCATAAATTGTGCGAATCAGGCAAAGCATAAAACAGATCAAAATACGATAGTGAAGGGAGGGAAAAGTTACCGGGTATGTGAGGTGTTTCCTGGGAACCGGGTACAAAAGGTTGGTGGAGGAGAAGAGAGGGGTGTGGAGGGGGAGTGCGAGAGTAGTATGAGAAATATTCAATGGAAAACGCAGGGGTTTAGTGGCAATGGACAGGAATTAAAAGGTTATGTGCAGAACAAGGAGGAGACCTGAAATTATTTGTTGTCAGGAAACAGTGTTATGGTGCATTCAGACCGCCAACGCTCAAACGCTGAAGGCCCCGATTTGGACAAAGGTGGATAGTTGGTTAGTGGAACAGTTGATAAAAGACTCGCAACGCGTTACTCGAAGGGCATAAAAATGGTGATGAGATTGAATAAATCCGTGTGCAGCTCTGAACTCTCTGACCCGGCAAGGATTTGCCTCTGTGGACGGTGGTTGAGGGCGCGCAATTCGGTTTAATTGATGAATATATATTGCCTGCTTTGACGTCAATGTTTATATTGTCCCTCTCAGGCGATGTGTTTTTCTCCTGCTGTGTCTTTCTCACCATCGTATCGCAATTCTCTGCCAAGCCATATATAACAAGGTCCCCCAATCTAAACAACCTCACATTCTCAGTCTCCAGCTAGGAACCCGCTCCCACCGCTCCCTTACTATCCATCTTCTCCTTCCTCCTCACTCCTCATTGTCTTTTCCGGCTCACCCCTCCTGATCCTGCTCCTCTGACAGCACATTGTGCGGCAGTCGGAGGGCCGCATCATCCGAGAAAAAAAATCGTGGTTTCTATACAAAGCACAATGTGTTATCCAGTGCCGTGCGTGCATGCTATGGGTTTACGTTCAGATTTAGACTATTATAGGTTGCTCTCTCCGCTGTCACTTTCCCTCAAAATGTGACATTCACCTCGTCAGATGTATCTCATTCAATGTTTGAGCACTGTCAGGGCTTTACGTGTACTTTCAGCTTATTCATTTTGTACTCTTCAATTCAAAACCATTCTCTCTCTCAAATAAAAAAAAAAAAAAACTCAGTCTCGTTAGAGTCTAATGACAACATATTGGAGAAATTTTAATAAGGGCGAAAAAACCGGGACAGGTTTACTATGACACCAGTCGCCTGGCCATGTATCCCTTGGGGCAGCGAAAGGCTGTGGTTTAGAAAGCTAAAATGCGTGTAAACTTGTTTTCTTTACTTTTTCACAAAACCAAAACACACAAAATATAAACAACAAGTACCCAGTAAAAGTCATGACAATTTCAACTTCTGGCGTTTTGTTTTGAATACAATAATTAGGATATTAAAAAGTGAGTGACGGTCAGTTGACGCTAGGGGGCTCTAGTGTAATGGCGAGGTGGCACTCTAGCTGCCCAAAACATTTCAAGGTGGTACTTCTGTTTGTTTACTTACATGGCAATAAAACTAGAAACTTGCAATGGCTGAGCCATTGCGATTTGGACTGCGGAACAGATTACAGTGGGAAATCTGCATAAAAAAAATCCTTGAAATCCTTTAAAGGTTGAAATGTTAAAATATTGTAGAATATTTGAAATCCTTGAAGTCTTGAAATTGTTTGAAACCTTTAACTCTGAATCCTTGAAACTGTTTGAAACAGTGAAACTCCTGAAATCTTGAAACTTTTTTTAACCTGGAAAAAGTTGAAAGTGTGGAAACTCCTGAAATCCTTGAACCTCTGATATCCTTGAAACTGGTTAAATTCTTAAACAGTAGAAAATCTTGAAACATTGTATGTAATGAAAGTGTCTTGAAACTGAATAAATCCACAGCTTGACACAATTTGGTTCCTGTAAAATAAGGGAAACTGGGTCTGTGGTCATGATTGGTGGTGGTTGAGTCTTGTTTGGGTCTTGGTTTGGTGGTCTAATGCAACTATTGGTTGCATTATACCACAGACCAAGGACCCCAAACGAAGACTCGACCACACAGATAAAGAACACAGACAGGTTTCCTTGTACAGGATAAATTTGTTTCAGCGGTGAGGGGATTTTCAGTTTCATGGGAATTTCAATACATCAGTAGTTTAAGATTTCAACTGTTTCCAGAATGTAACACCAGTTTCAAGGATATCAGGAGGTTCAAGGAATTTCAGGAGTTTCCCACTTTCAACAGTCTTCCAGTTTAAAAATGTTTCAGGATTTCAGGAGAGTTTCAATGTTTCAACAGTTTCAAGGATTTCAGGGTTAAAGGTTATTTCAACAATTCAAGGACTTCAGGCGGTTTCAAATATCTATTCAAGTTATTTTAACAGTACGGCCTTTTAAAGGTTTCAAGGATTTTTTTTTAGCAGATGTTCAACATCTAGATCTGTTCGCAGTCAAACGCATGGCTTCAGCCTTGCAAGTTTCTAGTTTTTATCCATGTATAGTAACACACAAAGTTTCACTTGGAAATTTGTTTTGGCAGATAGCGTGCCACTTCGCCATTAATAGGGAGCGCCCCTAGCGGTCAACGGACGTCACTCACTTTTCTATGCTAATTAGTGTATTCGAAAACAAAACGCCAGAAGTTGAAATCTTCATGACTTTTAATGGGTACTTGGTTTATATTTTGGTGGGTTTTGGTTTTTGGATAAAAGTAATGAAAACAAGATTTACACGCATTTTAGTTTTCTAAAACACAGGCCCTTTGCTGCCCCATAGGGATACATGGCGCAGGTGGCGATGTTGTTCATAGTAACCTTTCCGGGGTTTTTTCGGCTATTAAAATGTATCACTTATGTTGTCATGAGAAACTAAGAGACTTGGTTTTTTTTTTTTTTTCATTTGAGAGAGCGAAAGAGTTTTGCGAATTGGAGGTACAAATGATGAGAGATGAAAGTACACGGTTGAAGCCCTGACAGTGCTTCAAGACATTGAATGAGAACGTTGACGGAGGTGAGGAAGTCACATTTTTGGACGGGTGGAAGTGACAGCGGAGAGAGCACCTATAATATTCTAAATCTGACGTAAACCATAGTGATTTCACGCACGGCCAGCTGGATAGACACATTTGTGCTTTGTATAAAACCAGGATTTTTTTTTCTCGGGGATGAGCACCTTCCGACTGGCCGGCTCCAATGTGGCTGTCAGAGGGAGGAGGATAGGGAGGGGGGAAGCGGGAAAGACAATGGGTAGTGGAGGGGAGGGAAGGAGAAGTGGATAGGTAGAGGGAGGCGGGGGGAGCGGGATTCGAGATGGGATGAGAAGTGTGAGGTTGTTGTAGAATGGGGGACCTTGTTTATTGGCTTGGCAGGAGGGAATTTGAGACTCGAGTGGAGAGAAGATCAGCAGGAGAAAAACACACGCGCTGGAGAGGACAATATTATATGCAATTGAGGCGGTCAAAAAGCAGGAGATATATTATTCAATCCAATTAAACCGAATTGCGGCGCTCAGACCTACGTACACAGAGGCAAATTCTTGCCGGGTCTGAGGTTCATTGCTGGCCACACGATGTTATTCAATCTCATTTCCAATGTTTTATGCCTTGATGTGGAAGAGTTGCGGAGGTCTTTTATCAACTGTTCCACTAAACAAAACTTCCTATGCTCCTGACGTGGGCTTCAGGTTTGTGCCGTTTGCGGTCTGAATTGCACCATTAAGCCTTGTTTCCTGAACAACATATAATATTCAGGTATCCTTCCTTGTTCTCTGAAATAACTTTTAATTTCTGTCCATAGCACTAAACTCCTGCGTTCCATTGAATGATTCTCATACTACTCTCTCACTCCCCTCCCACACCCATCTCTTCTCTCTCCAACCTTTTGTCCACCTGTTCCAGGAAAACTATCATACCCGAGGTTACTTTTCCGCTCCTTCACATAGTGTATTTTGATCTGTTTTATGCTTTGCCTGAATTCGCACAATTTATTGGACTATGCTAGAAAACACCATCAAATTATCCACGACACCATATTACCCTCAATCACACTCTGCGTCTTTCTCTGCATACTTGGTCTCCATTCGTCTGGGTTTTTGATTTTGAACTTTCCACACTGTTCTGATAATAGACATTATTCACAACTTCCTCTCAGAATCTCCACGCTTTTTTCCTCACGTACAACCTCATGGTTACATCTGTTGGCCCTCCACAGTTTCTACATTTAAACTCAAAACCCCGACTGTACTTTTCCAGGGAGACTTGCACTGTAATCTACAGTAAAAGCGATTAGCTCTCCACGATTCTGACTATCAATCGCCTCATCAATTCCACTCACAGCTCCACCTAAACAGTTTTACAAGTAGGGTCCCATTTCGTTTTTGTCGACTTCATTCACGCTTTCTTGATCACGCAGTGCGTGAAACTTATTAAATCTAGAGCCACTAGGTGGCAGGTTAAGTCCGCTTTAGGCTCTGCAGCGACTGAAACGCTCAGGGCATAGGGCGTGTTTGCGTTGGGGACCATGGGGACATGTCCCACCAATATTGGTGGAGGGACTAAAAAGTCCCCACCAAAAATGACATGATGTTTCCGTGACCGGATGAGGACCTTTTTCACGCCAGCCTTCTCGCATCTTCCGCCTTCACGGAGAAAGAACTTTCCGGTTCGGTAGCAATCAATGACAGGGATCATACTTTTCAGCACGAGTTGAAATATCTAATAATCTTCTGCTTTTTCAGAAATGTCCTTCGGGCTATTGTAGGGAGGCACTCGGGTATGTCAAATTATTGAATATTTCTCCCTAAACAGGTTTGGTTTGGGTCTTAGTAAAATTGGTGTTTGTCAAGTACAGGCTAAGTTAGCTATCCAGTTACTGCCGGCTGTTCTTTTGAACAAAACTTAGTTTTTAAAATAATAGTATTGCTTAATAAGTTCAAATACTAAAGGTGTAACTACATAGTATTATGTGTGTTTTTTCTTTATTATTTTTACTAGAATGGCATCCAGGAAATTTTGCTGTGTGCCTCTTTGTTCAGCTACAAGAGAACACATCCTTACATAAGTTTCCGCGTTCCCATGGTTGTTTGTAGACGTTGCAAATGGATTGGGCATTCGGGAGATGAGGGTCCAAAATTTTAGGTGGGAAAAATGCCGCCTGTGCTGTCTGCAGTTTACATTTTGGACCAGATGACCTATACACATCCAAAGGAGGCAATTGAGGAAGGTCCAGATTCTGTGCATCCAAAATTTGGTTTGGAATAAAATGGCGGGTAAGGTGTATGCTGTGTGTCTTTGTTTGTGTGTTTGTGTCTGTGTTAATGGCAAGCAAAAGGTATAATGAATATACTATTGTTTTATCTCAAATAATAGTTGACTTCACTTGGCCTAAATGTTTTTTCCACATACTCAATGAAACAGTATTGTAAAACATAATGCAATTTTCTATTGTTGTTTGTAAAGGAAAGAATGTAAGGATAGGCCACAATTGGCACGATGTTTAGAGGTAATTGAAGGGGCGTGCGAGATCTTTGTCCGGAAGAGCTTGAGAGAGAGATGGTGGTGCCACACAAGGATACAGTAGCCAAGGCTGTTTCCGCCCATGAATTACACAAAAGCAATCCTTTCTGGTGTAGATATTCATACGGGCACGGATGACTTAAGCGCAAGTTTACAAAAGTAGTCTGGACTCTGGATTAATTGGGTTTGAGAAAGGAAATTGTAGCAAGCTTAAATCCTGTCCAAAGGAGATGTAAACTTTGGTGAACAGTTGTCCAGATGACTTAATTTGATAGATGGATGGACTATTTGATCACCTGCTTGATGAATGGGGGATAATAACGTTAATTAATTGTTATTCTGTTCTACGGACAAGTAGACGGGCTGCATGCAAAATTTAAGGACTTGGAGCAGAAGGTGTTATGTTCTGGAGCGGAACTACATTAAATTAACATTTAAGACGAGCTGCACTATTTTATACAAATTTTGTGTAAACAGTGAGGACTTGCTATTAATTGTCGATTTTCTTATATAGAGGCTTTTTGAGATATTTTGGGAGGTTATTAGCTTCTGCACCAATTTGTTTATTGGAGGTAAGGACGTAGCAATGTGCAGTAGTTGAAAAACCAAGCACCTATGAGGAAAGCTTCCGCTCATTGATGAATTATTTTTTTTCGAGCCAGGAAGGGACAACAAAAAGACAGACTAGAAGTTGCAAATATACAGTTTTTTTTTTATTAACAACATTCCAGTTCAAACGGAGGTGTGAAGAAGTTTAAGACTTTTTAACTTCCACCCTCTTTATTATTCTAATGAACTTAACTTAATTGATGTGGTGCTACAGAATTGGTTTATGCCGTGGTATTTTTACTATAACATGCACTGATTTGTAAGTGTATGTCTAATAAGTTTATATATTAAAAGTTTCCTTAATTCCTTATTAGTCTTTCAGTATCAGTCTTTACTCATCCTAACTTCGATCATAATTTATCATATAAGATTTATAATATATTCTTTTCATGTTACATTATAGAGTAATGTTTAGATTCTCTATATTATATATAATTAATTGTTAGTAATATTGACTTATGGAAATATAAAGGTATTATATATGGTTGGTTATACTTTTTTATCTTGTGTCAGCATGTGCATGTTAATCATCAATACACACCGAAGATAGGCTTTGTAAAGAGTGTGCTTTTGACACCACGGCTGTACAACCTTTGGTCTTCATTGGGATTTTTTTTACCACCATAATCAGTGGTATAGCCTCTGGTGCAATCCCCTAGAAATATTAAAATAACAATTTCCAGTATGAGCTTCACTTTTGACATTCAAGGTCTACCTGTGTCTAGGCCGATGCATCAGATTGCACTGTACTTGTGCGGATTTAGAGGAAATGGCACAGTTTTAAAGCAGTGTACGATAGTGAGCCATTTGGTATTAGATGAGCACAGGTGATTGCACAATGGCCCTTCCAGCGGCACACGAGCATGAGATTCCTTGCACAGTTGGGTATTAATGAAAGGAAGGTTATCTGTGAAGTGAAACAAATGTGAGGTGAGTATATAGGCAAAGATTGCAAATTTACTGACCCTCCCTTTCAAAGAAACCTATTTTAGTACACTCAAAAGTAACTGAAGAATGTGAGCTTCTCGCTTTTTCTGCATTGATGTGACATTTCCTCACGGTAACTCAACCTGAACTACATTAGATATGATGGAAAATAATCTTGTTTAGAAAGTCGAATCTTGCTTGAAAATATATTGGTATGAGGTAAAACAATTTCCTAGGCCTTTTCTCAATATATTATCAATTTAAAAGTACATCACCCTGGAAGTTGAAAATATATCCTTCATTACAGAATTGTAGCCTTTGTCAGGTTTATACATTTGGTCAATGGATATTTGTCCAATCCTCCTGGACATCAGCAATTGTATTTGAGGAAGATTCAAAAGTGATATGTAAAATTCCATCTTAAATTCTCACGCTGCAAACTAAAAAAGAAAGAAGAAGAATTAGTTATATAGAAACAACTGTTTGAAATAAACATTCACAACTGTAGTCACTCTTTTTAACATGTCTAACTACGATATTGTTAATATAATGCTTTTCTAAGCAAAAGAAAACAGCTTGCAGGAAAACTGGATGCTAACTTAGCCTTTAGCTTGACAAACCACCGATTTTACTAAGCACAAACATTTTAGCGGAGAAATATTCCAATAAATGTGACCGTAACGGAGTGCTCCGACATAGCCAGAAGGATGTTTCTGAAAAAATCAGAATGATATTGAGATATTTCAACTCGTTTCTGAAAGTATCGATCTGTCATTGGACTTACCGCCAAAACCGGACGTTGCTTTCCTCCGAGAAAGCGGAAGGGAAGATGTGGAGAAGGGGGAGTGGCGGTTTGGGGAAAAGGTCTGTTTCGTTTGTGCAACGTGCGGCCTTCCTCCTCGCCTCCAGAGCAACTGCAGCAGCAGCAGCACGTGGGACCCGTTCCGTTCTCTGCAGTGATTGGCTGTCTTTTCAGCGCCAATGAAGCAGTCTGAGAGGATGTTTATTTTTTAAAGTTTAGCCAGCTGTGAAGCAAGTGTTTTTTGTTGTTTTACGTTCCTCTGAGCGTTTGTAGACGGTGTAATCAAGAGAGGAAAGTACTGTTAGATCTATACATTCAAAGGACTTAGTTATTTCGTATCTGTAGGCAATGTTTAATGTTGAGGAGCATCACACGGACAGAGACAGAACAGAACTGGGCTCCAATTAAAGAAACAGGTTGGTTGAATGGCTGAAAAAATATTATTGTGATCTTACCATCCAAAATGTATTAAGTGGGGCGTGTTGTGTGAATCAGGTAAATGTGATGAAATTATTCCACGGATCCCGATTTACATCTTATCTGCTGATAATGTAATTTCTGTGAATGTGTGACAGCGGGCACTTGCTGTATTGGCTCCTAGCACATTCAAGCGATGCCATCGAATGTGCACGTCCTGGTGCAGCTGCTGCGCTTTGTATTGACTGAGCCGCGGCGGCTCAGTGAAGCACAGCTCTAAATTGGTTACCGAGCTCGGACATATGCAGACAGAACCCATGTTTGCCAAGTGCGGGACTCCCTCGTATCTCCCACGTTTTCCCCTGTGTCTCTGGAACATGTCTCTCCCTGACTCTTCACAAAGCGCAACCAGCGCTCCGAAATTAAAGCTCGGATACCAAATTTTCCATTGCGTTAAAGCGATGATGTGGTTGTGCGCAAAACACCCATCAAAAAAGGTATTAAGTTTTTATTTTGCTACTTGAGAGCCCATATCTCTGTGAGGTCATTACTTGCTCCTTTTTGGGTTGAGAGTGGCAATAAAAAAAAGAAAATATAGAAAAATCCACACTGTTACTTATTGCCAAACTCTTGGTTAACTCTTGTATTGAGAAATATATGTAACTTTTGCACAATTGGCCACATTATATAAATGAATCTGCAATTAATGTATATGAATGTCTGTTTATGATTGTTTTACCTTTTTATATATTTAGAAAAAATTGCACGCCACAAAAAAAAGATAAAAGATATCAGGAGCAAGTTACGTTGGAAGTAAGTAAAGAGAAGCCAAGTAATTAGCAAATTATGAATTGTGATGTTTAATTTACTGTTAACCTAATAGGAAACTCACCAACAAGTCGAGAACAAAGTATAGGGAATGTTGGTCTAGAAGCAAAGGTCTTCGTGCATTCAGGTGAGGTTGGAATTTTGTAGGTATGATGGGACTATGAATTGTTTTTAGAGATTGATGTATATGGTCAAACAATGTAGTGGCTACTCTCTGTAGATTCTAATTCAATATTTTCTCTTGTTTATATTTTTATTGGAAATTGAGAAGATCAGCGCAATGATTTATTTCAGTAACGAGAGAGTTCTGAACTGTTAGAGCTCAGGTGTAGGGCTATTTCTGTTGATTTGGATTAGGTTTTAAGTTCAGTATAGATAGGAACGCAACACAATAATCAGAAGCTCTATCAATTGATTTTGCTTTTTAAACTATTGAAAAATCCTTAATGCTTCTCATTCAGTCTACAGCAGAGTATAGTTAGAAGGCAAACACTATTGCAAATTAGAGTGTGATTACACACAAATTCTGGGGCGAAATCTGGACCCGTGTCAATGGGTGTAGGACTCAGGTCGTTAGTGAAATGTCCCCACCAAGATTGGAACAAACCACCAACCCAATGTGCGTCAGGTATATGGACTGCGTGCAAACTGTTTTGCATAGTGACGCACAATGTTGGCGCGAGAGAACTAAAAACGGTCTGGTTATGAACTCTCAAATCTTTAATGACAAAACAAAGACTTAAAACGAGGTTTATATCGGGTCTGCCTTTGAACAATGAGACAGCTGATATATGTCACGTGTGATGCAGAAGATTTTTCTACTTGATACGTTTCACAGTGTCTCAATCGTGTGGAATCGGTGGCCTAGTGAGTCTAACCAGGGGGTGCTCACTTATTCAGCCATGCGAGCTACTTTATAAAAGGCTTCAATAGTATTGATCTACTACTACAGAAAATGAAATCATATATTTATTTCAAAAAATATTCTTTTTACCTACAATATTGTTTTTGTAAAGGCAAAGCATGAGCAATATAGCACAACACAACCAATTATCTATGTACTATTTTTGTCAATTTACGAGTTTCTCTTCTGATAGCACTGAATGAATCGGCCAGGGATGCATAGTCCGGAAAAATTGGTTGGTAACGCGCTGGCAAGTGTGGCGTGGTTTAGCTTTCCAGCATGAGGCGGTGTTTGCGCAGCTGTGGCAGTCACCTAAGTGTCCGTAAAACATTACTGAGGTTAAAACACAGGATGTCATTGACTGTGGTGCCATGTCCCTGTGCATGCATGGTTTATTTAAAATCCAAATTTTCCCTCCTCCGTTTTTATAAAATAATTTGCCTCCACACATCTGCCGTTATCTATCAATTCCAAAAATGTGGTGTCTTAGATCCAGTCCTGCGTTGGGGAAAAACACAGAAGTGGGCGGAAATGGACAGTTCTGATTGCAGACGCCGGTATAACGGCACTTTTAGTCATAGAGACACTCAGAGTTAAGACGATGTTTACAAGCACTGACCCGTCTCGCCTGGTTTAGTTCCTGGTTTAGTCCTGGTTTAGTCCTGGTTTAGTTGGTTTAGTCATGTTTAGTTGTTTTCAAAGCGTGAGTCCCCGCGATCACTTTGCTGCTCTCTGAAGTGGAGGATGTTCGTGCTTCCGAGCTCTCACAGTGATCAGTTTTAAGGTAGTCTGATCCATGCTTCAGTGATCAGAGGAAATGTAGGGGGTAACTGTGGGTGCGAGAACGCAAAACTTCCGGATATTCTGTTAAACACAGATGCAGTACGGCGTTTCAAACATTTAGAATGTGTAATTTTTTTATTTATTTAATGCGATCTACCCTATACTACCTTTGCGATCGACTGGTAGATCGCGAAGTCGACTTATTGAGCACCCCTGGTCTAAAACTGTGTGAGTGTGTTACAATATTAGAACCGGGGTTTGATTCCGGGTTACTGTCTTTTTGTAATTTATTGCATATGTTATCAATTTTGACAGATGCTCTAAAAACGGTATATTAAAAGATGAAGGTTCATAGACGTTTTTTTTGAGATTATAGCTTAATTGTAAAAATAATCATCTTTTAGGACCACATGTCCAAATTAAAATAATGTTAGTTCTTTTGATGGGAAAACTTTTACGATGTTTGTCTAAAAAAATGGGATAATTAAAATTGAAAGGTGATATCTCTTGAGCAAACCCTGATGTTGATACGCTTGAAGAAATACGTTCCGAACATCCATTCTTTCCCACTCTATTTTGGACCACAATTTTTTTATTTATTTTGCATAAACTATGTATAATAACATGTTTTATTTTTAGCGTCGCCGCCAAGCTATTTTCTCGGAATCTCTGATGTTCATTTATTCAGCATTTTCCCGCAGATAAAACAACATATAGATAGACAGAAGGCTGGGCTTGGAACGACACCACACACGAGCGTACGCGCACCACACACTCACACACCATGCGCGCGCTATGGGGGAAGCAAAAGCAGGGACTGTTTTCAGATGCCTATCTTTGTTGTTTGTGGGTGTTTTGGGCTATTGTTCAATAAATATCTAAAAGAAATTTAACCTGTATCTGATGGACTCAAATAAGAAGATAAGCTTTATTACTTCCACAGGAGCATTTAATGTCACAATGGCATGGATAAAACACTCAAGAATTGTGAAAAAATAAGAATGAGAAAAAATGTTAATGCAGGAAAATATTAAATTTGCATGAACAGCAGTTTGTTTAATTGAAAATAGCTTCTATATTGAGAATGAGGAGTTGACGTACGGCACAGAGTCCCCTCCCATATCCCCCTTGCCGACATATTGGCTGCGCACCGGGTGGCGGCACAGTTAAGTTGTTTACGTGTGTGTGAAGCGTGGTAGGTAGTAGCGGAGAGGTTCTTGCTATTCGCATGTTTTATCATGCCTGGAAAATAGAACTGCTGCGTTAAAACTGCTCCATACCTCACGATGGATATGGAAAATTCAGTAAACACGGGATACAGTTTTTTAGGTTACCGATATGGAAAAAATCAAGGGAGCAATTCTCTGACCTGACAAGGAGACGTCGGCTTGTCTGGGTTGGCTTGCAATTAGATGAAAGGACCTTACTTACGATCACACACCCTGTCGACGGAGTGTGTTCTTGCCTTTTATCTGGTACGTTCTCTAAAAAATGTATTTATGTAGTTGTCTCTTAAAGCTAGGAAGCGTAGGTAAGCATATGTTATTATGGTTTCTGTAGTGCCTTTGTCTCTGTGTCTTTGGTACCCTTCAGGCTGTTTCTTACTTAGCACGGTTTGCGAGGTCGTTTTGCCAGTGTAAAGCTAGATTACTTAGTTGTACACATAATCTAATGAATTTCTGTTGTACATAAACTTCATATGACAGTATGAGGTGGACCTTAAAAAGTACTTGAGATGTGTTTAGGACATAGTTGCCAGTTTTTAAAACATTGATAACATAGATTGTGCAAATTATTATATTATTACTTATATGTTGTTATTATTTTCTCGTGTAGGTAAACCAGCCATATGAGCATGTAGGAGAAACCACCTGATGGACACCATCCCTGTTGTTAGGCCACAATGAAGTACAAAAAAAACAGAATGAAGCGAGATATCAGCGGCAGTAAGGCGCAGGTCCCTGCCACTGGAGCGGGCAGCCCCTCCAGCCCAACACCATCCGCAGGCGCCGCCGCCTCCAGACTAGTCCGATCTGCAGCCGCACCCGCCCTAGCACAGCTGCAGCCGCCCAGCCCTAGGACCAGCCGCAGGCGCGCCGCCTCCAGCCCTTGCCAGTCCGCAGCGCGCGCACCAGCCTAGACCGCCGCAGGCGCCGCCGCCGCAGCCCTAGACCAGCCGCCAGCTGACCAGGACATGGAATGTATATTGACTCTGCAATCTAGACGAGATGTTATCAAACCATCTTATTGAAGAAAAAGACAGCTGAAGCGTATGAGCTGATACGTACCGGATGTATTAGAACTTTTGAGTGGTGATGATAACACAGTGAAGTATTACCGGTCGGCTTCCAAACTTTGCATTTTCCAGGACTCTTCTACTTACCTAACTCAGTCGCTAGTAGAAATGAAGAGCTCTCACCCTTCCTGCTTGTCTATTGGACTTTAATTGCGCTCAGACTGGACCTTCCAATACAGCACCTCAGCCATCTGTTTGAGTACGTAGGACAAACAGCTCCGCCGATGCCTTTTCACCTTTACCCTTGGAGTGAGTTACGCACAGCTTTGTCCATTGGGTGCATGGCCAAGATAGGGATGCTTTATTGACCCCAGTATGCACCCAGTTTGTGGAGTTTTTGAACAATGTGGCTGCATAGTCGAATGCATTCGAGGTAGTGATCATCGGTAAACTTCCAATGTACTGCAGGGCACCGACTTTTTTCTCAATAAAACACGGCATTACACTATGAAATACTAATCGTGATCACGCCCCGGGTTGTAATTTCCTTAATATCGAAACGCGGTGGGTGTTGGGAGCACAAGCGACAAGCCATCTTAACGAGCAAAGTGGTTTTCTGAACAAGCTGTTACCAGGTGAAAGTGTGAGGCAGATTAGAGGCGTACTATAAAAGGAGAAATGTGGGGATGATGTGTGCTGATAGGAAAATTCCTACATTCACCAGTGGGTCGGTTGCTCTGCTTGAGGCGAAAAAGTGATGAGGAGGAGACTAGGGCCATGCACATCTCAGAATTCAGTGGAGGGAGGGTGATCTGTGTTGTGCGCAACAAATTCCAATTCAACACTCACTGTACCTGTGCACATGCTTGTCAAAATGTGAGGGGTTGGAAAACCTAAAGCTTTGGATAAGATTGTCATTGTTTGCTGTGCTTACGAACATGTGCCTAAAGTGTTGTTTGAGTACTTTATTCTTTCTGTAATCTTTTATTTTTAAATAAATGCATGAACCAAACTTGATATGGTTTACCAATATTTATTGAGGGAAATGATTTTTTTTAGTGTTACAAACGTGTGCATTCAAGTCTGGATTCAGATGTCCACATGCAAGATAGGCACAAAGCTTCCACAGTCCCCCCCCCCCCCCCCCCCCACCCACACACCCCAAACAAAAAATACTTTTCTTAGTGCAAAGGGACACAAACTACTGCAAACACAAGTGTGATTAAAGTCTGTTTCCAGAATGTAAACATGCTCAACCACACATAAGAAAATAACTTATAACATAAATAATAATACAATATAAGACTGTATTCGTGCAAATGTACAAAAAAACACTGCAAAGCACACAGCAATAACATAACTACAATTTAAGGAAATAGGAAAAAAAACCTTATTCTGCACAAAAGGGCAAAACCATGGCGTGTCACCAGTGCAGGGGAGCTCGTATGGGTATGATTTGAAGTCCGCAAGCTTCTCCAAATAACTCTGTTTTTGCGCTTGGTAAGAGTTGTTCTCGTACGGTTCTCTTTGTTATCTCTAAGCATTGTTTTACAGTCTTCCTTTCCTTGTAGTATCAAGTAGATCGTCTCTGTCTCGCGAAAAAGTAAATGGTATAATTTAAAGTGTCTGGAATATAGGCGTGCGGTGAATTTGGGGGGTGCCCCGCATTGCGCAGCCAATATGTGACAGGCTCAGAGCCCCCCAATCACCAATCGCACGTGGACTCCTCTTTTCAATATAAAGCCTATTTTCAAGTAACAAACTGCAGTTCATGCCCTCATATTATATTTTCCTGATTAACATGTTTTATCATTTTTATTTTTTGCACAATTCTTGAGTGTTTTATCCATGCCAAATGTGACATGTAAATGTTCCTGTGTGAGATTAATAAAGCTTATTTCTTATTTGAGTCAGTCAGATAAGGTTAAATTTTTTTAGTATTTATTGACAATAGCCCAAAACACCAAAAACAACAAGAGTAGGCATCTGAAACAGTCTTGCTTTGCTTTCCTGTAGCGCGCGCATGTGTGTGCGTGTGTGTGTCGCGCGTACGCTATGTGTGTGTCTGTTACCAGCCTGCCTCTGTATATTATATGTGTGTTTATGCTGCGGGAAAATGCTGTAATTTATTGAACATCAGCGATGTCCGTGAGAAAATAGCTTTGGCGGACGCTAAAATAAAAGCAATGTAATTATACATAGTTTATGCAAAATAATAAGAAATTGATGTCCAAAATAGGAGTGGAGAATGGTTGTGGGAACGTATTTCTTCAGGTATCAAACATCAGGGTTTGCTCAAGTGGATATCACTTTCAATTTTTATGTATTCCCTATTTTTTAGACAAACATGTAAAGTTCACATCAAAATGGACTAACATTATTTTAATTGGGGTACATGTTGGTTCTTAAATGTATTATTTTTACAATTAAGCTATAATTGCAAAAAAACGTCTTGACCTTCATCTTTTTACCGTTTTTAGATGCATCTGTTCATGATGTGTAACATGCACTAAATACAAAAGACATAACCCGGGATCGGACCGGTTTACCTTGTAAGACACGTTTAGACCAGGGGTGCTCAATAAAGTCGATCGCGTTTACCAGTCGATCGCAAAGGTTGAAAAAATATTGGGTGATCGCCAAAATTTAAATAAAGTAAAAAATTTAACATTCTAAATTTTGAAATCGTTAAAGATTTGTGTGTAGACAGAGAGATAATCGGGTTTTGCGTTCTAGCACGCACAGTTACCCCTAAATCTCAGAACATGAAGCATGGATCATACTACCTTAAATGTTCACTGTGAGATGTCGGAGCAGCGAAATCCTCCACACGAGAGCAGCAAAGTGAATCGCGGGAGACTCTGCTTAGGAAAACAACTAACAGGACTAAACCAGGACTTAAACCGGACTAAACCAGGGACTAAAAGGACTAACCGAGGTCTGAGGACGGGGTCAGTGCTGTAAACATGACGTCTTTACTCTGAGTGTCTTTATGACTGTAAAAAGTGCCGAACCGGCGTCGGCATCAGAACTCCGCCACTTCTGTGTTTTTCCAGCAGGACAGGCGTAAGACACGCCACATGTTTGGTGTGATTGATAACGGCAGATGTGTGGATGCAAATTATTTTATAAAAGGTGGAGGGGAATATTTGGCTTTTAAATAAACCAGGCATGGCACATGGACATGGCACCACAGTCAAATGACAATCTGTGTTTTACTCAGTAATGTTTTACTGACACTTAGGAGACTTGACATGCGGCAAACAACCGGGGCTCAGTGCAGGAAAGCTAAACCAGACAAACTTGCAAGCGATTTACCACCATTTTCCGGACTATGCATCCTGGGCCGATTCAATTCAGTGAAGTCATAAAGAGTAAACTCGGAGTAATACAAAAAATGCTACATAGATAATAGTGTTGAGGTTGTGCATATTGGCTTCATGCGGTTTTGCATGTACATAAACATATATTGTAAGGGATAAAGAATATTTTTGAAATAAATATATGATTTAGCATTTTTGTAGTAGGTAGTCATTTTGACTTGATCCTTTTTATAAAGTAGCTGCATTGTGGAAAAGTGCGCACCCCTGGTTTAGACCACTAGGCACCGATTCACACGATGAGACACTGTGAAGAACGGATTCAAAGTAGAAAAAGTTCTGCTCTACGTGAACTTTTTCAGCTGTCTCAATTGTTCAAAGGCTCCGATATAAATCTCGTTTTAGTTCTTTGTTTTGTCATTAATGATTTGAGAGTCACACCGACTTTTTTAGTTTTGCGCCACAGCTGTGCGTCACTAGGCAAAACAGGATTTGCACGCAGTCTTATACTGAGCGCAATGGTGCAGGTTTGGTTCAATCTTGTTTTTTTTGTGGGAATTCCAACAGACTGAGTCTCACCTGACACGGGTTTCCATAGAGTTTTCCCCAGATTTGTTGTGTAAACACACTATATTAGCAATAGTGTGTTGCTTCTATACTATATCTCAGCTGTAGGACTGAATGAGAAGGTTAAGGATTTTTTCTAATAGTTAAAAACAAAATCAATTGGATCAGAGCTTCTGAGTTTTGCGTTGCGTTCGCATTCTTATCCTGACTTAAAACTAATCCAAATCTACATAATAGCCTCACCTGAGGCTTAACAGTTCAGGAAAATGTCTCGATACTTGAAATAATCATTGCTCTGATCTTTCAATTTCCTATAATAATTAAAAAAACAGTGGAGAAAATATTGATTAGAATCGACAGTGAGTAGCTCATACATTGTTTGACATATACGATCAATCTCTAAAAACAAATCATAGTCCCATGCATACCTACAAAAATTCCAACCTCACATGATGCATTAAGGGCTGTAGTTCTACCTCAACATTCCTATATTGTTCTTCTTGTTGTTGAGTTTATGTATGTTAACCGTAAATAATATCACAATTCATAATATGCTATTACTTGTGCTTCTCTGACTTACTTTCCAACTGCTTAACTGCTCCTGATATTTTTATTTTTTTTGTGGCGGTGGCATTTTTTTAAATTATTAAGAAGGTCTAGACAATCCAAAAACAGACATTCATATACATGAATTGAGATTCATTTATATAAACTTGGCAATGCAAACGTTTACATAGTATTTTCAATACAATAGTTAACAATGAGTTTGGCAATAAGTACAGTGTGGATTTTTCTATATTTTCTTTTTTTTTATTCACTCTCAACCAAAAGTCAATTAATTACTCAAGGGTCTCATGTATGCAAAATAAAAAACGGTAAATGACTGTTGTGTGTGTTTTGCGCAATACCGCAGGCATGTTAAACGCAATGGAAAATTTAGGTATCGAGCTTTTAAATTTCGGTGAGCGTGGTTGGATTTGTTTTTTTTTAGGAAGAGTCAGGGGAGGACATGGCAGGCAAGGGAGAAACGGGGGAGATAGGAGGGGAGACCCACTTGCACATGGCTTCTGTCTGGCATCTGGGTCCGGCTCTGGTACCTGTTAGAGCTGTGCTTTCACTGAGCGCCGGGCTGTCCTACAAAGCGCAGCTGCAGCACCTGGAAGTGCACATTCGAGTGCATCGCATGAATGTGCATAGAGCAAATAACAGCAAGTGCCGCTGTCCACATTCACGAATTAATTATCAGCGATATAAGGTTGTAAATAGTGGATCCGTGGAATCTTTTCATCCTAGTTTATCTGATTCACACAACACAACCACTTATACATTTGGTTGGTAAGAGCACACTAAAGTATTTTTTCAGCCTTTCAACCAACTGTTTCTTTATTGGAGCCCGTTGGTTCTGTCTCTGTGCGTGGAGCTCCTCGGAACATTAAACAGTGCGTCACAGATTAGAATAACGTAAGAACTTTGAATGGTAATAGATCTACAGTACTTTATTGAATTACCTCACGTGTACAACGTCAGGGAATGAAAAAAAACACTTGCTTTCACGTGGTAACTTTAAAAAATTAAAAAGTCGGCTCAGTGCTTCAGTTTGGCGCTGAAGAAGACAGCCCAATCACTGCAGAGAACGGAAACGGTTTCACGTGATTGCTGAAGCGCTGTTGTCTGGAGGCGAGGAGGAGGCGCGACGTGTGCACAAACGGAAGACAGGACTTTTCACGCACGGCCCCTTCTCCGCCATCTTCCGCCCTTCTCGGAGAAAAAGCAACTTCCGGTTTTGCGGTAAGTCAAGACTGGATCATACTTTTCAAGAAACGAGTTTGATAATATCTCACTATCTTTGCTTTTTCAGAAACTTCCTTCAGGCTATTAGGGGAGCACTCGGTACGGTCCATTTTATTGGAATATTTCTCCCTAAAAGGTTTTGTGTCTTAGTCAAATGGTGGTTTGTCAAGCTAAAGGCTAAGTTGCATCAGTTCTGCCGGTGTTTCTTTGTGCTCTTGAAATGCATTATATAACAATTCGTAGTGTTAGACAGTTAAAACAGAGTACTACATTGTGTATGTTATTTCTGAGACAGTTGTTTCTTATAACTAATCATTCTGCTTTTTTTTTAGTTTGCAGCGTGAGAATTTAAGCTGGATTCAATATCACTTTTGAATCTTCCTCAAATACATTTGCTGATGTCAAGAGGATTGTGGACAACTATTCATTGACCAATTGTTCTAAACGGACAAAGCTAACATTCTTTAATGAAGGATTTAATTTTCAAACTTCAGGGGTGAGTGTAATTTTAGATTGGGATAATATATTGAGAAAAGGCTAGGAAAAATGTTTACTCATACATATATTTGGCATGCGAAATTCTACCTTTCTAACAGATTATTTTATCTGTATCTAATGTAAGTTCAGGGTGAGGTTACGTGAGGGGAGATGTCAAGGTCAATGAAGAAAAAGAGGAAGCTTATCATCTTCAGGTTTACTTTGAGTGTAGCTAAATAGGTTTCTTTGAAGTGAGGGTCAGTAAATTTGCAATTGTTGCCTATTACTCAAGTCAAATTTGTTTTCACTTCACAGTAACTTCCTTTCATGTAATATCCCAACTGTGAAGAGGAAAAATTCCAAGTGTGTTGCGGGGGGGCGCTGGAAGGGCATTGTTGCAATCACTGGAGGCTTTCTATACCAAATGGCTCACTATCGTACATGGGCTTTAAACTGTTGCCCTTACTCTATCTGACAAGTCCCTTGCAATCCATGGCATGGCCTAGGACACAGGTAGACTTGATGTCAAAGTGGAGCTCATCTGGAAATTGTTATTATATTTTCTAGGGGAGAGCACAGAGGTACACTGATATGGTGTGGTAAAATAAAAAAATCCACAATGAAGACAAGGTTGTAGAAGTGGTGTCCAAAGCATCTTTACAAAGCTATCTTGGTGAGTTTTGATGTGAATAACATGCAATGCTGAACAAGCGTGAATAAAAGTATAACCTACATATATATACCATTTATATTACCAGTAATTACATGTATAAACAATTATATAAATATATATATATTAATTAAACATACTCTTAATGTAACATGATAAAAGGAAAATTATTATAAATCTTATAAGGATAAAAATCTATGATAAAGTTAGGCTGAGTAAGATGATTTGAAAGGAGTATAAGGAAATTAAGGAAACTTTTAATATATAAACATATTTGACTTACACTGTTACAAATCAAGTGCATGTATTGTAAAAAATACCACGGCATAACCCAAATCTGTAGCATCCAATCATTGAAGTTAGTTCATTTAGCATAATAACGAGGAGTGGTAGTTAAAAAAGTCTTAACTTCTTCACATCCTTTTGACTGGATTGTGTTAATAAAAAAAAAACTGTATATTTGCACCTTCTAGTCTGTCTTGATTGTTGTCCTTTGCCATGGCTCGAAAAAAAAATATTCATCAATGAGGGGACGCTTTTCATAGGGCTTGGTTTTCAACTACTGCACATTGCCTGTGCCTTACTCAATAAACAGATTGGATGCAGAAGGGCTGAATAGACTCCCAAAATATCTCAAAAACTCTATAGAAGAAAACGACACTAACTAGCGAAATTCCTATCTGTTACACAAAATTTGTATATAAGAGGCAGTCGTCTTAAACATGTTAGTTAATGTAGTTTCCGCTCCAGACATAACACCTTCTGCTCCAAATCCTAATTGCATTGCAGCCCTGTTACTTGATCTAGAAAAGAATAACAAATATATAAGCGTTATAAACCCCATTCATCATAAGCTTTGCTCACACATAGTCATCCATTATCAATTAGTCATCTGGACAGCTGTTCAAAGTTTACATCTCCTTTGGACAGGATTAAGCTTGCTACATTTCCTGTTCTCAAACCAATTAATCAGAGTCCAGGTGACAAACTTTTTAAACTTGCTCTTAAGTGTACGTTGCCGTATGAATACTCACCAGAGGAAGGATGCTTTGTGTATTCATGGTCTGAAAACAGCCTTGGCTACTTTTCCTTGTGTGGAGCCACCATCTCTCTCTAAGTCTTGGAAAGATCTTCGCATCCCTTCATTAACTTAAACCATCGGTGCCTTGTTGCTTTCTTTATTCTTTTCCTTTAAAACAACATATATAATTGCATTATGTTTACAAACTGTTAAGATGATTATGTGGAAAAAACATTTAGGCCAAGTGAACGTCACCTAATTATATGAGATAAGACAATAGTTATTCAGTATCACTTTTGCTGCCATTAGGACACCGACCAAACACACACACAGACACACCACACTTACCATTTATTCCAAACCAATTTGGATGGCACAGAATTACTGTGACTTCCTCAATCCTCCTTTGGATGTGTAGAGGTCATTGGCCGAAATTAAACTGCAGACAGCACTGGGCCATTTTCCACTTAAAATTTGACCCTCATCTCTCGAATGGTCCAGATCCATTTGGCAGTTACAATCATCCATGGGGAACTCGTGGAAACTTATGTAAGGATGTGTTCTCTTGTTAGATGAACAAAGAGGACACAGCAAGATTTTCTGGATGCCATTCTAGTAAAAAAAGACAAGAAAAACCAACCATAATACTAATGTAGATACACTTTAGTCTTGAACTTATTAAGCAATACTATTATTTAAACTAAGATTGTGTTCAGAAATAACAGCCGTGCAGGTAACTGGATGCTAACTTAGCTTTAGTATGACAACCCCAATATACTAATACAAACCTTGTAGGGAGAAAATATTCCTAATTGTGACCATACCGGAGTGCTCCCTCCTAGGCCCGAAGGTCATTCTGAAAAAAGAGAAGATTATTGAGATATTTCACTAGTTTCTGAAAGTATGATTCCTGTCATTGGTGTTACCGCGAGGGGGGGGGGGGGGGGGGGGGGGGGGGGGGGGGGGGGGGGGGGGGGGGGGGGGGGGGGGGGGGGGGGGGGGGGGGGGTGGGGGGGGGGGGGGGGGGGGGGGGGGGGGGGGGGGGGGGGGGAAACGGAGTGTTTCTCCGAGAAGGCGGAGATGGCGAGAAGGGGCGTGGCGTGAAAAAGGGTCTCAGTCGGGTCACGGAACATCATGTCATTTTGGTGGGGACTTTTTCGTCTCCAAATATTGGTGGGGACATGTCCCCATGGTTCCCACGCAAACCTACGCCCTTGCCTGAGCGTTTCAGTCGTGGCAGAGCTAAGGGACTTAACCTGCCCCTGTGGCGTTGGATGTTATTATGTTTCTCGCAGATGCGTGATTCATGAAAAGCAGTGAATGAATACGACAAACGAAATGGGACCTACTGTAGACATGTTTAGGTGGAGCTGTGAGTGGATAAGATGAGGCGAGTTGATTGTCGATGTGGAGAGCTTATAGCTTTTACTGTAGTTTTCAGGTGCAGTACTCCTGGAAAAAGTAAAGGTGGGGTGTTTGAGTTTTAAAAGGTTGAAACTGTGGAGGGAACATGATGTAACTATGGCGGTGTGAAGTGAGGAAAAAAGCGTGGAGATTCAGAGAGTGGGAAGGTTGTGAATATGTCTCTTATGCAGAAGCAGTGAGGAAAGTTCAATATCAAAAACAGGAGCGAATGGAGACGAGTGATGCTAGAGGAAAGGAGCAGAGTGTGATTGAGGGTAATTGGTGCGTGATAATTTGATGGTGTTTCTAGATATGTCATAAATTGTTGCGCATCAGCAAGCATAAACAGATCAAAATTTACGACTATTGGGAAGGTGAGCGGAAAAGTACCTCGGGTATGAGAGGTGTTTTCCTGGGATCAAGGGTGGACAAAAGGTTGGGAGAGGCGAGAGGGAGTGGGAGTGGGAGTGGGAGTGAGAGAGTAGTATGAGATATTCAATGGCAGAAAAGGAGTTTAGTGGTAATGGACAGGAATTAAAAGGTTATGATGCGTACAAGGAGAGGAGACGGATATATATGTGTTCAGGCAAACATGGCTTATGGTGCATTCAGACGCAAACCGCTCAAACGCTGAAGCCCGTTGGACAAAGGAGAGTTGTGTTAGGGACAGTTGGATAAATGACCTCGCAACTCGTTACCGAAGGGCATAAAACATTGGAGGGAGAGTGAATAACATCGTGTGCCAGCAATGAACTCTTTGACGGCAAGGATTTGCCACTTGTGTACGGAGGTCCTGAGGGAGCGCAATTCGGTTTAATTGGATGGATAATATTAATCTGCCTGCTTTTGACGCCTCAATTGCATATATATTGTCCTTCAGGCGATGTGGTTTTTCTCATGCTGTGTCTTCTTTCCACTCGTATTCAATTCTCTGCCAAGGCATATACAAGGCCCCAATCTTACAACAACCTCACACTTTAGTCTCCAGCTCGGAATCCGTCCCCGCCTCCCTCTACCTATCCATCTTCTCCTTCCCTCCCACACTCCTCATTGTCTTTCGGGGCTACCCCTCTGATCCTGCCTCCTCTGACAGCCACATTGACGCCGGCAGTCGGAGGTGCTCATCCCGAGAAAAAAATCCGTGGTTTATACAAAGCACAATGTGTCTATCCAGCTGTCGTGCCGTGAATGCACTATGGGTTACGTTCAGATTTAGATAATTATAGGTGTCTCTCCGCTGGTCCATTTCACCTCAAAATGTGACATCTCACCTCGTCAGACAGTTTCTCATTTCAATGTCTTGAAGCTCTGTCAGGGCTTCATACCGTGTACTTCAGCTCTATTCTTTTGTACTCCTCTCATTCAAAACACTTTCTTCTCTCAAATAAAAAAAAAAAAAAACTCAAGTCTCTTTAGGGTCTAATGAAAATATTGCTACATTTTATAAGGCGCGAAAAAACCCGGGAAAGGTTACTATGACAACAGTGCCCCTGGCCATGTATCCCTATGGGGCAGCAGATAGGGCTGTGGTTTAGAAAGTAAAATGCGTCGTAAAATCTTGTTTTCTTTACTTTTTCCAAACCCAAACACACCAAAATATAAACAACAAGTAAAGTAAAAGTCATGAAATTTCAAACTCTGGCGTTTTGTTTTGATTCCACTAATAGCATATTAAAGTGAGTGACGGTCAGTTGATCCTGCTAGGGGCTACGCTCCTCGTGTTAATGGCGATAGTGGCTCGCTATCTGGCAAAACAATTCCAAGTGGTAACTTCTGTTTGTTACTTACATGGCAATAAAAACTAGAAACTTGCAATGGCTGAAGCCATTGCGTTTGATGCGGAACAGATCTAATGTGAGAAATCTGCTAAAAAAAATCCTTGAATCCTTTAAAAGAGCCTTGAAAAGTTAAAATACTTGATAGATATTAGAAATCCTGAAGTCCTTGAAATTGTTGAAACCTTTAAACTTCTGAAATCCTTGAACTGTTGAAACATTGAAACTCATGAAATCCTTGAACCTTTTTTTTAAACCTGGAATGTTGAAAGTGTGGACATTGAATCCTTGAACTCTGATATCTGAAATGGTTCAATTCTTAACAGTTGAATCTTGAAATATGAATGTTTTTGAAGTGTCTTGAAACTGAAAAATCCCTACGCGAAACAATTTGGTTCTGTAACTAAGGAAACCTGGTCTTGTGGTCATTATCTGGTGGTGGTCTGAGTCTTCGTTTGGGTCTTGGTTGGAGGTTATAATGCACTATTAGGTTTGCTTATACCACAGAAAGACCAAAACGAGACTCAGACACCACCAGTTAATGACCAAGACCAGGTATTCCTTAGTTACAGG
This sequence comes from Knipowitschia caucasica, assembly GCA_964034765.1. Lineage (NCBI taxonomy): Eukaryota > Metazoa > Chordata > Actinopteri > Gobiiformes > Gobiidae > Knipowitschia > Knipowitschia caucasica. The sequence continues at coordinate 14,649,519 of OZ035837.1, read as the reverse complement.
AACCAAATTGTTTCAGCGGGTGAGGGGATTTTTCAGTTTCAAGGACATTTCAATACATCAGTTAGATTCAAGGATTTCAACTGTTTAAGAATTTAACCAGTTTCAAGGATATCAGGAGGTTCTAGGATTCAGGAGTTTCCACATTTCAAAAGTTTCCAGGTTTAAAAAAAGTTTCAAGGATTTCAGGAGGTTCAAATCGTTTAAACCAGTTTCAAGGATTTCTGGAGTCTTAAAGGTTTCAACAATTTCAAGGCTTCAGGAGTTTCAAATTATTATCAAGTTTTTAACAGTTTTCAAGGCTTTTAAAGTATTTCAAGATTTTTTTTAGCAGATTTCCAATTAGATCTGTTTCCGCAGTCAATTCGCAATGGCTTCAGCATTGCACTTTTAGTTTTTATTGCCTATGTAAGTAAAAACCACGTTACCATTGGAAATTGTTTTGCAGATAGCGTGCCCTTCGCCATTAACATAGGAGCAGCCCTAGCGGTCAACAGACCGTCACTCACTTTAAATGTAATTAGTGTATCAAACAAAACGCCAGAAGAAGTTGATATTTCATGACTTTATGGGTGGTATGTTGTTTATATTTTGGTGTGTTTTGGTTTGGAAAACAGTTAAAGAAAAAGATTTACAGCATTTTAGCTTTATCTAAACACCAGCCCTTTCTGCTGCCCCATAGGGAGACATGCGGCAGGGGCGAATGTTGTCATAGTAACCTTTCCGGGGGTTTTTTCCGGCCTTATTAAAATGTATCATTCTGTTGTCATTAGACTCTAAAGAGACTTGAGTTTTTTTTTTTTTATAATTGAGAGAGAGAAAGAGTTTTGAATGAAGAGGAGTACAAAATGAATAGAGCTTGAAAGTAACGGTATGAGCCTGACGTGCTTCAAGACATTGAATGAGAAACAGTATGAAGGAGGTGAGATGTCAATTTTTGAGGTGGAAAGTGACAGCGGAGAGAGACTATAATATTCTAAATTGACGTAAAATCCCATAGTGCATTCACGGCACGGACGCTGGATAGGACACATTGTGGCTTTGTTATAAACCACGGGGGATTTTTTTTCGGGAATGAGCACCTCCGCCACTGCGGCTCATTGTGGCTGTCAGAGGGAGGGCATGATCAGGGGGAGGGGGTGAGCGGAAAGGAAAGACATGTGGAGTGGAGGGAGGGAAGGAGAGATGGATAGGTAGAGGAGGCGGGGGGGCGGTCCGTGCTGGAGACTGAGAAGTGTGAGGTTGTTGTAGATTGGGGGACCTTGTTATATGGCCTTGGCAGAGGGAATTGAGATACGAGTGGGAGAGAAGGACACTGCAGGAGAAAAAAACAATGATGACCTGAGAGGGACAATTATTTATGCAATTGAGCGGTCAAAAGCAGGCAGTTTTATTATTCATCCAATTAAACCGAAATTGCGGCGCCTCAGACCTCCGTACACAGAGGAAATCCATCCGGAGTCAGAGAGGAGTTCATTGCTGGCCACGATGTTATTCCTTCATCTAATGTTTTATGCCTGACGTGAAACGAGTCTGCGAGGTCTTTTATCAACTGTTCACTAACACAACTTCCTTTGTCCAGACGGGGGGCTTCAGCGTGTTGGAGCGTTTGCGGTCCTGAATGCACCATAAGCCTGTTTCCTGAACACTTTTAATATAGGTCTCCTCTCCTTGTTCTGCACATAACCTTTTAATTCCTGTACATTAGCCATAAATCCTTGCGTTCATGGAATGATTCTCATTTACTACTTTTATTCTCCCTCCCTCCCACACCCACTTCTTTCCTCCTCCAACCTTTTGTCCACCTGTTCCCAGGAGGAAACACCTCTCATACCCGAAGGTACTTTTGCTCCCTTCACAATAGTTCGTTATTTTGATCATTTTATGCTTTGCCTGGATTTCGGCCACACATTATGGCATATGTAGTCGAGAAACCCATCAATTATCACGACACCATATACCCCTCAATCACATCTGCGTCTATCTCTAGCATCCACTCTGGTCTCATTCGTCTGGGTTTGATTTTGTGAACTTTTCTCGCTGTTCTTGCATAAGAGACATTATTTACAACCTTCACTTCTGAAATCTCCACGCTTTTATCCTATTACAACCTGCCTCATAGCGTTACATATGTTGCCCTCCACAATTTCTACATTGACAATCAAACCCCCCACCTTTTTACTTCCAGGGAGTACTGCCCTGTAAACTACAGTTAAAAGCGTAGCTCTCCACATTCTGGACTATCAACTCGCCTATCAATTCACGCACAGCTCACCTAAACAGTGTCTACAGTAGGTGCCATTTCGTGTAGGCGTCTTCATTCGCTTTTCTGAATCACGCTGCTGCGACGTGAAACATATTACATCCTATCGCCACTAGGTGGCGGTTTAGTCCGCTGTAGCTCTGCCAGCGACTGAAACGTCAGGCAAAGGGCGTAGGTTTGCGTGGGGACCATTGGGACATGTCCAACAATATTGGTGAGGAACTAAATAGTCCCACCAAATTGAATGATGTTCCGTGACCCGGACTGAGACCTTTATCACGCACGCCCTTCTCCGCCATCTTCAGTTCTGGAGAAAGCAACTTCGGTTTGGGTAAGTCAATGACAGGATCATACTTTCAGAAAACGAGTTGAATATTCAATATCTTCTGCTTTTTCAGAAATGTCTTTCGGGCTATGTAGGGTGCACTCCGGTAAGGTCACAATTTATTGGAATAGTTCTCCATAAAAGGTTTGTGTTTTAGTAAAAATTGGTGGTTTGTCTTCAAGACTTACGGACAAGATTTGCTCAGTTACCCTGCACGGCTGTTTCTTCTGAACACAATCTTTAGTTTTAAATTAAAAGTATTGCTTTATAGTTCAAGAGAAAGGTGAAACTATTAGTATTATGTGTGGTTTTTTTCTTTTTCTTTTTTTACTAGACTTGGCATCAGAAAATTAGCTGTGTGCTCTTTGTTCAGCTAATCAAGAGAACAGCATCCTTAATAAGTTTCCACGACGTTCCCCCTGGATGTTTTGTATAGTGCCAATGGATCTGGGCATTGGGAGGATGAGGGTCCAATTTTAAGGTGGAAAATGCCCGCCCATCGCTCGCTCACGATCACGCGCAGTTGTACATTTTGGACCAGATGACTCTACAATCCAAAGGAGGATTGAGGAAGGTTCCGAATTCTGTGCCCATCCAAATTTGTTTGGAATAAATGGGGAAGGTGTGTGTGTTGTCTGTGTGTGGTGTTTGTGTCTGTGTCCTCATGGCAGCAAAAGGTATTACTGAGAATATTGTTTTATCTCAATTAATTAGGTGACTTCACTGGCCTAAATGTATTTTCCAATAATAATCTGACGTATTGTAAAAATAATGCATTTTATATTGTTGTTTGTAAGGAAAAGAAAGTAAAGGGGGATAAAGGCCAAAAGGCACGATGTTTAGAGGTAATTGAAGGGGTGGTGCGAGATTTTGTCCGGAGAGTTAGAGCGGATGGGGGCTGCCACACAAGGGAACAGTAGCCAAGGCTGTTTAGACCATGATTACACAAAGATCTTTCATGGTGAGGGGGGGGGTATTCATACGGCAAACGTATGCATTAAGTAGCAAAGTTTAAAAAGTTGTCACTGGATTTCTGGATTAATTGGGTTGAGAACAGGAAATTGTTAGCAAGCTTAATCGCCATTGGGAGATGTAAACTTTGGAACAGCTGTCCAGATGACTAATTTGAAGATGGAATGACTATTTTTGATCAAACTGCTTGTGAATGGGGGCTTATAAACGCTTATATATTGTTATTCTTTTCTGGACAAGTAGGCAGGGGGCTGCAATGCAAATTAAGGACTTGGAGCAGAAGGTGTTATGTATTGTCTTGGAGCGGGAAAACAACATTAACTAAATTTTTTAAGACGAGCTGCTTTTATTATACAAATTTTGTTGTAACAGATGAGGACTTTAGCTTTATTGACGATTTTCTTCTTATAGCGGTTTTTGAGCTCTTTTGAGTTCTATTGCCTTCTGATCCATCTGTTTATGAGTAAGGACAGCCAATGTGCTGTAGTTGAAAAACCAAGGCCCTATGAGGAAAAGCTTCCAGGTCATTGTGGAATATTTTTTTTTTTCGAGGCATGGAAAGGACAACTAACACGACAGACTAGAGTGCAAATATACAGTTTATTTGTTATTTCCACAATCAGTTCAAAAAGGGAGTGTGCAGAGTTAGATTTTTAACTCACCTCTTTATTATTCTAAATGAACTTAACTTAAAGATGTGGTTGTACAGTTGGTTTATGCGTGGTTTTTAAATAACATGCACTTGATTTGTACAGTGTATGTCTAATATGTTTATATAAAGTTTCCTTAATTCATTATACGTCTTTCAGTATCAGTCTTTTTACTCATCTAACTTTATCTAATTTTTCCATATACGATTTTATAAAAATTTTTATTTATTCCTGTACATTATAGAGTAATGTTTAGATTATATATATATATATAATATATTGTTAGTACATGTGAATTACTGGTAATATAAATGGTATTTAATGGTGGTTATACTTTATTCATCTTGTGTCAGATGTGCCATGTTATTCACATCAAAAACTCACCAAGATTGGACTAGTAAAGATGTGCTTTTGACACAACTTCTTACAACCTTGGTCTTCATTGTGGATTTTTTTACCACCATATCAGTGGTGCTCATGGTGCAGATCCCCTAGAAAATATTAAAATAAACAATTTCCAGTGAGCTCCACTTAGACATTCAAGGTCTACTGTGTCCTAGCCGATGCCATGATTGCATGTACTGTGCAGGATAGAGGTAAGGGCACAGTTTAAAGCCCAGAGTAGATAGTCGAGCCATTGTATAGAAGAGCCACCAGGTGATTGCAACAATGCCCTTCAGCTGCACACGGAGATGGAGATTCCTTGCTCAGTTGGGATATTACATGAAAGGGATAGGTTATCTGGTGAATGTGCAAACAAATGTGAGTGAGTATATAGGCAACAGTTTGCAAATTTATGACCCTCTTCAAAGAAACCTATTTTAGCCTCACTCAAAGTAAACCTGAAGATTGTTGTGCTTCCTCGTTTTTTATCCATTGACCTGTGACATTTCCATCCGCGTAACCTCACCTGAACTACATTAGATACTGATGAAATAATCTTGTTAGAATGTGAATTTCTTGCTTGAAAATTAATTGTATGGGAGTAAACATTGCTAGCTTTTCTCAATATATTATCCCAATCTTAAAATTACATCCTGGAAGTTGAAAATATATCCTTCATTAAAGAATGTGTTAGCCTTTGTCCAGTTTAGAACATTCTGGTCAATGAAGTATTTGTCCACTATCTTGGACATAGCAAATTGTATTTGAGGAAGATTCAAAGTGATATGGTTTAAATTCTCTTAAATTTTACCGCTGCAAACCTAAAAAGAAGATGAATTGAATTAGTTATATAGAAACCAATTTCAGAAATACATTCACAATGTAGTACTCTTTTGTAACATGATACACTACGTTATTGTTAATATAATGCTTTTCTAAAGCAAAAAGAACAGCCGTGCAGGTAACTGGATGCTACTTAGCCTGTCTTTGCTTGACAAAACACCGATTTTACTCAGCACAAAACTATGTAGGGAGAAATTTTCCAATATATGTGACTCGTTAACCGGAGTGCTCCGACATAGCTTGAGGAAGTTCTGAAAAGCTGAAGATATGAGATATTTCAACTCGTTTCTGAAAAGTATGATCCTGTCATTGACTTACCGCAAAACCGGAGTTGCTTTCTCGAGAAGGCGGAAGATTTCGGAGAAGGGGCGTGGCGTTGAAAAGGTCTCTGTCTTCCGTTTTGTGCACCACGTCGCGCCTCCTCCTCGCCTCAGAGCACAGCAGAGCAGCAGCAGCACGTGACCCGTTTCGTTCTCTGCAGTGTTGGCTGTCTTCTTCAGCGCCAAACTGAAGCATGAGGACTGTTTTATTTTTTAAAGTTAGCCAGCGTGAAGCAAGTGTTTTTTTCGTCCTCTGAGCGTTGTAGCACGTGATGTAACTCCGAGGAAAGTACAGTAGATCTATTACATTTCAAAGTACTTCCGTATTTCTAATCTGTGTAGCGCACGTTTAATGTTCGAGGAGCTTCACTCGGCACTGAGAAGAAACAGAACTGGCTCCAATAAGAAACAGGTTGGTTGGAAAGGCTGAAAAAAATAATTATTGTGCTAGCTTCCATACAAAATGTAATAAGTGGGTGTGTTGGGTGATCGGCTTAAACTAGGGATGGAAATATTCCACGGATCCACGATTTACAACCTTTTCTGTGATAAGGGTAATTTCTGTGAAAGTGTTGTTGACAGCGGCACTTGCTGTTATTTGCTCTAAGCACATTCAAGCGTGCACTGAATGTTGCACGTCCTGGTGCAGCTGCTGCCGCTTTGTAATGACGCCGCGGCGCTCAGTGGAAAGCACGGCTCTAACATGTACGGCTCGGACCATATGAGGCAGAAACATGATGCAAGTGCGGGTCTCCCTCGTATCTCCGTTTCTCCCCTGTGTCTCTGACATGTCTCTTCCTGGACTTTCCCAAAGCGAACCAGCGCTCCCGAAATTAAATGCTCGGATACTAAATTTTCCTTGCGTTAACGATGATGTGGTTGTGCGCAAAAACACACAACAGGTCATTTAAGTTTTTTATTTTGCATCCTTGAGAGCGCCTTGTGAGTCATAATTGCTTTTTGGGTTGAGAGTGGATAAAAAAAAGACAAATATTAGAAATTCCACACTGTTACTTCTGGCAAACTCTTGTTAACTCATTGTATTGAGAAATACTATGTAAACTTTGGACATTGGCCAAGTTATATAATTGATTTGCATTCATGTATATGAATGTCGTTTTGAATTGTCTATACATTCTTATATAATTTAGAAAATAATGCCACGCCACAAAAAAAGATATAAGATATCAGGAGTGTAACGTTGGAAAGTAAGTAAGGAAAGCACAAGTAATAGCAAATTATGAATTGTGATGGATTAATTTATGTTAAATAATGGTAATAAACAAAAGAGAGAACAATATAGGGAAGGTTGAGTAGAAGCAACAGGCATTCAGTGCTTCAGGTGATAGGGTTGGAATTTTGTTGGTATGCATGGGGATGATGATTGTTTTTTAGAGAGATTGATCGTAAATGGCAAAACAATGTAGTGAGCTACTCTGTAAGATTCTAATTCAAAAATTTTCTCCTCTATTTTTTTCTTTATTATAGGAAATTGAAAGATCGTGCATGGATTGATTTCAAGTATCGGAGAGGCGTTCTGAACTGTTAGAGCCAGGTGGGGCTATTTTGTAGATTTGGATTAGGTTTTAAGTCAGTATAGAATGAACGCAACAAAAATTCAGTAGATTGATCCAATTGATTTTTGTTTTTAAACTATTAGAAAAAATCCTTAATGCGTCTCATTCAGTCTACAGTGAGGTTAGTACAGTAGGGAACCACACTATTGCAAATATAGTGTTGTGATTTAAACAAAAATTCTGGGGCGGGGAGATAAACTCTGGACCCGTGTGTCAATGGGTGAGACTCAAGGTGTAGTGAATGTCCCCAAAGATTGGAACCAAACCTACACCATTGCGATCAGGTATAAGGATGCGTGCAATACCTGTTTTGCTAGTGAGCCCACATGTGGCGCCGAGAAACTAAAAAAGTTTGGTTATGATTCAAATCATTAATGACACAAAACAAAGACTAAAACGAGGATTTATATTCGGGATGCTGTTGTACAATTGAGACAGTGGATAAAAGTTCAGTGTGGATGAGATTTTCTACTTTGAATCGTTCTTCACATTGTCTCTATTGTGTGAATCGGTTTGGCCTTTGGTTCTAACCAGGGGTGCTCACTTTGTCAGCATGCGAGCTACTTATAAAAGGATCAAGTCAAAATGATTCTCTCCTACTACAATAATGAAACATATTTTTATTGCAAAAATTTCTTTATACCTACAATATCTGTTTATGTACAATTCAAAACCGCATGAGCCAATATAGCACAACAAAACACAATTTATCTATGTACATTTTTTGTCATTACCCGGTTAGTTTACTCTTATGATTGCCACTGAAATTGTATCGGCAGGGATGCATAGTCGGAAATGGTGGTAACTCGCTGGGGCAAGTTTGTCTTGGTTTAGCTTTCTGCACTGAGCGCTGGTTGTTTTGCGCATGTGCAGGTCACTATGTGTCGAGTAAAAATTAAGATTTAAAACACAGATGTCATTAGCTGTGGTGCCATGTCCATGTGCCATGCTTGGTTTATTTCAATCCAAAATATTTCCCCTCTCCGTTTATAAAATAAATTTGCAGCACACATTGCGTTTATCAAGCACATTCAAACATGTGCGTGGTCTTACGTTCTGTCCGGCGTTGGGGAAAAAAACAGAAGTAGGGCGGAGTTCTGTGGCAGACGCCGTAACGGCACTTTTACTGTCCGAGAGACATCAGAGTAAAGACGGTATGTTTACATGCACTGGACCCCGTCCTCAGCACTGGTAGTTGTCCTGGTTTGTCTGGTTAGTCCTGGTTTAGTCCTGGTTTAGTCCCGGTTTAGTTGTTTTCAAGGTGAGTCCGCGATCACTTTGTGCTCTCTGATGTGGCGGCGGTGCGCGCTCCGAGCATCTCACAGTGAACAGTTTTTAAGGTTGTTTGATCCATGCCTTCAGTGATCAGAGGAATTTGGGGGGTCTTGTGGCGTGCGAGAACGGGGCAAAACTCGATTATTCTGGTATACACACAAATGCATTAACGGAGTTTTCAAAATTTAGAATGTGTAATTTTTTCATTTATTATTGGATTACCAATACTACCTTTGCGTGAGTCGACTGGTAGATGCGATCGACTTATTGAGCACCCCTGGTATAAAAACTGTGTGCTTACAATGTAGGAACCGGGGTTCGATCCCGCAGAGTTATGTCTTGTGGTATTTATTGCATGTTATCAAGTCTATGAACAGATTGCTCTAAAAACGGTAAAGATGAATGGTATGACGTTTTTGTGCAGAATTATAGATTAATTGTAAAATAATCATTTTAGACATGTACCCCAATTAAAATAATGTTAGTCTCTTTTTGATGTGGAACTTTTATCATGTTGGTCTAAAAAATAGGGAATAAAATAAAATGGTAAGGTTATATCCTCTTGAGCAAACCCTCATGATGTAGATACGTGAGAAATACGTTCCAACATCATTCTTCCCACTCCTATTTTGGACATCAATTTTTATATATTTTGCATAAATTATGTCTAATTACATTGCTTTTATTTTAGCGTCGCCAAAGCTATTTTCTCACGGAATCTCTGTTGTTCAGTATTACAGCATTTTCCCGCAGCATAAAACAAAACATTATAGATAGGACAGAGAGCAGGGATCGGTAACGACACACACACGAGCGTAAGCGCCACACACACACGCACACATGCGCGCGCTTATGGGGGAAGCAACCAATGACTGTTTTCAGCTGCTATCTTTGTTGTTTTTGGTGTTTTGTGCTATTGTTCAATACATATCTAAAATAATTTAACCTTTATTGACTGATCAAATAAGAAGATAAGCTTTATTAATCACAAGGCGACATATAAATGTCACATTTGGATGGATAAAACACTCCAAGAATTGTGAAAAAATAAAGAAATGAGAAAACATGTTAATGCAGGAATATATAAATTGCATGAACTGCGTTTGTTTAATTTGAAAATAGCTTCTATATTGAGAATGAGGAGTTGACGTCACGGCACCGAGTCCCTCCCCATCCCCTTTTGCCGACATATTGCTTGCGACCGGTTGGCGGCAGTACAGTTGTTTAGGTGTGTGAACGCGGTAGTAGCGGAGGTTCTTGCTATTCCGCCCCCCCCCCCAGGTTTATCATGCTTGGAAATAAACTGCTTGCGTTAAACTGCTACAAGACATCCTCGTGGATATGGAAAACCTCAGTAACAACGGGATAAACCGTTTTTTAGGTACCGAAATGGAAAAAGATCAAGGGGAGAATTCTTTGACTGACAAGGAGGTCGGAAAGTTGTTGGTTGGCTGCCATTAGAAGAAAGGGACCTTACTTTCGTCAACACCCCTTGTCGACGGAGAGTTTTGGTCTCTGCATTTCACTCTGGTTACGTTCACTTAAAAATGTATTTATGTCTGTTGTCTCTTAAAGCTAGGAAGTGTGTTAGGTTTAGCTATGTTATTTTGGTTTCTGTAGTGCTTTGTCTCTGTTTGTCTTTGTTACCTTGGTGTTTTTACTTAGCACGTGTTCTGTGGCGAGTTCTTTGCCAGTGAAGCTTAGTTTACATAGATTGTACTCATAATCTAAATATTCTGTTGTACAATAAACCTTCCTAGACTTATGAAGGTGACCTAAAAAGTACTGAGGAATGTCTGTTCATGACATAGTTGACAGTATAAAGCATATTGATTACATAGATTGGGCAAATTTTTATATTAACTTATATGTTGTTAATATTCTCGTGTAGGTAAACCAGCATATGAGATGTTGGAGAAACACCCTGACTGGACAAATCCTGTTGTTAGGCCACAAATGATGTACAAAAAACAGATGAAGCGAGTATCAGCGGCAATAAGGCGAGTCCTGCCAACTGGAGCGGCAGCCACCTCCAGCCCACACCAGCCGCAGGCGCCGCGCCTCCAGCCTAGACAGGGCAGCGCCACCAGCCCTGGGACAGCTGCCAGCCGCCACCAGCCCAGAGACCGCCGCAGCGCGCCGCACAGCCCTAGCCCAGCGATGCGCCGCCGCACCAGCCCTAGACCAGCCGCAGGAGCCGCTCGCCGCCAGCCTAGACAAGCCGCCAGCTGACGGACATGGAATGTGGACTTGCACATCTAGACGAGATGTTTTATCAACAATCTTCTTGAAGAAAACAGGACAGCTGGAAGCGTGAGCTTGATACGTACAGGATGAATGAGAACTTTCTGAGTGGTGATGGATAAACAGTGAAGTATTACACGGGGCCCTTCCCAAAATTTGCATTGTTCAGAATTCTACTTACTTTAACTAGAACTGCCTCAAGTAGAATGAAGAACGTCTACCCATTTCCAGCTTGCTCCTATTGATTTAATGCGCCTCAGACTGTGATCCTCCAATTACAAGCACCTCAGCCATCTGTTTTAGAGTAATAGGACAACAAGAGGATGCTTTCACCATACCCTTGGTGTGTGATGTACGCACAGCTGTGTCATTGGTGCACTGGCAAGAAGGGAATGCTATATGACAGTATGCCACACTGTTTGAGGAGGTCATTTGGGAACAATGTGGTGCCATTGTGGACTTGCTTCAGGTGTCATCGAGAAACCTTCAATGTACTAGCCGGGACAGATTTATTCAATACAAACAATCTCCCATACCACTATGAAATACCTAATCGTTGATCAGCCCCAGGGTGTAATTTCCTTCATATCGAAAGGGTGGGGTGGTGGCAAAGCGACAAGCATTATAAGAGCAAAGTGGTTTCCTGAACCAGCTGTTACAGGTGACATTGTGCTGGCAGTAGAGGCTTTTATAAGGAGCAATGTGGGGATGATGTGTGTGAAGTGAAATACTACATTAAAGGGGTCGTGCTAGTTGAGGCGAAGATGTGGAGGTGACTAGGGCATAGCACATTCAGAATTCACGTGGATCGAGGTGTGATCGGTGTTGGGAGCGCACAAAATTTCAAATTCTTACACTCAACTGTACCTGTGGCACATGCTTGTCAAATGAGAGGGTGAAAACCTAAATGCTTTGGCTTAAGGATTGTCATAGTTTGCTAGTGCTTAACGAACATGTGCAAAGTGTTGTTTTGAGTACTTATTCTTTACAGTATTTTTATTTTTAAATAAATTCATGAAAACTTGGATATGGTTTACATATTTATTGAGAAATGAATATTTTTTTTGTACAAACGTGTGCATTCAAAGTACTGTTCAGCATGTAAACTTGCACAGCCTAGGCAAAAATGATCATAAGAGTCATATTTTCTTAGTTGCAAGGGGACACAAAACACTGCAAAAAGTGTGCATTCAAAAGTACTAGTTTCCAGCATGTAATATGCACAACCATAATAAATCAATTAATAACATAAATAATAATAAACAAATAATACTGTTATTAGTGAATATGTACAAACAAAACCACTGCAAATAGGCACACAGGCATAACAATATACTAATTTAAGGAAATAGGAAAACCTATTCTGCACAAACTAGGGCAAAAACCATGGGTTTGTCACCAGTGCAGGGAGTAGTAGGGGTCGATGTTTTTGATGTCCGCAAAGCTTTCCAATACCTCGTTTTTTTGCGCTTGGTATGAGCTCTTGTTCTGTACGGTCCTTTCTCTTTCGCACCCTTATCTCTACGATTGTTTTACTGTCTTCCTTTCCTTGTTGTTCAGCTAGATCCGTCTTGTCTCGCCCGGACAACGTTAAACATGTTATAATTTTAAAGTTGCTCTGGATATGGGAGGCGTCCGTGAAAATTTTCTGGAGGGCGTGCCCCGTTGCGCAGCCAATTGTCCGACCGGCGCAGAGCCCCCCCAATCACCCCCCAAATCGGCACTGGACTCTCTTTCTCAATATAGAAAGATATTTTCAATTAACAACTGCAGTTCATGCAATTTTATATTTTCCTGCATTAACAATGTTTTTCTCATTTCTTATTTTTTTGCAATTTTGAGTGTTTTATCATGCCAAAGGTGACATGTAAATGTCTTGTGTGAGATTAATAACGTTATCTTCTTATATGAGTCAGTAGATAAGGTTAAATTTTTTTAGCGATATTATTGCACAATAGCCAAAAACACCAAAAACACACAAAGAGTCGGCACTGAAAAACAGTATTTGCTTTTGCTTCCCGTAGCGCGCGCATGTGTGTGCGTGTGTGTTGCGCGTACGCTCGTGTGTGTGTCGTTACCAAGCCCTGCTCTGTCTATATCTATGTTTGTTTTATGCTGCGGGAATAATGCTGTAATTATATGAACATCAGAGGATGTCCGTGAGAAAATAGCTTGGCGGACGCTAAAATATAGCAATGTAATTATACTTAGTGTATGCAAAATAAATAAGAAATTGATGTCAAAGATTAGGGTGGGAAAGGAATGGATGTTGGAACGTATTTCTTAGGCGTATTCAACATCAGGGTTTGCTCAATAGGATAATCCCCTTTCTATTTTATTTTTCCCTATTTTTTAGAAAACATGTAGAAAAGGTTCACCTCAAAAAGAGATAACTTTATTTTAATTGGGGTAATGTGGTCTTAAATGATTATTTTTACAATTAAGCCTATAATCTGCAAAAAAAGTCTTGACCTTATCTTTTACCGTTTTTAGGCAATCTGTCATAGAATGTGGATAACTGCAATAAATACAAAAAGACATCCGGGATCGAACCGGTTTAATTGTAAGCACAAAGTTTAGACCAGGGGTGCTCATATGTCGATCGCGATCTTCCAGTCGATCGCAAGGTAGTATTGGTAGATCGCAATAAATAAATAAAAAATTACACATTCTAATTGTTGAAAACTCCGTTAATGCGATTTGTAGTGTAGACAGAGATAATCGAGTTTTGCGTTCTCGCACGCCACTGTACCCCCTAAAATCCTCTGATCATTGAAGCATGGATCATACTCCTTCAAAATGTTCACTGTAGATGCTCGGCAGCAGCGAACATCCTCCAATCAGAGAGCAGCAAACGTGATCGCGGGGACTCACGCTGAAACAACTAAATCCAGGACTAAACAGGACCTAAACCAGACTAAAACAGGACTAAACCAGGACTAAACAAGGGCTGAGGACGGGGTCATATGCTTGTAAACATCGTCTGTATTGAGTGTCTTCTATGAATGTAAATGTGCCGGTTACCGGGTCTGCATCAGAACTCCGCCCACTTCTGTGTTTTGCCCCAAACGCGGACAGGACGTAAGACACGCACATGTTTGGAATGTTGATTGATAACGCAGATGTGGGATGCAAATAATTTTATAAACGGAGGGGGGTAATATTTGGATTTAATAAAAAACCAGGCTGGCACATCGGACATGCGCACCACCGTCATTGGACATTGTGTTTACTCAGTAATGTTTTACTGGACACTTAGGTGACTGCACATGCGCAAACAACGCGTCAGTGGCAGGAAAGCTAAACCACGACAAATTGCCAGGCGAGTAACCACCATTTTCGGACTATGCATCCTGGCCGATTCACTTCAGTGCAAGTATAAGAGAAAACTCGGGTAATGACAAAATATACATAGATAATTGTGGTTGTGTGGTGCTATATTGGCTCATGCGGTTTTGCATGTACATAAACATTATAATTGTAGGTATAAAGAATATTTTTTGAAATAAATCTATGTTTGCATTTTTGTAGTAGGTAGATATTGGCTTTGATTGATCCGTTTATAAGTAGCTCCGGGGATGCTGAAAAAGTGAGGCACCCTGGTTTAGACCAACTAGGCCACCGATTCACACGAATGAGCCTGTGAAGAACGGATTCAAAGTAGAAATTCTGCATCACACGTGGAACTTTTACAGCTGTCTCAATTGTTCAAAGCATCCCGATATCAATCCTCGTTTAGTCTTGTTATGAATTAATGATTGAGAGTCATAACCAGTCTTTTTTCGTTCTGGCGCCACATTGTGCGTCATAGGCAAAACAGTTGCACGAGTCTTATATGAGCGCAATGGTGTAGGTTTTGGTTCCAATACGCACCGTGAGTACAGTGGGAACTGTGACCAGGGAAGCCAAAGAGACGGGCTCTGTTACTTCCATGGTGGGCGCCAGCTTGGTGCCAAGAATCAGAGCTTTGAGAATAGAGTCTGTAATCATTGTCACAAACGAGGGCATGTTAAAGCAGACTGTTTTATGTTGAAGGCAAAGGGGTGGAATGGTCAGGCAGGTCCGAGTGGCGTTGGTTTGGCTGCACCAGACGGTAAGGCAGTGAATGCGAGGCAGGTCGTCAACTCCTCCTATCTCCCATTCATTCGAGAGGGTCTCGTGTCTATGGTTGGCAGTAAGGAGAAAGTATATATAAAAATATTAAGGGACACTGGGGCATTTGACTCATTCATTAAAGCGGATGTATTGCCTTTGTCTGAGGTGTCTGAGACGGGTAATTGTGTTCCCGTTCGGGGAATAGGATTAAATGTGTTTTTTGTGCCTTTACACAAGGTGTTCTTGGAGTGTGAACTGTTCTGTGGCCAAGCAGCGCTAGCAGTCCGCCCTGCATTGCCAATGGAAGGAATCTCTGTGATTTTGGGAAACGATTTGACAGGGGCACGTATGTGGTCTGATGTGGTGTCTCAGGGGGTGCGGGAGACACTGCAGCCTAGGGCATTGCATACTGGGGTTGATGCGAGTAGCCCAACATTTTCAGAGGCGGTTACAGCCTGTGCAGTAACGCGTGCTATGTCACGAGCAGATTCTGGCAGGGACAAAAGTGACAGAATTATTGCATTTCCTTTGTTGGATTTTCCTGTGCGTTTGTCTCATAGTGAGCTGGTGGCGGAGCAGCGAGAGGACGAGTCACTAAACTCTTTTGATCAAGTTCAGCCAGAGAGGGAGATGGCGGACTGTGCTGGGGGGTACTTCTGTCAAGATTCGTTGTTGGTAAGAAAATGGTTGCCACATAGGTGTCTTGTGGGTGAACCTGTTTTTCAGATTGTAGTACCAGTTAAGTTTCGCACAGAGATCTTGAAGGTGGCACACGATCAGTCTGGGCACTCCGGAGTTCGTAAGACGTATGATCGTGTTCTGAGGCAGTTTTTCTGGCCACGTATGAAGAGGGATGTTTCGGGTTATATTAAGACGTGTCTCGTTTGTCAACTTACATCCAAGCCTAATCAGACTTTAAAGCCGGTGCCTTTAAATCCGATAGGGACTGTGTCAGAGCCTTTTCAGCACTTGATTATTGATTGTGTGGGTCCTTTGCCTAGATCAAAGGCTGGATTTAGTTATTTGCTTACAGTACTGTGTCAAACCACGCGCTATCCTGCTGCATATCCTTTGCGTTCTCTTACAGCCAAATCTGTGGTGCGGGCACTGTCACAGTTTATCTCTGTTTTTGGGATACCAAAAGTCATTCAGTCAGATCAAGGCACCAACTTCACCTCTCATTTGTTTTCTCAGGTCTTGAATCAACTTCGGGTTAAGCACTCCCAAGCAACTGCGTATCATGCGGAAAGTCAGGGAGCATTGGAACGCTTCCACCAGACGCTTAAGTCCCTCTTGCGTGCTTACTGTATGGAGTTAGGACGAGACTGGGAGGAGGGTCTACCATGGTTAATGTTGGCTGCAAGGGAGGTCACTCAAGAAAGTACCGGGTTTAGTCCAAATGAGCTGGTGTTTGCACATAAAGTTAGGGGTCCATTGGCTGTGGTTGCTGATGAGTTTAGGGAGTCTGAACCGCCTACTAAACTATTAGATTATGTTAATGGGTTTAGGCAACGCCTTTATGCGGCACGGGAATTGGCTAAAGAGAAGCTGGGCATAACCCAAGCAAAAATGAAATCACTTTTTGACCGGCGGTCTGAGATGCGCTCGTTTTTGCCTGGGGATCAGGTGATGGCCTTGTGTCCTATTATAACATCTCCTTTCCAGGCAAAATATTCTGGACCGTATACTGTTCTTAGTCAAACATCTGAACAGAACTATTTGATCTCGATGCCGGAGCGTAGGAAAAAGACACGGTTGTGTCATGCAAACTTGTTGAAACCGTATTTTCAGCGCCAGGCTAATCCGGTATGTACGGTTGATACAGTGGTATTAACTTCGGATATTTCTGTGGAGGACAATGAAGTGGGTGCATTGGACTCTGCGATTGTGCACGGCCGTCTTAAGAATTCTGAGACCTTGAGGAACTTGGGCTGTTTGGTGTCACATTTACCAGGAGATCGAGCTGAGCAGCTTATTTTTGCCATTCAGAGTTATCCGAGTTTGTTTGCAGATACACCTTCGCGGACACATTTAATTGAACATGATATAGATGTCGGTGATTCAAAGCCAATTAGACAACGGTTCTATAGAGTCAATCATGAAAAATGTAAACTTTTGGATTTAGAGGTGGATTATATGCTTACCAATGGCATTGCGAAGCGAAGCAACTCTAGCTGGGCATCTCCCTGTATTCTTGTGCCGAAGTCAGACAACACTTCAAGGTTTTGCTCTGATTTCCGAAAAGTAAATAATGTCACCAAACCTGATTCGTTTCCTCTCCCTAGGATGGATGACTGTGTTGACCAAGTGGGTTCTGCCAAGTTTGTCAGTAAGTTTGACCTTTTGAAGGGTTACTGGCAGGTGCCATTGACGAAGCGAGCTCAGGAAGTGGCGGCTTTTGTCACTCCTACAGGATTGTATTCGTATACAGTTATGCCATTTGGGCTTAGGAACGCACCAGCGACGTTTCAACGTCTGATGAACCAAGTGCTGGGCAATATGTCTGGGTGTGCTGTATACCTCGATGATGTGGTGGTGTACTCTGATACATGGGAGGATCATGTGGAGCGCATCAAGGAGCTTTTTTCTCGTTTGGAGGGGGCAAGCCTCACAGTTAATCTTGCAAAATGTGAGTTTGCAAGAGCAACTGTGACCTATTTAGGTCGGGTAGTAGGCCAAGGGGAGGTTCGACCTGTAGCTGCAAAAGTGCAAGCTGTGGAACAGTTTCCTGTTCCGGTGACTAAGAAGGAGCTGATGCGGTTCCTTGGTCTTGTAGGCTATTACCAATGTTTTTGCCGTGATTTTTCTTCTGTTGTAGCTCCTCTGACTGACCTGCTGCGGAAGGAGGTCAAGTTTTCCTGGTCGCCGGAGTGTCAGAGGGCGTTTGAGCAAGTGAAAAAGCTCCTTTGTGCTGCCCCTGTCCTGGCGGCACCTCGCCTTGGTTGTTTGTTCCAGTTACACGTGGATGCCAGTCACGTGGGGGCCGGAGCCGTTCTGACACAGGTTGATGATCTGGGGGTGGACAGGCCAGTGAGTTACTTTTCAAAGAAATTCAACAAACATCAACTAAATTATTTGGTGATAGAAAAGGAAGCGTTGGCTCTTATAATGGCATTAAAGCATTTTGACGTTTACTTGAATGGGGGTGGTCTAATCATCGTGTACACTGACCATAATCCGCTGTTGTTTCTCTCGTCACTTAAAAGCCCAAATCACAGGCTGATCCGGTGGTCATTATTCCTGCAGTCGTACTCACTGGAGATTAGGTACATCAAAGGAAAGGACAATGTTGTAGCTGATGCCCTGTCGCGCGCTCCAGGGTTGTAGGGAGGGTTGTCTTCCTATCCCTCTCCTAGGTGGCGTAGCAAAGGTACAGACATCATGCGGGCAGAGGAAGAACCTTATCACCCACCGTGCGATGCCACACCGGGACAGCACGGTGGAGGAGCCCTCGTCCCGGGGCCGTCTAGGCGGCTGAGGTGCCATGTAAGGTGGATGGAGGCCATGTCTGTCGACCACCGTGCTAAGCCACGCCGGGACGGCAGGTGGAGGTTTCCCTGTCCCGGGGCCACGGAAGATGATGAGGTCCGCTGTGTTCTTGGCCAGGATTCCTGGGGGAACCTGTCTTTTATGGGGGGGAATGTGACATCCCACACTAATGTTGTCTGTCTGTTGGAGGTGGAGTACAGAGGAGGACCACACGGGGGAGCTGCAGGTCCAGCAGCTCCTCCCTATAAAAGAGCCGCTTCCTGTTGGACGCCGCCCTCTTCCCTTTACCTCCATCTTGGCCATGCGGCAGCCACCACACCATCATTATATTCTGTGTTTGATATATTGTTTACAATAAATGGCCCTGCAGGGGTTCTAATTGTGGGCCGTTGTCTCTTCTCCATCTTTTCCTGTTACGGCCTAGAGCCGGGCCGTAACACTTCCATATGCAGTGCACTAAGTACACACAATAATAGACACGGTCACTGTAAAAACAAAAATACACCATACCAGTTTTTTGTTGGAAAAAGGTAAATTAAAAAAAATAGGTACTTCATCTGAAAAGATCTTTGCAAAATGTGTCGTAAAAAGCAACTACAAGCCAATGCTGCTATTTTGTTGGATGCCTCTGCTCACAGGTAACTCACTGAAATTACAGCATTTGAACCTCTGCATCTTTGTAGCTACAAGGTTTGTCCGTAGATCAAAGAAATGCACCGCTGAGATATTGCTTCAAAGGCATTCAGCTTCCTCCACTTCACAATGTGCCGTCCACACAATCAGAAACAGTATTGCATGTGCACCGTGTTATGTTTACGCACACATACATGTATAGAAGTCTAAGGTTGCACACTAGTCCATTTGTGTCTCCATGGCCTCGCACCAAATACACCTGTTAGAGCAATATGAACCAATGCTGAGGAGCACAGGGACTGGCCTCATGCTGGTGCCCAGAGTAAAGACTTAATGTGGGGCAACAGCATTTCAGTTTTAAGGAGCTAAAACCTCGAACAAGTGTGAGATAGGCTTCTTCTCTAACAATATTCAAATCCAGGTTAAAACAGTTCTGTTTAGCTGTGCATACAACTGAGAGAATGTTTCTTCACTCTTTTGAATGTAGATTGATTAGATATGTTAGAATGCCTTGAGGGATTTTAATAAGCCTGGTCGTACCACACTACAGTAAAAATTACATTTTGTACTAAGGTCTGGAGGCGCTCCATTGAGCTCCGTTTACAGATAGGAGGGGTTAACTCCTTTTGCAGATTGAAACTATTGGATCTGAGTTTACCGTGACTTATCTAATGAGTCATTAGCATTTAGCCTAGCCATCTCCTTTGCCGCTAACGGAGCCCGTGGGGAGCAGCGCCACAATTTTTTCCTAGCGATTACATTTGCTAAACATTACCCTTGCTCCGGCTTCAATTTCTTGATAGAACCAGACCGGATTACTTTACTATCGCATTTTTCGCCATTGCCAAACTACGACCTTCCCATTCGACGCAAACTCTTGACGTCACCCAGAACTAAATATAACACTCTCCTTCCGCGCTTGCTGATTGGTCGGTCGAAATTCAACCGATTGTAATCGCTAACCCGCAGGGACGGGACCTAGACATTACATGCAGAGAAATGATGAGTGAGCGGAGTGTACTGGCTAAGGCCAGGCTAGATTTTAATGTTTCTTTTCTTGTTTTGTTAAGCACTTTGAGTTGCCTCAAACAAGTGTCCAATAGTTATTTACACTTGATGTGATAAGTCCATATACTCTACCACATTAAAAATACACATATTAGCAGCATTGCTAAATTAGCCACAGGGTTAACACTAGGACCGCCGCGCTCTAAACATACCTTGCACCGCCCCCTGCGGTCAGTTGACCGCTATATATTTTGCGCTGATACAGCCTTTTGCCAAATTGATTGTTCACTAAACCAGAACTTGATGTTGCAAAGGAATCGTGATCATAATGAAACGGTGTAAATTATTTGTCTAAATATGCTAAGTAATTGTAATTCTAGCCGAAATAAAAGACTAAGACGACACATTGTGCGTGTACTGATCCATCAAAATTACGATGACTTTTCAGGCTAGATTTATTTTGTAACTTTGCAAACACCTAAAAGGTTGGTCACTATATGTTATATTTGACTCAGTAACAATATGTAAATTCAAACAATATACATTATAGTTTAGAAAAGCACGGGACCATAACGTCTTCGCGCTGCTATGCGCCTACTTCTTACGTCATCTCCAGACTGTTTTCTCTTTAGAGGCCGAAATCACCGTGGGAAATATTATCTAGATAATAATAGTATTCGTATTGACACGAGATCATCAGCTAGGCTACCATCGTCAATGTAAAATCTTCAGACAAGCAGTGCTCTTTATGCTCAGAACAAAATTATAATCATTGCCTTGCAGTGCGCGCTGTGCAGAATAACACACAGTGTTACTGTATCTGGATGAAATACGAATTATATCCTTATTGATATACGAGGGCCGCCTCTGCCCCACAGTCCCTCTCCTCCTGCAGTGTCCGCGGGTGACGAGCACTCTGATCTGCACTCTGCCTTGATAGTTAATCGAATTGTTCTATTTTATTGCGATATTGTATTCTGCTGTATTGCCTTCTTGTATGTATAAATATAAGAATGTAATTGATGATGAATGAAAAGGCAGAATGGAGCGACAGCGCGCACACAGACACCTGCGGCTGGCATTACGCGGGTCATGTGCGTTATTGCTTCTGGACTTGTTACAACACTGCTGTCTGTGCCGTGAATGCACTATGGGTTTACGTTCAGATTTAGAATATTATAGGTGTTCTCCCCGCTGTCACTTTCCACCTCAGAGTCTGACATCTCACCTCCGTCAGACTGTTCTCATTCAATGTCTTGAAGCACTGTCAGGGCTTCATACTGTGTTCTTGCAGCTCTATTCATTTTGTACTCCTCTCTCTCTCCCAAATAATAATAAAAAAGTCCCTTTAGAGTCTAATGACAACATATTGATACATTTTTATAAGGCGCGAAAAACCCCCGGGAAAGGTTACTATGACAACAGTCGCCCCTGCGCCATGTATCCCTATGGGGCAGCAGAAAGGGCTGTGGTTTAGAAAAGTTAAAATGCGTGTAAATCTTGTTTTCTTTACTTTTTCCAAAACCAAAACACACCAAAATATAAACAACAAGTACCTAGTAAAAGTCATAAAATTTCAACTTCTGGCGTTTTGTTTTGAATACACTAATTAGCATAATAAAGTGAGTGACGGTCAGTTGACCGCTAGGGGTGCTCCTAGTGTTAAGTAGCGGCATGTAGTCCAGAAATTATGGTAAACCAACATTAAATTAAAGCTTGGTTAGGTATCAGCTAGGAGCCATTTTGTGTCCCTAAATTCTGCATGTTTTTGAGCACTTCCTTATTCATTCATTCATTGAGCTCCGAGCAGGTCCGCAATGTCCATCACAGCCTCTGATTCCAGCGCGTTGTTTCCTCCATTACCTCATATGTTGTCTTCAGATTTTTGCTTTGTTTTTTTTTTCATTTCCCAAACAACTTTTCTTTTTATATCTTTCCTCCTCGCTCTCACACCCTCTGTGAGTTTTTGCACATGCTTTTTGCTTCCTGTTACTTAGAGCTGAAGTGTGAGAGTGGAGGTGTCTCTGCAGTAAGGTTTTCTCACCTATACCCACTCCTTCATTATTTATCCAGTCCTCACCGTTTGCCAGTCTACACATTTCATGAGCTCACGTCTAGTTTCTTCCAATTTTCATCCCACTCCCACCAGCCGCTTTTATGGCCCGGAACTTGTCGGCTTTCTGCTCCAAGTGTTCGCGATGTCTTCCAATAAATCTCTGTGTAATGTTCCAAAGAGTTTTCCAAATAACAACACAATGTGCGCAAAAGAGATGAAGCAAGTGGTAGTATTTGTGGCTCTTAAAGCTCGGATACCTCATTTTCAAACCACAGAAATGTAACTGTGTAAAAAAAAAAATCCATCAAACTATTTCCTAGCATTCGAAACAGTTTGGTTCTATCACTAGTTTTCACATGTATGTCTGTTTTTATTCAGACATAAGAGAAAAAGAGAGGACCACCGACTAAATCAGCTCTCAAGATCTTTTCTACCAGTGTGAAAAATATATATTTTCTAACAAGATGAATATTTTACTTTTACAAAGACTCATTATTTTGGGTCAAACACATTGCGTTATAGATGAACATAAAAGTAAAGTACCCCAATTTAAAACATGATCTTGAGAATATATACTTAGTTACTTGGTTTCAGTGAATCATACATACATTTCTTTTTAAAATACATGCATAAAAATGTATAAAGGATCAAGCTATGGACTGAGTTACCATAACACCTTCACCAAGTGAGGATCAGTGACGGGCTGGTGCTCTGTGCAATTGAGTGCAACTCTGACTGCCAACCCCCCGATCCAGCAATGGATTATGGGGAAGAAAATTGATGGATGGATGGACTAAGTTATATTATAATGTATTGTCCCCTTAGGGAAAAATGTCCTCTGCATTCGACCGCATGGGTCAAATCTGGTAATCCCACTAGCGCCTCAGTCTTGTATTTGTTTTTGGTGGTAAAGGAAACTAAAGCAGACACTGGGAGAACATGCAAACTCTACTCAGAAGGACCTTGTTATGACCGGGATTCAAACCCAGGACCTTCTTGCTGAGAAGCCGGAGTGCCACTCAGTCACAGTGCCAACTTTGCCTTTTCTTATTAAAGTCAAACAAGGGCTTTTCAAACCCGGGAGCCACAATTACATACTGACATGATAATATGAAGCATACATTTATTTACATATAAGTTATTGATTTGTTTTTTGATATAATATCACTTAAAAATAATGTTGATAATGTTGAATATGGTAAGAAACATTTAGACTATATCCACACGAAGACAAAACGCTTATAATTTCAGAAACTTTTTCTGTAAACACGGAGTTAGCTCAGTAAATGTGTGCGTCCATATGAATGTAGTCAATACGCCTGAAAACGCTGTGAAACTATGCCAGACCAGTTGGTGGCGCTGTGACGCAATGACGGGATCAAGCCCAAACTTCCGTGACGGGAACTGGGCATGCGCAGAATTTTGTAAACAGACAACATGGCGAGTGGGCGAGCTGGTACTACATTAGTATGGACGGACGATGAGGTTGAACTGTTGCTTCGGGTCACACTGGATTACAAAACCAACAAGCTACAAGAAAGTGTAGACTGGGAGACGTGTATGTCCAAATACACGGACATCATGTTGGCCTTTCAGGAGCAATATCCACGCGACTCTCCGGACAGAGATTTCCCACATGACTCCACAGCGATAACTAAAGGCCAATTAACCGCCAAAATTAAAAACATCAGAGGGAAATACAGGCAGGCAGTGGACAGTGGGCGACGGAGTGGCCATGGGCGTGTGGTGCTCATGTTTTTTTAACTCTGCGAGGAGATCTGGGGAGGACCTGGTTGAGACGTCTTCATCGACCTCGGAGCTGCCCACTGACTCGCCACAGTCGTCAGACTCTGTTGAAAGTCTGCTGCCTCCTCCAGTCGTAAGGCAGCGCAGAGAGATTCTGCAGGTAGGCAACAACATCAATGCGCTGATTATTTACTATAATTATGTAAGACATAACTGTGTAAGATGACAGGGTTTGACTTTCGTAATGCTTATAACTGGCTCCACATTTGCAGTTTTTCTATTTTTGTATTCCATATAGCTGTATTGAAAACTAAGATTGTGATCAAAACAAATCATGTCTTACTGCTACAGAATTAATGTACATTACTCAGTGAGGCCTGTGATGTCCATTACGTTAATAATCAAGCAAACCTTTGCTATTGTCCTGTTAATAAAATTACATTGTTCTATGTATCTTTCAAGGCAAAGCTAAATAGCCACAGAGGGGACAGGCTGAAAAGAAAGGTCCCTGCCGATACAGGACAGGAAGAGTTGCAGCTGAAACGGAGGATGCTGGACCTAATGGAGGAGTTGTCAAGACGCAATACAGACAACATGCAACAGATAAATAACAACATAGCAAACATCACCAATACCATACAGGAAGGATTTTCTCTGATGAGAGAATTATTAGTCCAGCCTCTCGCATGTACGCCCCCACAGTAGCAGCAGTGTATACCAGGGACACCCACCTTCATACAACATGCACCAGAACTCACACCACAATGCATCACCCTTCATTCACACTCCAAGTGAAACACACCACTCTGGGAGATACACACCAACACCACCACTACAATCACACGAAACTTTACAGCAATATACCCCCTCATTTTCATACACACGAGCACTATTTGAAGATGATTGAGCTCATCTGTTTATTTTTGTGAATTTTGCACTACTTTGTTTAGTTCTCAGGTAATTTTTTTTAAATGAAGCAGTTATTTTGTTACAAAACAAGCTTCGTTATACCAGTGATATTTGCAGATTTTATACTGTGACTATTTTTGTTGCACTTTAATAAAAAGACAGTATTTGAACATTGAATATAACAATCTTTTTATTTTTGTCAATACATAAGGCAAATTAAATACTTTTTCCGGATCACCCACAAATTTAAAGCAACATTGATTCAAGTTGGAAATTATTTGTAGCTGTGAACATAAATAACATTGTCAAAATAACGACTTCAAAACTTAAAACATGTTGTCGTCACGCTTAACACTTAAGACAGGCCAAACTCTACTCCATTCAAACTAAACTAAACTAAACTAAACTAAACAGAAGTAACCATAACCTCATAGTGGTTTCCCAAAGTATGTTTTTCAAACTTTTAGAAAGTTAAATACAGTATTGGCAATACTGGCAGTCCTTAAGGGTCAAGGTACTTCATTACCACTCTTCTCACTCTCTTTCCTTCCCCCTCATTACAGTCAGTGCGGAAATTGTTGCACTGTGTGGGAGGCTGTGAGTCCACCTCTCCTCGCATCGTTCCCATCACAGACACTTCATCTACACCCTCCTTACTGGCCTTACAGAAAATGTGAAGATCAAAACAAGAGTATATGACATACAGTAGGTCCCATTCCGTTTTGTCGCCTTTCACGCGTGAATCACACGTGAGTCTCGTGTGATTCACGCGTCTTTTATTTTCCCCCCTCCCAGTGATGCTGCAATGACCAAAACAACCAAACTCCTCACAGGCTTCCCATTTCCCTACGCTCTCATTCCACAAAGGCCATCTATTTCACTTGCATTCTAAATGCTTACATTAGCGAGGAGCACAATTTACTGCAACAAAATATATAACTGAAAGAAATTAGTTACTTTCGGACGCTATTTCGCGTCCGAATGTAGTCCGAGCTAGATATCTTTCCCAAACAAGTCTCTCCAGAGATACGATGTAAGCTAGCTATGTTCACGCCGGGCTTGATTTCTTCGTTGATCATTTTTTTTCGCTTTAGTTCCCTCTTCTCTTCCTCACTGTTGTGTCGTTTGACTGTTTTGCTGGTCTGCAGTTACAGCAGGAGAAGTTATAGCCAATTCTGCTATCTGCAACTGTGTTTAGCAGCTCTGTAAGCTAGAGGACGCAGCCTGTTTCTGTGAGTGGAGGAGAGCGAGCATTACGCTAAGGGAAGTTTTCGACTCAGATTTTTTTACGGCCTGAAGTCATAGACAAGCTGAATCAATGAGCTCTATTTTCAAATACATTACAGATTATAATACAACTTGTATGTAGTAATACGCATTTTCATGAACTCATTAAAAATAAAGTCGGGTGAGCATCACAAGGGGGGGGGGGGGGGGGGGTGGGGGGGGGGGGGGGGGGGGGGGGGGGGGGGGGGGGGGGGGGGGGGGGGGGGGGGGGGGGGGGGGCGAGGTAATAGGTCCGAGGCATGATTGAATCCATGTTTTAGGTAAGTGCCCCTCCACGTGACAAACAAGGAGCAAAACAAGAGTCTGGGAACATTCGTCAAAGCGGCCCGGTCATTGACCCAAAGGTACGCATTGGTACAGTTCATGGGTTTTTACACAGAAACTGAACAAAAGAGGACCACCCTCATCAATTCACTCTCAGTCCACAAGAGTCGAGTAATGATCACGGGGCCTTGTATTCAAAATATCTCAGATTTCTTTTAGAATAATACAGCTTGTTGTGGTCTGGCTTATTTTTTTGAAATATTTTAAGACTCTTGCCCGTGGGATAGAAAAAATGTATCATATGAATTATGTGTGTAAAAATACAGGTATCCAGACTTTATACTGTTTAATTATACAAAATAATTGAACCAGAGCTGATTTATAACTTCCTCAAACCTGAATATGTTTGCTCTGTGCATGTGTCTTCTGATGAATTAGTAAATTCGCATCATGGTCTTATATTTTTCTAGAAATATTTCTATGATCCAGTCATGTTGTTTTGGCAGTTTACCACATAGCTAATGCCCTCTGGCCTGTTAATAAACCACACACACACCCACAAACTAACAACCACACACATATGCACTCACACCACAACATAAAATATTGATCAATTCTGCTACTCTCAGACCAACAGGTTTGAATATTTTCATTGTTACTATCCACTACTCTGCAGGGTTGCACAATTTTGTATGCAATATCTCCAAAAAAGCATAACAGATTTAAGTGTATTAAGACAATCATAGGATTGTGTTCAAGAGTGTAAGAATGAAAACACTGTCGTCTGTAAAAATGACTTAAATGTAAACTATCTTTCATCATGTTACACGTTTTCCGCTGCAAGGGTTTAGCTCCATCCGCGACTTATAACAGAACATCCAAGACCCCATCCCTTCAATCTAAAATGCTATTTTTCAAGCTCATGCTATGACTCTCGGGGGTATGAACAGGGTTTTTTTTTCTGCCCTTCGAAAACAAACGTTTTTCCTCTTCAATTTGGAAATATCTCACATCACTTGACTTTTTCCTTACCACTGTATCAAATATGATAGAAAAAATGTAGTTATTATAGAGAATAAATTAATAAATTATCTGCTGGACTCAGTGTGTCATTGTACTCATAAGTCCCTCTAGCAAAAATCAAACACATTCATCAAACATTTATTTAAGAGATTTTAAAATACAACAACTGAGGTGTCACCACAAGAATTATTGGATATCAAAACCCCATTTATTTTTGTTGGGGGGGGGCCCCCCCCGGGCCGGTCCTTTCCGGCAATTTTCATGTTGTCGGAACTTGGGATTAGGCCGCACCCATTTAAAACATATCCAAAGCGTTCAGTATGTGCCTGCAAACAGCCCAAATCCAGACCCAAAGTGTGGTAGCATCAATTACAAAAGCTAGAGCTAACGAGCTTACAATAAAACACAGCAGCTTAAACACAGACAGAGGAGGCAGCAACAACTTATTCACGAGACAGACGCGTTAGTTAACGTGACGTGACTTCCGGTATCCGGTGAGCGTGTTTTCTTGACTGCTCATCACTCTGCTCTCTGTTTTGCACTAACAAACACATTACAAAACCACATATTGTACACCAAGCTAACTGTGTAACCTCCGATCAGCTGTACTGTAGCTGAGGTTTAGGTAGCGGTTGTTTGTCTGGTCTCGGAGTCTGTTGGTGCGGCCCGGATCCCGTACTACTTAGCCTAGCCTAGCTTAGCACTAGCCTAAGCCCGCTAACTCGCTACTATGGCGGCTGCTGTCTCTCCCTCATTCCTATACCTGCTCGAGTTGCCATATGGCGAGTCTAAACCTGGATCCTTCTCTAGGGTGTGATAGATGTTGAGTGTAGTGTAGTCCGTAGTCTGGAATCCAGGGTCCATTGAGTTAGAGCGCGTCTCCGGAGCACTGTAGTCACGAGCTGCGCCCACAAGCAGCGTTTCCGTTCGAATTGTTAGTCATAAAGAAATATTTTAAAATGTATTGAAAACGCGGGTTATTCACGCGGGTGGTAAATGACTGTTCGGCGGAAACAGTCCGAGGTGTTGAAGCTGCAAGTCGCCGCCGTGTGCAAGCAGCTAGCACAATGGCCGACACTGTCATCTTCTCTGGCCCCTACCTAGCACTAGCAGTGCAGAAGCATTCAGCAGACACTCGGCTTTCAACCGCTGGCTGTCTGGCTGGTGCCCTCGACATGTTGACAATTGGAGTGCCTTTTGGGGAAAGCCCGGTCTCATCCGCATGATATCCACCCAACGTGGCGGGTACATCCCTTTTGGCTACGAATTTGGCCTCTCTAAACTGTTCTGCTCGGCTCAAGACGATGCAGAACTGAGGCCCGGGTCAGAGCTGCTCTGCCACAACCTCTGAGCCCCCATCTGTTCAGTGCTAGTCAGATTGCAACTGTGTGTGCATGTGTGTGTGTGCCTGTGCGTGCTCAGTTACTAGCCTCAGAACCTAGTCAGATTGAAACTGTGTGTGTTCCCCGCTTGAAGTCTAAAGCACTATATGCGAGGAAATCTGACCTAGGTGTCAGACACAGTAACTTAATAAAAGTTCAGACAGACAGAAATAGTTCTAGCGGTAGGGTTGTTAAATGTGGTTTAATGAACGTCAGATCAATCTCGTCTAAATCGCTTCTCATAAACGAACTTATTATAGACAAGAGCTTGGATCTGTTTGCGCTCTCGGAGACTTGGCTCCAACAGGACGAGTACGTTAGATTGAATGAGTGCACTCCTCCGACGCATGTTAACTACCAGAAAGCCAGAGCTACAGGTCGCGGCGGTGGCGTTGCGATTATATCACACACCAACTTGGTTCTTAGTCCCAAAACCAACAACGCTTTTCACTCGTTTGAAAACTTAACACTTTCAATCACCTGTCCTGGGTGGAGAAAACAAAAAGCAGTACTATTTATAGTTTTATACCGACCTCCTGGTCCTTACAGCGAGTTCCTAACAGAATTCTCTGACTTCATTTCAAACCTAGTTTTGGAATGGGAAAACATAGTTATAGCTGGAGACTTCAATATACATGTGGACGACAGCACTGACAGCTTAAACAAAGCTTTCAGCGCCGTACTAGATGGTGTTGGTTTTACTCAGAATGTCGAGGAACCTACTCACATTCATAACCACACCTTGGACCTTGTCCTGACCTACGGCTGTGATGTCTCCAATGTTGACATCCAGCGTCAAAGCTCGTTGCTGTCTGACCATTTCTTGATCACGTTTGATCTCGCTTTGGAGGACTTTCCTGTCCCGCAAGATAAAACCATAATGAAAAGAACCTTAAATGATAAATCTATCACAAGGTTCAAAGAACTAATACAGCCTATGTTGAATACTGCTGCAGGTGAACCTGTTCACAGCAGCTGCAGTCCCTCAGTCATTGACCAAACGGTGAGCAACACTATGGAGTCTTTAAAATCTGCATTAAATGCAGCAGCTCCTTTAAAACAGAAAACCATTAGGATTAGATCATCGTCGCCCTGGTACAGTGTTCAACTCCACACTTTAAAACAGGACGTCAGAAAATTGGAGAGGCTATATCGCCACTCCCACTCGGAGCCTGTCCACAGGGAGTGGAAAGCAGGTCTCCGAAACTACAAGAAGGCCCTTCGCGGGGCTCGAACTCAATACTATTCAACTTTAATAGAAGCGAATAAAAACAACAGTAGATTTTTGTTTGGCACCGTCGCTAAACTCACAAACTGCCATAGCGCAATCGAGCCTAAAATTCCAAGCTCACTGAGCAGTGTCGACTTTCTCCACTTCTTTAATAATAAAATTACATCCATCCGTGACAAGCTGGAGGAGGTTGCTCCTGCTGTTAGTGGTGGACAGGTTGAAGCGGCATACGTGACTTCCCACTTAGACTCTTCAGTGGGCCTTGATAAATTCATGGCTGTGAGCCAAGCAGAGGTGATCTCTGTGGTCACATCCTCAAAAGCCTCAACTTGCATGTTAGACGCAGTCCCGACATGGCTCTTCAAAGACATACTTCCTTTGATAATTGAGCCTATCGTAAATATAATAAACGCATCCATACAATGTGGCTATGTCCCACAAGCTTTTAAAACCGCGGTAATCAAACCCCTTCTGAAGAAAACAAACCTGGACCCAGAAATACTTACAAACTACAAACCGATCTCAAACCTCACTTTTATATCTAAAATCCTGGAAAAACTTATAGCTGAGCAGCTCCGCTGCCACCTGCAGGAAAATAATATGTTTGAAGTCTTTCAATCTGGATTCAGAGCTCATCATAGCACTGAAACGGCACTAGTCAAAGTCACAAATGACTTACTACTAGCTGCCGATAATGGACAAGTGTCAGTGCTGGTCCTACTGGTGCTGCATTTGACACAATAGACCACAGCATTCTACTGCAGAGGCTAGAATGTGATATAGGTCTTAGAGGAACAGCCCTTGGCTGGTTTAAATCCTATTTATCAGATCGATATCACTTCGTCAATGTGAATCAGGACTCGTCGCCTTATTCTGGAGTGGAATTCGGTGTGCCGCAGGGTTCGGTACTCGGACCGATTCTTTTTACTCTCTACATGCTGCCACTGGGAAACATTATTAAAAAGCATGGAATTAATTTCCACTGCTATGCAGATGACACACAGCTTTATCTGTCGATGAAGCCTAACCAGACAGATCAGCTAGAAAAGCTCAGTGCCTGCATAAAGGACCTTAAAATGTGGATGACTCTTAACTTCCTACTTCTCAACCCGGAGAAGACAGAAGTGATCCTACTCGGTCCGAAGCGCCTGCGTGACTCCCTCACTAACCAGATGGTTACTCTCGATAATGTCAGTATAATACCCAGTAACACTGTGAGGAATCTTGGAGTCATTTTTGACCAAGAACTCTCCTTCAAGGCTTATATAAGCCAAGCAACTAAAACGGCGTACTTCCACTTACGGAACATCGCTAAAATTAGGAATTTCCTTCCTAAAAGTGACGCGGAAAAACTCATTCACGCGTTTGTCACCTCAAGGCTCGACTACTGTAACGCTTTACTGGCAGCGTGCCCTAAAGCCTCTTTGAAGAGCTTCCAGCTCGTTCAGAATACAGCAGCTAGGATCTTAACAGGTACCAAAAGGAGGGAGCACAAACTCCGGTGTTAAAATCACTCCACTGGCTCCCTGTGGAGTACAGAATAAAGTTTAAAATCCTACTCTTAACATATAAAGCCATAAATGGCTTGGCTCCCTCTTATCTCCAAGACACGTTAGTGTCGTATCAACCAGGTCGAGCGTTGCGCTCACAAAACGCCAGACGTCTGGTGGTCCCTAAGGTCTCAAAGGTCACTGTTGGTGGCAGAGCATTTAGCTACCAAGCTCCTTTACTGTGGAATCAGCTTCCCATTTATGTTAAGGAAGCAGATACGGTCTCCACATTCAAGGCCAGGCTTAAAGCACTTTACTTTAATTTATCATATAATTAGGTAATATATAATATGTAGTGTATATATTATATATATATGCTGTATTATGTTATATATTATGTTATATATTATTCAATAATGTATTTGTGTTATGTTGTATATTATGTTATATATTATGCTGTATGTTATTCTTTATTCAAGGCTAGGTTTAAAACAGTCCTCTTTAGTTTAGCATATGGCTAGGAAGGTAAGACTCGGAGAAGGTTAAACTCCTCAGAGTGTCAGTCAAGCTGCATAGGGAGTCAGTTTTCTGGGAGAAGTATGGTAACTTGAGCACTATCCTCTCCTCCTTCCTACTTTATCTGTTTAGCATTTTTAGGATTCTGACTGTAGTTTGTTCATTGCTATTCACCCGTTGTCCCATTGTCTGTTTCATGGTACGATGACGGGATCTCTGAGCCTGGCCTCTTCCATCTACACCTGCGGACTGCCCCGCCCGACCCGCCTGGGAGTGCTTCGGTCCTGCACCGGACCTGTCCACGTTCAGCGGCCACTGGTCCACGTTCTGTAGCTAGCTTAGGTCCTAGATCATTAGCCTGTCCGTCCGGAGGAGCGGATCCCTTTCTCATATGGGTCTCCCTCCCTGTGGGTTTCCCTAGTTCTCCTCCAAGGTTTCTCACGTTTTCCCACTGGGTTTTTTAAGAGTTTTTCCTTGTCGATGCAGGAGGGTCTTGTTGGACAGTTAGTGTCCAACAGAAAGGATTGGTGATGATCAGGACACTTTAGCATTCTACAACATGTATGGACATTTTCTTCTGTGTGTGCTTTATATTCTTCATGTGTTTTAACTGTTGATTCTCTGACCTGTGTTGGTGATTTCAATGGTTTTGTAAAGTCCTCTGAGATGACTTCTGTTGTGACCTAGGGCTATACAAGAATAAATTGTATTGTATTGTATTGTATTGTATTGTACCTGTCAAAAAGAAAATAGACTTTTAAGCAGCTCTGGTTGTTTATAAGTCTCTCCATGCCCTTCACTAAAGTGCATCTGTGACATGTTAGTCCAATATGAACCAATTCGGACTCTGAGGAGCACAGGGACTGGCCTCCTGCTGGTGCCCAGAGTCAGGACAAAACATGGGGAGCCGGGCTTTTGCTCTGACAATGTCCAAATCCAGGTTAAAACAGTTCTGTTTAGCTGTGCATACAACTGACGGATTGTTGCCTTACTCTTTTCAGTTAACTGTTATTATTCATGATTTTAACTCCTTGTTTTAACGTTCAGGTTTGGGTTGTTTTGTTCAGCACTTTGAGTTGCCTTGTGTATGAACTAAGCTATACAAATAAACTCGCCTTGCCAATAGATCTGACCTATAACTTGTCAGTCCAAAAAGCCAATATATATTCTGTGTAGACCCAAGCGTCTATAAGCACATTGTGCATTTGCCATGTTTGCAGTCGACGGTCTCTCCATCAGCCCCTACTCTCCCACACATAAGTAATTAGCTGAAGGTCATGGTTTAAATCGCTTAATGGTCGCCCAATTTAGTGGCCGACTTGAAAATGGGGTGAGAACAAACGCCGTGATTAGCCGCCAGCCCGGGAAGAATGTTTCCCAGAGCGCGGAAGGTCAGTGACAAGTGAGTGGCAGCTGGCCCGGGAGCGTACAGTAAGAAAAATGACCTGGTTACAAGCACTGACTTTGAGGGCTCCGGAAGGAGGGGGTCCCTTGATGGGCATTACACTTTGTCAAGAAAATTGGACGTTTTGGAAGTCAAGCTGCTACGTGGACTTGAGCAATTTGAAAGGTATAGAAATCATTTTGACAAGTGGAAAGTAAGAAAATGTGGGACACGGCTTGTAAGTGTGGAATGCATTAATGTGAGAAGGTTCCAGGCATAGCGTCTGTGCAGAGTTTGCATGTTCTCACTGTGTCTGTTGGGGATCCTTCACCTAAGACATACACTTTGCTTTCCTTTTGCCTCCTCTTGTGCTTGCTTTTTATTGTTTTCATTTTTGATGTATTATCTACTGCATCTACTTTGAGGATTTGCCATAACTGACTTAACTATGAGTACATACAGCACATTTGTACAGAAGGGGATGTGTTTTTTTTTCATAGATTCCTGATAGTAGCGTGGATGGAGGTAACACAATCAAAAACAAGGGAGCTCAAATAGTACAAGTTCACACACACGCACACGCACACACGGTCACAACAGCGGCAGAAACAGAGCTGGATATACTTTTCCTTTATGAAAAGCCAGGCCTCAAATGGAGATCACATTTAGAGAACATGTATCATCTCTTCATTGGGGGATAATTAGTCCTCATTTATCTAGAGCAGCTTTGAGTGATTTCTCTCTATAGTAAACGACTAAGATAAACAACTCTTACCACTTATTTATAATAGTAGAGTCAAGGAATATTTCGGGGTTTGAAAAAAAGGTAATGACTCTGAGATGTTTCCTTCTATAGCTCAACATCTCCTCCAATACCCATATGAGTACTTTGGACGCCAGTGGAGTCAAATTAGTTTTTAGTTCGGCAAAAGTGCATAGTAGTTAAAGGCCCAGCAGAAGTGGTAGCAGAAGCAGTAAAACTTCTAGAGCTTAACATATAAAGCCATCCGTGTTGAGAACATGGAAAGTGGGACACAAGTTTGGACCACAGTACATAGTAACACACCGTAACAAGCGCAGTTTCTCACGGTAAAATCAAGTACGAGAGCTTTAACATGCATGGAGGAAACACACCGCTAAGAGCCCTCTTTGAACCCTACACAAACCTCAATCACTGTGTGTAATCCCTTTCTTTCAGATTACACCATCGGTAGAGAATGAGCAATGCGCACTTTCACCACCTCTGACCTTCCAAACTTAAATTTGACCATTAAACTAAAGAATTACAGTCGTGAGCGCCCTAAACCAGCACAGATGTGAGCGCCAATTTTCCCTCATCAGCTTTTTCTCCTCCAGCTCCATCCAACCTCGGGTAATTTGTCCATTTTTGAGCAAACGCACACATCCAAAGACCAATCAAACTCGACGTTTTACTCCTCCAGCATCTGTCAGTCACTATGTAAGTGCACCTAAAAGAAATTGGGTAATTCGCGGCCATTTTGACTGTTTTGATCTTTAGGCTCACATTGCAGTTTTAGCGGGATTGCATCTTGATCCGGGTCCTATTTATGAGATTACACTAACGAGTCTGTCAATAAGAGTAATCCGGAAAGAAGGTCGGTAAATGCGACGTTTACAAGACAGGCTTTATTGCAAGGCTCTTGGGTGAAAAGTTCAATGGTTGTTCCGAAGGTCAGAAACAGCAGTACAATGGAGACTATAGATGCCCAGTGGTGGTGAACATTGTATGGTTCTTCTGCTTTGCTGAAACTGTTATCAGAAGTGAAGGCATTCCTATGTTACAATAATATGCATATCTATGTGTGTATGTATTGTTTGTTGTCATTAGGTTGATTCATAGGTGATACTACAAGGTAAAAATTAGTTCCGTCCAACGATTAACGATTTTTAATCGCATGAATGTCATAGTTAACTTGCGAAATGTGTCTCTATTCTTTATGTCCCTTGAATGATCAATTCAATACTCTGAACAAAATGTAATGGGCTTTCAAGGTGCAATTGTTCTTTTTTTATTGATTGTGAGTATTTAACACTCACACTTTATGCAAAATATCATTCAATGCTGTCAATAACATATGTACAACATGTATAATTGGTAGCAAAAAAGCCCCTTCAACTTCCTTAAGGAATCAAAACAGGGTGATACAAAATAGTAGCCAGACTAATTAACAAATTCATCACGTGATTTAAAAAAATGACAGTTTTAATATTGATTTGCGTCAATGCGTTAAAAAAGCAATATTCTGCACACACTGGTAAAACATGTCACTCTTTTCCAAATTCAATACAAATGAAGTTGCAGACCTCACCTTTAAAAAACATTAAAAGAGAAAGCAAGTGTGATGGCTTAGTGGTATAATGATATCACTACTACAGGACGGAGTCAGGAGCTTTTAGACAGAAGGGGCGGAGATACAAGTTTGTACAAGAAGTTCCTGATATTAGCGTGGATTGATTTAAAAACATATTCAGGTCTGATTTGAGTTAGGGAACAATGTTGTCAAGTCAATTATGCATAATAATTGGCTTTTTTAAAACAAGTGAAAGTTATTCTGCAAACTGTAGTCAGTCATTCGGCCATAGAAATCCAGTGAGAATGATATTGTCCATTCAAATCACACAAAAAGGTGCAAAACCAGCAACAATTGAAATCACATTGGACTGAAAATGTCACCAGTCCACCAAAGGCTAATTTTGGCTCTGTGTTGACTTCATACAAAGGCGCCCTCCCCACCCTCCGCCGCCACTACCAGCGTGCAGGCAGATGGATAGCTTATTTGTCCTTCTAAACTGCCCACCGGTCCATCCACCAAACAGAACTGCAATAACCGCGACAAAAGCGGCTAATTGTCTTCCAACCTGTAGCAAATGTGGCGGCCGGGTTAAATGCCAAATTTGACCCGATCCAACCCGGCTTGCGGCTGTAACTGTGTGAGCCAGCGGTGCAAAAACACACGCGCCATTGTTCCAGGCTGTCGTGGAAAGCAGATGTTCCAAGTGATGAAGCCGCAAGCTGATTCTCCTGCTTTTAATTAAGGTGAGAAATTGAGTGCTAAAAGCAATTTGCGGAAAGTCAGACCTGTATGTCTTTAAAGTGCAAGGTTTGCTCGCTTCAAATTCACTCCTTTCTTCTCAAAAGCAAGAATTCTGGGTTTTTTTTCTAATCCTTTTTGCTCTGATGAATTTATATTGGGTTTTTCAACTGGGACTGAACGCTAATTTGAAATGGCAATTTGGACAGTGACCACTTGAAAAATTAATTTAAAAAAAATCTGTTTGAACATTTGGATTTAATTTACAAAAGGTACATTGCACAACATTTCTTGAAGTCCGCTACCTACTTTCTTCCATCGACTGTGATACTTTTACATTTTCTTTATCAGATCCTTTATCACAAAATCCCACATTTGCAATTGTTTCTTTTTCACGTTTTTTTATTTTTTTTGCAGGGGGTAGGGGGAGGCAATTGACCCTTTTGATGTTTGTACACCCCATACACATATAACCACAGGTCGTCTGCACTGATAACAATGGAACCTAAAGCTGGGAAACCTTTCTTTTAAACCAGAGGTAGGGAACCTTCTAGGCGAGAGCCAAAAGTCTCCTACCTAAAAATGTACTGTATTTCTGTGGGAGCCATACACTTTTTTGAATATGTATATCGAGTGAGATCTTTTGTTTAATAATCGTATGCATAAAGGTACTGTATATAGCGAACCCTGTTGGTGCTCGGGCCTAAAAATATGTGAAAGAGGGATCCACTCCCAATGTTGGAGAGGCTACAGATCCAGGACTCTGGTTGTAGAACGAGGCCTGAGGCTGTGTGGAGGAGGACAGAAGAGGCTCCCAAGTCATATGTACATTGTTGCAAGAGAATTCTTCAATTGTAATGTATCGGCCAATTATTCCTCTGTTCCTGGGTTTTATACAGTGCACATTATAATGTCTCACATTATTTATTTTCAAAGGTGATAAATCCCCATGAGATCCATTTAAAATTTGCTTTAATCAACAAGGGAACATTGGGGTTTGTTTACTCAGTTGCTTTTGTGCTCATCAATGTGCACTTTGTTTTGAATAAGGAACACATAAAAACGACAATTTACATTGTTTTTTAATCTTAATGTTTAATATCTATCTAATCTAATGACACATGAACTTTAATTTTTCAGAAACACTGGGGCAATAAAAAGTGAAGAAGTGCTGCATAATGGAATCCAACTGTGGATACTTCCTTTGCCTCTGTCCAGTTAATGGGAAGACATCAATCTGTTAAGGTATATTACTGAGATAGTAAAGATTACACAGTTTTTAACAGTATTATAGGCTGTATGTCAACAATCAATCCAATATTATGGATCTAAAATATCCACAAAACAAACAATATCCAAATACATACATAAACAGTACACACAATACATAAATACACAGTACACACACACAATGCATATATACACAGTGCACACATAGTTTTTCCCAGATTGAGTGTGTGAAAAAGTCAGTTTTGCACTTAGTGTTTCCAGTCACGTTTTGAAGCGATGGCGTTGTAAATCCCGCCCCCTCTCACGCCGTCCAATCGGCTCGGTGGCTTTTATGGCTATTGCGAATTGATCGTGGCAGGTTCCCGGTCCGGAGGAAGCTGTCTTTGTGATTGAAACGTCATGTCTGCGGAGGGATCGATGGACATTAGCATTCAGCTGTAGCGCGACGCAGAGAAGCAGGCCACAACAGGGATCAGAAAGTGTTTCCAAAGACACAGGATGTAGGAGCGGAGAGAACATGAGGGACCGGGGTTTCAACCAATGTATGTACCGATGAGCACTGATAAACAGTAAGTGTTGTTTCATACGTTCATATTGTTTTGTGTTTGGTTGGATTGTAGCAGGTTAACCTCTATAGACAATGGGCATATGACATACTTTTTACTCTTGAAGGTTGAAGGTTCTGTTATCTTCTTGAAAACCATGGGAAATTGAAGTAAATCAAAATGCAGTTTGTAAATATACAGTTGCTGTCATGGTGTGAACCTTTTTGTGAAGAATAGAGGATTTTAAAGGGGACACTATAGACATACTTCAGTGAGAAAATCTTTAATCACAATTTGTACATTGTATTGATCAGTATGTAAATGTAAATGTGCACTTTATTGTCCCCGTAGGGAAATTTTTCCTCTGCATTTGACCCATCCTGATGCCACTAAGGCTTACGTCAGGAGCAGTAGTCGCCGTACAGCGCCCGGGACTTGGTAAGGACCAGAGCTGGAGGATTTCACCTAGTGAGCATATTTTTAGTGGTAGGGGAAACCAGAGCACCAAGAGGAAAACTATGCAGACACAGGGAGAACATGCAAACTCCACTCAGTAAGGCCCTGTTCCGACCGGGATTCGAACCCGGTCGGTACAGGCGAACAACTCTCACATCTTGCTGAGAGGCGAGAGTTATAGCCACTGTGCCGCCCGATAATTTGGTATATGTGGGTATTTAGGTACAGTATATGTGTGTGTGTTGAGGCTAAGGCAAACAGAAAGGGGAAAGGGAAAACAGCATTAATAATAATACTAATGCAAATAACACAGTACATAACAATTGGCTTATGTCTGTGAGCTATAATTAACTAAAATAAGTAATACAAATAATATGTAAAAACCCAGCAAAGTTCCCTTTTAAGGTCTACATAGAGTTAACATAAAATACAAAAGTAGTGGATGTAAACCACAAACAGCTAAAATGGAAACTATTTGATCACTTTTGCTGATTATTTTTGGTCATTTTTATTTTGATACATTTGCTCTCCTGTCTTTACTTCCTGTCTCATCTATCGATCGCCTTCCCCTCCCTCATCATTTTAGCTGTGTCTCCCTGTGTGTATTTAAACCCTATGTGCTCCTCTCCTCTTGTTGTCGCCCATTGTGTTTTTGTCCCCATTTCTTCGTGGCTTGAGTTTGGATTTCTATGATTTCCTCGTATTTGTCAGAGTTGAGTTTTGTTTATTCAATCTTGTATTTTAGGCTGTCCTGCATCGGAGCTCTCACTTTTGTTCTGCTTTTGTGACGGTTGCGACTTTAATGGACTCCCACTTCTAATTATCCAAAAGCATTGAACAAGTGCACAAAAGACAAAAAATTAGTGAAATACAATACGTTTTTGAGCCTTTGTTCATCTGTTGTGTGCTATAATTGTTGGTATGGTTGGTAATTAGAGGTGGGAGTCCATTTAGCAGCCGTCGCTTTCGATCTGTGCACATTTGCAAGTACAGGTATTTATCAAATATTATACTGTATTTCAACAAAAAGATACAGATTGGACAACTCTTATCTTTCTTGGTAAATACTATGGTCAAATATAAACCATAGTAATATAAATAACAGGTTAACAGGTCGGCTAGTTATGCCAAACGTAACATGTGAAGTTCTTCATTGTGAGATCTATAAAGTTTTATCTCATATTTGATATCTTTTCATTGTTTCTAGGATTGAAAGTCCAATGCTTCAAGATACTTACCTCTGCTACCTATGGATTTTTTTTCCACCCATAAAGACGGTCAGGACTGTACAGCTAATAAGTTTCATATGGCTGTGGTTTTGATCACATAGAAAAGTTAAACCTTTATCCATTAAATCCTACCCTATGTTTTCTTGTTTGTTTTGCCTGAACACTCACAGACTCTTGGCATTATTCATTCACTCCAAACAATGTGTGGGTAAAGTGTCTTGACTATTTATCAATTACAACCACAGAGGTTTCCAGAGGTCTCCCATCACAGTACTGACCAGGTCTTCCCTTCTCAGCCTCTGAAGCCTGTCTGGATCAAGCATACACATGCAGAAGACTCCACTTTGATTCCTTATCTCAAGTTATCCGTTTTTTTCTATACTTTGAATGAAAACTATCTATAATCCATCTCTATATCACATGATTTAAACACATGTAATCCTATACTCTTTCATTATTGGGCTTTTATTTCTCTCTTTGTAGTCTACTAATTCCAAGTCTTAGAAGTCAATATTACTGTAAAACAATCTCAACTTTCCTACTCTGATAAATCTCCTTCAATCAGACCACTGCATGCTTCCGCGCTGAGTGAACCCATGCGGTTTTCCCAGCGTAGGGTCGTGGCAAGGCATCCCACTATCACCCTTCATTTTTGTTTGTCCGATAAGCTTGTGCTAATACCGCTGAGCAAAGCAGAAAATCGGTCCCAAATTCCCTCGATAGGCCAAAGGGATAAGCTTTTGGGAAATGAGTGCTCTCTGATTTCCTTGTTTAGCCCTGGTTCGGATAAACATTGGGTCGCGGGGAGGCCTTGCCCATCTGGGAACAGTCTCTTGTTAGCGTCTTTTGGTTTTAATTTAGCTTGTATTGAGTTATCCCGGAGACAATTTGGGGTCAAAGGAGCTTGTCATCTACGCAAAACCCACAAGCCAGGACGTTAAACAAACATTTGAATGCTGTTAGTTGCGAGGATATAGCTTTTTCGAGGTCCTGCCCAGTTGTTGTGTTTACTCGGCTTAAAAAGGGGGAGAAATGGGAATTGTGTCTCTCTGGTGTGGACTTAAGGGAAAGCCAACAACACAAAGCTAACAAACACAGCCCTATCCCCTGGTCACACACGGGGAAAAGATAAATAAAGTGATGCAGGATGGATAAGGAGGGGGGGAAAACACAGCTTGGTTGACTGGAGAATACATAAACATAGACGTAATGATTCAAATGGGCTGTTTAATAGAACTTTCTTCAAGGCTAAAAAAGCATAGAGATTGTTGGGAATAGGTGAAATTGTGCTTGACAGTCAGTCGTCGAGTGTCGAAGGCTGGAGACGCAGGGGGCTATGCTAACATGAGCCGAGCAAGGAATGCTTATTATTATAATGAGTGTGAAGCTGAGGTACCAAACTTTTCTTCATGAATTACATAATAATCTTATTTGATGTGACGCTTTGAGCTGATTTGCTGAGTGGGCGGGCTTCTCTATTTTCTCTCTGAAAAAAATGTATGCCCGAGAAAACTATTGTGATAGAATCAAGTTGTTTGAGAGCAAGAAACTAGTTTTATTTTTAGATTTCAATACTCCAATATTTGGGCTCTTTCACAGTAAAAGTCTATTCATAGTGCCAATGTGAAGGATTATTTTTCCCCCATTTTTGCCAAAACTGCTATATATTCTCCCCAATCAATCATTTGACCTTGGTTTTTCATGATCCGGAAAAACAAGTCATGAAAGTAAGTATTGAATAGTTTGTATCTGGTGGTGGTGAGAACTATAGGATTGTCAGAGCAATGGCTTTTAAAGCAAGAAACAAGTTAGAACATAAGATTGCTCAAACATGGATGCCTCAAAATACAACTTTGAGTGAGCAAACAAGTGTAAAAACGTGTAAAATTAACCACTCAGTAAAAATAGTTGGATTGAGAAACCTTCCTCCGCCCCAATAGAGAAATGTGTGGTTGTGTTTGACCCAAAGACTGTATATATTAACGGACAGAGTCACGCCTATCTCCGCCGTTCAAACTAATGGGCCAAAAATTGCACTCTACTGGAGCTATCCAAAATGGCCGCGAGTGGTCCCGCCCACAAGAAAATTGTGAAAAAACACATCTGTGCATGCGTCAGCTGGCACGAGCTTCATTTATTTGAACGGGTGCCTTCAAAAATTCACAACAACTAACCCAGAGTGGTCCAAAAGAATCCACCCCCGTCAGCATTGACACACATGTGGAACGGAGCTTTGGGCCAAGAGCCAACTTTTGGACCATCCTGTAAAGACGTTTTTGAGAGGTCCCCTAATGCTATATGTTAGCATTGGCTAATTCGTATTCAGGGTCCACCCCCATCGGCCCGGTGTGGTATTGCAAGCATGTCAGCGCACATCATTTTGGCCACTTTTGAGCCGGGACCCGCCCCCACTGGTTTGACCTGGCTTCAGACCCAATATGGAAAACGCTCTGCCACTCAGTCTGGGGACCAATCTGAGATCATTATCCAGGATGTAGGTCAAGAGCACCAAGCTAGCGTACTGCGAGCCTACTGAGCATATTTCAGGTTGCACTACAGCACCAAGAAAAAACAGGCTCATGATTTTTAGATTTCTCATATGCGAGAGTATTCATTCATTTTCATCTCCTTTAATAGTCCATTTCTGCAGCAGTTAGCCATCCAATCTTCAAGCAAGGGCCGCTCACTGATCCTCCTGCAGAT
This sequence comes from Knipowitschia caucasica, assembly GCA_964034765.1. Taxonomy (NCBI): domain Eukaryota; kingdom Metazoa; phylum Chordata; class Actinopteri; order Gobiiformes; family Gobiidae; genus Knipowitschia; species Knipowitschia caucasica. The sequence goes on along the minus strand of OZ035837.1, from coordinate 14,606,940 downwards.
GATGTGTGCACAGGAGAATGACTGCTCCAACAGCAACGACACAGACTTGGTCCTTTAGCAGGGGACTTCAGGCAAAGTGGGTTAAGTATCTTGCCCAGGAACATGCTGCAGCAGAAATCAGTAGGTGACATCAGAGCATTTGATCCAACTCCCTAAATGCATCCCTAAAGTGAGACTATTTTAAGCTCAAAAGAAACTATTGTAATACTCAGTAGTTCCTGTATATTTCAAGTTGAACTATTCAATAAAATCCTTATCTGTTTGGTTCTCTCTTTAGCGTTCACATGCAACACTCTATTAATCTGCTTTTTCAGAAAAGGGAAAACGAGAGGACCAACCCCACTCCGACAATCACAGGGCGGAGAGAAAAAGTGAAGAATGAGGGATGGGTAGTTTTATTTGTGATTACAAAGACAATTACAAAAACCAAACTAAAAACAAGATGTGGGGAAAGACGATGGACTGACAAGAGGTGAGGGGGCACAAGATAAATACAGGATAAAGAGACAGGTGAAATACATGAAGGTGGGGCAGGCAATCGCAGGGACATTAAATGGAACTCAGAAGGACACAGGACACCATTACTGGCGGCACGGTGGCTGAGTGGATAGCACTCTTGCCTCTCAGCAAGAAGGTCCTGGGTTCGAGTCCCGGTTGGCCTTTCTGAGTGGAATTTGCATGTTCTCCCCGTGTCTGCATAGGTTTCCTCCGGGTGCTCTGGTTTCCCCTTACCACTAAAAATATGTACAGGAGGAGCACAGGGACGGATCTCCTGCTGCGGATCGGAGGAGCACAGGGACGACTCCTGATGGGACTCGGAGGAGCACAGCCGGACCGGACTCCTGCTGGGACTCGGAGGAGGAAGCACCAGGGACCGAGACTCCTTGCTGGGACTAGGAGGAGCACAGGGTACCGGGACTCCTTGTGGGACTCGGAGGGGGGAGACCAGGGGACCGGACCCTGCAGGGAACTCGGAGGGGCACAGGGAACGGACTCTGCTGGGACTCGGAGTGAGCACAGGGACCGGGACTCCTGCAGGGACTCGAGGAGCACAGGGACCGGAATCCGCTGGGGACTCGGAGGAGCCACCAGGGTCCCGGACACATGCTGGGACATCGGAAGGAGCACAGGGACCGGACTCCTGCTGGGGACTCGGAGGAGCACCGAGCCCGGACTCCTGCTGGGACTCGGAAGGAGCACAGGGGACCGGGACTCTGTGGGACTCAGTGGGCACAGGGGGACGGACTCCTGCTGGGACTCGGGAGGAGCACAGGGGACCGGACTCCTGCTGGGACTCGGAGGCGCACAGGGGACCGGGACTCCTGCTGGGACTCGGAGGAGCACTGGGGGACCGGACTCCTGCTCGGGACTCGGAGGAGCCACAGGGAACCGAACCCTGTGGGGACTCGGAGGCAGCACCACAGGGACCGGGACTCATGCTGGGAATCGGAGGAGCAACAGGGACCGGAACTCCTGCTGGGACTCGGCAGGAGCACAGGGACTGGGACTCCTGCTGGGACTCGGCGGAGCACCGGGCCCGGCTCTCCTGCTGGGGACTCGGCAGGAGCACAGGGACGGGACTCTGCTGGGGACTGGAGAGAAAGGGACCGGACTCCTGCTGGGACTCGGAGGAGCACAGGGATGGACTCCTGCTTAGGACTCGGAGGAGCACAGGGACCGGATCCTGACTGCGGACTCGGAGGAGCACAGGGACCAGGGACTCCTGCTGGACTGGAGGAGCACAGGGACCGGACCTCCTGCTGGGACTCGGAGGAGCACAGGGACCGGACTCCTGTTGGGACTCGGAGGAAGCACAGGGACCGGACTCCTGCTGGGACTCGGAGGAGCACAGGGACCGGACTCCTGCTGGGACTCGGAGGAGCAAAGGGATCCGGACTCCATGTGGACTCGCGCAGGGCACAGGGACCGGAATTGCTGGGACTCGCGAGGAGCACAGGGACCGGACTCTGCTGGACTCGGAGGAGCACAGGGACCGGATCCTGCTGGGAATCTGGAGGAGCACAGGGGGACCGGACTCATGCTGGGACTCGGAGGAAAGGCACCGGAGACGGACTCCTGCTGGGACCGGAGGAGCACAGGGGACCGGACTCCTGCTGGGTACTCGGAGGAGCACAGGGACCGAGGCACTCTGCTGGGACTCGGAGGAGCACAGGGGACCCCGGGGACTCCTGCTGGGACTCGGAGGGCACAGGGACCGGACTCCTGCCTGGACCTCGGAGGAGCACAGGGACCGGACTCCTGCTGGGGACTCGGAGGAGCACAGGGACCGGGACTCCTGCTGGGACTCGGGAGGAAGCAAGGGACCGGACTCCTGCTGGGACTCGGCAGGAGCACAGGGCCGGACTTTCCTGCTGGGACTCGGGAGGAGCACAGGGGACCGGACTCTGCTGGGCGAACTCGGAGGGCGCACAGGGACGGATCATGCTGGGACTCGGAGGAGCACAGGGATCCCGGACTCCTGCTGGGACTCGGAGGAGACAGCCCGGGACTCCTGCTGGGCTCGGAGGAGCACAGGGACCGGACTCCTGATGGGGACTCGGAAGGAGCACAGGGACCGGTCTCCTGCTGGGACTCGGAGGACGCACAGGGGACGGACACCATGCTGGGAACTCGGAGGAGCACAGGGAACCCGGACTCCTGCTGGGACTCGGAGGAGCACAGGGACGGACTCTGCTGGGACACTCGGAGGAGCACTAGGGACCGGTACTCGCTGGGCTCGGAGGAGCACAGGACCGGACCTCCTGATGGGACTCGGAGGAGCACAGGGACCGGACTCCTGCTGGGACTCGGAGGAGCACATGGGACGGACTCCTTCTGGGACTCTGAGGAGCACAGGGACCGGACTCCTGCTCGGGGACTTGAGGAGCACAGGGACCAGACTCTGCTGGGACTCTGAGGAGACAGGGACCGGACTCCTGCTGGGGACTCTGAGTGAGGAACACAGGGACCGCGACCTCCTGCTGATGCCGTTTTATTACCGAGAGGAGAGTGGACTAAACATGAGGAGGCAGCTATTCAGATTCATGCTGCAATAATCCTAACCGTCTTCCCTGAAAACATGTGAGACAAGCTTCTTCTCTGGCAAAGCTCAAATCCAGTTGAAAAACAGTTCATCTGTGCCACAACGGAGGGATTTTTATCTCACTCGTTTTTTAATGTACTGTGATTATTTATATGATTTTAATACCCTGTGTGATGGTTTCTATCATGTGTATGAACTGGTGCTATACATTAAACTTTCCATGCTGGTTCAGTGCATATGACTTACCTTTGTGGAGAGCCTCCTGGAGGCTCCTCTGCGCTCTGGCTCAGCACCGCCCAACACCTCCTCTCTCCTGCAGAGGGACCTACACGCACCTCCAGGCCTCGCCAGGGGACACGTGTGATCCCTGCAACCAGAGAGGCAGACGTGAGAAGTCTGGCTCACCAAAAACAATTTTATAAAAGACGTTTTAATGTTACGCTCATTTTGCAGTAAGAACATCCGGAAACATACACATTATTCAGTTTCAATTCAATGTGATTTTTGTATCGCCCTAAATAACAAAGTCGTTATCCGGATGACTTTACTAAAACAGTTGAAATCGCCAAACAGGATTAAACTCAAGAAATGACAGAAGATTAATAACAACAGAGCCATCGGTCCAAAGGGGCAGAGACCAATGTCCATAAATCTGTTAAATGTCCCATAAATGTTTATGTTGAGTTTTAACAGAAGGCACAGCAGGCAAGTTTATTATATATAGCACCATTCATACACAAGGCAATTCAAAGTGTGAACAAAACAAGGAACTAGCATTAAAATCATCAAATTATCACAGAACATTAAACAGAAAAGATAGAAATATAAAATCCCTCAGTTGTATGCCTAAAGTTCTTAAACAGAACTGTCTTTAACCTGGTTTTTTAACATTGTCAGAGAGGAGGCATGTCTCCCATCTTCAGGAAGAATGTTCCAGATTTTAGCAGCATGAATCTGAACCCAGCAGACTCCCATGTTTAGTTCTGACTATGGGCACTAAACAGGCGGTCCAGTCCCTGTGCTCCTTCAAGCGTCCGGGCGCCTGGTATGATGGGACTACATGTCACTAATACCCAACCCACAAGCGGTTTTCCGTCGAATTGTTATTCACGGGGTGGTAATGACGTTCGCGGAGGAAACAGTCCGAGGTGTTGACGCTGCAAGTCGCCGCCGGTGTGCAAAGCTGGCTAGGCCACAATGGCCGACACTGTCATTCTTCCTCTGAGGCCCCTACTCGCACTAGCAGTAGCAGAAGCATTTCAGCAGGGACACTCGGCTTTCATAACCGCTGGCTGTCTGGCTGGTGCCCTCGAAGTGGTGTTGTTCTTGTTGACAATTGGTCTAGGAGGTGACGGTTGTAGTGCCTTTTGGGAGAAAGCCCGGTCTCATCCGCTGGATGATAATTCCCACCCAACGTTGGCGGGTACATCCCTTTTGGCGAAGATTTGGGACAATTACAATACACATACAATTTATTTCTTGTATAGCCCTAGGTCACAACAGAAGTCATCTCAGAGGACTTAACAAAACCATTGAAATCACCAACACAGGTCAGAGAAGAATCAACAGTTAAAACACATGAACGAATACAGTATAAAGCACACACAGAAGAAAATGTCCATACATGTTGTAGAATGCTAAAGTGTCCTGATCATCACCAATCCTTTCTGTTGGACACTAACTGTCCAACAAGACCCTCCTGCATCGACAAGGAAAAACTCTTAAAAAAACCCAGTGGGAAAAAGTGAGAAACCTTGGAGGAGAACTAGGGAAACCCACAGGGAGGGAGACCCATATGAGAAAGGGATCCGCTCCTCCGGACGGACAGACTAATGATCTAGGACCTAAGCTAGCTACAGAACGTGGACCAGTGGCGCTGAACGTGGACAGGTCCGGTGCAGGACTGAAGCACTCCCAGGCGGGTCGGGCGGGGCAGTCCGCAGGTGTAGATGGAAGAGGCCAGGCTCAGAGATCCCGTCATCGTACCATGAAACAGACAATGGGACAACGGGTGAATAGCAATGAAACAAACTACAGTCAGATATCCTAAAAATGCTAAACAGATAAAAGTAGGAAGGAGGAGAGGATAGTGCTCAAGTTACCATACTTCTCCCAGCAAACTGACTCCCTTGCAGCTTGACTAACACTCTGAGGAGTTTAACCTTCTCCGAGTCTTACCTTCCTAGCATATGCTAAACTAAAGAGGACTGTTTTAAAAACCTAGCCTTGAATAAAGAATAACTACAGCATAATATATAACATAATATACAACATAACACAATACATTATGAATAATATATAACATAAATATAACATAATACAGCATATATATATAATATATACACTACATATTATATATTACCTAATTATATGCTAAATTAAAGTAAAGTGCTTTAAGCCTGGCCTTGAATGTGGAGACCGTATCTGCTTCCTTAACATAAATGGGAAGCTGATTCCACAGGAAAGGAGCTTGGTAGCTAAATGCTCTGCCACCCAACAGTGACCTTTGAGACCTTAGGGACCACCAGACGTCTGGCGTTTTGTGAGCGCAACGCTCGACCTGGTTGATACGACACTAACGTGTCTTGGAGATAAGAAGGAGCCAAGCCATTTATGGCTTTATATGTTAAGAGTAGGATTTTAAACTTTATTCTGTACTCCACAGGGAGCCAGTGGAGTGATTTTAACACCGGAGTTATGTGCTCCCTCCTTTTGGTACCTGTTAAGATCCTAGCTGCTGTATTCTGAACGAGCTGGAAGCTCTTCAAAGAGGCTTTAGGGCACGCTGCCAGTAAAGCGTTACAGTAGTCGAGCCTTGAGGTGACAAACGCGTGAAATGAGTTTTTCCGCGTCACTTTTAGGAAGGAAATTCCTAATTTTAGAGCGATGTTCCGTAAGTGGAAGTACGCCGTTTTAGTTGCTTGGCTTATATAAGCCTTGAAGGAGAGTTCTTGGTCAAAAATGACTCCAAGATTCCTCACAGTGTTACTGGGGTATTATACTGACATTATCGAGAGTAAACCATCTGGCTTAGTGAGGGAGTCACGCAGGCGCTTCGGACGAGTAGGATCACTTCTGTCTTCTCCGGGTTGAGAAAGTAGGAAAGTTAAGAGTCATCCACATTTTAAGGTCCTTTATGCAGGCACTGAGCTTTTCTAGCTGATCTGTCTGATTAGGCTTCATCGACAGATAAAGCTGTGTGTCATCTGATAGCAGTGGAAATTAATTCCATGCTTTTTTAATAATGTTTCCCAGTGGCAGCATGTAGAGAGTAAAAAGAATCGGTCCGAGTACCGAACCCTGCGGCACACCGAAATTCACTCTCCAGAATAAGGCGACGAGTCCTGATTCACATTGACGAAGTGATATCGATCTGATAAATAGGATTTAAACCAGCCAAGGGCTGTTCCTCTAAGACCTATAGCACATTCTAGCCTCTGCAGTTTAGATGCTGTCGGTCTATTGTGTCAAATGCAGCACTAAGGTCCAGTTAGGGACCCAGCACTGACACTTGTCCCATTATCGGCAGCTAGTAGTAACGTCATTTGGTGACTTTGACTAGTGCCGTTTCAGTGCTATGATGATGAGCTCTGAATCCTGATTGAAAGACTTCAAACATATATCATTTTTCCTGCAGGTGGCAGCGGAGCTGAGCGCTCAAGCTATAAGTTTTTCCAGGATTTTAAGATATAAAAGTGAGGTTCGAGATCGGTCTCTGTTAGTTTGTAATAAGTATTTCTGGGTCCAGGTTTGTTTTCCTTCAGAAGGGGTTTGATTACCGCGGTTTTAAAAGGCTTGTGGGGACATAGCCACATTGTATGGATGCGTTTATTATATTTACGATATGGCCGCATTATCAAAGGAAGGTATGTCATTTGAAAGAGCCATGTCGGGACTGCGTCTAACATGCAAGTTGAGGCTTTTGAGGATGCCTCAGAGTACCTCTGCCTTGGCTCACGCATGAATTTATTAGGGCCCACTGAAGAGTCTAAGTGGGAAGTCACGTATGCCGCTTCCAACCTGTCCACCACTAGCAGGAGCAACCTCCTCCAGCTTGTCACGGATGTAATTTTTATTATTTAAAAGAAGGTGGGGGGGAAGGAAAGTCGACACTGCTCAGTGAGCTTGGAAATTTTTTAGGCCTCGATTGCGCTATTTTGTGAGTTTAGCGAGTGGTACCAAACACAAAATCTACTGTTGTTTTTATTCGCTTCTATTAAAGAATGTATTGAGTTCGAGCCCGTGCGAAGTGTAGTTTCGGAGACTCTTCCACTCCCTTGTGGACAGGCTTCCCGAAGTGGGAGTGGCGATATTAGCCTCTCCAATTTTCTGAAGTCCTGTTTTAAAGTGCTGGCGTTGAACACCTGTACCAGGGCGACGATGATCTAATCCTAATGGTTTTCTGTTGTTAAGAGCTGCTGGCATTTAATTGCAGCTTTTATAGATCCATAGAGTTGCCCACCGTTTGGTCGATGACTGAGGGACCTGCAGTGCTGTGAAAAGGTTCACCTGCAGCAGTAATAACATAGGCTGTATTAGTTCTTTGAAACTTGTGATTAGATTTATCATTTAAGGTTCTTTTCATTAGGTTTTATCTTGCCGGGGACAGGAAAGTCTCAAAAGCGAGACAATTCGTGATCAAGAAATGGCTTTCAGAACGGCAACGAGCTTTGACGCTGGGGCTGTCAACATTGGAGAATCACAGCCGTAGGTTCAGGACCAGGTCCATGGTGTGGTTATGAATGTGAGTAGGTTCCTCGACTTCTCGAGTAAAACCAACACCATCTAGTACGGCGCTGAAAGCTTTGTTAAGCTGTCAGGATTATGAGGGTTCTAATGAACGTCAGCTCAATCTCGTCTAAATCGCTTCTCATAAACGAACCTTATTATAGACAAGGCTTGGATTTGTGTTGCGCTCTCGGAGACTTGGCTCCCACAGGCCGACTACGTCCAGATGAATGAGTGCACTCCTCCGACGCATGTTAACTACCAAGAAAGCCAGAGCTACAGGGTTCGCGGCATGGTGGTGTTGCGATTATATCACACACCAAATTGGTTCTTAGTCCCAAAAACCACACGCTTTCACTCGTTTGAAATACTTAACACTTACAATCACCTGTTGGGTGGAGAAACAAAAAGCAGTACTATTATTAGTTTTTACCGACCTCCTGGTCCTTACACGAGTTTCCCTAACAGGAATTCTCTGACTTCATTTCAAACCTAGTTTTGAATGGGGCAAACATAGTTATAGCTGGAGAGACTTCAATATACATCGTGGGACGACAGCACTGACAAGCTTAACAAAGCTTTCCGCGCCAGTACAAGATGGTGTTGGTTTTACTCAGAATGTCGAGGAACCTACTCACATTCATAACCACACCTTGGACCTTGTCCGACCTACGGCTGTTGATGTCTCCAATGTTGACATCCAGGTCCAAAGTCGTTGCTGCTCTGACCATTTCTTGATCCACGTTTGATCCGCTTTGGGGACTTTCCTGTCCCGCCAGGATAAAACCATAATGAAAAGAACCTTAAATGATAAATCTATAACAAGGTGCACAGAACTAATACAGCCTATGTTGAATACTGCTGCAGGTGAAACTGTTCAAGCTGCTGCCCGTCCCTCAGTCATTGACCAAACCGGTGGGCAAACACTATGGAGGTCTTGTAAAATCTGCCATTAAATGCAGCAGTCCTTTTAAAAACAGAAAACCATTCAGATTTGATCATCGTCGCCCTGGTACAGTGTTCAACTCCACACCTTTAAAACAGGACGTCAGAAAATTGGAGAGGCTATATCGCCACTCCCACTCGGGAGCCTGCCACAGGAGTGGAAAGAGGTCTCCGAAACTACAAGAAGGCCCTTCGCGGGGCTCGAACTCAATACTAATTCAACTTTAATAGACGCGAATAAAACAACCAGTAGATTTTTGTTTTGGTTACCGTCGCTAAACTCACAAAACTGCCATAGCGCAATCGAGCCTAAAATTCAAGATCACTGAGCAGTGTCGACTTTCCCAATTCTTTATATATAATGACATCCATCCGTGACAAGCTGGAGCGAGGTTGCTCCTGTGTTAGTGGTGGACAGGTTGAAGCGGGGGCCATTTTAATCGTTTGGGGGACTTCCCACTAGACTCTCGTGGGCTTTAATAATTCATGCTGTGAGCCAAGCACGAGGTGAATCTCTGTGGTTCACATCACAAAAGCCTCAACTTGCATGATAATTGAATACTTCCTATAATTGAGCCTATAACTATAATAAACGCATCCTACAATGTGGCTATGTCCCACAAGCTTTTAAAACCGCGGTAATCATAACCACGCCTTCTGAAGAAAACAAACCTGGACCCAGAAAATACTTACAAACTACAGACCGATCTCAAGACCTCACTTTTATATCTAAAATCCTGGAAAAACTTATAGCCTGAGCAGCTCCGCTGCCACCTGCAGGAAAATGATATGTTTGAAGTCTTTCAATCAGGATTCAGAGCTCGCTCCATAGCACTGAAACGGCACTAGTCAAAGTCACAAATTGACTTATTACTAGCTGCCGATAATGGACAAGTGTCAGTGCTGGTCCTACTGGACCTTAAGTGCTGCATTTGACACAAGTAGACCCACAGCATTCTATGCAGAGGCTAGAATGTACTATAGGTCTTAGAGGAACAGCCCCCTTGGCTGGTTTTTAATCCTCTTTATCAGATCGATAATTCACTTCGTCAATGTGAATCAGGACTACGTCGCCTTAATTCTGGAGTGGGAATTCGGTGTTGCCGCAGGGTTCGGTTACTCGGAACGATTCTTTTTACTCTCGCTACATGCTGCCACTGGGAACATTATTAAAACAGCATGGAATTAATTTCCACTGCGTATGCAGATGACACACAGCTTAATCTGTCGATGAAAGCACACTAATCAGACAGATCAGCTAGGAAATGCTCCGTGCCTGCATACAGGAACTTAAAATGTGGATTGACTCTCTAATCTTCCTACTTTTATCCTCAACCAGGAGAAGACGAAAGTGATCCTACTCGGTCCGAAGCGCCCTGCGTGGACTTCCCTCACTAACCAGGATGGTTACTCTCGATGGACATGTCAGTATTGAATACACAGTGACACTGTGAGGAATCTTTGGAGTCATTTTTGACCATAGAAACGTCTCCTTCAAGGTTATATAAAGACAAAGCAACCTTAAAACGGCGTACTTCCACTTACGGAACATCGCTTAAAATTAGGAATTTTCCTTCTAAATGTGAGCCGGAAAAACTCATTCACGCGTTTGTCCACCTCTAGGTCTTCGACTACTGTAACGCCTTTACTGCGCAGGCGTGACCCTAAAGCCCCTTTGAAGAGCTTCCAGCTCGTTCAGAATACAGCAGCTAGGATCTCTAACAGGTACCAAAAGGAGGGAGCACATAACTCCGGTGTTAAAAATCACTCCACTGGTCTCCCCTGTGGAGTACAGGAATAAAGTTTAAAATCCTTTTACTCTTAACATATAAAGCCATAAATGGCTTGGCTCCTTCTTATCTCCAAGACACGTTAGTGTCGTATCAACCAAGCTCGAGCGTTGCGCTCACAAAACGCCAGACGTCTGGTGGTCCCTAAGGTCTCAAAGGTCACTGTTGGTGGCAGAGGCATTTAGCTACCAAGCTCCTTTTACTGTGGAATCAGCTTCATTTATGTTAAGGAAGCAGATACGGTCTCCACATTCAAGGCCAGGCTTAAAGCACTTTACTTTAATTTAGCATATAATTAGGTAATATATAATAGTAGTGTATATATATTATATATATATGCTGTATTATGTTATATATTGATGTTATATATTATTCAATAATGTATTGTGTTATGTTGTATATTATGTTATATATTATGCTGTATGTTATTCTTTATTCAAGGCTAGGTTGTAAAAACAGTCCTCTTTAGTTTAGCATATGGGCTAGGAAGGTAAGACTCGGAGAAGGTTAAAACTCCTCAGAGTGTTAGTCAAGCTGCCATAGGGAGTCAGTTTAGCTGGGGCGAAGTATGGTAACTTGAGCACTATCCTCTCCTCACTTCCTACTTTATCTGTTTAGCATTTTTAGGATTTCTGACTGTAGTTTGTTCATTGCTATTCACCCGTTGTCCCATTGTCTGTTTCATGGTACGATGAAGGGGGATCTCTGAGCTGGCCTCTTCCATCTCACACCTGCGGACTGCCCCGCCCGACCCGCCTGGGAGTGCTTCGTCCTGCACCGGACCTGTCCACGTTCAGCGTCCACTGGTCCACGTTCTGTAGCTAGCATAGGTCCTAGATCATTAGTCCTGTCCGTCCGGAGGAGCGGATCCCTTTCTCATATGGGTCTCCCTCCATGTGGGTTTCCCTAGTTCTCCTCCCAAGGTTTCTCACTTTTTCCCACTGGGTTTTTTAAGCGTTTTTTCCTTGTCGATGCAGGAGGGTCTTGTTGGACAGTTAGTGTCCAACAGAAAGGATTGGTGATGATCAGGACACTTTAGCATTCATACAACATGTATGGACATTTTTTCTGTGTGTGCTTTATACTGTATTCTTCATGTGTTTTAACCTGTTGATTCTCTGACCTGTGTTGGTGATTTCAATGGTTTTGTTAAGTCCTCTGAGATGACTTTCTGTTGTGACCTAGGGCTATTACAAGAATATACAAGAATTTAATTGTATTTCTGTCTGTATTATATTAAAAGTACGTATTCTGACACCTAGGTCAGATTTCCCTCGAATATAGTGCTTTAGACTTCAAGCGGGGAACCACACCAGTTTCAATCTGACTATGTTTGAGGCTAGTAACTGAGCACACACAGGCACACACACACATGCACACCCAGTTTCAATATGACTAGCATTGAGGTCTAGTAACTGAACAGATGGGGGCTCAGAGGTTGTGCAGAGCAGCTCTGCACCGGGGCCTCAGTTCTGCATAGCTCATTTGAGCCGAGCAGACTGTTTAGAGCCAGGCCAAATTCTTAGCCAAAAGGGATGTACCCGCCAACGTTGGGTGGATATCATCCGAGAGATGAGACCGGGCTTTCCCCAAAAGGCACTCCAATTGTCAAACATGAAACAACACCACTTCGAGGGCACCAGCAGACAGCCAGCGGTGAAAGCCGAGTGTCTGCTGAATGTTCTGCCACTGGGCTTACGTGCTAGGTAGGGGCCCAGAGAAGATGACCAGTGTCGGCCATTGTGTAGCAGCTTGCACACCGGCGGCGACTTGCAGCTTCAACACCTCGGACTGTTTCCGCCGAACGTCATTACCACCCGCCGTGAATAAAAATCGACGGAAAACGCTGCTTGTGGGTTGGGTATTGTGACCATGTTAGTCCATATGAACCAGCCCGGACTTGAGGAAGCACAAGGGATGGGACTCTGTTTGTGCCCCAGAGTAGAATTAAACATGGGGAGGCTGGCTTTTCAGTTCATGCTGCTTAAAATCGGAACAGTCTTCTGCAGATGTGCGACAGGCCTCCTCTCTTGAAATGTATAAAACCAGGTTAAAGGTCCAGTCTGATTAAACTGTGATACAACTGAGGATTTTATATTTCTATCTTTTCTTTTTAATGTTCTGTGATAATTTATGATTTTAATGCTTTCTAGTTTTGGTCAGCACTTTGAATTGCCTTGTTTATGAATATGTGCTATATAAATATTGCCTTGCTTGCTTCGTCTAAACGCAACATTACACATTATGGAATTTATCATAATTATGGACATTGGTCTCTGCCCTTATGGAACCGATGGCTCTTGTGTTATTTAATCTTGCATTTCTTGAGTATGATTCTTTTTGGCGATTTCAACTGCTTTTGTAAAGTCCTCCGATGATAACGACTGTTGTGATTTAGGGCGATACAAAAATACATTGAATTGAACAGCAATAATGTTGTATGTTGTCCGATGATCTTACTGCAAAATGAGCGTTTTTAAAACGTCTTTTATAAAATTGTTTTGGTGAGCCAGGACTTCTCACTCTGCCTCTCTGTTGTTGCAGGGATCATTGCACGTGTCCCTGGCTGAGGCTCTGGAGGTGGCTGGAGGTCCTCTGAGGAAGCGGCAGGATGGGCGGTGCTGAGCCAGAGCGCAGATGAGCCTCCCACACACCACAAAACAAACAAAAAAACAACACCACACAAACAAAAACCCCCCCCCCCCCCACCCCCCCCCCCCCCCCCCCCCCCCCCCCCCCCCCCCCCCCCCCCCCCCCCCCCCCCCCCCCCCCCCCCCCCCCCCCCCCCAAAAAACACAAAACCCCAAATAAAAGGCATCTTCCACAAAGGTAAGTCATATGCACTGATCCAGGCATGACAAGTTTAATGAATAGCACAGTTCATACACTTGATAGAAAAACCATCACACAGGGTATTAAAATCATAAAATAATACAGTACATTTAAAGAGTGGAGATAAAACTCCCTCCGTTGGTGGCACAGATAAACTGTTTTCAACCTGGATTTGGGCATTGACAGAGAAGAAGCTTGTTCACATTTATTCAGAAGACTGTTATGGATAATTGCAGCATGAATCTGATAGCTGCATCCTCATGTTTAGTCCTGACCTCGGCTCAGCAGGAGTCCGGTCCCTTGCTCATCAGAGTCCAGCAGGCGTTCCGGTCCCAGTGATCCTCAGAGTCCCAGCAGGAGACTGGTCCCTGTGCTTCCTTCAGAGTCCAAACAGGAGTCCGGTTCTCTTCATCTTTCAGTCCCCTCACCTGTGCCTCCCAAGTCCAAGCCGGAGTCCGGTCCCTGTGTCTCGAGTCCCAGCAGGAGTCCGGTCCCTGTGCTCCTCACGAGTCCCCGCAGGAGTCCGGTTCCCTGTGCTCTACGAGTCCAGCAGGAGTCCGGTCCCTGTGCTCCTCGCGTCCAGCAGGAGTCCGGTCCTTGCTCCTCCGAGTCCAGCAGGAGTCCGGTCCCTGTGCTCTCCGAGTCCCGCAGGAGTCCTGTCCCTGTGCTCCTCCGAGTCCCAGCAGGAGTCCGGTCCCTGTGATTCCGAGTTCTCCAGCAGGAGTCCGGTCTGAGCTCCTCCGAGTCCCAGCAGGAGTCCGGGTCCTGTGCTCTCCGAGTCCCAGCAGGAGTCCGAGTCCCTGTGCTCCTCCCGGTCCAGGCAGGGAGTCCGGTCTGTGCTCCTCCGATCCCAGAGGAGTCCGGTCCCCTGCGCTCCTCCGAGTCCCAGCAGGAGTCCGGTCCCTGTGCTCCTCCGAGTCCCATCAGGAGTCCGGTCCCAGTGCTTCCTCCGAGTCCAGCCAGGAGTCCGGTTCCTGTGCTCCCACCGCAGCCCAGCAGGAGTCCGGTCCCCTGTGCTTCCTCCGGTCCAAGCAGGAGTCCGGTCCCTGTGCTCCTCCTGAGTCCCAGCAGGTGTTCCGGTCCCTGTGCTCCCTCCGAGTTCCACGCAGGGGAGTCGGTCCCTGTGCTCCTCGAGTACCAGCAGGAGTCCGGTCCCTGTGCTCCTCCGAGTCCCACAACAGGTCCGGTCCCTGTGCTCCTCCGAGTCCCAGCAGGAGTCCGTCCCTGTGCTCCTCGAGCCCAGCAGGAGTCCGGTCCCTGGCTCTCCAGAGTCCCAGCAGGAGTCCGTCCCTGAGCTCCTCCGAGTCCCCAGCCAGGAGTCCGGTCCCTGTGGCTCTCCGAGTTCCAGCAGGAGTCCGGTTCCCTGTGCTCCTCCGAGTCCCAGCAGGAGTTCGGTCCCTGTGCTCCTCCGAGTCCCAGCAGGAGTCCGGTCCCTGTGCTCCCCGAGTCCCAGCAGGAGTCCGGTCCCTGTGCTCCTCCGAGTCCCAGCTGGAGTCCGGTCCCTGTGCTCCTCGAGTCCCAGCAGGAGTCGGTCCCTGAGCTCCTCCGAGTCCCAGAAGCCGGATCCGTCCCTGTTGCTCCTCCGAGTCCCAGCAGGTCCGATTCCCTGTGCTCTCCGCGTCCCAGCAGGACCAGTCCGGGTCCCCTGTGCTCCTCCGAGTCCCAGCAGGAGTCGGTCCCTGTGCTCCTCCGAGTCCCCGAGGAGTCGGTCCCTGTGCTCCTCCGAGTCCCAGCAGGCGTCCGGTCCCTGTGCTCCTCCGTGTCCCATCAGGAGTCCGGTCCCTGTGCTCTCACGAGTCCCAGCAGGAGTCCCCGGTACCTGTGCTCTCCGAGTCCCAGCAGGAGTCGTCCCTGTGCTCTCGCGTCCCAGCCGGAGTCGGTCCCTGTGCTTCCTCCGAGTCCAGCAGGAGTCCGGTCCCTGTGCTCCCTCCGAGTCCCAGCAGGAGTCGGTCCTTGTGCTCCTCCGAGTCCCAGCAGCGAGACCCGGTCCCTGTGCTCCTCCGAGTCCAGCAGGAGTCCCGCGTCCCTGTGCTCCTTCGAGTCCCAGCAGGCAGTTCCGGTCCCTGTGTCCTCGAGTCCCTGCAGGAGTCCGGTCCCTGTGTCCTCGAGTCCAGCAGGAGTCCGGTCCCTTTGGCTTCCTTCCGTGTCCCAGCGGCAGTCCCGGTCCATGTGCTCCTCCGCGTCCCAGCAGGAGTCCGGTCCCTGTGTCTCCGAAGTCCCAGCAGGAGTCCGGTCCTGTGCTCCTCCGAGTCCCAGCAGGAGGTCGTACCCTGTGCCTCTCCGAGTCCCAGCAGGAGTACGGTCCCTGTGCTCCTCCGAGTCCCAGAGGAGTCCGGTCCCTGAGCTCCTCCGAGATCCCATCAGGAGTCCGGTCCCTGTGCTCCTCCGAGTTCCCAGCAGGAGTCGGTCCCTGTGCCCTCCGAGTCCCAGCAGGAGTCCGCGTCCTGTGCTCCTCCGAGGTCCCAGCAGGAGTCGGTCCTGTGCCCTCCGAGTACCAGCAGGGTTCCCGGTCCCTTGCTCCTCCGAAGTCCCAGCAGGAGTCGGTCACTGTGCTCCTCCGAGTCCCGCAGGAGTCGCGTCCATGTGCTCCTCCCGAGTCCCAGCAGGAGTCCGGTCCCTCGTGCTCCTCCGAGTTTCCCAGCAGGAGTCGGTCCATGTGCTCCTAAGAAGGAGAGGAGAGACCTGAGGAACAGGACTAATGTGATGGTACTTCCTGGTTTAGTCAGGGACTCAAGCTACAAATCATCTCTGTGGATTAGAAAAACAATAATCAAATACCCTCTTCAGATGCTTATGCTGGAATATGTGGAAACGATAGGGACTAAACAACATGCTTTTGTCATAGCCTGTATGCTAACCCGCTACACTCGGGTCGCGACAACCTGCGGCCCTTTAGTGCTCCTCGAGTGGCACCGGGACCTTTTCAAAAATGTCTGGAAAATGGAGTGGCAGGGCTATATATTATTTCAAGTTTGAATGTGGATTTTGTAGGAGGGATTACATTCTTAACGTTTTTAAAATGCTGTGCATAAGTACTTTTTCAACATTTCTGTCACGTAGTGCGTCATATCCCGGTGACGCAGCTCGCGCCAGGCGGCCGTTGTAAAAACAAACGGCGTGTGGGCAGAATCCCAAAGCTAAAGAAACAAGAATGAACCATATCAGTCACCTGCGGACAGGGCTGCTTAATGTCTGCGTCTAATGAGAAGTTTTGTTTCAACACGAAGAGCAATGAACACGCTAAACACCGTTCACGGTGATTACGTGAAGGATTCATTCATCTTAAAAGTCAGAGCACCTATTTTCAGACTTCAAATCCTCCGCAAAGACCCTGAAAGAAAGGGCCAGGATAATTATTCCGCTCCAGCAACTTAAGCCTGTGATCATATGAACGACAGATGATGCAGGTGAAACTCGGAGCCAAAAATCAGATTTATTTACTGTATTCTCTACAATTCATGAAAGCAACAAAATGGAAGTATAAGTTAAAGCAGAGTTGTCCATGGTGCGTCATTCTCTCCAGGACAGCAGTGAAAACAAATTTGATTATCATGACATGTTTTTATGCATTTGTAGCCTTACTTTGACATTAGATATTAGGTAATCTAGCTACATAACATTTGATGCCCGTGGGTACCTTCATAAAAGCCTGTTATTACAAGGCTGTTATTTTTGTTTTTTGCGGCTCCAGACAGATGTTGTTTTTAGTTTTTTTTTGTCTAATATGGCTTTTTGAACTTTTGAGTTGCCGACCCCTGCGCTAACTCAAGGAAGCCCAATAGAGAAGGGCTCATGGGCAAGGTTTTGTTCCAACTTGCTCCTTGATCTCATTGGACTTAACAGAAAGCTGGACCTGAGAACTGACTAAAACGTGATGGTTCTTCCTGGTTTTACATAATCATGTTTTTTTTCTTTGGTGTGAAGATCAGAGGAATTCTCGCCTTTAAGGGACAAAACAACGGTTTATCTTATCTTAGAGGAAAAAGTATGGGTTTTTTGGTGAGTGTAACACCAAACCTGGTCCACATCACCAAAAAACTCAAACTTTCTTAAAGATAAGATAAACCGTTGTTTGTCCTTTAAAGGCGAGAATATCTCTGATCTTCCACACAAAGAAAAAACCATTGATTATGTATAAACCAGGAAGCACCATCTCGTTAGTCCAGTTCTCCGGTCTTGCTTTTCTGGTAAAGTCAATTAGGGGAGTCAGAGCACAGTGAACAAAACCTTGCCCAGCGCACTTCTCTATTGGGCTTCATTGAGTTAGCGCAAGGGGTCTGCAACTCAAAAGGGTTCAAAGAGCATATTAGACAAAAAAAAACTAAAAAAAACAATCTGTCTGGAGCCGCAAAAACAAAAATAACAGCCTTGTAATAAGGCTTATATGAAAGGTACCACGTGGCCTCAAGAAATGTATTAGCTATATTTAGCCTATATCAACTGACAAAAGTAAAGGCTACAAATGCATAATAAAACATTCATCGATTATCAACTGTATGTTTTCACTGCGTGTCCTGGATGAGAATGACGCAACATGTGACAACTCTGCTTTAACTTTAACTTCCATTTCTTTTGTACTTTCATGCAATTGGTAGAAATACAGTAAATAATCTGCTTTTTGGCTCCGAGTTCACTACTGCATCACTAGTTGTTCAATTGATTCCACAGGCTCTCTGAAGTTTGATTGGTGTTGGAGCGGAAATTAATATCCAGGCCCTTTCTTTCATGGTCTTTGCGGAGGATTTTGAAGTTCTGAAAATCAGGTTCTCTGACTTTAAGATGAATGAATCCTTCCACGTAATCACCGTGAACGGTGTTTCGCGCGTCATTGCTCTTCGTGTGAAACAAAACTTCTCATTATGACGGCAGACATTAAGAGCCCTTCCTCAGTGACTGATATGTTCATTCTTGTTCTTTAGCTTTTGGGAATCATGCCCACACGCGGTCCGGTTTGTTTACAACGGCCCGCCTGGCGCGAGGCTGCGTCACGATATGCGCACTACCGTGACAGAAAAATGTTGAAATAGTACTTATGCACGCATTTTAAACGTTAGAATGTAATCTCCTACCAAAATCCACATTCAAACTAGAAATAAACTATAGCCTGCCACTCCATTTTCAGACATTTTGAAAAGGCTCCTGGGAGCCACTCGAAGGCGCATAAAAGGGCCCGCTGGTTGCCGAACCCGAGTTTGCGGGTTAGCTAACAGGCTATGCAAAACAGCAAGTGTCATAATTTAGTCCCCTATCGTTCCACAAATTCTCCAGCATAAAGCATATGAACGAGGGTATTTGATTATTGTTTTTCTAGCACTGAGATGGATTAGTAGCTTTGAGTCTGACTAGAACCAGGAAGTACCATCACATTAGTCCACGTTATCATGTCTCTCTCCTCTCTTATGAGGCGCACAGGAGCGGACTCCTGCTCGGGACTCGGAGGAGCACATGGACCGGACTCCTGCTGGGACTCGGAGGGACATGGACCGGACTCTGTACTGCGGACTCGGAATGAGCAAGGGACCGGGGACCTCCTGCTTGGGACTCGGAGGAGCACAGGGACCCGGACTCCTGCTGGGACTCGGAGGAGCACAGGGACCGGACTCCTGCTGGACTGAGGAGCACAGGGACCCGGACTCCTGCTGGGATCGGGCGGACACAGGGACCGGACTCCTGCTGGGACTCGGAGAAGGCAGCACAGGGACCGGGACTCCAGCTGGGACTCGGAGGCAGGCACAGGGACCGGACTCCTGCTGCGGATCGGAGGAGCACAGGGATCCGGACTATGCTGGGACTCGGAGGAGCACAGGGATCCAGACTCCTGCTGGGATGAGGCGCACAGGGGACCCCGGACTCCTGCAGGGACCTCGGAGGAGCACAGGGACCGGATCCTGCTGGGATCGGTAGGAGCACAGGGACCGGACTCCTGCTGGGCCTCGGAGGAGCACAGGGACCGACTCTGTTGGGAGCTCGGAGAGCACAGGACGGAGCCTCTGCTGGGACTCGGAGGCGCACAGGGACCGGGACTCCTGCTGGGAAAACCTATCTCGATATCGAGGGCACAGGGACCCGGATCCTGTGGGGACTAGGAGGAGCACAGGGGGGAAGGACTCTGCTGGGACTCGGCAGGAGCACAGGGGACCGGACTCCTGCTGGGACTCGGAGAAAAGGACACAGGGACCCGGACTCCTGCTCGGGACTCGGAGGAGCACAGGGGGACGGACTTGCTGGGACTCGGAGGAGCACAGGGACCGGGACTCCTGTGGGACTCGGAGGGCGCACAGGTCCGGGACTCCTGCTGGGACTCGGGGAGCAACAGGGATCCGGACTCCTGCTGGGGACTCGGAGGGAGAACAGGGACCGGACTCCTGGCTGGGATCGGAGGCGCACAGGGATCCGGACTCCTGCTGGGGACTCGGAGGGCACAGGGTCCGGACTCTGCTGGGACTCGGAGGGATACACAGGGACCGGACTCCGCTGGGACTCGGGAAGGAGCACAGGACCGGGACTCCTGCTGGGACTCGCGAGGAGCACAGGGACCCGGGACTCCTGCTGGGGACCTCGGAGGAGCACAGGGGCACCGGACTCCAGCTGGGGCTCGGGGGAGCACAGGGATCCGGGACTCCTGCTGGGACTCGGAGGAGCACAGGGACGGACTCCTTGCTGGGACTCGGAGGAGCACCAGGCTGACCGGACTCCCCTGCTGGGACTCGGAAGGAGCACAGGGAGCCGGACTCCTGCTGGGGACTCGGAGAGCACAGGGGACCGGACTCCTGCTGGGACTCCGGAGGAGCACAGGGACCGGGGACTCCTGCTGGGACTCGGAGGAGGCAACAGGGACCGGACCTCCTGCTGGGACTCGGAGGGAGCACAGGGACCGGACTCCTTCTGGGGACCTCGGAGGAGCACCAGGAGCCGGACTCCCTGCTGCGGAACTCGGAGGAGCACAGGGAACCCGGACTCCTGCGTGGACCGGAGGGAGCACAGGGGACGGACTCCTGCTGGGGGACTCGGTAGGGAGCACCGGGAAGGACTCCTGCTGGGGACTCGGAGGAGCACAGGCGACCGGACTCCTGCTGGGACTCGGAGGAGGCGCACCAGGGGACCGGACTCCTGCTGGGACTCGAGGGAGCACAGGGACCGGAGACTCGCTGGGATCGGAGGACAGAGGAGCACAGGGACCGGACTCCTGGCGGGGTTCGGAGGGCACAGGGACCGGAAACTCCTGCTGGGACTCGAGGCGCACAGGGGACCGGTCTCCTGCTGGGCACTCGGAGTAGGACAGGGACCGGACTCCTGCTGGGACTCGGAGGAGCACAGGGGACGGACACCTGTGGGACTCGGGGAGCACAGGGACCGGATCCTGCAGGGACTCGGAGGAAGCCACAGGGACCGGACTCGCATTGGGGACTCGGGGGAGCACTAGGGACCGGACCTCCTGGTGGGAATCGGAGGAGCAAGGGAACCGGACTCCTGCTGGGGACTCGGAGGAGCACAGGGGAGCCGGACTCCTGCTGGGACTCGGAGGAGCACAGGGACCCGGACTCCTGCTGGACTCGGAGGAGCCACAGGGACCGGACTCATGCTGGGTCTCGCGGAGGAGCACAGGGACGGCTCCTGCGGTGACTCGGAGGAGCACAGGGACCGGCTCCTGTGGGACTCGGGGAGCCCAGGGACTACGGACTCCTGCTGGGACTCGGAGGAGCACAGGAGGACCGGACTCCTGCTGGGACTCTGAGGAGCACAGGGACCGACTCCTGCTGGGACTCTGAGGAGCACAGGACCAGACTCCTGCTGGGACTCTGAGGAGCAGCAGGCGACCGGACTGCTGGGACTTGAGGAGCACAGGGACCGGACTCTGACTGATGCCGCAGAGGTCAGGACTAAACATCGAGGAGCGCAGCTATTCAGATTCATCAACTTCTATAATCTAACAGTCTTCCTGAAAATTGTGAGACAAGGCTTCTTCTCTGGGCAATGCTAAATCCAGTTGTGAAAACAGTTTATCTGTGCCACAACGGAGGGTTTTTATCTCCAACTCGTTTTAATGTTTACTGTGATTATTTATGATTTTTAATAACTGTGTGATTGTTTTCTATCATGTGTATGAAACTGTGCTTATACAATTAAACATTCCATGGCCTGGTTCAGTGCATATGGACTTACCTTTGTGGAGAGCTCTGGAAGGCTCTCTGCGCTCTGGCTCAGCACCGCCCACACCTTCCTCTTCTGCAGAGAGGGACTCCACGCACCTTCCAGAGCCACAGCCAGGGACACGTGCATGATCCCTGAAACACAGGAGAGGCAGAGTGAGAAGCTCTGGCTCACAAAACATTTTATAAAAGACTTTTAAACGCACATTTTGCCATAAGAACATCGGGACTACACATACACATTATTTCAGTTCAATTCAATGTATTTTTGTATCGCCCTAAAACAAAACAGTCGTTTCTCGGAGACTTTACAAAACAGTTGAAATCGCCCAAAAAGAAAAACAGAATCAACAACTCAAGAATTGCCAAAGATTAAATAACACACGAGCCATCGGTCCATAAGGGCATGAGACGAATGTCCATAAATTTGATAAATGTCCATAATATGTTTAATGCTTGAGTTTAACAGAGGCAAGGCAAGCAATGTTTATTTATATAGCACAATTAATACACAAGGCAAATTCAAGTGCCTGAACAAAACAAGAAAGCATTAAACTCATAAATTATACAGAACATTAAAAAGAAAAGATAGAAATATAAATCCCCTCAGTTGTATGCACAGCTTTAAACAGAACTGTCTTTAACCCTGGGTTTTAAACATTGTCAGAGAGGAGCCTGTCTCAAATCTTCACGGAAGACTGTTCCAGATTTCGCAGCATGAATCTGAAAAGCAGCCTTCCCCATGTTTGTTCTGACTCTGGGCACTAACAGGAGTCAGGTCCCTGGTGCTCCTCAGAGTCCGGGCTGGTTCATATGGCCTAACATAGTCATAATACCCCCCAAAAAACCCCCACAAGCGCGTTTCCTTCTCGAAATTGTTACTCACGGCGCCGGTGGTTAATGACGTTCGAGCGGACAAACAGTCGATGGTGTTTGAAGCTGCAAGTCGCCGCCGTGTGGCAAGCTGGTAGCACAATGGCCGACACAGTCATCTTCTCTGGGCCCCTACATAGCACTAGCAGTGCAGAAGCATTCAGCAGGACACTCGGCTTTCAACCGCTGGCTGTCCGGCTGGTGCCCTCGAAGTGGTGTTGTTACTGTTGACAATTGGTAGTGCCTTTTGGGGAAAGCCCGGTCTCATCCGCCTCGGATGATATCCACCCAACGTTGCGGGTACTCCCTTTTGGCTAAGAATTTGGCCCTGGCTCCTAAACTGTTCTGCTCGCTCAAATGACGCTTGCAGAAACTGAGGGCTCCGGGTGCAGAGCTGCTCTAGCCACAAACCTCTGAGCCCCCATCAGTTCAGTTACTAGCCTCAGAGGCTAGCAGATTGAAAACTGTGGGTGCATGTGTGTGTGTGCCTGTTGTGTGCTCAGTTACTAGCCTCAGAAACTAAGTCAGATTGAAAATGTGTGTGTTCCCCCTTGAATCTAAAGCACTATATGCGAGAAAATCGGACCTAGGTGTAGACACAGTAACTTAATAAAAGTTCCAGTCAGACAGAAATAGTTCTAGCCCGGTAGGGTTGTTAAAAGTGGTACAATACCAATACAATACAATACAAATTTATTCTCTGTATAGCCATAGGTCACAACGAAAGTCATCTCAGAGGTACCCTTAACAAAACATTGAAATCACCAAACACAGGTCAGAGAATCAACATTTAAAACACAGAAGAATCAGTATAAATCGCTACACACAGAAGAAAATGGCCATACTGTTGTAGAATGCTAAGTGACCTGATTCATCACAATCTTTCTGTTGGACACTAACTGTTGTCCAACAAGACCCTCCTGCATCTGACAAGGAAAAACCCTCTTAAAAAACCCCAGTGGGAAAAAGTGAGAAACATGGAGTGAGAACTAGGGAAACCACAGGTTGGGAGGACCCATATGAGAAAGGGATCCGCTCCTCCGGACGGACAGACTAATGATTAGGACTAAGCTTAGCTACAGAAAACGTTGGAGCCAGTGGCCGCTGAACGTGGACAGGCTCCGTGCAGGGATCCGAAGCACTCCCAGGCGGGTCGGGCGGGGCAGTCCGCAGGTGGTAGATGGAAGAGGCCAGGTCAGAGATTCCCGTCATCGTGCCATGAAAGGACATTGGACAACGGGTGTAGCCAATGAAACAAATACAGTCAGACATCTAAAATGCTAAAAGATAAGTAGGAGAGGGAGGAGAGGATAGACCTGCTCAAGTTACCATACTTCTCCCAGCAAACTGACTCCTTAAGCAGGCTTGACTAACACTCTGGGAGTTTTACCTTCTCCGAGTCTTACCTTCCTATCCATAGGCACAATAAAGAGCACTGTTTTAAACTAAGCCTTGAATAAAGACATAACTTACGCATAAATATATAACATAATATACAACATAACACAAATACATTCTTGGAATAAATATATAACTATAATATATAACATAATACAGCATATATATATAATATATACACTACATATTATAATTACCTAATTATATGCTAAATTAAAGTAAAGTTGCTTTAAGCCTCCCCGCGCCTGATGTGGAGACCGTATCTGCTTCCTTTAACATAAATGGGAAGCTGATTCCACAGTAAAGGAGCTTGGTAGCTAAATGGCTTCTGCCACAAAACAGGTGACCCTTTGAGCCTTAGGGACCACCAGACGTCTGGCGTTTTGTTGGATCGCAACGCTCGACCGGTTGCATACGACACTAACGGAGTCTTGGTGATAAGGAGGAGCCAAGCCATTTATGCCTATATATGTTAAGAGTAGGATTTTAAAAACTTTATTCAGTACTCACAGGGAGCCAGTGGAGCTGATTTTAACACCGGAGTTATGAGCTCCCTCCTTTTTGGTACTGTTAAGATCCTATCTGCTGTATTCTGAACGAGCTGGAAGCTCATCAAAAGAGGCTTTAGGGCACGCTGCCAGTTAAAGCGTTACAGTATTCGAGCCTTCGAGGTGACAAAACGCGTTGAATGAGTTTTTCCGCGTCACTTTTAGGAAGGAAATTCCTAATTTTAGCGTGTTCCGTAAGTGGAAGTACGCGTTTTAGTTGCTTGGCTTAATATAAGCCTGAGGAGAGTTCTTGGTCAAAAATGACTCCAAGATTCTCACAGGTTACTGCGGTATTATACTGACATTAATCGAGAGTAACCTCTGGTTAGAGAGGGACGGGGAGTCACGCAGGCGCTTCGGATGTCCGAGTAGGATCACTTTCTGTCTTCTCCGGGTTGAGAATTAGGAAGTTAAGAGTCATCCATATTTTAAGGTCCTTTATGCCGGCAATGAGCTTATCTAGCTGATCTGTCTGATTAGGCTTCATCGGACAGATAAAGCTGTTGTGTCATTGCATAGCAGTGAAATTCCTCATTCCATGATATTTAATAATGTTTCCCAAGTGGCAGCATGTTGAGAGTGAAAAAGATCGGTCCGCCGAGTACCGAACCCTGCGGCACACCGACTTCCACTCCAGAATAGGCGTCCACGAGTCTGATTCACATTGACGAAGTGATATCGATCTGATATAAATAGGATTTAAACCAGCCAAGGGGCTGTTCCTCCTAAGGACCTATATCTATCTAGCCTCTGCGTTAGAATGCTGTGGTCTTATTGTGTCAAATGCTGCACTAAGGTCCAGTACGGACCAGCAATGACACTTGTCCATTATCGGCAGCTAGTAGTAAGTATTTGTGACTTTGAATAGTGCCGTTTCTTGCTTGTGAGCTCTGATCTGATTCAAGACTTCAAACATATCATTTTTCCTGCACGGTGGCAGCGGACGCTGCTCAGCTATAAGTTTTTCCAGGATTTTAGTTATAAAAGTGAGGTTCGAGATCGGTCTGTAGTTTGTAAGTATTTATGGGTCAGGTATCCGGTCTTTCTTCAGAAGGGGTTTGAATTACCGTCCGGTTTTAACAAGCTTGTGGGACATAGCACATTGTATGGATGCGTTCTATTATATTTACGACTAGGCTCAATATCAAAGGAAAAGTATGTCTTTGAAGAGCCATGTCGGGACTGCGTTCTAACATGCAAGTTGAGGCTTTTGAGGAGCGTGACCACAGAGATCACCTCTGCTTGGCTCACAGCATGAATTTATTAATGGCCCACACTGAAGAGTCTAAGTGGGGAAGTCAACGTAGTGCCGCCTTCAACTGTCACACTAACCAAGCAGGCGCAACCTCTCCAGCTTGTCACGGATGGATGTAATTTTTATTATTAAGAAGTGGGAGCAAGAAAGTCGACACTGCTCAGTGAGCTTGGAATTTTAGGCTCGATTGCGCTATGGCAGGTTTGTGAGTTTTATCGACTGGTACCAAACAAAAATCTACTGTAGTTTTTATTCGCTTTCTATTTAAGTTTGAATAGTATTGAGTTCGAGCCCCGCGAAGGGCCATTCTTGTAGTTTCGGAGACCTGCTTTCCACTTCCCTGGTGGACAGGCTGCCGAGTGGGAGTGGCGAAATAGCCTCTCCATTTTCTGACGTATGTTTAAAGTCTGTGGAGTTGAACACTGTGTACCAGGGGCGACGATGATCTAAATCCTTAATGGTTTTCTGTTTACAGGAAGCTGCTGCATTTAATGCAGATTTTAAAGACTCGCATAGTGTTGCCCACCGTTTGGACGATGACTGAGGGACTCGCAGCTGCTGTGAACAGGTTACCTGCCGCAGTATTCAACATAGGCTGTATATAGTTCTTTGAACCTTGTGATAGATTTATATTTAAGGTTCTTTTCAGAATGGTTTTTTATCTTGCGGGACAGGAATGTCCTCCAAAGCGAGATCAAACGTGATCAAGAAACATGGTCAGACAGCACGGGCTTTCGCTGGATGTCATCATTGGACAGACATCACAGCCGCTAGGTCAGGACAAGGTCAAGGTGTGGTTATGAATGTGAGTAGGGTTCCTCGACATTCTGAGTAAAACCAACACCAATCTACGTACGGCGCTGAAAGCCTTTGTTTCAGCTGTAGGTTTATGTGGTTAAATGTAACGTCAGATCAATCTCGTCTAAATCGCTTTCTCATAAACTGAAATTTATTATAGACAAGGGCTTGGATCTTGTTTGCCGCTCTCGCGAGACTTGGCTCCAACAGGACGACTACGTTCCAGTATTGAATGAGTGCACTCCTCCGACGCATGTTATAAAAACAAAAAAACTACAGAAAGCCAGAGATACAGGTCGCTGTCGGTGGTGTTGCGGATTTATTCACACACCATGACTTGGTTCTTAGTCCAAAACCCAAACAACGCCTTCTTCACTCGTTTGAAAAACTTAACACTTTTCAATCACCTGTCCTGCGGAGGAAGGAAAACAAAAACGAGTACTATTTATAGTTTATATACCGACCTCCTTTGGTCCTTACAGCGAGTTCCACACAGAATTCTCTGACTTCATTCAAACCTAGTTTTGGCATGGGAAAAACATCAGTTCTAGTGGAGACTTTCAATTATAATGTGGGGACGAGAGGGACCGCACTGACAGCTTAAACAACGCTTTCAGCGGTACTAGATGGTGCTTGGTTTTACTCAGAATGTCGAGGAACCTACTCACATTTCATAACCACACCTTGGAACCTTGTCCTGACCTACGGCTGTGATGTTCTCCATGTTGACATCCAGCGTCAAAGCTCGTTGCTGTCTGACCATTCTTGATCAGTTTGATCTCGCTTTGGAGGACTTTCCTGTCCCGCAAGATAAAACCATAATGAAAAAGAACCTTAAATGTTAAATCTCTCACAAGGTTCAAAGAACTAATACAGCCTATGTTGAATACTGCTTTGGGGGGATGCAGTGAAACCTGTTCACAGGCTGCTGCGTCCCTCAGTCATTGACCAAACGGTGGGCAACATATGGAGTCTTTTAAAATCAGCATTAATTGCAGCAGCTCCTTTAAACCAGAAAACCATTAGGATTAGATCATCGTCGCCCTGGTACCAGTGTTCAACTCCACACTTTAAAACAGGACGTCAGAAAATTGGAGAGGCTATATCGCCACTCCCACTCGGAGCCTGTCCCAAAGGGAGTGGAACAAGCAGGTCTCGAAATACAAGACGGCCCTTCGCGGGGCTCGAACTCAATTACTATACAACTTTAAAAGAAGGACTAAAACAAACAGTAGATTTTTGTTTGGTACCGTAGCTAAAAAACTCACCAAACTGCCATAGCGCACAATCGGCTAAAATTCCAAGCTCACTGAGGCCAGTTCGACCTTTCTCCACTTCTTTAATAATAAATTAATCATCCGTGACAAGCTGGAGGAGGTTGCTCCTGCAGGTTATTGGTGGAACAGGTGAAGCGGCCTACGTGACTTCCCACTTAGACTCTTCAGTGGGCCTTAGATAATTCATGGCAGTGAGCCAAGCAGAGGTGATCTCTGTGGGTCACCATCCTCAAAAGCCTCAACTTGCATGTTAGGACGCGTCCCGACATGGCTCTTCAAAGAACATACTTCCTTTGATTAATTGAGCCTATCGTAAATATAATAAACGCATCCATACCAATGTGCTATGTCCCACAAGCTTTTAAAACCGCGGTAATCAAACCCCTTCTGAAGAAAACAAACCTGGACCAGACATACTTACAAAACTAAGACCGATCTCAAACCTCACTTTCTATATCTAAATCTGGAAAAACTTCTAGCTGTGCAGCTCCGCTGCACCTGCAGGAAAATAATAGTTTGAAGTCTCTTCCATTTTTTTTGGATTCAGAGCTCATCATAGCAACTGAAACGGCACTAGTCAAAGTCACAAGATGAACTTAATACTAGCTGCCGATAATGGGACAAGTGTAGTGCTGGTCCTACTGGACATTAGTGGACGCATTTGGACACATAGACCACAGATTTTACTGCAGAGGTAGAATGTGATATAGGTCTTAGAGGACACCCTTGGCTGGTTTAAATCCTATTTATCAGAACTATCACTTCGTCAATGTGAATCAGGACTCGGTCGCCTTATTTTTGGGTGGAATTCGGTGGGCCGCAGGGTTCGGTACTAGGACCGATTCTTTTACACTTCTACTGCTGCACTGGGAAAAACACTATTAAAAAGCATGGATTAAATTCCACTGCTCTGCAGATGACACACAGCTTTATCTGTCGATGAAGCCTAATCAGACAGATCAGCTAGAAAAGCTCAGTGCCTGCATAAAGGACCTTAAAATGTGGGGATGACTCTTAACTTCCTATTCTCAACCCGGAGAAGACAGAAGTGATCCTCCGGTCCGAAGCGCCTGGTGACTCCCTCAATAACCCGAGGGTTACTCTCGATAATGTCCAGTATAATACAGTAACACTGTGAGAATCTTGGAGTCATTTTTGACAAGACTCTCCTTCAAGGCTTATATAAGCCAAGCAACTTAAAACGGCGTTATTCACTTACGTAACATCGCTAAAATTAGGAATTTCCTTCCTAAAAGTGACGCGGAAAAACTCATTCACGCGTTTGTCACATCAAGGCCGGACTCTGTAACGCTTTACTGCAGCGTGGCCCTAAAGCCTCTTTGAAGAGCTTCCAGCTCGTTCAGACTACAGCAAGCTAGGATCTTAACCAGGATACCAAAAGGAGGGAGCACATAAATCGGTGTTAATTAAAATCCACTCCACCCTGGATCATGTGGAGACAGCATAAGTTTAAAATCCTTCTCTTAAACATATAAAGCCATAAATGCTTGGCTCCTTTCTTCTCCAAGACACGTTAGTGTCGTATCACAACCGAGTCGAGCGTTTGCGCTCACAAACGCCAGAGTCTGGTGGTCCCCTAAGTCTCAAAGGTCACTGGTTTGGTGTGGGGACAGAGCATTTTAGCTACCAAGCTCCTTTAAAGTGGAATCAGCTTCCCATTTATTGTTAAGGGAAGCAGATACGGGTCTCCAACATTCAAGGCCAGGGCTTAAAGCACTTTACTTTAATTTGCATATTATTAGGTAATATATAATATGTAGAGTCCTATATTATATGTATATGCTGTATTCTATGTTATATATTATGTTATATACTTATTCAATAATGTATATTGTTATGTTGTATATTTTGCATATAAATTATGCTGTATGTTATTCTTTATTCCAAGGCTAGGTTTAAAAACAGTCCTCTTTCGTTTAGAATATGGCTAGGAAGGTAAGACTCGGAGGAAGGTAAACTCTCAGAAGTGTAGTCAAGCTGCATAGGGAGTCAGTTTTGCCTGGGAGAAGTATGGTAACTTGAGCACTATCCTTCCTCCTTCCTACTTTATATGTTTAGCATTTTTAGGATTCTGACTGTGTTGTGTTCATTGCTATTCACCCGTTGTCCCATTGACTGTTTCATGGTACGATGACGGGATCTCTGAGCCTGGGCCTCTTCCATCTACACTGCGGACTGCCCGCCGACCCGCCTGGTAGTGCTTCGGCCTTGCACGGACTGTCACGTTCAGCGGCCCTGGTCCACGTTCTGTGCTAGCTTAGGACCTAGCTTCATAAGTATCGTCCGTCCGGAGGCGCGGATCCCTTTCTCATATGGTTTCCACTCCCTGTGGGTTTCCCTAGTTCTCCTCCAAGGTTCTCACTTTTTCCATGGGTTTTTTAAGAGTTTTTCCTTGTCGTTGCAGGGAGGGTCTTGTTGGACAGTTAGTGTCCAACAGAAAGGATTGGTGATGATCAGGACACTTTAGCATTCTACAAATGTCATGGACATTTTCTTCAGGTGTGCTTTGTATACCTGTATTCTTCATGTGTTTTAACTGTGATTCTCTGACCGGTGTTGGTGATTTCAATGGTTTTGTTAAGTCCTCTGAGATGACTTCAGTTGTGACTAGGGTATAAAGGAATAAATTGTATTGTATTGTATGTATTTGTACCACATTTAACAACCTACAGCTCGAACTTATTCTGTCTGTCTGAACTTTTATTAAGTTACTGTGTCTGACACCTAGGTCAGATTTCTCGCATATAGTGCTTTTAGACATCAAGCGGGGAACCACACAGTTTCAATCTGGACTAGGTTCTGAGGCTAGTAACTGAGCACCCACAGGCACACACAACACATGCCACACAGTTTTCAATCTGGACTAGCCTTGTGCTAGTAACTGAACAGATGGGTGCTCAGAGGTTGTGGGCAGGCGCAGCTCTGCACCCGGGGCCCGAGGGGGCAAAGGGGAAACAACAGTTTAAGAGCCAGGACAAATTCTTTAGCCAAAAAGGGAATGTCCCGCCAAACGTTGGGTGGCTAGCATCCGAGACGGAGGAGGACGGGCGTTCCCAAAAAGGCACTCCAATGTCAAACATGAACAACACCACTTCGAGGGCTCCAGCCAGACAGCCAGCGGTGAAAGCCGAGTGTCGGCTGAATGCTTCTGCATGTAGTGCTAGGTAGGGGCCCAGAGAAGATGACAGTGTCGGCCATTGTGCTAGCCGCTTGCACACGGGCGGCGACTTGCAGCTTCCAACACCTCGGGACTGTTTCCGCCGAACGTCATTAACACCCGCGTGAAATAACATTCGACGGACAACGCTGCTTGTGGGTTGGGTTTAGTGACATGTTAGTCCCATATGAACCAGCCCGGACTCTGAGGAGCACAGGGGACTGGACTCCTGTTAGTGCCCAAGTCAGAACTAAACATGGGAGGCTTGCTTCTCAAGATTCTGCAGCTAAACTTCTGGACAGTCTTCCTGAAGATGTGAGACAGGCCTCCTCTCTTGACACGTTTAAAACCAGGTTAAACGACAGTTCTGTTTAACTGTGCATACACCTGAGGGATTTTATATGTCTATCCTTACTATTTAATGTTCTTTGATAATTTATGATTTTAATGCTTTCTTGTTTTGTTCAGCAATATGGAATTGCCTTGTGTATGAATTGTGCATATATTAAATAAATTGCCTTGCCTTGCCTTCTGTTAAATCAACATTAAACATTTATGGCATTTATCTAATTTTGGGACATTGGGTCTCTGCCCTTATGGACCGATGGCTCTGTGTGTTATTTAATTTTGCATTTTCTTGTGTTTGATACTGTTTTTGGCGATTTCAACTGTTTTGTAAAAGTCTCGAGATAACATATAATGTTGTGATTTAGGGGCGATACAAAATAATTGAATTGAACTGAAATAATTTTATGTTGTCCGCTGTTCTTACTGGCAAAAAAAAAAAAAATGGCGTTTTAAAACCGTCTTTTATAAAATTGTTTTTGGTGAGCCAGTACTTCTCACTCTGCTTCTGTGTTGCAGGGATCATGCCGGGGTCCCTGGTGGAGGCTCTGGAGGTGCGGGAGGTCCTCTGCAGGAACGCGGAGGTGTGGGCGGTGCTGCGAGAGCGCAGAGAGCCTCCAGGCGCTCTTCCACAAAGGTAAGTCATATGCACTAACCAGGAATGGAAAAAGTTTTAATTTGTATAGCACAGTTCATACACATGATAGAAACCATTCACACGGGTATTAAAATCATAAATAATCACAGACATAAAACGAGTGGAGATAAAATCCCTCCGTTGTGGCACAGATAAACTGTTTTCAACACTGGATTTGAGCTCATTGCAGAGAAGAAGCTTGTCTCACATTTTCAGCGATACTGTTATGTATTTATAGCAGCATGAATCTGATTGCTGCCTCCTCATGTTTAGGTCCTGACTCTCGGCATCTGCAGGAGTCCGGTCCCTGTGATCCTCAGAGTCCCAGCAGGAGTCCGGTCCCTGTGCTCCTCAGAGTCCCAGCAGGAGTCTGGTCCCTGGCTCCTTCAGCGTCCAGGCAGGAGGTCCGGGTTCCCCCCTCCCCCCCTTCCCCCTCCCTCCCTCCTCCCCCCTCCCCTCGCTCGGGTCCGCCCCCTCCTCCCCCCCTCTCCCGTCCCCCCCTATCTTTCCCGCCCCCTCCCCCGTCCCCTCTTCCCTCCTCTCCCCCCCCCCCCCCCTCCCCCCCCCTCCCCCCCCCCTCCCCCCCCTGCTTCCTCCCTCTGTGCTCCTCAGAGTCCCAGCAGGAGGCCGGTCCCTGTGCTCCTCCGAGTCCGCAGGAGTCCGGTCCCTTGCTCCTCCCGAGTCCAAGCAGGAGTCCGGTCCCTGTGCTCCTCCGCGTCCAGCAGGAGTCCGGTCCCCTGTGCTCCTCGAGTCCCAGCAGGAGTCGGTCCTGTGCTCCTCCGAGTCACAGCAGGACGTCCGGTCCCTGTGCTCCTCCGAGTCCCAGCCGGAGTCCGGTCCCTGTGCTCCTCCGAGTCCAGCAGGAGTCGGTCCCTGTGCTCCTCGAGTCCAGCAGGAGTCGGTCCCTGTGCTCCTCCGAGTCCCAGCTGGAGTCCGGTCCTGTGCCTCTCCGAGTCCCCAGCAGGAGTCCGGTCCTGTTGCTCCTCCGAGTCCCAGCAGGGTCGGTCCCTGTGCTCCCTCCGAGTCCCCAGCAGGAGTCCGGTCCCTGTGCTCCTCGGTCCAGCAGGCGTCGGTCCTGTGCTCTCCGAGTGCCAGCCAGGAGACCCGGGATCCTGTGCTCCTCCGAGTCCCAGCAGGAGTCCAGGTCCCTGTGCTCCTCCGAGTCCCAGCAGGAGTCGGTCCCGTTGCTCCTCCGAGTCCCCCAGGAGTCCCGGTCCCAGTGCTCCTCCCGAGTCCCAGCAGCGACGTCCGGTCCTGTGCTCCATCCGAGTCCCAGCAGGAGTCCGGTCCCTGTGCTCTCCGGAGTCCCAGCAGGAGTCCCGGTCCCTGTGCTCTCCGAGTCCCAGCAGGAGTCCGGTCCCTGTGCTCCTCCGGTCCCAGCAGGAGTCGGTCCCTGTGCTCCCTCGAGTTCCCGCAGGGTCCTGTCCCTGTGCTCCTCAGAGTCCCAGCCACGGAGTCCGGTCCCTGTGCTCCTCCGAGTCCCAGCAGGAGTCCGGTCACTGTGCTCTCCGAGCTCCCTGAGGAGTCCCTGTCCCTGTGCTCGCTCCGAGTCCAGCAGGAGTCGGTCCCTGTGCTCCTCCGAGTCCCAAGAGGAGTTCCGGTCCCTGTGCTCCTCCCGAGGTCCCAGCAGGTGTCCGTGTCCCTGTGCTCCTCCGAGTCCCAGCAGGAGTCCGGTCCCCTGTGCTCCTCCGAAGTCCCAGGCAGGGTCCGGTCCCTGTGCTCCTCCGAGTCCCAGCAGGTGTCGTCACTGATGCTCCTCCGAGTCCGCAGGAGTCGGTCCCTGTGCTCCTCCGGATCCCAGGCGGAGTCCGGTCCTGTGCACCTCCGAGTTCCCATAGGAGTCCGGTCGCCTGAGCTATCCGAGTCCACGCAGGAGTCCGGTCCCTGTGCTCCTCCGAGTCCCAGCTCAGCGAGTCCTGTCCCAGTGCTCCTCCGAGTCCCACACGGAGTCCGTTCCCTGTGCTCCTCCGAGTCCCAGCAGGAGTACGCCGTCCCCTGTGCTCCTCCGAGTCCCAGCAGGAGTCGGTCCTGTGCTCCTCCGAGTCCCAGCAGGAGTCCGGTCCCTGTGCTCCTCCGAGTCCCCGCAGGAGTCCGGTCCCTGTGCTCCTCCGAGTCCCCAGCAGGAGTCGGTCCCTGTGCTCCTCCGAGTCCCCAGCAGGAGGTGGTCCCTGTGCTCCTCGAGTCCCAGCGGAGTTCCGGTCCCTAGTGCTCTCCGAGTCCCAGCAGGAGTCCGGTCCATGTGCTCCTCGAGTCCCCGCAGGAGTCCGGTCCCTGTGCTCTCGAGTCCAGCAGGAGTCCGGTCCCTGTGCTCCTCCGAGTCCCAGCAGGCGTCCGGTCATGGTGCTCCTCCGAGTCCCAGCAGGAGTCCGTCCCTGGCCTCCTCCGTAGTTCCCCAGCCAGGAGTCCGGTCCCTGTGCTCCTCCGAGTCCAGAGGAGTTCCGGTCCCTGTGCTCCTCCGAGTCCCAGAGGAGGTCCGGTCCCGTGCTCTCCTGAGTACCAGCAAGGAGTCCGGTCCCTTGTGCTCATCCGAGTCCCAGCAGGAGTCCGGTCCCTGTGCTCCTACGGTCCCCAGCAGGAGTCCGGTCCCTGTGCTCCTCCGAGTCCCAGCAGGTGTCCGGTCCCTGTGCTCTCGAGTCCCAGCAGGAGTCGGGTCCCTGTGCTCCTCCGAGTCCAGCGGAGTCCGGTCCCTGTGCGCCTCCAGCTCCCAGCAGGAGTCCAGTCCCTGTGCTCTCCGAGTCCCAGCAGGAGTCCGGTCCATGTGCTCCTCCGAGTCCCAGCAGGAGTCCGGTTCCATGTGTCCTCGAGTCCCAGCAGGAGTCGGGTCCCTGTGCTCTAGAAGAGAGAGAGAGAACCTGAGTAATGGACTATTCGTGATGGTACTTCCTGGTCTAGTCAGGACTCAAGCTACAAATCCATCTCTGTGATAGAAAAACAATAATCAAATACCCTCTTCAGATGGCTTTATGCCTTGGAGAATGTGTGGAAACCGATAGGGGATAAACACATGCTTTTGTCATAAGCCTGTATGCTAACCGCTAACTGGGTCGGCAACCTGCGGCCCTTTAGTGCTCTCGAGTGGCTCCTGGAGCCCTTTTCAAAAAATGTCTGAAAATTGGAGTGGCAGGGCTATATTTTATTTCTAGTTTGAATGTGGATTTTGTAGGAGGATACATTCTTAACGTTTTTACAATGCTGCTGATAAGTACTATTTCAAACATTCTGTCACGTAGTGGGGTATATCCGTGACGCAGCTCGCGCCAGGCGGCGTTGTAACAAACCGGCGCTGTGGGCATGAATCCCAAAGCTAAAGAACAAGAATGAACTATCAGTACACTGAGGATGGGCTGCTTAAATGTCTGCCGTCATAATGAGACCGGTTTTGTTTTAACACGAAGAGCAATGACGCGCTAAACACGGTTCACGGGGGATTACGTGAAGCTCATTAATTCTTAAAGTCAGAGCACTATTTTTCAGACTTTCAAATCCTTCGCAAAGACATGAAAGAAGGGGCCAGGATATTAATTCAGCTCCAGCAAACTTCAGCCTGTGATCAATATGACAGACCAGTGATGCAGTGAACTCGGCGCCAAAAAGCAGATTTATTTACGGTATTTCTACAATTGCATGAAAGCAAAAAAAATGGAAGTTAATGTTAAGGCAGAGTTTGTCACCTGGTGCTTCTTCTCTCCGGACACGCAGTGAAAACATACATTTGATAATCATGAATGTTTAATATGCATTTGATAGCCTTTACTTTGTTCATATAGGATTTAGGCTAATATAGCTAATAAACATCTTGATGCCCGTGGTACCTTTCATATAAGCCTTATACAAGGCTGGTATTTTTGTTTTTTGCGGCTCCAGACAGATGTTGTTTTTAGTTTTTTTTTGTCTATATGGCCTTTGAACCTTTTGAGTTGCCGACCCCTGCGCACTAACTCTAATGACGCCCAATAGAGAAGTGCTCATGGGCAAGGTTTTGTTCCAAACTTGCTCTGGACTCCTATTGACTTACACAGCAAAGCAGAGACCTGAGAAACTGGATTAACGTGATGGTGCTTTGGTTTTACATAATCATGTTTTTTTCTTTGGTGGAAGATCAGAGAATTCTCGCCTTTAAGGGACCAAACAAACGTCTTATCTTATCTTAGAGAAAGTTTGTGGTTTTTAGGTGAGTGTAACCAACGGTGCCCCACACTCACCAAAAACACTCAAAACTTTCTCTAAGATAAGAGTAAACCGTTGTTTGTCCCTAAGGCGATAATTCTCTGATGCTTCACACCAAAGAAAAAAAACATGCTTATGTAAAACCAGGAAGCACCATCACGTTTAGTCCAGTTCTATGTCTCTGCCTTTCTGGTGTAAGTCAATAGGAGTCAGAGCAGTTGGAACAAAAAACCTAGGCCCTATTGAGCACTTTCTATTGGGCTTCATTGAGTTAGCGCAGGGGTCGGCAACTCCAAAGGTTCTAAGAGCCATATTAGACAAAAAAAACTAAAAACAACATCTGCTGGGAGCCGCAAAAAAAAAAAAAACAAAAATAACAGCCTTGTATAAGGGTTATTATGACGTACCACGGGCATCAAGTTGTTATTAGCTATATTTGCCTAATATCTAAATGACAAAGTAAGGCTACAAATGCATAATAAACATTCATGATTATCAAATGTCTGTTTTCACTGCGTTCGTCCTGGAGAGAATGACGAACATGTGACCAACTCTGCTTAACTTCTAAACTTCCTTTTTTTGCTTTCATGGCAATTGTAGGAAGAAATTACAGTAACTAAATCTGCTTTTTGGCTCGAGTTCACCTGCATCCCTGTCTGTTTCATATTGATCATAGGCTGACTGTTTGCTGGAGCTGAATAATATCCAGGCCTTTCTTTCATGGTCTTTGCGGCGGATTGAAGTCTGAAAATAGGTTGCTTCTGACTTTAGATGAATGAATCCTTCACGTATCACCGTGAACGGTGTTAGCGGTCATTGCTCTTCGTGTGTTGAAACAAAACTTCCTCATTATGACAGCAGAACATTAAGCAGACCCTTCCTCAGTGATGATGATGTTTCATTCTTGTTCTTTAGCTTTGGTGAATCAAGCCCACCACGCCGGTTTGTTATACAACGGCCGCCTGGCGCAGGAGGCCCCTGACGTCACCGATATGACGCACTTCGTTGACAGGCAAAATGTTGAATAGTATCTTATGCACTGCATTTAAAAACGTTAAGAATGTACGCCCTCCTACACAATCCACATTCAAACTTGAAATAAAATATAGCCCTGCCACTCCATTTTCAGACATTTTTGAAAAGTCCACGGGAGCCACTCGAGGAGCCACTATAAGGGCGCAGGTTGCCGACCCCGATTTAGCGGTGTTAGCATACAGGCTATGACAAAAGCATGTGTGTAGTCCCCTATCGTCACCACATATTCTCCAGCATAAAGCATCTGAAGAGGGTATTTTATTTGAATTATTGTTTTTCTATCACAGAGATGGATTTTTACGCTTGGAGTCCTGACTAGACCGACCGAGTACCTTCACATTAGTCCAGTTCTCAGGTCTCTCTATCTCTTTCTGAGGAGCACACTGGACCGGACTCCTGCTTGGGACTCGGAGGAAGCACCATGGACCGGACTCCTGCTGGGACTGGAGGAGCACTATGGGACCGGGACTCCTGCTGGGACTCGGAGGAGCCACAGGCGACCCTCCGGCCTACTGCTGGGACTCGGAGGAGCACAGGGATCGGACTCCTGCTGGGACTCGGAGGAGAACAGGGACCGCGACCTCTGCTGGGACTGGAGGAACGGAGCACAGGGACCGGATCCTGCTGGGACTCGGAGGAGCACAGGGACCGGCAATTCCTGCTGGGGACTCGGAAAGGAGCAACAGGGACCGGACTCTGCTGTGACTCGGCAGGAGCACAGGATCCGAGACTCCTGCTGGGACTCGGGAGCAGGAGCACAGGGACCGGACTCCTGCTGGGACTCGGAGGAGCACAGGATCCGGACTCCTGCTGGGACTTCGGAGGAGCACGGGGACCGGGACTCCTGCTGGGACTCGGAAGGAGCACAGGGACCGGAATCCTTGCTGGGACTCGGCAGGAGACAGGCCCGGGACTCCTGCTGGGACTCGGAAAGGAGCACAGGTGACCGGACCCTGCTGGGATCGGAGCCAGTAGCACAGGGGACCGGACTCGCCTGCTGGGAACTCGGAGGAGCACAGGGGACGGACTCCTGTGGACTCGGAGGAGACACAGGGGACGGACTCCTGCTGGGACTCGGAGGAGCAGGGAGCCGGCTCCTGCTTGGACTTGGAAGGAGCACAGGGACCTGACTCCTGCTGGGACTCGGAGAGGAGCACAGGGGACCGGACTCCTGCTGGGCTCGGATGAGCACAGGGACCGGACTCCTGCTGGGACTCGGAGGAGCACGAGGGATCCGGACTCAGCTGGGACTCGGAGGAGCCAGGGGACCGGACTCCTGCTGGGACTCGGAGGAGCACAGGACGGACTCCTGCTGGGACTCGGAGGAGCACAGGACGGACCCTGCTGGACTCGGAGAGCAGCACACGGGACCGGACTCCTGCATGGGACTCGGAGGAGCACGGGGACCGGACTCCTGCTGGGACCCACTTCGGAGGAGCACAGCGGACCGGACTCATGCTGGGGACTCGGAGGAGCACCAGGGGGCACCGGACTCCTGCTGGGACTCGAGGAGCACGGGACCGGACTCCTGCTCGGATCGGAGGTGCCACAGGGACCGGACTCCTGCTGGACTCGGACGGAGCACAGGGACCGGACTCCTGCTGGGACTCGGAGAGCACAGGGACCGGATCTCCTGCTGGGACTCGGAAGGAGCACTGGGACCGGACTCCTGCTTGGGACTCGGAGGAGCACAGGGACCGGACTCCTGCTGGGACTCGGAAGGAGCACAGGAACTGACTCCTGTGGGACTCGGATGGAGCACAGGGGACGGACTCCTGCGGGGACGCGGAGGAGACACAGGGGACCGGACTCCTTGCTGGGACTCGGAGGAGCACAGGACCGGCGACTCCTGCTGGGAGACTCGGCTAGGAAAGCACAGGGACCGGACTCCTGCTTGGGACTCGGAGGAGCACAGGGACCGGACTCCTGCTGCGGACTCGGGGAGCACAGGGACCGGATCTGCTGGGACTCGGATGGAGACAGGGACCGGACTCCAGTGGGGACTCGCGAGGAGCACAGGGACGGATCTGCTGGGACTCGGATGACGCACAGGGACCGGATCTGCTGGGACTCGGGGAGCACAGGGACCGGATCCTGCTGGGACTCGGAGGAGCCAGGGACCGGACTCCTGCGGGACTCGGAGGAGCACAGGGGACCGGACTCCCTGCTGGGAACACCGGAGGAGCACAGGGACCGGACTCCTGCTGGGACTCGGAGGAGCACTGGGCCCGGACCTCTGCGTGGACTCGGAGGAGGAGCCACAGGGACCGGACTCCTGCTGGGACTCGGAGGAGAACAGGGACCGGACTCCTGGCTGGGACTCGGAAGGAGCACAGGAACGGACTCCTGCTGGGACTCGGAGAGCACACAGGGATCCCGGACTCCTGCTGGGACTGGAGGAGGCCAGGGGACCTGGATCTGCTGGGACTATGAGCGAGCACAGGGACCCGGACTCCTGCTGGGACTCGGAGGGTAGCACAGTGACCAGGACTCCTGCTTGGG
Source organism: Knipowitschia caucasica (assembly GCA_964034765.1). Taxonomy (NCBI): domain Eukaryota; kingdom Metazoa; phylum Chordata; class Actinopteri; order Gobiiformes; family Gobiidae; genus Knipowitschia; species Knipowitschia caucasica. Next base: position 14,567,439 of record OZ035837.1, on the reverse strand, counting down.
ACTCGGAGGAGCACAGGGACCGGACTCTGCTGGGACTCGGAGGGCGCACAGGATCCGGACTCCTGATGGGACTCGGATGAGGAGCACAGGGACGGACTTTCCTGCTGGGACTCGGAGGAGCACAGGGACCGGACTCCTGCTGGGACTCGGGAGGAAGCACAGGGACCGGACTCCTGTGGGACTTGAGGAGCACAGGGACCGGACTCCAGCTGGGAACTCTGAGGAGACAGGGACCAGACTCTGCTGGGACTCTGAGAGCACAGGGGACGGATCCTGCTGGGACTCTGAGGAGCACAGGGACCGGACTCCTTCTGATGCCGAGGTCAGGACCTAACTGAGGACGGCAGCATTCAGATCATGGCTGCTATAATCCATAACAGTCTTTCCTGAAAATGTGAGACAAGCTTCTTCTCTGCAATGCTCAAATCAGGTTGAAAACAGTTTATCTGTGCCACAACGGCGGGATTTTATCTCCACTGTTTTAATTGTACTCGTGATTATTTATCGATTTCTAATACCCTGTGTGATGTTTCTATCTGTGTATGACACTGTGCTATACAATTAAACTTTCCATGCCTGGTTCAGTGCATAGACTTACTTTGTGGAAGAGCTCCTGGAGGCTCTCTGCGCCTCTGGCTCAGCACCGGCCCACCCTCCTCTTCCTGCCAGAGGACCTCCCCGACACCTCCCAGAGGCTCAGCAGGGACTCGTGCATGATCCTGCAACACAGAGAGGCAGACGTTGAGAAGACTGGCTCACCAAAACAATTTTATCAAAAGACGTTTACCACGCTCATTTTGCAGTAAGAACATCGGACAACTACACATTATTTCAGTTCAATTCAATGTATTTTTGTATCGCCCTAATCACAACAGCTCGTAATCTCGGAAGACTTTACAAAACACGTTGAAATCGCCAAAAACAGATCAAACTAAGAAATGCTAAGATTACATAACACACAGAGCATCGGCTCCTTCCATAAGGGGCAGAGACCAATGTCCTAACATTATGATAAATTGTCCATAAATGTTTATGTTGAGTTTTAACAGAAGGCAAGGCAAGGCAGTTTCTTTATATAAGCACAATTCATACACCAAGGCAATTCAAAGTGTCTGAACAAAACAAGATAGCATTTAAAATCTAAATTATCACAGAACATTAAAAAGAAAAGATAGAAATATAAAATCCCCTCAGTTGTATGCACAGTTAAAAAGAACTGCTCTTTAACCTGGTTTTAAACAAGTGTCAGAGAGGAGGCCTGTCTCAACATCTTCAGGAAGACATGTTCCAGATTTTAGCAGCATGATTGAAAAGCAGCCTCCCCTGGTTTTAGTTCTGACTCTGGGCCTACACAGGAGTCCCAGGTCCCTGTGCTCCTCAGAGTCCGGGCTGGTTCATATGGGGACTAACATGTCACTAATACCCAACCCACAAAGCAGCGTTTCCGTCGAATTGTTATTCACGCGCCGGAGGTAATGACGTTACGGCGGAAACAGTCCGAGGGCGTTGAAGCAGCAAGTCGCCGGCCGTGTGCAAGCTTGGCAAGCACAATGGCCGACACTGTCATCTTCTCTGGGGCCCCTACCTAGCACTGCCAGTTGCCAGAAGCATCAGCAGACACTCGGCTTTCAAACCGGCTGGCTGTTGGCTGGTGCCCTCGAAGTGGTGTTGTTCATGTTGACAATTGGAGTGCCTTTTGGGAAAGCTCCGGTCTCATCCGCTCGGATGATAATCCACCCAACGTTGGCGGGTACATCCCTTTTGGGCTAAGATTTTTGGGCCTGGCTCTTTCTATTTATTCTTTAAAAAAAAAACCAAAAAAAAAAAACAAAAAAAAAAAAAAACCAAAAAAAAAAACAAAAAAAAACAAAAAACAAACAAAAAAAAAAAAAACAAAAAAAAAAAAAAAAAACAAAAAAAAAAAAAAAAAAAAAAAAAAAACAAAAAAAACAAAAACAAAAAAAAAACAAAAAAAAAAAAAAAAAAAAAAAACACAAAAAAACAAACATAAAAAAAAAAAAAAAAAAAAAAAAAAAACAAAAAAAAAAAAAAAAAAAAAAAAAAAAAAAAAAAAAAAAAAACAAAAAAAAAAAAAAAAAAAAAAAAAAAAAAAAAAAAAAAAAAAAAAAAAAAAAAAAAAAAAAAAAAAAAAAAAAAAAAAAAAAAAAAAACAAAAAAGAAAAACAAAAAAAAAAAAAAAAAAAAAAAAAAAAAAAAAAAAAAAAAAAAAAAAAAAAAAAAAAAAAAAAAAAAAACAAAACAAAAAAAAAAAACAAAAAAAAACTGTTCTGCTGGCTCCTCAATTGACGATGCAGAACTGAGGCGCCGGGAGCAGAGCTGCTCGGCCACAACCTCTAGCCCATGATGTTCAGTTACTAGCTCAGAGGCTAGTCCGATTGAAACCTGTGTGTGCAATGTGTGTGTGTGCCTGAGTGTGCTCAGTTTACATAGCCTCAGAACCTTAGTCAGATTAAACTGTGTGTGTACCCCGCTTGCATACAATACAATACAATACAATTTATTCTTGTATAGCCCTAGGTCACAACAGAAGTCATCTCAGAGGACTTAACAAAACCATTGAAATCACCAACACAGGTCAGAGAATCAACAGTTAAAACACATGAAGAATACAGTATAAAGCACACACAGAAGAAAATGTCCATACATGTTGTAGAATGCTAAAGTGTCCTGATCATCACCAATCCTTTCTGTTGGACACTAACTGTCCAACAAGACCCTCCTGCATCGACAAGGAAAAACTCTTAAAAAACCCAGTGGGAAAAAGTGAGAAAAACCTTGGAGGAGAACTAGGGAAACCCACAGGGAGGGGAGACCCATATGAGAAAGGGATCCGCTCCTCGGACGGACAGGACTAATGATCTAGGACCTAAGCTAGCTACAGAACGTGGACCAGTGGACGCGCTGAACGTGGACAGGTCCGGTGCAGGACCAAGCACTCCCAGGCGGGTCGGGCGGGGCAGTCCGCAGGTGTAGATGGAAGAGGCCAGGCTCAGAGATCCCGTCATCGTACCATGAAACAGACCAATGGGACAACGGTCCTTGTGAATAGCAATGAACAAACTACAGTCAGAATCCTAAAAATGCTAAACAGATAAAGTGGAAGGAGGAGAGGATAGTGCTCAAGTTTACCATACTCTCCCCAAGCAAACTGACTCCCTATGCAGCTTGACTAACACTCTGAGGAGTTTAACCTTCTCCGAGTCTTACCTTCCTAGCCATATGCTAAACTAAAGAGGACTGTTTTAAACCTAGCCTTGAATAAAGAATAACATACAGCATAATATATAAACATAATATACAACATAACACAATACATTATTGAATAATATATAACATAATATATAACATAATACAGCATATATATATAATATATACACTACATATTATATATTACCTAATTATATGCTAAATTAAAGTAAAGTGCTTTAAGCCTGGCCTTGAATGTGGAGACCGTATCTGCTTCCTTAACATAAATGGGAAGCTGATTCCACAGTAAAGGAGCTTGGTAGCTAAATGCTCTGCCACCAACAGTGACCTTTGAGACCTTAGGGACCACCAGACGTCTGGCGTTTTGTGAGCGCAACGCTCGACTTGGTTGATACGACACTAACGTGTCTTGGAGATAAGAAGGAGCCAAGCCATTTATGGCTTTATATGTTAAGAGTAGGATTTTAAACTTTATTCTGTACTCCACAGGGAGCCAGTGGAGTGATTTTAACACCGGAGTTATGTGCTCCCTCCTTTTGGTACCTGTTAAGATCCTAGCTGCTGTATTCTGAACGAGCTGGAAGCTCTTCAAAGAGGCTTTAGGGCACGCTGCCAGTAAAGCGTTACAGTAGTCGAGCCTTGAGGTGACAAACGCGTGAATGAGTTTTTCGCGTCACTTTTAGGAAGGAAATTCCTAATTTTAGCCGATGTTCCGTAAGTGGAAGTACGCCGTTTTAGTTGCTTGGCTTATATAAGCCTTGAAGGAGAGTTCTTGGTCCAAAAATGACTCCAAGATTCTCACAGTGTTACTGAGGTATTATACTGACATTATCGAGAGTAACCAGATCTGGTTAGTGAGGGGAGTCACGCAGGCGCTTCGGACCCCCCACCCAGAGTAGGATTCACTTCTGTCTTCTCCGGGTTTGAGAAGTAGGAAGTTAAGAGTCATCCACATTTTAAGGTCCTTTTATGCAAGGCACTGAGCTTTTCTAGCTGATCTGTCTGATTAGGCTTCTATCGACAGATAAGCTGTGTGTCATCTGCATAGCAGTGGAAATTAATTCCAATGCTTTTTTATAATGTTTCCGATAGTGGCAGCATGTAGAGAGTCTTGAAAAGTATCGGTCCGAGTACCGAAACCCTGCGGCACACCGAAATTCACTCCAGAATAAGGCGACGATACGGAGTCCTGATTCACATTGACGAAGTGATATCCGATCTGATAAAAAGGGATTAAAACCAGCCGAGGGGCTGTGCACTCTAAGACCTATATCACATCTCTAGCCTCTGCAGTAGAATGCTGTTCGGTCTATTGTGTCAAATGAGCACCTAAGGCGTCCAGTAGACAGCACTGACACTTGTCCATTATCGGCAGCTTAGTTAGTAAGTCATTTGTGGACTTTGACTAGTGCCGTTCGTGCTATGATGAGCTTCTGAATCCCTGATTGAAAGATTAAACATATCATTTTCCTGCAGGTCCGGCAGCGGAGGCTGCCTCAGCTATAAGTTTTTCCAGGATTTTAGATATAAAATGTGAGGTTCGAGATCGGACTGTCAGTTTGTACGTTTTATTTTTTTTTTTTTTCTTTTTTTCCCCTGGGTCAGTTTGTTTTCTCAGAAGGGTTAGATTCCGCGGTTTTGAAAGCTTGAGGGGACTGCCACATTGTATGTGATGCGTTTCTCTATATTTTACGCTAGGCTCAATTTCAAAGGAAGTATGTCTTTGAAGAAGCCATGTCGGGACTGCGTCTAACATGCAAGTCTGAGGCTTTGCGGATGTGACCACAGAGATCACCTCTGCTTGGCTCACAGCCATGAATTATTCACGGCCCATGGAAGGAGTCTAAGTGGGGAAATTCACCGTTATGCCGCTTCAACCTGTCCACCACTAACAGCAGGAGCAACCTCCTCCAGTTGTCACGGCATGGATGTAATTTTATTTTCAAAGAAGTGGAGAAAGTCGACCACTGCTCAGTGAGCTTGAATTTTAGGCTCGGATTGCGCTATGCAGTTTGTGATGTTTAGCGACGTGGTACCGAACAAAAATCTACTGTTGTTATTATTCGCTTCTATTAAAGTTTGAATAGTATTGAGTTCGAGCCCCGCGAAGGGCCTTCTTGTAGTTTCGGAGACCTGCTTTCACTCCATGTGGACAGGTCCGAGTGGGAGTGGCGATATAGCCTCTCACTTTTCTGACGTCCTGTTTTAAAGTGTGGGTTGGAACATGTACCAGGGCGCTATGATCTAATCCTAATGGTTTTCTGTTTTAAGGAAGCAGCTGCATTTAATGCAGGATTTTAAAGACTCATAGTGTTGCCACCGTTTGGTCGATGATCTGAGGGACCTGCAGTGCTGCACGTGAAAGGTTACTGCAGCCGTATTCAACATAGGCTGTATTAGTTCTTTGAATACCTGTGATGATTTATCATTTGGTTCTTTTCATTATGGTTTTATCTTGCGGGACAGAAAGTCCTCCAAAGCGGAGATCAAAACGTGAGCAAGAAATGGTCAGAACAGCAACGAGCTTTGACGCTGGATGTCAACATTGGTAGACATCACAGCCGGTAGGTCAGGACAAGGGTCAAAGGTCGTGGATATGAATGTGAGTAGGTTCCTCGACATTCTGAGGGTAAAACCAACACCATCTGTACGGCGCTGAACGCTTGTTTAAGCTGTTCAGGTTTAAGTGGTATTACTTTAATGAACGTCAGATCAATCTCGTCTAATCGTTCTCATAAACGAACTAATTTATGAAGACAAGGCTTGTATTTGTTTGCGCTCTCGGAGACTTGGCTCCACAGGAGATACGTTCAGGATTGAATGAGTGCACTCCTCCGACGCAATGTTAACTACCAGAAAGCCAGAGCTACAGTCCCGCGGCGGTGGTGATGCGAGTGATCATATCACACACCAACTTGGTTCTTAGTCCCAAAACCAACACCGCTTTTCACTCGTTGAAAACTTAAAACTTTTCAATCACCTGTCCTGGGGGTGGAGAAAACAAAAAGCAGTTACTATTATAGTTTGTATACCGACTCCTGAGTCCTTACAGCGGTTCTAACAGAATTCTACTGACTTCATTTCAAACCTAGTTTTGGAATGGGAAAAACATAGTTATAGCAGGAGACGTCCATATACATGTGGACGACAGCACTGACAGCTTAAACAAAGCTTTCAGCTCCGTACAAGATGGTGTTGGTTTTACTCAGAATGTCGAGGAACCTACTCACATTCATAACCACCCTTGGGACCTTGTCAAGACTACGGCTGTGATGTCTCCAATGTTGACATTCCAGCGTCAAAGCGCGTTGCTGTAATGACCCATTTCATGATCACGTTTGATCTCGCTTTGGAGGGACTTTCCTGTCCCCGCCAAGATAAAACCATAATGAAAAGAACCTTAAATGATAAATCTATCCAACGTTGTTCAAGAACTAATACGCCTATGTTGAATTGCTGCAGGTTAACCGTTCACAGCTCGCTGCAGTCCCTCAGTCATTGACCAAACGGTGGGCAAACACTACTGGGGAGTCTTTAAATCTGCTTTAAATGCAGCAGCTCCTTTAAAACAGACAACCATTAGGATTAGTTCATCGTCCGCCTGGTACAGTGTTCAACTCCACACTGTTAAAAACAGGATCGGTTCAGAAAATTGGAGAGGGCTATATCGCCACTCCCACTCGGAGCCTGTCCACAGGAAGAGGAAAAGCAGGTCTCCGAAACTACAAGATGGCCTTCGCGGGGCTCGAAATCAATATATTCAACTTTAATAGAAGGAAATAAAAACACAGTAGACTTTTTGTTCGGTACCTGCTAAACTCACAACTGCCATATGCGCAATCGAGCTAAAAATTCCAAGCTTCACTGAGCAGTGTCGTAACTTTCTCCACTACTTTATTAATAAAATTACCTCCATTCGTGACAAGCTGGAGGAGGTTGCTCCTGCTGTTATGGTGGACAGGTTGAAGCGGCTTCGTGACTTCCACTTAGACTCTTCAGTGGGCCTTAATAAAATTCATGGCATGTGAGCCCAAGCAGAGGTGATCTCTGTGGTCACATCCTCTAAAGCCTCAACTTGATGTTATACGCAGTCCCGGGACATGGCTCTTCAAGGACATACTTCCTTGATAATTGAGCCTATCGTAAATATAATAACCGCATCCATACAAGTTGCTATGTCCCACAAGCTTTTAAAACGCGTTAATCAAACCCCTTCTTGTAAGAAAACAAAACCTGGACCCAGAACATACTTACACAACTACAGCACGCTCTCAAAACCTCACTTTTATATCTAAAAATCTGGAAAACCTTATAGCTGTGCAGCTCGCTGCCACTGCAGGAAAATAATATGTTTGAAGTCTTTCAATTGGATTCAGAGCTCATCATAGCACTTGAAACCGGCACTGTCAAAGTCACAAATGACCCTTAATATAGTGCCGATAATGGACAATGTCAGTGTGGTCCTACGGACCTTAGTGCTGCATTTTGACACACTAGACCACAGCATTCTACTGCAGAGGTAGAATGTGAAATAGTCTTAGAGGAAACAGCCCTTGGCTGGTTTACATCATATTTATCAGATCGATATTCACTTCTGTTCAATGTGGAATCAGGGACTCGTCGCCTTAATCTGGGTGGAATTTCGGTGTGCCGCAGGGTTCGGTACTCGGACCGATTCTTTTTCACTCTCTACAGCTGCACTGGAAAACATTATTAAAAAGCATGGAATTACATTTCATGCTATGCAGATGACACACAGCTTTATCTGTCGATGAAGCCTAAATAGACCAGATCAGCTAGAAACAGCCCGTGCCTGCATAAGGACCTTAAAATGTGGATGACTCGTAACTTCCTACTTCTCAACCCGGAGAAGACAGAAGTGATCCTACTCGCGTCCGAAGCGCCTGCGTGACTCCCTCACTAACCAGATGGTTACTTCACGATAATGTCAGTTTATAATACCAGTAACACCAGTGAGGAATCTTGGGAGTCATTTTGACCAAGGAACACTCTTCAAGGCTTATATAAGCCAAGCAACTAAAAACATGGCGTACTTCCACTTACGAAACATCGCGAAATAGGAATTCCCTTCCTAAAAGTGACGCGGAAAAACTCATTCACGCGTTGTCACATCAAGGCTCGACTACTGTAACGCTTTACTGGCAGCAGTGCCTAAACGCATCTTTGAAGGAGCTTCCGCTCGTTCAGCATACAGCAGCTAGGATCTTAACGGTACAAAAGGAGGGAGCACATAACTCGTGTTAAAAATCCACTACCACTGGCTCCCTGTGGAGTACAGAATAAAGTTTAAAATCATTCTCTTAACTATAAAGCCATAATGGCATCGGCTCCCTCTTATTCCAAGACACGTTAGTGTAGTATCAAACCGAGTCGAGCGTTGCGCTCACAAAACGCAGACGTTGTGTGGTCCCTTAACGGTCTCAAAGTTCACTGTTGGTGGCAGAGCATTTAGCTACCAAGCTCCTTTACTGTGGAATCAGTTCCCATTATGTTAGGAAGCAGATACGGTCTCCACATTCAAGGCAGGCTTAGCACTTTACTTTATTTTGCATATAATTAGGTAATATACAAATATGTAGTGTCTATATTAGATATATATGCTGTTATTATGTTTATATTATGCTTATATATAATTCAATAATGTATGTGTTATGTCTGTATATTATGTTATATATTATGCTGTATGTTTTCTTTATTCAAGGCTAGGTTTAAAACAGTCCTCTTTAGTTTAGCATATGGTAGGAAGGTAAGACTCGGAGAAGGTTTAAAACTCATCAGAGTGTTAGTCAGCTGCAATAGGAGATCCGTTTGCCTGGAGAAGTATGGTAATTGGCACTATTCTCTCCTCCTTCTACTTTATCTGTTTAGATTTTTAGGATTCTGACTGTAGTTTGTTCATTGCTATCAACGTTGTCCCCTTGTCTGTTTCTTGGTACGTTGACGGGATCTCTGAGCTGCCTCTTCCATCTCCACCTGCTGACTGCCCCGCCGACCGCCTGGGAGTGCTTCGGTCCTGCACCCGGACCTGTCCACGTCAGCGGGGCCATGGTCCCGTCTGTCGCTTAGCTTAGGTCCTAGATCATTTAGTCTGTCGTCCGGAGGAGCGGATCCCTTTCTCATATTGGGTCTCCCTCCTGTGGGTTTCCCTACGTTCTCCTCCAAGGTTTCACACTTTTTGCCACTGGGTTTTTTAAGAGTTTTTCCTTGTCGATGCGGTGGGTCTTGTTGGGACAGTTAGTGTCCAACAGAAAGGATTGGTGATGATCAGGGACCACTTAAGCATTCTACAACATGTATGGGACATTTCTTCTGTGTGTGCTTTATACTTGTATTCTTCATGTGTTTTACTGTTGATTATCAGTACCTGTGTTGTTGATTTCAAGCGGTTATGTTAAGTCCTCTGAGATGACTTCTGTTTGTGACCAAGGGTATACAAGAATAAATTGTATTGTTATTGTAGGTATTGTACCACATTTAACAACCCTACCGCTTAGAAACTATTTTGTCTGTCTGAACTTTTATTAAGATTACTGTGTCTGACACCTAGGTCAGATTTCCTCGCTATAGTGACTTTAGACTTCAGCGGGGAAACCACACACAAGTTTCAATCTGACTAGGTTTCTGAGGCTAGCTAAACTGAGCACACACAGGCCACACACACAATGCACACACAGATTCAAACTGACTACGCTCTGAGGCTAGTAAGCCTGAAACAGATGGGGGGTCGAGGTTGTGGCAGAGCAGCTCTGCACCGGGCCCTCAGTTCTGCTATCGTCATTTGAGCCGCGCAGAACAGTTAGCGCCAGGGCCAAATTCTTAGCCAAAAAAGGGCTTTGTACCGCCATCGTTGGGTGGATATCATCCGAGCGGATGAGACCGGGCTTCTCCCCAAAAGGCACTCCAATGTCAACATGAAAAACACCACTTCGAGAGCACCAGCCAGACAGCCAGGACGGTTGAAAGCGAGTGTCTGCTGAATGCTTCTGCACTGTAGTGCTAGGTACGGGGCCCAGAGAAGATGACAGTGTCGGCCATTGTGCTAGCCAGATTGCACACGGCTGGCGACTAGCAGCTTCCAACACCTCGGACTGTTTCCGCCGAAACCCGTCATTACCCACCGAGTGAATAAACAATTCGACGGAACACGCTGGGCTTGTGGGTTGGTTTTTAGTGAATGTTAGTCCCATATGGAACCAGCCCGGACTCTGAGGAGCTCAGGGACTGGGACTCCTTGTTAGTGCCCAGAGTCAGAACTAAACATGGGGAGGCTGCTTTTCAGATTCATGCTGCTAAAAAATCTGGAACAGTCTTCCTGAAGATGTGAGACAGGCCTCCTCTCTGACAAAAAATTTTTAAAACCAGTGATAAAGACAGTTCTGTTTACCTGTGCATACAACTGAGGATTTTATATTTCTATCTTTTCTTTTTAATGTTCTGTGATAAAATTTATGATTTTCAATGTTTTTGTTTGTTCAGCACTTTGAATAGCCTTGTGTATTTGAATTGCTATATAAATAAACTTGCCTTGCCTTGCCTTCTGTTACACTCAAACATTAAACATTTATGGCCAATTATCATAATTTATTGGAATTGGTCTCTGCCCCTTATGGACCGATGGCTCTGTGTGTTATTTACTCTTTGCCTTTCTTGGAGTTTGTACTGTTGTGGCGATTTCAAGCTGTTTTGTAAATTCCTCCGAGATAACGAACTGTGTGTGATTAGGGCGATACAAAAAATCCAATGAAATGACCTGAAATAATGTGAATGTTGTCCGATGTTCTTACTGCAAAAACGAGCGTTTAAACGTCTTTTATAAAATTGTTTGTGAGCCAGGACTTCTCCACTCTGCCTCTCGTGTAGCAGGGATCATGCAGTGTCCTGGCAGAGGCTCTGAGGTGCGTGGAGGTCCTCTGCCGGAAGAGGAGGTGTGGGCGGTAGCTGAGCCAGAGGCAGAGAGCCTCCAGGAGCTCTTCCACAAAGCGTAAGTCATATGCACAGAACCAGGCACTGGAAAGATTAATTGTATAGCACAGTTCATACACATGATTGAAAACCATCACACAGGGAATTAAATCATAAATAATCACAGTACCATTAAAACGAGTGTAGATAAATCCCTCCGCTTGTGGCACAGATAAACTGTTTTCTACCTGGATTTGAGGCAGTGCCAGAGCAGACAAGCTTCTTCACATGTTCAGAAGACTGTTAGTGGATTATAGCAAGAATGAATCTGAATAGCTGCCTCCTCCATGTTTAGTCATGACTCTCGGCATTGCAGGAGTCCGGTTCCCTGTGTCCTCAGAGTCCCATCAGGGAGTCGGTCCTGTGCTCCTCAGAGTCCAGCAGGAGTCTGGGTCCTGCTGCTCCTCAGAGTCCCAGCAGGAGTCCGGTCCCCTTCCCCCCCCCCTGCCCCTTCCCCCCCCTCCTTCGCCCCCCCCTTCCCTCCTTTTCCCCTCTTCCCCTCCTCCCCTCGCTTTCCCCCCCCTCTCCCTTCGCTCCTTCCCCCCCTCTGTGCTCCTCAGAGTCCCAGCAGGAGTCCGGTCCCTTGTGCTCCTCGAGTCCCAGCAGGAGTCCGGCTCCCTGTGCTCCTCCGAGGCCCAGCCAGGAGTCCGCGTCCTGTGCTCCTCCCGAGTCCCTGCCGGAGTCCGGTCCCTGTGCTCCTCCGAGTCCCAGCAGGAGTCCGGTCCCTGTTCTCCTCCGAGTCCCAGCAGGAGTCCGAGTCCCAGGTGCTCTCCGAGTCCCAGAAGGAGTCCGGTTCCCTGTGCTCCTCCGAGTCCAGCATGAGTCCGGTCCCGTGCCTCCTCCGCGTCACCGCAGGAGTCCGGTCCCTGTGCTTCATCCTAGTCCCAGCAGGAGTCCGGTCCCTGTGCTCCTCCGAGTCCCAGCAGGAGTCCGGTCCCTGTGCTCCTCCGAGTACCATCAGGAGTCCTGTGCTCCCTGTGCTCCTCCGAGACCCAGCAGCCCCCCCCCCCCCCCCCCAGTCCGGTCCTGTGCTCCTCCGAGTACCAGCAGGAGTCCGGGTCCCCCTGTGCTCCTCCGCAGTCCCAGCAGGTGTCCGGTCCCTGTGCTCCTCCGAGTCCCAGCAGGAGTCCGGTCCCTGTGCTTCCTCCGAGTACCCAGCAGGAAGTCCGGTCCCCCTGTGCTCCTCCGAGTCCAACAGGAGTCCGGTCCCTGTGCTCCTCCGAGTCCCAGCAGGAGTCCAGGTCCCTGTGCTCCTCCGAGTCCCGCAGGAGTCCGGTCCCTGTGCTCCTCCGGTCCCAGCAGGAGTCCGGTCCCTGTGCTACTCCGGTCCCAGAGGAGTCCGTTCCCTGTGCTCCTCCGAGTCCAGCAGGAGTCGGTCCCTGTGGCTCATCCGAGTCCAGCAGGAGTCCCCCCCCCGGTCCCGTGCTCCTCCGAGTCCCAGCAGGCAGTCCGGTCCTGTGCTCCTCGCGTCCAGCAGGAGTCCGGTCCCTGTGCTCCTCCGAGTCCCAGCCGGAGTCCGGTCCCTGTGCCTCCTCCGAGTCCAGCAGGGAGTCGCGTCCCTGTGCTCCTCCGAGTCCAGCAGGAGTCCGGTTCCTGTGCTCCTCCGAGCTCCCAGCAGGAGTCGGTCCTGTGCTCCTCCGAGTCCCAGCAGGAGTCCGGTCCCTGTGCTCCTCCGAGTCCCAGCAGGATCCGGGTCCCTGTGTCCTCCGTGTCCCAGGCAGGAGTCGTGTCCCTGTGCTCCTCCGAGTCCCAGCACGGTGGTCCGGTCCCTGTGCTCCTTCGAGTCCCAGCAGGAGTCCGGTCCACTGTGGCTCCTCGAGTCCCCGCAGGAGTCCGGTCCCTGTGCATCCTCGAGTCCCAGCAGGAGTCGGTCCCTGTGCTCCTCGCGTCCCAGCAGGAGGTCCGGTCCCTGTGCTCCTCCGAGTCCCAGCAGGAGCCGGTTCCCTGTGCTCCTCCGAGTCCCAGCAGGAGTCCGGTCCCTGTGATCTCCGAGTCCCAGCAGGAGTCCGGTCCCTGTGCTCTCCAGAGTCCCAGCAGGAGTCCGGTCCCTGTGCTCCTCGAGTCCCCGCGGAGTCCGCGTCCCTGTGCTCCTCCGAGTCCCCGCAGGAGTCCGGTTCCCTGTGCTCCTCGAGTCCCGCAGGAGTCGGTTCCCTTTGTACTCCTCCGGTCCCAGCAGCGCGTCCGGTCCCTGTGCTCCTCCCTGAGTCCCAGCAGGAGTCCGGTCCCTGTGCTCCTCCGAGCCAGCAGAAGTACGGTCCCTGTGGCTCCTCGAGTCCAGCAGGAGTCCGGTCCCTGTGCTCTCGAGTCCAGCAGGAGTCCGGTCCCTGTGCTCCTCCGGTCCCAGCAGGAGTCGGTCCTGTGCTCCCTCCGAGTCCCAGCAGGAGTCCGGTCCCTGTGCTTCCGGAGTCCCAGGCAGGAGTCGGTCCTCCCCTGTGCTCTCCGAGTCCCAGCAGGAGTCCGGTCCCTGGTGCTCCTCGAGTCCCAGCAGGAGTCGGGTCCCTGTCGCTCCTCCGAGTCCAGCAGGAGTCCGGTCCCTGTGCTCCTCCGAGTCCCAGCAGGAGTCCGGTCCCTGTGCTCCTCCGAGTCCCAGCAGGAGTCCGGTCCTCGCTGCTCCCCCCCCGAGTCCCCGCAGGAGTCCGGTCCCTGTGCTACTCCGAGTCCCAGCATGAGTCCGGTCCCTGTGCTCCTCCGATTCCCAGCAGGAGTCCGTCCTTTGCTCCTCCGAGTCCCAGCAGGAGTCCGGTCCATGTGCTCCCTCCGAGTCCAGCAGAAGTCCGGTCCATGTGCTCCTCGAGTCCCAGCAGGAGTCCGGTCAATGTGCTTCAGAAGACGAGGAGAGACCTGAGAACTTGTGGGGGGGGGGGGGTGGGGGGGGAACTTTTTTTTTAATGTGATGGTACTTCCTGGTTCTAGTCAGGTCTCAAGCTACAAATCCATCTCTGTGATAGAAACACAATAATCAAATACCCTCTTCAGTTGCTTTATGCTGGAGAATATGTGGAACGATAGAGGGACTAAACACATGCTTTTGTCATAGCCTGTATGCCTAACCCGCTAACTCGGTGTCGGCAACCTGCGGCCCTTTAGTGCTCGCGAGTGGCACCTGGCGCCTTTTCCAAAAAATGTCTGAAATTGGCGTGCGCAGGGCTATATTTTATTTCTAGTTTGAATGTGGATATTGTAGGAGGGATTACATTGCTTAACGTTTTTAAATGCTGTGCATAAGTACTATTTCAACATTTTGTCAACGTAGTGCGTTCATATCGGAAGACGCAAGCCTCGCCGCCAGGCGGCCGTTGTAAACAAACGGCGTGGGAGGTGGGTTGAATTCCCAAAGCTAAAGGAACAAGAATGAACATATCAGTCACTGAGGAAGGGCTGCTAAATGTCTGCGTCATAATGAGAAGTTTTGTTTTACACACGAAGAGCAAAGACGCGCTAAACACCGTTTCACCGGTGAATTACGTGAAGGATTACATTCATCTTAAAGTCAGAGCACCTCTTTTCAGACTTCAAATCATCCGCAAAGACCATGAAAGAAAGGGCCAGGATATTAATTCAAGCTCCAGCAAACATCAGCTGATCAATATGAACAGACGTGATGCAGGGTGAACTCGGAGCCAAAAAGCAGAATATTTACTGTATTCTCAATAGCATGAAAGCAAAAAATGGAAGTTAAAGTTTAAGCAGAGTTGTTACACATGGTGCGTCATTCTCTCCAGGACACGCGTGAAAACTACATTTGATAATCATGAATGTTTATTATGCATTTGTAGCCTTTACTTTCTCTTTAGTAGAAATTAGGCTAATATAGCTCAATACATCTTGATTGCCCGTTGTCCCTTCATATAAGCCTTACTACAAGGGCTGTTATTTTTGTTTTTTGCGGCTCCAGACAGATGTTGTTTTAGTTTTCTTTTTGTTAATCGGCTCTTTGAACCTTTTGAGTTGCCGACCCCTGCGCTAACTCAAATGAAGCCCAATAGAGAAGAGTCATGGGCAAGGGTTATGTCCATCTTGCTCTGACTCCTATTGACTTAACAGAAAGCAGAGACCTCGAGAACTGGACTAACGTGATGGTGCTTCTGGTTTTACATAATCCATGTTTTTTTCATTGGTGTGAAGATCAGAGAATTCTCGCCTTTAAGGACAAAAAACGGTTTATCTTATCTTAGAGAAAGTTTGGGTTTTTTGGTGAGTGTAACACAAACGGTGCCCACACTCCCAAAAAACTCAACTTTCTCCTAAGAATAAGATAAAACCGTTGTTTGTCCCTTAAAGGCGAGAATTCTCTGATCTTCACACCAAGAAAAAAACCATGATTATGTAAAAAGGAAGCCACCATCTACGTTAGCTCCCGTTTCAGGTCTCGCTTTCTGTGTAAGTCAATAGGGAAGTCAGAGCAAGTTGGAAAACAAAAACCTTTGCCCTAGTGATGAAGACCTTCTCTATTGGGCTTCATTGAGTTAGCGCAGGGACGGCAACTCACAAAGGTTCAAAGAGCCATATTAGACAAAAAAAAACTAAAACAACATCTGTCTGGGCCCCACAAAAAAACAAAATTAACGCCTTGTATAGGCTTATATGAAGGTACCGCGGCATCAAGATGTATTAGGGGGTGGCCTTTTTAATACTTAGCCTAATAGCTAAATGACAAAGTAAAGGCTACAAATGCATAATAAACATTTCATGAAATATCTAATGTATGTTTTCACTGCGGGTCCTGGACGAGAATGAGCACCATTGTGACAAACTCTGCATATAACTTTAACTTCCATTTTTTTGCTTTCAAGCAATTGTAGAAAAACAGTAAATAAATCTGCTTTTTGGCTCGAGTTCACCCTGCATCACTGATCTGTTCATATTGTATCACAGGGCTGCAGTTTGCTGGAGCTGAATTAATATCCAGGCCACTTTCTTTCATGGTCTTTGCGGATGCGGATTTGAACTTCTGAACATAGGTGCTCTCGAATTTAGATGAATGAATCCTTCACGGTAATCACTGTGAACGGTGTTTAGCGCGTCATTGCTCTTCGGTGTTTGAAACAAACTTCTCATTATGACGCAGACATTAAGCAGCCCTTTCTCAGTGGGCTGATATGTTCAATCTTGTTCTTAGCTTTGGGATTCATGCCCACACGCCGGTTGTTTACAAACGGCGCCTGGCCGCCGACGGCTGCGTCACCGGTTATGAAGCACTACGATGACAGAAATGTTTGAAATGCGTACATAATGCCACAGCATTTAAAAACGTTCAGAATGTAATCCCTCCTACAAAATCCCACATTCAAATAGTGGAAATTAAAATATAGGCACTGCCACTCCCATTTTCAGAATTTTTGAAAAGGCACCAGGAGCACTCGAGGAGTCACTAAAAGGGCCGCAGGTTGCCGACACGAGTTAGCGGGTTAGCATACAGGCTATGACAAAAATGCATTTGTTTAGTCCCCTATCGTTCCAATTTTCTCCAGAATAAAGCATCCTGAAGAGGGTATTTGATTATTGTTTTTCTATCACAGAGATGGATTGTAGCTTGAGTCCTGATAGAACACGGAAGTACCATTCACATAAGTCCAGTTCTCAGGTCTCTCTCTCTCTATGAGGAGCACATGGACGGACTCCTGCTGGGACTCTGGAGCGAGCACCTGGACCGGACTCCTGCTGGGACTCGGAGGAGCACATGAGACGGGACTCCTGCTGGGACTCGGAGGAGCACAGGGACCGGCCTTCCTGTGGGACTCGGAGGAGCACAGGGACCGGACTCCTCGCTGGGACTCGGAGGAGCACAGGGACCGGACTCCTGCTGGGACTCGGAGGAGCACAGGGACCGGATCCTGTCTGGGACTCGGAGGAGCACCCAGGGACGGACTCCTGATGGGACTCGGAGGAAGCACAGGGACCGGACTCTGCTGGGACTCGGAGGAGCACAGGGCCCGGGACTCCTGCTGGGACTCGGAGAGCACAGGGACCCCGTACTCCTGTGGGAACTCGGAGGAGCACAGGGACCGGACTCCTGCTGGCGACTCGGAGGAGCACAGGGACCGGTCTCCTGCTGGGGGGACTTCGGATGGAGCACAGGACCCGGACTCTGCTGGGACTCGGAGGAAGCACAGGGAGCCGGACTCCTGCTGGCTGGAGGAGCACAGGGACCGGACTCTGCTGGGACTCGGAGGAGCACAGGGGACGGAACTCCTGCTGGGACTTCGGAGGGCACAGGGACCGGACCTCTCGCTGGGACTCGGAGGAGGAGCGCACAGGGACCGGACTCTGCTGGGACTCAGGTAGGAGCACAGGGACCGAGACTCCTGCTGGGACTCGGAGGAGCACAGGGACCGGACTCCTGCTGGGATCTCGGAGGGCACAGGACGGATCCTGCTGGGACTCGGAGGAGCACAGGGGACGGACTCCTGCTGGGACTCGGAGAGAGCACAGGGACCGGACTCCTGCCTGGGACAACTCGGAGGAGCACAGGGACCGGACTCCCTTGCTGGGACTCGGAGGAAGGAGCACAGGGACCGGGGACTCATGCTGGACTCGGAGGCAGGAGAACAGTGCACCGGACTCCCTGGAGGGACTCGGAGGGCACAGGGACCGGACTCCTGCTGAGGACTCGGGAGGAGCACTGGGGACGGACTCTGTGGGACTCGGAGGAGCACAGGACCGGACTCCTTGCTGGACTCGGCGGAGGCACAGGGACCGGACTCCTGCTGGGACTCGGAGGTGCACAGGGACGGCACTCCTGATGGGACTCGGAGGAGCACAGGGACCGGACTACTGCTGGGACTCGGAGGAGCACAGTACGGACTCTGTGGGACTCGGTAGGAGCACAGGGGATCCCCCCCGGGATCCTGCTGGGACTCGGGCAGGGGCAGGGGACCGGACTCTGCTGGACTCGGAGGAGCACAGGGACCGGGAGACTCCTGCTGGGACTCGGGAGGAGCACAGGGACCGGACTCCTGCTGGGGACTCGGATGCGCACAGGGACGGACTCCTGCTGGGGACTCGGCAGGGAGCAAAGGGACCGGGACTACTGCTGGGACCTCGTAGGAGCCCAGGGACCGGACTCCTGGCTGGGAATCGGAGCGAGCACAGGGCCCCGGAACTCCTGCTGGGACTCGGAGGAAGGAGCACAGGGACCCGGACTCCTGCTGGGATCGGAGGAAGCACCGGGACCGGTACTTCCTGCTGGGACTCGGAGGAGCACAGGTGGACCGTGATACTCTGCTGGGACTCGGAGGAGCACAGGGACCGGGACTCCTGCTGGGACTCGGAGGTGACAGGGACGGACTCCTGCTGGGAATCGGACTGGAGCACAGGGACCGGACTCCTGCTGGGCTCCGGAGGAGCCACGCGGACCGGACCCTCCTGCTGGGGATCGGAGGAGCGACAACAGGGACCGGACTCATGCCTGGGACTCGGAGGAGCACAGGGCCGGACTCCTGCTCGGGACTCGGGAGGAGCACAGGGACGGCCTCCTGCTGGGGCCTCGGATGGAGCCACAGGGGACCGGACTCCTGCTGGGATCGGAGGAGCACGGGACCGGACTCCTGCTGAGGATCGGAGAGGTAGCACAGGGGACCGGACTCCCTGCTGGGACTCGGAGGAGCACAGGGACGGACTCTGCTGGGCACACAGTAGGCAGCACAGGGACCGGACTCCGGCTGGGGACTCGGGAGGAGCACAGGGACCGGACTCCCTGCTGGACTCGGGAGGAGCACAGGGGAGCGGACTCTGCTGGGACTCGGAGAGCACAGGGAACGGACTCCTGCTGGGACTCGTGAGGAGCACAGGGGACGGTACTCCTGCTGGGGACTCGAGGCGCACAGGTACCGGACTCCTGCGCGGACTCGGAGCGAAGCACAGGGAACCGGATCTCCTGCTGGACTCGGAGGAGACAGGGACCGGACTACTGCTGGGACTCTGAGGAGCACAGGGACCGGGGACTCCCTGCTGGGACTCTGCGGAGCAAAGGGGACCAGGACTCCTGCTGGGACTCTGAGGAGCACAGCGGACCGGACCTCCTGCGGGGACTCTGAGGAGCCAGGACCGGCACTCTGCTGATGCCGAGAGTAAGGGACTAACATGAGGAGGCAGCTATAAGATTCATGCTGCTATAATACATAACAGTCTTCCTGCAAATGTGAGACAAGCTTCTTCTTGGCCAATGCTCAAAATCCAGTGTTGAAAACAGTTATCTGTGCCACAACGGTGGGGATTTTTATTCCACTCGTTATAATGTACTGTGATTATTTCTGATTTTAATACCTGTGTGATGGTTTCTATCATGTGTATGAACTGTGCTTACAAATTTAAACTTTCATGCCCAGGTTCAGTGCATATGACTTACCTTTGTGGAAGAGCTCCTGGAGGCTCTGCTGCGCTCTGGCTTCAGGCACCGCCCCCACACCTCCTCTTCCTGCAGAGACCTCCACGCCCTCACCAGAGCCTCAGCCAGCCAGGGACCGTGCATGATCCCTGCAACAAGAGAGCAGGAGTGAGAAGTCCTGGTCACCAAAACACATTTTATAAAGACGTTTTTTAAACGCTCTATTTGCAGTGAAGAAAATCGGACAACATACACAATATTCAGTTCAATTCAATGTATTTTTGTATCGCCCCTAATCACAACCAGACGATATCTCGGAGGACTTATACAAAACCAGTTGAAATCGCCCAAAACAGAATCAAAACTCAAGAAATGCAAAGATTAAAATAAACACAACAGAGCCATCGGTCCAATAGGGGCAGAGACCAATGTCCATAATATTAGATAAATTCCATAAATGTTTAATGTGAGTTTACAGAAGGCAACGGCAAGGCAAGTTTATTTATATAACACAATCATACACCAAGGCAATCAAAGCGCTGGAACAAAACAAGAAAGCATTAAATATAAATTATCACAGAACATTAAAAAGAAAAGATAGAAATATAAAACCCTCAGTTGTATGCCCAGTTAAACAGAACTGTCTATAACTGTTTTTTAAACATTGTCAGAGAGGAGGCCTGTCTCCACATCTTCAGAAGACTGTTCAGATTTTAGCAGCATGAACCTGGGAAAAGCCAAGCTCCCCATGTTTAGTTTGC
This sequence comes from Knipowitschia caucasica, assembly GCA_964034765.1. Taxonomy (NCBI): domain Eukaryota; kingdom Metazoa; phylum Chordata; class Actinopteri; order Gobiiformes; family Gobiidae; genus Knipowitschia; species Knipowitschia caucasica. The sequence continues at coordinate 14,547,141 of OZ035837.1, read as the reverse complement.
CTCTGGGCACTCACTGGTGTCCAGTCTGTGCTCCCAGAGTCCGGGCTGGTTCATATGGACTAAACATGCTCACAATACCCAACCCACAAGCAGCGGTTTCGTCGGAATGTTATTCACGCGGGTGGTAATGACGTTCGGCGGAGGAAACAGTGCGAGGGTGTTGACGCTGCAGTCGCCGCCGTGTGCAAGCTGGCTAGCACAATGGCCGACATTCATCTTCTTCGGGCACCTACCTAGCACTAGCAGTGCAGAAGCATTCAGCAGACACTCGGCTTTCAACCGACTGTCTGTCTGGCCTGGTGCCCCTCTCGAAGTGGTGATGATCATGTTGACAAATGGAGTGCTTTTGGGGAAAGCCCTGGTCTCATAGCGTGGTGATATCCACCCAACGTTGGCGGGTACATCCCTTTGGCAAGAATTTGGCCCTGGCTCTAAAAACTGTTCTGCTCGGCTCAAAAGGGGGACGATGCAGACTGAGGCCCGGGTGACCAGAGCTGCTCTGCCACAACCTCTGAGACCCCATCTGTTCAGTTACTAGCCTCAGAGGTAGTCAGATTGAAAATGTGTGTGCATGTGAGCTGTGTGCTGTGTGTGCCTCAGTTACTATCTCAGAACTAGTCAGATGAAACTGTGTGTGTTCCCCGCATGAAGTCTAAAGCACTATATGCGAGGAAATCTGACCTAGGTGTCAGAACAGTAACTTAATAAAAGTTTAAGACAGGACAGCAATAGTTCTAGCGGTAGGGTTGTTTTAAATGTCGGTACAATACAATACAACTAACAATACAATTTATTCTTGTATCAAGCCCCTTAGGTCACAACGAAGTCATCACAGATGACTTAACAACACCATTGAAATCACCCACCACAGGTCAGCGAGATCAACAGTTAAAAACACATGAAGAATAACAGTTATAAAGCACACCAAGAAGAAAAATGTCCATAACATGTTTGTAGTAATGCTTAAAGTGTCTGACAATCACCAATTCCTTTCTGTTGGACACTAACCTGTCCAACAAGCCCTCCTGAATCGACAAGGAAAACTCTTAAAAAACCAGTGGGGAAAAAGCGAGAAACCTTGGACGGAGAAACTAGGCGAAACACCAGGGAGGGAGAACCAATGAGAAAGGGATCCGCTTCCTCCGGACGGACAGACTAATGATCTAGGACCTAAAGCTAGCTACAGACGTGGACAGTGGCCGCTGACCGGGACCCGGTCCGGTGCAGGACCGAAGCACTCCCAGGCGGGCCTCGGGGCGGGGCAGGTCCGCAGGTGTAGATGGAAGAGCCCAGGCTCAGAGCGCAGAGATCCGTCATCGTACATGAAACAGCACAATGGGACAACGGGTGAATAGCAATGAACAAACCCTCAGTCAGAAGCCTAAAAATGCCTAAAACAGATAAAGTAGGAAGGAGGAGGGATAGTGCCTCAAAGGTTACCATACTTCTCCCAGCAAACTGACTCCCTATGCAGCTTGACTAACACTCTGGGAGTTTAACCTTCTTCCGGGAGTCTTACCTTCCTAGCCATATGCTAAACTAAAGAGGACTGTTTATAACCTAGCCTTGAAAAAGAATAACATACAGCATAAAATATAACATAATATACACACATAAACAATACCATTATTGAATATTATAACATAATATATATAACATAATACGCATTATATATTAATAAATACACTACTTATTATATATTACCTAATTATATTGCTAAAATAAAGTAAGCTTGCTTTAAGCCTGGCCTTGAATGTGGAGGACCGTATCTGCTTCCTTAACCTAAACTGGGAAGCTGATTCCACAGTAAAGGCGCTTTGTAGCTAAATGCTCTGCCCACCAACAGTGACCTTTGAGACTTTGGGGACACCCGACGTCTGGCGTTTTGTGAGCGCAACGCTCGACTCGGTTGATACAGGGACACTAACGTGTCTTGGAGATAGGAGGAGCCAAGCCATTTATGGCTTTATATGTTAAGAGTAGGATTTTAACTTTTATTTCTGTACTCCACAGGGAGCCAGTGGCAGTGATTTTACACCGGAGTTATGTGGCTCCCTCCTTTTGGTTACCTGTTAAGATCCTCGCTGCTGTATTCCTGAACGGAGCTGGAAGCTCTTCAAAGAGGCTTGAGGGCACGCTGCAGTAAGCGTTACCAGTAGTCGAAGCCTTGAGGTGACAAACGCGTGAATGAGTTTTTCAGCGTCACTTGTTAGGAAGGAAATCCTAATTTTAGCGATGTTCCGTAAGTGGAAGTACGCCGTTTTAGTTGCTGGCTTCTATAAGCCTCGAAGGAGAGTTCTTGGTCAAAATGACTCCTAGATTCCTCACAGTGTTACTGCGGTATTATACTGACATAATCGAGAGTAAACCTATCTGGTTAGTGAGGGAGTCACGCAGGCGCTTCGGCACCGAGGTAGGATCACTTCTGTCTTCTCCGGGTTGCGAAGTAGGAAGTAAGAGTCATCCAGATTAAGGGTCCTTTAGCAAGGCACTGAGCTTTTCTAGTCTGATCTGTCTGATTAGGCTCATCGACAGATAAAGAGAGCTTTTTCTGATGTGTCATCTGCATAGCAGTGGAAATTAATTCATGCTTTTTAATAATGTTACCCCGTGGCAGCATGTTAGAGAGTAAAAGAATCGGCCGAGAGTAGTACCGAACCCTGCGGCCCACACGAATTCACTCCAGAAAAAAGGCGTCGAGTCCTGCTTCACATTGACGAAGTGATATCGATCTGATAAATAGGGATTTAAACCATCAAGGGCTGTTCCCTCTAGACCTATATCACAATTCTAGCCTCTGCAGTAGAATGCTGTGGTCTATTGTGTCAAATGCAGCACTAAGGTCCGAGTAGGACCAGCACTGACACTTGTCCATTATCGGCAGCTAGTAGTAAGTCATTTGGACTTTGACTGAGTGCCGTTTCAGTGCATTATGATTGAGCTCTGAATCTGATGAAACGACTCTCAACATATCATTTTCCTGCAGGTGGCAGCGGAGCTGCTCAGCTATAAGTTTTTCCAGGATTTTAGATATAAAAGTGAGAAGGTTCGAGATCGGTCTGTAGTTTGTAAGTATTTTCTGGAAGTCAAGGTTGTTTTCTTCAGAAGGGGTTTGATTACCGCGGTTTTAAAAGCTTGTGGGACATAGCCACATTGTAGATGCAGTTTATTATATTTACGATAGGCTCAATTATCAAAGGAGTATGTCTTTGAGAGCCATGTCCGGGCCTGAGTTCTACATGCAAGTTGAGGCTTTTGAGGATGTGACCACAGAGATCACCTCTGCTCCCTGGCTCACTGCCCATGAATTTATTAACGGCCCACGGAAGAGTCTAAGTGGCGAAGTCACGTATGCCCGCTTCAACCTGTCCACCACTAACAGCAGGAGCAACTCCTCCAAGCTTGTCACGGCTGGAATGTAATTTTATTATTAAAGAAGTGTGAGAAGAAGTCGACATGCTCGTGAGCTTGAATTTTCGGCTCGATTGCGCCTATGGCAGTTTGTGGTTTAGCGACTGTACCAAACAAAAAATCTACTGTTGTCTTTTATCTCGCTTTATTAAAGTTGAATAGTATTGAGTTTGAGCCCCCGCGAAGGGCCTCTTGTCAGTTTCGGAGACTGCTTTCACTCCCTGTGGACAGGCTTCGAGTGGAGTAGGCGATATAGCCTCTCCAATTTTCTGACGTCCTGTTTAAAAGTGTGGAGTTGAACACTTCCCGGGCGCCGATGATTAATCCTAATGGTTTTCTGTGTTAAAGGAGCTGCTGGCATTTTAATGCAGATTTTAAAGACTCCATAGTGTTGCCCACCGTTTCTTGGTCGATTGATGAGGGGATGACAGCTGTGTGAAACAGGACTTCACCTGCAGCGTATTTCACATAGGCTGTATTTAGTTCTTTGAACCTTGTGATAGATTTATCATTTAAGGTTCTTTTCCATTTTGGTTTTATCTTGCGGGACAGGAAAGTCCTCCAAAAGGCGAGATCAAAACGTGACAGAATATGGTCAGACAGCAACGAGCTTTGACGCTGGATGGTCAAACATTGGAGACATATCACAGCCGTAGGTCAGGACAAGGTCCAAGTGTGTGGTTCATGAATGTGGAGTAGGATTCCTCGACATTCTGAGTATAACAAACACCATCTAGTACGGCGCTGAAAGCTTTGTTTAGCTGTCAGTTTATGTGGTTTAATGAACGCTTAGATCAATCCTCGTCTAATCGCTCTCTATAAACGAAACTTATTATAGACAAGGGACTTGGGATTTGTTTGCGCTCTCGGAGACTTGGCTCCAACAGGACGACTACGTCAGATTGAATGAGGCACTCCTCGACGCCCATGATAACTACCAGAAAGCCAGAGCTAAAGGTCGCGGCGGTGGGTGTTGCGATTATATCACACACCATCTTGGTTTTAGTCCCAAATACCAACAACGCGTTTCACTCGTTTGAAAACTTAACACTTTCAATCACCTGTCCTGGGTGGAGAAAACAAAAAAGCAGTACATTATAGTATTATACCGACCTCTGGTCCATACAGCGAGTTCCTAACAGTATTCTCTGACTTCATTTCAAACCTAGTTTTGGGAATGGGAAAAAACATCGTATAGATGGAGCCATCAATATACATTTGGACGACAGCATCGACCCAGCGCCTTAAACAAAGCTTTCAGCGGCCGTACAGATGGTGTTGTTTATCGAATGTCGAGGACCTACTCACATTCATAACCACCACTAGGACCTTGTCCTGACCTACGGCTGTGATGTCTCCAATGTTGACATCCAGCGTCAAAGCTCGTTTGCTGTCTGACCATTTCATGATCACGTTTGATCTCGCTTTGGAGGAAATTCCAGTCCCGCAAAGATAAACCCCATAATGAAAGAACCCTTAAATGTACATCTATCACAAGGTTCAAAGAACTAATACAGCCTAAAGTTGAATACGCTGCAGGTGAACCTGTTCACAGCTGCTGCCAGTCCTCAGTCATTAGCCCAAACGGTGGGCAACACTCTGGAGTCTTCTTAAAATCTGCATTAAATGCAGCAGCTCCTTTCGGAACCAGAATAAACTATTTTAGGATTACCTAATCATCGATAGCCTTGGTACAGTGTTCAACTCCACACTTTAAAAACAGGGACGTCAGAAAATTGGAGAGGCTATATCGCCCACTCACACTCGGGCCTGTCCACAGGGAGTGGAAAGCAGGTCTCCGAAACTACAAGGAAGGCCTTCGCGGGGGCGTAGAAACTCAATACTAATTCAACTTTTATAGAAGCGAAATAAAACCAACAGTTAGATTATATTGTTTGGTTACGCGTCGCTAAATCACAAACTGCCATAGCGCAAATCGAGCCTTAACATTCCACGCTCACATAGAGCTAGCTCGTCGACTTTCTCCACGTATTTAATAATAAATTTAATCCATCCCGTGACAAGCTGGAGGAGGTTGCTCTTTTTTTATGTTTTTTTTTCTTTCTTACAGCTGTTGGTAGTGGTGGACAGGTTTGAAGCGGCATACGTGACTTCCCACTTAGACTCTACAGTGGGCCTTAATAAATTCATGGCTGTGAGCCAAGCAGAGGTGATCTCTGTGGTCACATCCTCAAAAGCCTCAACTTGCATGTTAGACGCGCAGTCCCGACATGGCTCTTCAAAGACATACTTCCTTTGATAATTGAGCCTATCGTAAATATAATAAACGCATCCATACAATGTGGCTATGGTCCCACAAGCTTTTAAAACCGCGGTAATCAAACCCCTTCTGAAGAAAACAAACCTGGACCCCAGAAATACTTTACAAACTACAGACCGATCTCAAACCTCACTTTCCATATCTAAAATCCTGGAAAAACTTATAGCTGAGCAGCTCCGCTGCCACCTGCAGGAAAATAATATGTTTGAAGTCTTTCAATCAGGATTCAGAGCTCATCATAGCACTGAAAAACGGCACTAGTCAAAGTCACAAATGACTTACTACTAGCTGCTGATAATTGGACAAGTGTCAGTGCTGGTCCTACTGGACCTTAGTGCTGCAAAAAAAAATTTGACACAATAGACCAACAGCATTCTACTGCAGAGGCTAGGAATGTGATATAGGTCTTAGAGGAACAGCCCTTGGCTGGTTTAAATCTATTTATCAGATCGATATCACTTCGTCAATGTGAAACAGGACTCGTCGCCTTATTCTGGAGTGGAATTCGGTGTGCCGCAGGGTTCGGTACTCGGACCGATTCCTTTTCACTCTCTACATGCTGCCACTGGGAAACATTATTAAAAAGCATGGAATTAATTTCCACTGCTATGCAGATGACACACAGCTTTTATCTGTCGATGAAGCCTAAATCAGAACAGATCCAGCTAGAAAAGCTCAGTGCCTGCATAAAGGACCTTAAAATGGATGACTCTTAACTTCCGACTTCTCAACCCGGAGAGAAGACAGAAGTGATCCTACTCGTCCGAAGCGCCTGCGTTGACTCCCTCACTAACCAGATGGTTACTCTCGATAATGTCAGTATAATACCCAGTAACACTGTGAGGAATCTTGGAGTCATTTTTGACCAAGAACTCTCCTTCAAGGCTATATAATAAGCCAAGCAACTAAAACGGCGTACTTCCACTTACGGAACATCGCTAAAATTAGGAATTTCCTTCCTAAAAGTGACGCGGAAAAACTCATTCACGCGTTTGTCACCTCAAGGCTCGACTACTGTAACGCTTTACTGGCAGCGTGCCCTAAAGCCTCTTTGAAGAGCTTCCAGCTCGTTCAGAATACAGCAGCTAGGATCTTAACAGGTACCAAAAGGAGGGAGCACATAACTCCGGTGTTAAAATCACTCCACTGGCTCCCTGTGGAGTACAGAATAAAGTTTAAAATCCTACTCTTAACATATAAAGCCATAAATGGCTTGGCTCCTTCTTATCTCCAAGACACGTTAGTGTCGTATCAACCAGGTCGAGCGTTGCGCTCACAAAACGCCAGACGTCTGGTGGTCCCTAAGGTCTCAAAGGTCACTGTTGGTGGCAGAGCATTTAGCTACCAAGTCCTTTACTGTGGAATCAGCTTCCCATTATGTTAAGGAAGCAGATACGGTCTCCACATTCAAGGCCAGGCTTAAAGCACTTTACTTTAATTTAGCATATAATTAGGTAATAATATAATATGTAGTGTATATATTATATTATATATGCTGTATTATGTATATATTTATGTTATATATTATTCAATAATGTATTGGTGTTATGTTGTATATTATGTTATATATTATGCTGTATGTTATTCTTTATTCAAGGCTAGGTTTAAAACAGTCCTCTTTAGTTTAGTGCATATGGCTAGGAAGGTAAGACTCGGAGAAGGTTAAACAAATCCTCAGAGTGTTAGTCAAGCTGCATAGGGAGTCAGTTTTGCTGGGAGAAGTATGGTAACTTGAGCACTATCCTCTCCTCCTTCCTACTTTATCTGTTTAGCATTTTTAGGATTCTGACTGTAGTTTTGTTCATTGCTATTCACCCTTGTCCCATTGTCTGTTTCATGGTACGATGACGGGATCTCTGAGCCTGGCCTCTTCCATCTACACCTGCGGACTGCCCCGCCGACCCGCCTGGGAGTTGCTTCAGTCCTGCACCGGACCTGTCCACGTTCAGCGTCACTGGTCCACGTTCTGTAGCTAGCTTAGGTCCTAGATCATTAGCCTGTCCGTCCGGAGGAGCGGATCCCTTTCTCATATGGGGTCTCCCTCCCTGTGGTTTCCCTAGTTCTCCTCCAAGGTTTCTCACTTTTTCCCACTGGGTTTTTAAGAGTTTTTCCTTGTCGTGCAGGAGGGTCTTGTTGGACAGTTAGTGTCCAACAGAAAGGATTGGTGATGATCAGGACACTTTAGCATTCTACAACATGTATGGACATTTTCTTCTGTGTGTGCTTTATATGTCTTCTTCATGTGTTTTAACTGTTGATTCTCTGACCTGTGTTGGTGATTTCAATGGTTTTGTTAAGTCCTCTGAGATGACTTCTGTTGTGACCTAGGGCTATACAAGAATTAAATTGTATTGTATTGTAACACACACAGTTTCAATCTGGACTAGGTTCTGAGGCTGTAACTGAGCACACCCGGCCACACACACCATGCACACCGTTTCAATCTGACTAGCCTCTGAGGCTAGCTAACTGAACAGATGGGGTGGCTCGAAGGTTGTGGCAGAGCAGCTCTGCCACCCGGGGCCTCAGTTCTTGCATCGTCATTTGAGCCGAGCAGAAACAGTTTTAGCCTAAGGACTTCCTAGGGCCAAATTTTAGCAAAAAGGGATGTCCCCGCCAACGTTGAAGGTGGATCTCATCCGAGCGGTTGAGACCGGGCTTTCCCCCAAAGGCACTCCATTTGTCAACATGAACAACACCACTTTCGAGGGGCACAGCAGACATCCAGCGGTTGAAAGCCGAGTGTCTGCTGATTGCTTCTGCACAGCTAGTGCTGGTAGGGGCCCAGAGAGATGACAGTGACGGCCATTGTGCTAGCAGCTTGCACACGGCGGCGACTTGCAGCTTCAACACCTCGGACTGTTTCCGACGAACGTCATTACCACCCGCGTGACATAACAATTCGACGTAAACGCTGCTTGTGGGGGTGGGGAGTAGGGTATTAGTGAAATGTTGTCCCAAAAGAACCAGGCCCGGACTCTGAGGAGCACAGGGACTGGACTCCTGTTAGTGCCCACGAGTCAAGAACTTAAACATGGGAGGCTGCTTTCAGAACATGCTGCTAAAATCTGGAACAGTCTTCCTGAAGATGTGGAGACAGGCCTCCTCTCTGACAAGTTTAAAACAGGATAAAGACAGTTTCTGTTTAAATGTGCATACAATGAGGGATTTTTTATTTCTATCTTTTCTTTATAATGTTCTGTAGATAATTTATGATTTTAATGCTTTCTTGTTTTGTTCAGCACTTTGAATTGCCATGTGTATGAATAGTGCTATATAAATAAACTTGCTTGCCCCTCTGCCTTCTGTTAAACTCAACATTAAAATTTATGGACCATTTATTCATATTTATGGACATGTTCTCTGCCCTTATGGACCGATGGCTCTGTGTGTATTTAATCTTTGCACTTCTTGGAGTTTGATTCTGTTTTGGCGATTTTTCACCTGTTTTGTAAGTCTCTCCGAGATAACGGACTGTTGTGATTTTGGGCGATACAAAAAATACCATTGAACATTGAACAGCAATAATGTGTATGTTTACCGATGTCTTACAGCAAAATGAGCGTTTAAACTTCTTTTATAAACTTGTTTTGGTGAGCCAGACTTCTCACTCTGCCTATCTGTGTTGCAGGGATCATGCACGTGTCCCTGGCTGAGGCTCTGGAGGTTGCGTGGAGGTCCTCTGCAGGAAGAGGAGGTGTGGGCGGTGCTGAGCCAGAGCGCAGAGAGCTCCAGGAGCTCTTCACAAAGGTAAGTCATATGCACTGAACCAGGATGGAAAGTTTAATTGTATAGCACAGCTTCATCACATGATAGAAACCATCACCAGGGTATGTAAAATCATAAATAAGCACAGTACATTAAAACGAGTGGAGATAAATATCCCTCCGTTGTGAGCACAGATAAAAACTGTTTTCAACCTGATTTGAGCATTGCCAGGAGAAAGAAGCTTGTCTCACATTTTCAGGAAGATGATTATGGATTATAGCAGCATGAATCTGAATAGCTGCCTCCTCATGTTTAGTCCTGACTCTGGCATCAGCAGGAGTCGGTCCCTGTGATCTCAAGAGTCCCAGCAGGAGTCGGTCCCTGTGCTCCTCAGCGTCACAGCAGGAGTCTGGTCCCTGTGCCTCCTCAGCGTCCCAGCAGGAGTCCGGTCCCTTCCCTTCTCCTTTCCTCCCCACCCCCCGCCCCCTTGTCTCCCCCGGTCCTGCCCCTCCCCCCCCCCCCCTTCTGTGCACCTCAGAGTCCAGCAGGAGTCCGGTCCCGTGCTCCTCCGAGTCCAGCAGGAGTCCGGTCCATGTGCTCCTCGCTTCCAGCAGGAGTCCGGTCCCTGTACTCCTCCGAGTCCCGCAGCGGAGTCGGTCCCTGTGCTCCTCGAGTCCCAGCAGGGTCCGTCCCTGTGCTCTCCGCGTCCCAGCAGGAGTCCGGTCCCTGTGCCTCCTTCCGAGGTCCCAGCCAGGAGTCCGGTCCCTGTGCTCCTCCGGAGTCCCAGCAGGAGTACGGTCCCTGTGCTCCTCCGTAAGTTACTTCCAGCGGAGTCCGGTCCCCCCCCCCTGTTGCTCCTCGAGTCCCAGCCAGGAGTCCTGCCCTGATGCTCCTCGGTCCCGCAGGAGTCCGGTCCCTGTGCTCCCCGAGCTCCCAGCAGGGCCGGTCCTGTGCTCCCTCCGGTCCCAGCAGGAGTCCGGTCCCTTGCTGCTCTCGGAGTCCCAGCAGGAGTCCGGTCCCTGTGCTCCTCCGAGTCCCAGCAAGAGACCGGTTCCCTGTTGCTCTCAGGAGTCCCAGCAGGAGTCCGGTCCCCCCATGTGCTCCTCCGAGTCCCAGCAGGAGTCCGGTCCCTGTGCTCTCCGAGTCCCCAGCAGGTAGGTCCGGTCCTCGTGCTCCTCCGAGTCCCAGCAGGTAGTCCGGTCTTTACCTGTGCACATCCGAGTCCCAGCAGCAGGTCCGGTCCCTGTGACTCCTCCCGAGTCCAGCAGAGTCCGGTCCCCTGTGCCTCCTCGAGTCCAGCGGAGTCCGGTCCCTGTGCTCCTCCGAGTCCCAGCAGGTGAGTCCGGTCCCTGTGCTCTCCGAGTCCCAGCAGGGTCCGGTCCCTGGCTCCTCCGAGTCCAGCACAGGCAGTCCGGTCCCTGTGCTCCTACCGAGTCCAGCAGGAGTCCGGTCCCTGTGCTCCTCCGAGTCAACAGCAGGAGTTCCGGTCCTGAGCTCTCGAGTCCAGCAGGAGTCCGTCCCTGTGCTCTCGAGTCCCAGCAGGAGTCCGGTCCCTGTGCTCCTCCGAGTCCCGCAGGAGTCCGGTCCCTGTGCTCCTCCGAGTCCCAGCAGGAGTCGGTCCCTTTAGCTCCTCGGAGTCCCAGCAGGAGTCGGTCCCTGTGCTCCTCGAGTCCCAGCAAGGAGTCCTGTCCCAGTGCTCCTCCGAGTACCAGCAGGAGTCGGTCCCCTGTGCTCCTCCGAGTCCCAGCAGGAGTCCCGGTCCCTGTGCTCCTCCGAGTCCCAGAGGAGTCCGGTCCCTGTGCTCCTCCGCGTCAGCAGGAGTCCGGTCCCTGTGCTCCTCCGAGTCCCAGCAGGAGGTCCGGTCCTGTGCTCCTCCGAGTCCCAGCAGGGAGTTCCGGTCACTGTGCTCCTCCGCGTCCCAGGCAGGAGTCCGGTCCCTGTGCTCCTCCGAGTCCAGCAGGAGTCCGGTCCCTGTGCTCCTCGAGCCCAGCAGGAGTCCGGTCCCCTGTGCTCCTCCGAGTCCCAGCAGGAGTCCGGTCACTGTGCTCCTCCGAGTCCCAGCAGGAGTCCGGTCCCTGTGCTCCTCCGGTCCCAGCGGAGTCCGGTCCCTGTGCTCCTCCGAGTCAGCAGGGCGTCCTGGTCCCTGTGCCTCCTCCGAGTCCCAGGCAGAGTCCGGTCCTGTGCTCTCCGAGTCCCCGCAGGAGTCCGGTCCTGTGCTCTCCGGTCCCAGGCAGGAGGTCCGGTCCCTGTGCTCTCGATATCCCAGCAGGAGTCCGGTCCTGTGCTCCTCCGAGTCCCATCAGGAGTCGGTCCCTGATGCTCCTCCGAGTCCCAGCAGGAGTCGGTCCCTGTGGCTCCTCCGCAGTCCCAGCAGAAGGTCCGGTCCCTGTGCTCCTCCGAGTCCCAGCAGGAGTCCGGGTCCCTGTGCTCCTCCGAGTCCCAGCAGGCGTCCCGGTCCCTGTGCTCCTTCCGAGTCCTAGCCGGAGTCCGGTCCCTGTGCTCCTCCGAGTCCCAGCAGGAGTCGGGGCCCCCCCCCCCCCCCCCCCCCCCCCCCCCCCCCCCCCACCCCCCCCCCGTGGCCCTCCCTGTCTCCTCCCGAGTCCCAGCAGGAGTCGGTCCCTGTGCTCCTCCGAGTCCCAGCAGGAGTCCGGTCCCTGTGCTCCTCGGTACAGCAGGAGTCCGGTCCCTGTGCCTCCTCGATGTCCCAGGCAGGAGTCCGGATCCCTGTGCTCCTCCGAGTCCCAGCGGAGTCCGGTCCATGTGCTCCTCCGAGTTCCCAGCAGGAGTCCGGTCCATGTGCTCCTACGAGTCCCAGCAGGAGTCCGGTCCATGTGCTCCTCAGGAAGAGAGAGAGAGACCTGAGAACTGGACTCATGTGAGGTACTTCCTGGGTTTCTTGTCAGTATCAAGCTACAAAACCATCTCTGTGATAGAAAAACCCAATAATCAAAAACCCTCTTCAGAAGCATTATGCTGGAGAATATGTGGAACGATAGGGGACTAAACACATGCTTTTGTCATAGCCTGTATGCTAACCGACTAACTCGGCGGAAAACCTGCGGCCCTTTAGTGCTCCTCGAGGTCTGGCTCCTGGAGGCCTTTTCAAACATGTCTGAAACTGGGGTGGGCAGGGCTCTAATTTATTTCTAGTTAGAATGTGGATTTTTGTCGGAGGGATTACATTCTTAAACGTTTTTCAAAGCCTGTGCAAAAGTACTATTTCAAATTTCTGTCAACGTAGTGCGTCATATCCGGTGACGCAGCCTGCGCCAGGCGGCCGTTTGTAAAAAACCGGCGTGTGGGCATGAATCCAAAAGCTAAAGAACAAGAATGAACATATCAGTCACTGAGAAGGGCTGCTTATATGTCTGCGTCATAATGAGCAAGTTTTGTTTCAACACGGAAGAGCAATGACGCGCTAAACCACCGTTAACGGTGATTACGTGAAGATTTTCATCATCTTAAAGTCAGAGCACTATTTTCAGATCTTCAAATCCTCCGCAAAGACCATGAAAGAAAGGGCCAGGGATATTAATTCAGCTCCAGCAACACTTCAGCCAGTGGATCAATATGAACAGACAGTGATGCAGGTGACTCGGAAGCCAAAAAGCAGATATATTTACTGTATTTCTACAATTGCATGAAGCAAAAAATGAAGTTAAAGTTAAGCAGAGTTGTCACATGGTGCTTCATTTTCTCTCCAGGACACGCAGTGAAAAACATACATTTGATAATCATGATGTTTATTATGATTTGTAGCCTTTACTTTGTCATTAGATATTAGGCTAATATCGCTAATACATCTTGATGCCCGTGGTACCTTCATATAAGCCTTATACAAGGCTTTTATTTTTGTTTTTTTGCGGCTCCAGACAGATGTTTGTTTTTAGTTTCTTTTTATGTCTAATATGGCTTTTTGAACCTTTTGAGTTGCCGACCCCTGCGCCTAACTCAATGAAGGCCCAATAGAGAAGTGCTCATGGGCAAGGTTTAGTTCCAACTGCTCTGACTCCTATTGACTTACACAGAAAGCAGAGGACTGAGGAACTGACTAACGTGGATGGTGTTCCTGGTTATACACTAATCATGTATTTTTCTCTTGGGTGTGGAAGTATCAGAGAATCTCTCGCCTTGTAAGGGACAAACAAACGGTTTATCTTATCTTAGAGAAAGTTTGGTTTTTTGGTGAGAGTAACACAAACGGTGCCACACTCACCAAAAAACTCAAACTTTCTCTAAGATAAGATAAACCGTTGTTTGTCCCTTACAAGGCGAGAATCTCTGATCTTCCACAACCAAAGAAAAAAACCTGATTATGTAAAAACCAGGAAGCACCATCACGGTTAGTCCAGTCTCAGGTCTCTGCTTTCTGTGTACGTCAATAGGCGGTCGGAGCAAAGTTGGAACAAAAAACTTGCCCATGAGCACTTCCTCTATAGGGCATATTGAGTCTAGCGCAGGGGTCGGCAACTCAAAGGTTCAACGAGCCATATTAGACAAAAAAAAAACCTAAAAACAAATCAGTCTGGAAGCCGCAAAACAAAAAATAACAGCCTTGTATAAGGCTTATATGAAGGTACCACGGGGCATCAAGATGTATTAGCTATATTAGGCCTAATATCTAATGACAAAGTAAAGGCTCACAAATGCCATATAAACATTCATGATATCAAATGTATGTTTTCACTGCGTGTCCTGGAGAGGAATGAGCACCATGTGACAACTCTGCTTTAACTGTAACTCTCCATTTTTTTGCTTTCATGCAATTGTAGAATACAGTAAATAAATCTGCTTTTGGTCCGAGTTCACCTGCATCCACTGTCAGTTCCATATTTGATCACAGGACTGAAGTATGCTGGAGAGCTGAATTAATATTCCTGGCCCTTTCTTTATGGGTCTCTTGCGGAGGATTTGAAGTCTGAAAATAGGGTTGCTCTGACTTTCAAGATGAATGAATCTTCACGTAATCCACAGTGAACGGTGTTTAGCTCGTCATTGCTCTTCGTGTTGAAGGTTGAAACAAAACTTCTCATAATGAGCAGACATTTAAGCAGCCCTTCCTCATGACTGATCTGTTCATTCTCTATGAGTTCTTTGCTTTGGGATTCATGCCACACGACGGTTTGTTTAAAAGGCCCCGCCTGCGCGCGAGAGCTGCGTCACCGGATATGGGACGCCACTACGTTGACAAAATGTTGATCTATGTACTTATGCACGCATTAAAACCGTTAAGAAATGTAATCCCTCCTACAAATCCACATTCAAACTAGAAATAAAATATAGCCCTCGCACTCATTTTCAGACATTTTTGAAAAGGCTCCAGGAGCACTCGAGGAGACACTAAAGGGCCGCAGGTTGCCGACCCGAGTTAAGCGGCGAGTTGCCATACAGGCTATGACAAAAGCATGTGTTTAGATCCCCTATCGTTCAACATATTCTCCAGCATAAAAGCTCTGAAGAGGGTATATGATTTGTTTTTCTATCACAGAGAAGGATTTGTAGCTTGAGTCCTACTAGAACCAGAACAAAGTACCATCACATTAGTCCAGTTCTCAGGTCTCTCTCTCTCTTCTGAGGAGCACATGGGACGGACTCCTGCTGGGACTCGGATGAGCACATGGACCGGACTCCTGCTGGGCTCGGAGGAGCACATGGACCGGACTCCTTGGCTGGGACTCGGAGGAGCACGGGACCGGAAACCTCTGCTGGACTCGGCGGCGCACAGGACCGGACTCTTGCTGGGACTCGGAGGAGGCCACAGGCGAGCCGGACTCCTGCTGGGACTCGGAGGGCACAGCGGACCGGACACCTGCAGTGACTCGGAGGAGCACAGGGACCGCGACTCCTGCGGGACTCGGAGGAGCACAGGAGGGACTCCTGCTGGGGACTCGGAGGAGCACAGGGACCGGACTCCTGTGGGACTCGGGCAGTAGGAGCACAGTGACGGGGACTCCGCTGGGACTCGGAGGGAGCACAGGGACCGGACTCCTGCTGGGACTCGGAGGGCGCACAGGGACCGGACTCCTGCTGGGACTCGGAGGAGCACAGGGGACCGGACTCCTGCTGGGACTCGGAGGAGACAGGGACCGGACTCCTGCTGGGACTGGAAGGAGCCACAGGAGCCGCGACCTCCTGGCTGGGACTCGTTCCTTGGAGAGACACAGGGACCCGGACTACTGCTGGGAACGGGAGGAGCACAGGCGACCGGACTCCTGCTGGGGACTCGGAAGGAGCACAGGGACGGACTCCTCGCTGGGCACTCGGAGGAGCACAGGGACCGGACTCCGGTGGGACTCGGTAGGAGCACAGTGGAACGGACTCCTGCTGGGACTCGGGAGGAGCACAGGGACCGGACTCCTGCTGGGGACTCGGGAGGAAGAACAGGGACCGGAATTCCTGATGGACTCGGGAGGAGCACAGGGACGGACTCCTGCTGGGACTCGGGGAGCACAGGGATCCGGACTCCTGCTGGGACTCGCGGGAGCACAGGGACGGACTCCTTGCTGGGACTCGGCGGAGCACAGGGACCGGACTCCTGCTGGGACTCGGAGGAGCTCAGGGAACGGACTCACTGCTGGGAACCGGAGGAGAATCATGGACCGGACTTACTGCTGGGACTCGGAGGTGCCACAGGGACCGGATCTCTGCTGGGACTCGGAGGAGGCACAGGGACGGACTCCTTGTGGGACTCGGAGGAGCACAGGGACCGGACTCCTGCTGGGACTCGGAGGAGCACAGGGACGCGACTCCTTGGTGGGACTCGGAGGGCACAGGGACCGGACTCCTGCTGGGACTCGGAGGAGCACCAGGGACGGACTCCGCTGGGACTCGGAGGAGCACAGGGACCGGACTCCTGCAGGGACACGGAGGCAGGACGCACAGGGACCCAGACTCCTGCTGGGACTCGGAGGAGAACAGGGACCGGACTCCGCTGGGACGCGGCAGGAGCACCGGGCCCGGACTCCTGCTGGGACTCGAAGGAGCACAGGGACCGGAATCTGATGGGACTCGGAGGAGCAACAGGACCGCGACACTGCTGGGGGACACGGAGGAGCACACGAGGGACCGGACTCCTGCTGGGGACTCGGAGGAGCACAGGGACGGACTCCTGCTGGGATCGGAGGAGAACAGGGACGGGACTCCTGCTGGGACTCGGAGGAGCTCATAGGGACCGGACTCCTGCTGGGATCGAGGGAGCACAGGGACCCGGACTCCTGCTGGGACTCGGAGGAGCACAGGGGACCGGACCTCCTGCAGGGACTCGGCAGGAGCACAGGGACCGGACTCCTGCTGGGGACTCGGAGGAGCACAGGGACCGGACTCCTGCTGGGAACTCGGAGGAGCACCAGGGACCGGATCCTGCTGGGACTCGGGCAGGAGCCACAGGGATCCGGACCTCCTGGCTGGGACTCGGAGGAGCACAGGGACCGGACATCCTGTTACTGTGGAATCGTGTGGAGCACAGGGGACGGACTCCAGCTGGGACTCGGAGGTGCACAGGACACTGAACATGCTGGGGACTCGGAGGAGCAAGGGATCCGGACTCCTGTGGGACTCGGCAGGAGCACAGGGACCGGACTCCTGTGGGACTCGAGGAGCACAGGGACCGCGACTCCGCTGGACTCGGAGGAGCCCAGGGGACCGGGACTCCTGCTGGGACACGGAGGAGCACAGGGACCGGACTCCTGCCGGGACTCGGAGGAGCACCGGGACCGGACTCCTGCTGGGACTCGGAGGAGACAGGGATACCGGACTCCTGCTGGGACTCGTGAGGAGCACAGGGACCGGAACACTGCAGGGACTCGGAGAGGAGCACCAGGGACCGCGGACTCCTGCTGGGACTCGGGAGGAGCACGGGACCGGACTCCTGATGGGACTCTGAGGGTGCACAGGGACCCGGACTTCCTGCTGGGGGACTCTGAGGCGCACTGGGCCAGACTCCGTGGGACTCTGAGGCGCACAGGGACCGGACTCTGCTGGGACTCTGAGGGAGCACAGGGATCCGGACTCTGCTGATGCCGAGGAGTCAGGACCTAACTATGAGAGGCAGCTATTCAGATTCATGCTGCTTGCATAATCATAACAGTCTTCCTGAAAAGGTGAGACAAGCTTCTTCTCTGGGCCCAATGCTCACAATCCAGGTTGAAAACAGTTTATCTGTGCCACACGGAGGCGATTTTTAATCTACACTCGTTTTTTAATGTGTACTGTGATGATTAATGATCTTTAATACCCTCGTGTGATGTTTTCTCAACCGGACGCTGCAGCAGAGTTATCTTTGAGCGCCGGGACGTGAGCGCTCGCATCACGATCAACCGGACGCTGCAGCAGAGTTATCTGAAGCGCTGGGAACGTGAGCGCTCGCATCACGTTCGACCAGACACTGCAGCAGAGTTATCTTTGAGAAAAGTGCGTGCCGCCACCAGAATCTTTATTGGATCACTTACTTTGCTTTGTATTGCTTTGCTGGGAGCTTACGAGGAAGCCAGTAGACGTTGTGCTGCCAGGATAGCGGACGCGTCTGGCCTGATGTAGGCGGAGAAAGCCGAAGAGGACCAGCGCCCCAGCTGTTGCAGAGAGGTGTGGGGGAGTCCCAGTGAGGCCGCGCGCGTGGCAGCGCCTATCCTGAAGGAGTGGGCTGTATGGAGCTGGGGAGACAATTACAGAGGAGCAGTAGGGATCTTAGCTGAGCTCTGAACCAGGTTGCTGTCATGGGAAGAATGTCTGGAGTGAGAAATAGAGGTCCGTTAAAATCTCCTTTTTTGCAGCGGAGGCGAGTGTAACGCATCATGGATTTGTAGGGGCAGAGAGATGTGTCCGAGCGAGCTATTACTATATTGCAGGCTCCTTTGATTTTTGAATGTTTTAGACGAAGGTTGAAATGGTCAGGGTAATAGGCCAGATCGGAAAAAGCAATGTCTAGGGCCGCATTGAACGTTGAGTGAGCAGTGGTGAACTCGCTTATGCGGCGAAAGCCATAAAAGGCGAGCAGGAACGCGCTGCAAAGGAGGGCAGACGTGTACTTGGAATAAGAGCCGGAGTTCAGTGTGGTGCAGAGCTGTTCCAGGATGGGCAGCGTGATGGGGAGCCGGTGATCAGAAGATTGGGGAGTACATTTGTGGATGCCTTTGATGAGGAGTTTAATTGAGGGTTCAGAGAATAGAGAGAAGGCGGGGTTGTGACAGCGGGCCTGAAACTGAATGCCAGAGAGCAGCGTACGAATGTAAGTTGTTTTATGATGGAGAGTGTCTGAGCAGTGAACTATGAAAGCCATGATAGTAGATACGGATGGAGGTCATGAAGGGATGTTGTGAGCGTGGCAGAAGAGGGAATAGGTTCTCCAAGCGGAGCTGTATGTAGATAGAGTAGAGGGGGAGAGGCCCTTTTTCATATAGGATGAAGCAGAGGAGAGGAGGTGTGAGAGGGAAGGTGAGACTAGTCCAGGGTTAGTAGGTCCATGGTAGGAACTGCGCGTGGCTCCGTGCAGGCTGAGGGACAGAGGCGCCGGAACTCCTGAAATTTAAAGCGAGAAAGACAGTCAGCAATTTGATTAAGGTGACCGGGGACGTGGCGTGCAGTGATGATGAAATTATTTAAAACGGAAAACCATGTGATGCGTCTGAGAAAGGACATTATGTTAGGCGAAGAAGAGCGCCCATTGTTTAGTGCTTCCACTACATTGAGATTGTCACACATTACGGAGATTCTTTTGCCACGTGTGACTCCAGAGCGCGCAGGCCACGACCACGGGGAATATTTCGTGTAGGGCCGAGGAGATGCTCCGGGGAAAAGTAGCGGGCCACGGCCCGGCGAACCACTGGTCCTGGAAGAATCCCCCAAAACCCACGGACGGGGCAGCGTCCGTGTAGAAGCGGAGATCGTCGGAGGACCGGACAATATCGTCGTAGAAGAACGAAACGCCGTTCCAGCGGTCCAGCAAGCGCGACCAGAAGTCCAGGTCGGAGCGGCACCCGTCGTCTAGGGTGACCGTGTCGTGCAGGGAGGGAACCGAACCCGCGAGGGTGAGAAGACGCGAAATAAAAGAGCGGCCCTGGGGAATGATGCGGATGGCATAATTGAGGTGCCCGAGCAGGGAGAGCAGCTCACGTTTTGTGATGGAGGGAGAGGACAGGGCAGATTGTGACACGGCGCGCACGCGCAGGAGCTTCTCCAGCGGGAGGGAGGCCTCCATGGCGCGCGTGTCGAGGCGGATGCCGAGAAACTCCAGGGCGGTGGCAGGGCCCACGGTTTTCTCCTCGGACAGGGGGACCCCGAAGGCCGAGAAGGCCGACTTCAGCCTACGGAGCGAGTCCCCGGAGCCGTCCGCGGGGGGGTCGACGAGGAGAAAGTCGTCTAGGAGATGAAGGACAGAGGGGAGACGGACATTGTTTAACAAAATACAGCACAAGGCCTCAGAAAGGTTATTAAATAAAGAAGGACTGCTCCTGCAGCCAAACGTGAGGCGCGCAGCAAAATAAAAACTGGAACGCCACTTTACTCCAAACAGGTGCCAGTGATCGGGGTGAATGGGCAGCAGCTTGAAAGCGTCCGTGATGTCCGCCTTAGACAGCCAGGCCCCAGGGCCGAAGGCCTTCACCAGCCGGATTGCGTGATCCACGGTGGCGTACTGCAGGGAGAAGGGCTCAAGAGGGATGAGACTGTTAATACTCGGAACGGGCCCGGAGCGGGGGTGGGATAAATCAAAAATTAGGCGCTTCTTCCCGGAATACTTGCGTGTGGCCACTCCCAGCGGGCTGGAGCGAAACGGGGAAAAGGGGGGCCTGGAAAAGGGGCCGATGATGTAGCCCTTGTGCACCTCCCGCGCGAGGATCTGCGTGACCACGAGAGGCTCGCGGAGAGCAGATTGCAGGTTGCGGGACACGTAGGATGCCGAGGGGAGAGCCACCACGCCAACATGGAAGCCCCGGGCCAGGCCTGTCAGGAGAAAGGCAACAAAGGCCCGATCAGGATGGGGCGCGAGCGCGTGGGCCAGCGCGGGCACGGAGACTGGGGTTGAGAGGTGGGTGGTGATCAGGGCCTGTACGAAGGCCCCCCGGAACGGCGGCCCTGGCGGGGGCGATGGGGGCACACGGAACGTGGATGGGCCTCCCTGCACACACTGCAAACGTGGAGGTAATTGCATGATGGAAAAGTACACACGCCAGCGTTGAACAAGCGGCACACATTGCTCTGATCATATACCTCCGTTTTGGGAAATGAATGCCTAGGAGACTGACCAGCGGCGGCGTCGAACGGAATGGAGGGGCAGAGGGGAGAGCTGTGGCCGGCCGCGCCGCACCGGGAGCAGGAGACCGCGGGGGCACCTCCAACGGACAGCAGCAAGACCTCCGTATCCAGGACCGCCCAGTCCACTTTGACATTAGCCTGGGAGATGAGGGCCGCGGCCTTGGCGGCGAAGGCCCGATGGTAGCGGTAGAAAATTTAACTGCCGTAGCGGAGGGCCAGGTCCCCCATTAGGCCCAGATAAGCGTCCAGCTCGGGCCTGCGCTCGGGGTACACGGTGCACAGAACGTCCCGGTACACGCCGAAGGCCACGAGAAACTCCCCGATGGATAGCTCCCGCGATAGGCGGGGATCAGCAGTCTTTACGACCGCGGTGACCAGGGAGGAGGCCGCCACCTGCCTGTCACACTCGGGGGAGGGGAGGATGAGGGAAACTAAATTAATGTAGCGTCCTAGCAAAATTTTAGCCCGCAGCCGCGGGGAGACGTTAGAGTAGGCATTGATAAAGGGCCTACCGGACGCCGTAGCAGCCACAGCAGTGGAGAGGGAGAAACCGACGTCCAGGGAGCCGCCGGGAGGCGCAGCGGCAGGAACGGCCACCGGAGCCACGGCGGGGGCGGGAGGTTGGGATTCCACGACGCGGAGCCGGCCGGACACTGCGGCCACGGAGCTCTGGAGAGATGACACCGCCGACAGGATGGCGTCCGTGCGCGCGCAGAGGAATTCTCGGCCCTGAGCCGCAGCTGCCAAGTGGGCCGCGAAGGCTGCAGCGAAAGGATCCGGCTGGGGAGGGGGCAAACCGGGAGCCGCAGGGGCGGCCCGGGAGACGTCGATGGGGCAAGGCGCTGGAGCGGGCACGGGGCAGGCCAACGAAGCCGGGGGAAGCAGGGGCCCGTCGAGCGCAGAGGAAGGGGGGCAGGCGCGCGTTGGCTGCAGGTGATTGGCCTTGCGACGGCGCTTGCGAGGAGGGGAGTCCGGAGCCGGGGGGGGGGAGGCGGAATCCGCTGACAGCTGCTCCACGAGGTGCTGGAGCTGCAGCGGGGTTGCATCCGGACCTGGCACGACGCCACGGGCCGCGAGGAAGGTGCGGACGGACCCAGCCTCCTGGGACGCCAGGCGCGCACTCCTCCGGGACCGGTTGGGCACAGGCGAGGGGGAATGAACAAATCGTTCAGAGAGCTAGGCAACAAGCCCGAAGCAGACGGGGACGCACGAGCACGGGGTGAAGACTGCATGGTGGACAGTTGCATTACGCTGACATACACTTGCAGACTTCAGAAGGCCGGGAAGTGGGCGTCTCCGGCTTTTAACTTGCTGTCCTGGTGGTTATTGGTGGATTAGATGTGGGCGTTGCTGGTGTAATGAGTAGAGGATGAGCAGGCTTGTAGATCTGGCAGCAGCGGCCGGGTCTACCACAGTGAATTTTTGCGAAAGCTCCATTTCACTCGCCTGTGTGCTGGCGTGTTTGGGGCGTCTCCGTGGTGCGTTTTGGCAAAGCCAGACTTATGGAACCAGTGGCTTAAATGTACCTTGTCTGCCCTGAGGCAGTCGTGGCTTGGTTACAGAGAAGGTAACGTGGACTGAAGGAGCGAGTGAAAGTTAAGGAAAAAAAGTCATGTATATTCTTGTTGGTAACTATCCTATTTGCCTGTATATATGAATATACGTTTTTAAACTGATATTTTTATCATAATTACATATATGTTTTGTCCCGGCAGAAAATGATTATGAAAATTATGAACAAATCAGACCACATCAAATCATCACATCTTAGGAGAAAACACATACATTTTTTTTATATTTGTAAGATAGAGCTTTTTGAGTCACTATTTGGCTCTTTGGGCTGAGAGCTGATTGGCAAATTGTGGTTGTTCCTCTCCTTTTCACTTTTTGTCTGAAAAAAGCTGATCTAAAATACATGCATGTGAAAACTAGTGATGGAACCAAACTGTTTGAGAGGGAGATATTGTATATTGTATTACAGGTTCGATTTATTTTGGTCTGAAGTTAGTCACCCTAGCTTAAGTCACAAATACTGTCACATACACAGCATCATTCACATTCTCTGAGAAAACGCATTGAAAGCAAGCGTATGCAAACTAACAAACTGCATATCTTTTAAAGCTTCTTTCCACTGGGGCCAAACTTTTCAAAATATTTTTAACCAAATTTGTGAATATGCTCTTTTTTTACAATCTCCATGGCTTGCTTCCCCAAAGTCTCTCCCCATCCATGGCTTGCATATGTCTGCCGTACAGCCATAGAAAGCCCGGCGAGGTGCGGCGGTCGTCTCTGAAGCCTCTTTCCTGATGAAACTCTGGAGCTTTGAAACGCTCCATGGCAGAATCTCAGCCGTCTGAATAAAACATGGGGAGTGATGATGGGTCACCAGAGCTCTCACGGCTGCTCTGCTCCTGACCACCTCCGTCCCAAAACCGCCATGCAAGCGCTGTTCCCCATTAATTTTAATTAGTATTTGTATAGATATGGACATGCTCTCGCTCCATCGTCAACATCCTCAGTATGTCAACATATTTGCTCTGTCGCATGTTAGTTTGGTGTTTTTGTTTTGGTAGAATCAGAGGTTCTCGTTTGCATGTGTTCCATTGCAAACTTTTTTTGTCCAAGACTTAGTATACCTCGGCATGGAGTGACCAATTCTTTTTGTGCAAACCCAGGAAATTCTTGCTGAGAAGCGGGACTGCTATCCACTCAGCCACCGTGCTTCCAATATAATTAATACGCTGTATGCCATCCATACATTTTCTTCCCCTTAATCCATTTCTGGGTCGGGGGGGTGGCAGTCAGAGCTGCACCCAGTACACAGAGCACCAGCCCCTCACTGATCCTCCTGCAGGTGGTGAGTCCACAGGAGTTGAGATATTTCAGTGGAAGCTTCAGGCAAAGTGGGGTTAAGTGTCTTGCCCAAGGACACAACGGCAGCAGTCATCAGTGGGAGTCGTGAAGTAGGTCTTGTGGTAGGCTCGAACCCACGACCTTCAGGCTCAAAGGCCAATGCTTTACCAACTGAGCTACTCTCGCCCATATAATAATGTATGTATTTATCTCATTTCTTTACAAATATTAAGATTGTAGCAACAAGGCATCCCAGTGGTTCCTTATGATCCACAAATATCACGATAAAATACTTAATATGTTTGTTGTATTTGTTGTTTGAAACTGGTACACTATAGTAAAAGATTTTTAAAAAATGAAAATATGTCATATACATTTTGCATTTCCTGACTCCCTCTTTTGCAGGAGACATTGCTGTTTTGATATTAAAGGTTGCCGGCCCCTGACTCCAAAGCCAAGCATCGGCAGACCCTGTTTCCAGATCGGGAACAGGCCCAGGACCCAGCTGTGTACGCTGCATAATGTTGTTCTTTTGTGATTCGTTCTATTGAAGGAAAACTCTTTGGTCTCCATGGATACCACTGCTTTTAAGCACGCTGTGCTCCACATGTCCGACATATGGCCCACATCTTATCAGCAGCTGTACAGTCCACAAATTAGTCTTCAGCTTTATCATGTTCAAACAGAGTGGGATTTCTCTGATGGTGTTTTTGAAGATGTGACAGTTACAGAAAATGGTGGTATTTATTAAAACTGGGGTACCAAAGATGATTTTATAAATGTTATTTGTTGCGACAGAAAGTCCTGTTCAAGTCAGAAGAATCAGAATCAGAATCATTTTTATTGCCACGTAAGTAACAGGAGGTCACAGACTAGGAAATTGCTTTGGCTCAGTGCAACAGTCAAAAAGAGATAATAAAAATAAGAATAAAAAACACTTCTAAAGAATAAATTAAAATTTAAAATAGAGTTACAGTTACTATTTACAATATACAAGTGCACATGGTGCACACAATGTAAGGTGACAGTAGTACAGTGAAGTAAAGTGACGTATGATGGGCAGTAAAGTGACTTTATAAAGGGCGGGGGGACAGGTTAAGAAGTGTTCAAGAGTCCAACAGCAGAGGGGAAGAAACTGTTCTTGTGGCGGGAGGTTCTAGTCCTGATGGACCGCAGCCTCCTGCCTGAGGGTAGTGGTTGGAATAGTCCATGTGCAGAGTGAGAGGGGTCGGCTGTGATACGACCAGCCCGGCCTCGAGCTCGGGCGACGTACAGGTCCTGCAGCGATGGAAGGCTGCGGCCGATCACTTCCTCTGCAGAGCGCACAATGCGCTGTAGTCTCTGTTTGTCCCTGACTGTGGCTCCAGCGAACCACACGGTGACGGAGGAGGTGAGGATGGACTCGGTGATGGCCGTGTAGAACTGCACCAACATCTGTGCAGGCAGCTTGGCTTTCCTGAGCTGCCGCAGGAAGTACATCCTCTGCTGGGCCTTCTTGATGAGGGAGCTGATGGTCGGCTCCCACTTGAGGTCCTGGGTGATGGTGGTGCCCAGGAAACGGAAGGACTCCACAGAGGTGATGGGGGAGTCCATCACGGAGGGTGGGGGTGGGGGGACAGTGCTCTTCCTGAAGTCCACAATCATCTCCACTGTCTTCTGGGCGTCCAGCTCCAGGTTGTTACCACTGCACCAGGACACCAGCCGGTCCACCTCCCTCCTGTAGGCGGACTCATCGTTGTTGGAGATGAGTCCAATGAGGGTGGTGTCGTCCGCGAACTTGATCAGCTTCACGGAGTCGTGGCTGGAGGTGCAGTGGTTGGTGTACAGGGAGAAGAGCAGGGGAGAAAGAACACAGCCCTGTGGGGCTCCTGTATTTATAATCCGAGAGTCCGAGACATTCTTCCCCAGACGCACTCGCTGCTTCCTGTCCGTCAGGAAGTCAGTGATCCACCTGCAGGTGGAATCGGGCACGTTGAGCTGGGAGAGCTTGTCCTGGAGCAGGGATGGCAGGATTTTGTTGAAGGCAGAGCTGAAGTCCACGAACAGGACCCTGGCGTAGGTCCCCGGGGAGTCCAGGTGCTGTAGGATGTGGTGGAGGGCCAGGTTAATGGCGTCGTCTACAGATCTGTTGGCTCTGTAGACGAACTGCAGGGGGTCCAGGAGGGGGGAGGTGAGGGACTTGAGATGGGAGAGAACCAGGCGTTCAAATGACTTCATGACGACAGACGTAAGTGCTACAGGTCTGTAGTCATTGAGTCCTGTGATCCTGGGCTTCTTCGGGACGGGGACAATGATGGAGGATTTGAAGCAGGCCGGGACATGGCAGGACTGCAGAGAGGTGTTGAAAATGTCCGTGAACACAGGAGTAAGCTCACTGGCGCAGTGTCTCAGAGTGGCCGGAGAGACACGTGGTCCGGGCCAGGAGCTTTGCGGGGGTGCAGCCTCAGGAAGAGTTGTTTAATCTCTTTAGCGGCTATTGTTAGGCTGGGGGCAGGGCTGATGGGTGGGTCGTTAGAGTAGTGGGGGGTGGGGGAGGGAGAGGTGTCAGGGGCAGCATCAAAGCGACTGAAAAATAAGTTCAGATCGTCAGCTAGCTTGTGGTCGTCAGCACAGGGGGGGGCTTTGGGTTTGTAGTTGGTGATCTCCCGTAGGCCCCTCCAGACAGAAGCAGTATCGTTGTTACCAAACTGCTCCTGTAGTCGTTCTTTGTGCCGGGACTTGGCTGCTTTCAGTTCTCTCCTGAACTGATATTTAGCTGCTTTGTAGCCGCTGCGGTCTCCCTCCCTGAAAGCAGACTCCTTTGCTTTCCTGAGCTGCCGGAGTTTAGCAGTGAACCAGGGTTTGTCGTTGTTATAGATGACCCTGGTCCTTGTTGGAATGATGCTATCCTCACAGAAGTGAATGTATGACGTCACAGTGTCCGTATATTCATCCAAACTATCTGTGGCAGCTCTGAAAAGGTCCCAGTCTGTAGATTAAAGTAAAGTAAAGCGTTGGGAAGAAATCAGACCTGAACAGGGTGTTTTGGTCGTATTAGAAAACATGGTATATTTTGCACTTGTATGAAAGAGCCTTGTGAGTCACTATTTAATGCTTTCGGACTGAGAACTGAGGGTGGTCCTTTCTGTTGCACCTGAAAATCCCGATCTAAAGATGTCAAAGAGGCTCAAAAGTACATGCATTTGAAAACTAGTGATACAAATTAACTGTTTTAATAGAGAGAAGATTTTATGTATTTATTAGGATGAGCTCCCGGAGAAGAGTCAAGGTAAACGTGCACTTTATTGATCCCCGTAGGGCAATTCATACTCTGCATTTGACCCATCCTGATGGCGCGAAGGCTTACGTCAGAAGCAGTGGTCGCAGTAGAACAGCGCCCAGGAACCCATCTCCAGATGTTGACGCTCAGCTTTCTTGCTGAGAAAGGGGGTTCTCAAAATTGCACCAAATGACAAGAAATAATACAATAAGGAAGACAGTAATGAGCAAGATGATATTTTATTTTTAATCTGTATATGTTTGATTGAAATATGTAATCTAATGGTCACATTTTCTACCTTTCCAAGGCACTCAACACATCAATGAACCAATCACCCACTCATTCACAGTGTGTGCAGACACTGGGTACGAGGTGGGTTAAGTGTCTTGCCCAAGGACACACAATCAGAATGACTAAACCTGCAGGTCACTCAATCTGTCCGCTCTATCAGCTATGTTTTATAAGTAGGATTTGAACCGCCAACCATAAGCTTAGAGGACACATGCTGAGCTACTGCCACCCATGTTGAAATATAATGTGGAATGGTCACACCAGTACAGGTAAGGGTAGGGTAGTGTTGAAATATTTGTTTTTATTATTGTATGTATTTATTTAGACGTTATTAAGGACTCATATGCAGGAAAATAATCCATAGCAAATGAGATAAAGCAAATGTTAATCTGTTAAAGTAGTCTTCAATACAAATTCAGCGTCATCACTACAATTCCAACTTCATGAATGCATCTGATCAATTCTCAATTCAATCCATCCATCCATCCATTTTCTTACGCTTAATCATTTTCTGGGTTGGGGAGTGGCAGTCAGAGCTGCACCCAGTACACAGAGCACCAGCCCCTCACTGATCCTCCAGCAGGTGGTGAGTACACAGGAGCCTTGAGCTTTCTGCAGGGGCTTCAGGCAAAGTGGGGTTAAGTGTCTTGCCTAAGGACACAACGACAGCAGACATCAGTGAGAGTCGTGAAATAGGTCTTGTGGTGGGCTCGAACCCACGACCTTGGGCATTGGCCCAAAAGCCAATGCTCTACCAGCTGAGTCACTGTCGCCCACTCAATTCAATTATCTTTATAGAAAAGTCACAGTCATACCGCATTAGCTTACAGACAGGGCCCCAAAAACAATAAACAAATGTCATATTACAACGTTTTATACATTCCTTAACCAATTTTTAAACATTTTACCCATGATCAGGTTTTCTAAAATCTGTGTAGCCATGTAGCCTCCAGCGTCGGCATGGAAACCTGTTGATATGTGAAGTGTGTGTAGCTCCGGAGAAGGGAAGACATCAATAAAAGATATTTATTATTTCAAATGGAAAGCAGCCTGAAGGTTAGCCTGGGCTGACTCAGAGCGGCGAGCACAAGGGCACCGCACGTGGTTCAAAGGGCCTCTGCGCGCTCCGACATGTGTGCTCTGCTTTTACATACACTAATCCAGCGTGAAGCATCCATCCATGCCGACTTTTATCTTTGTGAAGTGGAGAAATGTGTTTTTTTTAAAGCCAGAAAGAACAAGTTGTGGTAAAAGAGAGGGATAGATGAGGTGTTCCATAACTGTGATCGCGTTGACACGTATTAGGCAATGTGTAAAAGACAACATATGGATTATGTTAGAATAAATAAATTCAATTCAATTTGTTTTTGTCTGGTCCTAAATCACAACAGTAGTTATCTCAAAGGGCAGTGCAAAGCTGTCAATTCGCCAACACGGATCAGAAAATCAAACGACAAAGAATATGCAATGATAAAAAACACATATAGCTATTGGTCCATAAGGGGCATATGACCAGTGTCCATAAAAGGTGTCCAAGTAGGTAGTAGCTGCTTGCAACATCTAACTGCTCACATGAAAGGGTCTCAGTCTTTCAAGAAGAAAATTCTGTTCTTAATTGAAATGGGAGGGGAGGATCTAGCTCATAAACCCACTTTCCACATAGAAGTGCGAGTGGGAGACTTGGTTGGCTACGGCTTTGGCCCCACCAAAAAAAAGGCTCGAACACACGCAGCATCGGTGCTGGCCAAGTTCCCACCGCCTTATACTGGTGCAAGCCCCACGTTGACCGCGTAGATACTTCTTTCACACCAAGAACCCAATTACTACGCTCAAACAACCTGCGGTAAGTTTTAAGGTTGTCAACATTTCACATACCCACGACACGGATTATAAACCTGTGTATTGTATGGAGGTGAGAGCAGGGCATTTGTCTTGTCTGGCTTTCGCCCCCAAAAAGAAAGAAGCCAAGGCCATGGCGGCAGAGAGAATGCTGGAGATGATGGGATTTAAAGAGCATATAGAGATGCAGGACCAATCGATACAGCTTTATGAGAGCCAGCTCTTCCAACAGAAAGTGTATGAAGAGCAAGCAGTATAGCAGTGGCAGAATCAAGAGGCGGTAAAGTCTCTATGCCATCTCACGGGTACAGAAGAAAACCAAGTGGTACTAAGGCCAGATGAGACGTTAGAGGAACTTATACCAGAAGAGAAGCAATAGGCACTCATACCAGAAGAGAGCCAACTGGAACTCATACCAGAAGTGAACCAACTGGAACTAATACCAGAAGAAAGCCTATACCAGAAGAGAAGTTGGAGAACCTACTCAGACCAGATAAAAGCCAACTGGAGGTCATACTGTTTGAGAGTCAAGAGGCACCCAGACTAAAGCAAGCCTTAGATGAATCTGTGGATAGTTCTTCAGAGGAAACTGAAGAAATACAGTATGTTGAAAAAGGCACCTAAGCTTCGCCTATAAGGTCCCTGACACGGAGCAGCAGATCCGTCTTGTTCAAATGCTGAGAAAAGTGGAGACTGGGGTTCGAAATCCCAGAGGAAAGTCAGCTCACAGACAGAAGCCTCAAAGCAATCCGGAAAGTGGCTGCCAAAAGCCTGCTGCAGGAATTTGGTTCAATCTCTGCTCTAAGCGACAATAGTTTCACTGAGGAAACAACAAAATTGAACCTGAACCTCCAACTTACATGTTATCTTGCCCATCGTCCTGAGACTAAACCAACTTTCTTCTTGTCAAGGGTTTGGAAGGTCTTCAGAAGAAACAAGATCAGCTCAGGCCCTGTGAGCACTTATTTGTCATCTCTCATCTACTAATATAAAGCATTAACAAACATAAACTACATAAAAACTAAGGGTTTTAACAGGGGTTCACTAGGACGCGATATGCGGTGCAGTGATCTTACACTCTACTGAATATTCGTTCACTTACACATTTACCTTCACTGCAAATAATATAAAAGATTTTCTGAAGTAACAGCGGTACAACAATGAACTGACCTATTTGTTTTTTGAATTTGACTTACTTACCTTCACAGCAAAGAATAACAGATGTTTTGATGTGAAGGACAGAAAAAATAATGAAAACCCTCAATAAATGAATGCATGCGATTTGTTGTTTGAAACAGAGGCGCCCACACTTCTATCAAACCAAGATCTACTTTAACAGCAACCATTGAGACGTGATCTACCACTTTGATCGTGCATGTGATATGTTTGCTAAATACCCACCCTACCTTTGCCATCGCCCCGTAGGCCGCAATCAATGTATTGATCTGAATAGATAAAAAATATACAGAGCTCATTCTGTCTGTACACTATACGCTATTTCAGTTACTGCAGCATCAAAACCGACTGGAGGAGCCCAGAATGTGACGCAGGCTCCTCACACTTGAACTAAATGTGCTTTGATCGCTCATTGATTGAACTCCCTTTGTAACCCAGTGTAGCCAAACTCCACCAATCCCTCAGTGTCAGACGACTCCAGTGCTGCTCCTCTCCCACAGAAAGTAGCAGATCAAACCTGGCATCATTTGTATGGACAGGTAGCTGTTGGGCCTCTCCAAGTCCGTGTCTGCACAAATCCCCTCTTTATCAAGGGAACGCCACAAAGTGAGAGCCAGGAGAGCTCACTATAAAACTGTGATGTCAGTAGACTTTTTGCAAGAGCAAGCTCCACTGGGTCTTTCTCTTGTCCAGTTCAGCTTCTGACTGAAGCCCATTAAGCCATTCAGAAAGACAATAAAACTTTCTTCAATATATCTGGATCTCAAACCACCAGACTTACATTTTTACAATGTATTTTGTCAATCATCAGGCAAAATCAGAGGCTCCGTATCAATCTGCCTGAGGTGTCATCAGGGTAACCCAGCATTGAGCAGAAACAGTTCTTTTTGCATTATAGAGTTACTTTTAATGGTCTAATATGCAGTGGGAGTTGAGTTTGTTGATCTTGACGACGGTTGCTAAGGAGCCAACACATGGCTCCTTCGCAACCGGACAACCTTTCTTCAAACATGTTCTACAGCATGTGGAGGTCAAAATGTATACATTTCTTTTAGTGTGTGTGTTTTAAGTGGATTAAACAAATGATAAGTTGCAATTTTTAATCCTTGTTTGCTTTGTTGTTTTCTTGTTTCTATTGAATATAAATTTTGAATATTGTCATCATAGGAACATCATTTTAAATGTTGTTCTTTTTTCAATCAATCAATCAATCAAATTTTATTTATGAAGCGCTTTTCATACAAAAGATGCAACACAAAGTGCTTTACAGTTTGGTTAAAAACAATCCCGCCGGCCCATGTCCCCTCCCCCCGACCACCCAACAGACCCATCCCAAACCACAGACAAACGCACACACGCTCCCATGCACACTCTCTGACACACACACGCACACACACACACACACACACACACACACACACACACACACACACACACACACACACACACACACACACACACACACACACACACACACACACACACACACACACAAGTAAAACAGTAAAACAATGATGAGAGACTTGGCAGGGTTCGGATGCAACCAGTTGAAAAAGCGTCATCCTAGGAGCCGTCTGCACCAGGAGCAGAGAGCCGCCTGTAGCCACAGGGGACGACACAGGATCTAGAGGAGACCCGAAACCGAGGCCCCAGGCCCCCACCAGGTCCAAGAGTCCGACCCCCACAGCCACACCGACCACTGCTCCCAGTGCAGAGGGCTCCTCCAGAGGAAACACTGGGTACACTAAAAACAATATAATAACAATACAATATGTAAAACACAAAACTGTGAAACTAAAATGAAACTAAAATGAACTAACACACAATACATGAATAAAAGCAATAGCAATACAATAAATAATAGAGGATAAATAGAATATATAAAATGAAATAGTAAAAACTAATCAAAAGCTAATCTAAAAAGGTGCGTCTTGAGCCTGCTTTTAAAAATATGAACGTTCTCTGCGGCCCTGAGCTCCTCCGGCAGACTGTTCCAGAGACGGGGGCCGTAGTGCTGGAAAGATGCCTCACCGTGAGTGTGTGTCCTGACTTTGGGGATGGTTAGAAGTCTGCTGCCGGAGGAGCGCAGGGGCCGGGAAGGTTCATAGGATAAAAGCAAATCTGAAAGATAAGAAGGCCCAAGACCATTAAGACATTTAAAAACCATTAAAAGAACCTTAAAATCGATCCTGAAACACACGGGGAGCCAATGCAGCGATTTTAAAACCGGTGTAATGTGGTCCCGCCCCCTGGTCTTAGTCAGGACGCGTGCGGCCGAGTTTTGGAGTAATTGTAAACCTGAAATGTTCTTTTTGGGAAGACCAGAGAGCAGGGCATTACAGTAGTCAATGCGACTGGTTATAAAAGCATGCATCAGCGTCTCCGTGTTGCCCCGAGAGAGAATGGGGCGGACTCTGGCGATGTTCTTTAGATGATAAAAACCTATTTTTGTGATGTTCTTGATGTGAGGAATAAAAGTCAGCTCAGAGTCAAAGATTACGCCCAGGTTTCTCACTTGTGATGATGGATTAAAAGAGTGTGATTGGAGTTTTGATAAAAGTTTCTCTCTCTGGGCCTCAGGACCGATGACTAAAACCTCAGTTTTGTCCTGGTTGAGCTGGAGAAAGTTCTCTGCCATCCAGGATTTCAGGTCTAAAATGCAGTTAAAAAGAGCATCCATTGGCCTGGTGTCATCAGGAGACATGGAGATGTACAGCTGAGTATCATCTGCATAACTGTGGAAGTTAATTCCATGTCTCCTGACGACACCGCCAAGAGGGAGCATGTACTGGTTAAAAAGGACTGGACCTAAAATGGAACCCTGGGGCACACCACATGTGATTTTATGGACCTGAGAGGAGCAGGTATCCAAACTTACCATGAAGGATCTGTCTGTTAAATAAGAAGTGAACCATTTGTGGACAGCACCAGAGAGGCCGAGGTGTTTCAGGCGGGATAAAAGAATGGTGTGGTCTACTGTATCAAAGGCAGCGCTTAGATCCAGTAGAACCAACACGGTCACCTTTTTAGAATCATAACTTAGTCTAAAATCATTTAAAATCTTTAAAAGAGCAGTCTCTGTGCTGTGGTTCACCCTAAAACCTGATTGAAATTTCTCTAAAATGTGTTGCTGATCTAAGAAGGCATTGAGCTGGGTAAAAACAAGTTTTTCTAAAATTTTGCTTAAAAATGGCAGGTTGGATACCGGTCTGTAGTTGTTAAAATCATTAAAATCTAAATTGCTCTTCTTCAGAAGGGGTCTCACCACAGCCGCTTTGAAGGCTGCAGGAAAGACCCCAGTCTGCAGAGAGCAATTCATCAGGTTTAAAAGCTCCTCTCTAAAAGATTCATAAAATGACTTAAAAAATGGAGTGGGGACTGGATCTAAAAGACATGTGGTGGGCCTCACTGAGGAGAAAACTTTATCAAGCATCTCAGCATCAACCAGGACAAAACTGTCCAGTGTTTCCTCTGGTGAAGACAAACAATCAGATGTGTTAAAAACAGTTGTGCGGTTGGATAAAATGTTACATCTGATTGTGTTTATCTTCCCCGTGAAGTGGGCTGCAAAATCCTCACAGAGGGAGTCTGTGGGGGTTAAAAGAGACATACTAAAATCAGGGTTTAAAATGGTGTCGATGGTTGAAAAGAGGACCTTTGGGTTATTTTTATTTTGGGTGATTAGCTTTGCAAAGTATTTGTTCTTATGATTTCTAATTGTGTTATTGTATGCTTTTTGATTGCTTTTATATAGTTCGTAGTTGATTGTTATTTTATCTTTCCTCCACCTTCGTTCTGCCACCCTGCACTCTCGTTTCATTTTCCGTACTTCCTCATTTCTCCATGGGGGTGCAGATTTTGTTTTTATGATTTTTGTTTTTAAAGGAGCGACTTGATCCAATACGGAACTAAGTCTACTGTTAAAATCATTTGCTATAAAATCACAGGGGGCAGGTAAAACCAAGTGGGGAGTGTTGTTTAGGATGTCGATAAAATTTGCAGCCACTTCAGGGGTTAGATGTCGCTTCCTCACGGTTCTCACAGAGGTCTCACGCTGAATAAAACCAGTGATGTTAAAAAACACACAGTAGTGGTCCGAGACAGCCAAGTCGACAACAGAGGACACATCCGCAGTCAGGCCATAGGTAATGACCAGGTCGAGGGTGCGTCCCCTGTTGTGTGTTGACTGTCTGACGTGTTGGGTAAAATCCATGTAATTAAGAACATCTAAGAAATCTAGGGTAAAATTGTCAGAGGGATTGTCAATGTGTATGTTAAAATCACCGGTTAAAATTATCATGTTGTAAGAATTGTGTAACTGTGATAAAAACGCTGAGAATTCATGAATAAAAAGGCTGCACTTTTTTGGTGGCCTATAAATAATTACTGTTAAAATTTTGGGGTTGCTAAAAACAAGAGAGTGATACTCAAAACTTGAGTATTGGTTAAAAACAATAGGTTTGGTGGCCAGGGCGTTACTGCATATTGAGGCTGTGCCGCCACCTCTCTTTCCTTCTCTTGTTTTAAAAGCAAAGCTAAAATCGGGAGGGGAAGCCTCTGTAAGAACAGCCGGAGCATCCGGACCCAGCCACGTCTCAGTTAAAAACATACCATCCAGTTCGTGTTCTAAAATCAAATCGTGTACAGTAAAAGTCTTATTTAAAAGAGAGCGTACATTTAAAAGAGCAAACCTGATGGTAGATGGGGGGTCATTTTTGTTTGTGGTGAGGGGAGAAGAAGATGTGGAGGAGCAAAGGGCAACAGGGATGAGGGTGTTGAGGGACGGTTTCCGGAGTATGGACGGTCTGTAGGGGCGGGGTCTGGACAGAACTGAAATTCCTTGCTGGAGGGGGGAGCAGGGACCGATGTTGGAGTCCAGCGGGGCAGGAATGATGTGGGATGGAGTGGTGGATTGTCAGAGGTGCGGGGGACGGGATTGGACTGAGTGGGTGATGTTTGAAATCAGGTACCGGGTGCCGAGTTTATTGATATGGAGTCCATCGGGTGTGAAGAAGGGGTGGCGGTTCCAGAACAGATTAAAATTGTCAATAAAACCAAAGTTGTGCTGTTGTGATGAGTTTTGAAGCCAAGTGGTGAGTGATAGTATCCTGCTAAAACGTTCCACGCCCCGATTCAAAGTGGGCAGAGGGCCAGAGATAAAAACACTTTTGCCGGATTTCAATAAAAGGTTAAAAAGGTCCTTAAAATGGAGTTTGGTGGTTTCAGTTTGGCGAAGTGAAGTGTCATTTGTACCAACATGTATTATGATCCGGGTTATTGTGGGGGGTGCTGTCTGTAGAAGTGCGGGTAGTTTCGTGAGGATGGTAGGGACAGTGGCTCCGGAAAAGCAGTGTGTGATGGCATTGAAGAACTTACAGTGTTTGATGATAGAGTCCCCCACCAGGAGTGTAGTTGGTGCAAACAGAGGCCATGGAGGGGAGGGTGTGACTGGAGTAGGGCCCGGGGGAGAGCAGGGGACAGGAGAGCGTTGGGAGGTGCCCGGAGCAGAGCTGCTGCGAGCCCCGTGAGCCGCAGTGGAGCAGGAGGATGGAGCCGGAGACCGAGCCGGCGCCCCTGCAGCGGGGTTGGTGGTGGTGGTAGTGCGGGCGGTTGTGGGAGGGCCATGGACCGGGCGGAGAGATCCTCCAGCAGGCGAGACAGCCTCCGCGGGGGAGCTCCGCGCCGAAATTGAGCGCAAAGACTCCCCCGCGGGCGAGGCAGCAACTACGGGAGGACTCTGCACCGTGCCAGAGCGCAGAGGCCCCCCCGCGGCCACCTCAGCGTAGGACCTGCTTCGTGTCCCGTCTCTGGGGATTCCCTCCGCGTCAGAGCGCACGGACCCTCCCACAGCAGGGACAGCGCTCCCGGGGGTATCCGGTGCCGCGTCGGGGCACAGAGATCCCCCCGGGGCTTCCCGCAGTTGGTCCTGCGTGACACCCGGAGAGCCCCGCGCTGTTTTAGAGCGTGGGAAGCTCCCCGAGCGTCTGCGCACAGCCTCCTCCACCAACCTGCGGCGACACACGAGAGGACACCGTGGATGTCGTGTGGCCTCCAGGCCTCTGCTCCGCGCCGCTCTGGGTATGGGCAGCAGGCTCCGGGACCGTAGAGGAGGGAAGAGCACCGGGAGGGACAGGAGCAACCGCAACCGGGAAGCGTGAGGTAAGCACCGGGGTAGAGCAGGATGAGGGGTGAGGACAGGCGATTGGATCCCAGAGTGCAGTGTCGTGGAGCTGTGATTGTCTGAGTACGGAGAGGGATATTTGCTGTGACTGTTTGAATGATATGTCCATGAAATGTTCCAGAAGTTTCTCTTTATGTATGAGTTCAGTGGATAGTTCTGTGACATTGCGCTAAAGTTCCTCGGGGGTCATGGTGTTTACTGGTTTTGATGGGAGGATTGAAGCAAGTTGTGATTTGTATATCTGTTTGTATGAGTTCGCGGGGGGAGCATCGGTGTCCATGGTGATGTGTAGTGGTTACCGGTGAAAGGCTGATAGACAGTCCTGTTAAAAGTGACAGTAATCCTTTCTGATGCAGTCTGTTAAAATCAGCGTAATCCGTCGAGCAGGGCGAATAAAAACAGTGATAGAAACTTAGTTTTAAAAATAACTCATAAAAATGTGCAACTCAAAAAAGGCTCCAAACAAATGCGTCCGCCATCTTGCGCATGCGTACTTTTACATGCTAGAGCCGCTGAGAGAGCCGATGGAGTCGCTGATGCTCTGGTAATTGGCTCCTCTATTGTTAGAGGTGTTAAGATCCCAGGAGCCACTGTTCGGTGCTTCCCTGGGGCCAGGCTTGGTGATATTGAAGGGAATCTGAGGCTCATGATGACCCACAAGCAGCGTTTCCGTCGAATTGTTATTCACGCGGGTGGTAATGACGTTCGGCGGAAACAGTCCGAGGTGTTGAAGCTGCAAGTCGCCGCCGTGTGCAAGCTGGCTAGCACAATGGCCGACACTGTCATCTTCTCTGGGCCCCTACCTAGCACTAGCAGTGCAGAAGCATTCAGCAGACACTCGGCTTTCCAACCGCTGGCTGTCTGGCTGGTGCCCTCGAAGTGGTGTTGTTCATGTTGACAATTGGAGTGCCTTTTGGGGAAAGCCCGGTCTCATCCGCTCGGATGATATCCACCCAACGTTGGCGGGTACATCCCTTTTGGCTACGAATTTGGCCCTGGCTCTAAACTGTTCTGCTCGGCTCAAATGACGATGCAGAACTGAGGCCCGGGTGCAGAGCTGCTCTGCCACAACCTCTGAGCCCCCATCTGTTCAGTTACTAGCCTCAGAAGCTAGTCAGATTGCAAACTGTGTGTGCATGTGTGTGTGTGCCTGTGCGTGCTCAGTTACTAGCCTCAGAACCTAGTCAGATTGAAACTGTGTGTGTTCCCCGCTTGAAGTCTAAAGCACTATATGCGAGGAAATCTGACCTAGGTGTCAGACACAGTAACTTAATAAAAGTTCAGACAGACAGAAATAGTTCTAGCGGTAGGGTTGTTAAATGTGGTTTAATGAACGTCAGATCAATCTCGTCTAAATCGCTTCTCATAAAGGAACTTATTATAGACAAGAGCTTGGATCTGTTTGCGCTCTCGGAGACTTGGCTCCAACAGGACGAGTACGTTAGATTGAATGAGTGCACTCCTCCGACGCATGTTAACTACCAGAAAGCCAGAGCTACAGGTCGCGGCGGTGGCGTTGCGATTATATCACACACCAACTTGGTTCTTAGTCCCAAAACCAACCACGCTTTTCACTCGTTTGAAAACTTAACACTTTCAATCACCTGTCCTGGGTGGAGTAAACAAAAAGCAGTACTATTTATAGTTTTATACCGACCTCCTGGTCCTTACAGCGAGTTCCTAACAGAATTCTCTGACTTCATTTCAAACCTAGTTTTGGAATGGGAAAACATAGTTATAGCTGGAGACTTCAATATACATGTGGACGACAGCACTGACAGCTTAAACAAAGCTTTCAGCGCCGTACTAGATGGTGTTGGTTTTACTCAGAATGTCGAGGAACCTACTCACATTCATAACCACACCTTGGACCTTGTCCTGACCTACGGCTGTGATGTCTCCAATGTTGACATCCAGCGTCAAAGCTCGTTGCTGTCTGACCATTTCTTGATCACGTTTGATCTCGCTTTGGAGGACTTTCCTGTCCCGCAAGATAAAACCATAATGAAAAGAACCTTAAATGATAAATCTATCACAAGGTTCAAAGAACTAATACAGCCCATGTTGAATACTGCTGCAGGTGAACCTGTTCACAGCTGCAGTCCCTCAGTCATTGACCAAACGGTGAGCAACACTATGGAGTCTTTAAAATCTGCATTAAATGCAGCAGCTCCTTTAAAACAGAAAACCATTAGGATTAGATCATCGTCGCCCTGGTACAGTGTTCAACTCCACACTTTAAAACAGGACGTCAGAAAATTGGAGAGGCTATATCGCCACTCCCACTCGGAGCCTGTCCACAGGGAGTGGAAAGCAGGTCTCCGAAACTACAAGAAGGCCCTTCGCGGGGCTCGAACTCAATACTATTCAACTTTAATAGAAGCGAATAAAAACAACAGTAGATTTTTGTTTGGCACCGTCGCTAAACTCACAAACTGCCATAGCGCAATCGAGCCTAAAATTCCAAGCTCACTGAGCAGTGTCGACTTTCTCCACTTCTTTAATAATAAAATTACATCCATCCGTGACAAGCTGGAGGAGGTTGCTCCTGCTGTTAGTGGTGGACAGGTTGAAGCGGCATACGTGACTTCCCACTTAGACTCTTCAGTGGGCCTTGATAAATTCATGGCTGTGAGCCAAGCAGAGGTGATCTCTGTGGTCACATCCTCAAAAGCCTCAACTTGCATGTTAGACGCAGTCCCGACATGGCTCTTCAAAGACATACTTCCTTTGATAATTGAGCCTATCGTAAATATAATAAACGCATCCATACAATGTGGCTATGTCCCCAAGCTTTTAAAACCGCGGTAATCAAACCCCTTCTGAAGAAAACAAACCTGGACCCAGAAATACTTACAAACTACAAACCGATCTCAAACCTCACTTTTATATCTAAAATCCTGGAAAAACTTATAGCTGAGCAGCTCCGCTGCCACCTGCAGGAAAATAATATGTTTGAAGTCTTTCAATCTGGATTCAGAGCTCATCATAGCACTGAAACGGCACTAGTCAAAGTCACAAATGACTTACTACTAGCTGCCGATAATGGACAAGTGTCAGTGCTGGTCCTACTGGTGCTGCATTTGACACAATAGACCACAGCATTCTACTGCAGAGGCTAGAATGTGATATAGGTCTTAGAGGAACAGCCCTTGGCTGGTTTAAATCCTATTTATCAGATCGATATCACTTCGTCAATGTGAATCAGGACTCGTCGCCTTATTCTGGAGTGGAATTCGGTGTGCCGCAGGGTTCGGTACTCGGACCGATTCTTTTTACTCTCTACATGCTGCCACTGGGAAACATTATTAAAAAGCATGGAATTAATTTCCACTGCTATGCAGATGACACACAGCTTTATCTGTCGATGAAGCCTAACCAGACAGATCAGCTAGAAAAGCTCAGTGCCTGCATAAAGGACCTTAAAATGTGGATGACTCTTAACTTCCTACTTCTCAACCCGGAGAAGACAGAAGTGATCCTACTCGGTCCGAAGCGCCTGCGTGACTCCCTCACTAACCAGATGGTTACTCTCGATAATGTCAGTATAATACCCAGTAACACTGTGAGGAATCTTGGAGTCATTTTTGACCAGAACTCTCCTTCAAGGCTTATATAAGCCAAGCAACTAAACGGCGTACTTCCACTTACGGAACATCGCTAAAATTAGGATTTCCTTCCTAAAAGTGACGCGGAAAAACTCATTCACGCGTTTGTCACCTCAAGGCTCGACTACTGTAACGCTTTACTGGCAGCGTGCCCTAAAGCCTCTTTGAAGAGCTTCCAGCTCGTTCAGAATACAGCAGCTAGGATCTTAACAGGTACCAAAAGGAGGGAGCACATAACTCCGGTGTTAAAATCACTCCACTGGCTCCCTGTGGAGTACAGAATAAAGTTTAAAATCCTACTCTTAACATATAAAGCCATAAATGGCTTGGCTCCCTCTTATCTCCAAGACACGTTAGTCCGTATCAACCAGGTCGAGCGTTGCGCTCACAAAACGCCAGACGTCTGGTGGTCCCTAAGGTCTCAAAGGTCACTGTTGGTGGCAGAGCATTTAGCTACCAAGCTCCTTTACTGTGGAATCAGCTTCCCATTTATGTTAAGGAAGCAGATACGGTCTCCACATTCAAGGCCAGGCTTAAAGCACTTTACTTTAATTTATCATATAATTAGGTAATATATAATATGTAGTGTATATATTATATATATATGCTGTATTATGTTATATATTATGTTATATATTATTCAATAATGTATTGTGTTATGTTGTATATTATGTTATATATTATGCTGTATGTTATTCTTTATTCAAGGCTAGGTTTAAAAACAGTCCTCTTTAGTTTAGCATATGGCTAGGAAGGTAAGACTCGGAGAAGGTTAAACTCCTCAGAGTGTCAGTCAAGCTGCATAGGGAGTCAGTTTTCTGGGAGAAGTATGGTAACTTGAGCACTATCCTCTCCTCCTTCCTACTTTATCTGTTTAGCATTTTTAGGATTCTGACTGTAGTTTGTTCATTGCTATTCACCCGTTGTCCCATTGTCTGTTTCATGGTACGATGACGGGATCTCTGAGCCTGGCCTCTTCCATCTACACCTGCGGACTGCCCCGCCCGACCCGCCTGGGAGTGCTTCGGTCCTGCACCGGACCTGTCCACGTTCAGCGGCCACTGGTCCACGTTCTGTAGCTAGCTTAGGTCCTAGATCATTAGCCTGTCCGTCCGGAGGAGCGGATCCCTTTCTCATATGGGTCTCCCTCCCTGTGGGTTTCCCTAGTTCTCCTCCAAGGTTTCTCACGTTTTCCCACTGGGTTTTTTAAGAGTTTTTCCTTGTCGATGCAGGAGGGTCTTGTTGGACAGTTAGTGTCCAACAGAAAGGATTGGTGATGATCAGGACACTTTAGCATTCTACAACATGTATGGACATTTTCTTCTGTGTGTGCTTTATATTCTTCATGTGTTTTAACTGTTGATTCTCTGACCTGTGTTGGTGATTTCAATGGTTTTGTAAAGTCCTCTGAGATGACTTCTGTTGTGACCTAGGGCGCAGTGTGTCTCTCAATACCAGTCTTTCAAAAAAAAAATATATATATATATATATATATATATATATATATATATATGATATGTATGTAGTGCAGAGTTATATACTATACATATACAGTAGGGCAGAAAGTGGGGGTGGTGGTCATATAGCAGTATTAAGTTAAAAGATGAATTTTAACTAAATGCTCTTAATAAAACGCTCAAAGTTTGTGGTGCTAATTGAATGTCGGATGAGTTTGATGTTTCTGTAGTAAGCTAAAGTACAAGGATGCAAACATCTACTACCTCTACTTAGTCTTTGTTGGGGAGAATTCTCTATACAAACAATATCTGAACGCCTTGGTTTGTGAAATGTGATATATGAAGAAATATTACTTATATATTTCACAACATCTGCATTAAATATATACGCAGTAAAATGAAATCACATTCAACCACAATTGTCTCATTTTCTATGGAGGAATAACAACTGGAATGTGAGTGTTCTGATACCTTAAGCACCACAATAAGCAGTTAAGCGTGATTAAAAACAACTGTCTATGGTAAATAAATGTGTAGATAGTTTGTTATCACTGTTGTTGCATTCAACAGAGTGTGCTCGTATGAAAGGGTTTTATTAACTCTACTCAATTACAAAAACCATGGAAGCACATGATTGCTTCTGCTCAGCAACTGTACACAAGTTAAAATGCTTGAATAAAGGCACTATTCTAATATAACAGAGTACACAGACTTTTTAGGAATTAGGGTGGTATAAAATAATAAACTCATCTGGTGAATACTTTGGATTAGATTTGGTGCAGAGTGATACATACAGCAGTGCTTTCTTAAGTCATAATTTGAAGCATTAAACAATGAATACATTTTACAATTTCAATCTAAACCAAGGAAACCTCTTAGATATTTGTTTGTCTTAGATGTGATTCAATCTTGTTTTAAAACAGATGGTGCTCAGGAGACCAAGAACATGATAAGGAGGTAATTTCTGTGAATCCTTGCTCTACAACTACTTTCACAGAAAATAAATATTGCATACAGATCAAATACCAAACCATATTGTCCCAGCAATAATTTATGGAACAATAAAGCAATTGAATGGAATAACTGAATCCTGTTAAAAAATATGTATACAGTCTTGACTTCCCACACATTGAAAGTTTGAATTACATCCTGTTTCTGTACATCCAGTTTATAACATAATATGATAAAAATAGATCATGTGCAGACTTAAAAAAGGGTGGGGGAGAAACAGAAAGGCGTGCCTCCTACCTGTTAGTAGAAAACCCAAGGGTTGTTGGACTAGACTGGTTCCTGGCTCCTGGACGTTCATTCCACGTGATGAGCCAACAAAAGGGTACAGAGGCCCGTGTAGGAAACAACATACAACATGAAGATCCAATGACAAATCAAAACATGAGGGCTCCACTTATGGTAAACGCACATCCATAGTAGGGTTGGGCGATATGGGCCTCAGCATGTATCACGATTTTTGTTGGTATGTATCACGATATGACGATATGATAATTTGAACAAAGCCTCATATAAAAGCTATAAAAACTTTAAACACACTTGCCTCAAAGTGCATTTACTGATTTATTGGCAGCAAAATGTGTAATACAGCTATTGTATATAAAACGTATTAACACAACTGAATTGTAGAGAATTCTGTTTTGTACATACTGAAAATTGCAGGCAACATGTAATAAAGGTGAACATTTGTAATTTGTAAAATATATAAAAGTTTGTCCTTTGTAATATAAAAAATAAAAAAAAAAAATTATTTGATCACTTTGGCTTATGTTTCCTAATCCCAATATAGTCAAAATGATCAAATACTGTATATATTTTTTGTATCCTTTTGCGTTTCTATAATTATGTAATTATAACTTATTTGTAATTATATTGCAATGTAGACAAACACATGCATTGAAGTAAAATGAATGACAGTAAACAGTAAATAAAGCTTACCAATGGCACTATGAGAGAGAGAGAGAGAGAGAGCGAGTGTCCGAAGCAAGCCACTCGAGTCCAGTTGTTGCAGCTGCTTTCACAACATTAGATCCACTGTCGATAGTTACAATTGCTTCTTTTTATCTAGTTCCCAAACTACTCCCATATGTTTGAGGTAGCTCCGCGTTTTGGCACAATGTCTTCTACAATCTGCATGTCTTCACCATGGTCTTCACCACCGCCCTCAGCCATGTTTGCTCTCTGCTCTGTTGTTGTTGTCCCTGCACGCCGCTCTGTTACACGTGCCGCGCAGATGCGTCATCAAAGTGCGCCGCACACAAACGTGTCTTCCACTCGCTGTTTTCAGTGTTAAATGATCGTTTTCACCGGTATAAGGCATTTTCTTATCATTTAATTTACTTATACCGGTATACCGGTACAAAAAAAATATTGCCCAACCCTAATCCATAGTGTGTGACAATAAACATAACGTACATTGCCTTGTTATGTCTGGAATCCAATCAAATCGGATGGTATAAGGTTTTGATTTACATGTACAATATTTATTGCTAGAATGTAGAGGTGCTCATGGAATTGTAAGATATCCCAAACTTCTACATTAAAACAATATTGTGTTCATCTGCTTCTTCCAGTCACGGTTATTTACTGTGATATTTATGGATGAATTGCTGATTACTGTGATTGGAATGTGCTTTTTCGAGTCAGGAACATCAATACACTCTTTGGTAACATTTGGTCACATAGATTTTTCACACTGTTCAACTTCAAAAGCAACTAGATCAACTATAAAATTTATTTGTACCAGGTGATTACTTGAGCCCATGCGCTGTTGTTGTGACTCCGACAGTATATCCTATAATTGAGAGCATCTGTGCACTGTTCAGGGTCAGACGATTCCACTTGCTGCTGTCTATTGTCTGTCCGCCCTTTCTCCTTCAGTGTTTTTTCACGGAAAAACCAAAACGCTTCCATACATCATACTTCAAAGCTATAGGGGCTTATATAATCTCAACATTGGGCTGTTTTCATGATTTCACCAGTATCTGCCGCACTCACGGTGTAAGTAACCTTTATTTATAGATTTCACAGATATCGCACAGACATTCACAAGTTCAAATGACTCAACGGCAGTTCTTCATCAGCATCATGGTCTATGTCGGGCGTGTCCAGAGAGTTGTGAGGGGGCCTATTTTGAGACGTAAAATGAGGTATGACACGACAATATTTGATACACATTTGTGAGAGCTGAGTTTACCAGAATAATATACTTTCTCGCCTGCTATATCAGTGCCACAGACAAATGTTTGTGTCACAATTAAAGACAAATGTCAGTAAAAATACATGGATTCAAGAGCTTTACACCAAGGTATACTATGCCTATCTCGGCAGAACTGAAGTTGGCTGGATAACACAATGAACTATATTTATAATCTCAATGACACTAAGAATGACAGAGTGGGATGCAATTTGGTCTGAGTTTGGACATGCCTGGTCTATGTAGTTTACGATGCTTTGTTCTGCGGGTATATACTGTATGT
This sequence comes from Knipowitschia caucasica, assembly GCA_964034765.1. Taxonomy (NCBI): domain Eukaryota; kingdom Metazoa; phylum Chordata; class Actinopteri; order Gobiiformes; family Gobiidae; genus Knipowitschia; species Knipowitschia caucasica. Next base: position 14,502,342 of record OZ035837.1, on the reverse strand, counting down.
ATTTTAACACAAACCACAAATATGTTTTTTCCTATGGGGGATCAACAAAGTATCAATCTATCTATTGCAATCCATTCTTGCCTTGTTTTCTATTAAAATCACTACTGTAATGCAGACAAAAGCATGATACGTCTTCTTTAACTGAACACTCTAATCTCTAACTCAGCATCAATCAATCTCCGCATTCTCTCCTGCTGCAAAGCCACGTATCATAGACTGACAGATATCCTCCGTCCTACCCTACTTTCCGTGTGAACGACACCGCAATATGAAGCCATCCATAACAGTTTGGCATGCGGCGTGTCTGATATTGCCTGGCACGAAAATAGAGAGGTGGGGGCAAATCGACTGCGCATTGCTCAAATCCGTATTTATCCAAGGCGGCGTACCGTGCCCGAGTATCTGTAATCCCTTTATCTGCCTCTCTCTGCGCTGACAGGTGAGATCCACTCTGCACCCCAAAAAACGCTACGAGTTGTTTTGGCTTCTAAGATGATAGCATTCAAGACGACATGTTGTGGTTTGGGCTGATGCGTGTGTAGCGAAAATACTTGTGCTAAGAAATGCACGGTCCTTGCACCTTTGATGTGTTAAAGTTGATATACCAGTTTTATTGAAGACTTCTGGAGAGGATTTGCACCTTCACACAATGAGCCAAAGCAAATGCTGCAGACAAAGTGTAGAAAGATGTTATCCTGATGAATTCCAGCGAGATTTTGATATTTTAATGAAATATACAGCAAGAGGAATGTTATCTGTGGGCCGTGTTTTGGTTTCCTGAATTCAGTAAATCTTAGATACATGGAATAAAAGCTGACGTGCAGCGAGGAATGTATGAAAAGGTTGTGTGGATAATATATATATCGTGTTGAAGTGGTTCACCGAAGAGGCGAGCTTGCCGTTCACACAAATAAAGTAATTCTGCTGTTTTGTACAAATCAATAGGTTGTAAAATTCCACTTCGATTGGAGGGCAGGGGTCAGTACAGTTCTGTGGGAAAGAAGCTGTTTTGGAAAGAAATTTTGAAAAAGAAAATACCCAAATGTTTTCCAAGATTATAAATTGATAAAAATCTAATTCAAAAATCCACTATATTATTCTTATGTCTGAAAGTCAATTCTACTGGCCAATATTGTTGTAGGCTCTTTGGTGAGAATACTGTTAAACAAAGATGTCAAACTTTGTGACTGTTTATGTTTCATGTCATTTTCAGCTGCCCTCCATCACAAATTAAATTATCATTACAAAGTCAGAACAATGCAACGAAAGCATCTAACCAGTAGTGTATTTATTTGCATATGTGAATTTAAATGCTAGGTAATGTAATGTGATGTCACACGAATGCAACCTTGTAGATACTAAATTCCTTCAAAAATAAAATAATTAGCGATATTGGATGCACTGGAAACGACATAATTTTTTAGGTTTTTCTATCTGTAAATGTCACTCCAGAACAGAGCATGGCCTGAAACCAATTGAAAAATGCTCTAGCATGCTAATACCAGCATTTAGGGTTTCACTCTGAAACAGAGACAATGACCAGAACCAAGCAGACACTGCATAGATCCAGCAGAGGAAAGTCTCAGAGAAAGCCCTGGAGCCTCACCGCTACAGGCACTGAGGCTCTAAGATGTTGATATATAAATGTTGATACTTTTCCATAAATGTTTTTCAAAATTGAGTGTCTTGGATCATCACCACTGTCCTTAGACCCTTCTGCATTGGCAAGGATAAACTCTAATAATAAATAAACCCAGTTGGAAAAAGTGGGGAGGCCCACATTGAGAGAGGGATCCCCTCCTTCGGACGGAAGGGCTATAGATCCAGGACTCAGGCCGTGGAAAGAAGACTGAGGCAAATGTATTATCTATCTATCCATCTATCTATGTATCTAATCTAATTAACCCTTATCATCCTCATAGGTCTCTTTAAACGTTTGGTAAGTATTTCCGCAGTACTTTGATGACTCAACACAGCGCGCTGCTCTGATTCTGATGGATTTGCCGGGATAAATTGAAGTGCTTATGCTGTGACCGAAGATTGAGTCTCTTGCAGGGGTTTTTTGCCGACATAGGCTCCTGCTGAGGTGGCTTTGACAAACTCCCTCAAATGCACACCTTCATATTCTCCTCCGTAGCTCTGAGTAAACCCCCCAATCTAATTTGTGCAGGCGTAGTGACCCGTGAAATGGTGCCAAGGCACTCCTCCGCTCAGTGCTATGTAAACGCTGGAGATTAGTGCGCTATGCGAGATGCCCGTGTTAACCCTTCCAATAGCCCTTAATACTTCCTCACAGCAGAGCTCCAAGCTGAGATACAAGCGACAAATCGAGCAGATCAAGTGGAGAGGGAATGTCTGCAGAACGTTTGCAGAGCAGCTATACACATCTGCCTATTGACAATAACAGACCATAAACTATGCAAGTTATGCAAGTCGCCGAAAAAGGAGCATTTCTAAATCAATATACAAATCGATTTATGTCAGATTTATGCAGCAAAGTCTACTCTGACAATGTTCAAATCCAGGTTAAAACAAATTTTCAATCATACTATGACATTATTTTAGAGTTATTACAGCTCCTAAATAATTGCTGTTTTTGAGAGCTGCTTATTGTGACAATTCAAACTGCAGTCTCCGTATTGTTTTTATATATCTGGCTATCATATCATCTACAATATGTGGCCATAAATGTACATTGATTTGTGAAAGAATATTTTTGGTTTGCTCCACTACAGATCAAGTTATCCAACAGTTATTTTCCCTACGTAAGGCTGGTGAGTTGTATCACTGATGAAAGTATTTTGGTACTTAATCCATGAAACTATGTACTTGCTCAATTTGGTTCTATCAGTAGTCTAATATCTTTGGCCTCTGTCACAGTTTCAGATCAGCTTTTCTCAGCCAAGCCATTTTTTCTATGTAAAATATGTTTTCTCATTAAAAAAGATGACACGTTGTTGTTTGGTTTGTTGAGCATCTCTTTCTATGAGGGTCCCTTTGATTCTCAATCCTAATTAAAATGAATCGCTCTAAATCCAAACTTCAGATAGTAAACAAAACAAGGAAGCATTTATAAGGTTAAAAACTATTGAAAGTTTAGTTCTCTCAATTGGTCTACTTTAAAAATAGGATTCCAAAGCACACATGACCAAAACCTGAACTAACATGCTCGCTTACATTCAGGCTAGTCACGACTCCAGGCCAACTTTTATTTTCGAACACAAAGGTCGAAGAAGCCCAATTAAATACCAGCTTGAGACAAACATATTAATCACACATCATCGGTGCAGGTGTTGTATTTGTGCAAAAAAACGTCTGTACAAACTCCAGGTGCTTGCAGCCCGCCTCTCCGAAATAACACCAATTATTTCTGCCGAATCTCGCGCAATTTTTCCACTAGATTTGTGTTCCTTCCTCCATCTGCTTTCTGAAGTCTAATTGATGAGCGATTCACTGCCGGTCGGCCATTTTCTTTATTTATTTCTTATGCCATGGAAGCTGGAGCTGGGGTGCGGCACATTCAGACAGGGATGAAATGGAAATCTGCTATGTACAGGACACAATATGGAGGAGCATCAACACTGACAGATGGCGCCATGATGGATCCTGATTGGAATTGGTGGGCCCAAGCTGCGCTCACACGGGCCAAACGTGAATGTTGGTACCGAGGTTTCAGCTGAGTCATTGAAACCATTTACAAAAAAAGGGAGAACAGTAGATTGGAATGTGTTGGCGGGCTGAAAAACTCTAAAACAAACTACTACATTCATAAAAAGTAGAACTGAATTTACCTTTTTTTTTGCCAGAATCAAGTGGTCCAGTCGAGGTTTTAAGCAAGAACTCATCTCAGAAAGCTGCAACTCCTGGATCTATGAAAGAAATTAAACTTTTTTTTTACTCTCATAAATCAATCTTGATATTTAATTTGATCTTATTTTTATTTTTGACAGTTAACATACATTTACTGTACACATAATTGTACCGTACGGGTCTAATAAATGATAAAAATGCATGCAAGTTATATTCAGATTGGATAGGCAAATTATTCTCTTGTCGCGCCCTTTTATAGCTTGATATAAGATACAAACATAAAACGGAATTCTGTGCCATCAAGTAGTCTTTTTGCAGCGAACAGGGAAGCATGTCTGAAGCACTGATGGAGCGATATAATACTAATAATAATAATAACAACACATTGTCATTGTATAATTATTTTTATATCTTTACATTATCTTTGAATGACTCTTTCAGCATTCACATAGAGGCCGTGTAATCAAGCTAACGTTACGGGTAATTGTACGACTCTGTCAAGGTATTGTGCAAACATCATTGAGGACATAGAGAGTGAAATAAAGTCAGAATGATTCAATATGTGTAGTAAAAGTACAGGTTACATTAAACTAAGCTAAACTTAGTTAACAGGGTACCTAGTAGCGACAAGCTTGTTCAGAAAGTGCTCTTGGCTATAACAGGAGCACTAGAAGGACTGTGGTGATGATCCAGGACACTTCAACATTCTACGACATGTATGGACATTTTTCAACATGTCTTCTATATTCTTTATGTGTTTTAACTGTTGATTCTCTGATCTGTGTTGGTGATTTCAATGGTTGTGTTAAGTCCTCTTAACGATGACTTCTGTTGTGATTTAGGGCTATACAAGAATAAATTGTATTGTATTGTATTGTATGGTGCTAAACTGTGTGTGCGGAGGTTAGGTCAAAATATTGAAATAATACATTTTATTCTATGTAAGCAATGACTGTTACTTTCCCTTCAATAACCTTAGCAATAATACAACCAGATATAATATCCATTCTATAAGTGCACTGATATGGTATTGTTAAAAATCATCACAACTCACGAATCATTAATGAGAAAAACAAAAATGTTGAAGCAGTAGTTTGTAGTTCAAGGTCTAAAACAGTTGTCCTTATCAGAATGCTGAGTCGGGATCTGGAGAAATCACACACAACAACATCTTATTAGCTACTTAATGGCCTCCTCACTGACTGTATTTATTAACAAGGAGTAAAAAAAAGATTCTTTATAATGAGCTGTTATTTTACTATACTTTAGTAAGTGCGGCTGCTTTCCCGAGCTAATGCTAATATCAATGCTAACGCTAATGTCAAGACTTTCTCCAAATACTTACTTAATTTGTTGATTTGTCTTTAGGCTTCAAAACACATTCATAAACTTCAACTGTTTGTTAAAAACTGTAGAACGTTGGCCACCGTTTTTACATACTGACATATGTTCTTACCTTACCTTAGACTAGGGTACTTCTCTCCCGCTCACTTCCGTCAATAGAAGCAGCGTGAGTCGGAGAGAAGTCTTTAGGAGTTAGTGCGCGGCGTAGTGCTCCTGGTATTATTACGCCTCACAAAATAGTACCTCTTTTTATCCACTGAGAAAATCGACATGTTACATTTCTGTGCTACTATACTTTGTAGTGTAACACGTCACATAACTGTATTTAAATAGGGAACACGTGGAAGAGTTTGGTATCTTCTAACGGGAGCTGATTTGGAACTATACAGTCTTTGGAAGAGGCTGCATTTGTGCTCCGTTTGCATGACAGAGCGCACGGACAAAGACCAGACAGGTAAATATCAACTAGTCTAAGGTAAGGTGAGAACATATGTCAGTATGAAAAAACGGTTGACTATTCCTTTAAGGCTCAAGAAACAGAAGCCACGTGTATCGTCTTGGACTACAGCTTAGCATACCACCCACTTCCGGTCCCGCAAGTGTGAAGCTATGCGCCATATGCACGGGGAGGCGTGACGTCATTTCCTGTTAGCAAAGATCAGCCCGTTCACTTCCTGCCCATGCTATCCTATGGCTTTTAGGTGGGTTTTAGTGAAGTTTTTTAGTAATTAGACTGATACATTCAGCTGTGAGACTGACCCAAAAGTGTCGCTGTGCTTTCTCTCTGAGGTAGAGCTTTGACTGTGGCCATGGCGATTTATAAACTTTATAAATCACAATCAAAGAGCACTGCTGTACCCCAAAAATGCCCAGTATCCTCACAGTTTAATTCCCGTTTGAGCATTATTTGGGAAACTCGTGTAAACCACTGCTGAACTCCAGTGAAACTCCAGCCGTTTCCCGCGAACAGGAAGTGAAGTGTGGTTGTAGCTAAAACGCGGAAGTGGTGCATGCATAGAGTCCATACAAGGGTCAACGCATCCCACTTCCGAAAACTTTTCAAAATAAAATAAAATATGCAAAAGTGTATGTCGATTGTAATTAACTGCTGCACATTCTTAAAGGTCCTATATCACGCTTTTCTTCATGTTTCACACTCAATCCTATACACAAGTGTGATATTAATGTGTATGATACACCACACAACAATCAAAGCTTGTGAAATTAGAGCCATCTCTTGTATAGAGGTGACGTCACCTCGACTCAAACGAGCTGATCCAGAGAAGAGTCTGCTCCTCTGCCTGTGAGCCCGCCTCCCCCGCCCGCACGGTGACGTAGCATCACGCTTTTGTCGTTTATCACCTGTACTTAGTAATTTCATACATAAGAATAAACTTTTTCCAACAATGACAATCCGTCACATCGAGCCCTATGTCCTCGATGCACAATCAGGCCCTAGTTATTTAGTTTACAGAAGTATACAGCGAGTTAGCGTCACTACTTACAGATCGAGGGGGTCCGAGTTACGTCTTTTACCGTGGGAATAACGTGTTTCCAGATCAGCTTTTGAGTAAGTCCAGTTCCATTGTCCCTGTAGTTCTGGAACAGTCTCAGTGAAGTGTCGCAGATGAACCGGTATTATAATAGATCCATGAGATGAACAGATGAAGAAAGTTGAGCCGCTTTCTTCCTCTTAGGGCCAAATAGTGTGTCACATATTTACACCCATAACACACTTCATTCAAGTTGACGTGATCCTAACACTTTTAGTTGCTGACAAAAGCATAAAAACAGCAGCTCTATGTGGTGTCCGCGAGACCAGACCACAGACGCTGGACTTGGGAGCCGGAGCCTGTGCGCTCTGATTCACTGTTTTGATCCGTCAATCACCTCCCGCCGGCTTTTAATTTATTTTTATTTTTATTATTTTTGACAAAAAACAGCATACTAATTGTGTATTGTTTACCCCATTTTGACAAAAGTATTTAACAACTATTTAAAATTAAAAAGCAAACGGGGTCATGCGCGTCATCAGTGTGGTTTTTGTCACTGAAGTGGACCCGAGCGTTTCTGTGCCTCACGCTGGGGAGACAGATTGCTCTCTCACAAAAGATTGACAGAATCAATGAATAAACTACTGTGGGCTTGTGTATGAAGGCCAAATAGCATTGTAATCATGTTTAAAGCAGAGAAAAGTCAAAAACCGTGATATGGGCCCTTTAATATATAATCACGTTTAGACATTAAATGGTGTATTGGTAAAGATACAATTTAATGACAGTTAGGTCTATGTAACCCATTTTATATTCATTCCTATCAAATTGCTCTATTGTTTTACTGTATTTAAATTTCTCACTGGTACGTTGTAAGAATAGAAACAGCATTAACCAAGCAGCTTAGACAAAGCTGTTAGCATTTGTTCAACAGATGAATAGAGTTGTTGCCAACATGGGATATGGAAACCATGAGAGTTGATGAATAGTGTTGGTTGGACTTCACAAAGTTGTCAATTCACCAACAACAGATAATGGAATCAAACACAGGGAATGCAATAATTACAAACACTTAGGGAGTGGGATGACCAATGTCCATACATTTGTATAAATGTCCACAAATTTGAGTTGCTCTCTGCTTTTTCTTTGTAATAAAAGTAGCTCTCCAATCCAAAGTTTTGAGACACCTGAGTTAGTTTATCTCAACAGAATGAGTAAAAATAAAAAGGTGATCAAACCATAGCACCCTTCATCATATCATAGGGCTCTTGAGACGTTAATACGTTTTCACCTCCTTGTGTCTATACAATGCATGCCATTTGATATCTAATGCAAAGGCCATATGACTACCCATTGTGTACACGATCCATCCATCCATCCATTTTCTTCCGCTTTATCCGTTGCCGGGTCGCGGGGGCAGCAGTCTAAGCAGAGACGCCCAGACTTCCCTATCCACACACACCTCCTCCAGCTCGTCCGGGGGGACCCCAAGGCGTTCCCAAGCCAGCTGAGAGACATAGTCTCTCCAGCGTGTCCTGGGTCTTCCCCGGGGCCTCCTCCCAGTGGGACGTGCCCGGAACACCTCCCCAGGGAGGCGTCCAGGAGGCATCCTGAACAGATGCCCGAGCCACCTCAACTGGTTCCTCTCGACGTGGAGAAGCAGCGGCTCTACTCCGAGCTCCTCCCGTGTGACTGAGCTCCTCACCCTATCTCTAAGGGAGCGCCCAGCCACTCTGCGGAGGAAGCTCATTTCGACCGCTTGTATCCGCGATCTCGTTCTTTCGGTCATTACCCAAAGCTCATGACCATAGGTGAGGGAGGGAACGAAGATTGACCGGTAAATCGAGAGCTTCGCCTTTCGGCTCAGCTCCCTCTTTACCACAACGGTCCGATACAGAGACCGCATCACTGCGCACGCTGCACCGATCCGCCTGTCAATCTCACGCTCCATTCTTCCCTCACTCGTGAACAAGACCCCGAGATACTTGAACTCCTCCACTTGAGGAAGGACCTCTCCACCCACCTGGAGAGGGCAAGGCACCTTTTTCCGGTCGAGCACCATGGCCTCGGATTTGGAGGTGCTGATTCTCATCCCAGCCGCTTCGCACTCGGCTGCAAACCGTCCCAGTGCATGCTGCAGGTCCTGGTTCGTTGGAGCCAACAGGACGACATCATCCGCAAAAAGTAGAGATGAAATCCTGTGGTTCCCGAACCGGACCCCCTCCGGCCCCTGGCTGCGCCTAGAAATTCTGTCCATAAATACAGTGAACAGAACCGGTGACAAAGGGCAGCCTTGGCGGAGGCCAACATGCACCGGGAACAGGTCTGACTTACTGCCGGCAATGCGAACACAGCTCTGGCTCCGGTCATACAGGGACCAGACGGCCCTCAGCAGAGGACCCCGGACCCCGTACTCCCGGAGGACCCCCCAAAGGACACCCCGGGGAACACGGTCGAACGCCTTCTCCAAATCCACAAAGCACATGTGGACAGGTTGGGCGAACTCCCATGAACCCTCGAGTATCCGATGGAGAGTATAGAGCTGGTCCAGTGTTCCGCGACCGGGACGAAAACCACACTGCTCCTCCTGAATCCGAGATTCGACCATCGGGCGTAGCCTCCTCTCCAGTACCTTGGAGTAGACCTTACCGGGGAGGCTGAGGAGTGTGATCCCACGATAATTGGAACACACCCTCCGGTCCCCCTTCTTGTAGAGAGGGACCACCACCCCGGTCTGCCACTCCATTGGCACCGCCCCCGATCGCCACGCGATGTTGCAGAGACGTGTCAGCCAAGACAGTCCTACAACATCCAGAGACTTTAGATAGTCAGGACGGATCTCATCCACTCCCGGCGCCTTGCCACCATGGAGGCTGCCAACCACCTTGGTGACCTCGGCCAGGGAGATGGAAGTGTCCGCCCCAACATCCTCAGCCTCTGCCTCCTGAACGGAGGACGTGACGGGGGGATTGAGGAGAACCTCGAAGTATTCCTTCCACCTCCCGACAATATCCTCAGTCGAGGTCAGCAGCCCTCCACCCGCACCATACACGGTGTTGGCAAAGAACTGCTTCCCCCTCCTGAGGCGCCGGACGGTTTGCCAGAACCTCTTTGAGGCCGACCGATAGTCATGCTCCATGGACTCTCCGAACTCCTCCCAGTCCCGGATTTTTGCCTCTGCAACAGCCCGGGCCGCGGCACGTTTGGCCTGCCGGTACTGGACAGCTGCCTCAGGAGTCCCACGAACCATCATTGCTCGATAGGACTCCTTCTTCAGCCTGACGGCATCCCTTACTGGCGGTGTCCACCACCGGGTTCGGGGATTGCCGCCGGGATCAGCACCAGAGACCTTGCGACCACAGCTACGAGCCGCCGCATTGGCGATAGAGGAAGAGAACATGGTCCACTCGGACTCGATGTCCCCCTCCTCCGCCGGGACCTGGGAGAAGCTCTCCCGGAGGTGTGAGTTGAAAGTCCGTCTGACAGGGGGCTCCGCGAGACGTTCCCAGCAAACCCTCACTATACGCTTGGGTCTGCCAGGTCTGACCGGCTTCTTCCCCTGCCAGCGGATCCAACTCACGACCAGGTGATGATCGGTTGACAGCTCCGCCCCTCTCTTTACCCGAGTGTCCGAGACACGCGGTCGAAGGTCAGATGATACGACAACAAAGTCGATCATCGACCTCCGGCCTAGGGTGTCCTGGTGCCACGTGCACTGGTGGACACCCTTGTGCTCGAACATGGTGTTCGTGATGGACAGGCCGTGACTGGCACAGAAGTCCAACAACTGAACACCACTCGGGTTCAGATCAGGGGGGCCGCTCTTCCCGATCACCCCTCTCCAAGTGTCACTGGCATTTCCCACATGGGCGTTGAAGTCCCCCAGGAGAATAACGGAGTCCCCGGGCGGTGCACTGTCCAGTACCCCTCCCAAGGACTCCAAGAAGGCCGGGTACTCTGCACTACCGTTAGGCCCGTAGGCCGTCACAACAGTGAGAGACTTGTCCCCCACCCGGAGGCGGAGGGACGCGACCCTCTCATTCACCGGGGAGAACTCCAACACGTGGCGGCTGAGCTGGGGGGCAATGAGTATGGCCACCCCAGCTCGCCTCCTCTCCCCGCGGGAAACACCAGAAAAGTGGAGCGTCCAACCCCTCTCAAGGAGTTGGGTTCCAGAGTCCAAGCTGTGTGTGGAGGTGAGGCCGACTATCTCTAGTCGGTATCGCTCAACCTCCCCCACAAGCTCGGGCTCCTTCCCCCCCAGTGAGGTGACGTTCCACGTCCCAACAGCCAGATGTTGGGTGTGTGGACTGGGTCGTCGAGGTCTCCGCCTTCGACCGCTGCCCAGTCCTCGCTGCACCACGCCACCACGGACCCCTCTGCAGGTGGTGGGCCCACAGGAGGGACTGCCCACGTCATCCCTTCGGGCTGAGCCCGGCCGGGCCCCGTGGGCTAAGGCCCGGCCACCAGGCGCTCGCTTGCGAGCCCCGACCCCAGGCCTGGCTCCAGGGTGGGGCCCCGGCTGCGCCATGCCGGGCGACGTCACGGTTTTTGTTGTCGTGCATTATATTGTGTACACCAATATAATGAATTGATCGTGATTATAAACATTCTCATCCATCCACTACAGCAAACACAAAACCAAAGCTCATAAAACCACAGTAAGCCACTAAGCATCAAAACAAGTTCCAAAGTTGTCACAAAGCAGGCCAATCGGGGGCAAATAGCTTCTTCCTGTCTGTGTGAAAAGCCTGAGTTCTTCCACACTGTGTATTGTAGCGGGGGGCTTGGATCGGGCGTCTCACAGCTGCGCTAACAAGTGTGGCTCCAAATTGTTGCTTCCCGTTTGAACGCGGCGCCAAACAAGGGCTCATCACCAGAACCCTGTATGCGGCACGTCAGCTGGAGCAGCGAAATGTCTTTATACGGCTTTATGAATAGATTATGTATGTGTGTGTCTGTATGTGTGAGTGTATGGATGTGCATGTGTATGTATGAGTGTGTGTGTGGGTGTATGCCTGTGTGTGTATGTGTGGGTCTCTGTGCGTGAGTGTGTGTGTATGTGTGTGCATGTGTTTATGCGTGAGTGTGTGTGGATACAGTAAGTATATGTTGATGTGTATGTGTGTGTGTGTGCATGCGAGTGTGTATTGGTATGCAAGTATGAGTATTTATGTGTTTATGAGTATGTGTGTGTCCATGTGTATGTGTATATGCGTATGTGTGTGTGTGTGTGAGATTGTGCTCAGTCATTATAGGTGAATGCAAAACTCAAAGGCAAGATTGGGGAAATTACAGAGGAGCGGATTGATAGGGTAAAGTTGGAAAATGGCTTTGCAGGATGTGGCTGACTGAATATGTGAAAAAGAGAACAAAAAGCTGTACGCTGTTTGTCGTTCAGTACATCTTTCAAGAAGTAGTTTTGATGCACTTATGTTGAAGTTTATTCAGGGGAGTCTTGTAATAAACTATGAAGCTATTTCATATAAGTCGTGTTTCTAAAAAGGGGACCTCGTAAATGTGTTAACACTAGAACTGCCAGAGCTTTTTGTTTTGGGAGTGTAGAGTCTCTATCAAACTATAGTTTATTTCTGTTTATGAAAATATCTTGATCCTAGACTGGTTCAGAGCAATCTCAACTTGGAGCAAGTGATAGTTACCATAACAACACACTGATTACGTACATTACCATTTAGTTTTTCTTTATTTAATTTATACTAACCAGTTTTAGCATGTATCAAAGAATAATTAAAGATGAAAACTTACTTAATTTTAATAGTAATGAAAACCTGACACTTTTTTTGGGAGATTTTTCAAGAATTATATTGTTGTAAATGGGAGCCGTCAAAATGACTGCTCAGGGAGTTCTACTATTTAACATGTCTGGTGTTAATCCAGTCATGTTTATTTGTTTGCTTTGCTTCACTCATCCTGCTCCGTGTTGTTTATGAGTGCTCTGAACATCACAGCGGGGCTTGGATGGGAGACCTTTGGGACCACCGGGTGCCACAGCGGGGCAGCTGCGGCTGTAAAGTGACAAACTGTTGTGTCCTTAGAAAAGATACTTCACCCACTTTGCGTGAGTCTGGTGTGTGCTCGAATGATTGGTGGTGGTCAGAGGGGCCGATCAGTCTGTACAGGAGTATAACAACTATGAAAACATGTATGTCACTTAGAGCATTGGTTTATCTGTTTAGTCATTTTGAACAAAAAAATCAGTGTTTGTATTATTAATCCAATGTAGATAATTAATTCTATGATAAATACAAAGTGCTCTTTTGGGTGTTTTAGTCTTGGCCAGGTGTTTTACAATCTATTTACGTGATAAAATGATTTTACAAAATGGTAGCAAAAACAAATGTTCATGCAAAGTACTGTATATTACCTGAATACTTTAAAACAAGCACTTTGAATCACAGAATTGTAATAATATTGGATAATATTTAAACGTTGGCCGCTGCCACTTGTGAAAAGTTTGACAGGTGAACTCTTCCTTTTATGCCACTCTTTGAACACACTGGATCAAGAGACTGGATTTCACAGACATGTAAAATGATCAAAAATCCTTTGTGGAGAAAGACGCAAGGGTCAAAACTGTTATTCATGTATTCCAATCTAACTATTCAGAAACAGCTCACTTTAATTTCACAGAATTAGGGAGGATCACAGGGCCATATGACAATGAGATACATCACCAATGAGTAATGGGAGTTTCTATGTAATAATCACTTCAATAATGGACCACAGATGTCTGTATAATATGAGCTTTTAATCTCGCCTCTGAACAAGGATCGTACTGACCATCGCTTTGTGGAATGTGGCAGTGGATTTTTGGTTTCGTATGTAGAAAGATATTTTACATACAGATTTTGTTGGCTATATGTATGTATGTATTATTTATCCCCACCAAGGGGAAATTCCTTTGGGCAGCATTAGGCACAAAAAATACATAAAGTGATATGAAGTGAAGCCCATACAAACACATGAACACAACACAGCAATTATCAGCTGAAAAACTCAATGAAAACAGGGAAAATAAATGCCTCAAAACACATTTCTTTTTTTCAAATTAAGTCTTCTGACGTCACAGTGCAGAGCAGCCGGGACCCGCAGCAAGTTTATTATCCACGTGAAACAAAAACAAAGACAACTTTACAAGGAAATAGCAGAGCGTGCAAAAGCCCAAACTTTGACGGTATGTGCTTCACTCACCGTTTCATCCATCCATCCATTATCTTCTGCTTTATCTGTTTCCAGGTCGCAGGGGCAGCCTTCTAAATTGATATACCCAGACTTCCCTATCAACGCTCACTTCCTCATACAGGGGATTCTTGAGTTCCCAGGCTAGCTGAGGTCCCTCCAGCATGTTCCTTTGATGCCCAGAACACCTCCCCTGGCGTCCAGGAGGCATCTGTATATACCAGCGGCTCTACACCAAGCTCCTCTCCCTCTTGATGGAGCGCCCAGAACTCGGAGGACACTCATTTAGACAGCTTGTATCCGCAATCTCCTTTTGTCTATATGAAACATTTATTTGGCAGAAATTAGGACTTGGGATTCATTATTTTTGTATACAAGAAAATATCATTGGAAATTTGCCTGAGAAATTAAAATTCATTGATTTCAAGACATCGATCAAACTGCACTTCTAGACATTAATATGACTTATTTTTGAGACATAGCATTTATTTTGAGACGCGCCAATGCAGCCTGCACTACACTGCTCCACCAACAAAGTATGTGAAGAACTGTGGCCGTGTTGTCTACGGCGTATCCAGTCTCGAGTCGTTCTGATCGAGTATAAGCGGAAAGAAAAAACAATTACAACACGGTTAGAAATCGTAGCAGTTGATTCTTACTCCTGCATAATTCCCTTTAATCATACTGTAACTTTGAAATACTACAACCAAAGTCCAGGGGGTTTCAGTTTCTCAAAAAAAATAAAATACATTCGGCATATGCAACGAATTAGGGCCCACCTCCGCACACAAGTTTTACTAATTGTGTCACTTGTCAAGACTTTATCAGTGGCGAATCTACATGGGGGTGTTTCTGCAATGCTTTCAAATGGCATTTCCCACCACTTTACTCCACTGCAGATGGTTATCGGACGCTCTTGGCTTACAGGTGCCGTCTGGACGTTTTATGCGAGAGCAATAGTTTAGTGGTCTGCCCAAAACCAGGAGGGGGAGAAAAACATATATATAGTCACGTAAAGTAAAAAGGCACGAGACGCTTGAAATCCTATCAGCGCCAAAATAAATAAGCTCTTCCAGATTTGACCCGGAGTCATTTGTTCCACTGTTGTTTTAAATCAACATGTGCGTGGGGCTCTGTTCTGTGCCGCTTTGAGGTGCAGACGTTTGAATCTAACCAGCAGCGTTTTGGTGGATATCGCATCTCGATTTTAGGAGCGAGGTCCACGCAAAGATTAAATACTGTATGAGGAGTGGACTGAGTGAGAGTGGACGTTACCATAGCGCTAGCTGAATGCGGAAGAGGCTGATTTGAACATAAGCTAGTAATTTTCTTATATGGGCTCATATGACGGGGTTAGCGGACAGTGGCAAACGTGTTGCTAAGGTGGTTGCGAAGAGTCAGAATCAAAACTATATATCAAATTCACCTCCAGGCCTTTCCGTACGGAGTTTGCATGTTCTCCCTGTGTAAGTAAGTAAGTAATCTTTATATATATAATGCCTTTCACAGAATCAGCACCTCCAAATCCGAGGCCATGATGCTCGACCGGAAAAAGGTGCCTTGCCCTCTCCAGGTGGGTGGAGAGGTCCTTCCTCAAGTGGAGGAGTTCAAGTATCTCGGGGTCTTGTTCACGAGTGAGGGAAGAATGGAGCGTGAGATTGACAGGCTGATCGGTGCAGCGTGCGCAGTGATGCGGTCTCTGTATCGGACCGTTGTGGTAAAGAGGGAGCTGAGCCGAAAGGCAAAGCTCTCAATTTACCGGTCAATCTTCGTTCCCTCCCTCACCTATGGTCATGAGCTGTGGGTAATGACCGAAAGAACGAGATCGCGGATACAAGCGGTCGAAATGAGCTTCCTCCGCAGAGTGGCTGGGCGCTCCCTTAGAGATAGGGTGAGGAGCTTGGTCAAACGGGAGGAGCTCGGAGTAGAGCCGCTGCTTCTCCACGTCGAGAGGAACCAGTTGAGGTGGCTCGGGCATCTGTTCAGGATGCCTCCTGGACGCCTTCCTGGGGAGGTGTTCCGGGCACGTCCCACCGGGAGGAGGCCCCGGGGAAGACCCAGGACACGCTGGAGAGACTATGTCTCTCAGCTGGCCTGGGAACGCCTAGGGGTCCCCCCGGACGAGCTGGAGGAGGTGTGTGTGGATAGGGAAGTCTGGGCGTCTCTGCTTAGACTGCTGCCCCCGCGACCCGGCAACGGATGAAGCGGAGGAAAATGGATGGATGGATGGATGGATGGCCTTTCACAGACCAGAGTCACAAAGCGCTTTACAGATGTTGTGGGCATTTGTCTCTCACTCCACACAGAGGTGCACTGTAAAAAAGAAAAAGTTAGTTCAACTCAAAATTTCAAAGCAACCAGCTGCGAAGGATTTTTGAGTTGAAGGCATTAACTTAATTCTTCACGTTTTGAAGAACTACACTTATTAAGTTGTGTCAGTTAAGTTTTCCAAGTTCTGCCAACTAAGTTTTTAAATTCAAGTTACTGGAAATTTCAAGTCTGTAAAAACTTACTTTTTTAAGTTCAGATTACTGTCCCCTACAATAACTTACTATTTTGAGTTTAAATTAGCCCCCACATTAAACCATCATGATGTTTATTTATATAGCGCATTTTACAGACCAAGGTCAATTGGGTAGGGGAAACCGGAGCACCCGGAGGAAACCTGTGCAGACACAGAGAACATGCAAATTCCACTCAGAAAGGCCCTGTTCCAACCAGGATTCGAACCCAGGACCTTCGTGTCAAGACTGACCCAGGGAATATATAGGGCTACTTTGGCTTGGCCCTGTCGGTTACGGTTGGTAAAAATAAATACAATGATTTTTTTGGTCAAATTAGTTTTTTCAAAATGTTGAATGCAGCTGGTTGCCATGACAAATATTTAAATGAGCAAACGCAGATAAGTTGACCTCACTCTAGCTCGGTGAACTGTAAAAACAACAACTCAAAATTGTTCACCTTACTCAGTTTTTTGCATTCACTGACAATAAAATTGCCAGTTGGAACTGGAACTGTCTGTTGTGAGCCACTTGAACTCACTTTCAGAAGTTCACTATAACTTCAAAGTAAAATCAACTTAATATATCAAATAAGATGAACTTTTCATCAGAAACTTCTGAAAGTGAGTTCAAGTGGCTCACAACAGACAGTTTCAGTTCCAACTGGCAATTTTATTGTCATGCAAAAATCTGAGTAAGGTGAACAATTTTGAGTTTGGGAGAGAGGTCGCCAGTACAGGAGATGGATGCCAGACCTATTGATGATGTTTTTAGTGGTAGGGGAAACTCGATCACCCGGAAGAAACTTTGGCAAACACAGGGAGAACATGCAAGCTCCACTAAGAAAGGCCCTGTTCCGACCTTGGGTCCAGCAGGACCTTCTTGCTGAGAAGCGAGAGTGCAATCCTGATGCCACCGGGCTGCCCTAGGTCTGCGTAGGTTTCCTCTGGGTGCTCCGGTTTCCCTGGATAGCCACTAAAAACATGTAAGATATGAACGTAATGAGTGGGTCAATATAAACACCAGGATCATAGAGATTTTTAAGCCCAAAATGGTGAGTGTGACACAAACAGTTTTAGACTTTCAGTGTAACTCAGTAGGAGCTAGAGCGAGTTGGAGCAAAACTGTCCCCTGAGCACAGTGCTCAGGGGACAGTTTTGCTCCAACAACAAGAATTGTCCATATAGATCAGGGGTGTCAAACTCATTTTGGTCCGGGGGCCACATACAACCTAATCTGATCTCAAGTGGGCCGGACCAGGAGATGCTCTACAAAAATATCCAAAAACGGTACAAAGTCCAACTTTTTGTGCACATAAACACATTTATTTAAAACTTCCTTTAAAACACTATCCTTTAATACTCAGTTTTCTGTTACAAACTTAAATGTAACAGTGAGTTTTCCATAGTGCAAATAATGTAGCGTACAATACAATATTACATTGAAAATGGTATTTCACAATATGTATATTAATATTTGTGTGTTAGCTTTGTTTTAAGGCTCATTACAGAGAGAACCTGCTCACAAAGGTAAAGTAGGTAGATAGAAAAAAGCACTTAAACACAGCACCTCAGCTTAACGATCTTCAGTGTGGTAAGGTCCATGGTTATGTTATTATCACATTAACCATCTTCAGTGTGGTAAGGTCCATGGTTATGTTATTATCACATTAACCATCTTCAGTGTGGTACGGTCCATGGTTATGTTATTATCACATTAACCATCTTCAGTGTGGTACGGTCCATGGTTATGTTATTATCACATTAACCATCTTCAGTGTGGTAAGGTCCATGGTTATGTTATTATCACATTAACCATCTTCAGTGTGGTACGGTCCATGGTTATGTTATTATCACATTAACCATCTTCAGTGTGGTACGGTCCATGGTTATGTTATTATCACATTAACCATCTTCAGTGTGGTAAGGTCCATGGTTATGTTATTATCACATTAACCATCTTCAGTGTGGTACGGTCCATGGTTATGTTATTATCACATTAACCATCTTCAGTGTGGTACGGTCCATGGTTATGTTATTATCACATTAACCATCTTCAGTGCGGTCAGGTCCATGGTTATGTTATTATCACATTAACCATCTTCAGTGTGGTACGGTCCATGGTTATGTTATTATCACATTAACCATCTTCAGTGTGGTAAGGTCCATGGTTATGTTATTATCACATTAACCATCTTCAGTGTGGTAAGGTCCATGGTTATGTTATTATCACAGAGAAAGCATCAAACTGACCATGATTCAGTTGAAATGAATAAAACAACTTCCATAACGTGATCCATTCTTAACGACTGCAGCAGTGTCTCTGTGTAAAATACAGTCAAATGTCCAAAAATCATCACCTCCATTTGCAGCTTTGTCACTACACCTGTTTTTACCATCGGTACCGGTCCACACTGTCCAACACACCAGCAACAACAGCAGAACCAGCAGCAGCACCAGCAGCAGCGCTCAAAACTCCTCTGATAGTTTCAGTAACACCACAAATGAATATGTGACATCAGTAACATCAGTCTCTTATCAATGGCAACATGTTGGTAAAAGCGAGTGGTTTCTCATACCATGTCTGCAGCCTGTGAGAGTTTTAACAAACTCTCTCACTGTGCGGCTGCGATGCTAATGCTAATGTTGTTAGCACAGGTAGCTTCCCTTTACAGCAGCAGAACTAACCTCTCGCTCTGGGCACAGACTGCTGTGTCTTCAGGGCCAGACAGGTTTATCTTCTGTTTTCTCAATTCTTCGCTCAAAGTGCCGTATTTTTCGCCGAGTCTTGTAGTTTAAGATGTTATTCCTTCAGCACCGCTCTGGTGGAGCCACTACAGACGCACTGGACTCACCCCTGAGCGCGGCGCTGCGGCGTCGCGGAACCTCGCGTCGCCTCGCGTCGCGGAGCGGCTTTTTAAAATGTAACTTTATTATATTTTTACATAAATGAGCCACGGGCCGTGTCAAATCTCTTGGCGGGCCAAGAGATTCCTGATATCATGATTAGAAAATATAAAATCATTCCAAATTCCATAGAAATGCTTAACTTTACACTGACGTGGTTCAGAATGTAGCTGAAGGTGCAGCACAAGGTAGTATTGGAAGATTGCATTACATAAAAAAAAAAAAAAATCCGTCTATGCATTTGCGCGTGGACAGAGATAACCAGAGTTTTGCGTTTTTGCACGCCACAGTATGCTCCCAAAACAACAACAACAAACAAAACGTGCGACCTCTGATCGCTGAAGCATCATACTGTCTTAAAAACTGTTCACTGCTGCAGCGGTTCACAGCAGCGATCCTCGCTCCACATCAGAGAGCAGCAAAGTGATCACAGGGACTCAGGCTCCAAAACAAATAAAACAGGAGCTAAACCAGGATCGAACCAGGGCTGAGGACTGGGGTCATTGCTTTTAAACATATGTCTTCACCATGGATCTATAATAACATCTTCACCCTCAGTTTCTACTATGACTGTAAGTGCCGCTACAGATCGAAAGTTACAAATGAAACTACGGATCTATGAATCCTGGATGACCGCCAGAGGCGGTGCTTAAATGCGAATTATTTAATAAATCATGCGGTTTTGCATGTACATCAACATACATTGTAGATATAAAGAAGAAAAAATATTTAGAAATAAATATATGTTTTGCATTTTTGTAGTAGGTAGATCATTTTGATGATTGATCATTTTATAAGTAGCTTGCATGCTGAAAAAGTGTGAGCACCCCTGCTGTAAATGCTTCAATACCAGTCTTCCAAAATAAATACTGCCCTATACTGTACATATAGGGCAGGACAATGAGTAGATAAAGTGACATAGTTCCTTGGACATTCTGAAGTTGCAGTATTACACATTTCACATGATTGCAGAATTTCCTCTTTTACAGATGAATGACATTAACAGGCTCAGCAGTTCTCATTGTACAGTCTGACAACAGCAGTAAAGAAAGACTCTCCTTCACACAACGAGGATAAATAATTCTGTTACCGTCACTAACAACTGGTTAAATGTATTTATTGTGGTTTGAGAGGTAAGTATAACTAATTTGACGATAGCGCTGCCTGATTGACCTTAATCCGGACACAGCGCTGGTTTTTCTAACAGTACTGTGTCTTCCGGTCGTTGCCCTCTGTGCATCGATGAATATTTCTATCCCTAAATATAGTACATCTTCGTCACTTCTGCTTCCAGCCATGAAAATCTTTGAGCCTATAGTCCACTAAGAAATAAACTCCAACCATGTGTGGGTCTCTAACAGCGTTTATGGGCAAAATAAATGACAATGCCACAGTAGAACTCTTGCGCCATAATTTCACATTTCTTTACGACAGTTGGATTTGCAGCCTTTTGTAGACTAAGCTCAGTGCTGTATCTCACTAGAGCAGAGCTGTCCACAGGCAATGGGCCGCCCCCCTGTGGATCGCCGTCCTCTGCTTTACCAGACAACACTTACACTGGACCCAAGGCAAAAATACCACCGCTCTGAAATGGATTCAGACCAACACTTACCCATAGAGGAGATTTGTGTAACAGGGTGTTTACAAGCATTACAATTATCTGATTGGAATGGGAATTTGGCACACTTCAAATGCGATCATGTGAAAGAATGTTGCACCTTTTAGGTTTCTCAGAGTTTGGTTACATTAGGGCAGGCATGTCAAACTCAGCCTCGTGGGTCAAATCCAACCCCAGAGACCATTTTTAGTGTCCCCTGGATCGATCTTCAATTAACATTATCCCAGCAACTTTCAGCATTGATGGTATTGGGCTGCTATGGCATGTTATACTTTTTCTCAGGAAACCAACCAGATAATTGAATTTGTTCTAAAATGTTTACTTAATATGAAGTGTAAAAATAAGTTATATTTATATCTATTATTTTTTTTTTTTTTTTCAACTAATAATCTTCCAATACATCTCTTCTTTTTTTAAGGCCCAGTTGTGGTTTATGCTAAATGCTAAAATGCTGCAAGTAAACATACTATTATGGTAACTGCTTTTGTGATATGTGGCTATATAAAAATACACTTGTAAAAACTAGTGACAGAACCAAACTGCTTTCAGAGAAACTCGTTAGATAGATTATATGAGATAGTTCTATTTTGTGTGGTTTTTAAATTAGGTACCCCAGCTTTAAACAAGAAAATCTTGTAGAAAGTAAAACCCTGCAGTGTTTTGTCGGAACAGCTGGGTCGAGTTATCAGCAGGACACGACACAGAGCAGACTCCCCGCTAACCGGCCTTTTCCGCGTTTTAACACAGGCTTTTGGCGTCTTATCCCTGAACTGTGGAACTGGGGAGACCAAACACAGGCTGACAGGCGACCAGGGCGATCCGGGGTCCCAGCGCCGCTAACGGGGCAGTGGCTCGGGCCTGGGATCCATCAAGCCCACAGCCCGCCGCCGTGCTAACTCAGGAAATGAAGGCTTTTGGAAATAGAACAGTGAAGAGGTTATCTTCTCGCTTTTACGCAACTATACACAAAGTTATGCAGTTTCAGGTCTTCCTGAAAATGTGAGACAGGCTTCTACTCTGACAAAGTTCAAATCCAGGTTTAACTGTTCTGTTTAGCCCTGAATACAACTGAAGGATTGTGACTCTCTTTTTGTATGTACTGCGTTTTTAAGGTTCTTTTCTTGTTTTTTGAAGCACTTTCACTTGCCTTGTGTATGAACCGTGCTTAACATATAAACATACTTTGTGATGTCAGTAACTTCCAATGTATTCAAATCTAGGGTGCATAATTTTATTTCCCATAAATTACACCTTTTTTTTTTTTCCCAAAGGAAAGAGTATTGTAAACAAATATGTGAACAAATCGAACCAAAACATGAGAGAGAGCCCTGCTTTGGGCTGGGAGCTGAAGCTAACCCAGTTTCTCAGACGCAAAAAACATTCAATTTTAAGATAAAAAACACAGTAAGTCCCCTATTTGAAAGCTAAGTTGCTCAAACAAAAAAATTGGAAAGGCTGGAAAGACAATTGTCCCTTGACCTCGCAGTTTTTTTAGTCAGATCTATTTTAGTGCCATACAAATACATTTTTACCCCTTCTTGAGCAAATACTTTCAAATGTTGTGTAAGTAACAAACCATATTGAATGATGTAGCCACAGGTATACAACTACAAACTGAGATATCTGTTTTTGCAAATGTGTTCATGTGTGCCAAAGACATAACTATTTTTGAGTACAGAATTATTTTCAGAAATCTCCAAGTTTACAAGCTGTACTTTTATAATTGTGGAAGAATTTTATAGCATGGGTTCATCTGCAGTGCGGGTAACAGAGGCCAGTGAAGCCGGCTCGTTACTGAAAGCCTCTCAATTATCCAATAAAGTGTGCTTCTATCTCACCAGCACACCCGCCCATCCGCTTCAGGAGATCCCACTTCAACCCCCCCACATGAACAAACCAGGACAATCTGCTCCCTCTCACCGTCCCGTAAAGCTGCAAGGTGTAAATGCTGGCTAATGGTGTGTGTCAGAGCCGTGCGGGAGCCCATTAGCCACGAGGCACACTTAAAGGAGACGTATGCTGCTTTTCTGCTGCTTTGATATGAGGCGAAAGCACATGTTTTACGTTGCGTTCACTATGTGCCGCAGTATTGATCTAAGATGGATCGACTTTATCAAAAGTGTTCATGTGACATTCCAAACAGCATTCCAAAAATCCTAGAGTTAGTGCCATATGAACCAACTCAAATTCTGGGCACCTTTAGGAGGCCAGTACCTGTACTCAGAGTCAGGACTAAACATGGAGAACAGATTTACAGATGTCAGATTTAAAGCAGCTAAATCTGGAACAGTCTTCCTGAAAATGTAGGACATGATTTTAAATATGGTCATAATTTCTCAGAGAGCTGGTCAGGCTGATGAAGCGGGGATGAGGAGGAGGAGGGTTGCTGCATGATACGAAAGCTCAGTGACTATGCAGGGTTATAAAGGCAGCACAGTGCATACAGCATGTACAGGTTGGGTTTCTAGTCTTGGAATCTGAACTCCTCTGTAATTTTTCACAGTTTTACATCTTCTTTGTCAGCACATATCAACTATGGTATAATTATTTTATCATTATCTAAAGTTGTCTAGAAATGGTGACAATATTCAAAAACATATAAATGATGTTGGACAGCAGAAATGACAGCCAGAAATATGACTACTTTGGCAGGTGTCACTCAAATCCTGATATTGGAAAACATTCATATTAAATGACACTATTGACCATATTCAAAGTAAAAATAACATATATTTGCATTCACTGCAATTAGCATATTAATGTGAATATATACACATATATTAGTATCGCTGTATTCTCATACTTATGCATAACTTATTTCTGTTTTTTTCAAGTGGGTGCTGAGTGGGCGGTCAGAACAACATGTAATATACATGGCCTATATTCATGGTTAGTGTGCGTTTGCAACAGTCAAAAGTTAAAATTTTGTAGATAAAATTCATAGAAAATATAAATCCCAGTCTTTTCACCTAGATGCTGATGAATACAAGTAACCGCCAAGGCTCCGAAGCACCTGAACCCCCGAGGTCTTTCTTTTCCCACTATTGGAAAACCTGTATTTCGGATGATTTCAGTTGATACTTTGAGGTGCCTGGAAAAAAGGAAGAAAGTGGTGCATCCTCTAAAGCAGGGGTGCTCACACTTTTTCAGCATGCGAGCTACTTATAAAAGGATCAAGTCAAAATGATCTACCTACTACAAAAATGCAAATCATATATTTATTTCAAAAAATATTCTTTATATCTACAATGTATGTTTATGTACATGCAAAACCGCATGAGCCAATATAGCACAACACAACACAATTACCTATGTACATTTTTTGTCATTACCCGAGTTTACTCTGATGACTTTCACTGAATTGAATCGGCCAGAGATGCATAGTCCGGAAAATAGGTGGTAACTCGCTGACAAGTTTGTCGTGGTTTAGCTTTCCTGCACTGAGCGCGGTTGTTTGCGCATGTGCAGTCACCTAAGTGTCAGTAAAACATTACTGAGTAAAACACAGATGTCATTTGACTGTGGTGCCATGTCCATGTGCCATGCCTGTTTTTTTTAAATCCAAATATTTCCCCTCCTCAGTTTATAAAATAATTTGCATCCACACATCTGCATTATCAATCACATTCGTAACATTCCAAACATGTGCGTCTCTTACGTCCTGTCCTGCGTTGGGGAAAAACACGGAAGTGGGCGGAGCTTTGATGCAGACGCCGGTAACGGCACTTTTACAGTCATAGAAGACACTCAGAGTAAAGACGTATGTTTACAAGCACTGACCCCGTCCTCAGCCCTGGTTTAGTCCTGGTTTAGTCCTGGTTTGGTTGTTTTCGAGCGTGAGTCCCCGCGATCACTTTGCTGCTCTCTGATGTGGAGCGAGGATGTTTGCTGCTGCGAGCATCTCACAGCGAACAGTTTTTAAGGTAGTATGATCCATGCTTCAGTGATCAGAGGAATTTAGGGGGGTACTGTGGCGTGCGAGAACGCAAAACTCTGGTTATCTCTGTCTACTCACAAATGCATTAACGGAGTTTTCAAAAATCTCCACTTTGCCCGGAGTTTTTTGTATATATTAGTTTAGAATGTGTAATTTTTTATTTATTTAATGCGATCTACCAATACTACCTTTGCGATCGACTGGTAGATCGCGATCGACGTATTGAGCACCCCTGCTCTAAAGAATCCCTTCAAAAGGTGCCTTTATTGAGCGTCCAAAGCGGTTCCATATGTCCCGGTCCTGGCCAGTGTCAGTGGCTCCTGTCTCAACGTGGGACTGTGCACTATAAGGATCAGTTCAGCCTTTAGTCATGATAACTTAATAACCGGCCGTCAAGAGGGAAATTAAGAAATCACGAACATGACTGTCCTCCTCCGTCTTTTATGAATCATGACTGAAGCAGAAGCAAAGTAAACACTGAGCAGAAAGAGCAGAGATGCTTTAGAACAGCTGCTTTCCAAGTGAGGATGATGCAGGGGCCCAGAAGGAAACGTTATGCCAAATTATTAACTCAAATAATAAGGTGTGGAGGACAGAAGAGCCTCTTAAAGAAGAAGTTACAGGTCTGTGAGAGCCAGAGATCTTCCTTGTTTGAAGTGACCAAATACTTATTTTCCACTAAAATGTACAAATAAATTCTTAAAAAATCCTACAATGTGAATTCCTGGATTTTTTGTTTCACATTCTGTCTCTTACAGTTGAAGTGTACCTATGATGAAAATTACAGACCTCTGTCATTATTTTAAGTGGGAGAACTTGCCCAATTGGTGGCTGACTAAATACTTTTTTGCCCCACTGGTATACATAGAATAAACTTTGAATAAACAAAACGTCAAGTATGGTTGCCTTAAGGCTGGGGTACCTCACATTCAAACTGCAAAAAAACCTGTCATATAAAACCGATTAAACTATAATTCCCTTGGCTCTCAACATGCACGGATTGTTTAGCTTTTGTCAAATGAGCTTTTTCCAACAGTCAAATAGTTACTCTTAGGGCTGAAGTATGAAATATATAGGACGATTTATCAAAAGATGAAGACAGAATGTTGTGGTCTCCATTGTTCCCAATATGGCAAGACTCCTCCGGTTGAACCATTTATAAATCAAAAAAGTCAGGTACCACAGCTTTAACTTCAGTCTGACAATACCTAAACATGGCTTTTAATTTAGATCAAACCAAAACTATGGATGTTAGTTTTGGTTTTTTAATCTAAATTAAATGGTGAATTAAGAGGTAAAGCTAAAGGCCTTCTTATAAGTCCACCAACTTTCCCATAATTTCCCAAATTGTTCTGTGACAAAATAACTGAGTTCACTCCATCCTCACAGTTCAGGGCAGTCCGGGCAACACTTTAGGTTAAACAAACATCGTTCAAATATTAACCATTCACTATAATTTCACAGCATGGTCTAATTTTCCAGGAGGGGGTGAATTGCAAATGGCTTTTAAGAAAACATGTCTTGCAAAATTCCCTAACTTTCCCTCACTGTTAATCCAAGTGAAAATTTCTCTCATCTAATCTGACAGAGCCTGGGTTGTTTTGTGAGGACGAGTGGGCAACACTTTCAGTCTCTTTTCAACACAATAAGATAAGATAAGATAGACTTTGTTGATCTCACACTGGATGAATCACTCAGATTGTGCAAAAGACAGAAGTGTGCATGTTCAAGGTAAATAATAGTCTGTGCGGGATATAATTATGTACGATAAAAAAGTGGCAATAGCAGGGCAGGTTTTTTTTCACTCCTAGTGCATTTGTGACTGAAATCGTGCAAGATTTTACTTTCAACTTCAAATGTGCAATGTGTGAATGAGTACTTTTACAAGCCACTGTACCTGGTTTCCATCCACCCTTCTACTGTATACAGCACTTCTGGCAAACACGTACCCCCAAAAAATTTCTCAAGATCATGTTTATAAGCCCAAAAAAACTCAAATAATGCATAATATCTGTCTCCCCCGCACACGCTCACACACACATACAAGAAAAAAACCCTCACACACAAAAAAACACACACATGTCCAGTCCCACAGGGTTAAGTGCTTTCAGGCCTGGATTGGGTTTCATCACAGAGACGTGTATATTTTTGCAAGAGGCCAAACTCTGTACGCACAGCAGAGGAGCGCCTCGGTATGCAGGCCTGCGAATAAAAGAGTAATTGCCTTTATAATAGTGCTGGCATCAATGGAAAAGAAAGAAAATGTATGATCGCATTGGAAAAAAAGGGACTTCAATATGTGTTCATTCTCAAAATTGCTATTAATTCATACAAAGGGTGAGATCAGGGCCGAAGTGTAACATTTCTGCACTTAAATGTACACAGATATAGTAGTAGTGGTAGTAGTATTTTGTATTCAATGTACAGTGGTCCCTCATTTATCATGTGGTTTAAAAGTAACCCACAATAAATGTAATCCTTAAAGCAGTAGCTATATGATTTTTCTCACCACTGCTGCGATCGTGGCGATAATAAACCTATTCGTTGTTGGTCGGTTGAGCACTGCTACAGCTGTCAAAAGCCGTGCGTACACTAAAATACAGCTGCGGAGGACACCACGTTGAGGGGCAGTAGCAGGACTATGGGAAGACCGTGGTAGTCCTCTGAACTAATGACTGCGGCACACACAGAAGTTTTAAATAAAGGTACTAGTAGTTACGATTTTCTATATTATGTTGAAATATACAGGCGGTATGAGGACCACACACAATTGCACATATAAAAAACCCATCCTGTATGGTGAAACAATGCTGAGAGCTTTTAATCATAGAGTTTTCAAATCAATAAATATTTATTTCCACTATTTGGTTATTGAACACTGTTTGGGTTTAAGTAAACAATTTCTAGAACTATTCCTACACATATTGTTGTTCTATTTTTTGGATCTCCATAATATGTCACTCTGAATAGAAACACTGTTGTCAATTGTCAGCGCTCTTGTCTTCTGTTTAATGTATAATTTTAGAAATAATATTAAAAAAAACAAACAAAAATCCTTATTTAATTATACTGAAGACAAAATATGTATGGTAAGGTGAAATGGGGGTGCCGTTAGTTAATAATAACAATAATACTAATAGTTTTATGTAGCTTTTAGGAATCTTTTTTCACTCCATACATGGTGGCCACAGCTGCCCTGGGGAACACTGACCCTCCGACCACCACCAACCGTTCATGCACACTCCCAGACTCTTTCTAGCCAAAGTGAGCCAAGTGTCTTTCCTAAGGACACAGATATTTCTGCACTTTTCAGCCGCAGCTGCCCCACCAGTAAAGTTTATATCTGTGGTTGCTTCACATGATGGCCATTCATAGTATTCGCAACATCTGTGCAAAATAATTGGGGGATAAGAGAGTGTTGGGGAGAGAGACCAGACCTGAGAGAATGCCCAGTGTTACATGGCATGGTGTGGCACGGCCTGGTGTGGCATGGCCCGGCGTCGCAGCTCACTCGCAAGTGGAGACCAGCCCGCGATGACTGAAGCCTTGTATCCATGTGGACTGAGCTGAGGAGATGACGGAGAGAAAAAACTGTACGGACCCCAACTCGGACCATGCCAGTAGAACAGCACAGACCAGAATGGAAGAATATGTGAAAGAGTCCTCAGATTTGTTCACGAGAATTTTTTCTGTTGGGACAAACTTGTTACAGATTGAGTTTTACTTCCATTTCCGTTCTGTCTCCCAGTTAAATCCCCTGTGCTCCTTTTGCCTTGTTTTTTGTATCCTGGACTTGATTTTGTTAGTATTTACTTTTATCAAAACACAATATTTGCAGTTGTACACAATTTGAGTTCTTCTTCCATTTTAACATTTTAAACTTTGACAGAACTATTTATTTACAAAGAAAACAAATAGTTAAGTTTAAGTGAAGCATGCAGGTTCTGCGGAGCTCAATGTGAGTTTGATTTGGACCCAGTGAGGGATACACGTATTGTTGGTGTGAAAATGGACAGTTTTATTACCCCCCCACACGCACACACACACCCACACACACACATGAGCCCAGTTAAAGACACGTTCACATGGCATTCTGGCAGACAGCACAGAGAGAGAAACGCTCTGTGGTCAGCTTTTTCGGAGCAGCCGTTTTTAGCTTGCGCGTTAGTTGTAATGCAAGGAGAAATGGGAAGCCAGACTACAAAGGAAAGACGCTATTTTTAAAAGAAAGGGTATGATGACTCAAAGCGAATTAGTCCAAATGCGTCATGGCCAGGGATCCGCACGGACACTAGATTGAAGGAGACACAACTGAAACTATTGCTCGTTCCCAGAAAATCAGAGCCATTTGTGGCCATGGTCAAACGAAAGGGTGTGCTTTGGTTTCTGTTTCCATGTAAAATGATGTAAAAAGGGATTGCACTGACAACAATGTGTTTGGCCATATACTGTATATAATATATATACACACAAACACATACAGTAATATATATATATACATTGGTGCCGATATCTGGTTGATCCCAAATCCGTATCACACTTCTGAATCCTATTTATAAAATCGTAACAAATTAGAAATAATATGGAGGTTCCTGTTGTTTGATAATTCTTCAGTTGTCCTTTAAGTAACTCACACTCAAAAGGAGTCTATCAATAAGGCAAGCAACTATTTCAAGACCAGTTAAAAGTTGATTTTGCACATTCTGTGAAGTACAGTTAAAACATGACCAGTGCTGCAAAACAACACAATAAACAAAATGGACCATGGAGATGATCCTCCTGGATTATAATGTGTACAGCTGTTTGACATTAGTGCAACAAAAACCTTCAGTAATTCAGGATCACACAATTTCACAAAAATCATAAGCACTCACAAAGATTAAACAAAAACATTGTTTAAAAATGATTTACATGTACTTGCCTCCTGAACTAATAGTGAACATTTACAAATAATATTTGGTCATTTCTGAATTAAACTGAATTTATTTTGAATTACAACAGTATTTATGTTTACTCTTTTCATGCAGATCATCCCAACAGGGAACAGAATGTGGCTCTCATTTAGGTTTCCAGTTTCCCTTTGCTTTGTTCCTTCAACCACTTTTCAATCCATGTATTTCTGTTTATTTAGTGTTTTATCTTTTTGGGTCGCTCTGACCCATGGCTCCTTTGAGTTGATAACAAGCTGGGGTCTAAGCCAGGGCAAGTAAGCAAAAGTCATCAAAATTCAGCTTGAAAATCACTAAATTATTTTTAATTGTAGATTTGTATTATTCCTTATTCTTTTATCTACTTTTAACTTGTTTGCACCGAGAGCCAAAGCAATTTCCTAGTCTGTGACTTCATGTTACTTACATGGCAATACAAATTATTCTGATTCTGAAGAATGTAGGGTATTTTTTAATCACTTGGGTCAAATATACACAACTAAACAAAACTGTTTTCAACTAGAGCTACATTGTTAGTGTAGAAGCTAGTCTCATAAATGCAACTCTCTTCCAGATTGTAGCTGCATGAATCTGAGATGTTTTCCTCCCATGTTTTATCCTTGTTCTAGGCTCCAGCAGGTGCTCCTCAGCAGGAAGCCAGTCCCTGTGCTCCTCAGAGACTCAGCAGGAAGCCAGTCTCTGTGCTCCTCAGGGACTCAGCAGGAAGCCAGTCCCTGTGCTCCTCAGAGACTCAGCAGGAAGCCAGTCCCTGTGCTCCTCAGAGACTCAGCAGGAAGCCAGTCCCTGTGCTCCTCAGAGTTTCAGCAGGAAGCCAGTCCCTGTGCTCCTCAGAGACTCCGAAGGAAGCCAGTCCCTATGCTTCTCAGAGTCTGAGCAGGAGGCCAGTCCCTTTGGTGCGAGGCCATCGAGAGACTTTTACACAAGCTGAGCTACTTTAAAGTCTATTCTCTGAGCCACAGGAAGCCAGTGCAGCGACCCGAGAACTGGATAATTAGTTAATCATAAGAATAATCGGCTTAACACTAAACAAAACATCAAAATAATAATAAAATACAGCCCTTTTAGATTGTTGTAATGACTTTTAAACAAGTAGGCAAAACTATACACACAAGAGCGCAAAATACACACTCGCTTTAAAAGTATCTCAAATCAGCCGCTCTTAGGCCTCATGACAGAGCCTCCAGAGTACACCTCATTAGAACCACACAACCCTCGCCAATTACACCCTTCCTGGCTTCACGCTTTGCTCCGCTGCAGCTCACCGGCCTCTCCTTTGCCACCTCCATCCACTCGCCCCGTACACAGAATGTTTACTCGCCCGGTTTAGGCGTGGGCGTCTTAACTCTACCAATGAGGCTAATTCCATTCTCTATGCAAAGATGTGGTAAAGTACAATGGCTTGGCGAGCAGATCCCCAACGTGCTCCATTTGAATTGTTTCGGAGGCATTTTGAAGGGAAAAGTCGAGGTAATTGCTTCCAGAGTTCCCCCAGGAGTAATTGGTCTTCCTCAAGCCCAAAAAGAAGTCCATACCTCCCTGCTCGTAACTGCTGCCCAGCTCTGGTTAGAATGAGTGTCTCTGGGGAGAGGAGAGGAGAGGATAGTGGCTGGTTTTGTTTCCACCTGCATTGTCAGCTGTATGGAGGTCTTTTTTTTCCATATTTAATCAATGCAATAAGTATGCGTGGATCTATGCAGAATCTTTATTGCACAATATAAAACTGTCTGCTACTTACATTGAGGTCAGATTAACTGTCTGTGCATGTCTCTCTTCAAGGACAGATATCACAAGGACACGGAAATACAGTAATATTGACAATATATAGTGGTAATTTAGACAGAAATGAAACCAAACTCTTTTATAGCGTTGCTTACATATGAGTACAGGTGCAAGACTGGTCAAGGCCCTCTGGTGATTTTAATCCTTTAATAGTTTGTTAAACCATTTGGTGGAAGCTTGGAACTGAAATCTACCTCATTGGGGCATCTCTAGCACTTGGTTGTAGGCACTTTGACCATCAAGCTGCATCTCAACTGTTTTGTAGAGGCCTTTAATTAAACACTAGGGGGTTCAAAAAAATAAAAACAAAACATTAGTTGTTTTTAGTGCTCCTACATCTTAGGGGGAAAAAAAGGTTTTAAATTGCTTTCTTCAACAACAACAACTTATTCTTGAATAGCCCTAAATCACAACAGCAGTCATCTCAGAGGACTTAACAAAACCATTGAAATCACCAACACAGATCAGAGAATCAACAGTTAAGACACAAAATATGCACATATGTATTGGTTCATAGGGAAAGACCAATGTCCATGAATGTTGATAAATGTCCATACATGTTGTAGAATGTTAAAGTGTCCTAGATCATCACCACAGTCCTTCTTGTTGGACAGTAACTGCCCAATAGACCCTCCTGCATCGGCAAGGTAAAACTCACAAAAACCCAATGGGAAAAAAGTTAGAAACCTCGGGGAGACCCGCATATTGAGAAAGAGATCTGCTCCACACGGACGGACTAATGATCCAGGACCTAAGCTACAGAACGAGGACCAATGCCACGCAGCGGCCGCAGAACGTGGACACTTCTTCAAGGAGTGAACATTAAAGGGTTAAGGCCTTAATCAAATATTTGTTCATAGTATGTAGACTCGGCCCATTCTTCAATGTGACAGCAAAAACAATGTAAAAACATGAAACTTGAAACACCCCACCACACTTTATCTTTTGCCAAATCTCTCCATTTCAGTTTGCATGATTGTGGTATATACCCCCTTCTACCGATGCAAAGTTCCTTCTCCTGAATTCAAACGCTATCCATCTGAAACCCTAGTATAACCACATAAAAAGCATAAGTTGGGGGTTTACTCTCTTGGTTCTATGCCTTGATGTCTAATAAAAGTCTGAACAATCTCTGCCCTGTTTGACATTTCCTTTGACTAAAAATAAATGACTTACAACCCCAGCGAAGTGTGGTCCCACAAGTGACTGATTAAGTACGCGAGCGTGTCTAGACATACGCGCCCACCTGCTTTGTGTGTCGTTCTCACAGTTTGGATGAATTCTATAACTCCAAAAAAAAAAGCCTCTTGGAGTGATTGGAAGGAAATTGCCCTCAGCTGCGCATTCTGACTAACATTGTCTCCAACAAAATCCGAGGCGGGGAGGGCCGAGGATTTGCATTCCAGCCGTCCACTTCAAAAAACCGCATTCTGAGAAAAGAGCCGAGCAACTTTCCCTCGTGCGCGCATGCTTTGAGCGATTTCTGCGGTTCCCAAAATGAGAGCTTACCAGGAATATATATCGTCCAGGATTCGGCCCCCGGAGAGTTGTGCGTCAGGCGTGAGTTTTACACGAGTGGAGTCTTATGCTAAGGTTCAACAAGTCAAAGTCGACCCGAACGGACAATTATGGCAGAGTCTAGGGCCTGGTTATGTGACCCCCGAAGCATTTAGAGGGTTTAATGCCTGTACAAGCAGCAGGGAAAGGCATAAATTAAGACTAAATGGGAAAGATTCTGTGTGTGGTAAAAGTTCTCGCGCTGCTGTGTAAGTTGCTGAGGAGTTGAAGTGTGTCTCTGCTGACTGAGCTGGATCAAATACCATTTGTTGATATTGCTTATCCTGCTGTACGCAACAAGTCTTTTGAAATCTCATTGTTGATCTAAAATTTGTTAAAGAAATGTGACACTTTTGTTGTCTCGTCGTAATGTTCTGCGCTTTTTTCTTTTCTTTTGAAAAGTCATGCAGAGAATTTTATTAAAATAGCTTCTGCAAAACAAAACGCAAATTTAAATTGCAAATTTTGTGGTCACAATTAGCAAATCATGAAGTGTCAACAATTTCAATCTCTGGCAAACATACTAGTGACCTAAAGGGAACAAATAATACGGTAGATTGCTTGCATTTTGGAAAACATCTTGATTTTATTGTTTTGTCTCCGAAAATTAAAATTTTCCAATGGAAGGGCTTTGTTCTCAGTGTAGTCGAGCTATTCGTTCCTCATTTCTAGTGAGATCCTGTCAGTTTAACAAACATTTTTTTCTTGTTCCAATCAACTGAAGGTCAAAAAACAAATACAGTTTCAAATAAAGACAAACACTAATATGTTATCAATATGTGAAATTACAAAGAAATTATTTTTGGATCAGCTTTTTCAGACAGAAAAGTGAATAGTGAAGAGAGAACCACCCTTACTCAGCCAATCAGCTCTCAGCCCAAAGTGACAAACAGTGACTGCAAATATAACTTGCTTTGTCAAAAGAATGTTGTGGTCTCAATTGTTCACACAATCATACTTTCTGTTAGGACTACATATTATTCATGAGAAAAAAAATATTTATATTACTCTTGTATGAGTTCGTGGTAATTACAAGCTCCTCTGGAATTAAAATGGTAAAGTAATATATTCTGTGGTTTTAGACATTGCAGACCAGTGAGCGCAGAAGGCAAAATCTGTTTTATTTAGCCGATTATTTTCTTAAAAACACAATAAATCACTGTTCAAACTCATCAGCATGACACAACGCAAGACAATCTTTCTCACAGGCCCGTCTGCATTTGGACGGACATGAAGCGCGAGACGGTGACACCGCGGCCCGGCTGTGGTTCCGCAGATGTTCTTTGAATCAAGCAAGTCTGAAAATCATTAGCGCGATTCCAGGGAGGGCCCGTCGTAAATGTACAGACTATTATCTGGAGCCGCTGCCAAGAACTCGGGAGCGGAGAGTTGTCCCGCGTCAGCTGAAAAGCGATAGTGACTTTTAACACCCGGCGGCGTAATGGAAACGGGTTATGAGGTGGTAAACGCACGCTGGAAACACTTACGGGGCGCGTCGCAACAGCCTGTTATTTGTGCGTGCAGCTTGTTTGTTTGTTTTAGAGGAAGTGTGCGAGGTGCCAAGAACTGAGGACTTTTGATTGGCAAATGTGGCGCCACCTGCATGTGAAAGCCTGATCTCTCCCCCCAAAATGTTCTCACATTTTCCCATTGTATTTTTGTGTGTTTTTTGAGTCGTTCCTTGCCGATTCATGAGGGTATAAGAACATTAAGAACATATTAATCCATTTATTAACAT
This sequence comes from Knipowitschia caucasica, assembly GCA_964034765.1. NCBI lineage: Eukaryota > Metazoa > Chordata > Actinopteri > Gobiiformes > Gobiidae > Knipowitschia > Knipowitschia caucasica. The sequence goes on along the minus strand of OZ035837.1, from coordinate 14,467,510 downwards.
TTATGGACATTGGTCATCACACTCCTATGTGTTTGTTATTATTGCGTTTCATTCTCTGATCTGTTGATGAATCGACAACTTTTTAAAGTCCTTCGTGATCATACAAAAATAAATGGGATGGAATTGATTCAAATTCAGGGCAGGGCCTGGTTAGTACTGTGATGGGAGACCTCCGGGAACACCGGGTGCCACAGTGGAGCAGCTGCGGCTGTAAAGGGCCATACTGTCATTCTGTCCTTGGGCAAGACACTTCACCCAGAGTAGAGTATAAGTCTGTGTGCGTTTTTCTTCCCCTCACTCCATTTTGAGCACAAAATTCTGTTGATACATTTGTAAATACATTCATTCACTTTTTTCCTTTCTTGTTTACAAAATCCTTTCACTTTTAGGTAACTTTCATTGAACCGTAAGAAGTATTGCATCCTTGCTGTGACTACTTGCACTGGAGGATGTGATCTTTCCAGTCAAAGTTTAAATAGTGCAATCTTTTACACATAAGTGAAACACATGAAATATTTATGGATATAACATGTCTGAGTGGAGTTTGTATGTTCTCCCCGTGTCTGTGTAGGTTTCCTCCGGGTGCTCCGGTTTCCCCTAATTACATGTAATAGGTCTGGAATCTCCTGAACTGGCGAAGAGGCGGATGCCCATCTCTGTGTGGAGTGAGAAACAAATGCCCAAAATTGTAAAGCTTCATGACTTCATGAAAGGCGCTGCATAAATAAAGATTAATTACTTACTTCCATGCCTAAATTGGGGATTTCTTGCATAGATTAAGACTTTCGAGTTAAACAGAACATAATGGCCATATGCTGTGCTGAGAGTGTAATAAAATATGGTATTAGATAAGATAAGATAAGATAAGAGATTCGTCCCACAGTGGGGAAATTTCAGTGTTGCAGCGCACATACAGCAATAGTAAGAGCACACAGGCAGCATAAATAATATACAATGTAAGTAGCTGCTATGTTTCCTTGCTAGCTGTAAAGTGGACATTCTGAAGTTGCAGTATTGCACATTGCACATGAATGCAGTATTTACTTATTTACAGATGAATGACGTGCACAGGCTCAGCTGTTCTCATTGTACAGTCACTATGTGTGGGTGGTTTGGAAATTCCACTGTTAAAACAAAAGCAGAACTCTACAGATTAGTAGATTAGATAACTTATGGGAGTGCTTTGCAACTATGCAACAGATATTTGAGAACATATTGAGATAGGCAAAGAAAATCCCCCCAAGCCGTGAAACTTGCGCAGAAAGGTGTGAGGTTTGGGTATAGATTCAAAATATGCAAGATCCAACGTGGGATTTATGAACGTGTGACTTCCGCCCAGATCTGAGCGTACACAGCTGCAGGTGTTGATGAATGCCAGGTGAAAACCAACGTATTTATGAAAGTCATGCCTATAAATATGCAGCAAGCGCCTGTTTCACGCCCTGTTTTTGCGACAGGTTAGGGTTTGGACTTTTGTTTGTTCATGTTTGTTTAAAAATAAATATACGCTATATTCAGCTGCTTTTTCATTAAACAAATTTGCAAAACTTTTCTGATACATTGCAAAGATCTCGTTTGAACTCTCAAAGTATATCAATAAATAAATAATGAATGAATATTAATAGCATGGCCTCAGCGGTGACACCACCTCCATACTTGGTGTATATTCTGTGCGCTCACTAGATTGATAAATGCTGCAAAGTGTACTTTTTTTGCGTACGCCACATTTACACACTGATTTGGCCGTGCATGAGGGCCAGTATGAAGTCCTCCTATTGGGCCGCTGCTACAATGTATCAAAACAATGTATGTAAAAAAAAAAAAAAGATAACTCAACCGGTATAAGAAATCGTTCCTACTTGTTCTGTGAACCTCCTGAAAGCAGGTTATGGAGCAGGGCAATGATGGTTTATGTCTGTGTTACTGTTTTGTGTCTGTTGTGTCTGTCTTTATGTGTATTTTCAAAGTAGCAGCCTGTGAGTCCCAGGCAAACTTTCACTGGGACATAATAAATAAATCTTGAATCATGAATTGTGATCTTGAATGAAATCCATGTGCCATCTGAAAAAGTACCACAGTTTCACACACAATGGCCTACAATATCTGACTAAAACATGACCAAACAGCCGCACATATCTCTCCACTAAGCAGCCAGTCACATTACACCATCTCTCTGACCACGTCCTTGGAAAACCCCATTGTCTGCAGAGGACAAAGAAACATTTGCTTTGTGGCTTCTCAACTGAACAAAAGTAGATGTGAGCAATAGTTAGATCAGACTTTAGCCCGAAGAAATGATGCAACGCGCCGCTAAAAATAACTCTCCAAAGAAGCTGAGGAAGCAGCGGCTGAAAAATGTGGGAATGATTTGTAGTTTGTATCACACATGTGTCCAGTGTAATGAAGTGCATTCGTTAGCCGTGGTGCACACACATGTTTTATTTACGGCCTTAGACTTCATGCTTTGGAACTATCCTGATTATATAGTACCCCAGTGGCGACTTTTCCTATAACTAGTCTTAATGAATGCATGAGGCTTGGGGCCACAGAATAACACAGCACAACAAACTGAAAGTAAATGCAATGTTAATAATAAGTTGGGAATTGCAAATCTTCTAAATTGTTTATTATGGACGAAATATAATGCCATGGTAGCTATGCACACGCATTCACAGACCCATAGTTTAGACGAGTAACTGTAATGTTACTCGTGCCTCTACAAGGAAATAAAACACATTTATTAACTACATGTTTTTTTGTTTCCTTGTAGAGAGAAAAACAAACAAATTCATGCTGTCCTTTTCAAAATAAAAAAACATCTTTTGTAAACATTAAAAAAAGCACCCTGAGAGTCTATATATTTGACTTTTTGGTTGAGAGGTGGTTATCCCTACTTGACTTTCCTGTCTGCTAAAAGTAGCACAGAGTAGACATTTGTGAGAGTTCAATACAATAAAATATATTTTTGTATAGCCCTAATTCACAACAGCAGTCATCTCGGAGGACTTTAATCTTTCGTTGATGAACAACATTGTAAAGAATCCAGAAGTTATAACACAGGAAGTGCAATAATAACGAACACATAGGTTTATAGGGAGGAGGATGACCAATATCCTACAAGTCCCAGATCAGTGCTGTTCTTAGGCCCTTTTACATCAGCAACTACTAACTCAAAAAAGGGATCGTCTAAAATGGAAGGACAGGCTAAAGAGGAGGACTCAGGCCGTAGATCCAGGACTCAAGCCTAGTGTATAAGTGTATAGTCGCGCGGCGCGGAGCTTACAGTGGTGACGTGACGTCATTTGCGCAAAGCAAAAATCACCGCGTAGCCTGCCGCGTACCCTCGAAAATTTCTAACGACGCAGCCGCCGCCATAGACGAGCTCCACTGTGATGTGTGCGATTGCTTTCTAGAAAACATGGGGCGGCTGCAGGGAACATGGAAAAGGCACTTCGGAGCAGACTGCTTTGTGCTTCGAAGGAACCGAAGGAAAAGCAGTTTGGGCTCATGGCAGAGCCTGATATACGCAGAGCCCGTGGACTAGAGCTTTGTTGCATATCTAACATATATATAACTTATAAACTGTGCAGTCGTTTCTTCTGCATGTACTGATCCTGTCTTTGTTTGAATCTGCACTCGTAGCTTATCACGTCTGTTGCATTCCTCCTGCACTTGTAAATACAGTAGTTCATGTTTGTCTCAGATATTTACCACTTATTGTTTTGCTGTTTGTGCACAAATACACTTTAATAATAACTATGTTTCCAACTAGAACTGAGTCTTTATTCAAAACATCACAGCTGAAATGACTCCACAGAGTCCACAGAACTATCACATAAACCTACACGAGATACACATGTAATGAGCTCGAACAGCTCGGTTTGCTAATGTTTTTGTTCTGAAGAGGAAAGTAGCAAGCTTAAATGGGACCGCTTTGGTTTCCCAGGCAACTCTTGTGAGATCGCCATCACATGGTTGGTTGTGAGATTACAACATTCTCTTGTAAAAAACTACGTAAGGGGAGCGCACGAGTGGACCAGCCACTGTGGCTGCGTAGGTCCAATGCAACCGTATCCAGCACCACGCGAGTATACACTAGGCTTCAGGCAGAGTATGGACAGTTTTAAATGTCATTCCACAGCTTCAGTTGGAAAATTAGGCATCTCCATTAAATAATATAGTTTGAAGTCTGTAACGGTCCAGGGTAGATTTCAACAGACAAAAGCAGACAAGTGCAGCTCTCAGTTAATGTGAGCCTCTTGAATATCATATTTTGAATTATAGTAGTTGCCATGAAAGTGCTCTTCGGATAATTCTTATGTGACTTTCTCTAAATCCGTCCGATTTGGGCATAATACCTGCGCAGTGTTAAATGTGGCTCCACTTTGGCATTTGACTTTCTGCAGCACTCCACTTGATTATTAGGAGCGCTGACATTTCACCACAGATTATGCAGTGGTGCTTCCTCTGGTTTCACAAAAAGGCAAAATCTACTTAGATTTTCACATATAACCTTTTTGGGATGAGTATGGGAATAATTACTTTTATCATAACTAACATTTAAATATGCACTCAAAATCCTGATATAAAGACATAGCAGGTTTGAAAGTTTTGACACTGTCTGGTTGTGACTAATTGCGCCATGCGTGCCTTGGGGCAGAATGGCTTCAAGCTCCGTAAGACCTTTTATATTCACTGGCCTCCCCTTTTTGGCTGATTAAAACGTAAGTTACACATATACTATCATTCTCAATATATTGTCACATTTAGCAATAATTGTTTACATTGTTTACAATTACAATTTACATTGTTTTGGTGTACTTTCCATTCACTGTTTGATTCTCTGATGAAAAAAGACCAACTTTGTAAAGATAACAACAGGGACCATCACCATCTATTCTTGTTGTACATATTTATTGTGATATGCCAGCACAGAGAAAACATGCAAACCCCACACAGACAGACCCCACCTGAACTGGAGATTCTCACATTGGTGCGTTTTCCACTCTGTAGATATGACCTGTAATGTGACGAATACAAAAAAAGCGGCGTGTAGTACGTAAAGACAGAACCGGCTCTGTAAATGTATCCGTCCACACAAAGATAAATACAAATCTACGTTGCTAAAGGTAAAGAGAGGAGGGGTCAAAACGCGTCCCCATGTGAAAGATAAGAATTTTTATTTTGAATCAAAGTGCCTCAGACCTTTACCTCTTTGTGTTCCACATTATTTCCCCACAGATCACCTGATTCCTCGCATCTGCGGTACCTTTTTTGGTCCCTGTACGCATTTCTCATTTATCTTGTAATTTTGTAAAAGATACAATAAAAAAAAAAAACACACACACATTTGTAATTATTTATATTCTGTTCCTAACCATTATGAGTTTGACCCGGATCTAAAGCAATATTGCAAGACAAAAATTCCATCAAACATTGCCTCGAAACGTTGTAGTAAAGCAAAGCAGTTAACATACACATCACATGTACACACATATCTCTCTGGCTGACCCATACTTTAGAGATAAAGTTACAACCTTATCATTGCTTTGAACCAGATTAAAGCATGTAAAAAATAAATTGACTCTTAATTGCAAATATGGACCTTTGCAACTTAAAAAGTTCCACCTGAGGATTTTCAAAATAAAATTGCAATAAATTCTAAAATAATTCTAAAAGACATAAATCAAAAGTATGGCAGTAAAAGAGTGGGTGTCCTTTCCAAGGCTTATGTCCGGATCCTTCTAACTTTCTATTCTTTTGAATGCACTACGCATATAGAGAAATGTTTGAAACGCAAAAATGCTTTCCCCGGCTGTGAGCAGCAAGGCCTTCATTACCAGAGCGACTGCTGAGACAGAAATATGGTCTGAATGTGCAGCCGTCATATGTGATGGCATAATTATTCCTTTCTTCTCTGCAGCAGCACTCATAAGACTTTATATTATAACAATGTAGTCCTGCCCCCTGTCTGTCACACAGCTCTCTTATAGAGCTAATGCAAACTTCTTCAATACAAGTAGACGATAGAAACTGTATGTTCAATGTGTGTGGGCTGGAGTGACTTCCAATAACTTCTATTAGGAGGGAAAGTTTTCAAAAAGTGAGGTTTCTAAATAAGAAGAGGTCATTAGCAAAAACAGATACAGTATCTCCATTTAGTTATATTACTTTAATTACAATCTTCAACATTTTCAATAATTGGCAGAACTTTTGTAAGAATTGTTTAAAAAAGGGTCAAACGTTATCTGTCCGATACAGTATATGGCACTAATATATCTGGCTTTTCAAAAAACTACTGGGTAAAGGTAAAATTGTAAGCCTTTCTGCTATTTTTTCAAAGGTACATAGAAGGACTTTCTACTTCCGTTGACACGTGCTCGTCAAATAAAACAGAGTTTTGTTGAAAACTGTTTTAGTGGATTGGACGGTTCTTTCCTAATATTTGGGAAAACCCTCCTATCTACCTTTAAGTCACTTACTAGGAAGTAATCTATAAGGTTTTTTACCTTTACTCACTTTCAAAAAGTGCTACAACTGATGAATATAACTTTAAATAGAGCAAGCAATAGTTTATTGAAATTAACTATATATCAATAAAAAATTTAGGAAGATCAAAAAGGTAAAAAAATGGCCAGACACCTTCACACTAATGTCGTTATCGTCTGTAATACGACTGCCACAACGCGTCAACCTTCTTTCAAATCGTTCCCTGGTGCCATCTCCCGTCACCACACACCAGGCCTTGTGCTAAATGACAGTAACCTTGTTTGACGTGCAGCGCCATCGTTTTGACAGTAAACAACTTTGAAAATGGATTCGCACCAGGAACAGTCCTCCTTCCCCCCGTCTCGTGGCTCTGCTAACCTCCGTTCGTTATTACCTCCCAAATGAACTTATCCTTTCTCATTATTTTGCCCGCAAGATGTCAGCGGAAAGTAAAAATATCTCCGCCGGCGCATGCTATGACAGATTAATTGGATTACAGATGCGTTTATCCCAGATTAGGTCTTGCACCGGGACCTACACGGTGACACAAGATGGATTAAGTTAGCGTGCGCGATGCTTCTTTTAATTGCAGTGGCGCGAGGGTGGCATCAGATTGTGCTGATTTCATGTCCCAGGACGGTTCTACTTAGCATCTTGCTCCGTTGAATTTGTATACTCCCAGTCGAAGTTGGCTTTGACGCTACTTTACAAAAGTCGACTTAGAAATGCTTCAAGGAGCTTGGGAATTCACTTATTTTCCATTTTTCTAGTTCTGTGACGATTATATTGTCCTCATCAAGCTGCCAAATGGAATTATAGTCTCCATGACCAAAATGTAATAAGGCATTTTTTTATTATAAGATTAAAAGAGATTAAATTGTCAAATTCAAAAGGAATAGATTGGCAATGGCACTATATTTTGGTAATGGAGATGAGATCAGACAAATTTACATAGAGCCATGCAACAAGGGAAATATTGAGTTTGGTTCAAGTAATAACATTAGCAAACATCACATCATTGAAGGAACAGTATATGGAATAATACAGTATATATATATATATTTATTAAAGAAGCATAAAGGTGATGCAATAAAGAGCCTACTGCTTTTTTCAACATTTCAGCTCTAAGGATGTATGTTATTCTTTAAATCTATTCTATGTATCTGCTCTTATTGTTCTGTGATGTGCATATAGCAACACTAACATTGCCCTACTGTGGGACAAATTGGAGTACTTTTATATTAACTATCTATTATCGCCTATCTCAATGTGGGCCCCTAAGGTTTTTCTTTTTTTTCTTTTTTTTTGAGTTCTTCCTTGCTGTTGCAAAAGGGTCGAAGGACGGTAATGATCTGGTACATTAATCAACATTTATGGACATTGGTCCTCCAGCTTTCTCTTGACCAATGTGTTTGTCATTTTGGCCTTTCCTATTTTCAAACAGATTCTGTCAGCTGTTGTTGGTGAATCCAGTCCTCAGAGACGCTGCTGTTGTGATTTAGGGCTGTACAAAAATAGATTGAATATCACCCTGTAATCCAAGCACTCATTCACTTATTTATTATCATGTCTGCTGTGGAACCTCTTGAAACATAAACTTTTCCGATCTACTGTTTTCCCACCAAAGTCCCGGTTATTTACCCATCACTTCCTTCCAGACGTGAGAAACCTCTCAACAGTTTTATGCTTGAAGCCATCGCAAATCATGCCTCCACTCCTTACCCTCCCATGCCCTCGTCTCTAAACTTTGTCCACAGCTGTTACCTGGACTCGGGTCTGCGCCACTGACGACTAAATAACTCATCTCGCAAGGGTAACGAAAGGTGCCATTTCACGCTGTCTGCCAGATGTCCACACTAAACCTCCCGAAAGAGACGTATCACTCTTTTTGACTACAGCCTGTAGCCCTTTTACTTGTGCCGTTTTGCAGATGTTGTCGTTCGATCAAGCCTTCAAACATTTCTCTCCCCTGGTCTTGTAGCTGAAAACTGGGAGCGCACAGCAGGAGGCCGTAGCGAGGGCTATCCGATATCGACGGCGCTGGCGAGAACACATGTTTGAAGGCCTGCACATATGTTAGATGTTTGGTCCATCAAAGAGATCGCAATCAGGAGGAATTAGGTAGATCGTCCCTTGAACTGACGCAATTCAGATAACACGTGTTTGACCTCTCGTATCGGGGGAACGGGTCACCGCCAGGACTGGAGATTGCAATGGGAAGAACATTAGTAGAATTGCCCCTAATGCGTTTTCTGATTAGCTCTCTTCTTTCGATGGGTGTCATTAGTATGTATTGTGGTACTAAGCGGTGATGACCAAAGATTATAGAGGTTCCGATAATGCATTTCCATGACTTGTTCCAAGTCTACCCATGGCAGTTTTCTCCTGGATACATGTATGCAATCTTGGATAATGGTCTCCATGGTGTAATGGCTTGGATAAGTTGAGGTCATTAAGAACGGTGATAAGAAACATGAGAGGAATGTCCGATCATACGGCCTATGCTATCCTGGAGAAAAAAACAATGCATTGGCTAATGTGATTATAGACAAATACATAGACAGAGACAACTATTATTGAATACACACTCTTGATGCTGCATTTTTAAGCTGGCACACCACAAAATCTGTTAATACACTTTCCTCTTCCACACAAGAAATGGAAGATTTGTGTAATGTTTTTCATGGGTCATTCAAAATCTATTTGTGGCAGTTTTCTTATCATTATGTCTCCATAATGGTACATGGTTTAATGATGTGGATAAGTTGGGCTCATTAGGAATGCTGATAAGAGACCTTAGGAATGTCAGTAAATGCCAGTTTTTTTTTCCAGGCCTATACTATCCTGGAAAAAAACCATGCATTTGCTTATGGGATTACAGACAAATACATATACAAACTATATTTGAATACACCCTCTTAGGTAAGACGGCAAAATCTGTTAACACACAAAACATGCAAGATTTGAGTAATGTGTTTTCATGGGTCTTTCAAAATCTATTCATGGTAGTTTTGTTATCGTTATGTCTCCATCTCAGAAAATGGTATACATGGTGTAATGACATGGATAAGTTGGAGGGGTCATTAGGAATGCTGATAAGAGATGTCTGAGGAATGTCTCATCATGCCATCCATGTCTGCAACTCTCGTTCTAACTGATGATCTGAGGAATGTCCAAACATGTAGTCCATGTCTGCAAATCTGCGCTTTCACAATTATGCTGATGTTAGCCTGGTGAGACAAGGCAACGGCTAATGGGACTCCAAAAAAAACTACAGAGGCGACAGCTTATGTATGTCATTTCATTCACCCTGATTTGGAGGCTGCCTTCTAATGACAGAGAAAATGGCCATTTCTATCTGCCAGTCATCAGAACTAATCTCATCAGAATGTAGAGTTAAGAGTCCACAGAGGGTCCAGGAGTGTGTTTTTATAGGTTGTACCAAATCTTCCCATGGCAGTTTTCTCCCCAATAAACGTCTGCAATCTGAGAGAATGGCCTCTCTGGGGTAATGACTTGGATAAGTTGAAGGGGTCATTAGAAACGGTGATAAGAATGTCCAGACATGTGGTCAGTGTGCGAAACTTTCACTGTTACTGATTATTCTCTCATCAGTCTGGCGAGACAAGGCCATGGCTAATGCAACAAGCTCGAACAAGGGACGTCGAGCCAATCTCAGCTGTCTGTCTGTAAATATAAACACTTTCCGTCGAACATACAGTATATGTTATACTAGATTATAGAGATTCAAGTAGAATCAGATTAATTTTTATGGCCATGTACAGTAAGTAACATCTTACTTACTGTACATGGCCATACAAATGATTCAAATTATGTCCAACAACAAAGCGGAAAAAACTTTTCTTATGGCGGGAGGTTCTGGTTGCAATGGCTTTTTCCAATTATATTAACGGCAGTTTTGAAAATGTAATTATATAAAATCTGGAACAGCCTTCTTGAAAATGTGAGACATGCTTCTTCTCTTAAATGTTCAAACCCAGGTTAAAAACAGTTCTGCTTAGCTGCACAAACAACTCTTTTTAATGTTTTGAGATTATTTATGATTTGAATGCCTTGTGTGACTGTCTCTGTCTTGTTTTGTTCAGAACTTTGAGTTGTATGATTTATGCTACACAAAGAAACTTTAAAGGGTGGTAACGGGTCAAACAAGGGTGCAACTTCCACTGTTATTATTCTCATAGTAAGGCAACCGCTAAATAAAAACACAAATGCTTCCATCACAGCTTTGGTGTTGTACAGTAGGTTGCACTTTTTTTGCACTTTCTAACAAAACTTAAAACCATTGGCCGATTAACAATAAATGAGGCTGTTTACTTCAGAATATAAAAACTATGTTCAGAGAGATGTTAGAGATGTTTATTTTATCTTGTGCTGTGTGCTTCTCATTCCCACTGTTCTGAAACTGGTGCAACACTGAAATGTCCCCTCTGTGGGACGATTAAAGGATCTCTTATACTCTATACTAAAATTAAATTAAATTAAATTTCTAATTTTAGCATATTAAAGAAGCAAGTATAAAATCTATAGCTTTTGCATAATGAAGAAGAAACAATTAAGTACAATGAGTTTAGCAGAGTAAATAAGTAAGTATAAAATCTATAACTTTAGCATAATAAAGAAGACAATATTAAATTAAATACTGTATATTCTAGTGCAAGAAATACTGTATATAGTTGTGTGTATACATCTGTTCATGTTAACAGCATGAGGGACTCAGTAAGGTGACAGTGACGCATGTGGTTCTATATTGCACATTCTGACCTTAAGATTATTACACAGAGAAGTAATTAGATGAAAAGAATAGAGAAAAAAGGTAACAATGTTGTAACAGGGTTAAACATTTTGCATAATCTCGTTTCGTAGCCAAAGCCTCCGCAAGAAGCAGCTGGCTCCAGTGGGAAAACTTGTTGAACCGGATCTTTCTGGTGATCACTTTTATTTTGTCTGAAATGGCTTTCATTGGGGTTTTAATTTGGGCGCTACACCCATTCACACTGTTATACTAACTCAAAACACAGACATTATACACATTCTTGAGCGCCAGAGTAAATGTAGCTGCAGTGTGAGCGAGCCTTATTCCTCATTTGTCTTGATTCTGGAAAGTTTGCTGAATTTCAAGTAAAGTTTCTTGTTTACGAAGAATTTCCTCTCTCTTTTTTATATAACGCATAATTATAACCCTCTTCAACAGCTATTTATACGGTTGTTTCTCCGGCTCTGTCAATCAGCCATTGCAAACTCCAACCGTAGAACCATCATTACCTCGCACAATAACCACTTCAAAGCCGGTCATCTTTCTCCCCTTAGAATTCCCACTGTATGCACTTTCAAAGTCGATCGTCTGAAAATGTACATGTTAAATCTACCCTCATTCCTCCCTGCACTTGCGTTCGTTCGCCAACCCCGGCCTTCCCGAAAACAGAGGGCATAAAAGAAGCGCCTTTTATAAATTATTGAGTGCGTTAGGGCTTGCTCGGGCCGCCGTACGCCGGTTGCGACGAAGGAGGAGAGAGAAAGACGAGGCGAGAGCGTGTGATCCGTGCATGAGGGATGAGTGGGGGAATTAAAGGCAACTTGTCAGATCTGCGCAAGAAGAAAGCGCGCGCCGGCAGCCTTACAAGGGTTGGTTCCGCGGTCGTATGGTCGCGTTTTGACAGTATGGGAAATGCAAATAGTATGTAAGAAGCTTATTTGATGTACGAGGGTTTAAGTGGGAGCAAACGAGGAGACATTGTGTAAATTTGACTTAATATCCCAGGGGTTGGCGTTGGAATGAAAACGTATTTAGATGGTGGAAGAATGCGGCTGATGCTATGTTAAGAGCGCATTAGCGTTTTACATGACGGCGCGGTTTTGCGTCTGTGGAAGTTTATTTCAAATGACGGAGAACAATGCATTAAACCTCAAGCAATGTTTTTTAAAATGTTTTCTGAATGAATGCGCTGCTTCAGTTCGTTATCCTGCAAGGTTGATTGATCGACAGAAGCTAATCTTTAAAGGAGATGTATTAGAACGGGGATGTCAAAGTCAAATACATCAGAGGGCCAAAATTAACAATTTGGTAGTAATTTCAAGTGATTTTTTTTTCCAACAGGCTCACAGACAAAAAACTAACTTCCATCAAAGAGAAAACACATGTCCTGAACTTTAAATTAATAATCCACTATTTTATTATGGCTCTGTGTAGGCTGGTTCAAATTCTAATCAAATATTATCCCGGGGACCAAGATTATTCATTCTTGAGCCGGATCTGGCCCCCAAACTTTGACTTTGACACCCATGTATTAGAACATTATTCCTCATCAAAAACAGAGTTGTATAGATCCATCCATGCTAGGAACTTCTGGCACATACAGTACATGTAGCACTAGCTCCGCCCCTTCTTTCCAAAAACTCCTGTCTCAGCTCTGTAACAGTATAACGTCATTGTACCACTATGACATCATACTTAGAGCAGTATTCTTGTTTTGTTTTTTTTTTAACCTTATTTAGATCGCGTTTGAGTACTGCCCTCAATCAGCCAATCAGCTCTCAGTATGTAAAAGTCCAAATGTTTTTTTTAATATGATAAAGTCAGCATGTTGTGTTCTCATTTGTCACAATATATTACTTAAACAGAGCTCTTACTGTTGGGTTCTACAGCTTCAAGCTAATTTCAGGATAATAAAAACAACCTAAACGAATACAACCTTTTACCTATTCCATTTCTATATTTGCACTTCTCTGCTCCTCAAACTCGACTAACATACAAACTATTAGCTTTTTGCCTTAAGCACTGCACACCAACCTAATTTACTGGTTCTTTTAAAAGATGGTGAGACACTACTGTTTCTTAAGTAACCTTTTCCCAGCTAATGAGGCTGCCATTCCCTCTGGACCCTTTACCCTCCCTGCTGTGACTCCCAAACACAACACCCATGTCCTGCTGCGAACGCATCTCACCATCCTCACAACACTTTTGCCCGTTTCCATATAATTTATTCACATTAAATCATGCAGTCCGAAGTCTTCTTTTTGAAATAGTCTACTCGGGTACTGCAACAACCCACGAGACGCAATTTCCAGAAGACGTCAAGCAAATTTAGGCCAGACATTTCCACTTCGGCTATGACTATGAATGTCCCCTCAGCAGAAGGCCGAGCACTCTCTGGGGCCACTCTCATTGGGTATCAGCGGCGTCGTGGGGGCAGCAGATTGTCGGCCGTAATTCAGAATTAATTGTGCGCTTTTTATGCAGGGAGCTTCAAACTATGATCCCGTATGGCACCGGGAAGATCAAGTGGGGTTCAGATGGGCAGGAGGAACGGGAGGTGGTTGCTGTTGCGAAGGAAGACTGTACTGAAGGTTTAATTATTTACTGAGGGTTTAATTATTTACTATTATTTTATTAGTACTATTGTTAGTGGTAATCTGTAAATAGTCAAAACTGTAATCATTTGCAATGTATAATACTGAAATGTCCACTGAATGTCACTTTATCTATACTTAATATCCTGCCATGTGTGCAGTGTTGGGTATAATACTTTGAATAAGTGACCTAAAATGTATTTTGTATAGTTTTCCATTACTTTGGAAAAAGTAGTAACTGTCTTCTGAATACTTTATTTATATGTTTCAATTATTATTATTTTTATTTATTATGAATTAATGTTTATCAATACAGATTTAAATACATAAAACATTGTCTGATTTTTAAAGAATTTATTTGGAAATGATGGTGGAAATTAAGTATTGGGTAAGAGCTAAAACATTTCCTGTAAGTCTTCACAAGGTTTTCACATACTGTTTCTGGTATTTTGGCCCATTCCTCCATGCAGATCTCCTCTAGAGCAGTGATGTTTTGGGGCTGTCACTGGGCTTCAAGTACCTGGGTGTTCACAGTAACAATAAACTGGACTCGTCCCATAATACCAACGCCCTGTACAAGAAGGGCCAAAGTCGCCTCTTCCTTCTGAGGAGGCTGAGGTCCTTCGGAGTGAGCAGGCCTCTGCTCAGGACCTTTTATGACTCTGTGGTAGCCTCTGCCATACACTACGCTGCCGTGTTCTGGGCCCCGGGCAGCACAGAGCGGGACAGGAGCAGACTGAACAACCCACTCTGGGCTGCTCCCTGGACTCTGTGGAGGAGGTGAGGGATAGGAGGGTGCTAGTCATGAATACAATACAGTACAATTTATTCTTGTACATAAGAATACATAAAGAATATAGAACACATGTTGAAAAATGTCTATACATGTTGTAGAATGTTAAAGGGTCCTGGATCATCACCACAGTCCTTCTAGTTGGACACTAACTGCCCAACAGACTCTCCTGCATTGGCAAGGAAAAACTCATAAGAAAACCCAGTGGGAAAAAGTGAGAAACCTCGGGGAGACCCATGGTTTGAGAAAGGGATCTGCTCCCACGGACGGACGGGCTATAGATCCAGGACCTAAGCTACAGAACGTGGACCAGCGGCCGTTGAACGTGGACAGGTCCGGTACAGTCTCCTCCTTTGTATTGTACAAGATTATTTCCTGCACAGACTAACCTTTGTTGCACACTTCTATCTTTTGCACAATCTGAGTGATTCTATCAATGCCAAATGTGACATGTAAATTTTTCCAGTGTGAGATCAATAAAGTCTATCTTATTTTATCTAAGAAACATGGCAGCTACTTATAGTGTATATTTTGTGTTCTCCCTGTGTCTTCCTACTACTGTCCTGTATGTGTGCTGCAACGTTAATTTCCCCACTGTCGGACGAATAAAGGCTTATCACTGATGTCTGCTGTTGTTGTGTCCTTAGGCAAGACACTTAACCCACTTTGCCTATAAGGAGCGCGGAAAGTGATGTTCGCTGCTTGCCTTGATGTGTATGTGTATGCATAAACTGAAATTTCACATTTGTGGGACGAATAAATGACCTTCTTCTTCTTCTATCTTATATTAACTTTCAGAAAGATGTATTGGTTGTTTGAATGGATGTGTTTCTGCTGCTGGACACATGAATTTCTCCTACGGGATCAATAAACTGTCCATCTATCTTTATGGCTTCCTAACATTGTGGACATATTAGTTCATTGTGTGCCATGGCATGTTAGCTTGAGATGTTGTTTTTGTGTGCTTTTAGAATGGACCAATATCACATATATTGGTCAAAATAATGTGAAAAGAAAATAATATGTGAAGATCAGAAAGTCTTTTTTGTGCTTGTTTGATTTTCTGACACTTTGATGAGAGTGACTTTTCTTTGTTAAAAAAGGTTGAGTGGGTGCTGTGCCATGTGATTGGCACACCTTTTCACACCTTTTCAAGGGAAAAGGTGTGCCACGGCTTCAAATGGTTGTGGACCACGGTTAGATTGACTTGAAATTAAAAGTGCAACAAAATAGGTGCACTTTGAAGCTTCTTTGGTGAGATCCTGTAGCTGTTTGTGTCAGAGGAGGTGCAGAGATGGTAATTGGTCACATGTGTGTTCAGAGACTGGAGGTGAGGCATGTTTAGTGTTCTGCCCAAGGACACGGCAGCAGGATTTATCTGTGAGAGCTAGAGTCACAGCTGCAGGCAGCACAGTATGACATAGAAAAGGATATCAAATTGATTTGCCACTCCACTGGTGTGAGGGCATTTTACCCAGAAACCGAAATACATACATGAATAATACATACATACAAATAAACAATGTTTTCATACACATGTCAGTAATACAACTTTTTGGACACGCAAATATAATCTTGCATTCTTTGTTGACTCCATACATGCTAGGGTAAGTCCTGGTTTAGCCACAGCTGCCCTGGGGCTAAACAGCCAGAAGGGAGGCCAGCAATCTGTGCCACAAGCCAAGTTTTGATTACCATTTTTGCAAACAACAGTAAGCGCAGTGGTAAGGATTCAAGAAGGCCCTGAGTTTGATTCCAAGGGGTGGTCTTTCTAAGTGGACATTGCATGTTCTTTCTAGGTTTCACCTACCAGTAAAAACTTGTACATTTGTCATAAATGTAATGAGAGCGTGTTGGCATGGTGACGGTCGGAGAGTCCAGTGCACCAGATTAAGATAAACTGTGAAACACACATAACAGATCTCTATCAGGTGGTGGAGCTTCTACCTGAAAGGTGGTACAATGGCCCTCACTATAACAGGCTTTCCCTTGCTTTTTTGTGGATTTTGGTGTGTCCTATTTAGCTTGCTTTTTTCACATCACATACAGCATAATATAACAGCTTGTATAACATTACAGTTATCTTTCTTCAGAAAAAAACATTTTGGCTTGTGTGCACCACGCTGATGAGTCCAGAGGACTGCAGTGGTCGTTAGTCCTGCTCCTGCCCATTAATGTCTTCTACAGCTGGATTTTATAGTGTATGTACAGCTTTTGACAGCTGCAGCAGCGCTCAGACCTACAACCAACAGGTTTGATATAACTTCTTGAACTCACAACAAAGCAGTCGTGAGTTCAAGAAGTTAGAAAAGTGTATAAAGTATGTGTAAAGGGGTTTACAGCCTTAAAACATAGAGTTGCTACACGGATCTCACGACTGTTTTAAAAATGTAAAGTAACACTTGCGATAAACAAGGGACCACTGTACATGCAATTAGAGCCAATCCCCAAACCAATCCACTTATGCTACACTACACCCTTAGACAGAGGCTTCCAACACAAACTTCCCCCATCAGCCCTCCCCAGCAGCTCAGTAGCCACCTAGAGTTCAGAAGGCCAGTGAGAAAGCCATCCATCCCAGCCACACTGGCAGTAATCAAGCAGGCCCAGAGTCTTTCAAGCAACTTTAAATCCTGGAGTTGTTTTTCTTCCGCTGCATTTGCACTTGGCACGCACGGGAGCAGGTTGAGTCGCTGATTACAAATCATCATCTCCGTCGAATGAAACTTAATTAAGTAGACAATAAGAGCTGATTGCCTCCCACCTCCCACCGACATCAATAGAAGATAAAGAGCGCCATAAGGACTGCTTCTATCACACAGCCTCAGCAGAATCTGGGGACTCTGGGATAATGGAAAATCTGTACAATATCAGGGTGTTTGTATAGACATAATGTGTTTAGCGACAAGCAGATAAGTTCTCTGTCATTACATACTTAAAGACGTAGCGGTGATGGATGGGTCAGTGTGAGCTACTGTTAATTCTGCAGCCATTGTTTCATGTTTGTGTGATCAATAATATTAAATTACTTGGGTGCCTAACTTTTAAATCTCAATGCTGGAACTATTTAATGGTTCCCTCACTGGATTTTGCATGCATGTATTTGTGGGCTCTGAGAAAGATAATCTAAAGATGTGTTGGACCAATCAGCCAATCAGCTTTGAGTCCAAAGAGTCAAACAGTGGACAGTGATAAAGCTCTTTCTGTTTTCTATTTGTTTGTAAGCCATTTATAGAAGCCATTTCACAGTTCAAGGTCTCAACCCTTTACAAATCTTTTTGTGAGGAAAAACAATGTAGATTGTATTTAAAAAATAAAAATAAAGGTTACATACCCCAGCTTTAAACCTGACCCAGGCCTCACTTGTATCCGATGTGACTGACTGAATGTTGTGGTTGCTTTCATTTGACCGAGAAAAAAAAGTGTAAATGTTTGAGAAGCGCCAAAATTAAGCGAAAACGTTAGTGGTTTGCTATTGTTAAATACACACTCAGAATAATTGTTAGTGTTATTTTTAAGCATGTTTGGTAATTATTTATTGTCCTGCATTTGGTTTCACCTGCATGTGAAGTCCAGATCTGGTCAGACCTCGGAAACTAAGCAGGACAGGATCTGGTTAGTTCTGCGATGGGAGACCTCCGGGAACAGGAGATCAGGTGCCACAGTGGGGCGTCTGCGGCTGTAAAGTGCCAAACCGTTGTCGTGTCCTTAGACAAGACTTCACCCACGTTGCCTGGAATGAATCTGGTGTATGTGTGAGTGGTTGTTGGGAACTGATGGCACAAACTGGATGCCTCGCTTCCGTCAGTGTGTCCCAGGGCAGGTTACAGTAGTAGTATATCACAACTGAGTGTGAAGTGAAGTATGATGCCACGTGATCTCCCCAACCCCCAATCCCTACTCTCCTCACCCTTCAGGAACTGCCTATCTGTGCAGCAACAGCACAATTATGCTGTAAACCTGCACCTCTTCTTTCAGGTATTTCCAAATGAAATGTGTAATAAACAGAATCGTCCATGAATGATATGTGTGTGATATTCTGCTGCAGCATGTGTGGAGGGTTAGGGTGCACTGAATGTGGGAGTTTGGGCCAGAGCCAACAGTTCCCAACAGGTCGACCGCATTCGTACAGCATCCACCATATGTTGTTTGGTAACATTAATATTGTAATTAGAGTGTGCGAAAGAATGTAATCATTGTAACATATGGGATTGTGGGAGAAGAGTCAGCTGCTGGTGTGAAGTGGGTCTCATGGTGGGGATGAAGCAGTGCACAGAGTTATATGTCAACAGAACATCAGAACATGTTAAATAAGACGTACTGTGCTTTGGCATTTGCAAAAGGCAGCATTTCAAAAGTATGCAGCTAAAATCTGGAACAGTCTTCCTGAAAATGTGAGACAGGCTTTTTCTCTGAAAATGTCTGACAACCTGGATTCTCTGACAATCCAGGTTTACCAATCAATCAATCAGTTTTTATTTGTAGATCGCCTTTTCTACACAAGGCAACACAAAGCGCCTCACAACCCAAAAAACATCAAGCATAAATCATCAAACATTAGAATCTACATGAACGTAAAAAAGAAATACAAATTCAATGAGAGCACAAGAAGTATTAAAAACAAAGGATAACATCACACAAGTAGTTTATCTGTTCAAACAACTGAAGAATTGTATTTTCACTCTTTTTAATGTACTGAAATTATGTATTCAAATGCCTTGTGTGGTCCTGTTTTGTTCAGCTCTTTCAGTCGCCTTGTGTATAAACTGTGCTGTACAAATAAACTCGCCTTGCCTATTTAAAAAGAGTGTTTGTTCGGTTCTTGCTTCTGTCGTTCACTGTATTTATATATATATATATACTGTATATAAGGACACTGCTAACTGCTGGCTCTTTGAAGCCCAATAGGGAAGTGCTCATGAACAAAGAAATAGACTTAAATTGAAAAATAAACTCTTCCGCTCAGTAACTGTTTCTGTTCACCGCTCACTGCACTTTAGCACTTTCTATGATCCTGGTGTTTCTGTGTAAGGATTGTCAATTGAACATTCATGTTGTCCATGAGGATTCTTGTGCACTACAAAAAAATTTAAAATAAAGATAGTAATTGCTTGAAAAGAATGGTTTCTATCTTAGTCTAAGATTTACCAAAAGAACAAAGCCATTTTTTTCCAAGAACAATTGCTTTATTTTCTCATTCTAAGGGAGACAGTTCTTGTATCTTTTGAAAAAAAAGATAATTTTTCTTTGCAATTTATGACTTATTTTTCATCACTTTTTGCAGTGGGTACACGTCATTTGCAGTTAACAAAATATATTATATATTTAAAATATGACCACACATCGAGCTACATTATTTGAATCATATCCTACACTCTACGCAAGGCCTGGTTAGCTCTGTGATGGGAGACCTCTGCAACACCCGGGGCCACAGTGGGTGTAAAGTACCAAACTGTTTTTGTGTCTTTGGGCAAGACACTTCACAAACGTTATCTAGAAAGAGTCTGGTGTGTGCATGAGTGGTCTGTGGTGATTGCAGGGCTCGATGGCACAGATTTACCTTGCTTATCTCAGTCTTCTCCAGGGCAGCTGTGGCTACAACAGTAGTTTACCACCACATTATATCGAGTGAATGAAAAATAGGAAGCGTCTTTGACTGTCTGTAGAAAACGTTACATAATTTATTTTTTCTTGTCTGACTGGCCCTCCGCCTCCTCAGTGGTTTCCATATGCAGACCTTGGTGATAAAAGTTTTGCCACCCCTGGTTCAAAGCCCAAACTTCACACAGAGCTCATAAATTATTTTTTACTTCACAGGGATCACAACCAGATTTAGTTTCAATTGTGGTGTTCTTAGAGTTTTCTGGAAAACAGGGGTTAGGGGTTAAGAGCTGATATTTATGTCCCTGGGGCTGAAAAGAAAACGGACCATTGGCTTTTACCATTCCATATAAATCTAAAAGATGCATATAGGTTAGAGATAATCATACTCTGTTAAAAAAAAGATACTCATATTTATATTGTAGAACGGAAATGACATCTAGAGTGCAGCTCTTCTCTGAACATAATGGTTATACACTGCAAAAAGAGTCTTCACCACATTTGTTCCTGTCTTGTTTTCAGCTCTGAAATTGCCATAAAAATGATTTAAATCCTGCGTTTTGGGTTCCTTTTTTCAATTCACCATGTGCCGTCTCCTTTAATACTGTCAAAACAAACAAATACATAAACAAATACAAGACTAGATATTTAACTGAACAAAAAATTGTACGAGACATTTTAAAGTTTAACAGTTCTAACTTTCCTTTCAATAACAAAGTCACCAAAACAAAAGTAGGGTCTAGTCACATGGGCGCCAAAAGCAGACACCATAAATAATTTTCTCACCTACGCTATAATTAATAACATCTTTTAAACGCCTGCCATTTAAAAGATTCACTCTTTAAAGGGACAGGTCAAAGTCTCAAAGGCGAAGAAGTGCATTTTTATCCAGTCAGGAAGCTGGTATTATCTCCAGATACATATGAACTATTGTCTTATCATGTATTCATCTACCACCCGCCCCACGAGCTGGGGGGGGCGGGGCTTCTAGTAATTACACACATGTACTGTTGGCCTCTGTCACAACTTTGGATCAGCTTTTTCTGAGAGAAAAGTGGAGAGGAGACCACCCTCACTCAACCAATCACAAAGCTCTTTCTTACAAGTATGCAAATGATATTATACTTTCTAACAAGATCAAGAAAGAATGTTGTGGTATATTTTTTCTGTCCTCCTTCTGTTCAGAGAAACATGTGTTAATGGAAAAAGTTAACTAGTTTAACTCTTGTATAAATGATAATGTTAGAAACGAATGAACAATGCATGATTTATGACTTGCTCAGACACAATGTTGGAACGTGTTTTTCTCGTTTTTCATTTGAAGATTTAGGGTTTGCTTGTGATGGTGTACAGTAATCAGCTACCAATAAATCCAGAGTCATGTTTGATTTATTGAGTGACTCTACAGGTTCTTCTAATTATTTATGTCGTTCTTGCAGGTGCATTGGAGAAAGCAAACACAGCACTTTGCGTTCAATATCCATCATCATGAAGCTGTTTTTGATATTTATCTATATATTTTTTTTTCAAAACAACTCAATGATATTCCAATATATGGAATATTGTTTCTCCAACGATATAATCAACAAATAATCACCTACTGTATTCTGAAGTGAATTTTGAACACAATGAAGAAAAATACCTAATACTTCTTTCCCCTTTTTCCTATATTCTACATATTGAACTTTTTTGCAAAATAGTTCACGCTTTTCGTATTTCTTTTTTTGAGTATATTGTCAGTGTGAAGTCGTAATCGCTCCAAACCCACAAACTGACTTTATGTACAGGTCCGAGGGCCAACTCGTGGTGCCCAAGACAAGATTTTCTCAATTAATCAATCACACCCATTTTTAAGCGTTAATAATCCCCCATTCATCAAGCAGTTGATCAAAATAGTCATCCATCTATCAAATAGTCATCTGACACGCGGTTCCAAAGTTTACATCTCCCTTTGGACAGGATTAACTTGCGTAACAATTTCCTGTTCTCAATCCAATGTAATCCAGAGTCAGGTACAACTTTTTAAACTTGCGCTTAAGATGCAAAATACTTGCCGATGAAACTCACCAAGGAGAAGGAGCTTGTGTAATACCCATGTCGAAACAGCCTTGCGACGGTCCTTGTGTGGCAGGAGCCACCATTCTCTCCACTCATCTCATCCGGACAAAATCTTCGCACTCCCCTTCAATTACCTCTAAACATCGGTGCTTGTTGCCTTAGTCCTTTACTTCTTTTACTTACACAACAATATAAAACTTTCATTATTTACATTACTGTTTCAGAGATTTATGTGTAAAAAACATTCTAGGCCTTGTGAAGTCACCTAATTATTTTGAGATAAACAATAGTTTATTCAGTATACACCTTTTGCTGCCATAAGCACAGACACAAACACCACACAGACACACACACCAGCCTTACACACCCATTTATTTCCAAACACATGTGGATGGCACAATTCTCGGACCTTCCTCAATCCTCCTGTGGATGTGTAGAGGTCAATCTGGTCCAGTAATGAAACTGCAGACAGCACTGCTGCGGCCATTTTCCACCTTAAAATTTGGACCCTCTCGCTCCGAATGGCCCTGATACATTTGGCAACGTCTACAAACATCCATGAACTCGTGGAAACTTGTAAGATTTTTCTCTTTGTTACTAACAAAGAGGCACACAGCAAGAAATTTTCTGGATGCCCATTCTAGTAAAAAAAAAAAAAAATACCACACATAATACAATTAGTTACAAACCTTTAGTCTTAACTTATTTAAGCAATACTAGTATTTAAAACAAAAGATGGTTTCAGAAAGAAACAGCCGTCAGGTAACTGTTGCTAACTTAGCCTTTAGTTGACCAAAACCACCAATTTTTACGAAGAACACAAAGCTTTAGAGAAAATATATCATTAAATGTGACCATACCGAGTGCTCACCAACTACCAAGACATTTCTGAAAAGCAAAGATATGAGATATTCTCAACTCTTCTGAAATGTATGATCCTGTCATTACTACCGCGAAAAAACCGAAGTTGCTCTGTCCTCTCCGAGAAGGCGGAAGATGCGGAGAAGGGGGCTGGCGTGAAAAAGTTCTCAGACCTGGTCACGGAACACATGTCCAATTTGGTGGACTTTAGTCCTCACATATATTGGTGGGGACAAGTCCCCATGGTCCCCCACGCAACCTACCCCTTGTCCCTGAGTTTTCATCGCTGCAGAGCTATAAAGCGGACTTAACCTTCCCACCAAGTGTCGATAGGATGTAATATGTTTCAACTCAGCTGCGTGATTCATGAACAAGCGGAATGAAAGCGACAAACATATGGTACCTACAGTAGACACTGTGTAGTGGAGCTGTGAGTGAATTGATGAGGCAGTTGATTAGTCATAATGTGGAGAATATTCGCTTTACTGTAGTTTTTTACAGTGCAGTACTCCCTGGAAAAGTAAAGTGGGGTGTTGTGATTTTTAAATGTAGAAACTGTGAGGCAACATCTGTAACCTATGGAGGTTTGAAGTGAGAAAAAAGCGTGAATTCAGAAGGAAGGTTTGTGAATAATTCTCTTATGCAGAAGCAGTGAGGAAAGTTCAAAATCAAAACCCAGGAGCGAATGGAGACCCAGAGTGATGCTAGAGGAAAGACGCAGATGTGATTGAGGGTAATAGGTTCGTGGATAATTTGATGTGTTTTCTAGCATAATGGTCATAAATTGTCAGATCCACAAACATAAAAAAATCAAAATACACTATTGTAAAGGGAGCGGAAAAGTACCTCTAATGAAGTGGTTCCTGGGAACCGTGACAAAAGTGTTTGGAGGAGAGCAGAGAGTGGGTGTGGGAGGGGAGTGAGAAAGAGTAGAATAGAATCATCTCATGGAAACCCGCAAGATTGTAGTCTAATGACCAAATTAAAAGGGTTATGTGCAAACAAGGAAGGAACCTGTAGTCAGAGTTTCAGGAAACAGGGCTTATGGTGCATTCAGACAGCAAACCTCAAAACGCTGATGCCCCGTCTGGTACAAAGAGATGTTTAGTGAACAGTTATAAAAGACCAGCCAACTCGTCACCCATCTCGAACAAGGCATAAAACCAGTGGAGATGAGATTGAACTGAACATCGTTGCCCACAAATTTTTTGAAAAAAAAACGCTCTGACCCGCAAGGATTTGCCTCTGTGTACGATCTGGGCGCCGCAATTCTTTAATGGGATTGACTAAGAATACTGCCTCGTTGACCGCTCCATTCATATAATATTGTCCCTCTCCATTCAAAGCGATGTTTTTTTCTCCTGCTGTTCTCACTCCACTCTATCTCCAATATGCCCTCTGCCAAGGCCCTACTAACAAAGCCCCCAATGCTACAACAACAACCCACATTCCGAGTCTCCAGCTCGATCCCGCGCCCCCCCCCTCCCTCTACCGTATCCCATCTCCCTTCCCTCCCCCTCCAATCCTCATTGTTCTTTCACCCTCACCCCCTCCCTGATCCTGCCTCCCACTGTCCCCACAGTGAAAGCCGGCGAGTCGGAGGTCTCTTCCCGAGTAAAAAAAATCCGTGGTTTTATTACAAACTCACAATTGTCTATCCCCAGCTGTCCGTGCCGTGAATGCACTATGGTTTACGTTCAGAATTAGAATATTATAGGCCTCTCCGCTGTCACTTTCCACCTCAAAATTGACACACGCACCTCCGTCATACGTTCTCATTCAATGTCCCTTGAAGCACTGTCAGCTTCATACGTGTAC
Organism: Knipowitschia caucasica; assembly: GCA_964034765.1. Lineage (NCBI taxonomy): Eukaryota > Metazoa > Chordata > Actinopteri > Gobiiformes > Gobiidae > Knipowitschia > Knipowitschia caucasica. The sequence goes on along the minus strand of OZ035837.1, from coordinate 14,442,522 downwards.
GTTCACTCTATTCATTTGTACTCCTCTCACATTCAAAACTCTTTCTCTCTCTCAAATTAAAAAAAAAAAAACCGCAAGTTCATCTTTAAGTCCTAAGTCAACATATTGAAACATATTATACGGCGCGAAAGAAACCCGGAAAGTTACTATGACAAACAGTCGCCCCGTGCGCCATGTATCCCGATGCTGGCATAAAGGCTGTGGTTTTAGAAAGCTAAAATGCGTTAAATCTTGTGTTTCTTTACTTTTTTCTCAAAACCAAAACTCACCAAAATAGTAAACCACAAGTACCCATAAAAGTCATGAAAGTATCAACTTCTGGGCGTTTTGTTTTTGATACACTAATTAGACATATTAAAGTGAGTGACGGTCAGTTGACCGTAGGCGCCCTAGTGTTAATGCGAATGGCACGCTATCTGCCAAAAACAATTCCAATGTAACTTTGATTGTTACTTACATGCAATAAAAACAGAACTTGAATGGCTGAAGCCATTGGCGATTGCTGCGAACAGAACTACGTGGAAATCTGCTAAAAAAAAAAATCCTTGAAATCATTTAAAAGGCCCTTGAACTGTAAAAATACTGATTGATATTGAAACTCCTGAAGTCCTTGAAATTGTTTGAAACCTTAAACTCCTAAATTCCTTGAAACTGTTGAAGACATTGAAACTCCTGAAAATCCTTAAACTTTTTTAAACTAAACTGTTGAAAGTGTTGAAACTCCTGAAATCCTTGAACCTCCTGATATCCTTGAAACTGTTAAATTCTTAAACATTGAAATCCTTGAAACACTGAATGTATTGAAAGTGGCCTTGAAAACTGATAAAAATCCCCTCACCGCTGAAACAATTTTTTGTTCCTGAACGAAGGAAACCTGTCTGGTGGTCATTATTATCCTGGTGGTGGTCTGTTCTTCGTTTGGGTCATTGGTCTGGTGTAAAATGCAACCAAAATTAGTTTGCATTAGAACCACCAACCAACCCCAAACGAAGAATCAGACCACCACCAGATAATACCCCAGACCAGGTTCCTTAGTTACAGAACCAAATTGTGACACCGTGAGGATTTTCATTTCAATACACTTCAATACATTCATATTTCAATAATTTCAACTGTTTTAAGAATTTAACCATTCAAGGATAGCAGGAGGTTCAAGATTCAGGAGTTTCCCACACTTTCAACATTTCCAGTTTAAAAAAAGTTTCAGGATTTCAGGATTTCAATGTTGCAACATTTCCCAGGATTACAGGAGTTTAAAGGTTTCAACAATTTTCAAGGACTTCAGAGTTTCAGATATCTAACAAGTAAATTTTAACAGTTTCAGCCTTTTAAAAGAGGATTTCAGGATTTTTTTTAGCAATTCCACATTAGATCTGTTCCGCAGTCAATCGCAATGGCTTCAGCCATGTGCAATTTCTAGGTTTTTATTGCCATGGAAGTAACATACAAAGTTACCACTTGGAAATTTGTTTTGGCAGATAGCGTGCCACTTCGCCATAACACAAGAGCGCCCCTAGCGGTCAACTGACCGTCACTCACTTAATATGCCCTAATTAAGTGTAATCAAAACAAAACCCAGAAGTTGAAATTTAATGACTTTACGGTACTTGTTGTTTATATTTTGGTGTGTTTTGGGTTGAAAAAGTAAAGAAAACATATTTACTCCATTTTAGCTTTTCTTTTAAAACCAAGACCTTTCTGCTGCCCCATAGGGCTACATGGCGCAGGGGCGACTGTTGCATAGTAACCTTTTCCAGGGGTTTTTTCGCGCCTTATTAAAATGTGATCAATATGGTTGTCATTAGACTCTAAAGATACTTTAGTTTTTTTTTTTTTTTATTGAAGATCAGAAAGAGTTTTGAATGGAGGAGTACAAAATGAATAGAGCTGAAAGTACACGGTATGAACCTGACAGTGCTCAAACATTGAATGAGAACATCTGACGAGGTGAGATGTCACATTTGAGGTGGAAAAGTGACAGCGGAGAGACACCTATAAGATTCTAAATCTGAACGTAACACATAGTGCATTCACGCACGACAGCTGGATTAGACCATTGTGCTTGTATAAATCCCACAGAATTTTTTTCTCGGATGAGCAACTCCGATCTTTTGTTTTGTTTTTTGTTCTGCCGCTCAATTGTGGCTTGTCAGAGGGAGCAGGATCAGGAGGGTGAGCCGGAAAGACAATGAGGATGGAGGAGGAAGGAAAGAATGGATAGGAGAGGGAGCGGGGGGAACGGGAGCCGAGCTGGAGACTGAGAATGTGAGGTTGTTGATAATTGGGGGACCTTTATAGCCTAGCAGAGAATTTGAGATATGGGGCGAGTGGAGAAAGACAAGCGTGAAAAAAACATCGCCGAGAGGGACAATATTATAGGCAATGACGGCAAAAGCAGCAGAATTTTTTTCAATCCAAATAAACCGAATTGCGCGCCCTCAGACCTCGTAGCCAGAGCAATCCTGCCGGTCAGAAGTGCATTTGCTGGCACACGATGGTATTCCAATCTCACTCCAATGTTTTATGCCCTTCGCGTGAACGATTGCGTGGTCTTTTATCAACTTTTCCACGAACACAACTCCTCCTTTGTCCAGACGGGGGCTTCAGGCGTTTGACGTTTGCGTCTGAATGCACCATAAAGCCATGTTTCTGAACATATATAATATCAGGTCTCCTCTCCTGTTCTGCACTAACCTTTTACTTCCTGTCCATTACCACGTAAACTCCTTGCGTCCAGTGATGATTCTCATACTACACTCTCACTCCCCCTCCCACACCCACTCTCTTCTCCTCCTCCAACCTTTGTCCACCTGTTCCGCAGAAAACACCTCTCATACCCGAGGTTCTTTTTCCGCTCCCATTCAAAATATCCGTTATTTTATCTGTTTTATCTTTGCCTGAATTCGCCACAATTTATGACATATGCTAGAAACACCAATCTAATTATCCACGACACATATTAACCCAATCACACTCTGCTCTTTCCTCTACATCACTCTTTCTCCATTCGCTCCTGGGTTTTGATTTTGAACTTTTCGCTCACTGCTTCGCTTAAGAACAATATTTCACAACCGTCACGCTCCTGAATCTCCTACCGCTTTTTCCTCACTTCACAACTCCATAGTTACATCATTTCCCTCCACATTCTACATTAAAAACTCAACACCCCACCTTACTTTTTTCCAGGATACTGCAGCCATAAACTCATAAAAGAGATAACCTCACATTCTGACTACAACTCGCCTCATCAATTCCTCTCACAGCTCCCCTAAACAGTGTCGACATAGTCCTAACATTTCGTTTGTCGTCTTCATGTTCACGCTTTTCATGAATCACGCAGCTGCGAGAAACATAATACATCCATCGCCACTAGTGCAGTTAAGTCCGCTTTACTCGGCCACTACTGAAACGCCCAGGCACGGGCGTAGTTTGACGTGGGTACCATGGACAGGCCCCACCAATATTTGTGTGACAAAAATCCCCACCAAGAATGACAGATTTCCGTGACCCGACTGAACCTTGTTCACGCCACCCCCCTTCTCCGCCATCTCCGCCTTCTCGAAAAAGCAACTTCCTTTCCGGTAAGTCAATGAGCAGATATGATCATACTTTCAAAACGAGTTGAAAATATCTCATATCTTTCTGCTTTTCAAAATGTCCCTTCGGCTATTAGGGAGCACTCCGTATGGTCACAGTTATTAATATTTCTCCCTAAAAGGTTTTGTCTTAGTAAAAATTGGTGGTTTGTCAAGCTAAAGCTAAGTTAGCATACATTACCTCACGCTGTTTGTCTTCTAACACAATCTTTAGTTTTAAATAATAGTATTGCTTAATAATTCAAGACTAAAGGTGTAACTACATTAGTTTATGTGTGGTTTTGTTTCTTTTCTATTTTACTAAATGGCATCCAAAAATCTTGCGTGGGCCTCTTTGTTCAGACTATCAAAGAACACATCCTTACATAAGTTTCCACGAGTTCCCCATGATTTTTGTGACTCCAAAGGGATCTGGGCCATTCGGAAGAGAGGTCCTAATTTTAAAGGTGGAAAATGGCCGCATGCTTGTCCTGCAGTTTTACATTTTGGACCAGATTTACCTCTACACACCAAAGGAGATTGAGAAGGGCCAATCTGTGCCATCCAAAGTGTTTTTGGAATAATGGTAAGTTGTGTGTGTCTGTGTGTTTTTTTCTGTGTCCTAATGCAGCAAAAGGTATACTGAATAACTATTGTATCTCAAATAATTAGGTGACTTCACGACTAAATTTTTTTTCCACATAACATCTGAACAGTATTGTAAACTAATGCAATTTTTATATTGTTGTTTGTAAAGGAAAAGAAGTAAAGGAAAGGCCAACAAGCACCGATGTTTATGAAATTGAAGGAGAGCGAAGAGTCTTGTCCCGGAAGAGCTTGAGAGAGAGATGTGGCTGCCAACACTAGGACATCAGTAGCCAAGCGTTTCAGTCCATGATGTACACAAAGCATCCTTCTCCTGGTAGTATTCATACGGCAACGTATGCACTTTAGAGCAAGTTAAAAAGTTGTCACCTGGCCTCTGGATTAAATGGTTGAGACAAAATTGTAGCAATCTTAATCTGTCCAAAGGGAATGTAAACTTAGGAACAGCTGACCAATGACTAATTTGATAAATGTACATTTTTGATCAACTGCTGAAAGAATGGGATTAAAACGATTAATAAATGTTATTTCTTTCTAACCAAGTAACAGGGCTGCAAGCAATAAGGACATGGAGCAAAGGTGTTATTTCTGGACAAACTACATTAACTAAAACATAAAAGACGAGCTGCCTCTTATTTACAACAATTTGTGTACAGATTAGGACTTTCGCTATTAATTGTCGATTTTCCATTCTATAGAGGTTTTTTGAAGTATTTTAGTCTATTCACCTTCGCCCCAATCTTGTTTATTGGATAAGCCCAGCAATGTGCATTAGTTAAAACCAACCCTATGAAAAGCTACCGCTCATTGAGGAATATTTTTTTTTCGACCAGCAAAGACATCAAACAAGCCAACTAGAAGGCAAATATACATATTTTTTTTGTATTAACAACAATCCATTCAAAAGAGTGTGAAGAGTTAAGACTTTTTAACTACCACCCTCTTTATTATGCTAAATGAACTAACGTAAATGATGGTTGCTACAAGATTGGGTTTATGCCGTTATTTTTACAATAACATCACTTGATTTGTACTGTGTATGTCTATATGTTATAGCTTATAAGTTTCCTTAATTCCTTATAACGTCTTTCATATCATCTTTTCTCATCCTAACTTATCATAATATTATCCATATAAGATTTATAATAATTTTCTTTATCATGTACATATAGAGTAATGTTTAATTATATATAATATAAAAATATAATTGTTAGTACATAGATACTGGTAATATAAATGTATTAATATGGGGGTTATACTTATTCACACTTGGTCACAATGTGCATGTATCACACAAAACTCACCAAATAGGCTTGTAAAGAGTGCTTTTGGACACCACATCTTACAACCTTGGTCTTCATTGTGGATTTATTTTACCACATATCGTGGTAGCCTCTGGTCTATCCCCTAAAAATATTAAATAAACAATTTCCAATGAGCTCCACTTTGACATTCAAGGTCAACCTGTGTCCTAGCGATCCATGATTGCAATGTAACTACTCTGTGCAGGATAGAGTATGGCACAGTTTTAAAGCCCAGTGTACATAGTGAGCCATTTTGGTATAGAAAGCCACAGGTGATTGCACAATGCCCTTTCCACGCAGCACGAGCATGAATTCCTTGCACAGTTGGATATTACATGAAAGAAGGTTATCTTTAAGTGAAAACAAAAGTGATTGAGTATCTAGCAACGAGATTGCAAAGTTTACTGACCCTCCCTTTCAAAAACTATTTTAAGCTACACTCAAAGTAAACCTGAAGATGAGAGCTTCCCGTTTTTCCTTCATTACCTTGACATCTTCCCTCACGTAACCTCACCCTGAACTACATTAGATACTGATGAAAATTAATCTTGTTTAGAAGTAGAATTTTCTTGCTTGAAAATAAATTGTAAGTAAACAAGTTCCTACCTTTTCTCAATATAATATCCAAACTAAAATTACCCTCACCCTGGAGGGAGTTGAAAATATATTCTTCATTAAAGAATGTGTAGCCTTTGTCCATTTAGAACATTGTCAATGAATATTTGTCCACAAACCACTGTACATCAGCAAATTGTATTTGAGGAAGATTCAAAAGTGATATTTAAATTCCATCTAAATTCTCATCGCGCAAACTAAAAAGATAGAAAATGAATTAGTTATATCAGAAACACCTGCTCAGAAATAACATTCACTATGTAGTACTCTTTTTACAGTCTACACTACGATATTGTAAACAAAATGCTTTCTAAAGCAAAAAAAACAACCGAGCAGTAACTGGATGCTATCTTAGCCTTAGCTTGACCAAACCACCGTTTACTAAGACACAAACCTTTTGATGGGAAAAATATTCCATAAATTGACCGTACCGGAGTGCTCCCTACTTAGCCTTGAAGAAGTTTCTGAAAAAGCAGTAGATATTGAGATATTTTTCAACTCTTTTCTGAAAATTATATCCTGTCAATGACTTACCGCAAAACCGTAAGTTTGCGTTCTCCGAGGCGAAGATGGCGTAGAAGGCGTGGCGTGAAAAAGGTCTGTCTTCCGTTTGTGCACACGGGCGCCTCCTCCCGCCTCCAAGCAACAGCAGCAGCAGCAGCACGTGACCCGCTCCAGTTCTCCTGCAGTGAATGGCTGTCGTCTTCAGCGCCATACTGAAGCACTGACGACTGTTTAATTATTTAAAGTTACCACGTGAAGCAAGTGTTGTTTTTCCGTTCCCTGAGAGTTGAAGCACGTGAGTAATCAAGAAGTACTGTAGATCTATTACCATTTCAAAGACTTACGTTATTTCAATCTGTTAGCCACGGTTTAATGTGCCGAGGAGCTCACACGCACAGAGACAGTACAGAACTGCTCCAATAAAGAAACATTTGTTGAAAGTCCTTGAAAAAAATATTTTACTTATGTGCCTTACCACCAAAAGTATAAGTGGGTGTGTTTGTGAATCAGGATAAAACTAGGGATGAACATATTCCACGGATCCACATTTTTAGTTTTACAACCTTTATCTGCTATAATGTAATTTCTGTAAATGTTTGACCGCGCACTTGCTGTTCGATTTGCTCTAAGCACATTCAGCGATGCACACGAATGTGCACGTCCTGTGCAGCTGCTTGCCAGCTTGGGTAATGACAGCCGCGCCGCATGAAAGCACAGCTCTACATGGTAACCGAGCTCGGACCATATGCAGACAAACCATGTGCAAGTGCGGGTCTCCTCGTATCTCCCCCTTCTCCCCTGGTCTCTGACATGTCTCTCCCCTGACTCTTCCCTCAAAGCGCAATCCCAGGCCAGCGCTCCGAAATTAAAGCTCGATACCTAAATTTCCATTGCGTTATTCGATGCATGCCGGTTGTGGCGCAAAACACACCACACCAGGTCATTTACGTTTTTATTTTGCATACTTGAAGAGCCCTGTGAGTCATCTACTTGCCTTTTGGGTTGAGAGTGGAATACAAAAAAGAAAATATAGAAAAATCCACACGGTTACTTATTGCCACACGCTTGTTAACTCCAGTGTATTGAGAAATACTATGTAACTTTGACATTGGCCAAGTTATATAAATGATTCTGCAATTCATGTATATGAATGTCTGGTTTTTGATTGTCTATACCATCTTATAAGATTTAAAAAAATGCCACCAAGGCCACAAAAAAAGATAAAGATATCAGAGCATATAACAGTTGAAAGAAGTAAGAGAAAAGCACAAGTAAATACAAATTATAAATTGTGATGTTAATTTTACGTTAACATACATAGGAAACTCCACCAACAATTCTTCTTGGCATGTTATAAATCTCTACAGAATGGCTTCATAATGTTATACTTTACATAAAACCACTTTTTGTGAAAGCAATGTGTTATAAGATTCAGAAATCCTTTATTTGTCAGCATTATCACAAAAATCTTCATTGATCTTCATTGATCATTATATAGGCTTCACAAATATTTTGATTTAATTTTTTCCATAATATGGCTAAAATAATGACATTTCTGCCAGGATGTGTACAGTTCTGGCAAAGCACAACTGTATCAGAAAAATGTGATTCCCCATTATTCCACTGGATTTATACAGGTCAGGCAAGTTTCTGTGTATATCCATCCATTCATCCATCTTCTTCCCCTTTATCCATTTCTGGGTTGGTGGGTGACAATCAACTGCCACCCAATTCACAGAGCAGTAGTCCCTCACTGATCCTGCTGCAAGTGGTGAGTCCACAGGAGGATACTGCTGTGTCTGTGATAGCCTTGATCTTTCAGCGGGGGTTTCAGGCAAAGTGGGGTTAAGTGTCTTGCCCAGGTTCACAACGACAGTAGACATCAGTGGGAGTCGGTGGAGAAGGTCTCGTGGTGGGTTCGAACTCACAACCTTCAGGCTTAAAGGCCAATGCTCTACCAACTGAGCTACCGTCGCCCAAATCACTGTATGTCTTCTTATTCATCAAAGCGGTGGTAGGTGCTGAACTGCTTTTCCCCTTTCCTCTACCCTACTCCTCCGCATACCTCCTTACCCCCTCCTTCCGGCTCCTCTAAATCACCAGCCCAAGGTCGGCCCCGCGTCGCGCTCTCATAATTACCACTGAGGGTAATTAGTTTCCTCCGCAGCCAGTCTCCGTAAGCCCTCCACACACCGTCGCCGTGTCACCTGCGTTGTGCCGGCAGGAAAAATTGAACCCCAGCTCGGTCCATAATAGGCCCCACAATGGATGCCAGAGCGATTGAAGAACAAGGAACATTGAAATTTAATGATGCGTCTTGCTCCGGGTTCTCCAAAGACGCAGCGGTGGTGGCAGGGGTGTCATTAGCGCGCACATGCTAAATGAAAGTCAAAGATTAAGTCAGGCTTTTCTTAAGAGGAGCACAATACCCAGACCTTTGGAGGCATTCATACATTTTCTTCTGACATGGTTTTTTCCCCCCACCTGCAGGCAGCCTCATGTGGGTACTTTGTGCTACCTTTCTCTCCTTGAACAACTTTTCAAACTTATTTTTTATAAACTTCTCTTGTGTGTTGTTTTCTGCATCATTTCTCTTGTTTTGAGTTCCCTGCAGTGACACAAATCAATGTCAAGTAAGGTAGTGACTCAAGGTTTAGCAAGCTGACAATTGAAAATGTTTTTCTCTCTACAGATGGAGGTAACTGTCAAAAACGATTACTTATAATCACATAGTTGGGCACTATTGTGTCAATGAATCGACTGGTTATTGAGGTCACTGAAGGTCACTAAATATGGGTTCTTATATAGATGTGATCAAAACAAAGATTGGTTGTTTGACTGAAAAGTTTCAATTGTTTCAGTGTTTCAGCCATAATCAGCTTCACGGCATGTTAGAATATTTGTAAACATCAATAAACGATCAATCATTTGCGAAATTAGTTGACAGCTATTTTACCGTTTAAGCACCAGCATTTTTCAGAAATGTTATGTGAAACAAAGAAAGTGTGGATCCCTGAAGCTTCATAAGGGAGAGAGCACTATTGTGGTTTCTTTGAAAAACAAGTTGGAATTATTTACCTTAACATGTTTCGAGCTTTGGTGATGTGTCATTTATCAGCTGACGTTACTTTCTGAGTAGGCATGGTCAGCCTGATTTACTGTACCTGACGGTTCACTCGGACTGACCACGCCCCCTCTCTTCCAGGGGTCTGCGGAGGAGTCTAATCTTATTTATCTTTCAAAAGAACCACAAAAACCTTTTAACTCAAGAAGACAATATCAACCTTTTTGAATCGATTAACTTCTAGATGAGAGCACACTTTATTCTAACCACGGAAAGGCAGAGTTAATTGGGGTTAATTTATCATTTTGAAGGTTTAGGAGGTAATTGCACCTGGCACTTTATAGCATGCTTCTGTAAAAGGCATCACAACAAAGTGATGACATAGCAGCAGATCACATGTAAAATGTCATGATTTACAGTATGATAATAGTAACATTCAAAGGAAAATCTCGCAACTACTTTTACCACTGTCCTGGTACGGAAGACCAAAGCTGTCAAAAAAATAAATTGATAAATTAATAATAAATGAATGTCACTATCTGAAAATTATTATGAATACTAAAGCCTGGTTCACACGGCAGGATATTTAGGCCGATTTAGACCCGATTTACCCCTTACGACAATCTTAAGAAACGCTCCGATTTCCGTAACAAAATCTTACAGATTATCCTGCCGTGTGTGGTGTGTTAAGACTGCACTCGTCGCTCGGAAGGACATCGGGACTGCTCCCGATCTCAAATCGGGGATATCCAACATGTTGGATTGTTTTGGCCCGATTTCTTGTCGTGTGTGGTGTCCTCCGAGGACAAGCGAGCGCGTTGCCATGACTACGGCGTGTAGCCAATAAGAAGACGAGGTGACAAGCCGGTGAGGAAACACCGGAAAAAAAACAAAACACAGCAGCATGGCTTTGACCATTGCCTTTTCTTTGGATTACGTGTCTTCTCTGTTAACAACAAACTGCACACTATCGCCACTGCATCCTCTTCGTCCGCCATGACTGTTTACTCTGAAGTCACGCTTGATCTCAAGAGATTTTGTGAGATTTCCGTCTGACCTGGGAATGCTCGGGGGGGGGGGGGGGGGGGGGGGTCGGTGCGTGTGTGATGTTTGTGGCTTGCGTGATCTTGCCGTGTGGCTACGCACCACACACTGCACGACCAAAGTGGTTAGACGCAGGATTTTTAATCTCCCCGTGTGGGGTCTAACACGGAGAAAAATTGGCCGACAATTTTAAAATCGTCTCGTGTGAACCAGGCTTTAACTACAAAGTATGAGAGGCCAAGACCATGGTTTGTAGGAGAGCACCACAGTGAGGAATCTGCAGCAGGGTAAAACTATGCCTTGCAGTGAAGTTTGTTGGTGCTGGTCGTGAAAGTTCCAGGATTTTGATGTGGTGCACTCGCTGCAGGGCTTGGGTTTTTGTTTGTGTGGTAGGATGTGTCGGAGGGACTGCACATTTTAACTCATTTACGGATTAATTCGTCAATTGAAACAAAAACATATTTTTGTTATTTTTCTATGCGTCTACTATCCCGGAGCCTGCACCATCAGCTAGTGGCATTGTCCGATAGTCGTCACTGCGCTCACTGCAGTAAACAAAATTAGGCTGTGTGGATGTAAGCACGCAGACACACACACATGTACGCAAACACACACAACAGTGTAGTGTGTGTTTGCACCAGATTCACCTCTGGTTTCTTGGTCTGGTCTACCCATTACTGTATATCCACTTCGGCTTTAGCCTCCGTAGCACCCCAGGAGGGGCTCTTGAATGTGCGTCAGACCTCCTCACACTGTGGCCAGACCTCCTCACACTGTGGTCAGACCTCCTCACACTGTGGTCAGACTACACTGTGGTCAGACCTCACTGTGGTCAGACTACACTGTGATCAGACCTCACTGTGGTCAGACCTCACTGTGGTCAGACTACACTGTGATCAGACCTCACTGTGATCAGACCTCACTGTGGTCAGACTACACTGTGGTCAGACCTCACTGTGGTCAGACCTCACTGTGGTCAGACCTCACTGTGGTCAGACCTCACTGTGATCAGACCTCACTGTGGTCAGACCTCACTGTGGTCAGACTACACTGTGATCAGACCTCACTGTGGTCAGACTACACTGTGGTCAGACTACACTGTGGTCAGACTACACTGTGATCAGACCTCCTCACATTGTGGGGAATGGAGCGATATCAAGGAGACACATGTGCGGAGCCAATCTCTGATGATAGGACTGCTTTGGTCTAACTTTTTGTAACTCCGCCCCCTTCATTTGCATTACTTTGCAAGACACAAGAAGGGAATAATGCATCGGGAAATAATAAAACAGACCATCAATGAAAAAGGAAATAAATTAAGACATGCAGAAATAAAATAATGAGGATCAATTATTTCTTTGGGCACAAACCTGCAGGTGCAGTAAATTATAAAAATATGTATCTATTTAAAATCTTATCCTTTCAACAAGGATTATAATACTATTTTTTATTCAATCTCATAACTTGTAGTGTTATCTTGATATATATATGCAGAATGTGATATTTATGTATTAATTTGAAAGTTTTGGTCCTCCATAGTCCTAGAGTATAGAGTGGACAGAACATGCCTCTGTGTGTCTCATTGTTAAATATTTAGTACATATAAAATATCTATATTGAGATGACTGGTCCAGTGCTTTTCCTCTGGTCAAGTTCTCAAACAAAGATTGTGAGTTGCACAAATCCCACAGTGCTGACTCCAGTGATATCCACAGCCTGTCCCCGGTCAGTCCCCAGAGTTGCAGTCGCCCCATCGCTTAATACACCTGTCACTCCATACTCCCCCTGAACCACCACTTGTGTTGACCTCAGCTCTTCCGCTCTCCCCCATGTCCCATTTTACCACCAACATGTTCTACACTCAACCACTGCAACTATAAATAGACATGGAACGCTTTATGGCACGCATTTCAAATAGGGTTATTGCATAATTTCTATCCCTCAGAATAGCGGTATACAAAAGATTGGTGAAGCTTGGTACTGTTCGCAAAGGTATTTTGGTTTTATAATGCCACAAACTTTATCGATCACCAAAATAGATCGTTCTGATGCCTCTCTCTTCTATTATGTCGATATGTTTTTTTTGCTGAATAGTTCTGTTATTTTCCTAATTATCTGGACGATTGCACTGGGTAACAAAAAAATACTTTTTGAAAATAGTCCAGGGTATTCCAGCTGAATTAGACTAATTTTGATGCTCCGAGTCCGAAAATGACCTTGGTTTTGATCAATCAGGTCAGGATTTTTTGCTACATAAATATGTTTTTAAATGCATAAAAAACAAATTTCTGCGCATCATCAGCTGAGAAACCCTTGATGTTTTTTTCCGTTTTCCTCAAGAAATAAAAGTCAACGTATCCAAAGTCATTCAGTTTTTATTTACTCCATCAAATTTGATAAGCAGAATTCATAATAACGTAGACGTACGTTATCCGTAACACTATGGCTGTATTGACCTGATAGAGCAAGATGCATGTGATATTCGGACTCAGAACCCAGCTCCCATCTCTGTGCGGAGTGAGAGGACAAGTGCCCATAAAATAACAATTGTAAACCGCTTTGTGACTCTGGTCTGTGAAAGGCGGTATATAAATACAGCTTACTTACTTACTTACTTACTTAACACCAAAATTAGTCTAAATCAGTTGAGAAAACCCTGCCCATTTTTTGGCTGTCAACTTGTGTTGTAGGACATGACGAAGGATCAATAAGTACAGCCATGTTTACTATATTATGCCATTTAGTTATTTGGTTCTTCCATACCAGGCAAATGTTTTATAGCGATCTCATTACCTTTAACTTACACTATCTCACATGTGTCTGGTATACAGTAAAAGAACCAAATGACTTAATTAATCTACTATGAAGATAAGACAAACCTTCCTAAACAAATGAATTATACCATGTACATTTTGTCCCGACCCTAATTTGAATTGACAAAATACATTTTTGGTACAACTTTTTTCTTTCTGTTCTACTCCTGCTGCCAGAGAACATTGTATTCCATTTGTTTTTCAGTGGTTGTCCATTACCTCCGCTGCAAACAATACCATCTTTATTGCACCTCCTCCTCCTCCGTTCACCTCTTTTCCCATGACCCACCTGTGTCACGTGGCCCTCTCCTCCAGAGTGTGACTAAAATCTCGCAGCGGCCCTGTCTCCGAGCCTCTGAAGTGATCAAAAGCCCTGTGGGTCGTAACTCGCCTCTCCACCGCCGCACACTTACACATCCGTCCGTGCACATATATATATATCTAACCTTGGCATCTGGACTTATCCCAGCAAACCTTCAACACACCTGGACCCCCACTTCAAGTCCAACCCAGGGGCCAAGCTCCATCTGGCATCAAAGCCTGGCCTCTGACCTTGCTGTATGGACCAGCAGGGTACAGCCGTTTTTTTTTTTCACTTATTTCACCTGTTAGAAGTTTTTTTTTTTCTGTCCTTGTTTCTGTTTTTTGGCACAGTGATTTAGTAGATTTCTCTGTTGTATTCTCAGCCCACACAATCCATCATGAAACCTCTTATGTTTACACTTACTAGAGCTGATTTTTTCATAATATTTGACTGCATTTCTTATAGCAAACATTGCGAATTCATTTTTTAAGTTGTTGTTGTTTAAGTTTATTTATAGAAGAGACAGTACACAATAGTCAATTTTTTGTTTAAGTGGCAAGGCAAGTATAATTATATAGAAAATATCATAAACAAGGCAACTCAAATTGCTGAACAAAACAAGATAGAAACACAATTAAGGCATTACATTCATGAATACAGTACATTAAAACGAGTGAAGATAAAATCCCTCAGTTTTCTGCACAGCCAAACAGAACAGTTTTTTTTTAACTGGTTTGAACATTGTCAGAGACAAACCCTGTCTCATATTTTCAGGAAGATTGTTCCAGAGTTTAGCTGTATAAATCTGAAATTCTGCCTCCCCTTAGGCGGGTGTTTGGGCGGCACGGTGACTGAGTGGATAGCACTCTCGCCTCTCAGCAAGAAGGTCCTGGGTTCGAATCGCGGTTGGACCAGGGCCTTTCTGAGTGGAGTTCGCATGTTCTCCCCGTGTCTGAGTAGGTTTCCTCAGTGAAAAGGCGGTGTATATATAAATAAAGATTACTACTTACTACTACTTTAGTTCTGACTGTGGACACCAGCAGGAGGCCAGTCCCTGTGCTACTCAGAGGCCGAGTTGGTTCATATTGCAATAACATCTCTCTGATGAACTTTGGTGCAAGTATTATCTATGCAGCTGCAGTATACAGTACTTTCCAGCCCTAATCCCTTGTCAAGGTGGAAAATGCCAGTATAATTAATAGTGTTTGCGATTAGAATTATTTTATTCAATGTTTGCAAAGTATTGTTTCCGACTGATTATGCTAGGGCTGTATTTGAATCAAATGAATTAAGTTCAAAATAGCATTGATTACAATTGTGTTGTAACTGTTGCACATGAAGCGCACAGAACTAATTCCAGCACTTGTGTTACACCGACATGGTTCTGCCTGGGGCCAACACTGCTCTGGAGACTGATTTAAAGCAGTTTGGAATTATATTTCAGGGTTCAAATAAAAAGGTAGAAGAGGAACGCTACCTGGACCTCAACTGCAGCAGTTAAAGTCAGTAGATGAAAATCACAAAGGAACTCTCTTTTTAGACATGCCATGAACAATATGGGTGCCTTGGTTTTTTGTTTTGTATTACATTCAAATAATTCATATTTTGAATATTGATTTCTACAATATGAAACTATGTAGATTACGAAACACATGTTTCTGTAAAGAAAGGTTATTAATATGGCCTGTCTTTTTAACTTGTAAATTGTGTATTCAATTGTGGAATCATTTGTAAACTGGTACAGTCCCCAAAGGTATTTTTTTATTTGTCTTTGTTTGGTCCTGGTTTTGGTCCGTATTCTAAAGCTAAATAGATGCTTTGGCCTTTGATGTAAACAATCTCTTCGACTGAACACAGCTTTTTAACCTCAACATAGTTCTTTAAACCTTTTTAAAGCGATGTTTGCCAACACACAAAGCGCCCGGTAGCATTTTCCGCAGTCTACCGGGAACCAAACAGTCCATTCACGAGGCTAAGTGCTTTCCTGTCGCTACACACAGACAGCCATCATTGTTGTGGCTCCTGGGGGACAAGCACAGGGCCATTCCGGAGGAAACTAACCCGCAGGGCCCGAGACTTCTCCCGGGGGCTTTTCACATGCGCCTGCTTCCAAGATTCATTTAAACTTGAGCGGCGACAGATGAGCCCGCTGTATCTGCGTCAGTTCTATGGAGAAAGATGTTACACTTGGACTTGATGAAAGGAGAGTTGGTGAAAGTAAGTGTTCTTCAAGGGAACATGATATTTAAAGAGATTTTGGGTTAATTTTATCATGGTTTTATTCTTCTCATTTACCCTCTCGGTCATATTTAGAGGCTTTTAGTTTTGAAGATGGAATATTTTTGCCCATCTTGTCATCATTATGAGCCAAGGCCATTAGGATTATGATTAAAAACTGAGGATTGCAGAGCACATAAAACAAGATAAATGAACAATACGTCTTTACTAATATAAGTAAGTATAACATCTCTAGCTTCAGCATAAAAAAAGAATTATTTGTTGTCTTATAATGTGTTCTCTGTAATATACAGTATATGATTTGCTTGTTATGCAATATAATTCAAATGATTTTTACTCTTTTATAAGATGCAATGTTGGTGAAGTGCCTTACCTAAGGACACAACGTCAGTTTGAGACTCCAACTGTCGCACCTGCTGTTCCTAAAGGTCTCCCATCACAGCATTAATCAGGCCCTGCCCTACTTAGCTCAGGGAGTCGGGCGGGATCAGGCCTTCATATGCAACAGGAGGGATCA
Organism: Knipowitschia caucasica; assembly: GCA_964034765.1. NCBI lineage: Eukaryota > Metazoa > Chordata > Actinopteri > Gobiiformes > Gobiidae > Knipowitschia > Knipowitschia caucasica. Next base: position 14,425,938 of record OZ035837.1, on the reverse strand, counting down.
CAAGATATGAATGGATGGGAGCGTAAATCGTCTGTCCTGATCAGCTGGGATGTTTTCCTCTTCGAGATTAGAAGTAATCAGCAGACTAAAACATTAGGGTAAGTAAATAATTTGATTTTGAAATTTTAATGTATGAAGTGCACCATATCCTCTGATGAACTACCAATGAGCAATGAACCCGATTTCTGATTTTCGCCGGTGGATATCGTAATAGCGGTAATACTTTCATCATTGCTAAAATATGTCGCATTAGGCGTATTATTAAAATTCATTCATTCATTAAGTACATATTTTTAAACTACTTTTGAAAATGTTTGGGCTTTCTCCATTTTACTAACCACTAATTAGAGCTACTGAACCGTGTTAGACCTAATAAATTACCAAAAAGTGGTTAAAATGCTTGAACTAACCACCAAAAGATTCCTTCGTGCTTTTATGTGCGCGGCTGCAAATCACAGTTATTAGGAACTGTCTGTGAAGAAACTTCTGAAAAAGCCAATAAATCTGCAACTTTTTAATTACCACTTTTTGCTACTTCTGATCTTTCTAACAGTTTTCCTCAACTCTGATCAGACCAATTTTGTACATGAAAAAAAATTGAGAAATATCAGGCCAAAGACGCCTTCTGATCGTGTTTGTAAGCTGTGAAGCTGGAGTAAAGGTTGTGTGGGAAAAAGAGTCTGTTGGGGAGAAAAGTTAAACAGCTGTGGGAAAGATGGACAGGAAAGATCGCCGGCTGTTTTAATGATGCAGATAGCAGTTGGACAAGAATGTGAGTTTAAAACTATTGATGCCATTTTGGATCATGTATGTGTAGAATATTGCTATTTTAGATTGTTAATGATTTCCTCCACTATTTGGTGGATCTGGACAATTTTTAGTCACTATAAATCTACTTGAAGCTTGGAACTGAAATCTACCTTATTGGGGCGTCTCTATCATTTGGTTATAGGCGCTTTTACCATCAAGCTGCATGTCGATCATTTGTTAGAGGTCAATAATTATTATAAACTAGGGGCTTCAAAACCAAATAACTAATTACTGTGGTTATTAGTGCTCCTACATCTAAGATTCACACTGCTTTCTTCAAGGAGCTGCACATATAAGATGTACTGTAGATGCAATTTAAAATGGAAATAATACATACTGATAATTACTGATATAACGTTTTTATTGTCAACAAACCCTCCTTTCAATTAGGTTGATGGTGTGGGACTAACATTTTTATAACATGATTTGGGGAAGTAGCCTTTGATTTAACAATACCCCAATATATAGATGCACATAGTGTCATGGTTTAGGTTTTATTTTGTAATGTGTATAAACTGTGTCCTTAGATTTTCCTTTTCCACATTGATAACCTTCCCGTATGTGTATCTCATATATCTTGTTGTTCCCTCTTTATTTATACCCAGTGTTTCCAAGAATTCCCCATTCTGTCAATGTTACTGCTTTTTCTCATTTAGCTCATGTCTTCACCTCCTGTTTGGTTTCTGTTTTGTGTCGTTTAGATGTTGTTTTTGGATTTGCTTTTATTAAATTACCAGTTCGACTTTTTGGGTCACTTTCTTTTTGGGATTGACAATTTGCTCCGTATGCATAGAGAATAAACTGACCTAAGTAAATATAGCAATCGACCTCCAAATCTCACCAACTGCCAACAAACTTTCCAAAGTATGCCTCCATAAATCTGCCCTCCTCATTATTACAGTAAAACTCCCTCAAATTCATATCCAGCTCCTTCTAAGTTCAGCCAACCTCAAAAGCCCCTCTTCAACTTTTATCAAAAACAGCTTCAGATCATTTCACCAATAAAATATTCATCCCTCCTTACGACCTGCCAGGCCCCCATAACTTACTTCCACTCCTTTCTCTCAACTATCTTTCACAGGTCTGCAGGATACCCCCGCCACCATTTTTCTACATTAACTTTTTAAACATTCTGTGCAATCTGTAACATCAACTTTGCTTTCTCATAACACCACATTCCCATCTCTTCGAGCAATAAGTTTGAATTACAATGTTTAAAGAAGTTTCTTTTGGTATCCATTGCATGAGAGAAAGGGTATGCGTTTGTGTCAATTGTATGTTTTTGGTTGCATTCGGAACAGTGTGTGCGCTTTAATCTACTAAATGTATTTTACTATTTAAGGATAGCCCCAGGATGGTTCACATGCTTAACAATACAATAAATACAATAATAGACATTTAACAAGTCCAGTTAGAAATGCATAGTTATATACACGCGCACACACGCACGCACACCCACACACTCATACATACTCATCTCCAGTCCCCAGCTTTTCCACACTTTTTACCTCCAAGTCCTACATTTCCATTCAGATATATATTGAATATAAAAATTTTTTTGTACAGCTGTCGTAAACAGCATCACAGCAGGACGCCGCCGCCATAGCAGCAGACCACGTAGGCTATCCACGGTGTTTTTGTTTTTCCTGCTAAATTGCACGTCTTGCCTGTGTGACATGTATTTCATTATTTACAGAGAGAGAAAAACATAAAATGAGTTAGTACATAAAAAACTGTTGCTGTTGATGGAGATGGAAACTTTAGTGGGAGCAAGGGACTTCAATGCATGTGTAGTTTTGGGGGAGTCTACTTCAAATGAATGTTCGTCTTTTGCCTTTTATGACCTTAAAGGGACACTATTATATAAGGACTCTTCTTGGTCAAATCATCAAGTCATTACAATTACAATGCAACTTTTAACACCCACCCGCCCGTGGGTGATTTTTATCTTTAAAATGTTCTGTTGGCAATAGCAGATGTCATATGAACTTCAAACCGCACAAGCTGTATCTCATTTTAAAGCTTACACTATTTTAGACTTTGCATTCAAAAGATATAACACATAATATGGGCACAAAATAAATCACTTCTGAATGAGTTTTTTACCTTTGGTCCTGTGCTGCATAATTAAATTAGATCTCCTCCCAGCTTCTTATGGCTCTTTCACTCCGTAAATGTCCATGGAAAAAGCATATCCACTTGTATCTTCCAAAGTATAATCCATTCTGGAGAAATAATCCAAAAAGGTGCATTTATCTTTTGCGAAAAAAAAAAACATTCTTAAAGAGCAAAGAGGCTGCTCTTTCACTGTTAGTGGACTTTCAGCTTTGTTTATCACCCAAACACAGAGTATGCTCGTGTTCTCCAACTCGTTGGCTACAAAATGAGACCTTTCCTGAGGAGATACGTGCCGGAGTGCAACACCCCTGTGAATAAAAAGAGCGGCCACCTTTTGCGCATTGTCCGTCTGTATTTGTTGTTAGCTAGACGGCTAGGGAAGTGTTCTTATGCCAAATGATTGACATGTCTAAGTAGCCAATAGGGAAAGCTTTCTAGCAATGGGTGGGTCATGGGGGTACTCAGTTGATTTGTATCAGTAGAAGTAGGGCTGGGCGATAAAACGATTACGATATATATCACGATAGACTCGTGTTCGATATCAATAGAAAACAGGGTCCATAGAATGATAGTTCAACTTCACTCCGGAAGAAAACACTGGAAGTAAAGCCGAGTCAGAAGCGCGCGGCATTCTGGGGGTTGTGGGCAGAGGCTTCTCGACCTATCACAGCCGAGTATGAACCGCAAAAAATTCTGGGAAATGCAAAAACAACAACCGCACCATGCGTAGCGTCCATGGATCTATAGATCGTTCTTCTATGCCGTTTCAGTGGTTATGCACAGATACCCGATGCATTTGGATCGGTAAGCACGTGAGGCTATCAGAGACCTGCATGGAGCCGTCACGGGGAAACTAGGACTAACAATGGGGGACACTGTGCTTGTGAACATACAGTGTTCCTCTGGCCTCATTCCCCTGCGACTGTAAACAAGGCTGCTAACGTATGTAAGCCGACACGACAAATGTATTTATTTAGGTAAAAATAAAAAAATGATTTATAGATATTGTTGTCGACCGATATGAATTACTTAATTTTGTGATAGTTTTCAGCCATATCGCCCAGCCCTAAGTAGAAGCATGCGTAAAGGCAGGGAAAGAGACGCTGGTTCGGAGCAGCGCACATTTGTTTAAGCATTTGCACTACTAGGAAATTAACTTTTTAACTAATTTTTTTTTAAAGAATCACACAAATTAGTAACCAAAAATAAAAAAACAAATATGGTTATTATGATGATTGAGGAGATTAACCCTTTAAGCGCCAAAGTCGCAATATTGCGACAAGCAACATTGCTCACTTAAACAGGCTGTATTTAAAAATGTGGTGCAGAATCTTGTTAATACTTTTCACCAGGGGTTAGTGGACATGTGTGCCTGTAATATGAGCAACATTTGTGGGTGTGGTTATATTGAAAGTTTTTGAGTAAATTGAGTTCGTAAATCACCTGCGGCGCTGCAGCGCGGAGGCGAAGCAGCAGCGGTAGAGCTGAGAGGAGCGAGAGCAGAGCAGAGGGAAAGAGTGTTTTTTATTTTACTCACGAGGTCTTCAGTACCAGAGAAGTACTTGGTCTGGTACTGGCTCACTCAGATTCAGAGGAGGAAGACACGCAGGTGTCCAGTGAAGCAGACACGGACATTATTGGTGACGGGGAGACAGCGCTCCATAGTCCACAATCAGCCCCTGTGCAGCGGCTGCTTGTCCTCCGTGTGGCCGCGGTAGAAGCATTCTGTGAACGCCAAGCAGGATCCGTGGTGGAGGGGACAGGGGGATCATAACACCGGGCATGTGGGAGAAAGTAGTGGGGGTAGACATCCACGGGGAACACGGGAGACGCGGGAGAAGTCGCGGGAGAGCCGCGGGAAAAAAACACATCGCTAATCGCGTTCACTGCCTTTACCAACAGCGATGATGAGGATGAAGACAGTTCTTGAGAGAAAATAATCCACAAAAGTGGTCCATTAAAGTGGATCAGAAGTGTTGAAGAGCCTGTTGTATGTTGTTGAGACGATCTGACAAGTTCTGAGCCCATTCATTTCATCTCTCTGTTTCTAAACGGTAAATCCTGGAGCATCATTTCCACTGAGAAAAATAGTACGCCCACTACTTCTCTGAAAGGGAAATATTGAAACCAATCTCAAGATTTCATGACTGTAAACTATAAAGAGTTCTGTCTTGATCACTGAAGGTCTTTGAAAATAATACAATTCCATATGGCCGCGTACCAGTGCTAAAACATCTATAATCTGGATCAGGGAATTTATTTCTATCCCAAATTCATTTCATACTAAAGATATTTCACATTGACTGTTTATAGTATTCCCTGATCTCAAATAACTCCCAAGCTACAGCTTTTTGAAGTCTTTATACAATAATTAACATTTTCCAAAATGGCCGCCACCTTGATGACGTCACAATATGCAAATTAGATGACGAATCAACCTCCATCCCCAAGTTTGGTTCAAACTGAAGATATTTCTAATTTACAGTATGCCTTTATCTCAAACTATTTTAAAGTTATAGCCTTTTGAAATCTTGAAATCAAAATTGTATATTTTCTTGAAAAAACTCTGGCGCCTAAAGGGTTAAGTGTCAGTAAAGCAATTTGGCACAAACTGTGCCAAATTGGTTTCGAATGGCACTACTTGATGAAAAAGAGAAACTGCATAAAAACTATAAAACTTAGAAGTCTGAAACTTTAGACAGGTGTTACCTACAACACAATGACCATAGGGTTTCAATATTGTGACTTTACAACAAAGTATGCCTTTGTTAGAGCCTTTGGAAATTGAATATTTTAGGCGAGTCTAAAAAAAACTGTTTTTTTCCCTCAACTTCAAAGGATGCAGAGTGAAATACAAATGACAAACATTTTAGTGTATATTTACATAAACTAGAAGGCTCTAGCTTTAATATGATGCATTGCACAAACATGTGACGTGTAAGATGCGTTTTTAAATAAGCAATGACATTTGGGTATTCCCAACTGTTGTGCACAAGCCAAAATGAGGTGGGTGTTAAGAGGTTAAGTTAGGGAGAACCAAAACCAAATTCCACCTAACATGGTAACTCGTATATGAGCTTTATTCTGCGCTCTGATTGGATAATCTGCTTGAAATCTGAAAACATAAATATTTTGTACATCTGGTCCATTGTACCTTTTAGTTTAAAATAACTCCACTTTAAACTGATGTTGAGAAAAGGTCATATGTTTTTTACGTATTATACATACATACAGTGCCTTGCGAAAGTATTCGGCCCCCTTGAACCTTTCAACATTTCGCCACATTTCAGGCTTCAAACATAAAGATATAAAAATTAAATTTTTTGTCAAGAATCAACAACAACTTGGACACAATCGTGAAGTGGAACGAAATTTATTGGATAATTTAAACTTTTCTAACAAATAAAAAGCTGAAAAGTGGGGCGTGCAATATTATTCGGCCCCCTTGCGCTAATACTTTGTAGCGCCACCTTTTGCTGCAATTACAGCTGCAAGTCGCTTGGGGTATGTCTCTATCAGTTTTGCACATCGAGAGACTGGAATTCTTGCCCATTCTTCTTTGCAAAACAGCTCGAGCTCAGTGAGGTGGGATGGAACAGCAGTCTTCAGCTCTTTCCACAGATTCTCGATTGGATTCAGGTCTGGACTTTGACTTTGATTCTAACACCTGGATACGTCTATTTGTGAACCATTCCATTGTAGATTTGGCTTTATGTTTTGGATCATTGTCCTGTTGGAAGATAAATCTCCGTCCCAGTCTCAGGTCTTTTGCAGACTCCAACAGGTTTTCTTCCAGAATGGTCCTGTATTTGGCTCCATCCATCTTCCCATCAATTTTAGCCATCTTCCCTGTCCCTGCTGAACAGTGTTGGGCACGTTACTTTGAAAAAGTAATTAGTTATAGTTACTAGTTACTTCTCCCAAAAAGTAACTGAGTTACTAACGGAGTTACTCCACTATAAAAGTAACTAGTTACCAGTAAAAGTAACTATTGCGTTACTTTTTCGTTTTGTTCTGGAACATAATGTGCACCCGACGTGCGCATTTTTACCTTTAACAGTGCCAATATTTCCATCTAGAAAAGGCTGTTTTGCTGCTGGAGTCCTGTTCACTCTTCATCTCTCACTGTGCTGTAAGCACTAAACACAAACACCCGCCACTGTGAATGTGGAAACACCGGTGACGAGCGGTGAGGCTGGTGAAGCACTGACTTCAGTCCAATCAGATGAACATATACATCATATAAATCAAGTGGACAATTTGTTTGGCAACAGCAAAATATGTTTTATGCCCGCATTGTTTGTTCATACAAAACGCAAAACTATGAGTTATGGGTCTTACCTTATAGCTATACCTTATAAATGACCTGCACAGTCCACTTCGGTTCAGACCAGTTCCTTGTTTAACACTAGGAGCGCCCCTAGCGGTCATCTGACCGTCACTCACTTTAATATGCTAATTAGTGTATTCAAAACAAAACGCCAGAAGTTGAAATTTTATGACTTTTACTGGGTACTTGTTGTTTATATTTTGGTGTGTTTTGTTTTTGGAAAAAGTAAAGAAAACAAGATTTACACGCATTTTAACTTTTCTAAACCACAGCCATTTCTGCTGCCCCATAGGGATACATGGCGCAGGGGCGACTGTTGTCATAGTAACCTTTCCCGGGGTTTTTTCGCGCCTTATACAAATGTATCAATATGTTGTCATTAGACTCTAAAGGGACTTGAGGTTTTTATTTGGGAGAGAGAAAGAGTTTTGAATTGAGAGGAGTACAACATGAATAGAGCTGCAAGTACACGGTATGAAGCCCAGACAGTGCTTCAAGACATTGAATGAGAACAGTCTGACGGAGGTGAGATGTCACAGCGGGGAGAACACTTATAATATTCTAAATCTGAACGTAAACCCGTAGTGCATTCACGGCACGGACAGCAGTGTTGGAACAAGTCCAGAAGCAATAACGCACATGACCCGCGTAATGCCAGCCATACGCAGGTGTCTGTGTGCGCGCTGTTGCTCCATTCTGCCTTTTCATTCATCATCAATTACATTCTTATATTTATACATAGAAGAAGGCAATAAAGCAGAATACAATATCGCAATAAAATAGAACAATTAGATGAACTATCAAGGCAGAGTGCAGATGGAGCGCTGTGAGGCCTCTCGTCACCCGCGGACACCTGCAGGAGGAGAGCGACTGTGGGTCAGAAGCGGCCCTCATCATATCAATAAGGATATCTTTCTTATTTCATTCAGATAACACTGTGTGTTATTCTGCACAGCGCGCACTGCAAGGCAATGATTATAATTTTCTTCTTATCATAAAGAGCACTGCTTGTCCCAAATAAATACAAATATATATATATAACGTGTCCCGTGTAAAATTGAAGATTGTACATTGACGATGGTAGCCTAGCTGATGATCTTGTGTCAATACGAATACTATTATTATTATCGAGATAATATTTCCCACAGTGATTTCGGCCTCTAAAGAGAAAACAGTCTGGAGATGACGTAAGAAGTAGACGCATAGCAGCGCGAAGACGTTATGGTCCCGTGCTTTTCTAAACAATCATTTATATTGTTTGAATTGACATATTGTTACTGAGTCAAATTTAACATATAGTGACCGACCTTTTACGTGTTTGCAAAGTTACAAAATAAATCTAGCCAGAAAAGTCTTCGTAATTTTTTTTTATTTCGGCTGGAATTACAATTACTTAGCATATTTAGACAAATAATTTACACAGTTTCATTATGATCACGATTTCCTTGCAACAACAAATTCTGGTTTAGTGAACAATCAATTTGGCAAAAGGCTGTATCAGCGCAAAATACATAGCGGTCAACTGACCGCAGGGGGCGGTGCAAGGTATGTTTAGAGCACGGCGGTCCTAGTGTTAAATCCAGTTAATGGTTTGAGCGTAGATATGTAATCCTCCATTTGGAAATGAGTCCAATGAGTTTTAAAAAGTAAAACAAAACGCGTGTGTCCTCCATAAACTCCTGTGTTTTGCTGCAGCCGGCTGCATCCAATTTCTAAAATCAACCGTCTAACACTTCACCTCTCTTTCTTATCATTCCTATAGTAATTGAAAAATTACCCTATGTGCCTTTTAGATTATGTAAAAATGTGTTATATGTATGTTAGCCAAACCTGTTGCTGTCCTTAGCAGATAAACCAGGAAGAGCAAGTAGCTTATCGATGGAATTGTATGCAGCCGACTTCTGCTCTCACATGCGCTACTCTGTGGCTGACCTCACGGTGATACAAGCCGTGGTTGAGCGCGATTAAGACCCATATTTGTTTCAAAAACACAATTTATGAGCCATCCTCTCAACTGTAGACATGTGGATTGTAAAGGAAATATGTTTTACATCAGCCAATAATTGCTGAGAGGTTTTCTCATCCTCCCTTCTCTCATGACAACACGTTCATTGTGCGTCTTGAGTAACGCGCAGTAACGGGATGTCGGAAATGATAACGGCGTTATAGTTACTGTCAAAGTAATTAGTTAGATTACTCGTTACTGAAAAAAGTATTATTCCCATCACTGCTGCTGAAGAAAAGCAGGCCCAAACCATGATGCTGCCACCACCATGTTTGTTAGTGGGGATGGTGTGTTCAGGGTGATGAGCTGTGTTGCTTTGACGCCAAACATAACGTTTTGCATTGTGGCCAAAAAGTTCGATTTTGGTTTCATCTGACCAGAGCACCTTCTTCCACATGTTTGGTGTGTCTCCCAGGTCGCTTGTGGCAAACTTTAAACGAGACTTTTTATGGATATCTTTGAGAAATGGCTTTCTTCTTGCCACTCTTCCATAAAGGCCAGATTTGTGCAGTGCACGACTGATTGTTGTCCTATGGACAGACTCTCCCACCTCAGCTGTAGTTATCTGCAGTTCATCCAGAGTGATCATGGGCTGCATCTCTGATCAGTCTTCTCCTTGTTTGAGATGAAAGTTTGGAGGGACGGCCGGATCTTGGTAGATTTGCAGTGGTCTGATACTCCTTCCATTTCAATATAATTGCTTGCACAGTGCTCCTTGAGATATTTAAAGCTTGGGAAATCTTTTTGTATCCAAATCCGGCTTTAAACTTCTCCACAACAGTATCTCGGACCTGCCTGGTGTCTTCCTTTGTCTTCATGGTTCTCTACAGAACTCTGAGACTATCAAAGAGCAGGTGCATTTATACGGAGACTTGATTACACACAGGTGCATTCTATTTATCATCATCAGTCATTTAGGACAACATTGGATCATTCAAAGATCCTCACTGAACTTCTGGAGTGAGTTTGCTGCACTGAAAGTAAAGGGGCCGAATAATATTGCACGCCCACGTTTTTTATTTGTTAAAAAAGTTTAAATTATCCAATCCATTTTGTTCTACTTCACGATTGTGTCCCACTTGTTGTTGATTCATGACAAAAAATACAAATTGTATATCTTTATGTTTGAAGCCTGAAATGTGGCGAAATGTTGAAAGGTTCAAAGGGGCCGAATACTTTCGCAAGGCACTGTACTGTCCTGTTGAATTAATCAGCCTCAGTTGTATTTCCTACTTTAGGGAATCGTATAATATAACTTTTTTACCCTGTTATCTCGTTGTCATTAGATTATTATTACAATTCAATGTAGCATGTTTGAGTAATCCTGTGTTGTACTGCATTTAAAACTTTAGTAATCAGAAATTGCACCGACTTCCTATTTCTTCCTACTTCTCTCCATTTACTTGAGGTCAAACATATTGGGTTCAACAATGTTACTTCGCTCTTTATCGACGTAAAAAAAAAAGTGCCAAATTTCATTGCTACAAAGAAATGCACTGGGCTTATATGTTCTGTAGTTTTGTACAGAAAATCAATACGTTATTTTCTCTTTCAAACCAATTTAGATTGTTCAGCGTATAGTGCACAAAATGTAAAATATTGATCTATGTGTGATTGTTCGGCATCAAGCACCCCAAAAAAGCACCCAGTTATCTATTCTATTGCCAGTTTAGTTCACATGGCTGGGCTGTCATTGGGAGCCATGTAAACTTGTTGGTAGGTCGTGGGGTGGCTGCCTGGACATTGGTTGGTATTTGCTGGGCGGCCCCCGGTGTAGCGATGCAATCTCGGCCTCAGTGTGTGGGAGAAGTTGATTTATGGCTTCAATGTTTGTCTGCAGAATTACCGTTTGATTACTTTGTTCCTGGCCGGGCCCTCCGATCCATGCTAATAAGTGCCCTTATCTGACGCGACGCAAGGGATAATTCCAATGGATTGTTTTTGTGATAGAAAAAGCATTCAGCAGGTGTACAGTTTCTGCATCGTCCAGGTTCTGATATATAGACATTTCCTTGATTGATCAATTCATTTTTAAGTGAAGTGTCTTTTGTGAGGTCATTAAAAGCGCAATATAAGTTCTGTGCATTATTGACTTCATGTCCATTTCCACTCCCATCCTTATTCTGTCTCTGTGCTTGAACTAAATGCATCTAGTCTCTATGTGGGTCATGAGGCTCTTTGATCAACTCGCAAGATCTAAGTTACCCCCTTTTGCACTAATGTTCATCATCATGAAAGTTTAACTCACAATGGATGGATGTTACATTCTAAAGCAGACAGGATTATTTTGCTATTTGCCAGAGATGGGCAAGCAATATTATTTGTGATCCCTTCTATGTAGATGTGTTGGAAAAGTACCTGTCAGGGTTGTGTTGTGTTGTCTGCTGTAGTGTCAAAGCGACCATCAATGGACTGCTAATGTGGATAGTTCTTGTCGCGCCCTGAGCTCTGGGGACCAATATTTATAAACTTGTTGCAGTGAATCATTAGAATGTCAGGTTTTCTGCTGTGTCACAATCAGTTTTCAATCAACACATTATAGGAATATAATTATATTCAGCGTGGATCACCTCTCCACAGATCTGACCTATATTTCTGAAGGAGAGTTTGTCATGCTATTGAAAATTCTTCATAGAGAACTAACCCGCCTCAGACTTACCAAGGCCTATAGCCAAATCTCTTGAGATTGGTTTGGCATGAGAATTAGGTTCATTGTATTTGGACAATATGGTTATGCAGATGGCGGTATCTGCAGAAAATAAAAAAACACTTCTATGGTAAATGAAGAATGCTCTACTCACAGTGCCAATATATACGAAAGGAATACTCTATTTGAATATAATAATACAAATAGTGAGGAATCTTAATTCGCTATTTAATAAGGATAATATAATTCTTGATACTATTGTTTTTATGTTTTTGAGGGACAGGCTAAAAAACCCAATGACGTGGCAATTGTTTTGTATGACTATCGTTTGTATTTTAATGGAGCTGTGTAAAGTTGCCCCATAGCTTCTAAACATTGTTCTCTCAAATGAAGTTACTTCTTGCTCAGTTCCCTCAGAGAAAATGCAAAGAAACTATTTCCAGGGATGTTCTTAGGCAATAAACCAATACATTGTTAATAAACTATTGTGTGTCTAGTACCCTAACCTAAAAGTTATCTCTAAAGTACTACATTGATTTAAAATGTAGACATATCTACCATGTAATGTTTCTAGAATCATGGATGTATTTGTAGTCCTTCATTGGGGTTGTAGTCTTAATTTGTCAAATCTCTTTGACTCCTTTAAAACTAGTGTTCGCTTTGCCCGGTAAAAGATTTTTCGATGGTGTTTGCACGGGGCCTTTTTATGAGCTTGCAGGCTCTATTTGCTGGCTGCCCAGTGAGACCGAGGAAGACGCAGGGACACAAGTGAGAGTGGACATGGGTGGTTTGGCCTCTAAAGCGAGGAGCTGTCTGTTTGTAAGGAGCATTACCCCTCAATTACAGTTGGTGTGGACAGCAGGACTGAAGCCAGGCTCTGTGGACAAGGTCGATATTGTGAGGAGAGAGGTGGGACTGGCAACTCCGCTCAATGTCACACGCAGTACTATTTCTGATGATGTGATTGCAGTACTTGGGGAAACTAATGCAAAAGCTGAAAAAAACAAATAACAGATAGCACATGTTGTCATTTGTTCTTTAATTAGGAGATTGTCATTATGTAGCCTGCATGTATATTGTACATGCATCAGCTTAGAGCTTGTTCCAAGAAGCTAGTCTGGTATACATTTTTAAAATATATATTCAAGAACAACATATCTGCCCAGAACAACAAAATAACAATACAAAGTTCGTCCACAACACTGCCCCAGATTTATTTGACATTCTGCAACCATGTCATGACCAAATAAACAATGTCAATAAAATCATAATCCACTGTGGGTGAGGGGGCTTTAAACTTGTGGCAACCATCTCTTTGGCAGCAGTGGGGTCCGCCAAAAGAACTTTTTGATTCCTCCTATTGAGTCTTTTCATCTGGTATCTCATTATTTTTGTTACCTTCACTAAAATACATTGCGCAAATCGTTTCAATAGCTGTCATGGTTTTCTCTTCTTCTTTAAATATTCAAATGTGTATTTAAACTTATTCATGTTATCATTGTAATACTTCTGAATCAAATGTGTTACTGCTCCAACTGTTTCCATTTTGTATCACTCCTAGTAAACTTCCAGAATTCTTCCAGCTCATCTGGGTGAATCCTGAAGCGTTCCCAGGCTGCCTGAGAGCAATTATTATTAATTAGCTTATGTGGAAAAAGGCAGATTTGTCTTACATTATTTCATGAAGATATACAAGCTTAAAGTCACCTTGAACATGTGGCCAAGAAGCACCTTAACCTTGACGAGAGACATACAGTATACGACAAATACAGTTTGGCTTCTTACCAAAAGTACAATGACGCAGTTGGTAGATACAAATATACATCTATTCACTGTAACTATGAGGGTGCATACTTTATTCAAAAATAAAAGGAACACAAATGTATAGAATTGACATTTTTATTCCCCAAATTTGCTGATGCAAGCAACAACTGCTCTCGGCACAACTCCACTCGGACTCAACTGACCCTCCACATTTTTTGCTATCCTTCTCCAAGCACCACTCTCTCCAGCACTGCCTTGTCCAAGAATTAATCTGATTTTAATGAGGGATATCCGCCTCTAATCGCCAGCTCTTGTTGTTGGTGTGTCGCGTTCAAACATGTGCCAACCGTCTCTGCGTCCTCTCACCACCGTTACAACTGTCTGAGCTCCTTCTGAGAGTTCCCGTCCTGCAACTGGATCTAGGCCAGACTCCGGTGACAGGAGCTTGGATGGATCAGGATCTGGGCCTTCTGCACTGCCTTGTTCCACGGATGTCCTCTGCGTGACGGGCGGACAGACAGCGCAGGGTGCTTCGGTCCATGTGTCAGTCAGTGTTAAGAGGTAAAGGGCTGACAGGAGCACGGACAGAAAGACCGCGTTGGAGACTGAAGTCTGCGGTCGATAGTGAAAAATGTGAAGCTTAGATTGATTGTTGAAGGTAAGGAGAGCAGGGTGCCTGGACTGGACTGGTCATGGAAGTAAAATGTGCTTTGTTCCTAAAAAGGCTGTAGTGGGTTTCTCACTCAAGCCAAAATGTCAATGGAATGCTGATCCATGCATAACATTAAGGGAACATTGGAACTGTGGGTTTGAAACTGTAAAAAAACAAAATCAATGTCCTCCTCGAGAATAAAAAGTACTTCAGTAGACGGCAGTATCTCATTTAGAGGTTTGAATGCTGCTCCAGACATAAACATAGTTGGTTGACTGACCCACTGGTTGGAAGACACTTGACCTACCTCACCACCATGTGTCTGCAGACACTGGTGTATGAATGTGTTTGAGAATGGAAGAAGGGTTACTTGATATGAAGTGCCTTGATAAGGGAGAAAAGCTCTATGTAAAATGCTACTTTTCTCAGGTTTTGACCATGACATTGTTGTTTTCCCATGTCATATATACAATTAAAGCTTTCTACAATCACGCATGCCATGTGAGCACGTTTCCTTGTTGAACTCAAATGTTTTCTTTTATAACATCACTATGGCTGAATCTACAGAGCCACAGTGTCTGTGAGTATGTTTTTGTGAGAGCATCTCAGCACAGTGAGCTAAATACAGAGACAGAGGTATTCACACAAAAATCAGGTCAATCTGCTGACGTGGACCCACGGAGACAAGCTGAGCAAGACAGACACAGACATCAGTCGGCCTCGACATGTATGACATTTGGCTGAAGTTAATGCAAGTTGAGCTGTGTTGTCCCAAAAAGGGAATTAGTTATAGAGAATAGATTGTCCACTTGATGATGATTTATGTGTTTATTTGAATAGGTACAGCACACATTCATCCACATGACTGTACATGTGCCAGTGTCAGCTATACTGCTGTTCCTAATGTATTTGATTTAGAAAATAATACGTATTTTTGACCATATGACTCGAGTAGTATCACCTACGTGTTTTCAGAAAAAATAGATTCAAAACAGTCAGATTTGCTGGAGGAGAATAGTTAGACCAATGGTGATGGGCCTTAGTTATCTACCAAGTATTTGAAGACGTCTCAATCTTCAGAATTTGAAAAGTAACATTCACATTAGGCATGCATACATTACAGTTAAAGTTGGTAGGGTTTGGTGGCATTAATTAACTTTACAAGATCAATTCAGCCACAATACAACATACATCTGTTGCTTCATTGTATTATGTAGTGAATGTACTTAATGATCTGTTGAAGTGTTTTGTGTGGTTGAAACTTACTTGTGCTCCTTATTATTTCTTGAAAGCCAGTCATTGAGCCTTACAGTGAGACCAGCCGCAGACCAGGCCACCCACGGGACAAAATAGCCTCTTTGTGCGACTCTGGGATATGCACAGGTCTGGACTGTGGAATTCATGTCTGGCTGCGTGCTGTAAGTGACGGCTGCCTAAAGATAGGAAGGCCAGCTCTGACCCTGCACTGTATCCAACTGTACTCTGCTCTGGGCTGGAGCTTTTATCTGCGGAGCTAATCGTCCTGATGAAACCTCAACACAGGAGCGGATCTGCATGGCGGAGGCAGACTTGTTCCACTCAATCTTTAATTTCCTGAAGTCAAAAGTTTTTGAACCAACAGTGTTTTGAATGTGTGAAAGGTAGTGGAGCTAGAAGGACAAGAGACACACTTGGGAGCATTCGCTCCCTGGTCTGTTGAAATAGGTGAACACTTGAATGACAATTACCTCACTCACTGGTTAGAATTGTCTTTATACATTATGAATGAAGGTCACATATACTAGATGGATAGATACTTTATTGATCCCTATAGAAGAAATGCAGGTGTCCAGCAGCAGAAACATATCCATCCATACAAACACACGCATAATTCTAAAGGTTACAAACAATAGTAGTGCAGCAGCACTTTGGCTTCAGCAGCAGGCTGGTTAAGCAATTGTCATCACTAACATCTAACTGAAGTTAATTTTCTTTTAGTTTTTGAAGATCTCAGGAATACACAAATGGCACTGCTGTATTTTAGTTGGAAGGGCAGAATCACCCTGGTGGAGTTCCGGGATTGTCCCACCGGGAGGAGATCCAAAAAACATTGGTGGGACTATGTGTCTGAGCTGAAAACCTAAGAACTCCCTCCAATGAGCTGGAAGAAGTGTGTGTGAAGTCCAGGCACCTCTGCTTAGATAACTGCCCCCGCGACCCGGCACTGTATAAAGGGAAAGAAAATGGATGGATGGGTGAGTGGTAATCTGACAATCAGACAATTAAATAGTAGTTTACAGGTAAAAAGCAAAGCATTTCAAGACATTCCGACCAAGAAGCATCAATGACAACTTCCTCGATGTAAATGTAACTTGCTTTGTCAATGTTATTCAGCTACACCAGCTTTGCACCTTTTACCAGCACCAAGATTAGATCAAGATTAGATTTAAAAATGTTCTTCAAAACCCAGTGGACATTTCAACAATAACTGAAGAAAGACAAGCATACAATATTTCTTTTTACATCTTCTTCATTCACTCTGTTTTTGTTCTTAGAGCTGACCTCCAAGCTCCAGTTTGATGCAGATAAAATGTATGTTTATTTATGCTAAACAAGCGTTGCCTCAGCCGGGACTTGCAGTCTCCAAGGGGATCAGAGCAGCTTCATCTCTCATTTTACATACTGTATTCTTTCATCCTCCCGTGCCTTTCATTTTTTTACGGCCTGAGTACATTTATAGCATCAAACCCAGAGTTAACCGCGGTTCAGCCAGGGTCAAAAAACTTCTGCTCATATCCCCACGGAGATCCTTCATCACAGTCTGCGTTTAAACATGTACGCATCTGACGACAAGGTTTTCAAGCTCCTGGGGATGAGGAGGCGTATTGAAATTTCCCCATTGTGTGACGAAAGAAAGTTCTCTCTTTTATGGTACACAAGAAGCAGACGGAGTACATTGAACAAGTGCACTGGGGCAAGGTTTCACGTCAATGTGGGGAGTTGGTATTACAAGTATCAAAAATGAACATGCAAACCTGGTATTAAATGACACATACCAAAATCATGTGTAATAGCCCCTGTAACTCCTGTAAGATATTCTGAAATGGGTAAATAAAGGTCAATTAAATGAACTTAAGTCAATATAATGCATTGTTTTTCTTGATTTTAGCCCATAAACATGAAAATGTACGTCAACATCTCATGTTTGAGAATGTGGCATTCAGTTGTCGAGAGCGTAATTTGACTTTTTTTTTTTTTTTTTATGGCAGACAATCCAATCCAATCCAATCCACTTTATTTCTATAGCACATTTAAACAACAGAACAGTTCCAAAGTGCTGCACAAAAAAGTACACAAAAAATAGAATAAAAAATAAATAAATAAATAGTCAATTTATAAAATCAATAAAACGCTCTGTCCCCTCGAGTTTTACGTCTCGTCTTAGGAACCACGAGCTGGAGCTGGCCCTCAGACCTCAGAGCGCGCGTTGGGGCGTAGACTTCAATGAGGTCTGTGACGTATTGAGGGGCCAGTCCGTTTAACGCTTTAAAAACAAACAACAAAACCTTAAAATCAATTCTAAATTTGACTGGAAGCCAGTGCAAGGATGCGAGGATTGGTGAAATATGGTCACGCTTTTTAGCTCCAGTAATAAGTCGTGCAGCGGAGTTCTGGACTAACTGTAAGCGTGAGAGTGCATTTTGGGTAATGCCTGTATAAAGAGCATTACAGTAGTCCAGGCGTGACGAAATAAAAGCATGCACGACTTGTTCAAAATGTTTAAAAGATAAAAACGGTTTGACTTTAGATAAAAGGCGAAGATGGTAAAAGCCTGACTTGACGACTGTATTAATCTGTTTAGTAAAATTAAAATCACTGTCCATGGTGACGCCAAGGTTGGTGGCAGAGGGGAGAACGTTGTCTTTAAAGGGGCCCAAGTCCATTAAGGGGTCAGTGGGCCCAAAAATAACAATTTCAGTTTTCCCCTCATTAAGACTTAGGAAATTTTGGGCCAACCAAGCCTTGACGTCACTCAGGCAGGCAAGCAAGGGTGTCAGGGGGCCTTTAGCTGTCTTGGAAAGAGGCAAGTAAATTTGACAGTCATCTGCATAAAAATGGTATGAGATGCTGTGCCTCTTAAAGATTTGACTCAGTGGGAGGAGATAAAGGGCAAACAGAATTGGGCCAAGAATTGAACCCTGGGGAACTCCACAGCGCAGGAAGGCAGAGGATGAGGTGGAGTCCCCAAGCCTAACGGAGAAAGACCTCCCACTGAGGTATGACCTGAACCAGTCTAAAGCAGTCCCCCTGACACCCACACTGTCTCGGAGTCGGTCTAAAATAATTGTGTGGTCAATCGTGTCAAAAGCAGCAGTCAGGTCTAAAAGCACTAAAATGGCCGAACTACCTGAGTCAGTCACTAAAAACAGGTAATTAAAAACCTTTAAAAGTGCAGATTCAGTGCTATGCAAACTTTTAAAACCTGACTGGAACATGTCTGACACACCATGTGCATCAAGAAAGGGCTGTAATTGACAGAGCACACTTTTTTCCAACAGTTTAGATAAAAAAGGAAGTTTGGAAATCGGCCGATAATTAGAGACAATGGAGGTATCAAGGCTCGATTTCTTGAGAAGTGGTTCAATTACAGCCTGTTTACAAAAGGAAGGGACAACTCCTGAAACAAGGCTACTGTTCACAATTTCACAAACACAAGCACCAATTGTTTCCCACACATCTTTGAACAACCTCGGAGGGACCGGGTCTGTAGGACAAGATGAGGGTTTTATTTGACTGACAATTTTTGTTAGAGACTGCAAAGACATTGGCTCAAACCGTGTAAAAACCGCTGAGCAGGGCTGATTTATGCAGAAGTCAATAGAAGGGGGCAATATGCTTGAACGAATAAGCGCAACCTTGTTTGTGAAAAAAGACAAAAAATCTTCACAACTTTGAGTGCTAGATTGGACAAAAGTAGATTGGGGCGGGTTTAAAACAGGCCCAATGGTTTGAAATAAAACACGTGGATTATTTGCATTTCTTTGGACAACATCAGAGAAATATTTGATTTTCTGCAGTCTGACCATTTTTTGATAAGTTTTCCAGCTGCCAACTAAGATTTCATATGACACCTGTAGCCGATCCTTTTTCCACTTCCTCTCTGCCTGCCGACATATACGTCTGGCCTCACGCGTACTGTCGTTGAGCCATGGTACAGGCTTGGCTCTGGGGCGCTGAGCTTTGTGTGGAGCTACAGAGTCAAGAATTTCTGTGCATACAGCAATAAATGAATTAGTCATTTTCTCAGTGTCCTGGCACACAGACACCGCACTTATTTCAGGTTGGGCGCTAGCTAAAAAAAGAGAGGAAAAAGATGCTGCCGAGTCTGGCCGAAGAGTGCGACAATAGCGCACAGGACAGGGCGGCTTAACGCAATCATTCATTGTGAATTCAAATAAAACAGGACAATGATCAGAAATAATAGCATCTCCAACTTGTAAATTGTAAACAGACAGATTGCAAGACAAAACCAAGTCCAAAGTATGGCCACGTATCTGTGTGGGTCTAGTAACGTGTTGCACTAAATTAAAACCTTCAACCAAATCTAAAAAGTCCTTCACCAAAGGAGTAGCTGAACAACAGACGTGTAGATTGAAGTCTCCAACAATTAAAAACTTGTCATAGTCCATCAACACTGGAGACATAAACTCAGAAAAGTCATTGATGAAGTTCTTATTGTACTTTGGCGGTCTGTAAACCAGCGTGCAGAAAACGGGTTCATTCTGTCCCAATTCAAAGCAACTAACTTCAAATGAAGTAAAGGACATAGCTGGCAGAGGCTTGTAGCACAAGTTGTTTTTCAATATCGACGCAACACCACCTCCTCGACCACTGTGCCTCGGCGTATTTATGAAAACACAGTCCGGAGGTACAAGTTCAGTAAAGGCAGCCAACTCACCCGCACTTATCCAGGTCTCCGTCAGAAAGAATAAATCCAACGAGTGCGAAAAGATGAGGTCCCGTAGAATAAAAGTCTTATTTCTTGCAGATCTGCGTTCAGAAGTGCACATTTCAGAGAAGTTTGGGGCACTTTAGCAGCAGAAGAGACGTGATTCAGCGTGCGAAGATTGTGGAGCTCCTGAAGGCGACATCGGCGAGGGCGAAGAGCCGCAGACACTCCCCGCTCACCGATCACTGGCTGCAGCCAAGCTGGAGCGATAGGAGCCAGCTGACGTCGAGCGATGAGGCGACGAAGACACTCATCGTAGTCCCGGGGAACACTCGCTGGGCACCAGATCAACTCCGGAGATAAGGCTAGCCAGGATTTCAACCTGACTAGCTTACCACTGCGCACTCCCCGACGCCTGCGTTTCTTGGGTAGCAAGGCTTTCACTCGAAGCAAGTAATCCGGAACGTCAGACAAGTAAGTGGGGCGCGACTTGTGTGGCTCATCTCTATGATATTCCGCACATCTGTCCACAAATGCTTTGATGTTCATTAACTCATGGCGTTCGTACACCAAGAGAGAGTTTGTGGTCCGTGTGAAACATGATAAAAACAACGTAAAACACATAAACATTGGCGGAGCAAAGCGGCGAACCAGACACTCCGGCGCCATCTTTCCACACACGCACACAGGAAAGTGAGTGCCTCAAGGGGTGGGGTAAGGTGGGTGTGCCAAAAGAAACTATGTCAAACGGTGTTAAAGGCTCAAAAAGGACCTATGTGTGCTTTAAAAAGAAGGTTTGCTATTACGTATCTTGCATGACTTTGCGAACCCCTTTTAGGCGTGTCCTGTTGGTGCACAGAGAAGAACGAAAACATAATCAAGACTTGTTGACTCTGATTCTGAAATACCATTTAAAATAGTGCTTGTGTTGGACCTGCCATTAATGTGATATGTGAATATAACCACAATATTGATCATTGTGTTCTAAAGGATTGAGATAGCTCCAGCTTGATACCCATGCACGATTCAATATTTGATTGTACGTCTGCAGAATAATTTTTGTTTGAAAGTGCATGTCACACAGCTTTGAGTAGATACAACAAATTTCCTTCTAATATTAAACAGCTCTATTTCAACATTTGTCTTAATACCATGGTAAATGTTAAGATATTGCAACCTTCCATGTCCCTAGAGTTAGAAAATGTCACAGCTAAGAGTCTAATACGTAGTGAGTTCTGAGGGAACACATTGTTCTCCGAGGAGCACCGTCTCATCAGATGTGTTTTGGATGCATACAGAAAGTTCATTTTAAGCTAGAACAAGCTGTGATGCAAACCATTATTTTGTTCTTAAAACTGCTTTTCATGTCAATGTAGCATTGCTGATAATAAGCAAATATAGAGAGAGATGTAATTAGTAAGTTGCCATGGTGCATAAAGATATGCTGGCTGATCAAACGGTTTTACCAGTTGTGATTATCTACTCGCAGTGAACGCACAACCTCTGATGTTTTGGTATTTGGCACAACACAATTTGTATGTGTTGTTAAGCAAAGCCATGACAACACCTTTTTAAATATGACAGAGCATAATTCTGCAAATCTTGTGTACTTTATGACTATATCGCAACAACATTCACTCCTTAAAAAGGAATTCACAGTCCCCATGAATATCAGGACCGCTGGCACGAATACATCTCCGTGCTCCTTCTGATGAAATGCTTCTATTCTTAAACAAGCCACATTCATCTTGCAGCTCGAGGGCTAAACCAGGTGTGCCAAACAACCTGATGTGGCCTTTGAACCCTCTTCCAAATAACTTAAGTGTTGTTCAGAGTAAAAGAGTTGCTTTGTCACAAAGTCAAAAAACTGTTTGCGCTCAATCCACATGCAGTTAGTATTTGGGTTCTAGCACACCTGCATTGTACTCCACTTCAGAGGCTGCACCTCACACACCCAGACCAATCAGATTAAGGGAATAAACACAAACAAATCCACACCTGTGGAGATAAACAAGAGGATGTTAAAATATCTTTCCCTTTAAGTTGCTCAGTCCGGCTTTGTTTCTTTATCCATGTTAATTCTAAAGACATTCACATTCTAAAATGGCAAAGATCTGGATTTAGAGCCAAAATGAAGAAATTAGCATTTATTCTTTATGATTGTTCCTGTTTGTCTACAAGACAGCTTTGGCAAAAACATGAATCACTGCATCAGAAATGTGCTTTTTAACAGCACCTTCCTCTTCCCACAAACGCACCACTGTTTCTTCAACTTTCCACATTTTATTTTCTCTCCACTATTACAGATATAATTCAGGCCACCGCCAGCTAGACTCCCCAGACGAAAGAAGTTTTAATGTAACCGCCGCCTTATGAAGCCTTCCCGAATTTGTCAAGCGTAATGATGAACCCGAAAATGCAAAATGAGCCTAAGAAAAGTAAAATGGGGTGATTGATACGAGGTTGTCACGACATGGAGCAGCGAGCGGAGAGGAGGATGACAAAGATTCCCTCCTGGGTGAGTGGAGACATCTAAAACCGTACTAATGTCTTCTGCAACGTCTGTGCGAGCGTACTCCCCAGGAACGCGCGCCGCCCCTTTGTGTTTTCCTTTGTCAGTTCAGAGCCACATTTAGAGTGGAATAGTGCATTGTGTTAAAACGCTACATTTTAAGGGTTTTTGCTGCTACTGTTGACACATAAGCATTAGTTTGACATGTAGTGCTATGTGAAAGGTTGTACACTATGTTTAAATAAGTAGTAAGAGCCCTGTCTCGATTACAGACGGAATATTCAAATCTGCACTGCTGATGAAATGTTACTTTCTGCTTTTCAATTTAGCATTTTTATTGTTGAATAAAGGCCGTGCTGTACTTTTTGGAGGTAATTGGAGAACAGTATAGAGAAGACTTGAATGCCTCACAATAGATACCTGTTAAACCTGTTGACCTTGTCAAAATTTAGGTTGTTACGATTTAGGGCTATACAAACATAGATTGAATTCAGTTAAATCGGATGGCCACTGCAGACTTCTTGATGGTCTTCGGTCTAATTTGACGTGTTCATATATACAAAAAATAATATGTCAATGTACGGTGAGAGGATTTTGTTAAACCAGTGTTGTAATTATCTCCTTGTCTGTGTGTTTGTTTGTAGGCAGCATTGTGCAAAAACTAAATTTGAAGATGATGTTATTGGGGCTTGTATGAATCATCCTCAAATATGTTATGTGCCCTTAATTCATTGAAGAATATTTGAATCAATATAACGTTTAGAGAAACATGTAAATTATTAAGGATGTAGTTTATTTTGAAATACCCCCAGGAAAGCATGATGTTGCTCTTATCTAAAAAGACCTTTTGGGGTCAGAGCTGCACCCAATACACATGCACTACCTTTTTTAACAATGGTTTTTAAAACATTCTTTCCTCCAAAACACTTTCACCCATCCCTGTAAAAAGAAAGACACCTTAAATCTTTGGAGATAGTGTTGATTTTCCTTGCGGGACCCTCCCCCCCCCCCTTCCTTGCTCCCTCGCTCCCCGGCCGCAGTAATGGTGTTGGCAGACATCTGGAACTGCTTTGGCCCATGTGCTGGAGGTCACTGTCTGCACCAATAGAGTCCGCTGCTCAACCTTTGGGAAGTGACAAGACTTCATATATCTCCCCATACCGCCAGCCCCTATGCCCCCCCCACCTTTGCGCACCCCACCCAACGCATTCCTTGAACTCATTTCCTGTGGCCCTCATCTTCAAAAGTGTAAAAACGCAAAAGGACAGTACAGACAGAGGTGAAAAATGCCCTGAAAACATTCAGAATCAAGGCCTCTTTTGTTGGATTAGGCTTCACCGTACAAATCAGTGTTGTGATGTGTCTAGAGTAGAGAAGACATAGACTGTTGAATTTATTTTTGATACATATATATATATATATATACACAGTATATAAAATATATTCAACAGTCTATGTCTTCTCTACCCTAGATACTGTAGATACACTGTCTATCAAGGACATTGAGATATGTGTTTAATTGTGGCTGATGTTTGTTCCAGTATTGCATACAAAAAAACATAAATGAGTGTTCTTCTAATCAAAGCAACATACCTAATGGATGAGCTTAGTTACATGTTTTATAGATAGATAGATATATGTATTTATTTCAAACCTGCAGAACACAATGTCACATACAGTATATTACACTAATACAGGTTTGAATATGGGTTGGATGAAGCAGATGCTTATTTGTTCCCAGCCCCCCCCACCATTCAACACAATAATACACAGAATACAATCAACATACAATATCAATACACATTTGATACTGTGCAGCACATGCCGTATACCATACCCAACCATTGGGTATAGACACACAAAACACCCAAACACACACACACACACAACACTCTCTGACCCTACCCCTCTCTCCCATCCTGCTCTGTGCTGAGGGCATCACTTTTGATGGTAAACATACAAGATGGTAGTTCAAGAGTGCTGTAAGTGTCTGTTTTACATAATATTGATCTAGAACCAAAGACTGAAATGTTGAGAATATGTTCTCAAAGAGCACGATTTAGTTAGTATTCAAGCTGGGGAGAAAGCCTTATGTTGGCCCTGTGATACTACTGTTACCACTACCACTACTGTCCAGCTAAAAGTCCATATTCCATCTGCCCTGTTTCCCATGTCTCCTTGTCCCAAACCATGGCAATGTCATGTTTTAAGGGCCCATATTATTTTACTGTTTATTTGGAGATGGGAGTGCTGGCTTTATTTGGGTCTTGAGCGCGTATATGTATAAGAGGTTTGTTGACGACCACAAGATTTATCAGATCCACTGACCTTGTGTTAGAGAAAACGTGTGCGTCTTTGAGAAACCAACTCATTCACACTGCAAGAAATGAGAGCCAAATTTGATTTTATTAACTTTTTCAATACCAAGTGCAAGAACGGCTGAAAATGTCTCGTTTGATATCTCTATTTCTCACCATGTTTGTCTGGGTCAAACCTTCATGCAATTCATCAACGTCCACACAGGTCGTTAATTACCTCCAAGGCAAGGAAACGACAGTGGAGACAAGTTTGGGTGTCAAGGCGTTATAATTTATGGTTCTCAAGGAAGAAGAAGATATATAAGATCACACAGCTACATAAACAAAAAGTGTTTTGTTTGTTAACCGGGTAGGCATTGCCGCATTTGGCAGTATTCCACATAATTCTTCGATTTGCTATGTTACAAGTCTTATCACATCTCAATAGTAAAAGACATTTTCAGACTTTGCTTCAGTATATTGTGTGATGTATGTGTAGAGCAAAGATAACCAGAATAGGTTGAAAAAATAGGATTTAAGAAGGCCCTAACTTGATACATTTTTGCAAGGCCATCTGTTACTAAGCACTATTTTATTAGTCCCCCAATGAGTAAATTGTGTTTTCTGAACTGAATGTAAATTTCCCACTGTTACACACTGTAATTATGATCTTGCTGATGTCCTAAATATTGCTGAATTTGTACGTGTGATTAACCTGACCAATCTATGTACTCAGATTCTTGACATAATATGTCATACTAAAAGTATTTTACATTCACTACCTTCCCTTCCCCAATATTGAATTGGCAACACAGTGGCTGAGTGGTTAGTCCTCCTGCCTGCAAGCAAGAAGGCTGCAAGTTTTCCGGCTTGGACGTTTTCCGTGTGGAATTTTCACACATCTGGATGAGTTTCTTCCAGTTTCACCCAAAAAACCCAAGTCGTTCCCGGGCGCTGCTCCCAACAGAGGCCGTAATGCCTTTGCAAGTTGGGTAAAATGCAGAGGACAAATTCCTCTACAGGGACAATCAAGTATACCTTAAATATTACATTTCCTACTTACATACTAAATAAGATAAGATAAAATATTCCTTCACTCATCTCACAATGTCAAATGTTCTGGACACATTGTTCATGCTATCATCTGGAGTTTTAGTTCATACTACCATTATGGTTGTCTGTGGCAGATGAGCAAAACAGAAAGTATCAACATTGTTACAACATTTAAAAAAACGTAGGAATGGAATAACGTTATAAAAAGGTTGTTCTTCTATCGTGGATACCAGCAAGTCCGTCTGAATAAAGAACAGACTAGGTACAGTTCACTTAAAGACATCTGGCAACTTAGCATGGTGTCTACAGGATGCTACACACCATATGCAACGCCCACTATGAGGTCCTCGCCTCTTCAGCTGCGCGTCACCGGCCAATTTTTATCATTTCACTTACACGCTGGTCGATCCATCACCGAAATGAGGTGCGAACGTGCTCTCGGCGGCGTGATCGAAAGTCAAACATTACCATCCATTTGTTACGTTAACGCCTTGATGATTTTGCTTCGGAGCCGCAGACCATCCAGGTGCTCAGGTGACAGATGGCTAACCGGACGGGGGCCCCTCCTTTGAGCTAATCTCGGACATCTTCTCCTCCACACCCATGAACTTGCAAGGAGAATATGGCAATTAGAAAAAAATAAACCCTTGATGGATATTCATAAATGTTTTGGTTTCAGTCCAAGGGAAAACATGAGGAAGATGGATGACACACTTACATCGCAAGTAATCAGTTAGTTTAAAGGATTTGGAGTATTGGATTCTACAAGAGTTGGCTGTAGCTGAGGAAACATGTGGTTTCAATACACAGACGTCTATTCTCATCATATGTTATAGTTGTCTCGTGAGAACAATGCATTTCAGCAAAGAGCTTGCAAAAGTTGTTCACGAAACGTATAGCTGTAATTGTAGTAATAGTTGATCAATCATTCAGAAGTAAGAAAACAGGTATATTCGTAGTGTAACTGTGATAACAATACTTACATGTTGCTTGATTTAAAGAAGTTATTGCATAAACATCATAAACTGCAAAAACTTACGTTGAAGGGAAGGATAACGCAACCATTATGTTTTAATCTCAGCCATGGTGGTGGTAGAATCATATTAGCAGTAGTTGCGGGAGGTGTGGAATAATTCTATTTTTTGTGTTATGTTTTTCATAGATCATATCTTAGATGTGAAAGATGTGAAGGAATCAGCTTTAACTCATTTCGGAAGGTCGACGCCCAAATAACCAAGCAAATCGATTGTCATGTTTTGATTCTGAACTTTTCACATTTTGTCTCATTACGACCACAAACATGAAGTCATTTCACTAGCCTTTCAGATGAAAGACTGATGCAAAGTGAGAGACAATGATACATTACATCACTACATACACTGCTAAACTGCTCAAGCTACATGTGCTTGAGCTTGTCCCTTTAATCTATAATCTTCCACAGTATGTCATTTAAATTACTAAACTATTCAAAGAGATACTGTACTTCATACAAAGGTCAGTTGAGAACTCAAACTCTTGCTTGCAAAGACTGGGTGGCCTGGATTTTTGTCCAAACTATGGTCAATTTGTTTGATGTCATCCATTCATTTTTATTGAAGATCACTGTACTGGAACTTTGTCTGTATGTTAACAGACAAACTTTGAAAAATGAGCCTTTAATTGTCCATCAAATGCAATGTAGAACAGTGAACATGTAATTTCTGCCCCATAGAGAGACAGGTCGTGGTGATCCCAAGTGAAACCGAGACAAATCTCGTTTTAATCTTTGAAAATCTGGTTTGTAGTCCAATTCATTCCAATTCCAATATGAGGAAGCTGAAATAGGTCAAGTTTCCTCACCCAAAAAAGGAATGATGAATAGTCGTTTCAACTCGACATTAAAGCAACAGTATGTGTCTTTCTGGAGGTGGTAACCCATCCTGCAGTACCTGGGTCACTATACTTATTACATTCATACGGTATTATTTAGGCCTTGTTCAACAAAGGCCTAAATGGTATACAAAAGAAAAATGTAACAATTGAGATTTTAATCTATAACTTGACATGTATTACACATTAGTAGTTGGCAGTTATTTTATATATATACTCTATATATGTACTTTTTGTGTGTTTTTTGAATCTCCTCTCTAATCCTTAGCCTCCCATTTAATTACTGACGTTCCTGCTCAAAGATGCATGCGTCAGTCTGTGAAATTGAAAAGCCCAGATGAAGTTTGCCCATTGCAAATCACTCCAGTGTTGACTTGTATATTAGCGCTTTATGCCGTGTTTACGACCATAGACAAATCAGTTCGCCACGGGATATTTACACCTCTGGCAAACACCCGAGCCCACCAAAAACCCCCTCACTGCTGGTTGCTCTCTTCACGCTTGCACGCCTTCTCACGTGCACTTTCTCCATGCAAGACCCAGTTATTTATGGTGCAAATGTCGGGCCACCTTCCGTCCAATTAAAGCCGAGGCCTGGCTTTTGTGCAGGCCCCAGTTCATCACATCTCTCTTGGGGGCGATTGTCGGACAGAACAGCTTTCCATCTGACCTCCTCCGCAGGGTCACAAGAGCCACTGCCTTAAAGGGAAACGCCACTGAATTTCATCCTTCAAATATATTAAAGGCACGTAGCTCGACAGCTCAATTTGTGCCGACTGGAGTTAAAGCCAGAATGGAGTCAATTAATTACGAGACGACATGTGTCAGGGCGTTATTTAGCGTGAGAGAGGAGAGTTAGCGTTGTTTTCCAAATGCAGAAGAGGTGATGATTGCCCCATAGATCTCCTTTGCTGTGCACCAAAAGAGCGATTGACTTGGGTGCGTAAGTTAAGCCATTGCGTCATTCAATTGACTTGCTCAAAACGGTTAGCGATGCGGACAGAATAACATTGTGCCGAGGTTCCTAACTTTTTTAATAGTAATGCATTTGTTGATATAGCACTTTTCTGGACACTGAAAGACGCTTCACATGCAATTTCTCTTTCACTCCATACATGGTCATCACCTTAAAATAAACTACTATTGTAGCTGCTACTGTACTTCTCTTGGCCCCTCCAACCACCACCAATCATTCACACACACACCAGACTCATTCTATGCCAAAAGAGTGAAGTGTCGATACCTGCATGTGCCAGCCAGATCCCGCCAGATCAAAGCAAAGCAGGGCAGGGCTTGGTTATTACTTTGATGGGAGATCTCTGGGAACACCAGGTGCCACAGTGGGGCAACTGCGGCTGTAAAGTGCTAAACTGTTGTTGTGTTTTTAGACATCTCACCTACATTGCCTAGAAGTCTGGTTGGTGGTGATCAGAGGGGTCTATGGCAAATACAGGTTGCCTCACTGCCAGGGTGCCACAGGGCAGCTGTGGCAACTGCAGTAGTTAATCACCAATGACATGTGAAGGGTCTTTGAGTGTCCAAAAAAGTGCTATGTAAAATCATTATTGTTAGTACACAAGTACACAACGAGGGTTTGGCCCCATTGTGGCACCTGGTGTTCCCAGAGGCCTCCCATCACAGTACTCACCAGGCCCTGCCCTGTGTAGCTTCAGAGGTCTGTAGTTTCAAAGTTAGGTAGGCTCCCCAGCTTGAGGTTAGGTGGATGGGAAACATAAAGATTCTGAAGAGAGATTTGACATCTACAGCCAAAAGCTGGTTAAAATAAACGGGAAGCTTTGAAAGTAGTCAATTGGCTTTAGGTGAAGTTCTCAGTGGTGCCATACTCTTTCCATCTCCGAATGATGGATTAAACAGGAAGATGTGGGGAAACATTTATATATCTTTACTCTGCTTTAAACGTCTCCACAATTTCATAATTTTACTTTCATTTCACAGTTGTGTGTTATTTGTGTGTGAACTTTCAGTAAAATAAATGCAAAAACGTCTTTATAGTTGTAAACATTTCAAATGTTTAAAAGTGGAAACTGTCTTAATACTTTTGATGGACTGTACATCAGTCTCATTGTTCAGACCAATACGTGCTACCGTGCAAAAAAAAAAAAAAAAGCTTTATTGTACATATATTGTAAAAGCCCACAGTGGAACCATTCTACTGCAAGTCCTGTGTGCTTCTCCTCACATAACATTGGTCTACTGTCACTCTTTACCTCCCATCTGTCTCCCCCACCTCCTCTCCGCGCTACAGTAACTCTCTTGTTTTAGCCGACAGCAGTTTGCAGGCTAACGCAGCGGGTCATCTGGCTGTCTTCTTGATGCTTTAGCGACTGGACGGGCACATAAACAAAGCGTGGCCTCATGGACCCTGGTGGACTGTTAGAGGAGAGGAGCGCATAAACAGGACAAAACGTAGTGCCTGCGATAAACGCTGCCGCTTTAAAGTCAGCGGCACAACCGTGAAAACACAGAGATGGAGTTATGTGCAAGGCCGGCAGTCAAGAGGTCAGATAATGTGATGTGGGAGTGGAAGGCTCCAATGAAGATCTCTGCTGATATGGGGGATTATTTTTCCATTTCATAATGCAGTTTTGTTCCTTCTTGGATTGTGAACAGCAGTCTTGTATAGATTACACTAGTTAGTTAAGTTAGTTCAGTCTTTATTTGTATAGGGACAGTGCAACATTAAGCTCAGAAGACAGATATGTGTTGTTCCAGATTACAGCTATACAGCTGTTTCCAACAACATGACATCAAATTACAAATGTAAAATACACATACATTAATACCACCACACACCTGGACATTACAACCACTCCTCACACTTACACCAACAAACACACAGATTCAAGATTATTTGCTATTTGAAGTAAAACCACATTGGAAAAACTGTGCAATACGACCCCAGTGTGCACCTGATAGCACACACAGGATCTCTTCAAACACACATTACAACCACCCGAGGGGGGTTAGAGCCCAATAAGCATTTGCTTCGTCCAACTCCTTTTCAAACATATTATTCAAATTAAAAGTTGTATCTTCGTGTTTTGTTATGCAGCATAAACAAAAATATAAGTTTGAAATAACTAGTCATAAAATCAGTACAAACATTTCAAACTAAAATCCCTCAGCAAATATCCAACCATAGTTTGTTGTTTAATGTATTGGCACAAAACATCTTTTTTGTGTTATCAAGGTTCTGAGTGAAGTTGTCTTCATTCTGCCAAACTCATTACTACTGCCACTTCCAATGCAACACTACAAGTCACCTATGGCATCTCTAATGACATTCCAGGGCCACGGTCAGCGCGTCCAATCAGTTTTGTCGGCAGTTTGGGGGTCAGAGGTGGTTTCCTTTCATGGAGAGAAAGGTATAGTTGTGACTCCATTCCCTGCACACACATGCATCACTGTGACATGCTAACCGAGCGCAGGAGGCCCCCCGAGGCCTGACCCGCACCAGGAGGACGCATCCGAAACTGGGGGCACGTCAGCACCACAACCTGGGTATACCCACAGAGATGGATCTGTTTTCCTCTTTTAACTCTCGGTTCACCTTTAAGCAGCTTCCCCTTTGTTTAGAATAGACTATGGGAAGCATAGTATGGTGTAGTATAATTTTACATGCTGCCATTGTTACGATGCTAACTTAGTTGGAACAAATGATCAATTCTAGTGCATGTTATAGTAGATGTAGACTTCTTGAACATAATACTTTTCATTCTTTAAAGGGCCCATATCACAGTTTTTGACTTTTCTCTGCTTTAAACATGATTACAATGCTATTTGGCCTTCATACATAAGCCCACAGTAGTTTATTCATTGATTCTGTCAATCTTTTGTAAGAGAGCAATCTGTCTCCTTCCCCAGCGTGAGGCACAGAAACGCTCGGGTCCACTTCAGTGACGAAAACCACACTGATGACGCGCATGACGCGCATGACCCCGTTTGCTTTGTATTTAAAATACTTGTTAAATACTTTTGTCAAAACGGGGTAAACAATACACAATTAGTATGCTGTTTGTCAAAAATAATAAAAATAAAAATAAATTAAAAGCCGGCGGGAGGTGATTGACGGATCAAAACAGCGAATCAGAGCGCACAGGCTCCGGCTCCCGAGTCCAGCGTCTGTGGTCTGGTCTCGCGGACACCACATAGAGCTGCTGTTTTTCTGCTTTTGTCAGAGACTAAAAGTGTTAGGATCACGTCAACTTGAATGAAGTGTGTTATGGGTGTAAATATGTGACACACTATTTGGCCCTAAGAGGAAGAAAGCGGCTCAACTTTTTTCATCTGTTCATCTCATGGATCTATTATAATACCGGTTCATCTGCGACACTTCACTGAGACTGTTCCAGAACTACAGGGACAATGGAACTGGACTTACTCAAAAGCTGATCTGGAAACACGTTATTCCCACGGTAAAAGACGTAACTCGGACCCCCTCGATCTGTAAGTAGTGACGCTAACTCGCTGTATACTTCTGTAAACTAAATAACTAGGGTCTGATTGTGCATCGAGGACATAGGGCTCGATGTGACGGATTGTCATTGTTGGAAAAAGTGTATTCTTATGTATGAAATTACTAAGTACAGGTGATAAACGACAAAAGCGTGATGCTACGTCAGCGTGCGGGTGGGGGGAGGCGGGCTCACAGGCAGAGGAGCAGACTCTTCTCTG
This sequence comes from Knipowitschia caucasica, assembly GCA_964034765.1. Taxonomy (NCBI): domain Eukaryota; kingdom Metazoa; phylum Chordata; class Actinopteri; order Gobiiformes; family Gobiidae; genus Knipowitschia; species Knipowitschia caucasica. The sequence continues at coordinate 14,393,257 of OZ035837.1, read as the reverse complement.
GATCAGCTCGTTTGAGTCGAGGTGACGTCACCTCTATACAAGAGATGGCTCTAATCTCACAAGGTTTGATTGTTGTGTGGTGTATCATACACATTAATATCACACATGTGTATAGGATTGAGTGTGAAACATGAAGAAAAGTGTGATATAGGACCTTTAATATATTGTTTTAATAATGCATTGGTTTTATATAGCGCTTTTCAGGACACTCAAAGACACTTCACATGTCATTATTCTTTCACTCCGTACACGGTGGTTAACTACGACTGTAGACACAGCTGACTGGGGCACACTGACAGAAGCGAGGAAACCAATTGTGATGCGATCTGGGAAAACCCGTCGGATGCCGCGCTGGCACGTTCCGAGTAAACAGTGAAAATAGGTAGAGTGTCATTTTTTTGGCTAAATTGTGTTTTCATTAAATAATTATTATACAACATCTTGTCTTTAATTTGTGAAAATATCTAGGTGAAATTCACTAGTTTTATACATAAAAAATGTTGATATATTTTGATAAACCGAAAGTTACGTTACATCCTCCGCTCTGACCCCGGGAGCAGCTGCGGCCGCTTTGTGACAGCACTGCCGTCTGGGCTCCAAGTGCAGACCATAGACATGCGGACAGGACCATAGACAGGACCATAAACACGTGAACAGGACCATAGACACGCGGACAGAACCCATACACGCGGATCATAGACACTTGGACAGGACCATAGACACTCTTCTGACAGGACCATAGACAGAACCATACGCGGACAGAACCATTGACAAGCGTTCAGACAATCCCCAGCTTGTTGCAAGTCCAGGTCTCCCCTGTGTCTCCTTTGCGCTCACAAAATTAAAGCTCGGGTACCTAATTTTCTACTTGCATTAAAAATGCAGTTGTTAGAGCATTGGCCTTAAGGCCAGAAGGTCGTGGGTTCAATTCCCACCTCTGCACCTTCTCCACCGACTCCCACTGATGACTGCTGTCGTTGTGTCCTTGGGCAAGACACTTAACCCCACTTTGCCCAAAGCCCCCACTGAAAGATCAAGGCTATGCTCACACTCAGAGAGCAGCCGTCCTCCTGTGGACTCACCACCTGCAGAGGGTCAGTGAGGGGCTGGTGCTATGAGACTTGGGTGGCATCTCTGACTGCCACCCCCCTGACCCAGAAATGGATTAAAGGGTAGAACATGGATGGATGGATGGCATTGTCTAATACATATATAATGTTCAGTAACTTATAAAGAGAAAGAAACTAAAAAAGAAGAGTTAGAAAAATGTTGTAAAACAAATTCAATTCAGTGAATTTTGAAATCATTCTTGATTTTCATCTAATTCATGACTGTTGTGTGTTTAATTGGTGCCAAAGTAAAATGTGTTTTATCTTTTACCACATAGTGACTAAAATAAGTGTGTGCCATAACAGAGTAATTCAAGTGTAAGTGTTATATTTGACTGTGGTGATTTTATTTAGAATGTCTAACTTTAAACCCTAATGATAACTTTTGCTACATACCTGCTATGAAAAAAAGGAAAACAGATTTGAAAAGAGATTGAAAGCATCTTTAAGATGGTGTCATAATCTTAAATTGGTCAAATTTCACCATGTGATGGGTTTTCCCAAATCGCATCACAATTGTCCCCTCTGACCACCACCAGCCATTCACACACACACACACACACACACCAGACTCATCTTAGGGAATGTGGGTGAAGTGTCTTGCCTGAGAGCGCCATGACACACAGCCGTCCCACTGTGGCACTTGGTATTCCCAGAGGTCTCCCATCACTGTACTAACCAGGCCCTGCTCTGCACAGCCTCAAAGATCTGATGGGATCTGGCTTTTGCATGGCATTTTAGTTGATCATTTAAACAAATTATTACTCTATGACTCAATTTTATTCACATTCTGCGCCATACAGAAAGCATTGTACCCACCACATATTTGTTGAGACAGGATTCTTACTCTATTTGAACTATCACCAATCCCTGCGGCAATTCTTTTCCACACTGGTCGTTTTAAATGTGTATTTTAAATAAAATAAACTACATTCACCTTGTGTCCTTGCACATTATTGAATGACACCTGGCTCATTCATGTCACACCCTATCCTGAATCCCCCAAGTTTGTGGCATCTGTGTTCATGCTACAATGAACACAGATGATCACTTTATATGCAGTTGTTGTATTGCTTTTTCTAGTGCAGTCACATTGTTTGGTCATCTAATAAATGCATTGGGTGTGTGTTTTATGTATTTATTTATTGTCCTTTTGTAGTTTTGAAATGAACATTCACATTAACATTTTGAGTTATGTTTGTCAAAATGAGTTGGTGGTTCAGTGAAGGCAGTAACTTCCAAAAAAATCTGAATCTCTGCAGATTACAGATGTCTTGTGAGATATTAAAATTGGAAAAAATAAATGGTTAACCAATGAATAGGTCTGACCCTACTCTTTACCCCCAACAATCATATAGCATTATTTATAGTTTCATTCATATTTGCCCGGGAAAAAAAAATGAAGGCGCTATCGTAATCAGGGATGCAAGCGTTGAGTGTCTGCATCTAAACCTTTCTCAGTTAGAAGACAGCATGAGAAAGTACTTTGCATTTTGACTTGATTAACATATTTGAAAAACTTTTGGCTGCTATACCAACCTACACATAATGAACGATTCAACCGATGCCATGGAAAAGCCACTTCTCCCACGCTTCCACCATCATGCCCAGGCAGTGTTTATGCTCGAGTGGCACAAATCCACATTATTAGCATTCCATGTGTTGCTCGCTGACACCGGCACATGTAAACAGGATTTTCTCGATAAGCTGTTCAAATTGCACTGCATACGAACAATCCAGGGTGAGAAAATATACAGCCTCCAGCACGTCCAATATTTGTCAAACAATCTTACTGTAATCTTACACAGAACAGGCCTTAAAGTGCAGTTTACCAAAGGTCGTGGAAACTTCAGCCTGCAGCCATCTTCGAATTTTATGTCTATAGATTAACTGCTCGCAAATACTTTAATTAATTAAAGTGCTGTGGTACGGACTGGACATTGGTTTTAAATGGAAAATTGCATTCAAGGCTGTATGCACTCAAGACTCAAATAGACCTTCGGCAAACTCCTCATAATAAGAGGCCACGGAGCCCAGAATATGAAATTGTAACCTTCTCTTTTGTGAATTAAGATGTTTTGTGGTTCTGTTTCCATGGAGACCGTGCATATCTCTTTACCAAACCAAGAATAGAAGAACAAATGTTCGCCGGGCTTTCTCCTGGATCTGTTTGAATTCTCTTTGGGATCAAATAAAGTCTCCATTTCATCTTTTGTTGTGAGGTGAGGGGTTAACCATTGCACCACTGAATTTAACAAGTATTTATTGATCTATTAAAATAAACTCTTGTTCATTGACTCTATGTTTTAAACATTAAACACAAATGATCAACTATCATATTTACAGAAAATTCCAAGTCTTGATATGTTGATTAATGAATCTTAACGTTTACCAGACCTGGTGTCTTATTTCAATGAATGGGAGTGAATACTGTAGAAATCGAACCCAAATTAATTTTTGCAACTTAGGATGAGCTTCCGTGGCATCTTGGACCTTATTTTAAAGCGTACTCTCTCAAGTCAATCACAAACAAGTAATTTATTTGAAACTGAAGATTAAACCTAAAGTTAAATGTAAAAATTACATTTGAAGATAAAACTGTTGTATTCCAAGCGCTAACACTAAACACTACCAAATGATATTAATTTAAAAAGTTATTTGCTAAAGGTAAATAAACAAAACAATGAACTGACTTTGTAATGGGAGATAATATGTCATATACAATTATATGCAAACTAATTAAATGCCACCTATTGTAGCATGAAGGACATAGAGATTCATAGCATCTGGGTCTTGGTAAGGGACTGGTGAGAATGATTCATGATGTACAGATTGTTTGCTCATTGGTGACATGAATTAACTCTAAAGCCAACATGTTTGCCTTTGATACAAACTCAAGGTGATTATTTATCATATGTCACCTTTAAAATCCCTTGCATGTTTACCATCCAAGGGAGTTGGTGTGTGACGTGGCCGCAGTGGCCATTTGACACCTTTGTCTCAGTGGGACACAATCTCACCATCAATCACAAGCGGGAAATGAAACGTCTCACTGCTGGTTTTGATTTGCCTCAGAAACACACACACGCACACACACACACACGCACGCACACACACACACTTTCAAGTTTGACCTCACAGTATTTGCATCGTGACACTGAATCTCATTTTCCAATTATTAGTTCTTTGTCCTCTCTGTAATGACTCTTTCTACTTTCAGTGAGTGCTCCTCTGCAACCAATTTCCACTGTTTAAGAAAAACAGAAAAAAATATATAGTTTATTTTTAAGAATTGTCTACAGTCTAAGCTTTCTTCATGTCACACCAGGGAAGGAGGAAGCATGTAGTTGTCATTCCTACCGCTGTCAGACTGTACAATAAGTCACTTTAAGTCACTTGCACTAGGACTAAAAACCTGCACTACTATTGCCACTGTTTCTTTAATTGCCACTTTTTATTATACATAATTTATCCTGCACAGACTATATTTTTTTGCCTTTATTATGTTTGCACACTTCTGTCTTTTGCACAAATCTTGAGTGATTCTATCTGTGCCAAATATGACATGTAATTGAGTGTGAGATCAATAAAGTTATAAGTATAGTCTCATCTTATCTTATCTTAGTTAAGGCAATGTCCATGATATACACTGTTTTGATCCCTGTGGGTAGAAATTGTGGTGTCCATTAGCAGCAATAACACATCCATCCACACAAAAAAGACAAATAAAGGTCTTCATCCACTATTTTGAATTGTTTATACATTCAAATGTATCTCAGGATTGTTGTCACTGTTACATTTTCTTAGTTTTTTAAAATGCTAAAGGAGACAACTGTTTCAGTCACAGCCAAAAGCGTTAGATGGTGTGTGAGGGTGGGAACCTGTCGCAGAGGTTGGCTGTTTAATCGCTGTTGGAGGGAAGCGGGTTGCCATCTTTGCAGTCTGGCTCCATGGCTGTTGTTCTAACCGCGGAAATACACTGAAACCCTGTGGCACCCTTCAATAAAATCAGCTTTAGAGCCTGGACTAAAACCTGGCTGTTATGGCCTAATGCTAAGTTTCAAATGCATGTAAATGCTGCATGGGGTGAATTTTAGCCACTGTTCATTTCAAAAGTTTGCAGATCTGGCACAATCACATGACGCTCACCACATCAGCCGTTCAAGCCGGGTGTCCTCACTGCATATTTTTTACTTCTCACATTTTTCGTTTCTCATTGCACGCACAGGTGGAGTTAAAAGCATGTTTTTTCCCCATTTTCTTGAGGGAGGGGCCACTCACCATGCTCATGAGCTCTGTACTGAGATGCTTTTAGTTTGAATAAGAAAGTTGAATAAGAAAGAAAATTAAAAATCCATGTTATGTTCGGTCTTTGGTGGGAAAGTCAATTTTGAGTGGAAAGACAAGTTTTCGATACCATTTAAAAATCAATTTCTAAAGGAATCATTAGTGATATACATTCATTTTAAATGTAGGCCTATGAATAATGTTTGAGCATTTTATGTATCTTCTGCATATGGCCATACTTGCAATTGAGAGCCAAATCCCGTCAGACCTCTGAATTTAAGGAGGACAGGGCTGGGGTAGAACTGTGATGGAGACCTCTGGGAACACCAAGAGCCACAGTGAGGCAGTAGCTGTGGCTCGAAAGTGCCATGCAGTTATGTTGTCCTTAGGCAAGACGACACTTCACCAACATTGCCTTGAATGAGTCTGGTGTGTGAGTGAAGGTGGACAAAGAGGTCAATGGCACATACTGGTTGCCTTGCTTCTGTCAGTGTGCCCCAGGGCAGCTGTGGCTACAGTAGTTTATTATCACTGTGTATGGAGTGAAAAAGTGTTGTTAAGTGTCCACTATAGCAATTTATCTAACTGATGCATACTTATTAATATTATTATTATATTATCTGCATTAAAACCTGAGTGCACACCAAGTCTAAAAAAATTTAAAAGTTCCTCAAACTCACTCCGACCATTACATGCATACAATCAGCTATCAACGTTTCCCTTGCATCTCTGTCGTTCCACTGTGATAGCACATTGTCCATCTCCCTGCGCACATCCATCTTCTCGCTCGGACCGTTCCTTTGCTGCATTCTGTTAAATGAGCTGTCATATCCCGGCATGATTGACGAGTTACGAAGCGGAACCCTTTCTTCCAGCTGACGGTGTGGGTTTGCAATCGCACTGACGCTGCAACATCTCCGAAGCCGGTCCGGGCTCTTGCGAGAAAAATGCATGATGACGAGATTGCCTCAACTCCGTCCAAAAAGCGTGGATGTTGTGGAGGAAATGACTGGGGAGGCGGTAATTAATGGAGGAAGCGCGGGTAAGATATGGGAAGGTGGTGTCGGGGATTACAAGCAAATGTCACCGGCAATTAATTTTCTACAGCACAAAGGCAGAAAATGAAGAGCGGCGTAATCTGTTGAAGTCAATCAGATTGCAAATCCCTCTGACAGCGCGGCAGAAGATGAAGAGGTGGTTCCGAGCGACGACGCTACACCTTAATTAATAGATTTTATGCTCTCGTAAGCTTTTGTTCGTAGAGTAATTAGGAATGTACGGGAGGATTGTGCGAATGAAAAATGTGCATGTTTATTTAGCAGCTATATGGCTTCACTTCGTCCCACAATATGAGCTATAAAGCCTTTCTACATCTTTGGAAAGTTGTGTAGATTCAAGGTTTTAATAAAGTTAAAACTTACTATCAGACAAAAATTCAGTAACAGCACATTCTGCTGCAATCTTGTTAAGCCCAACATAGAAAATTCTAGTGTATGCTACTTTAATGCCAAGTCTGTATGACCCTTTGGCTTTACAAGATTCAATGGTAAGTTTTTAATCAGGTGAGTGTATGATTGTAAATTAGGTATTTGTGGCTGTGTTTTTACGCTGTTTGTATTATTATCTAAGGACAAGCTCAAACTGATACATGTGTTGAAAATTACGATAAGCTAAAGCATGTTGTATATTTTGCTCTATCTATGTATACCTGATGTATAAACATTTCTCTTGTCAATATTCACATAACGGGAAAAATAGGTTTTGCGTTTACTGTCTTGCTTCAGTAAAAGACTGTTTTAAGGTTTCAAATGCATGAGCAGCAGCATTGCTACTACAAAAAACATATTATAACTCTGTGCATGAATGATGCATGGTGGAATAATAACCCTCCACAGGGGATCTCAGCAGCCGCACAAAACTCTGAGAGACAGAGTTGTCTAACAGAAGTCGCAATAACATTCATCCATCACTTACCACTGTTTGTCATTTTGTAAAAAGACCCATCTTTGGTCTCTCCGTGGGTGTCATTTTCCCTAAAACTATTACTCACAGCCAAGTTATGTACGACTTGTTGCAAGGTGTTCCGAGGAGATAAGTCATCTTTCACACTGACAAAAAAAAAAAAAACTCCCAGCAGCCCCTCTGATGAATGCTCTATTGTGGTTGTGTGTAATCATTCTTCTTCCATACGTCAAGCAAACTATAGGAGCTCAAAGCTGGGAAGAGGTACAGCAAAGCACTGTATTGACCGTCCGCTTGTTCGCACATGCTTTTTCAAACATCCCATCCACGTTTAATTGTTTTCCTTGCACGTTTTGTATGACAGAACATGAGAAAGTGCTTCGGACTGCAATCATTCCTTCCCCTTTCACGCATATGGAGGTATTTAAACAGTGAAACAGTCAAATGAACCCGTTTTTTTAACATTTCTAACTGCACAGAGCTTTATTTTCTCGGCTTATCTGGTCTTGGGAATCAACACGGCCAACTGCGCCGGGTCTCCACTGTTTATTCAAACTGGAGCAAGGGATAATGGCACTCAAGATGTCAAATATGCAAGTTTCATGTTTGTTTAATGGATTTCTGATTCACAGAGGAAGGGAAGTCACTTGATCGTTATGTATACAAAGGAATTACGGACACTTGAGCAATGTTACAGTTTTGCAAATATTCTTAAACTCTTGCTCAGAGGTGGCATAATTACTGTTCATGCATGTTTGAGTAGTTTATATTCACTGAATCCAGGACAATATTTGGACAGTCACATTTATATAAACCTCCTATGGTACGTGACCAGGACAAGGACCAGGACATTCTGAAATCACAGACAAAAAATAAAACATTTTTGGCAGAATGTATCTTTAGTTGAGCATGTTTCGACTGCCTTAAAACAAGAAAATAAAGCTGCAATTATTGAAGACTAACCGGCAGTCAGAATGTACTCAAATTAAGATTTTAAAAAACCCTTGATTCAAGCAGTTAAGATCAGGGGCATCAACAAACGCCATTGATCAAATCAAAACGTGATTGTTTATACTTTATAATACCGTAGAAAAAAAATGACACATAAGATAAGTAAGTAAAGTATTTTTGTTTAGCTTTAACATAGATACAATCATAATCACCCAACGATCTTAAAGTACTGAAAGTAAGTATATTTCTGACCAAGGGGGCACTCTACCATTATGTAAAGAAGTGTTTTTCAACAATAATAATAATGCATCGGTTTATATTGCGCTTTTCTGGACACTCGAAGACGCTTTACATGTCATTATTCATTCACTTCAAACACGGTGGTGATAAACTACTACTGTAGCCACAGCTGCCCTGGGGCACACTGACAGAAGCGAGGCAACCAGTCTGTGCCATCGGCCCCTCTGAGCACCAACCATTCACACACACACCAGACTCATTCTAGGCAATGGGGGTGAAGTGTCTTGCCTAAGGACACAACGGCAGTTTGGCACTTTGCAGCCGCAGCCGCCCCACTGTGGCAACGACAGTAGACAGTGGGAGTTGATGTTGAAAGTCTTGAGGTGGGCTCGAACCCATGACCTTCTGGCTCAATGGCCAATGCTCTACCAACAGAGCTACTGTTGCCCCTTAATATAAATAGTCCAATCAGGAAGCTGCAGAGGTAAGCGTGGGCAACTCAAATCAGTTTCAATCTTTCCTCACAGTCTGAAAAGTAAGTTCATTCACTGTAAATGTCGCGTGTCAACAAGTCACATTCAATGTAGTCAATATACACACAAAGGTCACATGAATATATACATTATTATTGTGTTTTCTCTCATACTTTGAGAATAATAATAGGGAAATATAATCGAATTTGAGACAATCATAAGTGAGAACATAAATAATCCACTTTTGTCATGTGGAAGGCATTTTGTTAATAACGTGATTATAATAGATCAGTAAAAAGTATCAAGTAAAAAGTAAAGGAATCAATACTGTTGGAACAAAATGTGTGATTCTATTTGCATTTTCAAGCAAAATCAGAGTCTTAAGTAGAGAGAAGCCTGCTACATGCCATCCAGGGTCAGAACAAAAGCATCACTGCTCCCAAGTTTTAGTTTTTTAGACTTAATTCATTCAAATTAAAAATTATTAAAATATTATTATGACAACCCCTCTCTGCTCCACTCTCCTCTTCAGGAAGGCCCTCCGGAGTCCTAATGTAACTAAAGTCCAGGATACTTTCCAAATTCTCCCTATAGACCACGCACCATAGAAAACACATTGTCTTAGGCCAAAAGAATTATCTGCAAAACTTTCAACTTGTGTGCACCGTATGGATTTTAAAACTTCAACCTCTTGCTGATGATAATAATGCAACTTGCACCGTGATATTCGACCTGAATCTCACCCCGAATGCACTTCTCGTCTCTCACAAGCATCAAGACAGAAATTATGCAAGTGGAAATATAAATCTATTGTTTTTTCCAAGTCGTGGCCAGTGGAGCGTTGCATTCATTAAGCTCTCTGCTCTTGCTAAATGAGATTGTTTGTGTTGGGTAAGCGATAGGGATTAGGTCAGTGGAAGATGTGAATTTGTTTTTCGAAAATAGGACAGCGTTTTGGAGTAACCTGTTCCACTGAGCTAATGCAACTGAAATGCGTCAGAGCTGCTACATTTAGAGTTTTGGTGAGAAAGAGTGGAACGCGAGCCCTTTTAAAAGTGTGTGCTAATGAGGTAAACAGTTCAAAGTAGTAGCACGAGCCAGCATTATGTATTCATCATTGCATGTTTATTATGTAAATGGAGTTTTGGAGATGTTTGGTCCATCTACATGAATATGATGCAATGAAAAGATGATTTATGATTTAATAATAACGCATTGGTTTTATATTGCGCTTTTTTGGATGCTCAAAGAAGCTTCACATGTCATAATTCTTTCACACCTACATAGTGGTGATAAACTACTATTGTAGCCACAGCTGCCTTGGGGCACACTGACAGAAGTGAGGTAAACAGTATGTGTCATCGGCCCTCCGACCACCACCAACCGTTCACACACGCAACTTTTTTTCTGTTAACGTCTCAGTCCTACACCCCCTCAAACACGTAATTGATTAACGAGATTGCCTACCCTTAAAAAAAAGTTTAGGCAAAAGTATCATTAACCACAACTGTATCCTATAGGAATAAAGTACATACAGGTATGGTTCCTTTATTCATCCCACAGTGGGGAGAATTAATTTATGTCAAGTCACAAGAGAAAACTGTGGTAGAAGAGGCTGCTTTGTCTGAGACTGAAATTGGTTGGCATTATCCTCATTAATGAAGTGGCAATTAAGCATTTGTTTACCAATCCAGACACCTCACTCGACAAGACAGCGGCTCAGTGGGTACAGAATGTATCTTTGTAATTTCCATCAAGGGGATTTTTTGAAATTTGTATGCATTAATTACTGTCATTTCATGCTTTGGAATTTGATGTATAAAAGGATATAAGCATGGATAAAAAATGGTATTGGCCTTCACTATCCCTTTGCTACCACTGGAGGCAGGAGCTGGAGTTGCAGTTTCTCCAAACTAGAACATTTCCAGCAGCAAACATAGCAGGCTCAAAAAAGGTTAATTTTGCACAATGTCTCTTTAAAGGGACACATATTCAGTGACAGATATAAAATGTTTCGCAAATCAAAGTTCGATTCTGGAAACATGCTTGAGATTTTATTATTTGCATATGATTATTTAAAAAAAGATTCTGTTTTAGAGTTACAAATAATGTATTTGTAAATAGCATATTCAGTATATTGAAAGTCTTTGTGGCTTATCAAACATCCTTTTTTCATTAGTTTAAATATATGATCATGGGAATAAAATAATGATAAGAAATATTTTCAGATGAATTGGCAATTGGCTCCAAAAAAATACCAAATTGATCGTTGCCTGCTCTTAAATGTGATCTTGTTTACCCGCTTTGGTATTTCATGTTTTAGAACTATGAATTATATATCTGTATGGAGAAGCCACAGTAATTCATTTCAGCGTTCTTCTGTCACATTGTAATAAGTGTCAGCTCTCAGTATTGGGAATAAATATAAAATAAACAAAACTGAAACCGTAGAAATATGATAGTTTAACCTCAGGAACAGAAGAGAGGCTCCAAACGAGTCTGGAAGGGGTTAACAAACTAACAACAGCCCTCAATGATACATAATAATCACTTGAGCATTAAATAATACTGTATAAATATCATTCTTATCTACATAGCCTTGATGCAATGAATAGAGTTCAGTAAATCAGAGGTCGTGTTCCCATGTTATGGCTCCCACTGATAAGAACAGCTTAGGAAGTCCCATCCCTGCATCAGAGGGAAAACCCGTGGTCTTCTCATGTAGGCCCAAAAACCCTCTCCCACATGCCGGTATGCACTCCTACTGCCAACACACTCTCCCCAACCATCCAGCAACAACAGAGTCACAGCAAACGGGGGAAATAAACACAGACACAGGATGGAAAATGTGGAGAAATGTAAGTATCGTATTATCGACTTGATTATGATCGTGTAGATAACCTCCGTAACCCCGTGTTTGATAGAATCTCACGTTGTTTTTGGAGGGACTGTCTGACTGTGACTCATTATCTCTTGTGGTTTGTGAAGGAAAGACATTCAAGGTAAACAATTACACTCTCCGCTCTTTTGCTGCCGCTTAAAGCAGATGGACTTTTGAAAATAGACAAGCAGTGCTCTCCAGTGGTAGCTGCTCTTTTTTAGTGACACATCTTGTAGTTGACTTCCTGTGACCCCCTTTTGGGTTTGCTGTTATGAGTTATTTGAGTTATTTCCTTTGCCATTGTAAGGAACGTGAGGCTTTAGCATATGCTGCAATTAAGTAAAAAAAATCTTGTCTCACCTGCAGTAATTTCTCAGTTTCTCGGGACCAGATTGTGACCAATCACAACGGACCACTGGCCCCCACTTTCTCGAGAAAAACCACAGGTGTCTTGTTAGCACAGACGGCTGAGGTAAACAAGCGGCGGAGGCTAACCTAAAACTTCCAGTGTCTTTGTTACCGGTTACTGCTTACACAGCAAAACAGCCATTCCTCCGCGCTTCCCGGTTCTATCATTCTATGGTCAGGCCATCCACGTTCAAAAATGCTATCCATATTGTGAGACGTGAGCTCCATAAACAATTAGCACATGAGCACAGACTGGGGGGGGGGCGATAGCTTTTTGAGTGTGGGGACGGGGAGCAGAAAGAGCGAGGCCAGCGCTCACATTCGAAAATGCAAGATGCAAAAGTATCATAAACCACATAACTCTTATACATATGTTATCTCGTTTGAAAAGTACATATACATTTCCGTGGTATTAAAAAAATTATAAATATAACTATTTGGTCTACTTATTTCCAAAACATAGTTGATAATGTGGTATGTCATATATATGTTGTCATAGCAAAAGGACAATGGTAGTGTTCCTGCAGTCCCACAATTGTTACTCCGACAGAAAATGTGTTGATAAAGCAGTTCACTAAATGCTGCCGTTGTGTCCTTAAGCAACATTAAACTTCAGATGAAAGATTATTCAAAACCTACTTTAGTGGAAAATAGGAAGCTGAATCCATGATAAAGTTTGAAGGGCTTTTTACCATGTTATCTTGAATAATATGTCCCCTTCAAAGACTGTGCCAAGTCAGCAATTTGTATTATTCTCTCCTCAAAGAACTCAAACAGACTGTACAAAACATCCTAAATTCGCAATCCTATATCCACTTAACGCTGAAGACAATCTTGATGCCATTATCTCCTCTCCCTACTGCTTCCTCTGCTATAAAACCACTTTTTTCTCTCAGAGCGCTGCCAGCCCGGTACCTGCTGAAATAATTGGCATATTACTACAAGTGATCACTCTCGTCGGGCGGGCATGAAGGTACAGTCAAAACACTTTGTAATGAAGCATGCATCAGCAGTAATTCTGTGCCTCTTAGGCCCGTTTGTCGAGTTTGGCTTGTCAGCTGATCATCGATGCGTGCTTAGACTACGACACTGGCCTCTAGCTGTCGTCTGACAATCTTTGAGACAACAGCTAATTAAATTTACCCTTTTCCAAAGTCACTCTTGAACTGTTTTTACATGCACACACATTTTAGACAAATTAAGTTGGGGAGCAGAGACAAATACAGCAGCTGAATAGTTCTCCGATGATGTGGTTTAATAATACTGATTACTAAGCACTATAGTGAAATGACAGCAGTGTTGTCTCCAGTGAACCAACAGAAATGGGGTTAAAAGGGGATGCATACTTTTAAAATCATGAGCAAAGGTAGATATTGACCACCTTGCTAGTTTCTACAAAGCATCGCATGTTTGGTCAGTAGCAAAGTTCAAGTACATATTTCCATGTATTTTATTATTGTAACCATGGACTGCAGATGGAAACTAGCTGTTTAGCTTTAATCTGGTGCAGAACATATCTGTCTTTGAGCTTAATGTCTCTGTACATTGTCACTTTAAATAGCAATAAAAATAAAATACGTCTTATGTCTCACATGCTTAGACATATCTCTACCCAAAGTCTCATTCAGTGACTCACTCGGGGGCTTATGCTTCAAATGTCTGGTTCTGGAGTATAAACAATAATGTAGAGTTTAACGAAACAAAAGTGGGAGATGTATTGGTTCTCTTGACAGATATTTGAGTTCAAAATGTTATTAAAAAAAAAAAAAAAATCATCATCTTCTCTTAGGTTTAGTTTGGCCAAAATTATTTGAAAGGTTCAATTTAACCACAAGCCATATTACATTAATAGTTATGGATATGTTTTTGGATGCGACCATTTTTTAATAACACTCTTTTGTTTTATGTGCTTTCTCATAAATGTGATTACATCTGAACCCCTTTCATTATCGACACTCCCTGGCCTGTTTTGTTGCTCAAACATTACAGCCTTAATTCGACGGTGAATCAAATAAAAGTGACCTTGGAGTAATGGCTCTTTTAAAAATGTCTTCCACGTCCAATCACAGGCCTCTCCCACTGGCACACAGCCACTGGCCAAATCCGAAATATCAATAAACCTAATTGTTGAAGCCGGCTGTATTAGTTGATGGGGTGCGTGTTGGAGAGGTGTATTACGGGCTGCTGATGGCAGGGTAGAATTATGGGTACATTTGTGATGGCGGCCTGCCACTTGAAAGCTGTTCTAAAAGCCTAAAAGGAATAATTAAGGCCTCTAAATACAATGACCAAGACAATATCAGCAACATATCTCTGCGAGGAGAGTTGCATGAGTTATCCAGAAAAGTGGTTTCTACGGTGGGGGTCCATTGAAAATCTCAGTAGGAGTAGACCTCACCATTTATCAACATTCATGGGCATTGGTCTCTCCTTATGGACCAAAACATATGCGTACTCTAGTTTTTGTGACTTAACTGTTGATACTCTGATCAGTGTTTGGTGATTTCAATGGTTTTGTTAAGTCCACTGCTGTTGTGATTTAGGGCTATACAAGAATAAATAGTATTATATTGTATTGTACCTGTTATTTGTCATTAAACATTGTACATTATACACAATCCAATTCCCTGTTAAACAAATACTTACTGAATTTGGTCAAGTTTAAAGGCGCTATACCCGTTTCTGCAATGTTTGAATGTTTAGCACCGCCCCCCAACTCGCTCACAGGCTTCTCATTTCCCCTGCGCTCTTATAACACAGAGCCACCTAGTTTTATTTGCGATCTGATACGTATGCTAACATTAGCATTAGCGCAACTTGTAAGTTGTGCAACAATCACTGATGAAATGGTACTAAAGCAATGCACTGCTAACACAATATATAAGTAAAAGAATACCATTAGTTTCGCGTCCGGATGTATTAATTTAAACATTAGAATATATTCTAATATTTAATTATAATTTATTATACAGCCCCTCACAGCAGCAGCACTCCATTGACTTTAATGCAATTCTTCCGATCATTTTTTCTTGATAACAGAACTCTCAAACCAATAATGACCGCAGCCCCAATGCAATCTCTGTTTGTAATTCAGGTGTGTAAAATACTGCCATTACTTTGCAAGTACAACAAGCTATCAGCGCCTGTCACTACATTGTGCAGTTTTTCTGCACACTTGTCTGTGTAGAGAAGCTAGCGGAGCTAGCCACGCTCAATAAACAACTACATATCAATCAATCAACACCATTAAACGTCAATCGGACAATACAGTATACATATACATCCTTAACACACATGCACGGACGATTTCAGAATTTGCTGTCAACGTTTTCATGACAAAATACTGTTTTAAAATGACAAAAAGCGATCGCGAAAAACCTGGAAGTTACCATGAAACAGTTGCTAGCTTAGCTGTTACCAGCCTAGCACGTCCCGGTGAAACCTTTGGGAGCTAACTATTTTATTTGCAGTCTTTAAATACATTTCTGATTATAAGGGTTGTCTAATATTTGTTCAAATATGTGTATATTTTTTAATATAGAATTATATTCGAATTTTGAAGTCGAAGCCCTGGTGTTAAGCAGCGCTGTAGAGGCTAGAGGACGCAGGCTGTAGAGGCTAGAGGACGCAGGCTGGTCGCTGCTCGTTCTGTGAGTGGAGGAGGAGACTCTACTCAGCACTTTTCACTGCCTGAATTTCATACACAGTGGAATCAATGACCTCAAGTTTTCAATTAAATTATGTATTATGATACAACTTGTATGTAGTAAAAAGCATTTTTATGAACTACTTAGAAAAAACATGCGTGTGTGTCATACATTACTTCCACAGTGTACGTTGAAATACAGAAGAAAAAGCATGTATGTTGCATGTATGTTGTTTGCATCCATCAGTCTGACAGCTTTGGAGCTAAACTGCATCCTAATAATTTGGGTCATCCTTATGCAACAGTAGCTCAGTTAGTAGAGCATTGGCCTTTGAGCCAGAAGGTCGTGGGTTCAAGGCAAGACACTTAATTTCTGGGAACACCTGATGCCAGAGTAAAGTGCCAAACTGCCGTTGTGTCCGTAGGCAAGACACTTCACCCCCATTGCCCTAGAATGAGTCTGGTGTGTGTGTGAATGGTTGGTGGTGGTCAGAGGGGCCGATGGCACATACTGGTTGCCTTGCTTCTGTCAGGGTGCCCCAGGGCAGCTGTGGCTACCGTAGTAGTTTATCACCACCGTGTATGGAGTGAATGAATAATGACATGTAAAGCGTCTTTGAGTGTCCAAATAAGTGCTATATGAAACTGATGCATTATTATTATGTTTTATCCACAGTATCCAGGCAGTATCTATGCATCTCTCTGCTATAGACTCACATGTCTCCTATACCGTAGTATATAATGACTGCCATCGCTGCCATATGTCGGCCTATTAGCAAAATACCTCATACAGTTTGATGGTCCCACACGCGCACACACACTTCTGTTCACTTTCAGGCTCCTTAACGAAGAGCAGCTCAATTATACTCAAACATATTAAAGTCCCCGTGTCCTGGCCCTGCGCTCGCTCATTACCAAACGCTGTTCCCGCACTGTGAAAGGGTAAACACGATTAGCATGGTAGAAAAGACAAATAATGACAGCATAAGGTTTAACCCCATTTGCATATTTGCCATTGGTAACCGTGTTGTTGGTGATAATGAATGCAGCATGTTCATCTGGCGTTGTATGCAAATGAGGTTCAGCTGAGCTTTACAGAAGGGTTGACAAGGTTTATGATGATTATTATCACTGGAAGCAAAAAAAACCCAAAACAACATTTGTACTCTCAGCCGCATCATGTATTAAAGTGGATAACTGCTGTTTAGTTCTGCATGTTTATTCATGAATGCAATAATCAGGCTTTGTTTTTGGCAATTATGATCTATTCTGGATAATAGACTTTAATTAAGTTTTAGTAAAATATATTGCTCATTAATTGTACATAAATACATTAAAAACTAGAAAATAGAAATGTATTTGTTATGTACACACTGGCTTCAATTATCACTGAGAATTGCCTATTAAAGGGATTTCCGGTTAATTATCAAACTGTGGAGAGAGAGGGCCACTTGAGTATAACTTTTTGAAGATGAGCACTGGTTAGACCCGCCCACGCTCACCTCCTCAGCTTCCTGATTGGTCGAAATAAATTCATATTCCTTGAGCCCCTTTGTCATTGGTTTGACTGTTCTGCTCCAGCAAATCTTACGAGTTGTATTTATGCTACTATGCCCCATGGTCAGAAATATACATTCTTTTAAAAATTCAATTCAATGTACTGGTGAAACGGGGAAAGTTAGAAAAGACTTATTTTACCATGTGGCATAAGCCAAGCCTTTGTTTGGTATCATTGTGATGATACAGTCAATTTTCAAAATATTGACATTTTCTGGAGTGTTTTATTTGGATTTTTAGCAAACTGCAGCACATTTTTCAACAAATCAAAGATTGACTTGATATACAGTATTTATTATATGACTTGGACCGTACGCACGCTTTGATTGGCTGATTACCGGTCTGATATTTTCCCATCTCAGACCGTTACCATGACAATCAGTCCGCAGCGCGTATCACAATTGATTTCTTTCCTGAGTTTCCTCTGTAAAAAAGAAATTATGGGCGACAACTGGGAGCATTCTCCCAGTGAATTCTATTATCCGGACGAGTTTGACGAGCCAGAGGAAGAAATTACAGAAAATAACGAAGAAAAAATAACTAACAGACAAGATCAGATTCACAACTTTGTTGCAGACCAGAAAGCTAAAAACACGATTAGGAAAACCAAGTCGCAGATCGATATTTGCATACATTAAAAATAGTCATATTATAAAACGTTTATTAACCTCGCTTGCTCGGTTAATAAGCCGTTAATATCTCACTTTGCTTGTTATGAGTCTGTCTTATATTCATTTCACATTGTAAGTTGAGGACTTTTGAACAACAATATAATTGTATATGTTTCACCAAGTGGGGGCGGGTCCCGGCTCAATACCACCCCGGGCCGATGGGGGTGGACCCGGAATGAGAATTAGCCAATGCTAACATATACTATTAGCTGACCTCTCGAAAACGTCTTTACAGGACGGTCCAAAAGTTGGCTCTTGGCCCAAAGCTCCGTTCCACATGTGTGTCAATGCTGAGGGGGGTGAATTTTTTTGGACAAGTCTAGTTTACCCGCTGTGAATTTTTCAAGTCACTCGTTTAAATGAATGGGGCTTGTGCCGGCTGACACATAAGCTGATGCTTTTTTTCACTTTTCCAGCCCCCGCGGCCATTTTGAATCACTCCATGAAAGCCCAATATTTGGCCCATTAGTTAGAACGGCGGAGATAGGTGTGACTACATCCGTTAATATATACAGTCTATGGTTTCACCTGTAAGTTTGACTCTCATCTCTGTTTTGATTAGGTATCACAGAACACAATTACATATTGTACATTGTAAAACACATCACATGGAAGTAAAATCTGCGAACACCTTTATCTACAGTTTAAAAGTGCACCTGTTTTTAATTGCCTCTTGTTTCCTGCCTTACTTCCCACGTTCACCTTGTGCATTCCTGACCTTTGACAAGGACTTTTCTGTCTTTACATGATCACTATATTTGATAGTTCTTCTTGAAGCTGTCTTACCAGTCAGAAAAGACATTTAACTCCTTTTCCAAATCCATCACCCACTACTCACTTCACCTGCAAACAGAGCCCATCACCTTTCACCATGACAGACTCAGCCATTTGATCTGAAAATGAACCTCTCCCCGCAACAAAACTATCGACGCACATGTGTGTTGTCTGCAAAATGACTTGTCAAAGATGGATGCTCTCCTTCGTTGCCCTGTAATCAGTTTGCCGAGAGCGAATGAGATGGAACGCCTCCATCCTCCTCCCCATCTTCTCTCGATTTCGTCTCGAGGATGGTGCTAAAGCAGGCAGTGATAAATCGGGCCTGTCATACCCTCAAGAGGAACCCTGGCTTTGCATATTACCCTATTTCTCTATCGCCTTAATGGAAATTCCACTTTGATTCAAGGTGCGATTGATGTCCGAACCTCGAGAGCTGAAATATCATTATCCATCAAGAACCTCGGCCTAAAATGTGTCTCTAGTGGCATACTGTGGAAATATGCTAAACAAAGACTTGTTGTCCTTACAATAAACGGTTCATTCATGGCGTCGCTGCTGTTAGGTGGATATTGCTTGTGGTGCTGAAGGTTACTTATGCTGAATGATTTGTATCCGAGAGGAAGATTTAAAATGACTTATTTGGAAGAGAGTGCGGTCAACAGGAGTTCAAAAAAATTTCAGTATAAGAATGACTACTTTCACACATAACAGATTTGGCAACTCAAAGAATGAGGGTCATATAAAGAGTTCATGGAAGAGTTGAAAGCTATTGAAGCAGTGAAGAGAATTTCTTATACAAAAGACTTAAGAATGATTTCTTAATGCTATACACAAACTAAAACAATGTCTTATGTTAATTTAGAACAACTTTTAAAATTATATTATTTTATCTATTCTCTAGTTGTTTGCATATAGACCTATTAGGACCTATATAGACCTATTTTACCTATATCCGGATGTTACTGTAAAACTCGGCTTGGTCAGGGCTACTGGAGTTAGAGGATTTGACTTGTAATGTATATGTTTTTAGTGGTAGGGGAAACAGGTGCAGCTAAGGGTAAGCTTGACAGACAAACTCCACTGAGAAAAGCCCCGTTCCAGCCAGGATTCGTAGTTATTGTTCATTTATCTTGTGTAGTGTGGTCTGTTCTTACTGTTCTGTAACTGGTGATGCAACATGGAAATGTCTCCACTGTGGGACGAACAAAGGATTTCTTAATCTTAATCCTAAATGTCTTGGGTTATCCCCTGTCCCTCCTGAATCTGCAAGAAAAACATAGTGGAAGAAAAAAACAGTATAAGAATATAGTGTTTCCCGCACTTTTTTGTTTGTTTTATTCCTGTACTTTCAACCTTGTCTTGTGCACATTTGAGGACTTTTGCAATTATATTCCAAGGTGGTTTTACTGCAAAAGGCAAATAGTGAGTCTGAATATGACCTCTGCTCCTACACGTTGTCTAAGTGGCATTGAAGAACGGGTCAAATGCAGAGGAAAAATTTCCCCCAGGGAGAATAAAGCGTAATTTGTGGTTATCCTCAGTGCATTTAAAATCAGAAAATCATTGCAATGAATATGTATATACTCCCCACCACCATCACCACCGCCCCAATGAACCATACCGTTTACTGACACCTGTCAAAAAGACCCGTTATGATTTTTCATTTGTATTCAACGCTGTGGGGCTGTCTGATGAAGTTGCCACTCACCTGTCAGCAAGAAATTCAGTGACTAAACAGGGTCATATATGTTGCAACTTTCCTAGGGACACAATAACTGAATTAAAGTTTCTGCCGGAACAAAGGTTCATATCGCAAATTAGTTGGATGCTTTTTTTGCACCTGCCCAGAAGCTCCCATTTCCATTTAAACTCTGCAATTAACTGCATAAATAGAAAGTGCAGGGTACAGCCAAGGTTCGTGACGTGTTCCATTAGTTTTTGCCTACAGTAATACACAACACACGACTAATTAACTGTATCCATGTCATATTATACTCCAAACGGCCTTGTATTAGTGGCTACTTTAAAAGGCGGGCTGATCAGTTTGCAAAAGGTCACATATACTTGGACAAACTTCGGACTGGCTATGAGGTCGAATATAACTTCTGCATTGGTACGCTAATGAGGAAGCGGGCCTCTGGGTAAATATTAATTTGTTGTTAGACTGTTGTTAATGAACAGCAGGCTGTGGGGAGTTCTTTTTTTTCCAACACAAATGACTCTGGTATTGAATCAAACGCGGTGAGGCTACCTCTGGATAGCAATTAGCATCCAATTTGGCATATAAAGTCCCAACTGTTGTATGCCTAATGGCTGGCCGTGGCACGTGTTTGCTTGTAATGTCTTTTTGCATTTTAGGCCTTGGGGAAAGTCAAGTGATGCTATAAAATGGATTAGGCTGATTTCATGCTGTAAACATTTTCAAAAACTAAGGAAAAAGAAGAATGCATATACAGTAGGTGGAGGAATAGAATATTTTTTCATGCCTTATAATTAATTGAACCTGGCAACGCTGTGCCCTCTGGCTAACATGTATTCACTTTAAATTCAAAAGCTTCAAAATTCTTTATCCATCTCACTAGTTCCTTGCTCGTTTGGTTCCATCCCCATATTTCACATGCATGTATCTATTTATGAAAGAAAACACTTTATTAGCTTTGTATATTGTAGCCATGGTTAGTTTTTTTGTATTGGGTATATATGTGTAGCAGTCAGATGTTTCACATATTTTACCAGTCTGTGGTAGCTAGTGCCGTGTTCTTCGGGGTTGCGTGTTGGGGCGGCAGTCTGACCTCGAGAGACAGTAAACGGCCCTGACAGGCTGATCAGGAAATGTGTCTCTGTGATGAGGAGAATTGTGGACTCTGTTGGAGCTGTTCTGGATTGAAGGATGAGGGCTCTAATGCAGGGCATCCTGGGTAACTCCAGATACAGGCAACAGGCTTATTTCACCTTGGAGAGACCCATGAGGGAAAATGCAGTTAGAAGTTCAGGATTAAGCATGTTTGGCGCCCTAGGCCCGGGAGAGATGCTGTTGAGCGCGGCATAATCCCCCAAAAAGCGGGCCTGCGATGGGATAGCAGGACACACTGCGCAGGCCTGAGAGCATGAGTGCGAGGCTTCTCGCACGGTCGCTCAGCCAGGCTGCGTCCGCTGGGCATCTTTGAACGCTGGGAACGTGAGCGCTCGCATCACGATCAACCGGACGCTGCAGCAGAGTTATCTTTGAGCGCTGGGACGTGAGCGCTCGCATCACGATCAACCGGACGCTGTAGCAGAGTTATCTTTGAGCGCCGGGACGTGAGCGCTCGCATCACGATCAACCAGACGCTGCAGCAGAGTTATCTTTGAGCGCCGGGACGTGAGCGCTCGCATCACGATCAACCAGACGCTGCAGCAGAGTTATCTTTGAGCGCCGGGACGTGAGCGCTCGCATCACGATCAACCAGACGCTGCAGCAGAGTTATCTTTGAGCGCCGGGACGTGAGCGCTCGCATCACGATCAACCAGACGCTGCAGCAGAGTTATCTTTGAGCGCTGGGAACGTGAGCGCTCGCATCACGTTCAACCAGACGCGGCAGCAGAGTTATCTTTGAGCGCCGGGACGTGAGCGCTCGCATCACGATCAACCAGACGCTGCAGCAGGGTTAACTTTGAGCGCTGGGAACGTGAGCGCTCGCATCACGTTCCGTCAGACGCTGCGGCAGCGGAGAGTGTTTGAGAAAAAGTGCGTGCCGCCACCAGAATCTCATTGCTTCACTTACTTTGCTTCGTATTGCTTTGCTGGGCGCTTACGAGGAAGCCAGTAGACGTTGTGCAGCCAGGATAGCGGACGCGTCTGGCCTGATGTAGGCGGAGAAAGCCGAAGAGGACCAGCGCCCCAGCTGTTGCAGAGAGGTGTGGGGGAGCCCCAGCGAGGTCGCGCGCGTGGCAGCGCCTATCCTGAAGGAGTGGGCTGTATAGAGCTGGGGAGACAAATTGCAGAGGAGCAGTAGGGATCTTAGCTGAGCTCTGAACCAGGTTGCTGTCATGGGAAGGTTGTCTGGAGTGAGAATTAAAGGTCCGTTAAAATCTCCTTTTTGCAGCGGAGGCGAGTGTAACGCATCATGGACCTGTAGGGGCAGAGAGATGTGTCGGAGCGAGCTATTATTATGTTGCAGGCGCCTTGGTCTTTGAATGTTTGAGATGAAAGTTGAAATGGTCAGGGGACATTATGTTGGGTGAAAAAGAGCGACCTTTGTTTAATGCTTCCACTACGTCGAGATTATCACACATGACAGAGATCCTCTTTCTCTGCCACGTGTGATTCCACAGCGCGCAGGCCACGACCACTGGGAATATCTCGTGTAGGGCAGAGGAGATGCTCCGGTGGAAAGTAGCGGCCACGGCCCGGCAAACCAATGGTCCTGGAAGAACACCCCAAAACCCACGGAAGGGGCAGCGTCCGTGCAGAAGCGGAGACCTGTAGGGGCAGAGACATATCGGAGAGGGCCATTGATGTTGCAGGCGCCCTTACGCTTAGAATCTTGGGTTGGAGAGTAGATAATCAGGATAGTAGGATGGTCGGGAAAAGCCATGTCTCGGACCGCATGAAGGTTGAGTGAGCAGTAGTGAACTCGCTTATGCAGAAAAGCCACAGAAGGCGAGCAGGAAGCTGCTGCGAGGAGGGCAGACATGTACTTGGAAGATGAGCCGGAGTTCAGTGCCGCTCAGATCCGCTGCAGGATGGGCAGCATGATGGGGAGCCTGCGATCAGAAGAGTGAAGAATACAGGTATGGATGCCTTTGATTAGGAGTCCGATTGACGGCCATCACATCGTGGAAACCTAGCGCTGGGATAATTGCATCTGTCGGCCAAGCTCTGCCAAACGAGCTGAACACGTTCTACTGTCGCTTTGAATCCACTGATGCCTGTCCTACTGTATTCCCTGATTGTTTCGATCAAGGTCCCTTCACCGTGACTCAGGAGGAAGTCAGGCGTGTCTTGTCCAGGACCACAGTCCGGAAAGCCCCAGGCCCGGACGGCATCCCTCCTCGTGTCCTGAAACTGTGCTCTGAGCAACTTGCCCCTGTGCTAACAGACATTTTCAACCTGTCGCTAAGGAACTGTACTGTGCCGAACTGCTTTAAAGAGTCGACCATCATTCCAGTTCCTAAGAAAACTCCTGTGACATGCCTGAATGACTATCGTCCTGTGGCCCTCACGTCTGTCCTTATGAAGACTTTTGAGCGGCTTGTGCTGGACTTCATTAAGAGCCAGATCCCTGTGAGTGTTGACCCGCTCCTGTTTGCTTACAGACAGAACAGGAGTGTGGAGGATGCCATCTCCTTTGCTCTGAACTCTGTCTACAGTCACTTGGACACTAGTAAATCTGTCGCGAGAATGCTTTTCATCGATTATAGCTCTACTTTTAACTGCCTTGTCCCAGGTAAACTGATTGAAAAGCTCTCTCGGTTTAAGTGTTGCCATGTGTAAATGGATTTTTAGCTTTTTAACTGACAGATCTCAGAGAGTGAAAATCAATGACTGTTTTTCTGATGTTGTTTCTGTGAGCACTGGTTCTCCTCAGGGATGTATTTTGAGTCCTTTGCTTTTTACCTTGTACACTCACGATTGTGTGTCCTCCTCTGACTCAAACTTGATCATCAAATATGCTGATGACACCACCATCATCGGTCTCATCAATGACAATGATGAATCCTCTTATAGAGCAGAGATACAAAATGTGGTTCAGTGGAGTAAAACTAACAACCTCCAGTTGAACGCATCGAAAACATGTGAACTGGCCTACGACTTCAGTCGCAATAGTTCTCATTTGCCTGTCGTAATCGACAACTCCCTGGTGCAGATCGTAGAGGAGTGCAAGTTTCTGGGTTTAACTCTGTCTAACGACCTGAAATGGGTTAAAAACACTGACCGAGTCGTTAAGAAAGCTCGTCAGCGTCTCTACTTTCTGCGTAAACTTAGAGAATTTACCACTAACTCTAAGATTCTGCTTAACTTTTATCGCTGCACCATTGAGAGTTTACTTGTTGGTTCTGTGTCTGTGTGGTTTGGAAACATCACAGATAAAGAAAAGAGAGCTTTAAACAAGGTGCTCTGCTCTGCAAAGAGGACCGTGGGCTGTGAGCTTCCTGTTCTGGAGGTTCTTTATAAATCCAGACTTTTAAACAAAGCTCTTAGGATTGTTAATGACTCTTCTGGCCACCCTGGGAAAGCCATGTTCCAGCTTCTTCCCTCTGGCAGAAGATATTGCTCTCTGAGATGCAGGACATCTCGTTACGCTAACAGTTTTTATCCACAAGCTGTTATCAGTGTGAACAGAGCACTTTAATGATTTGCACTTGTTTTGAACTGTTTTAGTCGATCGATTTCACAGTGACATTTGTTTACTGTTTTATTTGGTTTATTTTTGTCTTTTAATGTTGTTTTATGTCTGTATTTGTCTGTGCACACTGGAGACTGGAGTTTTTTTTACTGCAAATGGCAAATAAACTGAATCTGAATCTGAATCTGAATCTGAATCTGACAGCAGTCCTCAGTGCGAGTCGTGAAGTAGGTCTTATGGTGGGCTCGAACCCACGACCTTCAGGCTCAAAGGCCAATGCACTACCAACTATTGTTTTATTTAGCTAATATAGTCAGTCTCAATGTCAGCTTTATCTGTATAGCAGCAACAACACCTGTTGCCTTCAAATGCATAACAGAAAAAAAGAAAACAGCATAAAACACACACAAATACAGGTTAAGATGTAAAACAGTAAAACTCAGTCCGTCACGTTTGCATTCCCCCGAGAGAAAGTACCCCTCAGCAGACTAAAGGGTCGTTTCCACGGGCCCGACTCTACTCTACTCGACTCGACTCTCCCCGGTTTGCGGACGTTTCCACCGGCTCGCTTTAGCCGCGACCCGTTACTTTTTTGGTAACGGCTTTAGACCTGGCTCTAGTCGGGCCGAGCAGATACTGTAACCCCAGCAACGTCGGCGAACGCTGGTGATGAACGCTGCTGATGTTAGCAAAAAGCAGACGCCTTTTCTCTGGCATCTTTAACATTTATAATAAATACATAAATATAACATTCATAATGAAGATGCTTTCAAATAATTTAGCAAGCTGTAAACCATTTATGTTTTAACTCCACACGGCTCCTCCCCTGCCAAACTTCTCTCTGCTCTCTCCTCCGCAAACCACCACAATGAGGAAAAGGGAATATTCACTCAATCTATTTTGAATGTTACACAATATTAATATAGGCTAAGCACGCGTAACATCTGTAGCCTGTGTAATTACAATAGACTGTAAATAATAAATATATATATAATGAAGGTATAGGCCAAATTCGCTCGCAAACTACAAGGGGTAGTTGGAATTTAGGTTTCAAACAATATGGTTCAAACGCACGCACGCACACGCACTCAAGCACACACATACAAACACACAGGCCCTCATTTAGGAAACTTGCGTGGAAAAAGGTGTACATTTTGGGTGTATATTCCATTTACACAAGATCCAACGTGGGATTTATGAACGTGAGATCCGCACAGATCTGAGCGTACGCAGCTGCGGGTGTTGATAAATGCCGCGGCTGAATACGAACGTATTTATGAAAGTCACGCCTAGAATTATGCAGCAATCGCCTGTTTCACGCCCCGTCTTTGCAACAGGTCAGCAGGAAGTCGGCCAAA
The DNA here is from genome assembly GCA_964034765.1 of Knipowitschia caucasica. Lineage (NCBI taxonomy): Eukaryota > Metazoa > Chordata > Actinopteri > Gobiiformes > Gobiidae > Knipowitschia > Knipowitschia caucasica. Next base: position 14,366,608 of record OZ035837.1, on the reverse strand, counting down.
AAGACTAAAAATAAATAGACGCTATATATTCAGCTGCGTTTTGAACAAATTTGCCAAAATATTTTGATACATTATAAAAATCTTTCTTGAATTGTAGAAGTGAATAAATATAGATTGAATGAATGAATGAATTCATATTATGCAGCGGTGACTCTCATCAATGAAGTGTCTGCAGCGTCTTGGACGCAGCCTGGCTCGGGATAGAAGTGCGCATTGAAGCGCTGTACACTTGAGAGAGAAACTTCTGAATGACAGCACATTTGAGGAGTTATGTGGCCGACCTCTCACGGCACTCGCTGCGCACTCTGGACAGGGCAGTGAGACATTTGGAGTGAGCAATAGCCCATCGGTGCTGGGGTGTGTATCTGTGTGAGGCAAATCTAATGGAAAAATACATTGCTTTAGATGTGAATGAGGAAACACAGACAGCCGTGTGTAATTCCGCAGCGCAGAGCCTGCCACAGCAATAGCTGGGTCACACATCCCTGTCGCGTAAAGTGTATTTGTATAGACCCTTTCACTGTCCAGGATCACAAAGCACTTCACATTTAAAAAACATGCAGATCAAAATACTACACACACAAGTCAGATTTAATAAAGGGTCCTCATCATGAGCTGTGATTTATTCAAAGTTTGCGTGTTTCCATTAGACTTTTTCTGATGCGCAAATTCAAATTTTGAAACATGATGCTCAATGAAAACACAGCTTATAATTTTGCCAGAGGGAATATGTTTATTATTGTCCATATCTTAAATTTCATGCGTGTTTTGGCGTGTTGTGCCGAAGGTTGAGATCAGCGTATAGATTTACTCCACCTCCAGACCTGGCGTATATTTTTTGCGTATTGTACGCTCACGTCCAGATTGTTAAATGCGTACGCCTCATTTACCCTGATTTGGCCGTATACGCAGTTTCATACATGAGGCCCACAGTGTGTCTCACACAGGCCTGGAGTTTCCCTCATCAGTGCGAGGCGAGCCTGGCCTGACCGCGCTCTCCTCCTCTGGAACCTACGGGCCCGGGCCTCTGGCTACTCTACCTCACCAAGTTCACGCTGAACTTTCTTAAAACTAAAATTAAAAAGGCTACTCCGTTGTGAATGTCAATCTTTAAGAGGAGGAATAGCATGCTGTTCTCGGGGAACGAGCTTTGCGCATGGGTTTCGGGATGTTTGATATGATCATGCAGCTTATTGGACAAAATTGTTCAGCCAATAAACAGAACTATATTTGAAGCAACGAACCTGATGACGCTCAGGCGGTTACATTTTCTAAAAACATTAGAACGCAACATTTTAGCAATAGTGTGTGTATAGAAATAACAATATTTGAATGATGTCTTTTAATACAAAAGGCAAATGACTTGAGAGGCGAGGAACAAATTTGAGTAGGCCAAGATAAAAACTGGTAAAAACTACCCAGGCCTATACCTGGCACCGCGGCCGGCTTAGAAGGCCTGGGATGCCCACAGCGTCATCAGTCTACGCGCCTCTGTGTGGATCACACGTCTCTCTTCGGGCTGGAGCTATGGCTGGAGCATTTTGAGGATTTTAAAGCAGGAGTCAGGAAGGTGGCGATCTTACGGGTGTTTGTGATTTTTTGGTTTAACAGCCTCCCTGTTAAACTTAATTATATATATAATTATATATAGGGATCAGGAGCGGGGCGACAGTAGCTCAGTTGGTAGAGCATTAGCCTTAAGGCCAGAAGGTCGTGGGTTCAATTCCCACCTCTGCACCTTCTCCATCGACTCCCACTGATGACTGCTGTCGTTGTGTCCTTGGGCAAGACACTTAACCCCACTTTGCCCAAAGCCCCCGCTGAAAGATTAAGGCTATGCTCACACTCAGAGAGCAGCCGTCCTCCTGTGGACTCACCACCTGCAGAGGGTCAGTGAGGGGCTGGTGCTATGAGACTTGGGTGGCATCTCTGATTGCCACCCCCCTGACCCAGAAATGGATTAAAGGGTAGAAAATGGATGGATGGATGGATGGATCAGGAGCTTTATGACCCGACCCACTCGCACCCGACATGACTCATATTTTTGAGGCATCCAACCCGCCCGAAACTGCGGGTTGACCGCTGCTTTCGGGCCGATCATCACTACCCCTTAGGTCAGTGTTTTTCAACCTTTTTTGAGCCAAGGCACACTTTTTTCACTGAAAAAATCTTGCGGCACACCTCCAGGAGAAAATGTAAAAATGTATACAGTACTAATGTAAAATTAAAGCCGCAAGCGGCGTCGAACGGCCCTCGCCGCACCGCGCGACTCCCTGGACCGCGCGCACTCCCCGCACCACGCCGCCCCGCACCAAGCCGGCATAACTATGGTTGCCATGGTGAATAAGAGGAAAATGTTTGATGCCCTGGGGCGGGGCTTCCTACGTGATGTTTAAAGAAATAACCAGACAAGAGGCTGGTCATTTTCACCCAATCTCATTGTTGTTGTCAAAGGGGCGTGGCTCTGATCCAAGGCAAATCATAGTTACCTGGCAGGGGCGAGTCCATGATCATGAAGATGGTTCACCCAAAGCGAGGCTCGTCCATTGCACTGACAGGGTGCGCTGACCTTTGTGAATTCCCCAAATGTGGGAATCTCAACTACATCATTTCTGGTAGTGGGGGACTGCGTACGCGCTCTCCCCTGGTCTCACGTACAAGGAAAGCTTCTTTTCTTTTCTTTTCTTTTCTTTTCTTTTCTTTTCTTTTCTTTTCTTTTCTTTCTTTTCTTTTCTTTTCTTTTCTTTTTTTTTTCTTTTCTGTCAACCATGTGCCAAAGGTTTGTCGGCAGAAATGCAGATTTTTTCTGCCACGTTTTGTGGCTTTGCTTCTCGGCCTTTTGGCTAAGAGCAAGTGTAGTGTCTGTTCTTATCAGTTTAATATCTGATACGTCCCCTACATGGGGGACCTTTTATTAAATTGATTTTTGCAACCGGGATATGGAATTAGGAGCTTGCCCTGTCGTCTCCATGCATAGACCTGGTATTGCAGTACCTTCAGGAACGGTGCACCTCCTCTTTTCTGTATAAAGTCATAAATAAGTATGTTTTTCCATTCATTCTATTGCGTTCTACGGCATCAATCAATTTTGGCACCATTGCCATGAAAACGGTTGCTATGGAAATCAGGGAGGATGCGACAATAGCATAGCTATGGTTTCCATAGTGACCAGTGCCATAGAGATGGATGTCGCGGTTTCCAAGGTGACCAGTGCCATAGAGATGGATGTCACGGTTTCCATAGTGACCAGTGCCATAGAGATAGATGTCACGGTTTCCAAGGTGACCAGTGCCATAGAGATGGATGTCACCGTTTCCAAGGTGACCAGTGCCATAGAGATGGATGTCACGGTTTCCAAGGTGTCCATTGACATAACAATTCCACTAGTGATGGTCGCCATAGTGACTATTGCATAGCTATGGTTTCCATAGTGACCAGTGCCATAGAGATGGATGTCACGGTTTCCAAGGTGTCCATTGACATAACAATTCCACTAGTGATGGTCGGCATCGTGACTATTGCATAGCTATGGTTTCCATAGTGACCAGTGCCATAGAGATGGATGTCACGGTTTCCAAGGTGACCAGTGCCATAGAGATGGATGTCACGGTTTCCAAGGTGTCCATTGACATAACAATTCCAATAGTGATGGTCGCCATAGTGACTATTGCATAACTATGGTTGCCATGGTGAATAAGAGGAAAATGTTTGATGCCCTGGGGCGGGGCTTCCTACGTGATGTTTAAAGAAATAACCAGACAAGAGGCTGGTCATTTTCACCCAATCTCATTGTTGTTGTCAAAGGGGCGTGGCTCTGATCCAAGCAAATCATAGTTACCTGGCAGGGGCGAGTCCATGATCATGAAGATGGTTCACCCAAAGCGAGGCTCGTCCATTGCACTGACAGGGTGCGCTGACCTTTGTGAATTCCCCAAATGTGGGAATCTCAACTACATCATTTCTGGTAGTGGGGGACTGTGTACACGCTCTCCCCTGGTCTCACGTACAAGGAAAGCTTCTTTTCTTTTCTTTTCTTTTCTTTTCTTTTCTTTTCTTTTCTTTTTCTTTTCTTTTCTTTTCTTTTCTTTTCTTTTCTTTTCTTTTCTTTTTTCTTTTCTTTTCTTTTCTTTTCTGTCAACCATGTGCCAAAGGTTTGTCGGCAGAAATGCAGATTTTTTCTGCCACGTTTTGTGGCTTTGCTTCTCGGCCTTTTGGCTAAGAGCAAGTGTAGTGTCTGTTCTTATCAGTTTAATATCTGATACGTCCCCTACATGGGGGACCTTTTATTAAATTGATTTTTGCAACCGGGATATGGAATTAGGAGCTTGCCCTGTCGTCTCCATGCATAGACCTGGTATTGCAGTACCTTCAGGAACGGTGCACCTCCTCTTTTCTGTATAAAGTCATATTTTTATTCAAGATAAATAAGTATGTTTTTCCATTCATTCTATTGCGTTCTACGGCATCAATCAATTTTGGCACCATTGCCATGAAAACGGTTGCTATGGAAATCAGGGAGGATGCGACAATAGCATAGCTATGGTTTCCATAGTGACCAGTGCCATAGAGATGGATGTCGCGGTTTCCAAGGTGACCAGTGCCATAGAGATGGATGTCACGGTTTCCATAGTGACCAGTGCCATAGAGATAGATGTCACGGTTTCCAAGGTGACCAGTGCCATAGAGATGGATGTCACCGTTTCCAAGGTGACCAGTGCCATAGAGATGGATGTCACGGTTTCCAAGGTGTCCATTGACATAACAATTCCACTAGTGATGGTCGCCATAGTGACTATTGCATAGCTATGGTTTCCATAGTGACCAGTGCCATAGAGATGGATGTCACGGTTTCCAAGGTGTCCATTGACATAACAATTCCACTAGTGATGGTCGGCATAGTGACTATTGCATAGCTATGGTTTCCATAGTGACCAGTGCCATAGAGATGGATGTCACGGTTTCCAAGGTGACCAGTGCCATAGAGATGGATGTCACGGTTTCCAAGGTGTCCATTGACATAACAATTCCAATAGTGATGGTCGCCATAGTGACTATTGCATAACTATGGTTGCCATGGTGAATAAGAGGAAAATGTTTGATGCCCTGGGGCGGGGCTTCCTACGTGATGTTTAAAGAAATAACCAGACAAGAGGCTGGTCATTTTCACCCAATCTCATTGTTGTTGTCAAAGGGGCGTGGCTCTGATCCAAGCAAATCATAGTTACCTGGCAGGGGCGAGTCCATGATCATGAAGATGGTTCACCCAAAGCGAGGCTCGTCCATTGCACTGACAGGGTGCGCTGACCTTTGTGAATTCCCCAAATGTGGGAATCTCAACTACATCATTTCTGGTAGTGGGGGACTGCGTACGCGCTCTCCCCTGGTCTCACGTACAAGGAAAGCTCTTTTCTCTTTTCTTTTCTTTTCTTTTCTTTTCTTTTCTTTTCTTTTCTTTTCTTTTCTTTTTTTCTTTTCTTTTCTTTTCTTTTCTTTTCTTTCTTTCTTTTCTTTTCTTTTCTTTTCTTTTCTTTTCTTTTCTTTTCTTTTCTTTTCTGTCAACCATGTGCCAAAGGTTTGTCGGCAGAAATGCAGATTTTTTCTGCCACGTTTTGTGGCTTTGCTTCTCGGCCTTTTGGCTAAGAGCAAGTGTAGTGTCTGTTCTTATCAGTTTAATATCTGATACGTCCCCTACATGGGGGACCTTTTATTAAATTGATTTTTGCAACCGGGATATGGAATTAGGAGCTTGCCCTGTCGTCTCCATGCATAGACCTGGTATTGCAGTACCTTCAGGAACGGTGCACCTCCTCTTTTCTGTATAAAGTCATATTTTTATTCAAGATAAATAAGTATGTTTTTCCATTCATTCTATTGCGTTCTACGGCATCAATCAATTTTGGCACCATTGCCATGAAAACGGTTGCTATGGAAATCAGGGAGGATGCGACAATAGCATAGCTATGGTTTCCATAGTGACCAGTGCCATAGAGATGGATGTCGCGGTTTCCAAGGTGACCAGTGCCATAGAGATGGATGTCACGGTTTCCATAGTGACCAGTGCCATAGAGATAGATGTCACGGTTTCCAAGGTGACCAGTGCCATAGAGATGGATGTCACCGTTTCCAAGGTGACCAGTGCCATAGAGATGGATGTCACGGTTTCCAAGGTGTCCATTGACATAACAATTCCACTAGTGATGGTCGCCATAGTGACTATTGCATAGCTATGGTTTCCATAGTGACCAGTGCCATAGAGATGGATGTCACGGTTTCCAAGGTGTCCATTGACATAACAATTCCACTAGTGATGGTCGGCATCGTGACTATTGCATAGCTATGGTTTCCATAGTGACCAGTGCCATAGAGATGGATGTCACGGTTTCCAAGGTGACCAGTGCCATAGAGATGGATGTCACGGTTTCCAAGGTGTCCATTGACATAACAATTCCAATAGTGATGGTCGCCATAGTGACTATTGCATAACTATGGTTGCCATGGTGAATAAGAGGAAAATGTTTGATGCCCTGGGGCGGGGCTTCCTACGTGATGTTTAAAGAAATAACCAGACAAGAGGCTGGTCATTTTCACCCAATCTCATTGTTGTTGTCAAAGGGGCGTGGCTCTGATCCAAGCAAATCATAGTTACCTGGCAGGGGCGAGTCCATGATCATGAAGATGGTTCACCCAAAGCGAGGCTCGTCCATTGCACTGACAGGGTGCGCTGACCTTTGTGAATTCCCCAAATGTGGGAATCTCAACTACATCATTTCTGGTAGTGGGGGACTGCGTACGCGCTCTCCCCTGGTCTCACGTACAAGGAAAGCTTCTTTCTTTTCTTTTCTTTTTCTTTTCTTTTCTTTTCTTTTCTTTTCTTTTCTTTTCTTTTCTTTTCTGTCAACCATGTGCCAAAGGTTTGTCGGCAGAAATGCAGATTTTTCTGCCACGTTTTGTGGCTTTGCTTCTCGGCCTTTTGGCTAAGAGCAAGTGTAGTGTCTGTTCTTATCAGTTTAATATCTGATACGTCCCCTACATGGGGGACCTTTTATTAAATTGATTGTTGCAACCGGGATATGGAATTAGGAGCTTGCCCTGTCGTCTCCATGCATAGACCTGGTATTGCAGTACCTTCAGGAACGGTGCACCTCCTCTTTTCTGTATAAAGTCATATTTTTATTCAAGATAAATAAGTATGTTTTTCCATTCATTCTATTGCGTTCTACGGCATCAATCAATTTTGGCACCATTGCCATGAAAACGGTTGCTATGGAAATCAGGGAGGATGCGACAATAGCATAGCTATGGTTTCCATAGTGACCAGTGCCATAGAGATGGATGTCGCGGTTTCCAAGGTGACCAGTGCCATAGAGATGGATGTCACGGTTTCCATAGTGACCAGTGCCATAGAGATAGATGTCACGGTTTCCAAGGTGACCAGTGCCATAGAGATGGATGTCACCGTTTCCAAGGTGACCAGTGCCATAGAGATGGATGTCACGGTTTCCAAGGTGTCCATTGACATAACAATTCCACTAGTGATGGTCGCCATAGTGACTATTGCATAGCTATGGTTTCCATAGTGACCAGTGCCATAGAGATGGATGTCACGGTTTCCAAGGTGTCCATTGACATAACAATTCCACTAGTGATGGTCGGCATCGTGACTATTGCATAGCTATGGTTTCCATAGTGACCAGTGCCATAGAGATGGATGTCACGGTTTCCAAGGTGACCAGTGCCATAGAGATGGATGTCACGGTTTCCAAGGTGTCCATTGACATAACAATTCCAATAGTGATGGTCGCCATAGTGACTATTGCATAACTATGGTTGCCATGGTGAATAAGAGGAAAATGTTTGATGCCCTGGGGCGGGGCTTCCTACGTGATGTTTAAAGAAATAACCAGACAAGAGGCTGGTCATTTTCACCCAATCTCATTGTTGTTGTCAAAGGGGCGTGGCTCTGATCCAAGCAAATCATAGTTACCTGGCAGGGGCGAGTCCATGATCATGAAGATGGTTCACCCAAAGCGAGGCTCGTCCATTGCACTGACAGGGTGCGCTGACCTTTGTGAATTCCCCAAATGTGGGAATCTCAACTACATCATTTCTGGTAGTGGGGGACTGCGTACGCGCTCTCCCCTGGTCTCACGTACAAGGAAAGCTTCTTTTCTTTTCTTTTCTTTTCTTTTCTTTTCTTTTCTTTTCTTTTCTTTTTTCTTTTCTTTTCTTTTCTTTTCTTTTCTTTTCTTTTCTTTTCTTTTCTTTTCTTTTCTTTCTTTTCTTTTCTGTCAACCATGTGCCAAAGGTTTGTCGGCAGAAATGCAGATTTTTTCTGCCACGTTTTGTGGCTTTGCTTCTCGGCCTTTTGGCTAAGAGCAAGTGTAGTGTCTGTTCTTATCAGTTTAATATCTGATACGTCCCCTACATGGGGGACCTTTTATTAAATTGATTTTTGCAACCGGGATATGGAATTAGGAGCTTGCCCTGTCGTCTCCATGCATAGACCTGGTATTGCAGTACCTTCAGGAACGGTGCACCTCCTCTTTTCTGTATAAAGTCATATTTTTATTCAAGATAAATAAGTATGTTTTTCCATTCATTCTATTGCGTTCTACGGCATCAATCAATTTTGGCACCATTGCCATGAAAACGGTTGCTATGGAAATCAGGGAGGATGCGACAATAGCATAGCTATGGTTTCCATAGTGACCAGTGCCATAGAGATGGATGTCGCGGTTTCCAAGGTGACCAGTGCCATAGAGATGGATGTCACGGTTTCCATAGTGACCAGTGCCATAGAGATAGATGTCACGGTTTCCAAGGTGACCAGTGCCATAGAGATGGATGTCACCGTTTCCAAGGTGACCAGTGCCATAGAGATGGATGTCACGGTTTCCAAGGTGTCCATTGACATAACAATTCCACTAGTGATGGTCGCCATAGTGACTATTGCATAGCTATGGTTTCCATAGTGACCAGTGCCATAGAGATGGATGTCACGGTTTCCAAGGTGTCCATTGACATAACAATTCCACTAGTGATGGTCTACATAGTGACTATTGCATAGCTATGGTTTCCATAGTGACCAGTGCCATAGAGATGGATGTCACGGTTTCCAAGGTGACCAGTGCCATAGAGATGGATGTCACGGTTTCCAAGGTGTCCATTGACATAACAATTCCAATAGTGATGGTCGCCATAGTGACTATTGCATAACTATGGTTGCCATGGTGAATAAGAGGAAAATGTTTGATGCCCTGGGGCGGGGCTTCCTACGTGATGTTTAAAGAAATAACCAGACAAGAGGCTGGTCATTTTCACCCAATCTCATTGTTGTTGTCAAAGGGGCGTGGCTCTGATCCAAGCAAATCATAGTTACCTGGCAGGGGCGAGTCCATGATCATGAAGATGGTTCACCCAAAGCGAGGCTCGTCCATTGCACTGACAGGGTGCGCTGACCTTTGTGAATTCCCCAAATGTGGGAATCTCAACTACATCATTTCTGGTAGTGGGGGACTGCGTACGCGCTCTCCCCTGGTCTCACGTACAAGGAAAGCTTCTTTTCTTTTCTTTTCTTTTCTTTTCTTTCTTTTCTTTTCTTTTCTTTTCTTTTCTTTTCTTTTCTTTTCTTTTCTTTTCTTTTCTTTCTTTTCTTTTCTGTCAACCATGTGCCAAAGGTTTGTCGGCAGAAATGCAGATTTTTTCTGCCACGTTTTGTGGCTTTGCTTCTCGGCCTTTTGGCTAAGAGCAAGTGTAGTGTCTGTTCTTATCAGTTTAATATCTGATACGTCCCCTACATGGGGGACCTTTTATTAAATTGATTTTTGCAACCGGGATATGGAATTAGGAGCTTGCCCTGTCGTCTCCATGCATAGACCTGGTATTGCAGTACCTTCAGGAACGGTGCACCTCCTCTTTTCTGTATAAAGTCATATTTTTATTCAAGATAAATAAGTATGTTTTTCCATTCATTCTATTGCGTTCTACGGCATCAATCAATTTTGGCACCATTGCCATGAAAACGGTTGCTATGGAAATCAGGGAGGATGCGACAATAGCATAGCTATGGTTTCCATAGTGACCAGTGCCATAGAGATGGATGTCGCGGTTTCCAAGGTGACCAGTGCCATAGAGATGGATGTCACGGTTTCCATAGTGACCAGTGCCATAGAGATAGATGTCACGGTTTCCAAGGTGACCAGTGCCATAGAGATGGATGTCACCGTTTCCAAGGTGACCAGTGCCATAGAGATGGATGTCACGGTTTCCAAGGTGTCCATTGACATAACAATTCCACTAGTGATGGTCGCCATAGTGACTATTGCATAGCTATGGTTTCCATAGTGACCAGTGCCATAGAGATGGATGTCACGGTTTCCAAGGTGTCCATTGACATAACAATTCCACTAGTGATGGTCGGCATCGTGACTATTGCATAGCTATGGTTTCCATAGTGACCAGTGCCATAGAGATGGATGTCACGGTTTCCAAGGTGACCAGTGCCATAGAGATGGATGTCACGGTTTCCAAGGTGTCCATTGACATAACAATTCCAATAGTGATGGTCGCCATAGTGACTATTGCATAACTATGGTTGCCATGGTGAATAAGAGGAAAATGTTTGATGCCCTGGGGCGGGGCTTCCTACGTGATGTTTAAAGAAATAACCAGACAAGAGGCTGGTCATTTTCACCCAATCTCATTGTTGTTGTCAAAGGGGCGTGGCTCTGATCCAAGCAAATCATAGTTACCTGGCAGGGGCGAGTCCATGATCATGAAGATGGTTCACCCAAAGCGAGGCTCGTCCATTGCACTGACAGGGTGCGCTGACCTTTGTGAATTCCCCAAATGTGGGAATCTCAACTACATCATTTCTGGTAGTGGGGGACTGCGTACACGCTCTCCCCTGGTCTCACGTACAAGGAAAGCTTCTTTTCTTTTCTTTTTTTCTTTTCTTTTCTTTTCTTTTCTTTTCTTTTCTTTTCTTTTCTTTTCTTTTCTTTTCTTTCTTTTCTTTTCTTTTCTTTTTTTCTTTTCTTTTCTTTTCTTTTCTTTTCTGTCAACCATGTGCCAAAGGTTTGTCGGCAGAAATGCAGATTTTTTCTGCCACGTTTTGTGGCTTTGCTTCTCGCCTTTTGGCTAAGAGCAAGTGTAGTGTCTGTTCTTATCAGTTTAATATCTGATACGTCCCCTACATGGGGGACCTTTTATTAAATTGATTTTTGCAACCGGGATATGGAATTAGGAGCTTGCCCTGTCGTCTCCATGCATAGACCTGGTATTGCAGTACCTTCAGGAACGGTGCACCTCCTCTTTTCTGTATAAAGTCATATTTTTATTCAAGATAAATAAGTATGTTTTTCCATTCATTCTATTGCGTTCTACGGCATCAATCAATTTTGGCACCATTGCCATGAAAACGGTTGCTATGGAAATCAGGGAGGATGCGACAATTGCATAGCTATGGTTTCCATAGTGACCAGTGCCATAGAGATGGATGTCACGGTTTCCAAGGTGACCAGTGCCATAGAGATGGATGTCACGGTGCCAGGTGATGTCACGTTCCATAAGAGTGAAAAATGCCATTGGTCAGGTTGTCCATTGACTAACAATCCACAGCCCATAGTGACTGATAGCAGGGCGGGGCTTTCTACGTGATGTTTAAAGAAATAACCAGACAAGAGGCTGGTCATTTTCACCCAATCTCATTGTTGTTGTCAAAGGGGCGTGGCTCTGATCCAAGCAAATCATACTTACCTGGCAGGGGCGAGTCCATGATCATGAAGATGGTTCACCCAAAGCGAGGCTCGTCCATTGCACTGACAGGGTGCGCTGACCTTTGTGAATTCCCCAAATGTGGGAATCTCAACTACATCATTTCTGGTAGTGGGGGACTGCGTACGCGCTCTCCCCTGGTCTCACGTACAAGGAAAGCTTTCTTTTCTTTTCTTTTCTTTTCTTTTCTGTCTTTTCTGTCAACCATGTGCCAAAGGTTTGTCGGCAGAAATGCAGATTTTTTCTGCCACGTTTTGTGGCTTTGCTTCTCGGCCTTTTGGCTAAGATCAAGTGTAGTGTCTGTTCTTATCAGTTTAATATCTGATACGTCCCCTACATGGGGGACCTTTTATTAAATTGATTTTTGCAACCGGGATATGGAATTAGGAGCTTGCCCTGTCGTCTCCATGCATAGACCTGGTATTGCAGTACCTTCAGGAACGGTGCACCTCCTCTTTTCTGTATAAAGTCATATTTTTATTCAAGATAAATAAGTATGTTTTTCCATTCATTCTATTGCGTTCTACGGCATCAATCACAATTTTGGCACCATTGTCTTTCAACCAGCCTTGCACCGTCGGTCCCACGGTGTTTTCCACAAATCACAGGTGGCGGGGCTTTTTACAAGACCAGTTGAGAGATGAAAAGGAATTGAAAACAGGGGACCTTCTGGCAGCCAAAAAAAAAACCCAGGGCCTTTTTTCTTAGATGGGGGAAAAATATTGGCCTAATTAAAAGGGGTAAAAAACAAAAATGCGGCACGTCGGGTTTGCACCATTATGTTCCAGAAACTAAAAAAACGGACAAAACGTAAAGCAATGTTTTCTTTTTACTTGGTAAAAAAAAATAACTAAGTTTTACTTTTATAGGTTGGGAGTAAAAACTCGGTTTAGTAAATAAAAACCCCTCAGTTAACCTTTTTTTTGGCAGGGGGAAAAGGTAAACTAAATTTACTACTAACTTAATGTTCACTTTTTTCAAAAAAAAATAAGGTTAAACGTTTTTGCCCAAACAACTTGCTGGTTAGTGAAGGGGTGTTGTCACGGGGCAGGGGCGCTTTCGGAGAACCGAGTGTTTAGGGGATCCACTTCTGTTCTTCCTCCGGGTTGAGAAAAGGTAGGGGAAGTTTAAGGAGTTCATCCACATTTTTAACGGGTGTTCCTCTTTATGCAAGGGCCCCACTGAGGGCTTTTCTAGTGCTTTGATATGTTCTTGATTTTGGGCTTTCATCGACAGAACAAAGGCTGGGTTGTTGTTTCTCTTGCCGTAAGGGCAGTTGGAATAAATTTAAGTCAATTGCCTTATTTTTTCATTAATGTTCCTAATGCAGCATTTAGAGAGTAAAAAAAAAAAGGAAAAGATTCGGTCCGAAAGACGGGAAAAAAACCTGCGGACCCCCACAGGAAATTTCTACTCCAGGGGATAAATTTAAGGTTGCGGGGGAAGTTCTGATTTTACGTAGGACGACGGTGATAACCGAATCTGATAAAATTAGGATTTTAAAAAAAAAAAAAACCAGGGCCAGGGGGGGGCTTTTCTCTAAGGGGGGAAACTATATGCAACATTTCTAGGGGGGCCTCTGATGAGGGGAATTGCGTGGTTCTATTGTTTTGTTCCAAAATTGGCAGGGCCAACTTTTAAAAAGGTCCAGTAGGGGGACCTAGCACGGGGGGGAAACCCAATTGTCCAATAGCAAAAGCAGCTACAGGGGTGGTAAAGGGTCATTTGTTGGGGGACTTTGGACTAGTGCCGGTTTCAGTCTTGCTATGATTTGAGTCTGGTGGGGGAAATCTGAAATTTGAAAGGGGGACTTTCAAAAACATAGTATTTTCCTGCCAGGTTGGCAGCGGAAGGCGTGCTCAGCTATAAGTTTTTTCCCAGGGAATTTTTAGATTATTAAAAAAGTGCGGTTTGAGATCGGGTCTGTGTATGTAAAAAGTATATCTCGAGTTTCCCAGGTTTGTTTTTTCTTCACGGAAGGGGGTTTGAATTACGCGGTTTTAAAAAAAGCTTGTGGGGGACCATTTTAAGCCACATTGTTTATGATGCGTTTTATTATTAATTTAACGGGAATTAGGCTCAAATTATTCAAAAAAGGGAGTTATGTTCTATGAAAGGGAGCCATGTCTAAACCATTGCAAGTTGAGGGTTTTGAGGAATGGTTTTGACAACCCAGGGAGGATTCCAACTCTCTGCTATGGTCACAGGCTTCAAGTTGGAGGGGGGGGGAAAGGGCCGGGACCCACTGCTCAGTGAGCTTTGGGGAACAAATTTTAGGGCTTTCGATTTTGCGCTAATGGGCCATTTTTGTTGGAGTTTAGCGACGGTTTGCTAAAACAAAAAAATCTACTGGTTTATTGTTTTATTTCGCTTTCTATTTAAAGGTTTGGGAAATAGTATTGGGGAAGTTCGGGAGGCCCTGCGAAAAAGGGGGGCATTTTCTTATATTTTCGGGAGACCTGCTTTTCCACTCCTGTTGGAAACAGGCTCCAAAAGGTGGGAGTGGGCGATTAAATTAGCCTCTCCCAAATTTTCTGGGAACGTTTTCTGTTATTTTAAAAAGTTGTTTGGAGTGGTTTGGAAACATGTTACCAGGGCGAACGATTTTGATCTTAAATACTAATAGTTTTCTGTTTTAAAACCCTATTATTGCCCGCGGAGGGCATTCTGCGGGGGCCGGTGTTTTTACAAATGTCCCAATTTACTCGGCGACGGTAAAAAACGTTAAGGCAATCTTACTTTATTCTATACCTCTGAATTGCGTATTTTCGGGCTTTCCGAAAAAATAACAAAAACTAGTTTTGGGATTTGGTTTTTCTGTTGCGAATTGCACGGGAGGATAAAATAACTCACGTGTGTCTGAAAAGGGGGGTCCGTTGGGGGGTCCAAAAAAGGGCGTGGGAACGTTGAGGTAACAAAAAATAAACAAAACAGCTGGTTGAGATTTACATAAACAAACACGGGGGCTTGCCCAAAAAGATCCGTCAAGGCGGAGTGAGATTCTTTTCCCAACTTTTTCCTCTGCGTTTTTCTTTTTGTTTTTTCTCTCCACAGTTGAACCAAAAAAAAAACTTACAGCAGGCCGGGATTTTTAGCAATAAAAAAAAACTGGCAGAAGATGTGCCGCATTATTGATTAAAAAGACGTTAAATAAATTTACAAGGTAAATAAAAAAATGGAACATTTATTGTGTAACATGATGTATATAAAAAATATATGTTTATATTAATAAAATTTAATTGATGTTTTTTTTTTTTTTTTTTGGCTCCAGGTTTTGTTAGTGTTTTTTACGTTTTTTTTTACAGTGTAAACCTACAAGGACGGGGGCCAAAACCCCCAGGGCCAATTTTAATTGACAAAAAAAAAAACTGGGCTTCAGGGGAAAAAACGGGCATTTTCAAAGGGGTGGGAGTTAACAGTTTTTTTTGCTATGTTTTTAGTGGGATTTTTTGTAAAAAAATTATACATAGTTTAGAGATTCTATTTTTTTTCTTCCCCATTATCCCCCAAGACCAATAAAATAAAACATTTTCTATTGCAGTGTAAAAAAAGGTTGGGTTCTTATTAGCAAATTTTCAAATTTGTGGGTTTTTTTAAAATTTTACCACTTTTGGTTTAAATTGTTTTTTTCCGTTTGATTTTTTTTTCTTTGTCACTTTTATGTTTTTCCCATCATTTTTTTTATTTTATAATTCATATGACATGCCTTTTTTTACAATATGGGGGATATTCTAATAAAAAAATCCCAGGTTGTTTTAATTGAAAAAAAAAAATAAAAAAAAAAACAAAATTTATTACTTGACTTGCTCTTGCAATCACAAAAGAATATGGTTTTTTATGAAAACAAATTATAACAACACCAAAAAGAAAAAAAACCCAGGAGAGGGGGGGAAAGGTTTTTCCCCAAAAAATTGGGGACCCCATGTTGCATAGGAGGGGTAAAGGAGGCTGGCTGCATTTAATGGAGATTTAAAGGACTCCCATAAAGGTGTGGTCCCCCAAACCTTTTTGGTTCAATGGATGAGGGGGGATTGCAGCAGCTGTGTAACAGGTTCACCTGGCAGCAGTATTCAACAAAATAGGTTTGTTTATTTATAGTTCTTTTTGAAAAAAAACCTTGTGATAAGATTTTATTCATTTTAAGGGTTCTTTTTCAATTATGGTTTTAATTCTTTCGGGAACCAGGAAAAGTCCTCCCAAAATCGAAGATCAAAACGTTGGACTTCAAGGGAACATTGGGGTTCAGTGGGGGGGGGACAAAGCAGGAGCTTTTTGACGTGGAAATGTTTCAACATTGGATGGGGGGGGGGAACATCACAGCCCGTTTAAGGTTCAGGGACAAAGTGGGTTCCAAGGTTTTTTGGTTATGGAATTTGTGAGTAGGTTTTCCTCAAAAAAAAAAAACATTCTGCCCCCCTCCCCCCCTTCTTCCACCCTGCCCCCCCTCTCTCCCCACTCCCCCCCCCCTCTGCCCTTCCACCCCTTCCCCCCCTCCCCCCCCCCCCCCCCCTGCCTCCACCCCTTCACCCCCCCCTGCTCCCCCCCACCCCCCCCTCACCCCTGGGTCCCTCCTCCCATTCCCCCCCCTCTCCCCTCCCCCCCCCTGAGTAAAAACCAACTTTTTAGTACGGCGGCTGAAAACGCTTTGGTTTGAAGCTGTTCCAGTTTTGTGGCAGTTCGTTTCCCCAACCATTGGTTTAATTGAAGTTCCGTTCCAGGTATAAAAAAAAAACTTATGTTTTTCCCATATCCCAAAACCCTAGGTTTGAAAATGAAGTCAGAGACTTTCCTGTTTAGGGAACAACTCGCTGTTTTAAAGGGGGGGGACCAGGAGGGTCGGTTATTATTTAAAAAAACAAAAATACTATAAAATAGGCCAACCGCTTTTTGTTTTCTCCGCCAACCCAGGACAGGTGGGAATTGAAAGTGGTTTTAGTTTTTTTCAAACGAGTGAAAAAAAAAAAGCAATTGTTTTGGTTTTTGGGGGACTCAAAGAAATAAGTTTTGTTGTGTGTATAAAAAAATTCGCAACACCACCCGGGCCCGCGGGGGGGGACCTGGTTTAGTTTTTCTCACTTTTTTCTGGTAGGTTAAAAAAAACTATGGCGTCGGGAGGGAGTGCACTCCTTCAAATCTAAAACGTAAGGTCGGTTCCTGTTGGAAAAGGCCCAAAAAGTCTTCCGGATGGGGCGGGGGCAACAAATCCAAAAGCCTTGGTCTATATAATAAGTTGGGTTTATGAGAAAGCGGGTATTTTTAGACGAGGGATTGGATCTGACGTTTCCATTAAAAAAAACAAACCAAACTTTAAAACAAAAACCCTCTGTATTAAGGACATATTGTCTGTCTGTCTGGGAAAACCTTTTATGGGGAAGTTTCCCTGTGTTCTGGGGACACCCAGGGGTTCTAGATTTTCTTCATATAGTGCTTTAGGGACTTTCCAAGGAGGGAAAAAAAACGGCCCAAACCAGGGTTTTTCAAATATGGGGGAAACCTAGGGTTCTGAGGGCTAGTACTGGAAAGCAACCCACCAAACCCAAGGTTTTACCCACACACATGCACAACACAGTTCAATTCTGGGGGGGGGGGACTTTAGGGGTTCTGAGGCTTTAGTATAAAAGTGAAAAACAGATGGGGCTCAGAGGGGGTTTGTGGCAGACGCAAAGCTTTCTGCACCCCCCCGGGCCTTCAGTTTCTTGCACCGTGGTTTGGTCCATTTTTGAGGGGGCAGAAACAGTTTAGAGCCAGTGGGCCTAAAAAATCTTAGCCAAACAAGGATTGTTAACCCGCCAAAACGGTTGAGTGGGGATTATCAATCCGGAGCGGGTTGGAGGGGGGGGGAACGGGCTTTTTTTCCCCAAAAAAAGGGGCACTTCCAATTGTCACATGAAAAACAAACACACTTTCGGAGGGCCCCCCCCAGCCAGGGGACCCAGCCCAAGCGGTTTTGAATTGAAAAAACGTGGGGCCGAATGGGTGGGTTCTGCTGGAATTTTTGGCTTCTGGCCAATTTTGCTAAGTGCTAGGGTTTGGGGGGGCCCAGAGAAGATGGACCAGTGTCGAGGGGCCATTGTAGCTTTAGCCCAAGCTTTTGCCACCACCGCGGGGGACTTGGCAGGCTTTCAAAAACACCTCGGGGACTGTTTTCCGCGGGAACGGGTTCATTTTACCAACCCGCCGTGAATAAAAAAAAACCATTTTCGGACGGAAACGGGGCTTCTTGGTTGGGTCAAAAATGTCATGGGGCCTTTCAGGATTTTCCTTCAAAAATATTTCCAATCCCAAGCCTTGGCCCCATGGAAGCACGGAACAGGTGGCTCCTGGGGAATTCTTTAACACCTCTAAAACAATAAGGAGGAGCCCATTTTACACAGCGCCATCAGGCGAAACCTCCACATCGGGCTCTACTCAGCGGCTCTCTCAGTGGGGCCTTCCTTCCCAGCGGATTGTTAAAAAAATGGCTAAAATCAGGAGGGGAGGGGCCGGCCCAATGGGGAAACTTTAACAACAAAAACCACGTCGGCCCTCTCGAACCAGTTCCACAAAAAGCCATCACCTATTCCTGGTCGTGTCCCCAGGTTGCTTGCGGGGGGGACGGGGCTGGGGAGGCTGAGGCTCGCCCCTCGGAGGATACGAGACTGGGGGCTGTAGGCTAATTTGCTTTAGCGCTAGCTCGGGAAAGGGGGGGACGCTGGTCTAACTTCCACTGACCTGGAATTCCCTGAAAAGCTACGGGGGGAACTTAAACACTAACACTTCACCAACTCATCTATGCACTTTTTACCTCAGTAGAAAGGGGAAATCCGGGGGTTTAAGGAACTCGCCTTCTATTGGCAAACTCGAGCAAGTAAAAGGAATTGGGGGACCAGGGACAGCAGCCGCCCCATAGGAGTGAGCGAGTTAGCGTGGGCTAGGGGCTAGGCTAGGGGCTTAAAAAGCTAGTTTCCGGAACTTCCCGGGGGCCCGCAACATAACAGGACTTTCGGGGGGGGGGGGGACCAGGGGGAACCAAAAACCAAACCGCTCTAAAAACCTCCAAAGCTTTTGCCAAGTTTAATGCTGACCTCGGGAGTTGCTTAAACCAGTTAGGGGGGCTGGGTGTTTAACAAATACGTGGGGATTGGGTTGTTTTAAATGGTTTGTGTAGTGCAAAACAGAGGGGAGCAGAGTGATTAGGTAGTTCAAGGAAAATTTCCGCTCCCACCGGATTACAGAAAACGTCTCGGTTTCTGTTTTTGTGGTTAAAAAAAGGGAGATTTTTTTTTTCGGCCTCGGGCTTTAAAACTTCTCTCGGGGGGATAGAAAAAAAAACTAGTTACTGGACCTGGCTTGTGTTGGTTTTCTTTGGTCTTTTCCATGTTTCTCTCGAGCTTTTTAAAACCAGGGAACCTGAGGGGGACTAGCAAATAAAAAGAGCAGGTAGGAATTTATACGGGGGAGGGTAACTTGATTTTACACCAACAGGGTTGGGCATTTCTATTTTATCATATTCCAGGTTCATTTGAGGGGACAAAACCCTTGAATTTCATTCAAAAAAGGATCCTACTGAACTTGTTTGGAGTGAGGTTTGATTGCTTTGCCAATGGAGAAAAGTTGTAAAGGGGGCTGAATCAAATATTGCCACGCCCCCACTTTTTTTCAAGTTTTTTTTTTTTATTTTGTTAAAAAAAAAAGTTTTTTAATAAATTTTATCCAACCAAAAAATTTCATTTTTCCCCACTTTCACGATTGTGTTCCTCTTGGTTGTTGATTTCTTTGATATTGGCGCCCAAATTGTTGAAAAAAAAAATAAGGGTTTCCAAGGAGGGCCGAATTACTTTCGCCAAGGGGCCCTGTAAATTATGTTTCAAAAAATGTGGTTGGGTTTTTTTTCATGGAAAATACACAAAAAAAAAACAAAACACATACTACAGTTTATTAGCGAGGGATTTAAGTTATTTATTTTATTTTTTTCTGGTATATATTATTGTTTTGGCAGCCCACTCCGGGTTTCCTCCATAGACATTTCAAAGCGCAAGTTCCATGAAAAATTGTTCTAATTTTTCCCAAGCTTCCAAAAACACTAAAAAAATCAATTTTGGGGGGAGTGTTCCAAAACCCCCATTATTCAGCAGAAAAAAACAAAAAAACTGTATTTTCTTTAACCATGGAATCCAATAATTTTTCACTCTTAAAAACCTATGTTTTTTGTAAACAAAAAAAGGATCTGTGGATTTTATGGCCAACATTTACCATTCCAAGTTTTTAAGACTTAGATGGGTTGTGGGTTTATTTGACGGATGTTAGCTGATTAATAAAAATTTAAAAAGGCTGTAATAATAAATAAACCCATCCTGGTCCCCCCCACCACCTCAGTGGACCTTCTTTAGTTATCTGGTCCACCTTTTTTTATGGGGGCTGGGATTTCTTTTTTTCAAATTTCACAGTAGTCATTTTTTAACGTTTCTTTACAAAACTTTTCTATTGCACTGCGTTGTCCGTGAATCCATTTTTTCTTGTCCCTTACGCTATTTTCTGTTTTTAAAACGTCCGTTATACAAATTTAAATAAAACGTTTTTGGCTTTTTACAAAATGGGCATATCAACCAAAAAAAATCTCAAAAGGTGGGGGGGGGGGGGGGGTAACCCCCTGGTGTATGGTTCACTTTCCAAATTCTCGGAAATTAAAAATTTTTTTCCCGGCGAATGTTTCTTTTTTTTGCATGGATAAATTATTTTGATAGGGAAACCGTTTAAGGGTGAAAAAAATAAAAAAAAAAAACTATTGTCAAAATGGAATTTTTTTTTTTTAAAAACCACAAATAAAAAGACTCCACCAATTTTACCAAAAAAATAAGGGGGATTGGGTCCCTTTTAAAATAAGTCACTGGTTTCTGGCAACAGTGTTCTGCTTTTTTCACCCAGATACCTCATATTTTCTCAGATTTCTGTCTGGATAGGGGGGGGGGGACTTGGTGATTTCAATATTTTTTCAAACAAAAAAAAAACCTCACCTCTACTCGCCCCTATGGTTTACAGAGAACGATAAACACGCTAGAAAAATACAATCTTTTTTTTTTGTGATGGAAAAGAGGATGACCCATTCTTTCCAGTATCAGGGTTTCCTGATTTTCATATAGTACTTTCAAATGTTTTTGGGGTCTTGGAAAAATTGTTTGAAAAAAATTCAAATCCCAAACAAAAAAAAACGGCTATGGTGGCAATTGGTGAAAAAGGGTGCTAAAGAAACTATGTTGGAGTCCTTCTTTGCGGGAAATGGGATGGATTTATTCTAATATCTTTGGTTGATTTTGCTTATGGGTTGTTAGGCTGAATTAAACCTTAGGGGGGAACTTCTGCTTTTACCCCCCCTGATTTTACTGGGGCCTTTCTTAAAAAAAACCCTTTAGGAACTCGGGCGAAGTGGGACGGGACGAAAACAGCAAACTTACAACCAAATTCCCCTATATTTTTATTAATTTTTTTACCCTGTTCATTAACTTGCCATTTCATCACAAACCTTACTTTAATTTATTTTTTACATATCATAATTTTCACTACCAAAATTAATCATAAAAATTCAGATTACATATTCACCACTTTTTATACAAACCACCCCTTTCAACTTTGTCCACCCATATCCCCCATAATCCCACACCTCATTCCTAACTTTTCAATATTATCCTTTTTTTCTTGTAATCCAAAAAATCTACCCATTTTACCACTTTTTTCCACCACAATATCATTAATCCCATATAAAATCCCCCCCCCCCCAACAATCCCAAAAATACTTTCTACCATTTAACACCCCAACCTAAAACAACCCAAAACCCAACATTTAAAAACCCTTACCACCCAACTTAAAAAACACATACCCCCTCCTACCCCCCCTCCTCAATTATTCTTACCAACTAACCAAATCATAATTCCCCCCCCAACACAACACACCAAAAACCACACCACTAAATAATAATAATCTTTCTATCCACCCCCTTTTTAACACCCCCCCCCCCCCCCCCTTCCCCACCCCTAACCCCCTCACAAACCCCAACCCAATACAAAAACCAAAAAAACCCCAAACCCAACCCCCTACAAAAACCCCCCTACCCACCCCCCCCCCATCTTCACCCACCCCAAACATCCCCAACCAACACTTTCATCTCCTTTTTTCCCCCAAAATCCACCACAAACACCCCCCACCCCCTTTCAACATACCCAAAAAATAATTACCCCCCCACCCCCCCCCCAATTTCCCACACACAAATTAAAAAATTTGTATTCCCACATCCCCCCCCCCCCCCAAAAATCAATAACCTCCAACCCCCCTACAACGCCTGCCACAATCCCCCCTCCCCTCTTGCCCACCCACCCTAATCCCTTCCAAACCCACACGGTGCCATGCTCTTCATGTACAACACGTATGGTTATACCCCAACCCTTGCGTCCTTGTCCCCCCACTTCACTGTTTCTTCTCCACCCCACACACACAGTGTACGAATGCACACCCTGTCCAAGTGTGCCCCCCCCACCCCAGCAACCCAACCATCCCCCCGGCCCACCCCTTTCCCTTCGCCACCCCCTCCCCACATGTTTCAGTCTCCAAAGGTCTTGTCCTTAAAGACTGCCGGATAGGGGGCCTTTTAACAAAAAACCATTTGATTAAAATTATTGCTGTTGTATGTTCCCCACTCGTCGGAGGTCCTGAAAAAAAAAAGGTTTAAGAGGCCCCCTGTTTCTGCCATGGGGGGTTAAGGGCAGGGGGGAAGGTGCCCTTATGGTTAAATTTCAGCTCATCACCATAGAATCAGTAACAAGAAATTTAATAAAAAAAAAATCCATCCATCCGCAAGGAAGGATGTACCTTCACTTTAGTTTTTCTTTAGCAGCTTTTCTACAAATGCCCCACCTAGCCGTTTTTTGGGATGATTTTTCAAGGGATTTTTTTTCAAGGGGGGGGACCCCACAGAAAAACATTTTTTGTTTTCTATATGAAATCTGGGAAAAAATCCTGTTACTGAAAAACGATTGGGTCATTTTAACTTTTTTTCATCAGCAAAAAAAAAAAAGTTTGTTTTTTCTAGCGTGTTTTCGTTTCTCTGTAATCCATAGGGGGGAGTAGAGGTGAGTTGAAAATTTGAAAAATCCCCACAGTTTCTTCAGGACAGAAAAGTGAGGAAAAATTTTTGAGGTATTCTGTGTGAAAAAGCAGGACACTTGTGCAGAACAGTTGATTTAAAATGGGGAACCTAAATTCTTTTTTTTTTGGTATTTATTGTGGGTCTTTTTTTTGTGTTAAATAAAAAAAAAAAAAAAAAAACTTCATTGTTGGACAACATAGTTTCACCCTTAGGCGGTTTTATTAATAATTATTTTCATTGGGGCAAAAAAAAAGGGGGAACATTCGCGGAAAAAAAAATAAAAATTTTCCGAGATTTGGGAAGGTTTTGGAACTTACAAGGGCAGGGGTCTTTTTGGATTTTGTTGTTTTGCATTTTTGTAAGCCATAAACGTTGGTATTTACGGGGGACGTTTAATACACAGAATAAGCGGTAGGGAACATAGACAAAATGGGGAGATTTTCACGGGGGACATTCGCAGTGCAGGGAAAAGTTAAAGGAAAAACGTTAAAAAAGTGGACTTACACGTGTTGCAAAATTGCAAAGGGCTTTCCCAAGCCATAAAAAAAAAAGTGGGCAGGAACTGAAATAAAAAGTCTGGAGGTGGTTGTGGGGGGGGGAACAAGATGGGGTTATTTTTTTAAGCTTATTTTTTTTTAAAAAAATCAGCTTAAACTCGTCAAATATCCCCCACAAACACCATCTAAGTTTTTCTAATAACACGTGATTGGTTATGTGTTTCATTAAATCTATATCTTTTTAACTTAAAAAAAAGTAGTTAAGAGTGAAAACTAATGATTTTCATGGTTTTAAAAATGGAACAGGTTGTGGTTTTTTTTCTGGCTGGGGAATTAATGGGTTGGAAAAAATAAATCATAAAAATTGATTTTTAGTGGGAGCTTGATAAGAAACTTAATATCCATGGGAAAACTTTGGCGGCTGGTATCTTCATGGGAGGGAACCGGGTGGCTTGCAAAATAAAAAACAATAATTATATTTAAAGGGAAAAAAATAAAATAAATAAATGTAATTTTCTCGCTATAAACATGGAGTATGTGTTTTTGTTTTTTGTGTTCATGAAAAAAAAACCAATTTCAACATCTGGAATACACATTTTTACAGGGGCCTTTGCGAAAAGGGGTTATTTCGGCCTCCTTGAAAAACCTTTTTCAAATAACAAACCATTTTTTGCCAAAATATCATGAATAAAAAAAAAACAAAGGGGGACCCACAAATGTGAAAGTGGAAATGAAATTTGTTGGGGGCTATTTTAAAACTGTTTTAATCAAAAAAATTAAAAAAAAACTGGAAAAAAAAAAGTGGGGCGTGACAAATTCTTATTTCAGCCCCTTGACTTTTCAGTGCAGGGGCCAAAAACATCACTTTCCAAAGGTAAGTTCAGTGGAGGGATTCTTTGAATGATTCATTGTTGTCCTATATGACTTGATTGATGTTAAATAGGGGGGGAATGCACCTGTTGGTGTAATCCAAAGTCTCGTATAACATTGCACCTTTGCTCTTTTGGGGATTAGGTCCAGGGGTTTCTGTTTAAAGCTCAGAGGTAGAAAAAAAAAAACCATTGAAGGGGGACAAGGGGGATACACAAACCAGGGGCAAGGTTCAGAGGATTACTGGTTCTCGAGAGGAAGTTTTAAAAAGGCCGAAGCGAAAAAACAAATTCCTTTTTTTTTACACACAAATAAACAAAACACAGACGGGACTTTTTCCTTTTTAATCCGGTGAGCGTATTTTTCTTGGACTTTTTCTATTCCCTTCTTGCTCTCTGTTTTTGCCAACTATCACAAAACTTAACCAAACAAAATACCCGTAATTGTACACCAAGCTAAAACTGTGTTAAAAGCACTTCCCGGTTTTCAAAGCCTGTACTGGCAAGCTGGAGGTTTTAGGTAGCGGTTGTTTGTATGGTTCCTCGGAGTTCTTGGTTGTGCGGGGTGGCCCGGGATACGGACTAAGCTTAGCTTAGGCCTAGCCTAAAGCCGCTAACTCGCTTTTACTCCTATGGGGATATGCTGTCTGTCCCTTAATATCCTTTATTGCTCGGAGTTGGGCCATATGGCGAGGTCTAAAAAAAAAAAACCCTCGATTCCCTTCTCTGATGGGGTTAGTGGATAGATGTGTGGGAAGGTTTGTATAAGAGTTAGGTCGTTAAGCTCTGGGGGAAAAAAGCGCAGGGTCAGGGAGTTTAGAGGCTGCGGTTCTTCCGAGGGTAGCGCTAGCATTGAGGCTTACCAGGCCAGGGGTTTTCGTATTTCCCGAGGGGCGAGCCTAGCTCCCAAAGGGGGCCCGGTTCCTCCGCAGCGGGGGACAAAGGACCCCAGGATAGTGATGGGCTTGGGTGACCTGTTTCGGAGAGGGCGAGTGTTGTTGTAGTTTCCCATTGGGGCCTCCTTCCCTTGTTTAGGCAATTTACCAATCGATGGGGGGGAAGGGGGAAGTGCCCCCCACCTGAAGAAAGGAGCCCGCTGAGAGGGGAGCCGGCTGGGAGTCGCTGATGCGTGGTAAATTGGTTCCTTCTATTTGTTGAGTAGGTGGTTAAGGGGATCCCGGGTCCCATGTTCGGGTTGTGTTCCCTGGGGGGCCAGGCTTGGGTGGGGATATTTTGAAAGGGGGACGCTGAGGCCTCTTGATGGGGACCCCACAAAGGGCAGGTGCGGTTTTTCCGGTCGGAAAATTGTTGATTCACGCGGGGGTATTGACGTTTCGGAGGGAAAACACAATTCCGAGGTGTTGAAGCTGCAATGGTTTCGCCGCGGGTTTGGCAAGGCTGGCTAGTCAACAATTGGCGGGATCCACTGTTCAAATTTTTCCTCTTGGGGGCCCTTTACCTTAGCACTAGGGCAGTGGCAAAGGGGAAAAGCATTTCAGGGCAGGGGGGGACACTCGGCTTTCCAAACCGCTGGCGGTCTGGTTTTTGGTTGGCCCTCGGAAAGGTGGTGGGGGTTGTTCATGATGGGGGGACAATTGGAGTGGCTTTTTGGGGAAAAGGGGGCCCGGTTTCGCATTTTTCAGGCTCGGATGATAATCCACTTTTCAAAAAAATCGGGTTGTCGGGGTTACATCCTTTTGGGCTAAGATTTGGGGCCCTGCTTCTAAAAAAAAAACATGTTCTGCCCGGCTCAAATGCGGTGGCTAGAAAAATAAAACTGAGGGCCGGGGTTGCAGGGCTGCTCTGGCCACAAAACCTCTGGGAAGCCCCTTGTTCAGTTTTTTTTTTTACACCCGGACCCCTACAGCTGACCTCATCACCCCCACATCACCCGGACCCCTACAGCTGACCTCATCACTCCCGTACTACAACAACTCCACTGGCTTCCCGTCAAACAACGCGTCAACGGTAAAAATACTCCTCACCACTTTCAAAGCACTTCACAACCTGGCCCCTCCTCCACCTATCTGACCTCCTCCACCCTGCCACTCCCACTCCTCCTCCACCCTGCCACTCTTGCTCCTCCTCCACCCTGCCACTCCTGCTCCTCCTCCACCCTACTCCTGCTCCTCCTCCACCCTGCCACTCCTGCTCCTCCTCCACCCTCACACTCTCCGTCCCCCCAGCCAGACTCATCACCGTGGGACACAGAACCTTCAGCCACTCTGCCCCCCAGCTCTGGAACTCTCTCCCCCCTGACCTCCGTACCATTGACTCTCTTGCACTCTTCAAATCCAGACTCAAAACCCATCTGTTCAGACTGTCCTACCCCACCTAACACACACGCACCCACCATCCCATAATGCACTGCTGTTTCTTCTGTTGCTTCTGTTTTAATGTTTCTAGTATGTCCTGTACAGTGTCCTTGGGTGTTTTGACAGGCGCTTTTAAATAAATGTCCGTCCGTCCGTTTTCTTTCGCTTCATCCGTTGCCGGGTCGCGGGGGCAGCAGTCTAAGCAGAGACGCCCAGACTTCCCTATCCACACACACTTCCTCCAGCTCGTCCGGGGGGACCCCAAGGCGTTCCCAGGCCAGCTGAGAGACATAGTCTCTCAGTTACGGTTGTAACAATTGTATCAAACATTGTTACAATCGTTACAAGCCCGAGCCAGATGTTGTGTGTGCGGACTGGGTCGCCGAGGTCTCCGCCTTCGACTACTGCCCAGCCCTCTCAGCACCGTTTCGCCACCACGGACCCCTCTGCAGGTGGTGGGCCCACAGGAGGGACTGCCCACGGCCGGGCCCCGTGGGCTAAGGCCCGGCCACCAGGCGCTCGCATACGAGCCCCGACCCCAGGCCTGGCTCCAGGGTGGGGCCCCGGCTGCGCCATGCCGGGCGACGTCACCGTTATTCTATTAGTGCTGTCCATGGTGTCTTCGGACCGCTCTTCGTCTGACGCGTCACCTGAGACCTGTCTGCCATAGGAGACCCTACCAGGGGCATGAAGCCCCAGACAGCATAGCTCCCAGGATCATCCGAGCACTCAAACTCCCCCACCAGCAGTCCTTATGACTGTTTTAAACATTCATCAGTCATTATGACTGTTTTAAACATTCATCAGTCATTATGACTGTTTTAAACTTTCAGCAGTCATTATGACTGTTTTAAACATTCATCAGTCATTATGACTGTTTTAAACATTCATCAGTCATTCCATCCATCCATCCATTTTCTACCCTTTAATCCATTTCTGGGTCAGGGGGGTGGCAATCAGAGATGCCACCCAAGTCTCATAGCACCAGCCCCTCACTGACCCTCTGCAGGTGGTGAGTCCACAGGAGGACGGCTGCTCTCTGAGTGTGAGCATAGCCTTGATCTTTCAGTGGGGGCTTTGGGCAAAGTGGGGTTAAGTGTCTTGCCCAAGGTCACAACGATAGCAGTCATCAGTGGGAGTCGGTGGAGAAGGTGCAGAGGTGGGAATTGAACCCACAACCTTCTGGCCTTAAGGCCAATGCTCTACCAACTGAGCTACTGTCGCCCCTTTCATCAGTCGACTGTTTTAAACATTCGGCAGTCATTATGACTGTTTTAAACATTCGGCAGTCATTATGACTGTTTTAAACATTCGGCAGTCATTATGACTGTTTTAAACATTCGGCAGTCATTATGACTGTTTTAAACATTCGGCAGTTTTTATGACTGTTTTAAACATTCAGCAGTCATTATGACTGTTTTAAACATTCAGCAGTCATTATGACTGTTTTAAACATTCAGCAGTCATTATGACTGTTTTAAACATTCGGCAGTTATTATGACTGTTTTAAACATTCAGCAGTCATTATGACTGTTTTAATCATTCAGCAGTCATTATGACTGTTTTAAACATTCAGCAGTCATTATGACTGTTTTAAAGCCATGTTAATGCACACACAGGATTCTAATGCCTCAGCTTCACATTTATGGAGGAGTATGGCGCCCCCTGCTGGCTGCTTTGGTGCATGACTAAAGTGTCTTTGGCTGAAATTGTCCATTGAATGTATTTAGAGAAAGCAAACTTCTTCATATTCTCTGCAGTGAAATAAAAGTATATTTGTAAACAGCTAATGTTGCTGCCCCTGACACCTCTCGCTCCCCCACCCCCCACTACTCTAACGACCCACCCATCAGCCCTGCCCCCAGCCTAACAATAGCCGCTAAAGAGATTAAACAACTCTTCTTGAGGCTGCACCCCCGCAAAGCTCCTGGCCCGGACCACGTGTCTCCGGCCACTCTGAGACACTGCGCCAGTGAGCTTACTCCTGTGTTCACGGACATTTTCAACACCACTCTGCAGTCCTGCCATGTCCCGGCCTGCTTCAAATCCTCCATCATTGTCCCCGTCCCGAAGAAGCCCAGGATCACAGGACTCAATGACTACAGACATGGAGCACTTACGTCTGTCGTCATGAAGTCATTTGAACGCCTGGTTCTCTCCCATCTCAAGTCCCTCACCTCCCCCCTCCTGGACCCCCTGCAGTTCGCCTACAGAGCCAACAGATCTGTAGACGACGCCATTAACCTGGCCCTCCACCACATCCTACAGCACCTGGACTCCCCGGGGACCTACGCCAGGGTCCTGTTTGTGGACTTCAGCTCTGCCTTCAACACAATCCTGCCATCCCTGCTCCAGGACAAGCTCTCCCAGCTCAACGTGCCCGATTCCACCTGCAGGTGGATCACTGACTTCCTGACGGACAGGAAGCAGCGAGTGCGTCTGGGGAAGAATGTCTCGGACTCTCGGATTAAAAATACAGGAGACCCACAGGGCTGTGTTCTTTCTCCCCTGCTCTTCTCCCTGTACACCAACCACTGCACCTCCAGCCACGACTCCGTGAAGCTGATCAAGTTCGCGGACGACACCACCCTCATTGGACTCATCTCCAACAACGATGAGTCCGCCTACAGGAGGGAGGTGGACCGGCTGGTGTCCTGGTGCAGTGGTAACAACCTGGAGCTGAACGCCCAGAAGACAGTGGAGATGATTGTGGACTTCAGGAAGAGCACTGTCCCCCCGCCCCCACCCTCCGTGATAGACTCCCCCATCACCTCTGTGGAGTCCTTCCGTTTCCTGGGCACCACCATCACCCAGGACCTCAAGTGGGAGCCGACCATCAGCTCCCTCATCAAGAAGGCCCAGCAGAGGATGTACTTCCTGCGGCAGCTCAGGAAAGCCAAGCTGCCTGCACAGATGTTGGTGCAGTTCTACACGGCCATCATCGAGTCCATCCTCACCTCCTCCATCACCGTGTGGTTCGCTGGAGCCACAGTCAGGGACAAACAGAGACTACAGCGCATTGTGCGCTCTGCAGAGGAAGTGATCGGCCGCAGCCTTCCATCGCTGCAGGACCTGTACGTCGCCCGAGCTCGAGGCCGGGCTGGTCGTATCACAGCCGACCCCTCTCACCCTGCACATGGACTATTCCATCCACTCCCCTCAGGCAGGAGGCTGCGGTCCATGGCACGTTTTAGCCCATGTCTTATGTTCCTCGTAGAGTTGCACATAATCCTGTACTGTCGCTTTAAGAGAAAGGTGTTTCCTTCGCTGCGCCCCAGAGCCTCCCTCAGTCTGCGCCTAGCGTCTGAGGAGGTGGGTCATGTTTTTACACTCTGCATGATTTCGGGTTGAATAATTAGAAAACTTTTGAATCCATGTTTTGAGTCTGTAGTTTATGTAGTCACATGTGAGAGCTAGCTGCTAACAGGGGACTGCGAGCGTGTGATATGGAGAGACCATGAGGATTTGTGTTTTTTTTTTTTTTATACAGAATTGCAGATAAAGTCAACCAGTGATCCTACATGTGTCGTCGTGGTCCTTAATCAGCCAGCGCACCCCTATGTCAGACTGTACATTTCCCTATTTCTGTTTCTAAAGTTCATTGTATGACGTCATAGTTTATATCTGTTCATAGCCACATGAACAGACCCAGGACTGAGGCTGTAGACCCAGGACTGAGGCTGCTGCAGACCCAGGACTGAGGCTGCTGCAGACCCAGGACTGAGGCTGCTGCAGACCCAGGACTGAGGCTGCTGCAGAGCCAGGACTGAGGCTGCTGCAGAGCCAGGACTGAGTCTGTAGACCCAGGACTGAGGCTGTAGACCCAAGACTGAGGCTGAGGCTGAGGCTGTAGACCCAGGACTGAGGCTGCTGCAGACCCAGGACTGAGGCTGCTGCAGACCCAGGACTGAGGCTGCTGCAGACCCAGGACTGAGGCTGCTGCAGAGCCAGGACTGAGGCTGCTGCAGAGCCAGGACTGAGTCTGTAGACCCAGGACTGAGGCTGTAGACCCAAGACTGAGGCTGAGGCTGAGGCTGTAGACCCAGGACTGAGGCTGTAGACCCAGGACTGAGGCTGTAGATTCAGGACTGAGGCTGTAGATCCAGGACTGAGGCTGTAGACCCAGGACTGAGGCTGTAGACCCAAGATTGAGGCTGGCTGTAGACCCAGGACTGAGACTGTAGACCCAGGACTGAGGCTGTAGACCCTGGACTGAGGCTGTAGACCCTGGACTGAGGCTGTAGACCCAGGACTGAGGCTGTAGACCCAGGACTGAGGCTGGCTGTAGACCCAGGACTGAGGCTGTAGACCCAGGACTAAGGCTGTAGACCCAGGACTGAGGCTGTAGACCCAGGACTGAGGCTGTAGACCCAGGACTGAGGCTGTAGACCCACGACTGAGGCGGAGGCTGTAGACCCAGGACTGAGGCTGTAGACCCTGGACTGAGGCTGTAGACCCAGGACTGAGGCTGTAGATACAGGACTGAGGCTGTAGATGCAGGACTGAGGCTGTAGATACAGGACTGAGGCTGTAGATACAGGACTGAGGCTGTAGATACAGGACTGAGGCTGTAGACCCTGGACTGAGGCTGTAGACCCAGGACTGAGGCTGTAGACCCAAGACTGAGGCTGAGGCTGTAGACCCAGGACTGAGGCTGTAGACCCAGGACTGAGGCTGTAGACTCAGGACTGAGGCTGCAGACCCAGGACTGAGGCTGTAGACCCAGGACTGAGGCTGTAGACTCAGGACTGAGGCTGCAGACCCAGGACTGAGGCTGTAGACCCAGGACTGAGGCTGTAGAAGTGGCTCCTATACAGGGTGGGGGGTGTAGCCCATGGTCGGGAGAAACCAGCTTTAATTGCAGAACGCGACGTTTGATTCAGCAGTCATTATGACTGTTTTAATCATTCAGCAGTCATTATGACTGTTTTAAACATTCAGCAGTCATTATGACTGTTTTAAACATTCAGCAGTCATTATGACTGTTTTAAACATTCAGCAGTCATTATGACTGTTTTAAACATTCAGCAGTCATTATGACTGTTTTAATCATTCAGCAGTCATTATGACTGTTTTAATCATTCAGCAGTCATTATGACTGTTTTAAACATTCAGCAGTCATTATGACTGTTTTAAACATTCTATTAGTATTAGATAGCAATATGGCCTACGTGCAGGACTGTACAAGGACTCTACAAGGACTCCATGTTATGACTATGATTTGACTGTCTCTTTGTGACACGTATGTCTTTCGATGTGTGACGTGACAATGACTATATAAACTGTGTACTGCCTTTATGCTGTCTGAGAGAAAGAAACAGAGTAAACCAGTGGAACTTGAGAGCAACTTAAATAAACTTCCAGAGTTTGGCACACCACGATCCGTCTCTCTCTGTTAAATCCTAACAGATTTGGTGGAGAATGCGCGGCTCGGTTTGTGCCATTCTCTGGATTGTTTTGAGGGAGTTTGCTCTTTTTCTTTTCCTCTGCGTGAGAGATCGGCATGCTGTGTCTGGGAGCGGAGATTCCAGCAGGCTGGAAGAGCTGTTCCTGGATGCTTCTTGTCGCTTCTGTCACTTTTGTTTTTTAAATTGAATATTCCGACGCGGAAAAGAGGTTGGCAGACCTCTCGGACAGTCCTTGGAACCGGTTTGACAAGAATAAGGTAAGCAGACACCTTTTTATATGTAAAGTCTGCATAATTGGATATTAGCTAAATTTTGGTCTGTTTTTGGGGTCTGTCAAACTCTCTAAATTGTATGTGAGAGAAGTCTCGGGGTTAAAGTCCCTTTGAGAAAAGTCTCGGGGTTAAAGTCCCTTTGAGCCTCGGGGTTAAAGTCCCTTTGAGAAAAGTCTCGGGGTTAAAGTCCCTTTGAGAAAAGTCTCGGGGTTAAAGTCCCTTTGAGCCTCGGGGTTAAAGTCCCTTTGAGAAAAGTCTCGGGGTTAAAGTCCCTTTGAGCCTCGGGGTTAAAGTCCCTTTGAGAAGAAGCTTCAGGGTTAGAGTCCCTTAGTGAAACCATGGTATAAAATTAAAAGTTATTATAAAAAGGGAAACGTGTTAAGGAGGCCTTTGTTACAAAAGCTTTGAAATTGACGAATTTCAGGCTGATAAATGACAAAAGTAAAGAAACGACAATATTTCAGTGATCACGGTTTAAATTACATACAGAAAAAGGGAGTTTTTGTTTTCGGCGTGAACAGAGTTCACCGGAGAATGCAGAGTTTTATCTAAAGTTGAGCTATGAGAGCTTTCGTGAGTTATTTACATTTTTTGCCGAGTTTTATCTACAGTTGAGCTATGAGAGGGCTGTATCCAACAGTTGTTTTTGTTTTTTAGAAAGAGATTTTGAGTTTAAATTAGTTTGCTACCTCGATAAAATAGAAGCGTAAACGTTAAAGACAAGAGTGCCTTTTGTTACTAGTGTGGAAAGTGATCACTTGTAGACTTGGATGACAAAAGTATAAAGAACAACATAAGTTATATTCGCTTAACAAAGTAATCTTGAAAGTTATTCTTCTGTATCTTTCTGCCTGCGTGTGTGCGTCGCTCTATTTTGCTGCCGTTGTCAGGGAAACGGCCCCCTCCTTCGCTGCTCTGAAGCAAAGCTACTGTTTTAGGATTTTTGGATTTTCATAGTAGTTATTCCGTTAAATTTGCGAAATTTGCCATTTGAACATTGTGTTAGACACAGTTAAACGTTTTTAAACACTATTAGTGAATAAGTTTTGAATATTATATGTTTTTTGAAACCCAAATATTAGTGCTAAAGCTGTGCAATTCTTTTTAGATCTAACATATTTCTAGATGCCATTCTTTTAAATCTGCTGCTTATTTCTTAACTTTTTGTGAGTTGTGTTTGTTTTTATGTTTTTATTTTAGTTACAAAAGCCGTTTTTCAAACATTTAAATTAGAATCTGTGTTAAAAGTGATTATTGATTATAGACTTCGTCTAAAAAGAAAGAGAGAATTAGGAATTAGGCTCTAAAAGTATTATTAAGTTAAACTACCCAATTCACCCATTGCAAGCGGTGATGTTTTTGTTTTGACTACACGCGTGACCTTGCTGCTGCTCAGAGACAGGAGGAGGCAGCTCCGACGCACAATTGAGTTTTATTTATTGAACCGAATCCAGTTTAGCTGGAGTTAAATTTTTTGTTTGATTTCAGGTTATGTTTTAATGTTTTCCAAAATAATTTAATTTCATGGCGTCTTTCAAGAAACCCAAGAATGCATAGATAATTAATCACACAGTACAAAAGTACATAATACATATTTGAAGGTTGAAGGTTGAAGGTTGAAGGTTTAAGAGATTTGAGTCTTGTTTTTTATATTGAGAGTTTCTGGTTTTAAAAATGTCAACATTAGTAAGATAATAAGTAATCTTTTATTTACATAGCGCTTGGGAAAACCCAGAGCGCTCAAAATTGTTTTGACTTCAGAAAGAAAAACAATCTCATTCACAATCTCTGTTGTTTTTAATTTGACTATAAGGTTGTTTTCCAGAACCAAGGGCACACACTGTACAGGGTCACTGGACTGCTGGACACTGGACAGTGCAAAGCCCACCCAGCCACAGGTCACAGATCAAAGAGCAAAGGGAAATGCCACCTCCTTGCCCCTCCCCACGCCACTCCAGAGATGAGTGGGTGAGAGAGAGACCGGGGTAGAGAGAGGTATCTGGAGACGTGATGGGTGGAGCGTCAGGGAGAGACCTGAATGAGAGTTGAGAGTGTGTCCAGTTGGTTTACATCACCACAGTGTGACCTTTGAGACCTACAGGTGGTTCGAGGAGTCTGGAGAGACAAACCCCAAAATTCACATACACACACACACTCATACACACACATACACTCACACATTCACATTTACATATAGATACATGAAAAAGCAGAACATGAGAAAAAAGCATTTTAAAAGTTTACTCCAATGTAAACAAATATTTTGAATTGTCTATCACTTGAATCTTTATTTGAATCAGTATTTTTTGAGACCAGAAATGTTCATTTGAATTCTATATTGTCATGGACTTAATTGACGTCTGTCCTGACACTTTTGATTTGTTTATTTTGTACTGTGTGAAGTAATTACATTGATGAGGATTAGATCTGATAAAAACACAAATTAGAGAAGTAAACTGAATCATTGCGCTTGCTTTTGTCTGAGGGACATCAGATTCAGATTCAGATTCATTTATTTGCCATTTGCAGTAAAACCACATTGGAAAAACTGTGCAAGACTACCCCGGTGTGCGCCAGACAGAGACGACACACACCAGAGCTCTTGCCACGGCGCCATTTTTCCGGCGCCATGCGACAAACAGTAGAATAAACAGCAGAGAGCAATAACATACAGGTTACAACAGACAGTTGGATAGAAAACATTGTGGCTTGTATAAACCACGGATTTTTTTCTCGGGATGAGCACCTCTGGCTGCCGGTCCAATGTGGCTGTCAGAGGGGGGCGGGGTCAGGGAGGGGGTGAGTCGGAAACACAGTGAGGAGGGGAGGGGAGGGAGAGATCAGAGGGAGGCGGGGGGAGCGGGATCCAAGCTGGAAGACTGAAAGAGTGTGAAATTTTTGTAGAGACCAGATTTATTATGATGGCCTTGGCCCGAGGAATGTGAGATAAGAGAGGAGCGAAGACACAGCATGGAGAAAAACACATCTTCCTGTAACGAGGGACAATCTAGTATGCATTTTAGCAGTCAAAAACGGGCAGATATTCTATTAAATCCAATTAAACCGAATTGCGGCGCCCTCAACCCCGTACACAGGGGCCAATCCAAGCCGGGTCAGAGAGTTCAAGCGTGACAAACAATGTCATTCAATCTCAATTCCAGAGTTTTTTGCCCGTCAAGTGAACGAGCTGCGAGGTCTCTGATCAACTGTTCCACCAAAACCACTCTTCGTTGTCCAGCCACAGCGCTCTCAACCACGACTCGGTTAAGCTCCTTGTACATCCCATCAATTTTGTTGGCCAGCAGGTCGTGAATCTTGCGAACTGCCATGCCTCCGAATTTATGGTAGAATAGAACCGCTCCAAACCCAAACAGGAGGATCCCCACCACCAAAAAGCCAAAGATATATACGTCTTCCGAATCTTCAATGGACAGGGTCGACAGACAGAGGGGCTGCCACTTGTTCCAGCTGTCAAGAGTATACCCCGCTGGTGAAGTCCCGTCCGGGCACTCGGGCTCTCCAGACCCACGCTTACGTGTTGAAAAGATAGAATCAATTGCGTTGAGGGACCAGTTAATCATTTCCATTCTTGCTAAAAGTTGTCTGTGTCAAAACTCCAGGAAAAAGACAAAAACAGGAGATAGCAAGCAGTCAGAAGCAGGAGCGTCTGGGACACGTCTATGCTCGACGGAGGCGGAAGAGGAAAAGCCACAGGAATTAGCAACAGCATGAATAGAAATTGTGTTAAAGTAGAATCAAAGTGACTAACCATAGAGAGTAACTATTGCATAACAAGCTGTGTACAGGAACTGTGACACTGCACCATTGACCAGAAGTGCATCGCAAATGACCTGATGTGCTTCAAGTGAAAAGACTGTATCTGGAGATCCGATGTCCATCTGGAGTGACCAGAACCATGGCTTGGACCCTACTGATGACCAAGATGACGTCTCTCTATGACCTGACCTGATGACGACTGAGACTCACCCTCAGGGGACCCTGAGGACCTGAGGACCTGAGGATCTGAGGACCCTGAGGACCTGAGAGAGAAAAAACTGGGGAGTGATGTTTATATTTTTGAAATCATACATTGATGAGTGCTAAATGAGAGAGATACTCTATACTTCTTTTGTTTTTGTTTGTCCCTAGCTTCTGGACATCTGATGATCTATTGGACACAGACATTTGCAGAACAAGAACCACCCAATGAAAACGTCTATTGCCGATGCTATTGCTACAACCAGAACCACAACTGTGACCAAATGCAATATACATGTTAAGTATTCAGACATCTGACAGACAAAAACTTTGAAAATGATAAAGTATAAGTATTGTAGCGTTTTAGTAGATGTTAAATAGTAGTAAAAGAGTAGAATTTGACTTCCTTTGTTGTTCATAAACACATTTCCACGTAAGAGTTAAAATAGTACCATACAATGTTATCCTTTTGATAGATCAGCTAGAATATTAGAATCAGAATTATGTTACAGCCATTAAAAGTGACAGAAGTCACAAATTAGGAATATGCCTTTGCTCAAACTGCAGCCAAATTTTGGAGTCACAATAGTGTAAAAATAGAGATAGATAAATGCATCAACCATAGATGCTTTCAAAAATAGAGAATATTCTTAGCCAGTGCTAATATCAAATGGTAAAGGGACCATTTCACAAACCTTTACTTCAAAAGTAGATAAAGTTAATTACAGTTTATGTACAGTTTTATTAGATACTTGCCAAATTCACTTGTTTTCAAACAGTGGTGAATGTTGACAATGCAAAAGTCCATATGAGTGTAGCCTAGATTAATGCCTAGATTAATGAGATAGATTACAACCAACAGAGATTCAAAAGCATTTTGATGTATTTGGGTGTAGCCCAAAAACAGTATTGTAGATATTTAGATATCTTTGAGAAGTTTAAAAAGCTGTAGATTCATCAGCACAGATTAGAGAATCAAACACCATTGTGGAATAACTGACCCCAACCCCAAACCTGCTAAAATAGATTAGCTCTTGTAAGGATAATACTAATTTGATTAATGATGTTCATTCATCCCAAATGCCTGACAATAATATCTTTAGATAATAAAAAGTAATAAATCACTGACCACTATAGAAGTGTAAATGTTGACCATTTGCCTTACTGTGTTCACAGTTTTATTCCTGAGAATGTAGAAGAGAGACATGGAGCAAAATCCCACTGACAATAAGCCACTGATAATGAAAGTAAACCACAGAGAGATTAATTAGATTAAAATGTATGTTTAAGAATATGGCTCAATATAAGCAAATAAACAAACATATTTGTAAATAGATTAGAATAGTTTTAAACTATAGTGAATCATGAAAGTAAAGTACACAGTCTAAGATAAAGTGAAAATAATACAGTGAAATAAGTGAAGTGTAAACAATTATCATTAGAATAAAAGTATAGAGTAATAAAAGTGAAATTAGCTTCAAATTTGAGACTCAGCTCGTTTTTTGTCTGTGTTTTGACTGAATCTGCTGAGTTCTTGTGTGTCCAATAGTGTTTGTTTGTTTTTTATTTTTGATTTGTTTTTGTTTGTTTATTTTTTCCCAGGATAGAGGATAAAATCCACTGATATTGATTGGATGATTATGAGTTTAATGCATACATTTTCTTTGTTTTTTAATAATTTTGTAAAGTTTTTTTTTGTTCTTTTTCCACTTTATTGATTGATCAAATTGAGTGATCACATGTGATTATGTGATCAAAGGGGAGGGTATTAGTATTAGATAGCAATATGGCCTACGTGCAGGACTGTACAAGGACTCTACAAGGACTCCATGTTATGACTATGATTTGACTGTCTCTTTGTGACACGTATGTCTTTCGATGTGTGACGTGACAATGACTATATAAACTGTGTACTGCCTTTATTCTGTCTGAGGGAAAGAAACAGAGTAAACCAGTGGAACTTGAGAGCAACTTAAATAAACTTCCAGAGTTTGGCACACCACGATCCGTCTGTCTGCTTAAATCCTAACAATTCAGCAGTCATTATGACTGTTTTAAACATTCAGCAGTCATTATGACTGTTTTAAAGCCATGTTAATGCACACACAGGATTCTAATGCCTCAGCTTCACATTTATGGAGGAGTATGGCGCCCCCTGCTGGCTGCTTTGGTGCATGACTAAAGTGTCTTTGGCTGAAATTGTCCATTGAATGTATTTAGAGAAAGCAAACGTCTTCATATTCTCTGCAGTGAAATAAAAGTATATTTGTAAATGTAAACAGCTAAAGGAACATGTCCTGGATCAAAGTGTGGACATTGATAGTGGGAGGATGATAGTGGAGTTGTTGGGTTTTCATTCAAGTGAATGAATTTATTCAAAGTTTAGACAGCTTTGGGTTAACCTACGTGTGTGATGGGATGTGATGGGACGCATCAGCAGCATTCTCCCATCCCCCATGGGTGAAACAAGAGACGTCTAAATAAGCAGGAAGCCAAAGACATCTGGTTTTGGTTAGTCTGGTATAAGACCAGAGCTCTTTAGCCCATTCCTTTGTCACTCTGCTGCTACATCTAGCTGACCCAGACTGGTGCAGTCTGTAAACTTGTCTGTTTGTGCTGATGTCCAGATAACCTGTAGTTTTGAACCAGCGGCTGACAACATGTATTAAAGAGATTATGTTGTTGAAATGTGAGTAGTTTTTTCACAGAGGAAAACTTCCTCTCACTATCAATGAGAGAATAATAACAGTACAACAGGAAACTACTGTGTGTGGATCAAATGTTCTTCTGACGTTTATTGCTTTCATTATTAACATTTGAGCTTCAGGAAACATCTGAGCGTGTAAATATGATTCTGGATGTGACATCACTGGAGAGGATTTGGAGGTGTAACCATTGGAAAATATACTTTATTTTTATATTTTGAGTGAACTCGCCTTTCTAGATTGTAAGGTCATCATACTGGAGAACGGACAATTAGAGACTGAGGTCTTCAGAAAGTCCACTCAC
Organism: Knipowitschia caucasica; assembly: GCA_964034765.1. Taxonomy (NCBI): domain Eukaryota; kingdom Metazoa; phylum Chordata; class Actinopteri; order Gobiiformes; family Gobiidae; genus Knipowitschia; species Knipowitschia caucasica. Next base: position 14,327,368 of record OZ035837.1, on the reverse strand, counting down.
ACTGACCAGTACCTGGCCTTTGACTCAAATCATCCGCTACAACATAAACTCGGGGTCATTAGAACGCTTCAACACCGAGCCCACCAGGTCCCCACAAGCTCGGAGGGAAAGAACAGAGAAACCAAACATGTTCAGAGAGCACTTTCCAGATGTGGCTACCCCAAGTGGTCTTTTACTAAAGCCCAAAGGACGAGAAAGGCCAGAGACACAGTCCAACAGACAGAAGAAAGTAGGAGGAGAGGGGTGTCCTTACCGTATGTGGCGGGAGTTTCAGAGAAACTACAAAGAATCTTTAGGCAACACAAAATCCCTGTGTATTTCAAACCTTTCAACACGTTAAGACAGAAATTAGTGCATCCCAAAGACAAAACACCCAGACACAAACAGAGCAATGTGGTGTATTCAATTAAATGTAGTGAAGAGGAGTGCACTGACCACTATATTGGAGAAACCAAACAGACTCTACAGAAACGACTTTACCAACATCGTAGAGAAAACTCTAGTGGGCCACAGTCGGCTGTTCATCTCCACCTCAAGGCCTCCAACCACACGGTGGATGACACAGAGGTTAAAATTCTGGCTCGGGAGAAGAATTGGTTTGAGAGAGGGGTGAAAGAAGCCATTTTTGTGAGGAAACAAAAACCTTCTCTTAACAGAGGAGGAGGGTTAAGATTTGTTTTGCCTCGCATCTATGACGACATCCTAAAAACAACGCCCTAACTTGGGACAAGGTCAGTGACATGCTAATGAGTTAGGAGGGGTGAGACCTGCACTCCACTTGAGCATCCCAGCAGACAATAGGTCTGTGACATGCTAAGGAGTTAGGGTCGTTAGCCTCAGCAGGGTCGTTAGACCTGCTCCCTTCCGTAGACCGTAGATTGTTTATGAGTTAGTATCAGGATTAGGGTGTGGCTAACCACACCCATAGGTTATAAATCTCCAACGCGCGGTCCGAGAATTCATTCCCTGAAGAAGTCCGCTAGGTTGAGGACGAAACGTCGGGAAAACTTGCTAAGAAGTACAGATGATGGGTGAGAAACCTTCCTTTGCTTTGACTAATCCCTGTACGACTGAGAGCTTACACAAACTTATCTGTAGTGTAATGTTTCTGAATTTTTGTCTTCACTGGGCTTAAATCATTTTCATTAATTGGCAACCTATAGTGAAACTCTCCAACACGAAATTTAAGACACAAGGCAGAGTGATCAGGGACACGACAATGGGCCCAATGAGATGCAAGGCATCATTATCTTCCTGCTGTAGGCCCACGATGATTACAGACACACTCGGGTCAAAATTCAGCGCCCTTGTACAAACTAATTTGGACTCTATATTCTCAATTCTTGCGCACAATATCCCCACCTCCGTGTCCAAATCAGCTCGCATTTTAGCTGTGGCTGTTTCCAGCTCTTGCTTTATTTTTGCTTGACTTTCGGCAATGAGCGTCTCCAAGCGTTTATTGTGTCAAATGTAATGTTCATTTGTTCCTCCAGAGTGGCTTGTAGGTTGTCCATTTTTGCTCCCAGAGACCTCATCTCATTGAGGAGCGCAGCGTTGGCATTGTCGGATTCAGTTTCTTTTACCTTACGTTGTCTCGTATTATCAGCCATTATTCCAATGAGCAGCGCTGCACTAATGTTTAACCAACGTTGTATTCAGTAATATTCGTAAATCAGATTAGAATTTACTGAGTTTTTGTTGTAAAAGTATGTGCCCAAGTCACGCAGAAACTGGTCTTGCGGCCATCTTCCTGAAATGATTAGAATGTAGTGATGGGTCGTGCCGCGTCGGCGCTTCGGGGCGTGAGCCGAGAAATCCCTGAAGTTTTTATCGGAGCGCGGGCCGAAGCCTGAGTTGTTTTAGATGAGTGACGGCACTAATGACGTTTGAAGCCTCGGGAGCACAGGAAATGGAGCGATTCATGAAGTACTGCAGAAGATCCGCTCAAACTGTGTGTCTTGGTGATTAATGTAGTCAGTGATGGAGAGGGTTGTGATATCAGCTGGTTGGCTCAATTGATAGGGAAGCAGGGCTGGGACCTGGGAGACCGGGGTTCGAATCTCACCGGGAGTACGTCTATGTAAATACACGTGAAAGAGTTTTGTCAGAAATGTTTTGGTTTTAAACAACTGATGGGGTCACAATCCCAAATGAAATCCCCATTTGTGTCACGTCCTTTGAAAAGCACTTACACTTTCAACATGTCTTTTGTCCCATTGGATTTATAACATTGATTTTGACTTGAAAAGCTATAATCATTCATCATTAAATATGTATATAAATATATATCTACATATATGTATGTGTGTGTGTGTGTGTGTATGTGTGTGTGTGTGTGTGTGTATTAGAGCAGACAACTGTACCAGTACATTATATTTTATTGTCATTTAAAATATATTCATTTTCACTACTGATATTGATCATAATGAAACAGATGAATTAATGGGTCATACACAATCAAATTACATTTTTATTTCTGTTACCAGTATTAATTCCTATGCACCAAGAGCCTCACAAACAGTTCAATTGTCAATACAGATTTTGACCAACAGGAGGTTTGTGAGCATATGAAGCATCAAGAAATGAACCTTTTCTCGAACCAATGGATGAAAAGGTTCAACACTTCATGAAGCTTCATCAACCCATCACTATTAGAATGTATAAGTTCTGTGTGCGTCTATGCAAAGTGAGTACCATGTGCCAATCAAAAGGAACACAGGTGTGCTAATTAACCAACACAGGTGCAACGATGAGCCTGAGTTACAGCAGCTACAGCACCATCCAGTGGCCAAAACAGAAAAGGCAGCATGGGCGACACACTTCTCAAAACTATGAGTTCAACCTCCACAACATTGAGTCATGTGTGATATTATCGCAGCAGTTTCTCATTTGAACAGATTACAAATGCTTTTGGACATGTATCAGTTACTTTTATACAATTCTCTGTGTTTTAGAACATTATCATTTGCTTCTGTCCTGTCAGTCAAAATGAAACATACTTATGACTTCTGAATAGTCATTCCCTTAAAACTAATAGTCCTCATTTCATGGCTTTAGTGTCACACACAAAACTGTTGAACTAGTTCAAAACCAACATCTGTCAAACTCATTTCATACATTCTTTATCTTTTTTTTACTGAAAATCTTTCAGCTTCACTCACTCACCAAGATCTGACTTTTTTACATTGAAAACAGAGAGTAAAGTGCTACAATGAAAACACAGAGAGTAAAGTGCTACAATGAAAACACAGAGTAAAGTGCAACAATGAAAACACAGAGAGTAAAGTGCTACAATGAAAACACAGAGTAAAGTGCAACAATGAAAACACAGAGAGTAAAGTGCTACAATGAAAACACAGAGAGTAAAGTGCTACAATGAAAACACAGAGTAAAGTGCTACAATGAAAACACAGAGTAAAGTGCTACAATGAAAACACAGAGAGTAAAGTGCTACAATGAAAACACAGAGAGTAAAGTGCTACAATGAAAACACAGAGTAAAGTGCTACAATGAAAACACAGAGAGTAAAGTGCTACAATGAAAACACAGAGAGTAAAGTGCTACAATGAAAACACAGAGAGTAAAGTGCTACAATGAAAACACAGAGAGTAAAGTGCTACAATGAAAACACAGAGAGTAAAGTGCTACAATGAACTGGTGTCTTCTGTCTTTGTCAAGTGCTGCATGTTTGTCACATTGTATAATAACATTTATTATGAATAATAATCATTTTAAAAAGACAAATCCTGGTGAGGAACAGCACCTTGGACAGTTTAAGGACACGGTTTTGTTTGTTTCTTAATGTATGTTTGTGTGTTTTATTGTTTGTTAAAACATTTTAAATAAATTTAAAAACATGTAATATTAAAACAAAGTGCATTTGAGCAGTTGTCGCAAACACTGAAAGACAAACCTAATGTTGTACTTAAAGCAATTACGTTTTCACCAACCAGCCGTCTTGAGTTATTATTTTAATTGAGAGTACTTCGTTATTTTTACTCAATGGTGATCCAAAAAATCGCCATGGTAACTGAACCTGCCGCATTCCAGAACCAAAGGAAAGATCCATCGTCACGGCAACATGACATAAAAATCTTTGTGACATCATCAGAGTTCCAAAGTCCCCAGTGCAAGTGTCTGTGTGTGGCGAGAGCCCCAAACAGGACCCATATTTCTGACTTCAGGAGAAAACAGAGTAAATTTACCGCAAGAAACACAACGGAGCAAAATGTCGTGCTTAAGAAGAAAATCAAAGAAGGACAAGCTGATAGAAGAGCTTGAATCCTACCTCATGATGTTGGAGGGACAACACCAGCGTCTGAAGGAGGATGTGAAGAGAGAGAAGCAACAGTGGAGCAAGTTGGAGAAGACTCATCAGGAAGAGAGTCACCAACAGCAGCAGCAGGTGATCCATCTCCAGACAGAGAGGTCTGCCTTAGAGACAGCTCTACTGCAGGCTTCAGAAAGATCCACGTCTGCCCAACGCCAACTGGATGATACTGTCCAGGAGAAAACAGATCTCCAAGAGGCTCTGAGTGATACCACAGGGAAACTGCAGAAGGCTCAGGAGAAGATCCAGGCCTTGAAAGAAGAAAATGCTGAAGACACCATCCGGTATATGTCGATCGTCACGAAACACCAAGACAAGAAACAGGCGATGATTGACAGAAACCAGGAGGCGATGGAGCTGTTGAACGCTCAGATACAGGACGCTAACAGCTACATAGACAAGCTAAAGACGCAGATGGAGGAGCAAAAAACAAAACTGGGCAAAGAAGCTTCTCAGTTAAAGGCAAAATTGGCCACGACCAAGAAAGAGTTGGAGGAGAATAGTGCAAAGGTCCTCATGAAAAACTCGGTTAGTGCTGCAATGGAGGCAGAAAACACTAAAGTCAAAGCCGAGAATAGAGAGCTTAAGACTAACATTCTGAAACAGGAAAGTCAGCTGAGAAATGTACACGCTGCATCAGAGAAAAGACTTCTTACGGCCCAGAAAAAGTACATGGATGATGTCCAGGCTCTGACGGTGGTGTGTGAGGAGACTCTGAAGAAGGCCAAGAGGACGTCAGAACCCACCATCCAAGAGCTGAAGCAGCAGCTTGAGCAGAAAGACAAAGCAATCCACAATCTGACAGAAAACAACGAGAAGGAGAAGCAGCAGCTGACCAAGACACAGAAAGAGTTAGAGCAATGTAGCGCAAATGTCCTCATGAAAAACTCTGTCATTGCTGCGACGGAGGAAGAAAACTCCAAAGTCAAAGCCGAGAATAAGGACCTCAAGACCAGAATCCTAGATCAGGAAAATCAGCTGAAAAACGTACACGCTACAATAAGACTTCTCGTGTGGCAAAATAAGTACATGAATGAAGTCAAGGCTCAGGAGGTGGAAGAGGCTGTGAATGAGGCCAAGAAGACTTCAGATCAAACCATCCAAGAGCTGAAGAAGCAGCTCAAGCTGAAAGACCAAGTGACCCGCGATCTGACAGAAAACAACGAGAAAGAGAAACAGCAGCTGGCCAAGACTCAGAAAGAGTTAGAGGAGTATAGCGCAAATCTCCTCATGAAAAACTCTGCAATTGCAGGGATGGAGGAGAACATTGCAAAACTCAAAGCCGAGATTGAGGAGGCGTATGATGAAGCCGACAACACCGTAGAAGAGTGGGAGGAAGAACGTATAGAGATGGAAAGGGTTCAGCAGAGCCACCTTGAAGAGATCCAGAGGTTAAGAGAATCCTTGGAATCATCTGAAAAGGAAAGAAAAGAGTTGGAGAGTGTGGCAAGAGAGATGTTAGAGACCAAATATGGCGAGCTGACAGCACTGTCTGAAGGCAAGAAGAAGCAAGAGGTGGGCATCAAGAAACAGGTGGAAAACCAAAGTAGGCCGATAAGTGACCTGGACGAATCTGCAAAGAAGCACATTCAAGATCTCCGCGACTTATTCAGTTATCAAATCCAGGAGGCAAAGACTGATGCAGCGGTTAAGATAAGACAACTGGAGGCACAAATACTGGAACAGCAGCAGAAAAATGGACACGCCCCTGAACAGGACAGAAACGTGTCCAGGTGTTATTAAGACACCAAAAACACAAACAAAATCCCCTCACCCCCAACTCCCATTCCCTAACTCCTGATAGACCTTTTAAACAACAACATGGACTAAAGGTTGACACTTAAAGAAGCTATACCCGATTTTTTTTCTAAGTAGTTCATAAAAATGCTTTTTACTACATACAAGTTGTATCATAATACATAATTTAATTGAAAACTTGAGGTCATTGATTCCACTGTGTATGAAATTCAGGCAGTGAAAAGTGCTGAGTAGAGTCTGAGCGGGCCGCTCGTTCTCCTCCACTCACAGAACAAGAAGCGAACAGCCTGGGTCCTCTAGCCCCTACAGCGCTGCGGAACACCAGGGCTTCGACTTCAAAATTCGAATATAATTCTAAAATAAAAAATATATACATATTTGAACAAATATTAGACAACCCTTATAATTAGAAATGTATTTAATGACTGCAAATAAAATAGTTAGCTCCCAAAGGTTTCACCGGGACGTGCTAGGCAGGTAACAGCTAAGCTAGCTAGCTGTTTCATGGTAACTTCCGGGTTTTTCGCGATCGCTTTTTGTCACTTTAAAACAGTATTTTTGTCATGAAAACGTTGACAGCAAATTCTGAAATCGTCCGTGCATGTGTGTTAAGGATGTATCTGTATACTGTATTGTCCGATTGACGTTTAATTGTGTTGATTGATTGATATGTAGCGTTATTTGTTTATTGAGCGTGGCTAGCTCCGCTAGCTTCTCTACACAGACAAGTGTGCAGAAAAACTGCACGATGTAGTGACAGGCGCTGATAGCTTGTTGTACTTGCAAAGTAATGGCAGTATTTTACACACCTGAATTACAAACAGATTGCATTGGGGCTGCGGTCATTATTGGTTTGAGAGTTCTGTTATCAAGAAAAAATGATCGGAAGAATTGCATTCAAGTCAATGGAGTGTTCTACTGCTGTGAGGAGCTGTATAATAAATTATAATTAAATATTAGAATATATTCTAATGTTTAAATTAATACATCCGGACGCGAAACGTATTCTTTTACTTATATATTGTGTTAGCAGTGCATTGCTTTAGTGCCATTTCATCAGTGATTGTTGTACAGCTTACAAGTTACGCTAATGCTAATGTTAGCATACGTATCAGATCGCAAATAAAACTAGGTGGCTCCGTGTTATGAGAGCGTAGGGGAAATGAGAAGCCTGTGAGCGAGCTGGGGGGCGGTGCTAAACATTCAAACATTGCAGAAACGGGTATAGCGCCTTTAAGCCTGGTTCACACGGCAGGATATTTAGGCCGATTTAGACCCGATTTACCCCTTACGACAATCTTAAGAAACGCTCCGATTTCCGTAACAAAATCTTACAGATTATCCTGCCGTGTGTGGTGTGTTAAGACTGCACTCGTCGCTCGGAAGGACATCGGGACTGCTCCCGATCTCAAATCGGGGATATCCAACATGTTGGATTGTTTTGGCCCGATTTCTTGTCGTGTGTGGTGTCCTCCGAGGACTACGGCGTGTAGCCAATAAGAAGACGAGGTGACACGCCGGTGAGGAAACACCGGAAAAAAACCAAAACACAGCAGCATGGCTTTGACCATTGCCTTTTCTTTGGATTATGTCTCTTCTCTGTTAACAACAAACTGCACACTATCGCCACTGCATCCTCTTCGTCCGCCATGACTGTTTACTCTGAAGTCGCGCTTGATCTCGAGAGATTTTGTGAGATTTCCGTCTGACCTGGGAATGCTCGGGGGGGGGGGTGTCGGTTCGTGTGTGATGTTTGTGGCTTGCGTGATCTTGCCGTGTGGCTACGCACCACACACTGCACGACCAAAGTGGTTAGACGCAGGATTTTTAATCTCCCCGTGTGGGGTCTAACACGGAGAAAAATCGGCCGACAATTTTAAAATCGTCTCGTGTGAACCAGGCTTAACTTCCATTTCCAACAAAGACAAAAGATCTCAATATCACAGGAAGAGCACAATTTGTCGGACTTCTCTGGTCTCTCTCTGGTCTCTCTCTGGTCTCTCTGGTCTCTCTCTGGTGAGGGGGGAGAGACCAGAAAGGATGAAGAGAGACGAGAGAGCTCTCTGGTCTCTCTCTCTGGTCATATCGAATCAACATTTCCCAAAACCAGAAGATTCAGTGCATTTGCCTGTCATGATGCTAACATTGGGCCTGGTCTCCTAAGTGCAAGGCCTGGGCACCGCTGTGATGGGAGACCTAGTGTTCCCACAGGTGCTACCTACAGTGGGGCGGCTGTAAACTCGCCGTTGTGTCCTTAGGCAAGACACTTCACCCACTTTGCCTTGTGTGAATGTTGTGCGTGTGTGAATGGCAGGTGGTGGTAGGAGGGGCCTCTATGGCAGCCTCACTTGCAGCAGATTGCCCCAGGGCAGCTGTGGCTAGTAGCTCACCACCACCGCGTTTGGAATGAATGATTAGTGTGATGTGTTGCATGAAATATGAAGCTTTAGTTCATATTGAATGCAACAGTTTGAGGCAGCAGCAGCACTTTGGTGTCATGACCGGCACTTTATAATTGCAACAGAATCGCTAACAATGGCCACAAATTTGGTTTGGTTTAGTTTTCTTGTCATAGAGAAGAATCTGGCTCCAGAGACTTGAGTTTGATTGGTCGCCGTTGACCCTGAGATCTTAAGAAGAAACCGGAACAGACTTTGAACAGAAGTGGAAGTCGTCTTGAAAATGTTCAACAATAGTCACCCCCCCACCCCCACCCCCAACCCCAACCCCACAGAATACAAAAAACGAAATAAAAAACGAAATAATATTAAATATATTGATGTTGATGATGTTTATTCAACTTTTGTGAACACTTTAGATTAGCCCAGACTAATTATCAGCTAATTAAGTGATAATTATTGTATTCTAACGTAACTCTAACTCAACTCAAACTCGAGGTAATTAGTCAGAACTAAACTAGTGTGTCCCAACTTTTTTCTAAATGTAAAACTCCAGGGCTCACCATTGACAAACATACAACTATGTAACTTACTTTTACTTTCCATCCATCCAGTTTGTTCAGTGGGTCAAATATGAGATCAAACAACAGAAAAACTTAATACCTGTATCCCCATGTAACTCTTTGACTCAGCCTGTAGGGGGCGCTAATGGGCCAATTTCATTTTTTCACTCTCTCAGGTGACTTGGGCCCAGGAGTTGATTAACCGAGTCAAGTTTAGTTTGTATGTGTAAACAGGAGCACATTTATCATCAGGTCATTAGGTATGCATATGACTAGTTTGCAGCTGTATTTTTGATCTTTTTCAACTGATTTTTAACACAGTATGTTTTACATGTACAGTATAGGCACTGTTTTATTGTCTGTCTTTTAAGCACTTTGGCTCACACTGTATGAATTGTGCTTCATAAAGAAATGTGATTTGATTAAAAAGTAATGCAGTAGTGGTTAAATGCTTTATAACGGTATCACTTCGTCTAGGCACTGTGTTGGTGATTTCAATGGTTTTGTTAAGTCTCTGAGATGACTTCTGTTGTGACCTAGGGCTATACAAGAATAAATTGTATTGTATTGTATTGTGTATAATCCAGAGACAGTAATATTTCAGTGTGACACCAACTGAGCGTCCCACCGCGAGACCTTCTCCACCGACTCCCACTGATGCCTGCTGCTGTTGTGTCCTTGGGCAAGACACTTTAACCCACTTAAGGAGCGTGGAAGTAATAATACAATACAATACAATACAATTTATTCTTGTATAGCCCTAAATCACAACAGAAGTCATCTCAGAGACTTAACAAAACCATTGAAATCACCAACACAGATCAGAGAATCAACAGTTAAAACACATAAAGACATGTTGGTAAATGTCATATTTGTTGTAGAATGTTAAAGTGTCCTGGATCATCACCACAGTCCTTCTAGTTGGACACTAACTGCCCAACAGACCCTGCTGCATCGGCAAGGGGAAAAACTCATAATAAAAACCCAGTGGGAAAAGAAACCTCGGAGAGACTCATAGTTTGAGAAAGGGATCCGCTCCCACGGACGGACGGGCTGTAGATCCAGGACTCAGACTGTAGAACGAGGACTGAGGCTGTAGATCCAGGACCTAAGCTACAGAACATGGACCAGCGGCCGCTGAGCGTGGACAGGTCAGCGGCCGGTAGGACTGAAGCACTCCCAGGCAGGTCGGGCAGGGCAGTCTGCAGGTGTAGATGGAGGAGGCCAGGTCCAGAGGTCCGTCATCGTACCATGAAACAGACAATGGGACAACGGGTGAATAGCAATGAACACACTACAGTCAAAATCTTAATAATGCTAAACAGATAAAGTAGGAAGGAGGAGAGGATAGTGCTCAAGTTACCATACTTCTCCAGCAGGGGGCTCCCTATGCAGCTTGACTGACAGTCTGAGGAGTTTAGCCTTCCCTGAGTCTTACCTGCCTAACCATGTGCTAATCTAAAGAGGACTGTTTTAGCCTAGCCTAGAACGTAGGGTTTAAGATGCAGCGGACCGGGTCCCACATACGCAGACTCCAAGACCGGACGAGACCTGACCGGACAACAACCTAATAATACGCTGCATGCCTAGATGTGAGTTCCTCAAACCAAATTTCTCCACTATGAGATCAATAACGTGTATAAATAACAGCAACAAGTAAATACATCTTGGGATATCTTTTTGAAGTAGATCGCCCAACAATGGGCAAGAGAATCTTTTCTTTTTTTTTTTCAAGATTTTCATTTATTTCAGGGAGAAAATTGGGTTCTCGTGACAGAATCCCTGACCTCAAAAGAGCCCAGGAGCCACACTGTTCTCCTACATTTGCAATATATTTTTATGTTTACAAAACTTACAACCTACGTTTGCAATTCCTGCTTTACGGTTACGTTCAAGCAAACCCTATTTTGACGCCATAGAAAAGTGCCAAAATCTGGCGGAAGATGTAAGAAGAAGAATAAACAGTAGGATAGCATATAGTGGCCACTCAATGACCGGAGTCGGAAAAGTAAAAAATGATGTACTCTCTCAGAGTGACAGATTCTCCGACTGGAGTGAAACAGACTCTAGTTAAAAAACACAGTGAAAATAAGAAGAGTCAATAAATGCAGCCCCTATTTCCCAGAATGCACCACTGTATTTTACAGACTGTGTCAGATCTGAAAACAGTGTTTCTCTGAACCTGCTTTAACCCAGCCTGAGGCATAACCCTGACATGTTGGGGCTAATCAACTCCTTTTAGACAAAAAGCAGCCAGTCTTTTGGCTCCTGCTTGACGTTCAGGCCACCCCTCCCATTCCTACGCTTTGGTTCATTCTCACCTCATGGGAACCCCCGCAGTGGGAACCATCATCTGAAAGAGGAACTAGACTGGAACCATTTAGAGGAGAAGGCTACAAGGTGAGTGTTCTGACAGAAGACTGAGGCACTCAAAAGTTACAAAAATCTTTAAAAGCCTTTATTTGACATGGCAAAAAGAGGTTAAAATTACGCCTACGCGTTTCAGCCTTCTGGCCTTCTTCAGGGCATACTCGAGAGGAGTGTCTCAGTACAGATTTAAAGAGAAAGGCTTTTAAAGATTTTTGTAACTTTTGAGTGCCTCAGTCTTCTGTCAGAACTATCAACATTGGTCCCTCCACTGAAGAGCACCATAAGTTTACTTTTTTCCTCACTTTTTTCCTCATTTAATTTTTACATCCAAGAAGCACTCCAGCCCCGTCTACTGTTTACAAGGTGAGTGTGTCTGAATTCATCGACAATAACATTTGTCTTAAGTCTTGGTTGATATGAACTCAGTCTGAATCTGACTTCACTGACTACAGGTCCACCAGTGATAGCTTTAACGTTAGCCTGTTTGTGCTTCTAGCCTAATCTAGGCCAATTCATTCAAACAGAAAATATCTGTGCTAATGTAGTAGATGAGTTCAAATGCCCTCATTATATCTGTTATGGTTAATAAGTTAAATATTTCTAAATAAGTATGTTTAGTGTGATGTTATAGTGCCCTCTAGTGGCGTGCGCTATGTGTGCAGTGTGACAGTTGAGAACGTTATACTGTACTAAGGCAGAAGAGCAGCCCTCCCAAGTGTCCTTTGGCCCACTTAAGGCTGTAAGTTTGGCTTTTGGAGATTGTAATGTCTATATATTATTAGTCTGTAAATACTGAGATCAACCTTGATTCGTTTCTTGAAAGCAAATATTAGTTTTGAGTAACTGTAAAAACGTTAGCATTCGTTGCTAGCGGACTTTTCATATGTAAATGAGACCAATTTGGACAGATTTATTTATAAATCACATTTAGATGAGTCTTTTTAATAAGAGCTATTGAGTAATACTGTAATGTAAATGTATTTTATGTTCATACCAACTTTGTAGTTATTAGACAGTATTTACAGTAACTACTGTTAGTTCAGACACAAGAAGATTTAGTAACTCACTTATTCTAAGTGCTGTATTTTTGTGTGTTACAGTTTTACAGTGAATGAGTAAAAACTCATCTGTTCACTGTCTGTCTGAGCTAAATAGCTCTCAACGTTTAGTGAGGACAGAACAATATCAGACATGTTTGAAAACCTATGTGTCCCCATGGATCTATTATAACAACGTCACTTCACAGATGAACATAACTTCATGTTCAGTTTTGTATTGATATCTCGTGATACTTAAAGGTGTATTCTCTGTACAGTGCAGTTGAGAATGTATAAGAATGCATTTAGTACAACTAAGACAACATCTCTACTCATTGGACATGATCCAATTGGCTTTTTTAATTAACACATGTTTTGAAGAAAGGTGTATATTTTATATTATTGTTTATTCTGAGTGCAACAGATTGTTTTATTTTTGTTTCAAATCCCAAAACTGCCCTGACCCCACATTTGATTTGTTTGTCAGTTTTTCATGCCTTCAGTGTTTGCATGTCTGTCCTCGGCCTAAAAAATCTAGTGGAAAATATTCAGCCTCAAATGTAGTTCATCAATATCTTTATCAGGGAAATGTGCGGGTTAATGTGGGGTCTGTGGAGGGGCAGAGGGAGGGTTAATGTGGGGTCTGTGGAGGGGCAGAGGGAGGGTTAATGTGGGGTCTGTGGAGGGGCAGAGGGAGTAAAAAAAGTGTCTTCTTTAAAACGTTCCCGTTGAAAGTAAAGTGGTTATGAAGATGCTCTATAATGAATGGACTGAAGTCCTTCCAGAATGTGCTGAGAGCAGATCCAGAACAGTTTCCTCAAACACAACAGCTCACATCAATCTCTTGTTTACATCTGTGAATATTATCAAACTATTATTATTCTTATCAAGTGTCAGACCCAGGACTGAGGCTGTAGACCCAGGACTGAGGCTGTAGACCCAGGACTGATACTGTAGACCCAGGACTGAGGCTGTAAGTAAGTAAGTAAGTTTTTATTTATATACCGCCTTTTCACTGCAGATCTGAGTCTCAAAGCGGTTTACAATTGTTAATTTTGGGCATTTGTCTCTCACTCCACACAGAGATGGGAGCGGGGCCAGTACAGGAGGCACATGCCAGAACTATTGGACATATTTTTAGTGGTAGGGGAAACCGGAGTACCCGGAGGAAACCTACGCAGACACGGGGAGAACATGCAAACTCCACTCAGAAAGGCCCTGGTCCGGCCGGGATTTGAACCCAGGACCTTTTTGCTGAGAGGCTAGAGTGCTATCCACTCAGCCACCGTGCCGCCCCAGAGCTGTAGACCCAGGACTGAGACTGTAGACCCAGGACTGAGGCTGTAGACCCAGGACTGAGGCTGTAGTGTAGACCCAGGACTGAGGCTGTAAAAGTGGCTCCTATACAGGGTGGGGGGTGTAGGCCTGTCACAATGATTACTATTTCGATTAATCGTTCGATAAATATAAACATGCACGATCACGGTTTGAGACTCGATAAATTTGCGCATTTGCGTGCGCCAGTGGTACGTCTTACCTCATCGCGCAAGCCGAAAACGCGAGGGAGCTAGCTGGACATCCAGCAACCACAGTGCACGTAAACTCGAGAGTAGGGGTGGGAACCTAAGGGTACCTCACGATACGATACGCAATACAAAGCTCACGATAACGATATTATCATGATAACAATATCACAATAACGATATTATCACGATAACGATATTATCACGATAACGATTATATTACGATATGACCAATATATATATGTTGGCCAGAAATGGCATAAATAAAAGAAAAATGTTAAGTGAAAAAACACTTTATTTCATGATAAATGGATAAAGTGCCATAAAGTGAACAAGCAAAAATGTGAACAAGCAAAAAATAAATGCCTTAAACTCAAAGTGCATTTTGTAGACAAGTAAAAAAATGAAACCATTTGTTTTTATATTGTTTTCATATAACAAAACAAATAAGTCTTGTCTATTTCTAATAGTGCCCTTGTTAAATGTGCATGTTTTTCTTCAGAAACAGCAGCTGTCAGCATGTTGAGGTGTGAGCACACATCTTTGAGCACTAATGATATCTCCCGCAGTTGAAAATACCCTTTCAGCTGCTACACTAGTGCCAGGTATTCACAAATGCATTTGTGCCAGCTTGGAGAGAACAGGGTAGACATGGGATCCTCAGTCAGTGGAAGAGACGGGGCATCTTGATATTTTTTTATCTCCCTCTCTACAAGGGCTCTGGTTGATCCTGACTGACTTGTATTGTTCTCGAAGGTTTGGCCCAGCAGGTCCTCAAGTGCAGACTTTCTCTTCTTTGCATTCTCTGCAACTAGAGCACAGTCTGCCTTGGTCTTTTCACCATTTGCGTGAGGAATCTCCTCAGAATCCACCTGTATTTGCTGCTGAAGTGCTTGTCCATCCTCTTTAAATTCTACAGCCTTGGACACTAGCTTGGTGTAAGTCTCTTGCACTTCTTCAGGTGACAAAAAACTCAGTGATTTGAATCGAGGATCAAGAGCTGATGAAATGCACAACAGATGCTTCTCTTCTGATGATTGATATCTCTTGAGGAGATCCTGGTGAATAGCACCCTTAATGTCTTTGACTAGCAGTGAATCTTCAGCAGTTATGATCGTGTCTCTCAGTTGTTGGGTGTGGAGAAGGGCAATTATCGAAATAGTGGGACTCTTTTCCTCGCACATGATGTTTGTTGCCACAAGCATGGGTTTGAGGGCCTCCACCATCTCTTCTGCTTTTGAGATGTCAGATTCTGTCAATGAGCAGTCAGTTGCATTCTTTCTCACCTTAAAAATACAATAAGAACAAATTAGATTTCACTTTTTTACTACACAGAATTTACTAATCCTTATGTTTTATGATTAAATTTAAATATAAGTGCCAAAATGTAGTGTTATATAAAAATAAAAATTTGCTAAGATTCAATGTAATTAATATTTATTTCATATGAGCATGAGCACATTTATTCATTGACATAATCTGCATTGTATCAGTAAATGTATGGATGAATGATCACAAAATAAATTACCTCAGGTGATAAAAGAACCGAGCAGACGGCTGGCTGCTGTTCCAGAAACCGAGTGACCTTCTCGTAGGCACTATTCCAACGAACTGGCATGTCCGTGATG
Source organism: Knipowitschia caucasica (assembly GCA_964034765.1). Classification (NCBI taxonomy): domain Eukaryota; kingdom Metazoa; phylum Chordata; class Actinopteri; order Gobiiformes; family Gobiidae; genus Knipowitschia; species Knipowitschia caucasica. The sequence continues at coordinate 14,311,760 of OZ035837.1, read as the reverse complement.
AGCTTGTGAGGGGGGAGGGTTAGGGTTAGACACAGTGCCGTTTCAGACACAAGCACTGTCTGGTGCCGTTTCAGTGCTTGTGCCCTGATTGTGCTTCTGTGAAAGTAGTTTGATATCCTTCTAATCTTGGCCAGAAGCTGGCAACATTGTTTACCTTCAGGATAAATTAAACGTGACCTCTTTCCTCAATCCAAGCTCGACATTTTGTTGTATATTGAGACATATTTATAAATTCCGTCTCCACTGTGTGAAGTACTTCTGCAATCCCAGTGTGTGTCGTTCAGGTTTATGATTGTGGGCTAAGAAAGTGTCTGTAATCGTAAGATATGACTCCGTGGCTCTAACCATCGCAGTAGGAGAAATTAAAATGACCTCTTTCCTCAATCAAAGTGCCATGGCAAAGTGCCACCACTTCCCCCAACGACTCTAAAGGACCCACAGGGAAGAAAAACCAGTCTGCTTTGGAACCACGGAGTGACCAGACCTCCCTGGGCTCTGCCCTGGGCTCTGCTCAGGCAACCAAGGGGCTTTGGGCCTCTTAGATGGCCTCAAACCTCAGCTCCACGTTTGAGAGGACTTCCACAACCCTTCAATAGCCTCCAGCTTCAACCTGAAGAAGTTGCTGAGTTTTGGCACCTAGACTGTGGATCGTGGAAGGACTTGGTTCAGCCACATGATGCAGCCACATGGTCCAGGCCCCGTGGACAAGAAGCCTCCATCCAACACCATCAAGACCCAAGGACTGCTATTCACCAAAGGCTATTCTGGTTGTATGATCTGCTCTCTTGCTACACACAGTTGTTGGCTTTATTAAAACCTATACTTCAAAGAATACTTCTCCTACCAAGGCTGAACACATGCAGGCCTCAGCCTATACCAATCCATTCATAGACAAAGGCCTTGCTTAAGCTCACCTTAGCCTAGCATTTTAACAATGTATCTTGAAATCAACGTTTCCTTCATGTTATTCTTGACAATTTGCATATTTCATATCTAGTCTGTATTGTGAATACTTCATTAAATCTACAAAACCATCTTTGTCTGAAAGTGATATTTGTACTTTTAACTCCAGAAATTGGGTCACTGATTATAAAAGAATTCACTACCTTCAGATTCTATTGAAGAGAATTGGACTAATTAGCTAATTAAATAATAAAAGGACTCATGAGATTACTTAATCATAAATGAGCCAATTAATTGATATTGTTACGTCATATGCACGTTAACAGTTGGGAGTTATTCCCTGGTGCCCCTAAATAAAGCTATTATCAATTATTGTATTTATTACATGGTTGTTTTTATCCAATTCTCCGATATCAGGTACATAACTTAAGTTATGTGTGATATCGACATTTTCTCACCCTACATATTATGTGCCCTGTGTGAGGACTCAAACAAACTTACTTCTCCCTATAAATTGCTCATACAACGTGCCAAGTATTTACGGCTGGGGATGATCATGTAGCAAAACCCTTCATTTTCCACTATACGCCGTACGGCCTGAGATCTTTGCAAATAAACAAAACAATGCCGTGGGTGATAGCCATTGCCCTTGAGCCAAAAGCATCTGGCCAATCAGAGCACTTCATCTGCAGGCTGTGAGAGGGGGAAGGGGGGGTCCACGGCCCCTCCCCATAGACACTCAGATGTCCCTCACACAGCACCTCCTGGAAGGTCAAGAAGGGTGTTAGAGATGACAGCAAAGTTTACGGAGTCATTAATGGCTTTGTGCTCGAACAACATCTCCAAAAACCACACCTGCAAATTCACGCGCTATTCCGTTACTTAGTTCAAGACGTAATGGTTGCGAGTGATTACCAGCGTGTAAAGCTTAAAACCAAGAGGCATCGAGTGTAAATGAACATGACCACCTGCGACTTTCCAGAGGCGTTCAATACACCGCCTGATCTCAAAGCTATGACTAAACGCGACGTTCCGTTAGCCATTAGCAAAAGATCCTGAAGTGGGACTTGTTATCCACACAGGCATGTTTTACGTAAATCGCTGCGAGTACGCCCCAGCATGTAAACCCTCGATCAAAGGGGTCTCGGTGTAAATGTAAGTGGCAACCTGCGATGTCCAGGGCCCGATCAACACCCCCCACGATCTTTAAGCTAGGTCTAACGCGACTCTCCGTTAACCTTTAGCAAAAGACCTGTATGTGAGATTAGCTACCCACACAAGCACGGTTAAGCAAAAATCGCTGCAAGTAAGTCCAGCATGTAAATCGTCAAACCAAGTTGTAAAACGAGCCACCACTGGTTAATAAATTCCAGTTGCGCGTATTTGCTTATACTTTCGCTCTACCAAAAGAGCAAACATAGAAGAATATCTGAGATTCAAAGTCACTTTTCTAGGAAAATCTATGCTCAAATAAGAGTCATTATTGCGGCAAAATCAAGCCAGTAAGACTTGGCTCCACGTTGAATTGTCTCAGTGAAAGTATCCTCCCTCAACAACACTCCAAATTGTTTGAAGATTAAATGTTATACATTCTCTATTGTCAATTATAACAGCATATAGCTACAGATATTAGCTTCCAGCTACTAGCCTAGCATTAGCTAATACAAGCATCTTTGCCTCCAGCTATTACCATAGCCTTAGCTACCTCCATCGAAGAATGGAAAAGCTCAGACAAATATTCTTACCAGTTAATCTGAATAAAACCACTCCAAAGAACTCTAGATAGAGCATACACACAGACTTAGCTATAAAACTACTGGCATTGTCTCAAACACAGTTAGGACAAACTAAAAGCGAACTCTGTGACATAAGCAATAGAGCTCTATTACAGCAGAACTTCGCCTCCGCCTCCTACTGAGAGCTCTGCTTCCTGCTGAGAACTCCGCCTCCTACTGAGAGCTCTGCTTCCTGCTGAGAACTCCGCCTCCTACTGAGAGCTCTACTTCCTGCTGAGAACTCCGCCTCCTACTGAGAGCTCTGCTTCCTGCTGAGAACTCCGCCTCCTACTGAGAGCTCTGCTTCCTGCTGAGAACTCCGCCTCCTACTGAGAGCTCTGCTTCCTGCTGAGAACTCTGCCTCCTACTGAGAGCTCTGCTTCCTGCTGAGAACTCCGCCTCCTACTGAGAGCTCTGCTTCCTGCTGAGAACTCCGCCTCCTACTGAGAGCTCTACTTCCTGCTGAGAACTCCGCCTCCTACTGAGAGCTCTGCTTCCTGCTGAGAACTCCGCCTCCTACTGAGAGCTCTGCTTCCTGCTGAGAACTCCGCCTCCTACTGAGAGCTCTGCTTCCTGCTGAGAACTCTGCCTCCTACTGAGAGCTCTGCTTCCTGCTGAGAACTCCGCCTCCTACTGAGAGCTCTACTTCCTGCTGAGAGCTCTGCCCCGTAAAGAACTTGGACAGTGAACGTTCGTCATCGGTCATAATCAAAATTGTGTTGTGTCAACCTCTCGCTTTGTTTGCGGAGCTGCACACAAAGGGGGGTTTGTAGGATAAATTAAAATGACCTCTTTCCTCAATCAAAGACATTTTGTTGTATATTGAGACATATTATAACTTCCGTCTCCACTGTGTGTAAATCCTTGTGGTTCAGGTTTTATTGTGGGCAAGAATGTCTTAAGATAAGTGCCATGGCAACACCCTTCCCCCAACGACTCTAAAACAAGGGAAGACAAACCAGTCTGCTTTGGAACCACGGAGTGACGAGACCTCCCTGGGCTCTGCCCTGGGCTCTGCTCAGGCAACCAAGGGGCTTCGGGCCTCTTAGATGGCCTCAAACCTCAGCTCCACGTTTGAGAGGACTTCCACAACCCTTCAATAGCCTCCAGCTTCAACCTGAAGAAGTTGCTGAGTTTTGGCACCTAGACTGTGGATCGTGGGAGGACCGCATGAGGCAGCCGCATGGTCCAGGCCCTGGGGACAAGAATCCTCCATCCAACGCCATCAAGACCCAAGGACTGCTATTCACCCAAGGCTATTCTGGTTGTATGATCTGCGCTCTTGCTACACACAGTTGTTGGCTTTATTAAAACCTACACTTCAAAGAATACTTCTCCTACCAAGGCTGAATACATGCAGGCCTCAGCCTATACCAATCCATTCATAGGCAAAGGCCTTGCTAAGCTCACCTTAGCCTAGCATTTTAACAATGTATCTTGAAATCAACGTTTCCTTCATGTTATTCTTGACAATTTGCATATTTCATATCTAGTCTGTATTGTGTATACTTCATTAAATCTACAAAACCATCTTTGTCTGAAAGTGATATTTGTACTTTTAACTCCAGAAATTGGGTCACTGATTTATAAAAGAATTCACTACCTTCAGATTCTATTGAAGAAAATTGGACTAATTAGCTAATTAAATAATAAAAGGACTCATGAGATTACTTAATCAATAAATGAGCCAATTAATTGATATTGTTACGTCATATGCACGTTAACAGTTGGGAGTTATTCCCTGGTGCCCCTAAATAAAGCTATTATCAATTATTGTATTTATTACATGGTTGTTTTTATCCAATTCTCCAATATCAGGTACATAACTTAAGTTATGTGTGATATCGACATTTTCTCACCCTACATACTCATTCATTCATTCATTCATTTTCAAGCCCTTTATTGTCCATTTCTGGGTCAGGGGGGTGGCAATGAGAGCTGCCACCCAATGCTCATAGCACCAGTCCCTTGCTGATCCTCTGCAGGGGGTGAGTCCACAGGAAGATGGCTGCTCTGTCAGTGGTGAAACAGCCTTGGTCTTTCGGCAGGGGCTTCAGGCAACGAGGGGTTAAGTGTCTTGCCCAAGGACACAACGAGAGTAGACATCAGTGGGAGCAGTTGGAGTAGGTCCCATGGTGGGAATCGAACTCACGACCTCCAGGCTCAAAGGCCACTGCTCTACCAACTGAGCTACTTTCGCCCATGTTACAAATAATATTACTAACAACATTAATGACAATAAAACAGCAGCAGCAGTAGTAGTTACATGACTTCTCTCCATGACAGAGACAGACCCGCAGCTACTGCTGCTCGTCTCCTGAGTGGTTGAAGCCAGCCAAAAGCTCAGCTTTGCTCAGCTTCAGCGTCAAGGGATTTTTTGACGCGGAAAGAGACGCGAGCGATTCGCGCGTCAAAAGCTTCAAGTGTTGCGCGTATTACTCGCAACTTTTGAAGCTTTTGACGCACGTCAAGTGACGCCGGGCCCCTCGGCGTCACTTGACGCGCTTCACCATTCACATTCAATGCAAATCTGACGCTTTTGACACCGAAGTTAAGTTCGGTCTGAACGCGCCTTAACACAGATCAGCTTTGGGGTAAGTCCAGTTTTATGGTTAACAAGCAGTCTTTTGTATCACCCGGACCATACGCTGGGAAATGTGTGCGCTGTTTTGGTTTCTCTCTCCTGACAATCACCTCCTGGAGGCAGGCTTCTGAAGATCAAGCTGTGTGAGAAAGTGAATCAGGTCGTTTTGTTTCTTCTGGAGAATGAAAAATCACTCTCTAACTAAAGGGAATAATTAAAAAACTTCTCTGGGCATCAGTATGAAAGCCAAATAGTGCTGTAATTATGTTTAAAGCAGAGAAAAGTCAAAAAGTGTTATATGGGACCTTCAAGAGTATGAGACGAAATGAACACCATAATATAATCTTTGTTCTTTAAGATATTTTTCTTTATTTTGTTCTTTATTTTCATCATTCCATTGTGTGCAAGACATTTAATATTTATGTTAGTTTCTATTACAATATAATTTCCTCTTTTAACAAAATAGATAATCAATTTTGTGCAATTTTAGCATATACGCATTTACGTAGTGACAGTGGCTTAGTTGGTTGAGCATTGGCCTTTGAGCCGGAAGGTTGTGGGTTCAAGCCCACAACTATGCTGTCACAGACAGAGCAGCCATCCTCCTGTGGACTCACCAGCTGCCACCCCCACAACCTAGAAAGGGATTAAGAGGAAGAAGATGGATGGATCTATAGCATACCTATTTTTTTTAAAAGGTTTTTTATTTTTACTGATTTTTCTTCGGAATGGATTGTGAATTTCTAATGAAAATCCCTAGTGCTGAAAACTTTGGAAACGTATCATATTGATTTGTTTGTTGTGTCATCTGCAGAAATTTCAGGAAATTGAAGAGACTCATCTGCGTCAGATGAAACAGCTCATCAAGGGTTACTCTCATTCCATAGAGGACACCCATGTTCAGCTGGGACAGGTACAGTCAACCTAATCTTTCTTCCCCTGAATATAGTAAGTAAGTATGCAACCGTTATTTATATAGCACAAAGTGCTATACAAATAACTTTGTATTTATATAGATACAAAGTGCTTTACAATTGTTGTGGTCATAAAAGTTTGTTTCGGTAATGGTATATTCCTCTGGTTTGTCTCAAGGTCCATGAAGAATTCAAGCAAAATGTGGAAAACATTGGGATAGACGACCTCATCCAGAAGTTTTCAGAGCAGAAGGGGACAGGCAAAGACAGACCAGGTGACATTTATTTTTTTCAGCTGTTTTTGTGAGCCGTGTTAATTTATTTGTGAGCTGTGTTAATTCATTTGTAGTGTTCATTGACACATGTTAAGCAAAGTTATCTTTGCTTTTTTTTGGACCAGGGTAATGGACCCAATCCAGCCTGCTAATATTTTCTGCAAAAACATGTCTTCCTGTTCCTTTTGTCTAAATGCTTTTATTTTTATTTTTTCACTTGATATGGGTGCGGATCCTCCCTCAATGGGAAAGATCTGTTCCCACCGGATTTTTAGATACGTTTTTTCCTTGCCGATGCAGAAGTGTCTATGAACAGTGGCGATGATCCAGGACAGTCTATATTCAGAAACATTTATGGGTAATACCTTATAATAACTTCTCCCTATTTAGGCTTCATAAATGTTGAAATAACAATTAATTAATCATGAACAATTCATTAATTAAGTGTGACCAACACTTAATAACAACCTAACTACTACAGTTAATTAATGTTTAACGCATAATGAATACATCTTCAAGTACTTCACTTAATAATAATTATGAAGGAACCATTACTACCATATACTTGGTTTGTTACACTATGATTAAACCACCCATCCATCTATCCATTTTCTTCCGCTTCTATCCACACACACTTCCTCTAGCTCGTCCGGGGGGACCCCAAGGCGTTCCCAGGCCAGCTGAGAGACATAGTCCCTCCAGCGTGTCCTGGGTCTTCCCCAGGGCTTCCTCCCGGTGGGACGTCCAGAAGGCATCCGGAACAGAAGCAGCAGCTCTACTCCGAGCAGCTCTACTCCTCCCGTGTGACTGAGCTCCTCAACCAAAAGGGAGCACCCAGTGAAAAGAGCCAGGATACTTAACTTATTAAAAATAGAAAATATTTCTGTTGCTATGTTGCAAGAGACACATTTGGCAGTAAATGAGCATAAAAAACTTAAACAAGACTGGGTAGGACTTGTATATTTCTCTGCATTTAATACTAAAAGCAGAGGTGTGGCAGTATTAGTGCATAAAAATGTACCGCTAAAAATAAACCACCAACCATGGCTGCTATGCTTTGCTCCATGAAGTATTATATGGGGAGGAAATTACTATTCTAAATGTCTATGCTGCTCCAGATCTTGAGCCTTCTTTTTTACTTGCTTAACTGATATTCTGTTTAAGTACCAATGCCCCACTATGATTTTTGGTGGAGATTGGAACTGTGTAAGGAGCAATATGCTAGACAAAAATCCCAAACTCACCGGTGCTAAACCAACACCAAGACAGCGAGCTTTACAACAAATGGTAGATGAAGCTGAATTGGCCGATGTCTGGAGATGAATGCACCCAGGAGAGAAGGACTATATCTTCTACTCAAATCCACAAAAACATATACAAGAATAGATTTTTTTTTGGTATCAAAAAGAATGGTGGAATCAGTAGAACGGTGTACAATAGAAACCATACATTTGTCAGATCATGCACATATTATTATTGAAGTACACATTTCTGGCACTCAAAAAAGCCAAAAAGCTTGGCAATGTAATAGATCAATATTATTTGACCCTACATTTTGCACCAAAACAAAAGAAAAGTTAATTTTCTGGAGATCAATGATAATGGCAAATGTATTGGAAACCACTAAAGCCTATCTAAGGGGCCTCATCATTTCCCACTGTGCAGCTAAAAAACGTGAAACAATTAATGAACAAAATAGATTGGAGATAAAACTACAAGAAGCAGAGGGTGAACATAAGCGATCTCTCTCTGCTGAAAGTTGGTAACGAGTTTTGGTTGCAAAAACAGCACTCAACTCAATATAAATAAAAAAAAACAGAAATAAAAAAAATATAATTGTCATAAATCTGCAAAATACTTAGCAAGTCTGATTAACAATAAAAACGTACTTTTGCAATAACAAAAGTGAGAGACCAAATGGGAAAACCTGCTTTTACAACTAGTGAAATTACAAATGTATTTCGAAACTATTATTCTGATCTGTACAAATCTGAGAGGATAAAATGATGGAAAAATGAATGCATTTTTCCAGAAGCTAAATTTACCTGAACCTAATTAACAAGATAATGAATTACTGGATGCAAAAATCACAGTCGAAGACGTTAAAAAGTCAATCATGTTTTTAAAAAATGGAAAGGCCCTGACTGTTTTCCTGCAGAGGTATATAAAACATTTGTGGATGTCTTTGCCCCACTGCTTACAAGAATGTTTCAGTATGCTTACAGTGTGAAGAGACTACCAAAGACAATGCAGCAATCTACTATTATGTATGATACCGAAAGAAAAAAAGGACCTTGAAAATCCTGCATCATACAGGCCATTATCTATCCAAAATACAGACTCAAAAATTTTAGCAAATATCTTAGCAATATGCCTGAACAATGTGATGCAGAAATTAGTATCTAGTGACCAAACAGGCTTTATCCAGTCACGACAATCCTGCTCCAATGTAAGACGGTTGCTTGGTATTTTATAATATGTATCTTCTAAACAGGAAACGGCAGCGGTTATTACCTTGGACGCAGAGAAAGCCTTTGATCGTGTGGAATGGCAGTACTTATTTAGAAAGCTCGAGGAATTCTCATTTAATGAACCTTTTATCCAGTGGATCAAACTACTCTATTCAAACCCACAATCGGCATTGCTAATTAATGGTACTACATTCAAAGAATTCTCACTACAATGAGGCCCAAAACAACTTTTGTTTGATTTGATTATACAGCCTTTAGCTGAATGTATACGAGTAAATGAGGACATACGGGAATAGACTGCTACCAGCTCACAAAAGCTATCACTGTATGCTGATGATGTTTTCTTATTTTGAAAAACCCTGCTAAATCAATTCCTCCATTAATTTGGACCATTGAGGAATTTGGCCATTTTTCTGGCTACAAAATCAATTATGAAAAATCATTAGCCCTTTCAATAGGAGACAAATCGGATTTAACAGGCTACCAACCATTTGAAGTAGGCGGAGGGCGAAAGGTGAGTGCTGTTTTTAAAAAATGTATTTTTGTCACTTATCATTCTCAGTTTTTGCAACATTTTCGTGTATTTTTTTTTTCTTTTTTCTTATTTCTTTTTTTTCTTTGTCCTTTCTTCCCTTTAAATGAGAAATAAAACGTTTAAAAAGGGAGTGTCCAGCCACTCTGCGGAGGAAGCTCATTTCGACCACTTTTGTCCGTGATCTCGTTCTTTCGGTCATTACCCAAAGTTTATGACCATAGGAGAGGGAGGGAACAAACATTGACCGGTAAATCGAGAGCTTCGGCTCAGCTCCCTCTTCACCACGACGGTCCGATACAGCGACCGCATCACTGCGCACGCTGCACCGATCTGCCTATCAATCTCACGCTCCATCCTTTCCTCACTCGTGAACAAGACCCTGAGATACTTGAGGGAAGGACCGCTCCACCCACCTGGTGAGGGCAGGGCACCTTTTTCCGGTCGAGCACCATGGACTCAGATTTGGAGGTGCTGATTCTCATCCCAGCCGCTTCACACTCGGCTGCAAAAGGTCCCAGTGCATGTTGCAGGTCCTGGTTCGTTGGAGCCAACAGGACAACATCATCCGCAAACAGCAGAGATGAAATCCTGTTGTCTCCGAACGTGACCCCTCCGGCCCGTGGCTGCGCCTAGAAATTCTGTTCGTAAAAACAGTGAACAAAACCGGTGACAAAGGAGGCTGCCAACCACCTTGGTGACCTCCGGAAAGGAGGACCTGACGGGGAGATTGAGGAGAACCTCGAAGTATTCCTCCCACTGCCCAACAATATCCCCAGATGAGGTCAGCAGCTCTCCACCCGCACTGTACACGGTGTTGGCAAAGCACTGCTTCCCCCTCCAGAGGCGCCGGACGGTTTGCCAGTATCTGTTCGAGGCCGACCGATAGTCATGCTCCATGGCCTCTCCGAACTCCTCCCAGTCCCGGGTTTTTGCCTCTGCGACAGCCCTGGCCGCGGCACTCTTTGCCTGCCGGTACTGGACAGCTGCCTCAGAAGTCCCACGAACCATCATGGCTCGATAGGACTCCTTCTTCAGCCTGACGGCATCCCTTACTACCGGTGTCCACCACCGGGTTCGGGGGTTGCCGCGGCGACCATCACCAAAAACCTTGCGACCACAGCTACAAGCCGCCGCATCAGCGATAGAGGTGGAGAACATTGTCCACTCAGAATCAATGTCCCCCTCCTCTGCCGGGACCTGTGAGAAGCTCTCCCGGAGGTGTGAGTTGAAAGTCCGCCTGAAAGGGGGCTCAGCGAGACGTTCCCAGCTGACCCTCACTACACGCTTGGGTCTGCCAGGTCTCACCGGCTTCCCCTGCCAGCGGATCCAACTCACGACCATGTGGTGATCGGTTGACAGCTCCGCCCCTCTCTTCACCAGAGTGTCCAAGACACGCGCCCGAAAGTCAGATGATACGGCAACAAAGTAGATCATCGACCTACGGTGGCACGTGCACTGGTGTACACCCTTGTGCTCAAACATGGTGTTCAAACTGTGACTAGCACAGAAGTCCAACAACTGACCACTGCTCGGGTTCAGATCAGGGGGACCGTTCTTCCCAATCACCCCTCTCCAAGTATCACTGGCATTTCCCACATGGGCGTTGAAGTCCCCCAGGAGAATAATGGAGTTCCCGGGTGGTGCACCATCCAGTACCCCTTCCAAGGACTCCAAGAAGGCCGAGTACTCTGCACTGCTGTTTGGCCCGTAGGCTGTTACAACAGTGAGAAACTTGCCCACCATCCGAAGGCGGAGGGACACGACCCCATCATTCACCGGGGAGAACTCCAACCGCCACGTCTGAGATGGGGGGCAATGAGTACACTGTAAAAAATGATTGGAATTCACTATTTTTTTTTAAATGCTGTAATTTGTTACAGGCAATTTTATTAATTTTTTCTCAAAATGTAAATATAATTTGGCTAAAACCGTACATTTTGATTTTATGAAAATAAAAAAATATTATTTGTTTCCAACAAAAAACTTACTTCAACCTGAAGTAAAAATAGAATTTGTTACAGAGAACTGAGTATTCTTTTTGCTTTGATACAACTTTGTTTATTTACTTTAGAACAACTTACTTTTTCAAACAAATCAATGTGAGGTTTTTACTTGGAGATAACAATCAATTCACAATTAGATTAAACCATTGAATTACTATATTTCAAACATATATGTTTGATTTGGCTAAAACTATTAGTTTACATTCATACTGATTAAAAATATGAGATGATCTACCTAATTTTTTGCTTTGGTTCAAATTGATTATTTTAATTTTGGAAAAACTAATACTTTTAAATTTCATTTTTAAAACTTGAATTTTTTATTTCAAAAAAACTATTCTAATTGCTGTAATTTTGTTACAAGAAATTAGATTATTTTGCTTCAAGTTGATTTTCCAACTCAGAACAAACTATCAGATTTGATTAGAACAAAGTTAATACATTTAGGTCAAGATCATTTTTTGTCAACAAACGCCAAAGTTTCCAACTTCAACTTACAAAAAGGACTGGTATTTATTGTGATGCTTGTTCAAGTTTAAATCACCAGCAATTGTACAAGCATTAACTAAATTATTGTCCTTTGCATTTCACTCATTGAATGCCAGCCTATTTCAGAACAGGTACTCCCACAGTGCCAGCCATTTCTGATGATTTTTACTGATTTTTCAAGACCCACAGAATATTGTGTACTATGACTATCTGAAATCCAACACCAGATTCTAAAAGAATGGACTGTCTACTTTCCTCAGCAAAAATAATTTTATTTATAGCTTTTTTCGTTCCCCTGTAATCCTCCGTTGAGTAGAGGGAAGTTTTACTGAAATCACCAGAAATCACCAGAAAGTTGAGAAAAAAGAGGCACAACATGTGCACCTAACTGTTTTCAAACCATTCAGAGAGAAATGCTGCCACCTGCTGGCTCGATAAAATATGGTCTCAAGTCATCCCCATACATATTAGATACAATAGACATCTGGCAACGTGAAAATAGCGAAAAAGGCATTTGACGTATTAATGCGTCAATGGCACACGACATTACTATTTGCTTTGACGTATTTGTGCGTCAATGGGACACAATGAGTTAAAAATGTTTTCAAGTCAAATAAAATACAGATTTTTTTTTTTTACCCTCTATGCACATGGGTCATATTGGGGAACTTTCCTCGCCTGGTTTCCTTTGTGTATAATTGTTCATAAAACAGTCATCTTTTGATGCAGAGTCAAGCAGTAAACTTTGTTTTTTTCAGTACAACCTGGGGTTTTAGAATATTCATATTGTAAAGCTGTCATATGAATTATATAAAAATTATGGAATCATGAAGACAAAGAAAATAATCAGACTGAAAATCAATTTCACAAAAATGTATTGAAAAAACACAATGAAATGCTATAAACAACTTTTTACACTGCACAGAAATGTTATTTAGGGACTTGGGGATAATGGGGAAAAAAAATGAATCTCTAACTATTATACTTTTTACAAAATTCCACTATAAAAGCAAAAAACTCTGTACTCCTGATGCCCTTCCTGAAGCAGTTTGTCTATAATGCTGGGGTTGTTTCTGTAGCACAGCTGTAAAAAACGTAAAACATAAGAAACTTAGACAAAAAAAAAAACATCAATTATTTATATAATACATATATTTATATACATCATATACACATAATGTCATTTTACTGTATTTATTATCGTCTTTATCAATAATGTGCACTCTTCAGCCGGTAATTGCAATCGCAGCTGTAGTTTCAACTGTGGGAGAACAAGTACACGCAGAGGAGTGAGACATCTCACTCTCTGACGATCTTTGGCAGTCCCCGTGTGTTTTTATCTCACAGCTGTTTGTACCTCACGGGTCACGCTTTGGACACGGACTTTCAGACAAGCGTAGTTTATCCTCCGTGCATCGCACAGACAAATCAAAACTAGTTTCGGAAAGCCCTGAATATGTACTTCACAGAGAAAAAAAAGTAAGTTGCTACGTTTTACCGTTCGCGAGTAAATTGATCATTTGTAAATGATGTGCGCATGCATCGTCGCCGATGCAGACGGGTTCATAGGGTTAACCTGAGATGCAACATTATACAAACTTTAGATTAACAAAAAGAACAACTTGAAATCGGCAATATCAGACCACTGCAAATGCAATAAAAATCTAATGGACTGAGACAACACAAGAATCAACCATCAAGAACCCATCGATCAGATAAGCAATAGAAATGAAGAAACAATTAATTTCAACGAGGGCGCATTCCAACTCTCCTAAACATGGGACTTTCTCCAGGGACCATTGGCAGGTGTAACGTCGTTTTGCACTGCCTTGTTGACTCTTAAAACCCACATAGAGCCATCAACATCTCGCCTCAAATTGTATTAAAAGTGACATGTGTGTCTTAATTTGTTCGTATTTAAACTTGTAAAGCAACTCACGGACTTTATGTCCACCATCTTGGTTCGCTTCAGCTGCCGTGAGAAGTGCATGCGCAGGTTTGCATTACATCATAAACAGCTGAGGCAGTGTATCTCGCCAGTGCAAACCGACGTTACACCTGCGCAGTTAGCTCAGTACTAAACAGGTTGGCTGTGCCTGGGAGGAGCAGCTGATAAGGCACGTCATGTGACGTCATGAGACGCTTCTGAGGAAGACGCAAGTATCCGTTGAAACACAAGTTAGAATTAAAGCCGCAAGCGGCGTCGAACGGCCCTCGCCGCACCGCGCGACTCCCCGCACCGCGCGCACCACCCCGTTCCACGCCGCCCCGCACCAAGCCGCTGTCCTGCCTCATGCCGCCCCGCACCAAGCCGCCCCGCACCAAGCCGCAACGCACCGCTCCACAACGCCCCGCACTACGCCGCACCACACCGTACCACGCAGCACCGCTCAAAGGAGGTGGCACCGTTGTGTGATGATTGGTTCCCGTAGCCATAGAAGATTTTTAGTCAAATTGTAATGAATATGATAAGTAGAGCTGGTTTGGCTCCCCATGTAAACTTTGACTCAGTCTTTAGGGGGCGCTAATGGGCCAATTTCAAATATTTCACGTTCACCTGACCTAAACCCTGGAGTTGAACAATGGATTCAAGTTTAATGCAAATCAGTCTTTGTTTGTGCAAACGGGGAAAAAATGTATGTTGTCAAAAACGGCCAAAAAAACCCTCACATTTTGCCGCTCCGCTGCTCAAACAACGTTTCACTGATCAAAAATCCCTGAAGTCATTTTGAAGGTAAATGTGTTGAGATGATTTGTAACAATTTTGAGGCCAATCAGTGAAACGGCCGAGGAGGAGTCGCTTTCCAACCAACGTGTATGAGAATGATTGGTTTTCATTTTTCCATTTTGCAGTGAAATTTATGGGCTTCCTGTTTGTCAGAGGGATTAGCCATAATACATTTTTTTCCATGTCTTGACTTAAGGAATATGTGTACCAAATTACATGGTTCTACGAAAATTTTGACCTCGAACCCCTCCCATAGGCATTTTTAAATTGGCTTTTGTAGGTGGCGCTATAGAGCCAATTTCAAAAATGTAACTTTCAAATGACCTAGACCCAAGAGTTGAACCATGGATTCAAGTTTCGTGCAAATCAGACTTTGTTTGTGCAAACGGAAGCAATTTTTCTATTGTCAAAAACTGAAAAAAAACACGCCACTTTTTGGCGCTCCGCTGCTCAAACAACGTTTCACTGATAAAAATTCCCTGAAATCATTTTGATGGTACATGTGTTGAGATGATGTGGAGCGATTTTGTGGCGAATAGGTGAAACGGCCGAGGCTGGTTTGATGTTTGTGTGAGGTGTACATTTGCAATGAATGTTGAGCGTTTGTCGTCGCCACGGCAACAGGGTAAAAAATAAGCCTTGGACCCCATTGACTTTTTGAATCAAGAGGGCAAAACAGATTTATGTGCAAAATTTCAAACATTTTGAAAAAACTAAATTTGAAAATGCCAATCTAAAACTTTGAAATAGTCTGTAGGGGGCGCTAATGTGTCAATTTGAATCATTTAACTTTCAAATGACCTAGACCCTAGAGTTGAACAATGTATTAAAGTTTTGTGCTAATCAGACTTTGTTTGTGCAAACAGGAGCAAATTTAATGTTGTCAAAAACGGCCAAAAAAAGGTCACATTTTGCCGCTCCGCTGCTCGAACAATGTTTCACTGATCAAAAATCCCTGAAGTCATTTTGAAGGTACATGTGTTGAGATGATGTGGAGCGATTTTGAGGCGAATCGGTGAAACGGCCGAGGAGGAGTCGCTTTCCAACCGACATGTATGAAAACTTTTGCTGTTCATTTTTCCATTTTGCAGTGAAATTTATGGGCTTCCTGTTTGTCTGAGGGCGGGGCCATAATAATATTTTTTTCTTGTCTTGACTTGAGGAACATGTGTACCAAATCTCATGTTTCTACGACAAACTTGACCTCCGAAAAGTCCCATAGGGGTATTATTTTGGCTGTTGTAGGTGGCGCTGTTCTGTCATTTTTTGAGTCCCATAAAAATAAACACCAAAATATCAAATTTTTCGCCAGGTCTGATTTTTGGGCCAAAATTAACAACTTTTCATGCATGTTCAGGGGGTCAAATTAAGGCTCAAAGTGCAGAAGAAAAAAGAAAGAAATAAATAAATTAAAGCCGCAAGCGGCGTCGAACGGCCCTCGCCGCACCGCGCGACTCCCCACACCGCGCACACCCCCCGCACCACGCCACCCTGCACCACGCCGTCCCGCATCACGCCGCCCCGCACCAAGCCGCAACGCGCCGCTCCACAACGCCCCGCACACTGCCCCGCACTACGCCGCACCACACCGTACCACGCAGCACCGCTCAAAGGAGGTGGCGCCGCCGTGTGATGATTTGTTGATTTGTTTGATTGTTAGTCAAATTGTAATGAATATGATAAGTAGAGCTGGTTTGGCTCCCCATGTCAACTTTGACTCAGTCTGTAGGGGGCGCTAATGGGCCAATTTAAAATATTTCACTTTCACCTGACCTAAACCCTGGAGTTGAACAATGGGTTCAAGTTTGATGCAAATCAGACTTTGTATGTGCAAACCGGAAAAAAATTAATGTTGTCAAAAACGGCAGAAAAAAACTTTCCATTTTGCCGCTCCGCTGCTCAAACAACGTTTCACTGATCACAATTCCCTGAAGTCATTTTGATGGTACATGTGTTGAGATAATGTGGAGCGATTTTGAGGCGAATCGGTGAAACGGCCGAGGCTGGTTTGATGTTTGTGTGAGGTGTACATTTGCAATGAATGGGGAGCGTTTCTTGTCGCCACGGCAACAGGGTAAAAAATAAGCCTTGGACCCAATTGACTTTTTGAATAAGTAGGGCAAAACAGATTTTTGTGCAAAATTTCAAACATTTTGAAAAAACTAAATTTGAAAATGCCCATCTAAAACTTTGAAATAGTCTGTAGGGGGCGCTAATGAGTCAATTGGAATCATTTAACTTTCAACTGACCTAGACCCTAGAGCTTAACAATGTATTAAAGTTTTGTGCAAATCAGACTTTGTTTGTGCAAACAGGAGCAAATTTAATGTTGTCATAAACGGCCAAAAAAAGGTCACATTTTGCCGCTCCGTTGCTTGAACAATGTTTCACTGATCAAAAATCCCTGAGGTCATTTTGAAGGTACATGTGTTGAGATGATGTGGAGCGATTTTGAGGCGAATCGGTGAAACGGCCGAGGAGGAGTCGCTTTCCAACCGACATGTATGAAAACTTTTGCTGTTCATTTTTCCATTTTGCAGTGAAATTTATGGGCTTCCTGTTTGTCTGAGGGCGGGGCCATAATAATATTTTTTTCTTGTCTTGACTTGAGCAACATGTGTACCAAATTTCATGTTTCTACGACAAACTTGACCTCCGAAAAGTCCCATAGGGGTATTATTTTGGCTGTTGTAGGTGGCGCTGTTCTGTCATTTTTTGAGTCCCATAAAAATAAACACCAAAATATCAAATTTTTCACCAGGTCTGATTTTTGGGCCAAAATTAACAACTTTTCATGCATGTTCAGGGGGTCAAATTAAGGCTCAAAGTGCAGAAGAAAAAAGAAAGAAAGAAAGAAATTAAAGCCGCAAGCGGCGTCGAACGGCCCTCGCCGCACCGCGCAACTCCCCGCACCGCGCAACTCCCCGCACCGCGCAACTCCCCGCACCGCGCGCACCCCCCGCACCGCGCGCACCCCCCGCACCGCGCGCACCACCCCGTGCCAAGCCACCCCGTGCCAAGCCACCCCGCACCACGCCGTCCTGCATCACGCCGCCCCGCACCAAGCCGCACCACACCGTACCACGCAGCACCGCTCAAAGGAGGTGGCGCCGCCGTGTGATGATTTGTTCCCGTAGCCATAGAAGATTGTTAGTGAAATTGTAATGACTATGATAAGTAGAGCTGGTTTGGCTCCCCATGTAAACTTTGATTCAGTCTTTAGGGGGCGCTAATGGGCCAATTTTAAATATTTCACTTTCAAATTATCTAAACCCTGGAGTTGAACAATGGATTCAAGTTTAATGCAAATCAGACTTTGTTTGTGCAAACGGGAAAAAAATTAATGTTGTCAGAAACGGCCAAAAAACCCTCACATTTTGCCGCTCCGCTGCTCAAACAACGTTTCACTGATCAAAATTCCCTGAAGTCATTTTGAAGGTAAATGTGTTGAGATAATTTGGAACAATTTTGAGGTCAATCGGTGAAACGGCCGAGGAGGAGTCGCTTTCCAACCGACGTGTATGAAAATGATTGGTTTTCATTTTTCCATTTTGCAATGAAATTTATGGGCTTCCTGTTTGTCAGAGGGCTTAGCCATAATAACATTTTATCCATGTCTTGACTTGAGGAACATGTGTTCCAAATTACATGGCTCTACGACAATTTTGACCTCGAACCCATCCCATAGGCATTTTTAAATTGGCAGTTGTAGGTGGCGCTATAGAGCCAATTTCAAAATTTAAACTTTCAAATGACCTAGACGCAAGAGTTAAACCATGGATTCAAGTTTTGTGCCAATCACACTTTGTTTGTGCAAACGGAAAAAAAAATTCTATTGTCAAAAACTGAAAAAAAATACGCCACTTTTTGGCGCTCTGCTGCTCAAACAACGTTTCACTGATCAAAATTCCCTGAAGTCATTTTGATGGTACATGTGTTGAGATGATGTGGAGCGATTTTGAGGTGAATCGGTGAAACGGCCGAGGCTGGTTTGATGTTTGTGTGAGGTGTACATTTGCAATGAATGGGGAGCGTTTGTCGTCGCCACGGCAACAGGGTAAAAAATAAGCCTTGGACCCAATTGACTTTTTGAATCAAGAGGGCAAAACAGATTTATGTGCAACATTTCAAACGTTTTGAAAAAACTAAATTTGAAAATGCCCATCTAAAACTTTGAAATAGTCTGTAGGGGGCGCTAATGTGTCAATTTGAATCATTTAACTTTCAAATGACCTAGACCCTAGAGTTGAACAATGTATTAAAGTTTTGTGCTAATCAGACTTTGTTTGTGCAAACGGGAGCAAATTTAATGTTGTCAAAAACAGCCAAAAAAAGGTCACATTTTGCCGCTCCGCTGCTCAAACAATGTTTTACTGATCAAAAATCCCTGAGGTCATTTTGAAGGTACATGTGTTGAGATGATGTGGAGCGATTTTGAGGCGAATCGGTGAAACGGCCGAGGAGGAGTCGCTTTCCAACCGACATGTATGAAAACTTTTGCTGTTCATTTTTCCATTTTGCAGTGAAATTTATGGGCCTCCTGTTTGTCAGAGGGCGGAGCCATGATAACATTTCGGTCGTATCTTGACTTGAGGAACATGTGTACCGAATTTCATGGCTCTACGACAAACTTGACCTCTGAAACTCCCATTGGCTGTTGTAGGTGGCGCTGTTCTGGCATTTTTTGAGTCCCATAAAAATAAACACCAAAATATCAAATTTTTCACCAGGTCTGATGTTTGGTCAAAATTTTACAACTTTTCATGCATGTTCAGGGGGTGAAATTAAGGCTCAAAGTGCAGAATTTGACATCTCTCGAGCAAAAACAATAGGCCCTTTCCCCGTTCGGGGCTCGGGCCTAATTAAAGCCGCAAGCGGCGTCGAACGGCCCTCGCCGCACCGCGCGACTCCCTGCACCGCGCGCACTCCCCGCACCACGCCGCCCCGCACCAAGCCGCCCTGCACCATGCCGTCCCGCACCACGCCGCCCCGCACCAAGCCGCAACGCGCCGCTCCACAACGCCCCGCACTACGTCGCACCACACCGTACCACGCAGCACTGCTCAAAGGAGGTGGCACCGCCGTGTGATGATTTGTTCCCGTAGCCATAGAAGCATGTTAGTCAAATCGTAATGAATATGATAAGTAGAGCTGGTTTGGCTCCCAATGTAAACTTTGACAGAGTCTGTAGGGGGCGCTAATGGGCCAATTTCCAATATTTCACTTTAACCTGACCTAAACCCTGGAGTTGAACAATGGATTAAAGTTTTGTGCAAATTAGACTTTGTATGTGCAAACAGGAGCAAAATTAATGTTGTCAAAAAGAGCCAAAAAAACCCTCACATTTTGCCGCTCCGCTGCTCAAACAACGTTTCACTGATCACAATTCCCTGAAGTCATTTTGAAGGTAAATGTGTTGAGATGATTTGGAACAATTTTGAGGCCAATCGGTGAAACGGCCGAGGAGGAGTCGCTTTCCAACCGACGTGTATGAAAATGATTGGTTTTCATTTTCCATTTTGCAATGAAATTTATGGGCTTCCTGTTTGTCAGAGGGCTTAGCCATAATAACATTTTATCCATGTCTTGACTTGAGGAACATGTGTTCCAAATGACATGGCTCTACGACAATTTTGACCTCAAACCCATCCATAGGCATTTTTAAATTGGCTGTTGTAGGTGGCGCTATAGAGCCAATTTCAAAATTTAAACTTTCAAATGACCTAGACGCAAGAGTTAAACCATGGATTCAAGTTTTGTGCCAATCACACTTTGTTTGTGCAAACGGAAAAAAAATGTCTATTGTCAAAAACTGAAAAAAAATACGCCACTTTTTGGCACTCTGCTGCTCGAACAACGTTTCACTGATCAAAATTCCCTGAAGTCATTTTGATGGTACATGCGTTGAGATGATGTGGAAAAATTTTGAGGCGAATCGGTGAAACGGCCGAGGCTGGTTTGATGTTTGTGTGAGGTGTACATTTGCAATGAATGGGGAGCGTTTCTCGTCGCCACGGCAACAGGGTAAAAAATAAGCCTTGGACCCTATTGACTTTTTGAATCAAGAGGGCAACACAGATGTATGCACAAAATTTCAAACATTTTGAAAAAACTAAATTTTAAAATGCCCATCTAAAACTTTGAAATAGTCTGTAGGGGGCGCTAATGTGTCAATTTGAATCAATTCACTTTCAAATGACCTAGACCCTAGAGTTGAACAATGTATTCAAGTTTTGTGCAAATCAGACTTTGCATGTGCAAACGGGAGCAAATTTAATGTTGTCAAAAACGGCCAAAAAAAGGTCACATTTTGCCGCTCCGCTGCTCGAACAATGTTTCACTGATCAAAAATCCCCGAGGTCATTTTGAAGGTACATGTGTTGAGATGATGTGGAGCGATTTTGAGGCGAATCGGTGAAACGGCCGAGGAGGAGTCGCTTTCCAACCGACATGTATGAAAACTTTTGCTGTTCATTTTTCCATTTTGCAATGAAATTCATGGGCTTCCTGTTTGTCAGAGGGCGGGGCCATAATAATATTTTTTTCTTGTCTTGACTTGAGGAACATGTGTACCAAATCTCATGTTTCTACGACAAACTTGACCTCCGAAAAGTCCCATAGGGGTATTATTTTGGCTGTTGTAGGTGGCGCTGTTCTGTCATTTTTTGAGTCCCATAAAAATAAATACCAAAATATCAAATTTTTCGCCAGGTCTGATTTTTGGGCCAAAATTAACAACTTTTCATGCATGTTCAGGGGGTCAAATTAAGGCTCAAAGTGCAGAAGAAAAAAGAAAGAAAGAAAGAAATTAAAGCCGCAAGCGGCGTCGAACGGCCCTCGCTGCACCGCGCGACTCCCTGCACCGCGCGCACTCCCCGCACCACGCCGCCCCGCACCAAGCCGCCCTGCACCATGCCGTCCCGCACCACGCCGCCCCGCACCAAGCCGCAACGCGCCGCTCCACAACGCCCCGCACTACGCCGCACCACACCGTACCACGCAGCACCGCTAAAAGGAGGTGGCACCGCCGTGTGATGATTTGTTCCCGTAGTCATAGAAGAATGTTAGTCAAATTGTAATGAATATGATAAGTAGAGCTGGTTTGGCTCCCCATGTAAACTTTGACACAGTCTGTAGGGGGCGCTAATGGGCCAATTTCCAATATTTCCCTTTAACCTGACCTAAACCCTGGAATTGAACAATGGATTAAAGTTTTGTGCAAATCAGACTCTGTTTGTGCAAACAGGAGCAAAATTAATGTTGTCAAAAAGAGCCAAAAAAAACCTCACATTTTGCTGCTCCGCTGCTGAAACAACGTTTCACTGATCAAAATTCCCTGAAGTCATTTTGATGGTACATGTGTTGAGATGATTTGAAGCGATTTTGAGGCGAATCGGTGAAACGGCCGAGGCTGGTTTGATGTTTGTGTGAGGTGTACATTTGCAATGAATGGGGAGCGTTTGTCGTCGCCACGGCAACAGGGTTAAAAATAAGCCTTGGACCCAATTGACTTTTTGAATCAAGAGGGCAAAACAGATGTATGTGCAAAATTTCAAACATTTTGAAAAAACTAAATTTGAAAATGCCCATTTAAAATTTTGAAATAGTCTGTAGGGGGCGCTAATGTGTCAATTTGAATCATTTAACTTTCAAATGACCTAGACCCTAGAGTTGAACAATGTATTAAAGTTTTGTGAAAATCAGACTTTGTTTGTGCAAACGGGAGCAAATTTAATGTTGTCAAAAACGGCCAAAAAAAGGTCACACTTTGCCGCTCCACTGCTCGAACAATGTTTCACTGATCAAAAATCCCTGAGGTCATTTTGAAGGTACATGTGTTGAGATGATGTGGAGCGATTTTGAGGTGAATCGGTGAAACGGCCGAGGAGGAGTCGCTTTCCAACCGACATGTATGAAAACTTTTGCTGTTCATTTTTCCATTTTGCAGTGAAATTTATGGGCTTCCTGTTTGTCAGAGGGCGGGGCCATAATAATATTTTTTTCTTGTCTTGACTTGACAAACATGTGTACCAAATTTCATGACTCTATGACAAACTTGATCTCCAAAACTCCCATAGGGGTATTATTTTGGCTGTTGTAGGTGGCGCTGTTCTGCATTTTTGTTCCCATAAAATAACACCAAAATATCAAATTTTTCGCCAGGTCTGATTTTTGGGCCAAAATTAACAACTTTTCATGCATGTTCAGGGGGTCAAATTAAGGCTCAAAGTGCAGAAGAAAAAAGAAAGAAAGAAAGAAAGAAATAAATAAATAAAAAAGGAATTTTTTTTTCGACGTCTCGAGCAAAAACAATATAGGTTTCAATGGCACCTGATACATCATTTTAAAGCTTTTGAGTTTACGCACGCAACCGTCACGTTTTGGTGAGTGACGGGCGCTGACGCGTCCGTCATTTGTTTTCACCATTGTGAAAGCAATAGGCCCTTACCCCGTTCGGGGCTCGGGCCTAATAAATAAATAAATAAAAAAGGAATTTTTTTGTTAACGTCTCGAGCAAAAACAATATAGGTTTCAATGGCACGTGATACATCATTTTAAAGCTTTTGAGTTTACGCACGCAACCGTCACGTTTTGGTGAGTGACGGGCGCTGACGCGTCCGTCACGCACCGCCACCATTTGTTTTCACCATTGTGAAAGCAATAGGCCCTTACCCCGTTCGGGGCTCGGGCCTAATAAATAAATAAATAAAAAAGGAATTTTTTTGTTAACGTCTCGAGCAAAAACAATATAGGTTTCAATGGCACGTGATACATCATTTTAAAGCTTTTGAGTTTACGCACGCAACCGTCACGTTTTGGTGAGTGACGGGCGCTGACGCGTCCGTCACGCACCGCCACCATTTGTTTTCACCATTGTGAAAGCAATAGGCCCTTACCCCGTTCGGGGCTCGGGCCTAATAAATAAATAAAAAAGGAATTTTTTTTTAACGTCTCGAGCAAAAACAATATAGGTTTCAATGGCACGTGATACATCATTTTAAAGCTTTTGAGTTTACGCACGCAACCGTCACGTTTTGGTGAGTGACGGGCGCTGACGCGTCCGTCACGCACCGCCACCATTTGTTTTCACCATTGTGAAAGCAATAGGCCCTTACCCCGTTCGGGGCTCGGGCCTAATAAAAAAAGGAATTTTTTTTTTACGTCTCGAGCAAAAACAATATAGGTTTCAATGGCATGTGATACATCATTTTAAAGCTTTTGAGTTTACGCACGCAACCGTCACGTTTTGGTGAGTGACGGGCGCTGACGCGTCCGTCACGCACCGCCACCATTTGTTTTCACCATTGTGAAAGCAATAGGCCCTTACCCCGTTCGGGGCTCGGGCCTAATAAAAAAGGAATTTTTTTTTTCGACGTCTCGAGCAAAAACAATATAGGTTTCAATGGCACGTGATACATCATTTTAAAGCTTTTGAGTTTACGCACGCAACCGTCACGTTTTGGTGAGTGACGGGCGCTGACGCGTCCGTCACGCACCGCCACCATTTGTTTTCACCATTGTGAAAGCAATAGGCCCTTACCCCGTTCGGGGCTCGGGCCTAATAAAAAAGGAATTTTTTTTTCGACGTCTCGAGCAAAAACAATATAGGTTTCAATGGCACGTGATACATCATTTTAAAGCTTTTGAGTTTACGCACGCAACCGTCACGTTTTGGTGAGTGACGGGCGCTGACGCGTCCGTCACGCACCGCCACCATTTGTTTTCACCATTGTGAAAGCAATAGGCCCTTACCCCGTTCGGGGCTCGGGCCTAATAAATAAAAAAGGAATTTTTTTGTTAACGTCTCGAGCAAAAACAATATAGGTTTCAATGGCATGTGATACATCATTTTAAAGCTTTTGAGTTTACGCACGCAACCGTCACATTTTGGTGAGTGACGGGCGCTGACGCATCCGTCACGCACCGCCACCATTTGTTTTCACCATTGTGAAAGCAATAGGCCCTTACCCCGTTCGGGGCTCGGGCCTAATAAATAAAAAAGGAATTTTTTTGTTAACGTCTCGAGCAAAAACAATATAGGTTTCAATGGCATGTGATGCATCATTTTAAAGCTTTTGAGTTTACGCACGCAACTGTCACATTTTGGTGAGTGACGGGCGCTGACGCATCCGTCACGCACCGCCACCATTTGTTTTCACCATTGTGAAAGCAATAGGCCCTTACCCCGTTCGGGGCTCGGGCCTAAAAATATATACTGTACATACTCTGTGTGATATATAAAGTATATCTTATCTTATAATGTATACAGTATACTCTGTAGCCTATATTCACAATATACAGTTATTCTCATCAAAATGCTTAAGTCCAGGCCTTGAAATTAAGCTTTATTTAATATTTCTCGATACAATTAACAAGAGTTTGGGAATAAAGTGGCACTAACTGTGTGGAAAAAAACTAAGAAAATCCACTCTCTGCCCAAATAGTCAAATAATAACTCACACAAAGAACATGCATTGTTAGTGCATGGGAAACATTTTGGTATCCGAGCTTTAAATTCAGGAGTTTTGGATGAGGGACACGGGAGGTCCTGAACGCGAGTCCATGGTTCTGTCCGGTCCGCATGTCTGTGGTTCTGTCCACTCGACTATGGTCTGCGCTCGGTACCCAGTTCAGAAGTGCGTTCGCGAGAGCTGTTGTACAAAAATCGTACATTTCATAGTTAAACCACTACAACGCGGCCACAGCTACCCCGGGGCAGAGCGGAGGATGATAATCCTGTTCAGAAACGGCATAATTCATTTTCAAAAACGTCTCTATCACTTTCACTTCTCACTCGCCACAAAGCTCTTGTCTCGCTCCCTCACACATTTGTTGGTCGCATCCAATTTTACCTTTCTCGCCACAATGCTGACCTGTTACAGCCAGTGGTCGCATCCAATTTTTCAGTTTCAAAGTACTTAGCTATCTGCTGCCATCTACTGATTTGAAAAAGTATTACATGGTTACTCACAGTTCAAAACAAGTCACCGCTCGTCAACAGCGAATGCAGCTATTTTTAGACAAAGTAGACGAATTTCTCACGGCACACCAGACAATATCATACGGCACACTAGTGTGCCGCGGCACAGTGGTTGAAAAACACTGCCTTAGGTAACACGTTGCCATAGATACACAGGGCCGATGGAAACGCTCTCAAACCGAGTCGAGTCGTGCCGAGTCGAGTTGAGGCGAGTAGAGTCGGGCCCGTGGAAACAGCCCATAAGGCATGGGCCAATCCATTCCACTTGTCTCCTCAGCCTCAGGGAAAGTCATGCATCCATCTCCACCACGACTCATTTTTCCGTGCTATAAAACAAAAGCGCAGTTCTTTATCGAGTCAAGGCTGACGCGCTATCGTTCCTTCACATGCAATTCAAGCACTATTTTTATTACATGATCTCAAAATATCACCTTCACCAAGGTCGGCCTCAGCCTTATCTATAAAGCCGCAGAATCATTTATAGAACGCAGTCATTTCTTTTCTTTTTCAAGTCCCGGCGCTTTGTGTGAGATTGAATATTGTTTCAGGACGCCAGTGCGAGCTAACGACTGAACTCCAATCACATTTGCCACTCGCTGACCTCACTTTGACGCTGTGAGTCGTGATGTCATGCCAGTAAAAAGCACACTATCCGGATGGAGGCCTCATGAGTCTTAGATTAATATTCTGTTTACGGCTTTAAAGCAAGACTGTGACAAGGACGATTTCTTTTGAAAACATTAATGTGTGTGTATTTTGAAATCTGATCTTATCATTTAATAGACTACCAATGGCAAAATGTACTTTAACATAATTGCAAGAGAATAAACTATTTTGAATCCATGTTTTTTAGAACTGAGGTCTTACTTCGGGATAATTTTGTGTTAAAGGGCCAATAATGATTTAGATTGAAAAAAAATGCATTTAAGAAAATGTATCTTAATTTCAGCATATTAAAGCTGCTTTACCTCACTTTATTTTTGTATTCATTACGAAGATTCAATCCATATCCATGCAAAGCATTGGGATATACGTCCTTTTGAAGAACCATTAGCACAGATTTGTGCTGGCATGTCATTTTATTTTAGATCGAGTTTTTGTGCAACAAGGAAGATAATTTGTTTGGGAACAGTTTGTGACCAATCACAGCGGCCCCCACTTTCTTGAGAAAATCTGCAGGTCTCTTGTTAGCACAGACAGCTGAGGTAAACAAGTGGCGGAGGCTAACCTGAAACTTGTCGTGTCTTTGTTACGAGTTACTGCTTACACAGCGAAACAGCCATCCAACAGAAAGTCTTGTTCCTCCTCGCTTCCCGGTTCAATCATTCTATGGTCACGCCATCCACGTTCAAATGTGTGATCCATATTGTGAGACGTGAGCTCCGTGAACACTTAGCACATGAGCACAGGCTGAGTGGGAGGGGGGTAGTGGGGGAGGGGGTGATAGATTCGTGAGTGCGGAGAGGGGGAGCAGAAAGAGCGAGGCCAGCGCTCACATTCGAAAATGTCACAAAGTAAGTTAGTGCAGCTTTAAAGCAACTGTTCTTGAAATAACACTAAATGATTTGTCCCTTTGGCAAATCTTGTTTTACGACAGTAAGAATGTATTGAAACTAAGATAAAAACCACTTAATTTAAGCCTTTTCTATCTCATATTTTATAGATTTTTTGCAGTGTAGGATATGTGTATTCTGCATTTCACCCATGCCACTAAGCAGTCTGTCCTCCTGACAGACTGACCAGTGGTCACGACAGTGCAGCAAGACATCGAGAGACGGGTCGTCTCTCGATGTCGATGTTCGGCTCGGTCCGGAACACCAGAGCTGAAGGATTTGACCTATTGTGTACATTGATGGAGTGTCCAGAGAGAATCCACCCAGACACAGGGCTGACACGGGACCAAACCCTCAAGGTATGAAATATGAGTGTTGCATGTTAGGTTATGCTTAAATAGTGTATTTTAACCCAGAATTACAACAACTGTAGTTGTTTTTTTTGGTCATTCTAGAACGTAATAACACCATGCAGAAGAACATTAGATTATAATAAATTCGACAAACATTTCTGCAGTTTGCCAGTCCCACAATTCAAAATCAAAAACAGTAATTTTTCCCGTGGTTCATTATGTACCGGCCCTTAAAACAAGAACTACCTCAACTATTCCATGTCATGTCTCTGCTTCCAAATATCCCTCAAGTGTAGCCTTCATCGTCACAAACACTTTGAACATTTGGAAGAGATGGATTTCTAAAGTGTTGTTGTTGATGAGCCAAATAAGGACTCAACAATTGCCTTCTTCCCAATACTTTCTCAAATGTAAATTGCTTTTGGTGCATTACTTAAATAACAGCTGTCGAGTGCAGATGAAAAGAAAACAAAAAAAGCTATGATTTCACCAGCCATTTCAAGCCTTTTTTCCTGCTCCATGACCAGCACTTTGTGATTTTGTATGTTTTTTTTTATTTTTATTTTTTTATCCAGATGAATCCCTCTCACAGTAGTGCTGCAAAGTGCTCATCCAACCCACAGTAACCTTTTGGTATCAATTTTTCCTGAAAAAAATAAACCAAAAAAAGAACAAGGAGTGACTGTAAAAGTGCAGCTGGCTTCTAAACCAAAACCAGGGGAAAAAGGAAAAAAACTACTTTCAATTGTTGATTTTACAGTGATGGTATAGTGGAAATGCAATGTTGTGATATGAGATGTTTTGTGCTGTATCCCTGACGTGTAGCTCATACAGGACGAGTGACCAAGAGGCTGAGGTGGTTCTGCTATATCCCTATACCAAATATCATAAATTTTGATTAAGCGTATTCTCTGAGTGAATCTAGTACACTTGTGTTCCACACCGTTACAAAGCTTGTGATTACAAATGCCTTAAATAAATCCAGTCTTTGTGATTGGGTTGGGTCCATCAAAATGGTTGATGAATAGAATTTGATTGAGCCTTCATTTTTGAGCAGGGGTATTCAACTCAATCCTTAAAAGGACCAAGCGGGAGCACACCAGACTCCAGCCATTTCCTCAAGTGAGTCCAGTCTTAACCCGAGAACTTGAGGAAATGGATGGAGTCTAGTGTTCTCCTGCTTGGTCGGAATGAAAATCCACTGCCTCACGGCCCAAGTCGAATACCCCTGATAGCATTGCATGTAGATCTAATTCAAAAACAAAAAAATGCACATAAAGCTAATTCAACTACCAAAAATTGCACGTAAAGCTAATTCAAATACAAAAAACCCCAAATAATATGTCTTCTCTTAATTAAACCTGAATACATTTTTAAGGACATATATTAGAGGTGACCTTACTGACTGAGCATTTATTCACAACAGCAAAAAAAGCTTATGATTTTCCCCCAAGATCATTAATTTGTTGTTGAATTCCAACAAAAATTGGGTTCATACGTCTCCCGGGCCTTGAGTGAGACACATGTGAATTATACCCCACATGCATGCGCTCATAAATCAAAAAAATTCTCCATTTGTATTTGCTCAATTGCCCTACGTTTGTTTTTGGACTCCCATGTATGGCCGCGGATTCGCAATGCATTATTCAAGCATTCCGCTGCTTCGCCCTTGTCCCGGCCTGACCTCCTGGTAGCTGTTCCGGTTCTGTTGGCTGTAGGAGGAATAAAAAAAAAAAAATCCTTGCTTACTTCGAAAGAGGACGGAATACAAAACAAACCAGGCGGAAACATGGACAAACAACGCGCACACCTGAATGGGCAGAGGTCGGCGAAAGGTCCCAGACAAATAAGGATTTTGTGGAAAGTTGCACGCTGAGACGGGCACCGAGCTGTACAGTAAATATAGACGGGCTCGTACAGACCGCCCGGGGGATTGCATGGCTCAGGTCACGGTGAGGAGAATGACGGCAAGATTATGGGCTTTGGAGAGGTGTTTTAAGGTTAACTGGAGAGTGCTTCAGGCAGAGGAGACAATTAGTATGAATGTGTTTCGATGGACAGTGGCTCAAACAATGATACACTAAATGAAATGGGTACAAATATTATTTTATGTTTCTGTAAATATGACCATAACTGCGGCATGTTTAAAGCTGAGATACAGTACCTTAACCCTTTAAACGCCAGAGGTTTTTTTCCAAAACGCTGGATTTTGACATCTTAATTTCAAAAGGCTATAACTTAAAAGTGATAAGAGATAAAGGCTTTCTGTAAATTAGAAAAATATTAACGATAGTCCAAAGTTTATGTAGAGAATAAATCCCCAAATCTAATTTGCATATTTTGACGTCATTTGGCGTTAGAAATAATGGATTTTAGAATTTTCATACAATATTTTTATTTTTCTAACTGACAGACATATATTGATCACTAATACATGAACACACACAGAACACACACTGCAACATAGTAAATGTTCATGAAAATAGTAAAAAATACAAATCATGGTGCTGCTGTGAACGGTCTGCCCAGACGCGCGCCTCCAGGTGAAGCGCGTCACCGCGACTCTCCTGCTGCAGATGTCTCCCCTGCTCTCTCTCTCATCTAACACACACAAGACAAGGCTTCTCCAACACGTTACTGTCCCGGTGATTACGGGAGGCTTGAAGATAAATATGTGGGAAGCACTTTTAGCGGAGACTTTGGCGGAAACTTCAGCGGAAACTTCAGCGGAGGCTGGAGGTCGCGGCACGGTGCCCCGACGCGAGTTCCAGGCTTGTGTTCTGCAAATCTAACCTGTCTCCGAACCTCCCAATGACTTTGCCTTACTCTAAGAAACACTGTTCCCACTGCTGACTCTGTTCAAAGTGTCTAAAGTTAGTGTTTGGTGCGGTACAACACTTGCAGGCTGCCCCGCAGCTGCATTCGCTTCACTATAATTTCCGCACTAGTTCAACGCGGTCTTGCGCGAATATTTTTTATGGGAGCATGACGTTTTTTGGGGCCAGGGAGGTAGTCTGACATGTCTGCCAACTAGTGGCAGGGAGTATGACTTAAGTCGACCGTGGCGCCTAGAGGGTTAAAGCGTTTAACCACTTGTTGTGTGTGTCACTAATGGAGGGAACACACTCTACAGGCTGTACCAATTCTGCATGTTTCTTTTTACAGCGCTAGTTTGAAAACCGCCAGTATAACAGGACAGCTACCTCTATTTAAAGTCAGAATAAAACTTGTGTAGCTTGTGTGCATCGCTGTGATTCGTTCAGAGGACTATTGCAGTTGTATTTTTTATTTCTATTATTTACTATGTTTGTCCATGTTATCATATTACATACACACTGTACATCATATACTGTATTTTGTCCTTACATTTGTGCAACACGAACAAACAGTAACAGAAGGAAGGCCCAAAGTCTAAACCCGTGGCCCCCAGTCCTGCTCCTGCCCTCAGTGCGGTGTCCTCTGTAGCTGTATTTCATAGTGTATGCACGGCTTTTGACAGCTGCAGCAGCGCTCAGACCAACAACCAGCAGGTTTGACATTTCTGTGATCGCACTTCAGCAGTCGTGAGTTCAGATAGTTAGAAAATTGTATAAAGTGCATGGTACGTGGTTTTAAAGCCTTAAAACATCTAGCTGCTATTTCACTTATTGTGGTTTATATTTTAACAAAACCCCTGCAATAACAAGGGACCACTGTAAATCTCACCTTTTTTATGACAAGCCTTTCTCACGATTATACCAAAATGAAATGATTCGTGAGCTTATCAAGGCAGGCATACTTCATTGTTATTCAAAGCAAAAGTATGGCGAGGCAAATGCTAATTTTAAACATGTGAGTCATTCTCTACTTCCCACAAGAAAGAACAAATCTATTCAAACTTGATAATTGAACTGCAGGAACCTTTGAAAATCTATGCACCTTTCAGACAGCAAAGGTTTGCCATTTTCATAATTACCCCTTTGCTAAAATGCCAATAATTAGCCATCAACAATTAGCTCATACAATTAGATTTTGAAATAAATGGGCATTATCTCTGCTTCTCAAGGGACTAATGAGTCATATTACAAGAAAAACACCGATCAGCAACCTGCAAAGAGAGGTCGGCTGAGGCCTTTCTGAAGCCGCGACGCCCGGAGAGCAACAGAAGCATCTGCACAACATCAAGTCACGCCGCGGAAGTGGATGCAGACAATCATTCAAACTGTCAACGGCTAATTTTGCGCTAACCCTTGAAGCCCTTTTCTCACTCGCTACATTAGCAGAAGGTATGGAGGGGCTGGCGCCTCTTAATGTGTTTAACAATGCATTAAATGGTGTGATTACGAAGCCGAGTCGGATGCGGCGGCACTCGGGCACTTTGGAGTTGTAAGGTAGTGCCGGGCTCTGACAGGTGCGATATATGTACACGCATGGTAAGCCAGTCACAATGCATCATGAAGCCCTATTTTCAGCCTGATGTATGACGTTATTAGTGGGAATAGATGTCCTGTGGAAATGTCACACTGAGAAATATCAAGCCAGAGTCATAACAAATGTATAACCGCTGATCAGAGAGTCAGACCACATGTGTCGGAAGTTATTTTTATTGCTCTCATTGTGATGCGACACAATAAAAAAAAATATTGTCAAGATATTTTATTTCATTACAAATCCATGTTCTCTGGCAGCACGGTGGCTGAGTGGATAGCACTCTCACTTGTCAGCAAGAAGGTCCTGGGTTTCTAATCCCGGTTGGAACAGGGCCTTTCTAGTGGAGTTCTCCCCGTGTCTGCGTAGGTTTCCTCCGGGTGCTCCGGTTTCCCTACCGCTAAAAACATGTACAATAGGTACTGGCGACCTTGCTCTCTGAGTGGAGTGCTGTGGTCTGTGGTCTGTGAAGGGCGCTATATAAAAAAAGATTACTTACTTACTTACTAACTCAGATTTTAATACCCACAGGGATTCAAATCGAGGGTATCTAATTTTCAAACCTACATGAATCTATGTAAAAAATAAAAATAAATCAGTCTAACAAGCTTCTGTCTCAATAGTTTGAATCCATTACTAGTTGAGTTTCAAGTATACTTTTGGCTCGGCTTTTTTATTTCACAAGGTAATGTGCGCCTCTGACCTTTATTTTTGACTTCACTATACACAATTCCACTGTGTTTTTTAGTCTGCAAGTCAGTCTTATCTCTTTCTTAAATATACAAAGTGAAGACAGAATGTCGAGATGTGTCACAAAGTGTTATTCTCAAAGGCATCTACCAGGACAAAAAAAATATGTCTATAATTAATTATAAAAATGGATATGAAAAAGAAGCTTTTTGGTTTGTTGCTTAAGCACCACAAGTTCTTTTTAGAGTATTTTCTTCCTAACTTATTGAGTAAACGTGGAATGTCTGACATAATAACATAACAACAATCAATCACAGTGCAGGGTGACCTTTAGTCTTCCCTTTTGTTTTAACAAAAAAATATTATGCATTGAACTCACTCTAATGGGATTACTGCACACACTTAATTAGATTACTCTCAACACTGGAGAACAGAGATGTGTTTCATGTTCGAGATATGAGAGACAGGGATGGAAACTCTGAACGCCATTTCAATAATTCAATAAACATAAAATATTACATGATGGACCTGAGTGAACCGCGGAGCTTGGCACGGACCGTCACGGCGTTCTTGATGTGGCCTGGTACCGTCTCGGGTCGTGATTAGCTCGTAGCCCTGGGAGGTGTTTTGGCTCACACAGCTGCCGTACTTTGGTGGTAACATTTTCTGCATGAGTAATGACGCCAAATCCGTCCAATTTGAGGGGTGCCGCCGCTTAAGAAAAAAAGTGTTTCTGGAGAAGTCAAGTTTCATTTGCACTTTCCTGAGGCTGTGGACTTTGATTGCCTGCTGTGTATGTTTCTGATTTGGGGTTGAATCAGGCTTTGGTACTGCGTTACGGCGAGATAATGATAGGCGTAGGAGAGAGTCCCAAAACCCCATGTCATATGTTTGATATTAGTCCTCAAACGATGGTGGGAGCTTCGGCTTAGCTTATTTTGTGAAATGTTCGACCCAATTTGTTTCCACTGGGGTGTGTGTTTGTGTGTGTGTGTGTGTGTGTGTGATTTTATTGACAGGCAGTCAATGATAAAGCTTCTTATGTCTATCAAATACACTGTTCTTATTCATTATTTGTTTGTGAGTATTGTGATACTGTGCATATATTTTTTGCCTCTATCACATGTTTGGATCTGCTTTTTCGTACATAAAAGTGAAAGAGAGAGGACCACCCTCACACTCAACTAGTTCTGAACCCAAAGTGTCAAAAAGTATCTCATGGGGTTCTTTTTAAGTACGCAAAAGATAACATGTTTCATAATACCGTAGACTGAGACAATGTGGTTTGATTTGTTTAGTTTATTTTTTTTACAAAACTCTTTCTATTGGGACAAAAAGAACATTATTATGCAGAAAAGTTGGTATCCTAGCTTTAGTTTGACTAAGTGTGAACATATAGGAATTTAGCCAAATAATACTATTAGTTATTGCATTAACAAAGCAATCTATGTGTTTGTCTTACTCATGGCTTTTGAATGTAAATTTTACTCTTGTCTCTACACATTATTTTTCTTGCCGAAGATGACCAGACAATTCCCAACCGGACTAGAGTGACACAGAAGTCCAAGCGGAAACCTGTTTTGCGTCAAGACTCCGTGGCAACCTTTAACTTCCAGTGTCTATTTGGCAAACATCTCCAACCCTTTTTTAACCTCCAAGTCCCCAAGGCAGCGCTTCTTACCTCAGACAATTTCAAACAGCGGATAACCCTCTTTGTCGGGGTCATCCCAGCTTTTTTTTTCATGACTACACCACGATCACAACAGCTATAAACGACTTCCCCTTGTTTGTTATCTCAAGGCCTGGAAAAAAAGATATTGAGCCAAGTTGTCCTGCAAAAATTGGGTCCGTATCCATGGCAGAGGTAGCAGCCCGGTCCAGCTGTGATAACAAGACACTGGATGACACTTCCTCTTGGTTTGAGGGGTGGTGGTTGGGGGTCGGTCATGGGGGTCATCGAGCAGCGCTAAGAGGCCTGCGTGACATAGACGGCCACTCAAAGACAAAGGCTGGAAGGGGGGTTGATGGCAGAAGGGCCTTTGGCAGCACTTGAAACGATGTGGATGTTCGCTTCAAGTGGCAATCTCCGTCTCAGGAGCAGACCCCCAAGCAAGATGCAACCTGCCCAATGTATATGTGTGTGTGTGTGTGTGTGTGTGTGTACGTGAATGCGTGTGGGCCAGATACAAGGGCCAGGGGTTATGTAACTGTTGGATATAAGGAAGTCTGACGGATGAATATGGAGCACGGCCATCTTGATTTTTTTATATGAGTAAGTATTTCAGGAAATGATCACAGTCAAGTTGACAATCTAAATGACAAACTCAAATTATGATGATCTAGAAGTGTTTTTGGCACTGAACCTGCACTATTTTTTGATTGATGTATATCCAATTAAATAATATTGTATTTTGCAGCCTTATGACTTATATACATAAGTCAAACATCAACATAAATGGTTTTATGAGGACAATCTGTATAATAAAATGGTTTCATGTTGTAATAGAAATATATATGGAAATTGAGCTCAATCAACCCCAACAGGGAAGTGCTCATGGACACATGAACACTTCCCGCTCACCATTATGGGCATACAAAATCCATGGTTTAGCACTCTCTGTGACCCTGCTGTGCATAATGTGATTTTGTCTTTGTAAATCCAGATATGAGCCCTAACAACTGATCAATCTTTAGCCAGCGAGCACAGGGACTGACTGGATTGGTGACTACGTTATTGCTACCGACAAAATGTGCATACATTTGGCTCCACATTCCAAAGAGCTTGTCGGCCACTTCTGTATTAAGGAAAACACTATGGGTGACAACAGAACTGTCAGTCCACTCAGGCCTATGCATAAATGGAGTTTAATGTAATTCATTGAGAAGTTGTAAACAAAGTCATGTTTTGTAGCTTTTCCTCATATAACCTCACTCCATTATCCCTTAAAAGACCTGAACAAATATCCAAAGATATGACTTGGGACATTACAGGCAAAGCAAAACTAAAGACATAGCAAAATGTGGCATATTCTTCAATGGATGAGTACACATTTACCCTTTTAAAAACAGCTTATCTTCAATGTGTTAATCAGATGACTATTAAAAAAACATGTTATCCATTTCAGAAAGTCTCACTTCTCTGTGTGAAATTAAGATGATCTGCCTTGATCTCTTCTCCTTGGAGGGCCACTAACCTCGACTCATTATCACTGGATTAGTACAGCCTAACACTGTTGACTCCTACTGTTTCCCTCTCTATTCTGTTGTAGATTTAATAACACAACTTTGAATGACATAATTTTCCAAAAGCGATATTAATCCAACTTGCGCAAGTTAATTACTTTTTCAGCACCAAGAGGCAAAAGGCTCAAGAAAATACATCTAAAAACATAATTTGAATTTATTTTTTCCATGTTCGATCGCTGATAATTTAAGAGTGTTAAACATCATAATTCAACAAACTCAGAATGAGCTGCAAAGGAAAAACTCAATAACATGTTCCAGCTTTTGCGTTTTACGAATTATGAGGACTATAAAATGTAAGAATATGTCAACATTTGACCATTTCCAGATCAATTCAAGGTACTTTACAATGTTGAATGGAAGCATAAACACTGGATTTTTTCACAAATCCTCCCAAAAGAAACTAAATTTCTGGAAAATTTATTTTATTTCAATAGAATTGAAAGCAAAATAGATAAATGCCATTTTTATGTCATTTATTTTCTACTTTCCCCACAGTGTCCTTGTGAAGGTTTGACTGTAGGGAGGGCGACTGTACATGATGGAGATCAATGTTCTGCCTTGAGAACATGCCTGCTGTTGGGAAAAGTGCTAATTTGGTGAAAGCGCTGAAGTCAGGTGTGGGTGGTCTCTGGTGCTGTCGCAAGCCGGCTCTTAAAAAGCAATTAGCATAAATGTGGCTTTTGATTTGGATAGAGGGAATTGAGTAGTTTTTTGCTGTTTGTGTGCAAAGCTGTCTGTCATTTGGCAGCTCATGTAAGAACACGCAGACAAGGAATGTGGTGATGACATTGCTTTCATTCAAATGGTAATTATACTAAAATTTACATTTACAATCTTATTGACTATTGCACAAATAAAGTAATGTGTGTTACATTTCAATTAATCATGTATTCAAATGTTCTCCATAATTTAGTCTTAAAAAACGTTTTACCGGGGTTGACCCTGTTTTGGGGACATTTTGCTGAGACCTTTGATTTTCCCCCCAACAATGGGAAGTCAGGGGTATAGAAGAAATAGACAAATACAATTACAATAGCGGCACAGTGGCTGAGGGAGTAGCACTCATGCTTCACAGCAAGAAGAGCAGGTCCATTGGTCAACTCAGGCCTTTTAGAGTTTGCATGTAGGGGTGGATTTTTTCTGGGCGTTTATCCCATTGAGCTCGTTGTGCATCTGGAGATGGGTCCCCAGGTGCTCCACTGTGGAAACCACTTTTTCCCCACATAAGATGCCCTTGGACTTTAAGGTACATTTCTCAAAGTATAATCTCCGTTTCTCACTCTTAGACCTATGAAACATGGTGACAGTCGTGCACACACTTCCACTTCCAAGAACACATCTGAGCCGTACAAACAACTAAGTGCAAAATGATTACCTGGAAGCCTTCGCTAGCCACAGAGTAACACTTTTGACCCTTATCTTTGAAGTTACCCTTCCACCTCCGCCCTCCAGAGGTTCGCCGGACACCAGCCACTTTCTCCACTGCAGCAGTGACAAATTTAACCATTACTCTTCTACCTGGTATACCGTTAGTAGCATTTGCCATGTTGTCTGTGCAGATGTTTGTCATAAATATTCATAAAGCTACCTAATGGTGGATCATTACTCCGGTTGGGTCTCTTTGCTTTGGCAGCCCCTCACCGAAGCCCGCTGCCAAATGGGCTCTTGAACTCTGCACTCCGGCGGCTCGGGTGATTGATTGATGCTGTCGTCGCTGGAATCCTCCAGCCTCGTTTGCCAAACAAACAGACGGCTCGTTCAAACATAGAGGTAACACGCAGGAGAATGCAAAGTCATGAATAGTCTTCACGCTCTGATTGGACATGCTGTAGCCTCTAATGACGAAGACTGCTGATTTTGACCTGTGTGTGATATTTGTCTAAACATCTTTCACACAATTTTTTGAGAGTCAGATTTCAAGAATGAATATACAACAATAAACATGGAAAGAATGTCCATCTGTTTTTCCATCCATCCAATTATTTGCCAATACAACAAACACAAAACATCATGGACACCACTAGGGCTGGGTATCTTTCAGGGCTTGCCGGTACGATACATATCTATCTCATACATACATACAATATCTTGAAAGGCATGACACCATATCTTACAAAACTAGAGGGGAATTTGGTACAATTCAGTAAAAAAAGATTTGCAATTCTACAAGAAAAAATGTCTCAATGCAATGTGTGGGTCTGTTTAACACTAACCTATGAAGTTATTTAAAACAGTCTATAATACTTAATAGGTATGTTGTATCATATCAAAATCTCCAAATACATGTATATTTTTATCACATACCTAAACCACCATTATTGATAAACAGTGGTGTCTGTTTTTTTTTTCTTCTTTTTAGTATATCAGAACATATGGCACTACATATTAAAATATACAGCGCTGGTAAGCCATTATTGTTGCCACATTATTGTCTGTATCTCGTAGACAAGCTTCAATAACCCCTCAAGATTTAACTGTTCTCAGTAAGGTGCTATGACAATTCCATATTCCCCTTTAGAAGAGCTGAACCGTCTTGTTTGCACCCCCTCTTTCTTAAGGGTTCAATTTCTTGGTTGACAGACGGACACTCTTCACTCCCATAATCCTCGCTGAAAGTTTCAAGCCAAACAAGCTCTGGTCCTCCGGTCACGCTGTGAAAAAATAGGGGAAAAATATATACTAGGATTTCTCATGTTGACGGAGCGCTTGAGGGTTTTGTGAAAGCGGATCAGGTCGAGTGCAGTCGTATGGGAGCCCTGTCTTACTGTAAGTGCTTTCCCAGCGGCCAATAAAAGCCGGTCGCTGGGTGAGCAGACTTCCACACCTTGCGCTCATTCCGTTCGCGGCCCATGGCTTCAGCGGCAAGGGGTAGCTCCCGGTGAGGCCTCTATAAATCGAGTGGGATTAGAGAGAAGCCGCTATGGGTCGACTGCAAATGAAAGAGCAGGGGGAGAAAACCACTTAAATATCCACAGGGGGGAACAGAGTACAGGGAATGAACGGACTGAAAAAGGGTGTATGAATGACGTAAGAGGAGGGGTCTGTAGAATGGGGCTTCCTGCTGTGCTCCTCCTTTTATTCCTTTTTTTCTGGGCTTTCCTATTAACCTTAGTATATTGTGTCTTTTGTATCATGTAGTGAAACTACTTATAAGTCTTCAACTTTCTTCATCCAGAGATCTACTTTCTTATTATGGGGGTCTTGGTTGAGAAAAAAAAATACTGGAGTCCTCCCGTGTTATTTATTTATTTGATTAATTCTGCTCAAAAGGAGTCGGCTGAAGCCAGAAGCTTATGAGAACAGAGGAAACAATAAAGTAGGGGAACTACTTATTCCATAGGTCTTCAACTTTCTTCACCCAGAGAGCTACTTTCTTACACCCACAATCATCATTCATAATGATGATTATAAATCATCATTAATCATCATTTTAATGATGTTTGTGAGCAATCGATAGCTCTCATGACAAATCTCATTTATTTTTGGCCTTCAACATATCTTTGTGTTTTTTCAACAGGTGCTTAACAAAACAAGATCAACAATCCTACAGGATATATCATGTCATATACATAATCACAGTACATTCAACACAGATTAAAGATTAGAGTGAAAAGGAGAGGACCCCCCTCACTCAGCTCTGTTCTAAAGCATAAATAGTGATTCACAGGGCTGTTTCTGGAAAGTATACATAAATATGAAAAAATTGAACAAGAGAAAGACAGCATGTTGTGGTTTGTTTCACAAAGTTTTACTTTGACAAGACTTTCAGTTGGGACGAACACAATGTACTATTCATGAAAAAAAACAAAGACACATGTCTCTCCTGGCCCATTCAGCTGTACTTGTGATCAAAGATGTTTTGGTAGAAAGAACCTTCTCACACAGTTGTGTTTTGTACTTCAACTTTTCAGGGTTGGAAAATCAGTTTCCTATTTTTTAAGGTGGTGCATTACGCAAATCTACTTTTAAATATATATCCCAGAATGTTTTAACACCACAGCCACTGTTGTTTGTTAGGGCTGCAAAGGCATTATGTCTTGAATAAAAAATAAATAAAATAGCTGCCTGCCATACTTGATACTCGATTGTACCTGGACATTTCTTGAGCCCTTGTGCTGTTATGTGGAGGTTAAATTCCTCTTGATGGGACTGTCTCTGAGAGAGTCTTTTGGGTTTTGTCAGAATACTCTGCTTGTTGCTAGTGTTTCTAACCCAAACCAAAATGCTTCCAAACATCTCAAAATGACGACTTGCTGCAGAGGGTTGATTGCAAGTGTTTTCATTTCACTGCTTTCCTCCATGTCCGTTGTTATTGTTTGTTGCTATTTACGCATACCTGCCCTTATTATACCATAATTTGCCAACGACAATATCATTAATATCGTACATCCCTAACACATTGTAGTAACTAATTAAAACCAATAAAGGCACAAACTGCATATAGTATATAGTAAATATATGCACAGTGATGATGTTTACATTGAGCTACATTTCCTTTCCAATCACATCTCTGAGTTGACTCATTTTCCAAAATAACTTCGCCGCAAAGCCTCGGCAGCGTTTGCTAGACTTTCATCTCCCAAAGTAAAAATCCGGAGCTGCGTTTCTCCTCCTGATGCTGCAGAAAGTGGCTGTTTGCATTCCGAGAACTTAATTTTCCTCCCCGTAAGATCTCTCTTTTCCCTTTTTTTCCTGCAAGCTTGAGGCAGCTCCTCTGGGGACCCAATAGTCAGAAGTGACGTCTTTGAAGATCCTCCAACTGCGGGCAGTGGCGTTTATTAGGCTGCAATACTTTATATGTCACTATTTGCAGATGTGTGAATCAGTGTTTTCAAATAGAGGGTTTGAAGTATGAAGTGCAGCTCTTGTCTTTTTTCTCATAAAGTGCCTCCTAAGGCTTGGCTGCCAATTGGATAGCCCTGTGTGAATGTATTTTGTCTAGGGCCGGGACTTTAACGCGTCAATTAAGATTATTTAACACCACAAAATTTAGCGTGTTAAAAAATTTGACGCACCTCAGAACTTTCCTTACTGGATAAGTTTCAGACGGACCGATTATACTGGAGCACCAACTTGAGCTCTGTGACTTTTTTTGTAAACAATTACAAGCATAGATCAACTTTAGCTGTGTCTAAATTCGAGTGAGTTAGAGACGGGAAAGAGTCTGTTAATGGAGCGATGGACTCTGTGTGTGAGGAGGAGGAGCACCGAGCGACTCCTCTGTGTGAGCCGGTGTGAGCGGAGGCGAAGGGGGCGGAGGAGGAGGCGCGAGACACAGGTGTGTAAGCTGCTATTGCTGATGTTTAGTCCGAATGTATACATCTAAAACGTATTATAAAAGCTTTAGCAAACAGCACATGTCCTGCTTCAGTGCTCACTGCGAGTGTAGAGGATTTTGGGCATAAAAGCCTATGTTGTGTTCAAAGATTGGAGGCAATGACATAAATCATTATTTGATCCCCTTATCATCCAATTAACACGTGTTGCTTAAGCTTAATAATATGTATTAAGTCATTACTCCATGGTAAACTAAAAATCCATGTGAAAAAAATTACTTCTCACTGTTCTCAGGTCAAATATTTATATGCAATAAAAATGCAATTAATTAATCACAAAGCCTCTAATTAATTAGATAATTTTTTTGAATTGAGTCCTAGCCCTAATTTTGTCTTTTAGAATATTCTCACAATATTCCACAAGAACCAAAAGCAAATAAACTAACAAATAAGTATTTTAGTTTTTAATGTGGATCAATGCTGTTTATATATAAAAAAAAGAGAGAAACAGTGGCTAAGTCAAATTTAATGGGATTGAACAATGTTAACCTGTGAACTCTTGAAGTGTGGAAAAACCAGTTCGTGGGCGTAACTGGTATGTAAGGACTTTACTGATCCTTTTGAGACACAAGCAGCAGATACATTTAAGAGAACATTGCTTGCTTATATGCTTATATTAAAAATGCAAGTACTTGGATAAATTCAGACAACTCATTCATTTTGATGATTGCGATATGTGCGTTTCATAGTTTTGTTTGATTTTGTTGTGTGACGCAAAGGCAGGAAACATGGTTTTTTTGTTGTTTCATAAATGAAATGACTTGGGCTGCTGAGGTTGTGCGTGTGTGAAAATCAAATGCTATTACACATACATTTGCGAAAAGTTTAGTTACATAATATGTATGACAGACAATTACTTTCCCAAAGTTTGAGTGCTAAGGCAAAGTTATATAAACCTTTGAAAGCATCACAAGGCTCCAACAGTGTGGCCACTCATTGATTTTTACAATGCTGTGTTTACCTGATTGTAAACAATAATGCATAGGTTTTATACAGGTTTTTTTTTTTTGGACACTCAAGACGCTCCACATGTCATTGGTAATTCACTAATTCACTCCATATATGGTGGTGATAAACTACTACTGTAGCCACAGGACACAAGGCCCACAGCTACCCCATTGTGGCACCTGGATTTGAAAAGAAATTGGATGCTTTGTAATTTAATCCATATTGTTTGTATGCAAGAAGAACAAGAAAATGATACATTCACTCACCAGAAAATGGTAAAGGTGCCCAGCCTCAGTTTCATAACTTCACATGAGTTTGGTTCATTTACATGCCTTTTGTTAACCAACTTTCCTTATGCGTTTGGATGGATCTGTTCCAATGCAGAATAATAGAGTGTAAAAATATATGAAATCCTGTGTTGGATACAGAGGTGCCACCCTGCTCTCTTTTTAGCTTTCGACTTTTCCTCTGGG
The DNA here is from genome assembly GCA_964034765.1 of Knipowitschia caucasica. Lineage (NCBI taxonomy): Eukaryota > Metazoa > Chordata > Actinopteri > Gobiiformes > Gobiidae > Knipowitschia > Knipowitschia caucasica. The sequence continues at coordinate 14,269,096 of OZ035837.1, read as the reverse complement.
TGACTTTGTTGGCTCAGTTTGCTCTGCTCTCCCACTCAGAGGCACTGGTGCTGGGTGTCTTTCTCGTGTGGAGGTGGGTGGGGGGGTTACGATGCACATGAAAGCACTGCCAAAATGAACCCTGCATCCGTGGTTCCTCTGCCAAGGGCTGATGACTAAATCTGCTTGTGGAGAAAGGAGTTTTCTAGGAGGGAGATAGGCTCCAGTGCAGGTCAGTGACAGCATTATAGATTTTTTATTTAGGTTTCTGAGCTGGCATTTAAAAGGGCATGGTGCGATGAATCACAAGGAAGTAGGAGATTTCTTTACAGGGAATATTGGATCAATGCCAATGTCATGGAATAGTAGGAATGGAGACTAACACATGCTGCTGTTTCTGCTTCTTTGGGGAGATATTGAGATATACATTATTAGATTGAATGATTTGTTTTCAGAAAGTGAAACTCATATTATGCCGTGATGCTGTTTGCAGTTGATGGGCAATATGAAACTGAAATACTGTGATAGTATATGTGCGTAAATACAAAGTCGGTGAGAAACAGCGGCTGTACCGTAGTTGCACCAAAGGAAAGCAGCGCATTGATTCAAAACAACTCTGCAACAAGCTTCCCTTGTAAATGTCCTTTCTCAAGTTGTTTAAACATTTAATAATCTCATCAGAAGTTTTGCACAACAGTATATTCTTTGTTCGGTTCCATCCAAAAGTTCAACTGCACGTTTTGCCTCTCACTCGCCCAACTGGTGTTCACCTGAAAACACCAGTTGGACGCCCAACTAGTGTATGAATGACAAAATACATTTAAAACGCAGGGATTCAATATTCTTTACCTAAATATATTTAATCTATTATTACAATCACTTGCCAAAGCTACCGTTTTGACACAAAGTCGACTAATTTCAGTAATAATTTTACCATTTATATTAAGAACAGTTGTCTAATTTCTTCCCTTTTCATATTGTATTTACTTAGTTTTGAATGGAAAATAAGATTGGTTGTGGTTCATCTTCATTTTGTACCAACACAACTGTAAACTTTTGCCTTAATATTTATGAGGTTAATACATTTATGCAGCTCTAAAGCCTATTCCATTGCTTTTTATATCATGTCATATTTTCCTACTCATTATGTTATTTGGCTATATCACTGTACGGCTAAGTGCATTGCCAAAGAGGCAGAGTTGCTACTTTAGGACACGATTCTGAGACCTGGCTTCCCTCATGTTTTTCTTTTAATTATTTCTGTTGCAGGGCTGTATCTTTTGTCAGTTTCTGAAAAGCCATGCACCAAAAAAGCCTTTTTTATTGTATAATTATCAACAATTGCTCAACACTAACATTGTAAGACGCTTTAAATGTACATTAATACATTAAAAGTCAGGGGTGCTTGCACAAGTCTTGAAAGTCTTGATAAGTATGGAACTTTGAAACACAGTTTTCCAGACCTTGAAAAGTCTTGAATTTTGTATGAAAGTCTTAATAAAGTATGGACAAAAATGTATGGTAGAATTTTACAGTGTGCTCAAAGGCATTGGGTAAATAAGAAATAGGAAGGCAGGCTGAAAAACTATAATTTTACTAACTGGTCACGTACTGTAGTTGCCTAGTGGAATGATGAAGCTCTTCGCGAAAGTTCACTGTGGTAGACCCGGCCACTGCTGCCAGATCTACAAGCCTGCTCATCCTCTACTCATTACACCAGCAAAACGCCCACATCTAATCCACCAATAACCACCAGGACAGCAAGTTAAAAGCCGGAGACGCCCACTTTCCCGGCCTTCTGAAGTTTGCAAACTTCTGAAGCCTGCAAGGTGCATGTCGCTAACGCACCTGTTCGCAAATACATGCGTTGTTCTGGATCTGGAGGGGTCGCTTCTGCTCACGTGTTGCTCGTGCGCGTGGCCCGGCTGTCCTCAGTCTGGCTGCTCGTGGTCTGCGCTCCTCCTCTGCGGGCTCTTCTGCGGGCTGCTCCGCGGGGCCCTCCGCGGTTTCTGTGCTGCTCGTTCCTCGTGGTCTGCTGGTGCCGTGCGTGTCCCTGGCTCCGATTGGCGGTGCCGCGTTGTCCCGTTGCTTTCCCAAGTCTCCTGGCATGTGAGTACAGTGAGTGTGCCGACCACGGACAGATTAATCCCGGAGTCTAGGCTGCAGGCGACTGGTTTTTGCCCTACGCAATTGACTGCAGGCGTCAGTTTTCGCCCCGTGCTTGGTTGCAGGCTCCGTTTTACACGTGTTGAGCTAACTGAGGGACAATGCATCTTAAATGGCATCAATCTCCAATGTCTGAGGGGTATAAGAGGAGCAATGTGCATTAATTCAGATTCATGTTCTGCCACTTGCAGTAAAACCACGTTGGAAAAAATGTGCAAAGACTACCCATCGTGCTCCAGACGGCACACACCAGAACTCTTGCCACGGCGCCATTTTTTACAGCATTAATCTCATTACTCGCAGGTCACTTTTGTTAAATGAATGTATTTAAATTCGTCTATCTGCAGGAGGAAGGAGGGGCCATGCATTTAAATAGCTAGGTCACTAGTATTAAATTGGGTAACTAAACTGCAGTTGTTGCATTTCGAAAGTGCAGCAGAAAGAAAAGGGGCCCAATGTGAATCTGCAATGGGTTTGAAGTGGAGTTGGAGCTAATGAACGCATGGAAAAGTGATGGTTCATGCGTATCTGCCATAACCAAAGCAGCAAGATGGCTCCAGGGGACATCTGTTTTTCGCATGGGAATGTTTCGGATTCGGGTTGATTTATTTCCTCAGGCTCTTAAACAACCGTGGGCATGGTTCTCTGACCGCCGCTGCTGCGGTCCCTGCTGCCGTTCCTACTGATGCCTGATCCCGCTGATGCCTGTTCCCGCTGCTGCCTGTTCCTGCTGCCGCTCCTGCTGCTGCCTGTCCCTGCTGCCTGCTCCTGCTGCTCCTACTACTACACATGTGCCGCTGCTGCTGTTCCTGCTGCCGCCTGTTCCTGCTGCCTGCTCCTGCTGCTCCTGCTACTACATGTGCCGCTGCTGCTGTTCCTGCCGCTGCTGCTCCGCGGGCTCCCGGGCGGCACCTGTCTCTACGGCTTGGCTCTTTCAGACACGTATGTAACCTGGCTCACGGAGACAAGCGGCGCACGCTGGCGTGACACGTCTGTTGTTCGTATGAATCGCATTGTGGTGCTACTGCTCCTGCTAATGCTGCTTCTGCTGCTTCATACTGCTACCGCTATTGCTGCTACTGCTGCCGCTAATGCTGCTATTGCTGCCGCTGCTGCTTCATACTGCTACTGCTGCCGTGCTGCTGCTGCTTCTTTACTTTGACACCTCTCTTCACTTCGCATCTCTTTTACTGAAACACTAAACAGCTTCAACAATATTCTACTGCTGTGGCTTTGATACAGGATTATTGCTGTTATTGTCTACGGATGCTGCAACCGCTGCTGCTGCCTCATACTGCTGCTACTGCTGCTGCTTCATACTGCTACTGCTGCTCCTGCTAATGCTGCTTCTGCTGCTTCATACTGCTACCGTTACTGCTGCTACTGCTGCCGCTGCTGCTTCATACTGCTACTGCTGCCGTGCTGCTGCTGCTTCATGTACTTTGACATCTCTCTTCACTTCACATCTCTTTTACTGAAACGCTAAACAGCTACAATAATATTCTACTGCTCTGGCTTTGATACAGGATTATTGCTGTTATTATCTACGGATGCTGCAGCTGCTGCTGCCGCTACTGCTCCTGCTGCTTCATACTGCTACTGCGGCTGCTTCATACGGCTACTGCTGCTACTACTGCTGCTGCTGCTTCATTTACTTTGCCATCTCTCTTCACTTGCATCTCTTTTACTGAAACACTGAACAGCTACAACAACATTCTACTGCTGTGGCTTAGGTACAGAATTATTACTGTTATTTTCTAAGGACGCTGCTGCTGCTGCTGCTGCTACTGTCGCGGCTTGATACAGGACTATTGCCGTTATTATCTGAGGTTGCTGCTGCTACTGCTACTGCTGCATCCCACTCTCTCAGAAGCTTATCCTGCTTCTAATGGACGCAGCCCGGCTGAGCATGCCGCGCTGCGCTGGACTCGCACCTATGCTCACGTCCCAGACAGCGTCCGGTTGATCGTGATGCGAGCGCTCACGTCCCGGCGCCCAAAGATAACTCTGCTACAGCGTCTGGTATCGATCGTGATGCGAGCGCTCACGTCCCAGGCAGCGTCCGGTTGATCGTGAAGCGAGCGCTCACGTCCCGGCGCTTAAAGATAACTCTGCTACAGCGTCTGGTATCGATCGTGATGCGAGCGCTCACGTCCCAGACAGCGTCCGGTTGATCGTGATGCGAGCGCTCACGTCCCGGCGCTCAAAGATAACTCTGCTACAGCGTCTGGTATCGATCGTGATGCGAGCGCTCACGTCCCAGGCAGCGTCCGGTTGATCGTGAAGCGAGCGCTCACGTCCCGGCGCTTAAAGACAACTCTGCTACAGCGTCTGGTATCGATCGTGATGCGAGCGCTCACGTCCCAGACAGCGTCCGGTTGATCGTGAAGCGAGCGCTCACGTCCCGTCGCTTAAAGACAACTCCGCTACAGCGTCTGGTATCGATCGTGATGCGAGCGCTCACGTCCCAGACAGCGTCCGGTTGATCGTGAAGCGAGCGCTCACGTCCCGGCGCGCAAAGATAACTCTGCCCGTTTTTGGGGATCATGCGCGCGAGCAAGCGCCGCACTCATCAGCATCTCTCCCGGGCCTAGGGCGCCAAACATACTCAATCAACAAACTTCTAACTGCATTTTCCCTCTTGGGTCTCTCCAAAGTGAAATGAAGCTCTTCGCGAAAGTTCACTGTGGTAGACCCGGCCACTGCTGCCAGATCTACAAGCCTGCTCATCCTCTACTCATTACACCAGCAAAACGCCCACATCTAATCCACCAATAACCACCAGGACAGCAAGTTAAAAGCCGGAGACGCCCACTTTCCCGGCCTTCTGAAGTTTGCAAAGCCTCCGCCGCCCCACCTCCTCCTTCTCTCATCGAAGCGTGCTTGCCTACTGCCTCTGCCGTCACCAGTGCCTAGGCCCCGGGGGGGGGATCATGCGCGCGAGCAAGCGCCGCACTCATCAGCATCTCTCCCGGGCCTAGGGCGCCAAACATACTCAATCAACAAACTTCTAACTGCATTTTCCCTCTTGGGTCTCTCCAAAGTGAAATATCCAATCAACGCTTGCTTAGCCTAGTCTGGCACATTTTCATGGTGTCACTGCTGAGGTCTATTGACACATAGTTAGCCTAGTGGTCAACAGAAATGAGGCGTTGCGTGTTTTCGAATGTATGGTCTTTTCGGTTTAAGGGTCTTGGGAAAAAAAAGTCTGGAAAAAGTCTGAATTTTAATTTGGTAAAAGAGCAAGCACCCTGCATGTTAATTTTGTCATAAATGCAATTCAACTTTAACGTTTGTTTGGGTCCAATGATTTGCAGGTTTCCTTTGGCTTGTGCCATGCATTTATGAATATCTGCAATGTTCGACTTACAGTTAGTCATTAGAGGGCTCGAGAAAGTGGTGACGGAATTTTGAAACTTGTCTCCAAATCCTATTGTTCAACCTTTCTTTTTTCAAGTTCTTTTTACAAAACATATTCATACAAGTAAATTGTATAGATTTACTTGTATTTAGTTTAATAAAGAGAGAGAATATTTTACTTGCAACATAATACTACAACCAATAAAAAAGGTTGAACCTAATACAAACTTTAAGCCAGGACCAAGAAATAACACGCCATTTTCCATTCCTTTCCATCCTCCTGAGTGAATGTAATCTCGCGGTCATTTCACCCTAAAATCCCCAAAATTACACTTTTGCACTAACATGGATTAGCCTCGCTCTCGCACACTTACGCTACTTATCCACTCTGACACCCCCAGTCTTAAAACCCCATTTGTTTGTGGACACAGTGAACAGTCTTAAACAAATTCCTGATTGCTCATGTAACCGTAGCCCGCTCCCCATTCAGACAGTTTGACTTTAATGATGACTCTGTCCTATTCATTTTGCTCACCGGCACCTCGCCAAATCCACAGCGGCCCATGGACACCGGCCAAGATTCATATGATTATTTACACCTGGGCTTCTCTGCTGCAATGGGGAAAAAGCTCTGCGTAGTCATGGCTCTGCACTGGCTTTACACTGCAAAAAGTGATACAAAATAAGTCAAAAATGGCTCAAATTTGGCAAAAGAATTATCTGAATTTCTGTACATTTTGACTGCCTTAAAACAAGACTTGCCAATGGAACAAGCCAAATGATCATGTTTTAAAAAGATACAAGAAATGTCTCCCTTAGAATGAGGAAAATAACGAAAGATTTGTCATTTGGCAAATCTTGTTTTAAGACAGAATGTACTCAGATTAAGATCAACTAAAAAAAACACTTGATTCCAACAATTGTTACCTAATATTCTATATTTTTTTGCAGTGTAGGTACACGTGGTACAGATTTAGAACGATGCAGATCCAGGAAAGTGCTCCGTTGTTCATTATGTTGTCACCAGAGGCTGGTTTTGAGGAGGGCTAAACAAACAATGCAAAAATAGATTCAATGTGTTGTTATCCAAGCTTGGATGAATATCTGTTTTGAATGGGTAATAGTACGGCTTGTGTCTCAACAATCGGTAACACACCGGAGAGTGGATGAGAAGTTAAAGCTGGGATACCTAAATTTCACACCACAAAGCAGAGCAGCATTCGGCAGCTCAGCCTTCTCCAGTGTGGCCATCAGACAGTGGAATATGTTGCCAACAGAGCTGACCACATGTGTACATTTTAACACTTTTTCACACCAGGCCAAAAAATGGCTTCTTTTAAAACAAACCTGTTCCCATAAAGTACTGTAAATTGGTTTCATTTTAATGCTGTTTAGGGGGAAATGTATTTTTAACATGTGTAATTTTCTAAAACTTTGTATGTTGACATCAATCTGCCCAGGGACTGCAGGTGGAAATTAGCACAAGTGCTACAACCTGGTACAATGCATCTCTCCTTTCTGAGGTTAATGTATATTGTACACTGTCCCTGTTCAAATAAATAAATAAATAAATGAAATGAAACAAAAACCTGGGGTGTGGGATATTTCATGGTAGGTATTCACTGGGTTGGTGGGAAAGAGCAAAACTCCAAACTGCCTGGATTTCATAAACAATATGATTCAAAGAATACAAAGCCATCTTTAAAAAAGTCTTTCATCGATGTATGTACATTCTATCCTTTTTGATTCCTCGTTGTCACTGACTGCCAGTTGCTCTTTCCCTTCCCATCTTGCATACATGTGGTTTTTCCGTTGCTTGTTTAACATAATTCTTACTTCAACATTACTGTAGAGCAGAGGTCAGGAGTCTTTTGATGATTATGCCTGGCTCTCTGACAAATTTTAGTAGGCATTAATGATAAGAAAGTTTTATGCTTTGAATGTCTTCACTATCTTATTCAACAAAAGAAGACTTTCTTAAGATAATATTAAACTCCAAATGCGTGTTTTTTTTTTTTTTTTTTATCACACAAATTTGCAGTAAAGACACATATATTTTCCATAGAATAATATTTTAAAGATTTTTTTTGGCTCAGCTAAAACAGTTTCCGACCTCTGCTGTAGAGTATATTGAAAAATCTCCATAAAAAAAAAACCTCTGCATATACAATACAATACAATACAATACAACACAAGTTATTCTTGCATAGCCCTAAACCACAACAGTAGTCATCTCAGAGGACTCAACAAAACCATTGAAATCACCAACACAGGTCAGAGAATCAACAGTTAAGACACATAAAGAATATAGAACACATGTTGATAAATGTCCATACATGTTGTAGAATTTTAAAGTATCCTAGATCATCACCACAGTCCTTCTAGTTGGACACTAACTGTCCAACAGACCCTCCTACATCAGCAAGGAAAAACTCACAAAAACCCAGTGGGGAAAAAGTGAGAAACCTCAGGGAGACCCACTTATTGAGAGAGGGATCCGCTCCACACGGACGGAAAAATATAGAACCTTGGAAGCCTGCATCGCCATAAAACTCCCAGAACATTTGATAAAGCAATAATCCAACATTTCACAGTAAAACAAAAAACCTTTAAAATGATGGACTGTGCGACTTCTGTTTCTGATACAGAGAACAGAGTCAGGCCCGCAGACATTTTACAGCTATGACGTTAGCAACACCAGCTGGGTCAAGTTCACACTATTAATAATCCAGACATACAGACAGACAGGCTAAACTTTGCCCACGCCACGTCCAATAATTAGACTTCCCAGTACGGTCAACAACATTTGCGCAGCTATTTTGATGCTACTGACTTTTACAGTATTGACTCAGGACCGTAATGAGCACACTGCTGCCGACTGGTATTTTCATTCAAGGCTAGCAAAGTCTTAATATGTTAGCGGACACGTTCGGGGGCCCCTCAAAAGGCGACGTTCACACTTTCGGAGGCCATTAGTCGCAGTCGGTGGATCTCGATTCCCCTTTTTTTAAAGACGTTTTGCATGTGTTTTCCGTTTAGGCGTCATAAATTTCAAGTGTATATATGCCAAGGTCGTGACAGGCAGATGGTGCCGTAATGATTTTCAGAGCTCGGGCCAAATTCTGGAGCAGGAAGTGTTTCACGGTTCTGGTTAGCCTCCGCTCACAAGTGCCTTTTACTGTGGCCAATACACACTGCTACTCTGTCGTACAACCCCCCCGAACCCCCCACCCTATAAGATCCTCGCGCTAGCCTTCAAAGGATAAATTGTCAAGTTGTTTCGCTCGGAGTTCAGGGGGAAATTTGGGGGAAATTATGCCAAATTGCAGCGTTTTCCGCAGAAGGCTGTTAGCATGGTTGTCACTGGGAGGATGAGGTCATTTCTCATAAGGGGCTGGTGGTCAAGGCTGGAGACAACTTCACATAACGTTTAGTCACAAAAAAAGATTGGTTGCAATGTGTGGCGTTTCATTAAAAAGACGCTAATGCAAAAGTTTAGAATCTTCTGCCCTATTACTATTTATTATCATTGTTGTTATGTATTTTTATCTTCTTTGGCCGTCTTCATATAGTCTTTCATTCCTGGGTGCTAGCTTTTTGACCGTTCATGTGGTCATTATTTTTTGGAGCCGCTACAGATTTTTATTTGGGATTCTTGCTCTGCCTATTACCGTTTTTTTGGTCAATTTTAATATGTTTCTTTTGTAAATGCTTCGGGCTTAGCTGGATTTGAGCTATTAAGAGCTTTCGAATGAGGTATGACACAAAAAACATATTGATTTGGCAGAGCAAGATTCTTAGACTTTATATGTTATATGGCATGTGTATATTAGCAGAGCTGAAGTTGGCTGGATGACAGTTTATGATCTCTGTTTTGAACGTGTGAATTCTGCAGATTGAGAGCTGTAAAGTGAGGCGTGAGGAGAAAATATTTGTCAAAGAATGACAAAGAATGGGTGCTTGAATAAAGAAAAGGTTGCATAGAGAAAATTATTTCCCTCAGTATTATGTCAAAAACTTATGAATAGAAATAATGTTCGCACTTGAGCAAAATGGAAGCCACAGAATAATTTGTGAAACTTGGTGCATTTTTGGAAAAGATCCTTCCTTTGTTAAAATGCATTTACTGTATTTGCTGTTTTGTTTTGTACCTTGTGTTCCATGCCATATATGTCCGTGACCAGTACTTACACATTACGAGACACAAAAAGCTGTATGTTTCTCGTCAAAATGCAATTAACATGTATTACCGAACGCAGAGGTTATGCTTCTGTTGCTTTTTCAATTTAAAATAATCTCAGGTGATTACGTTTTTTATCGATGGATGACTTCTACCACCCATCACTGGTCGATGTAATTATGTAATCTTTCTTTCCTCATTTTCCAGCAGAGGTTCTGTCATTTTTCTTTCAGTCAGCTTTTTTTTTTCAGATTCAAACTATTATTTTAAACAAAATAGAGGTTAAAATGTGGTGCTAAAGATAAATCCTTCACGTTGTGTATTGTCAACAAAATATAGTGTGAGGATTAAAAACAAGGAGCAGCGGGTTGTATGGATTTTGGCACTGCTCCGAGTCGTTTAATCCACTTATACCAAAACACTCATTATCATAACATATTACAACATTTATGTATTTTGTTCTCTTCACTCTCTAGAGCATGTTTGAGGACTCTTTTATGAGCCAACTATGAATATGTATCATGTTTAGCAACTTAAATATTCTGCTATATACTATCCTTTAAAAGTCACTTTATAATGCAAAGTGAAAGTTAACTGTTTGTGCTCAATGCCGTGTGTTGCTATGGTGACACACATAGCAACATGATAGAGACATGGAACATCAGGTTGAAATAGCATTAACTTTGCATCCTCACTTACCATGGTGTACATTAGGGTTTAATGTTTTTCCCGAAAATGAGACGTATCAAATCCCGGGAAAAGACTACGCCTTTCTGGGAAATCCCGGGAAATAGCTGTTGTTTGTAGTTGTTGTTTTTAGCGTAAGTAATGTATGATATCACTCAAATATATAATCCAACAAAATCTGCCGTCTCCACTAGTGTTTCACCAAGCGACTTGCTAGCTTTGCTAAAGTAGCCATAGCGTTTTCAGACGTTTTGTTGATGGGCTTTTTTCAGGAATTTCACTATTATGAGATTCTAAATGTCTGCGCAATCCACGTGTCGACCAGTGACGTGCGTGTGGTTTGGAGGCTATGACTTCAGCCCTGTCAGATGAACATATATCATATAAATCAACAGAACCTACAAAGCGGCTTATTCACAATTAGTTTTGCTACAGCAGAATGTTTTCCATGGCCCGCATTGTTTGCTCAAACAAAACGCAAAAGTTCGTAAAAGGCACATTTCCAATTGTGTTATGGGTCTTACCTTAGTTATTAATGAACAGCACAGACAACTTCAGTTCAGACCAGTTTCATGTTTAAGTCCAGATAATAGTTTGAGCGCAGATATGTAATCCCCCATTTGGAAATAAGCCCAAAGAGTTTTAAAGCGTGAAACAAAACGGGTGCCACCTCCATAAACTCCTCTGTGTTCGCTGCAGCCGGCTCTCGGGCGCATCCAATTTCTAATATCAACCTTCTTACCCTTCTCCTCTCTTCCTTATCATTCCTATCGTCATTGGAAGCAGAACATTACCCTAAATGCATTTTATATGATCTTAAAATGTGTTATATGTATGTTAGCCAAACCTGTTGCTGCCCTTAGCAGATGGAAAAAAAGAAAGGAGCTTTCTGATAGAATTGGACGTAGCCAAATTCTGGGCTCACATGTGCCCCGTACCCTGAGGCTGGCCTCATTACAAGTCATGGTTTAGCGCGATTAAGACCCATATTTGTTGTCAAAAACACAATTTATGAGCCATCCTCTCAGCTGTAGACATGTTGATTGTAAATGAAATATGTTTGAACTTTGAACATTAATAAACGTGCTCTATAATAGGAGCGCACTGGATTTTTTTTTAAACTTTAATTTCCCGTTTCCCGTCATAACATTTCCCCGGAATCGGGAAATAGTTTTGATCAGATTTCCCGGGAATCCCGTGTCCCTGGATTAAACCCTAGTGTACATGCAATTAAAACAATGCTGCAGTCTTATTAATAATGCCAGTGTTTTAAAATCTGTCCATAAGAGTTCCAACCGTTATCAAAAAAATATTAATACATTTGTCGACTCATCATTGCAACCCCATCCAGGAGTACTCTACAGTAGAAGTTAGTCATATGGACTGTCTTTAGTCTCACATTTTGACATCTTTCTTCAAGTAAGTCTCAGTAGTGCTGCTTTGGACTAATTTACTAGAATCTCTCCCATTAAATTATGTTCAAATATTTTAACTGTTTCAACTTGAGTAAACTCTAGACCAGGGTTCTCCACCCAGTAGCATTATCACATGATCTTGAATGAAAAATCAAGAGAGTCATTCCAAAACTATTGTAAGTCTACATATAGGGTTATACGGTATATAATACATAAAAAAAAATACAAAACAAATTCCAATGGGATTTTAATGCAAATGGCAAATCGATTCCTGAATTCTTGTCTTCTCCATGTGTGTTCTGTCTTGTCGTAATTATTAAATAGATCTTTATTATGACTGCTCTCTGCAGCTCTCTGCCTCTTCTATTTAAAAATTGAAATGTCTCCACTGTGGGACGAATAAAGCATCTCTTATCTTAAAAGTCTGTAAAAAAGTAGCTCTCTGATTTTTAAAGGTTGGAGGCACTTGTTCTAAATTCTCATTGATAAAAATGCCAGTTGTTCCATCCGTTAAGGCAGTTATTTTAATTTTAAGTTCTCATGCTGTGTGTGTGAAAGGGCTCTGACCACATAATGACACTTGTTTTGTCAGTTGAAACATTAACCACAACCCATTTCCCATGTTTACACTCCTCAATTATAAAACAATAAATTAGTTGCAGTTCAGTGCTGCAGATGCCCACTGGAGAAATTAGCAGAATATCACTTCTCTCTGACACACGCCTTTTACTTATGTTGCAGCTTTACCCCATTTTCTCATTTAACCTTCAAAGGGAAAGAAAAAAAAAACGTGCCAGCTTCATTCTGAGAGTGGAGTTGGTTTATGGGTAAATTATGCCTAAATTGCGGCATCTCCATCCAATATTATTTACATGGCTGTCACTTCGACTTGCCCTGGGCCAATTCAAAGCTCCTTTTATTTCCATTTCTGCTGACAGCTTGGGGCTCATCCTTGAACTGTCATGATTTGCCTCTTTCCGTCCCCCCGTCTGTCTTCACAAAAATACACACTTAACTGTACTGAAAGAGGCTGAAAATTAAGTGTCTGGCTTTAGCTTTTATCTGGCGTGCCGCAGCTCAGCGTGCGTGGGAGTTTACCTGATGTGAGAGCAGCGGGTACAGACTTATACCGCTTAGAAATATATGAAAAATATACAAGATGGTACAAGGAATGGCTGCGTAAACAAGAAACGGCCTCTAAAGTGAAATATCTTACTGTGAACTTCATATAGGACTGAAGAAGAGATGTGCTTTTGGTGTTTGGCTAACCCCTGGCTCACGCTGACTGCGTTTCCGAAATCCTCTCGGTTAGAAGGGCCATTTTGGGCCCTTTAAGATTGTCTGTGTTTATTTATGTAATGATTGATATAATTTGTGGACTAATTGTAGTCCTGTCACACAAATGAAAAGGAGCAGAAATAAGAAAATAATCTTATGTTGCATGTACAAGAGAGTCTGTTGGACAGTGTCTAACTAGAAGGACTGTCGTGATGATCCAGGACACTTTAACATTCTACAACATGTATGGACATTTATCAACATGTGTTCTATATTCTTTTTGTGACTTAACTGTTGATTCTCTGAAATGTGTGAATGGTGATATCAATGGTTTTGTTAAGTCCTCTGAGATGACTGCTGTTGTTATTTAGGGCTATACAAGAATACATTGCATTGTATTTTATGTAAAAAAAAAAAAAAAAAACATTAAAGATGGACTTCAGCACTACTTTTTCAAACTGTATTTATTTAATTTTCTTTATCATTTTTTGTTTCAAAATTGTGATTTTTTTTAATTAATATATTCATTTTGATGTTTATTTGTTTGATTCCTGTGACAACAGGTGTTCTTGCATAGAGGCGACTTTAAATGTAAAACAGATACTAGAGACCACAGCAAAACTGCTTCAAGTTTGAGTCCCAGACCGGAGCAGGACCTTTCAGGGTGAGCCTGGTTGAGTTAAAAAAATAAAAAACATTTTTATTAGAAAACATTTTCTATTGCATACTTGTAAGAAGGAGCCCTGTAAATCACTATTTGATGCTTTGGCTGAGTGAGGGGTCTGAAAAAGCTGATCTAACTAGTTCAGAGCAAGGAATTAGTTACATGGATTGTATTACATCGTTCCAGTTTTTGTAGCTTTAAGTTTGGCTTATTGGACAATACGTCAAGCTAATAGGTCAAAGACATTGAAATATCTTTCTTCTCAAAACGAGTATTGCAGCTCAAATTTTTGAAAACATTTATTCAAAATCAGAAAATTTTTGATCTGAAATCTCAGCGTGAACAAACTTTCTAACCAGTTCATTAAAAAATAAAACCGATTAGTCAGACTGCTCGCGTCCCAGTCAGAAAATCAAGCCACTTTAGAAACGACTAATCATTTGGGATTAAATAACACTTTTGGCAGCTGTAATCATTGCTCATAAATGTGTCATATTAACAAAATAACAAACAGACATACAGACAGGTTTTTTTATTGTATTTATTTATTTGATAGATATACAACTAGCAGAGTTGGTCATTTGCAAAATATACTTTATATATTCACATATTGACAAAGAGTACACTCAGAACTTGATGCTCAAAGGAAGTAGGATAAGTTTAACGATTATAGAATCCTACCCCCAGGGCTGGACTGACTCATGTTTCATTTTACTGTTATTTTTACAGTATGCGGAAGCACATACTGTCCAGGCTCAGGATATATGCAGTGTCATTATAATAAAGTGCAATGATCTACATTGAGAATAATAAACATGTCACTCCAGAGTGAGGGAGACGGACATAGCACCGTATTGTTTGTTACAGGGATGAGAATGGGACATTTCAAAGAAGTCTGAAATGAATAATGTCAGCCGATGGCTGTCATTAAATTTGTTTATTTGTTCACAGCATTTTACTTTTGGGCACAACCAACATGAACTGTTAATGCGAGAGGAAGATTTACGTACCCCAGCTTTAATTTAGCACGTTTAGTAGCACTTTAGGGAGCAACACAAGGAAGACGCGGACTGTTTCTTGCAGCGCTGTATTTATTGCGTGAACTGGTCACGCAAAGACACACACACAACAAGCACAGTATGGTCCTTTGGGTGTATATGGTCTTGGGTACATGGTCCTTTGGGTGTATATGGTCTTGGGTACATGGTCCTGTGGGTGTATATGGTCTTGGGTACATGGTCCTGTGGGTGTATATGGTCTTGGGTACATGGCCACGTTACAGCTGCGCGCTGCCGTGTTGTTGTCAAAGCAACTCACAGGCAGCTGCTGGACCGCTGTCCAAAGCGGCCGCAGCTACTCCAAAAGGCTGCAGAGGATGTGGAATCCCGTTTGAGTTCATACAGCAATCAACAGCAAGTGCCCCGCGGTCATGCCCTCTCTTTTTATAAGTGCTAAAAACTTGCAAATATAAACTACAATACAGCAAAAGACAGTTTGACAAAAAGTGAATGCCAAATGCTAACTGCTAGCAAGTAAACAGTATGTTGCTATGGTAACTTAGCCTGACTCTTGCCAGACCTATGTAATTCGCTGCACTTCACACATGGGTCTGGATCTGATTTTCCAGCCGAAAACCCGCAAGAATTGCCCCCCCCCAAAAAAAAAACACCCAGAATGATTTTTTGGCTAAAAACCAAATGTAATCAACTATCATGATTATGTTTATTGTCTTTCTGTTTATTTATTACCTACAAGTCTCTTGGAAAAAAGTATGCGGGAAACCACCCAACCTGGCAACCCTGCTGCATAGTGTTGTAAACAGGAACACATAAACCAGTAATTAACCCTCTATGCACATGGTTCATTTTGGGGAACTTTCCTCGCCTGGTTTTCTTTGTGTATAATTGTTCATAAAACAGTCATCTTTTGATGCAGAGTCAAGCAGTATACTTTGTTTTTTTCAGTACAACCTGGGGTTTTAGAATATTCATATTGTAAAGCTGTCATATGAATTATATACAAATTGTGGAATCATGAAGACAAAGAAAAAAATCAAACGGAAAATCAATTTAACAAAAATGTATTGAAAAAACACAATGAAATGCTATAAAAAACTTTTTACACTGCATAGAAATGTTATTTATGGTCTTGGGGATAATGGGGAAAAAAATTGAATCTCTAACTATTATACTTTTTACAAAATTCCACTATAAAAGCAATAAACTCTGTACTCCTGATGCCCTTCCTGAAGCAGTTTGTCTATAATGCTGGGGTTGCTTCTGTAGTACAGCTGTAAAAAACGTAAAACATAAGAAACTGAGCCAAAAAAAAAAAAAAAACATCAATTATTTATATAATACATATATTTATATACATCATATACACATAATGTAATTTTACTGTATTTATTATCGTCTTTATCAATAATGCGCACTCTTCAATCAATCAATCAACGTTTATTTGTAGAGCGCCTTTCCTACACAAGGCAACGCAAAGCGCTTCACATCCCCTATCACATCATGCATAAATCAAACACATTAAGAGCACAAGATATATTAAAAACATTAAAAATAAAATCACAAAAATTAAAAACCTTTAAACATTAAAATCACAGATGGGACTAAAATCATAAATAGTCACAGTGCATTAAAAAGATTAAAGATAAAAACAAAGATGAAAAGATAAAATCATTCAGTTGTATATGCGCAGCTAAACAGAATTGTTTTGAGCCTAGATTTAAAAGATGCCAGAGTAGACGCCTGTCTCACATTCTCAGGAAGACGGTTCCAGACTCTAGCCGCATGAATCTGAAATGCAGTTTGCCCATGTCTAGTACCGACTCTGGGCACTAACAGGAGTCCAGTCCCTGTGCTCCTCAGAGTCCGGGTCGGTTCATATGGCACAAACATGTCGTGGATGTACCTTGGCGCGAGACCATGGAGAGACTTGTACACAAGTAAAGCTGCTTTGAAGTCTATTCTCTGAGGAACAGGAAGCCAGTGCAGAGACCTGAGAACTGGACTAATGTGGTCGTACTTCCTAGTTCTGGTCAGGACTCGAGCTGCTGCATGTTGAATGTACTGCAGCTGTTTTACAGCCTGTTTGGAGAGACCTGTGAACAAGCCATTGCAATAGTCTAACCGACTGGAGACAAAAGCGTGTATAAGAGTCTCCAAGTCTGCCTTAGACACTATGTTTTTAATTTTAGCAATGTTTTTTAGGTGGTAATAAGCTGCTGATGTTACAGATTTTATGTGGCTTTTGAAATTTAAGTCTGAGTCCATTATCACTCCTAGATTTCTGACCTGATTTGAGGGTTGTAGAGAGAGAGCCTGGAGGTGACAAATAACGCTCTCTCTTTGTTTCTGGGGTCCGAAAACAATTATTTCAGTTTTGTCGGTGTTTAGTTGGAGAAAGTTATTTTGCATCCAATCACCGATTTGCTGGACACAGTGAAGGAGCGAGTCCACTGGTTCATGCTCTCCTGCTGTCAGGGACATATAGACCTGAGTATCGTCAGCGTAATTGTGATAAGAGACATTATTACTGTGAATCAACTGACCTAGAGGCAACATGTAAATATTAAACAGAAGAGGACCCAAGATTGACCCCTGTGGCACTCCGCAGGTCAGGGCCAAGTGGTCTGCGGTACAGTTTTCGATCTCCACAAAAAACTTTCTGTCTTGTAAATAGGACCTAAACCAGCTTAGGGCGGTGCCAGCAACACCAACCCAGTCCTCAAGTCTCTGAATGAGGATGCCATGATCAATAGTGTCAAAAGCAGCACTTAAATCTAACAGAAAAAGGACTGAGACTTTTCCTGCGTCAGTGTTTAGTTTGATGTCATTTGTTACCTTTATTAGCGCGGTCTCAGTGCTGTGGTGGGGTCTAAACCCTGACTGGAACATATCATAAGCGTTATTGAAAAATTCTGTAAGTTGTTGATAGGCAACTTTTTCAACTCTTCAGCCGGTTATTGCAATCGCAGCTGTAGTTTCAACTGTGGGACAACAAGTACAGACAGAGGAGTGAGAGATCTCACTCTCTGACGATCTTTGGCAGTCCCCGTGTGTTTATATCTCACAGCTGTTTGTACCTCACGGGTCACGCTTTGGACACGGACTTTCAGACAAACGTAGTTTATCCTACGTGCATCGCACAGACAAATCAAAACTAGTTTCGGAAAGCCCTGAATACGTACTTCACAGAGGAAAAAAAAGTAAGTTGCTACGTTTTACCGTTCGCGAGTAAATTGATCATTTGTAAAACATCGGTGCCGATGCACGCGGGCATATAGGGTTAAACCCAACTTTACACAAACATTTGACTCTTAAAATACACACATAACAACATAGAACATCAACATCTCACCTCATCTTGCATTAAAAGTGACATTCATGTCTTAATTCGTTCACGGACTTCATGTCCGCCATCTTGGATTGCTTTTGCTGCCGCCTGAGAGACGCTTGAGAAGGCGGTGCAAACACGACGTAACACCGACGATCCTGATTGGTCGATTATTTTCTGATCTGCTGATAGAGTTTGCTATGTGCTCGATACCAGAACAATGTGGTTCAGCCAAACGCCTCTGGTGGAGCATGGCGGAACTACAAGGGTCTGCGAGAGTCAGGCTAATGGTAACTAGCACTCAGTTCTGGCGGAGA
Source organism: Knipowitschia caucasica (assembly GCA_964034765.1). Taxonomy (NCBI): domain Eukaryota; kingdom Metazoa; phylum Chordata; class Actinopteri; order Gobiiformes; family Gobiidae; genus Knipowitschia; species Knipowitschia caucasica. The sequence goes on along the minus strand of OZ035837.1, from coordinate 14,250,703 downwards.
CCCAAGCCGACATTTCAACTCTGTAAAACTACTCAAATTTCAAAAGTAAAAAGATAATTTCACAAAAAACAAATTCATAGAAATAAACTACATATAGAGACAGAAAAAAGTCACAAATAATGAGGACCACGCTCAGTAATTATGCTTTCAAAACTAAAAAGTCCAATCGACTGCTCTGGGAGTTAATACATTTTCCTGTCAATGTGAGTGTGTAAACTATCTGCATGTAAACGCAGTGTTGTCGCCCATTAGATCTACATTTGGTGCAGAACAAAAACAATCATGACGCTGATCCAACAAGTCTTTGATGTATTGTAGTAAGCCAGCAATACTTATGTTATAATAATACTATGAATCCAAGCGTCTGATCTCACAACACATTGGCTTCTACTGTTTTCATGTCTTGCAGCATCTTGCATAGCATTTCATCAACTTGATCATACACGGCAGATGCTTTACTGCACTCCACTAATTCTCTGTAAGGCCACGAAAACTAGAAGAAAAAGAAACTCGAAATGAAGAAATCACGTTAAAAAAAAGATGTCCCCATTTTGAAATTGTTTTCAAAAAGTTGTATTCCTCTTGTGGCTTCTTCAATTTGTTTTGTTGTTGGCCATCATTTTGAAAGGATTTGCTCAAGAAGGGTAAACAAAAACATGTGAAGAGCAAATTGTAAGTCTTTCTGATATTTGTTTGTGTTTTTGAAAAGTGACTATTCACTTGGTACAAGGGGTACTGTCCTCAAATAAAATGTATTGGTTTTATACTTGCTACTGGTCAGGCTAGTACAGAAGTGGCTCAATAACAGACCCCAAATCAAGAGGCAGTTTAGAAGTTTCAATATCCAGGCAAAAACACAAAAACATACTAGATTATCGAACACCAGGAAACATTACAATCTGGCAAATGAGGCAAGGGGGATCCAAACTAAAATACACCAGGACACGGGTGGGGCATTAATCACAACAGGAAGTAAACCCGAGGACAAGAACAAGTAAGGTTGATTTCAAAAAATAAAACACATAACGGGACAACTTCTTTATTATGCTGAAGTTAGATATGTTGAAATGGGTCATTGGGGAAATTGGTTCAAATTTAGACATACATTGGAGCAATTACATGTATTGTCACTACATGCGGAAAAATGCAGGAAGTAAAACCAGAAAGTTCTATGACGACGTCACAAAACGAAAATATCAAATTCATACAAAAACGTTTTTCATTGTACATGTTGTATTGAAGATGCGTTTTTGATTTTAAATAAAACATTAGGTACAACATTAAGTTATAGTCGTAGGTAGTAAGTAATCTTTATTGATATAGCACCTTTCCCCAGCGAACATCATGGAATCCCTTATTTTAGACCTTTCAAAACTAGAACAAGGTTTGTCAAATAAAAAAATCTCATTATCCTTATCCTTACTGCATTTCAATACAAGAACTAGTTCAACTTTAACATACTTTTACTACAGACGAATATGTATTATGAGTAACTTTCAGATCCTTAACGCAGTATTACATGTTTTTTCAAAGAGTTACGGATACTGTACGCTTTGACCTTCTCCTGACTTCGCGCTCCACATGTTATTACATTAGTTTTTCCTTTTTAAGACTCGGGTTGCCTTTCATATGCGCCGGGATAGCAATAACAAAGGAAACAACGCTGGCTGCATCGAACCTAGACGTGGCAGGTGAAGGCGAGAGGGGTTCACGCAGGCACCGCGGCTCACAGCGGGGGGTGGCCCTCTGATGCTGCAGAAACGGCGCCTATGGAAGAATCCAAACAGCCCTCCTCGGTCGCACGGATCAAGCACAAACACCCAGGAGTGAGGCGTTTGAGCGTGTGATTCTGCTGACTCGGAGCTGCACTGCAACAGCTGCACCTGGAGGACCCGTGATACAAGTTCAGTCAATAATTGCTACAACAATAATATAATAGGTCGGGTTCACATGCAAGAGTTTGATGAGGTTATAATGTTTGGTAGATGGGTTGCGATCCACAAATGTTGAACTTTCTCATCGTGTGTTGTCTCCACTTTTAATTCTGTACGGCTATTCAAGTCATTTCAACTTCAACAATTATGTCTTGGGGTTTTTTCCCCAAAAAAGACTTCTCATTAGAAAACATTTTATAATTTGCATACTAGCAAGTACTAACCATTGATCTATAATAATAAACGGATAGGGTATTACTAGCTTACAGCTGTCCCACCTACGGGCACAGGGGGCGCCCGTTGTACTGCAAACTAAATTCACGCGGGCTACCCAGAAAAATGTCCTATAGAACGCAATGTAAATTAAAACAGCTCGACCTCAGCTGACAGAAAACCTACAGCTTTCAGAAATATCGGATTTTGTGGGGATTTTTGTGTCCCTTGTCATCCTGAACTTTTTTTCTTCTTAAATCCTTCTATTTTCTTTAAACCCACGCTTTACTGCCACAAACTCTACTCAAAGCAGAAACTCTGTCTCACAAAAAAAAAAAAACACAGTGGCTCAGTTGGTAGAGCATTGGCCTTTGAGCCGAAAGGTTGTGCGTCCGAGCTCATCGCAAGACCATCTCCACCAACTTCCACTGATGTCAGCTGTTGTTCAGTCCATGGGCAAGACACTTTATCCCACGTGCCCATAAGGAGCGCAGAAGTAATCCTAAGCTGCATGCCTTGATGTGTACTGTATATGTGTATACTGTATGTGTATTCATCTAACTGAAATCTCCCCACTGTGGGACAAATAAAGGATTATTTCTCAACAGTGAGACCTTTTGTATTAATTAATAACAATAATTCATACATAAATTCCTAAAAATGCCTTTCTTAGATAAAAAAAAGTTTCATAATTGTGGTCTCTGCAGTAAACCATTTATAGTAACACCACCTACCCGTATGTGCCATCCGTCAATTCTCAAAAATAAATACAAATTCCAAGCAGAAGGATCATAGTGCTGCCAAATATATTCAACCCTAAATATGCAGCTTCGAGTTTGCAGATTTTCCTTTCCCTGCATCACGCGGGGGTCTACAAAGTCTCGCACAACCCTCCCCCCTTCTCTCCGTGTCAATGTCCCAGGACGAAAGTGACGTTGACTGACAGCCGGGGCGCGTAGGGCTTTAATTTTTTATGTGTCTCCCAGTTGGTTTCTGAGCAGAAGACGCTTGGTTTAGGCCATTTTTATTTTTTTTCCCCTCCATGATGTTTGAAAACCTCCTCGCGAGCGCTCAAGGCGAACCCCGCGCACCCCGCATGTGGCTCTGCTCCATTCATTACGTTAGCCGCCTGGTAATCCTTTTTACACCTCAGCTGGAGTTTCACACATTGTTAAAATCAAATCTGCTTTGAATTCCGCGGCCCTTTTTGCCTTATTGAAATTTCAGCTTCAATTACTTTTTCATCTTTTCGTTGACTGTATGAACCTGTGCAGAATGTTCTTGTTGAACGGAGTGAAAGGACAGGGCATCTGGGAATGTTCAACATGAGTCAATCGCTTTAGCTTTGACCATGGTTGTCTTAAAGTCTCATCAGATTCAGATAGTCTCATGTCGCATTTCTCCAATGTAACATTTCTTGCATGGATGCCGTGTTACTGCGCTGGCTGGGATATTTCATAGTTTGGAAATATTGGAATTAGAATGCTATGCTTGTTTATTTTATGGACGAATCTGATATATAACAGATCTAGGTTGTTATTAATGTCCGAGGAGTCTATTTCAGTTGGAAGGCAAATGCCAAAACAACTCTATGGGAAAGCAATGTTTTAAAATACATTTGTTTACTAAGTACTTGTCTGGTGCACATTGGAGACGTTGGCAATATGTATTTCAATGTGGTTTTCCTCCAAAGTCCAAAGTCTTTATTTGGTGATTACTGTAGATTCACAAACTCGCTATATTTTTCTTATGTCTAGAAGTCCTTTCCACTAGCCAACATCTTTGGAATATTATTACCTTTTCTCAACCTTTGCGCAACAATGATTATACAATAGTTGTTTGGTGCTAACAAAGAAGATGTCATACTTTGTGACAGTTTGTTTCATGTGTATTTACCGAGGAATTATAGCTTCAATCTTGGGGGCAGCACGGTTGTCCAGTGGTTCATACTTGGGCTTCACAGTAAAAAGGTTTAATTCCACCTCCAGACCATTCTGTGTAGAGTTTGCATGTTCTCTCCGTGTCTGCCTAGGATTCCTCAGGGTGCTCCGGTTTCCCTTACTACTGAAAACATGTAAAATAGGCCTAACATGCGCCTCCTGTATGGCGCCTATAAGACAAATGGCCAGAAAAAAATAATAATAATAAAAAAAAAACATTTGTAAAGCAATTTGTGGCTCTGGTTTGTGAAAGCGCAACATAAATACAATCTACTCACTTAAACTAAGACTTTTGACGCCGAACCTAGTTACCTGGATAGATACTGTTTATCTCAACTGCCTTCCACCACAATGTTAAACTATAGGCTCTTTGAAATGTTGTAATTTCACATGAGGGTAACCTATTGGACGAGGCCATCGATAAGTTTAATTTCTCAGATTCCTGTATTCATCTGTGTACAGCACATCCGTACATCCGGTCACCACGCAAATAGAATTCCTTTACAGCAGTATTAATGAGTTATCAAAAGAGTGGGATAGTAGTTAACCCAGTATAAAAGGCAACATAACAACTGGGAGCTTTTAATTCTGACTGAGGCAAATACACTCTGACTTACTGTGGAAAAGAATATCATTTCATTACAGCTACTCTCCACAGATCTGACATGTCATTTGGCTTGTTTAACTTCCATCCATCCATCCATCCATTTTCCTCCGCTTTATCCGTTGCCGGGTCGCGGGGGCAGCAGTCTAAGCAGAGACGCCCAGACTTCCCTATCCACACACACCTCCTCCAGCTCGTCCGGGGGGACCCCTAGGCGTTCCCAGGCCAGCTGAGAGACATAGTCTCTCCAGCGTGTCCTGGGTCTTCCCCGGGGCCTCCTCCCGGTGGGACGTGCCCGGAACACCTCCCCAGGAAGGCGTCCAGGCTTGTTTAACTTGAATTACCAATAAACAGATTGTATTAGACACATGCAATGCGTAGGGAACTGTGGCAGTGATATAGAGCATCCTCTGGCATTTGCACTATTTCCCATTAACGTTAACTGAATGTTTGTTTGATGATTCCCCTTTAGTTTAAGTTGTAGTACATGTATAGCATATTGCTGATTTGCGGTCCCTTCGGAGGGTTTTTCACGCCTTCAAAAAAACAAGTCATTGCGGAAGGAACAGCCAACGTGAGTCTGGATAATAATTGCGCCCGCTGCCTGACTTAGAAAACATTTTACAATTTCCGAGATGGTACAGTAGCAGTGAAGCGTAATCCACTAGGCTCCACTGAGTTTGAAGACTGCATAATTTAACTGCACTTTCCCTCGCTGAATTTATCTGTCACGAATTACATGTGCCTAATTAAAATTTAATATACTATTCATATAACTGGTGAGATTTACAGAGGGCGATACAGAGAATTAACTGCTGTGAAGTGAATGCTAAGTGACTGTGTTCAGGTGGATATACGGCAATGCATGCACCAGTCTCACCCTCCACGGCTTCTTTGGCGGATTTGTGGGAAGCAAAGTAGAACCTTTTTGTAACTATTGTAAAACATTCACTCTTACTCACTGTGAACCTAAAAAGGTATATAGGTAAATATCCACTTTTTCAACAAAACTCTCTGGTCTTATTTCATGAGCATGTATCGCCAGAATGCTTGACAATTAGGAGAACCAATAGTCTTGATTATTGACCCGAGAGTAGAATTTCCTCCTATATACCTTTTAAGACAGTATTGAGGGCAAATACAGAGTTGGTTTAAGCAGCATGATGCTCATTCTGATTGGAAAAATTGGCTGAAGATTAAAGCTAGAATCGCGTCAAAGTATGCTTCTCTAATGAGGTAGTTTTATTTCAAATGTTTTAAAAATTTGAGAGACAAAGGGTTGTAATGGTTAATTGCTTAAAAACAATTATTTTTTATAATCAATTAGTTGTTGAATAATTCTTTCTATGAATTTGTAGTTTTTAATCAATTCTATTCAACTTCAATTCCAGTTTCTTACAGACTCCATATCCAATTTTAGGTCCGTGAATCAGTCAGTGAATACGATTTTCTTCATAATCGATAGGTTGAAATGAATCTATGTCATTTAAATATGTTTTTTTTTATTATATATATATATATATATATATATAATATTATTTTATTCTTTACAACTTCCACTATATGTATTTTCAGTGCAGCTCTGTGTAAGAGGTGAAGAGAAAGCAGATTCTCCAAGCTATATTTTAAGGCCCATAACAAAGAGAGGAAGGGATTTTGGCCTACCATATTCTGGAAATTGTAACTACCTGAACTCCCACAAAGTTTAGCAAGTAACTATTAAAGGCCATCTATCCATCCATATATTTTCTTCCCCTTAATCCATTTCTGGGTCGGGGGGGGGGGGGGGTGGCCAGAGATGCCACCCAGTACACATAGCACCAGCCCCTCACTGATCCTCCTGCAGGTGGTGAGTCCACAGGAGCTGAGATCTTTCAGTAACATAACACAAAGAAGACAATGCAGGTGAGACTCCATATTCCACTGTTCTGGCTGGTTTTACATCTCCCATAGGAACTGACCCGCTTCGACACAGCTGTCCCAGTCTTGACCATCTCTCCTTTTGACCGTGGATCTGCTCAACAACCTCCTCATCTTTTATAGTCTATAACCACCCGAGACCATCACTGAGGAGGTCGTTATATATTCCACGGCAGAACGCTCACCCCTCTTCTGTTCTGTCCCATTGAACGCAGAGGTCCTTCTGCCGGCCAATGACGGGCCTGCGAGAGAAAATGAGATGCTAAGGTTATTAACTTTTATCCTTGGACTATGGGTTTAATCCTGGGGGGCGAAAATGGCTGCTCCCAGAACCTGGATTTGGGAAAGGTGCACCATGGGAGGCGATGATAACGCTCAAGTGGATTTTGATGGAGGATGAATTGGCTTTTGATGTGACTTAAATTATGGGTGGACAATAAACTGCAGATGCTACACAATGGGTGGGATAAGAGATTTTGGATTCACAATAGACTAAATGTGTACAATTTAGTCCATTGTATATATGTACTGTACATTGGACTAAAGGCAAGGATGCAATGGATTGCCTTCACATGCTGCAGTTTGACAGTTGTTTCAGCAATTACCTCTATTGAAAATTAGTCTCTTTCACTATTTTCTTTTAGTTCACAGGAGTGATAGAGATTTGTTTCACAAATTGCCAAAATATATGGATTATTTTAGTGTTGTTATGTGGTCTTGACAGTGTGTACTTTGCATTCAAGTGAGCTTCTTTTCAATTTTGTATACATTTTTGACCTAAATTGCATGCACACTAAATGCCATAGACTCCCTGCTATTATAGAAAAGGGTAAATATATTCTGTGAGATTCAGATCTTAATCCGTTATGGAACGGTCAAGTTGAAGGCAAATGGTTGGGATACTCTCTTGCTCCTGACATGTATTTAATGTCAGTCATCTCACACTGGTAACATTTTGTGCTGGGCCCTTTGTCAGCTTGTGATGTGTGACAATGAGGCTCAATGTTGTTGAAATTACAGCACTAATTTACAGAAAATAGCTTTGTTTTACAAGATTGAATATATCTGTCCATCATGCTCAGCTTTTTTCCTTATTAAAAGTTCTTTCAACTGACAACATCCGTGACTGTAGGGGTTGATGACCTCTTCTGTGTTTTTGTCTAAAGACAACATGAAAATATAGTTATTTTTTGAACAAATAATATATTTGGCCACAGACAACCTCATTTTGCATTGACCTATAATTGTACTTATTCTGAGGTTTTTTTTTAACTATAACAATTGTGTTATGCTATTTCTCCTTAAACACAATTTATTTCATGGGATAATGTCAAAAAATGTTGAATAATGCAAAGAGGGAGTTTCAAGTCTCACACATGTATGCTATGTTCTGACTTCAGAACAGGTAGTGATTAAACATATTTAAATTGGACAAATAATATTGTTAATGGAAAGGAAAGGTGCAGCTCTCGGGTCCACTCTTATCTTTTATTCACGCAGAAAAGACACCAAATGAAATTATTTTATATAATTGCACTGCATATGTTCCATATATAAATTATTCCGCAGTTACTGATGTGGAATTGTGTTCATGCATATTGGGGCCCTTTTAGTAGGATATAGCTACTAAAAAGTGTGAAAACCATTGTAATGACCATTCATACTAGCTCTTGTGTAGTGTGTAATTGTAGAGACATTAACAAAACAATAATTTAATTGCCAAAGAAACCAAAATATTGAAAAAAGATGGATCACTCAGACACACCTCACAGACCAAGCAAGCAATCTTCTCCAAAGCTTCCACTGCTAATGTTTTTGTGAGAATCCATTGCCAGACATCTTATCTCTCACACTAAAAACGTTACCTGGGATTAAAAACAAGATGGATGACAGTTTTCTTTGCGAACCTCTTTCTCTTTTAAATTGAATCTCACCTCTCCAAAGTTAAGTAGGAATGCGTCTGGCTACACTCCAGGTCTCCATTTTTAACCCTTCTACATTGCTGTTGATAACTCACAAAACCCCACAGCCTCTTTCAGCAGCTGCATTATGAAAAGTATTGGACTTTTGTAGTGAAAGTAAAGTAAAGCATCTAAACGGGGAAGAATGTAATATGGGCTTGTTCACACTAAAGGCCACAAAAGTGTGACAAAAGGCCAAAAATTGGATTCATTCAAAGATATTTTGTGTTTTTCATGTATCCAAACACCTCCTCTGTCCATTAGAAATTGCTAGAACATAACTATTTCATACATTAGACAAGTTTCCTATAGCGGCCCTATTTATTTTATGTAACGGACGTGATGATTTGACGGAATGAGCTTTGCTGAAGTTTGTTACGTATTTTCAGATGTCCATATTTGATTAAGAGATTCTATTTTTTTACCTATAGTAGAACAAAGTGACAATTTCATATAGTCAACAAATTATTATTATTATTTTTTGACAAGTTTAATTGTTAGAGAAGAATGGACGGAAACCATCACGTCCGTTATACATTTTTCAAAGGTCATTTAATTTTTTTTAACGATTCCTTTTTATATCAAGTGATTTACTGATGTTGTGTTAGCCATGTTAATGTTGTGGGATTTCATCGGCCGCTTTTTCAGACTGAGGACATTATATTTTCTATGTAACTGTCACAGTAGAATGGTCAAATCAGAGGCTGATTTGGTCGTTTAAAATGTCACCAAAAATATATTCGTCAATCTTTCCTTTTGATTTTATCCACACTATCTCTTCGGTGTGTTAATCTTTTTTCCAATCTTACTGTGAACACACTCATTTATAAAAAAATTAATAAAAAGCACATAAACATGCGCTAATAAACGTATTGTGGTGTAAAAAATGTAGTGTAAAATATGAAGAAATTCACAAGGAATAGGCTACAAACACGGAAGAAAACTATTAAAAGAAACCTGATTCTAACCAAATATTGTATTGTATCGTAGTTGTGGAAAAAAAGCCATGAGAGACAATTGTGCATTGTAGTAATTGGCAAGTAACTGGTACTAACAGTCCGAAGTAATAAAACCTACCCCAAATTCTGGGTAACATCAACATCGACACTTTCCACCCCAGACATACTAAAGCCGCTTCATTACCGTTTATCACTTGCACGGCGCACAACCCTATAGCTGCTCTTCTAGCTCCCTCATCACACGTTGTTATCTTGGCGCATGGAGGCTTGTAAATCAGCTCGCCGGCTCTCTGCGGGAGCCTTGGAATTAAATAAAGGGGTTTCCTCCCGTCAAAAACTCCACGTTCGTCAGCCCTTCGCACTCACATCCTTTAACCCGCGACTGTTGCATTGGGTGGTGGCCAACGCTTTTAGTCATAGACCCAAATTTTCACCTCGCTGAGCTTTTTTCTCTGGTGAGATATTGCACTGGCACGGTTCCCAAACTTAAATGGCTGATTTGCCGTTGGGTTAACTGGAGAACGGGAGGCCGGAGTCTCGTATATATTATGTGTGAGCCTGAGTGCTAGATCAATTTGGGAGGGGGGGTAAGAAGGAGCCAGATGGCAGTTGGATCCGAGTCCAAGGCAGATGGGGTAAAGGGGCAGTAGATCACCATTTGAGGTATTTATTATGTGCAACACCTGAATATGAATTTCTCTTTTTCTGTACTTCATAACCAAATAAGTCAGGGTTATGAAAAATGTGCAGCACCATTTGGTTTCACTCATGATGAATGGCGGTCAAAGAATGGCGGTCTTTTAGAGAAATTGCATTCATAAATCAGCGATTTGTTAATTTTGGTGGCCAAGGTTTATTGCTATTGTGGGAACGTTAGGCTGTCCAAAAAGATGTATGCTATGTGTAGGAAGGGCTTTTCAGTGCAGAGGAGAAACTATAATTGCTGTTTTTAAGTGGTTGCTAAGGCTGTTCATGTGAAGCTAACAATATGTGTTAAGTGTACCAAGCTTGATTTGTGTGTCTCTCAAAAACGGCTTTTACTTGTCCATCATCTGCTTGAACATACACATTTTAAATAGATAGTAAGGGTTCAGCAATTACTGTAACAGGCTGAAGCCACTTTAGTAGCAGCCATTGTAGTAGCAGTACAAGCAATTGCAGCAGTTGTTGAGGCAAGGTAAGTTTATTCACACGGCACTGTTAATAAAGTTAAACAACAGAGCTAACAAAACATTACAATTGCAGATAAAGAAAAAACATAAATAATGAAAGTACATTCAGAACCGCTTTAACCTGGATTTGAAGCTTTTTCTCACATTTGCAGGAAGACCCTTCCAGATTTGAGCTATTATTAGTAGTAATAGTAGCAACAGTAATAGTAGTATCGTTGTCGCATCCCAATAGTGTTTTTAGTATGAATTTTACTTGCATTTTGTACGACCATGAAACCTCCCCAAGCCCTGGGGAACGTTTGCACCGGTTAGGTCAAATAGTGTATGGGAGTTTTTTCTACAGTAAAAATAATGTCCTTCACTGACACGGTTCTGTATTGCTGTCCATTCGTTCTCTCTCCACATTGTTACAGTAACGAGCCACAGCGCTCTGTCCTTTTGGCTCCCAGATGATGCACGACGTGTGGACCGATACTTTGTTATTACACTAATCACATGTCCACACAGGCTCAGAAGGTGAAATCTCAAGACCTTCAGCTCTGTCCAATTAAACCACAACGCCTTGTAACTGTCACTGTGAAATGGTGGATTGATAACCCTTGAGTCCCTTTTTTCCTTCTTGGATCATGTGCAGAAAATATCATATTTGAATCAGTGGGGGAGGGTCCCAGCTCAAAAGTGGCCAAAATGACGTGCGCTGACATGCTTGCAATACCACCCCGGGCCGATGGGGGTGGACCCAGAAGTAGAATTAGCCAATGCTAACATATAGCATTGGCAGACCTCTCAAAAACGTCTTTACAGGATGGCCCAAAGTTGTCTCTTGGCCCAAAGCTCCGTTCCACATGTGTGTCAATGCTGAGGGGGGTGGATTTTTTTAGGTCCACTCTAGTTTACTTGCTGTGAATTTTTTAAGTCTCTCGTTCAAATGAATGGAGTTGCGCCGGCTGACGCATGCGCAGATGCGTTTTTTCACAATTTTCTTGTGGGCGGGACCACTCGCGGCCATTTTGGATTGCTCCGGTAGAGCACATTTTTTGGCCCATTAGTTAGAACGGCGGAGATAGGCGTGACTGACATTAATATATACAGTCTATGATTTGAATACATGGTTTGGACCCCCTAGATTGCTGAATCGCATAACAATAACATCTTAATATAAAGGTCAAGATTAGTATGTTGGGTCCCAAAGCAGAGACAGTCATGGTTGGATTCAATAAGTAATGATTTAATAACAAAAAGTAGCAGTGGAGAGCAGCTGGCTGGATTCGGACATTCCAAAAATACTAAAGTCCGGCAAAAGTCTCATGAGTTCAGTGACTTGTGACATGGAATAATCAGGCACCGGAGAGCAGGCCTGAATTAACTGCATCCAGCTCTGCAAGAAAAAAACCCGCACGGGGAAAGAGCATGTCCAAACCCTCACAATTGAGTGCCTTGTTAAATTAGTTCTTTCAATCCATTGCCACTTATTATTGTGCTATATAGTCACATTCAGTGATAACCATGGCTCACTTTTAAAAATCCCATTATAGTGATCCCCTGTCTATTGCGGAGGCTACGTTCTAATAATAACCTGCAATTTGTGAAGTAGCAGCTACATGTTATAATGCTCACCACACGGTTTGACCATCTGAACTCACTATCAGTGATCACAGAGATATCTAACCTGTTCATTATAGGTCTGAGCGCTGCTGCAGCTGTGAACAGCCGTGCATACACGGTAAAATACAGCAGCAGAGGACACACGCTGAGGGGCAGGACTGGGGTCTACAGGAAGACAGCTAATCACAGCAGCGCACACAAGCTACAATAATTTTCTTCAGACTATAAATAAAGGTAGCTGTCAGGTTATGCTAGTGGTTTTATGATGTTGTATATGCTGTTGTTGGAGTACACCCGCGGCGCATGAGAAGCACGCAGCAAAAAAACATGCAAAATTGCAGACAAAAACTGCGAAACACTATGATCGCCAAAGGTGAGCCGCATTATGGAGAGGGATTGCTGTACACCAGTTCTCACCAGTGTTTTCTGAGCTGTAATCTTGACATCGACGCCGTGTTTTTCTTGAGTTGATGATCAATTTACCCTGTATAAAATCATTCGAGAGTTGTGTAGATCAATCACACACTTTTTTTCCCTCTGCACTGGAAAAATCCTTTGAAATGAAAAAAATAAAAAATGAAAATAAGTAAAACACTGCTTAAAATAAGAAAAAAACATCTGCCAATAGAACAAGAAAAATATGACTTGGTTCTTGTATGCAAACATACATCTCTCAACTATTATTATTGATTAAATAATACTATTTCTAAACTAAACAAAATGCGTTGTCTGGAATTTAGAAAATAATACTTAAAACAAGCATAAACACTTTTTATGAAGTATTCTTATCTTAAAACTAGTAAAATAATCTACGAAAAACTACATTTTATGACAATTTGTACATTTTATACAAACTATTGCTATATTGGTATTATGTTGTGTTAACTTTTATAGTGACGTTCTGTGAAGAGACTCAGCTTCTTTTATGAAATCAATTGAACATCATTATCAAGAATTTTAATGATCAAAATGTGTTTTAATGATACTCAGGTGCCATGGATCATTTCTGTGGCCGTAGACAAGAGTTCAAGATAATGTCAGTGCATAGTCCAATGATGATGTGGCATATAACATTAGATTGTCCTTTTGTGTGTCAGTGAGTGTATGGTGTTTCTGATGGCATGTGATAAAAAGCAGGGTCGAGGGGAGAGACAAAGAGATGAAGGACACACACAGAGACACACACACACACACATATGCACACACACAAACCAGCATTAACCCTGGCACATTACTGCTGTGAAGTGCTATTAAGAGGCGGACCGAAGCCAGGGAGCAGGGATGACTGATGGGCCGTCTGTCAGGTCGCAAATGACAGGACCGGACCACAGGGAAGGGCAACGACATCAGACTACTGCTTAAAAAGTGGAAATATGTTGTGGATCAAGTCAATATTAGGTGGGTTCAGATTGGCAAATGAGTTAGCTTTGAAGGAGACTTTGCTTAGTTTCTGACACAGTTGTGACTATATCTGCTCTGAAAATGCTTGCATGAACACAGAAAATGTCATCTGAAAATCCAAATCCAGTATATTCTTCTTGCAATAGAATATACTGTATTAGCAACTGTATTATATTTCTTCTTTATTATGCTAAAGACAGAGATTATGTACTTAATTTTTGCTCCTTCATTATGCTAAAGTTGGAGGATTTAGATTTGCTTCTTTAACATCATAGAATTTTAGTTTTTGCACCAGACCCTTCCGACCAGAGCACCTGGAGAAAAGCTATTCAGGCGTGGGGAGAACATGCAAACTCTACATGGAACAGCCCTACACCACCTGGGAGTCAAACCCAGGCTGGTTGCTAGATGAATCGATTACATTGTTTTGGTTCTGCCACATTCTCACACCTTCATGTCTGTTTTTAATGCTGATTTAGAGTGAATACCATTTCATTTCCCAAAAATACAGCTTCCAGCACCAAAAAAACAGCTACATTTCAACCAGACCACCTCTGAGTATCCACGGCAGCTTCACTATTGACCGCAAATAAAAGCATCTTCAACGAGAACAAATCTTAAGTTACAAGTGACTGTCAGATCTACTTTTGATCATTCTATCTTTTGATGCGTGCTAAAAGTGCTTAAGTTGACTTCAGTGCATTCATTAGCACATCAGAGAGGACTGTAGCCGCCAAGGTGTAAGCAGCTAACTGTGAAACATCAGCCCAACACCAGACATAACTCTGCATGATTTATTCTCATCCGACAAGTGTTTCATTATCACCTCCACTCGCAACGTGTGTGTGTGGGAAGAGTTCTGAGCATAAGCTAAGAGCAGAGTGGAGACCAACTTATGTGACGTGTGTATAAGTAACTTTTTATAACAGATTTATAAAAAGGCACAATTGTAGCAACTGAGTGTTGCTGAAAGGTTTCTAATCCTGCAACATTGGCTCTACCAATTTTGGTTCTACAAATTATGGTAGCTGGCAATTTTTCCTACTGTGTGCAGAGTATAAACACAAACATATAAGGCCTCCCACTGCAAAAGTGGTGAAAAATAAGTCAAATTATCTTTTCAATAGCATAACATTATCTTGTCAATAGCACAACATATCTTTTCAATAGCACAAGCAAAAGATACAAGAAGAAATTGTTTTTTAAATAAGACTGAATGGCTTTCTCCCAATGGAAAATCTTGTTTTAAGACAGTCAGAAAGTACTCAGATTAAGATAAAAAAAAGACTTGATTCATACAACCTCGTATTTTATTATTTAATGCAGTGCATGTTGTCTGTAGACCTAAAGCTGGGGTACCCTTCCCCCCCTACAGAATAAAGTAACATTCATTTCAAAATTCTGAAAACAACGTGTAGAAAACATGTTTTTTCTCGTAAGAATTTGAGGCTTTAGTCTGAGAGCTGATTGCCCGAGTGAGGGGTGTTCTCTCTCATGGTTTGAAAAAAGCTGATCTAAAGATGTGAAGCCAAAAAATACATTTGGAAACTAGAGATAGAGCAAGAGTTTAGAGAGAGAGGATATAGCTGGATGGATTGTCGTGGTTTGATAGTTAGGTATCCGACGCACACATACGTAAACGCACATACCAACACACACACACAGACACACTAAACTTTGTTCTCGAAAGATCCAGACCTCCCATTTTTACCGTAACTTTCCAAATTCTCCTCTTTCTGCATAATATAGTAAAAAAATAATCGGTCTTATATAGCGCTTTTTTGGACACTCAAAGACGCTTTACATGTCATTATTCTTTCACTCCAGACACGGTGGTGATAAACCCCTACGTTTGACATAGCTGCCCTGGGGCACACTGACAGAAGCATTTGCCATCACCACCAAACATTCACACACACATCAGACTCATTTTAGGCAATGGGGCTGAAGTGTCTTCTCTGAGGACACAACGGCAGTTTGACACTTTACAGCTGCAGCCGCCCCACTGTGGCATCAGGTGTTCCCAGAGGTTAATAAGTGTCTTGCCCAAGGACACAACGACAGCAGACATCAGTGGGAGTCGGTGGAGAAGGTCCCGTGGTGGGTTTGAACCCACAACCTTCAAAGGCCAATGCTCAAGGCTGTGCAAATCGACACACTTTAGCATCAGGCTAGCATTCAACTTTGTTAATGAAGCGCCAATCGCACTTTTATTTGAGACATATTTTTCAGGGTGCCAACAGAAATCATGTCCTCATTTGAGCATAAGGCAACAGCGCAGCAGCACAGAACATAGAGATTTTAGTTCAGCAGAGCCGACAGCCTCAGTGGCAGTCTGTGGGTGCTACAGTGCGATGTTTGGCCCATTGTAATAGAGTGCATACAGTATCTGGCGCTCTATACAAACAGTGCTTGATATCTTATGCATGAGAATCAAAGGCGCTTGTGCAGTCTTAAAGCAGGGCCCACAGCTCAGCATTACTCCTGCCATTCCTCGCACATTCTCGGTGCCTTCGGTCCGCTGTTGAATATAAATGGGAAATTTGAATGTCATAACGAGTAAGTGAAGTTTCTTCTCCCGGAGCCGGCTCTGTGTATCTGTGCAGGGGTGAGTGGATGTGTGTGTGTGTGTGTCTTTCAATGAGTAAAAGCTTATTTTACATTCTATAATGTTTTTTTTTTTTACAGCACTCAACACAATAGCATGGATTGTGATGGTCTCATGAAAGTTGAATGTTTATATTCCAGTCAGATTATCAGTTTCCATTGTATTTGAATTTTAAAAGCCATTTAACTTGAATAGAGGTAAATTTACTTTTACATTTAGCCATGAAAATTTAAAAGTTATTCTTAAACCCATAACGGTACAGTTAAATCTCATTTTTACAGTTTTAGAAAATCTCTCTTTTCTTGGATTCATTGAGCACCATAGTCTTGCCTCTCGGTCCAGTTTTTGGGGTCCGAACCAAAACCAAACCATCTATTCAGTAATTTGTGACCATGACGTATAGTATTATTAAGTAAGTAAGTACTTATTTATATAGCGTCTTTTGACTGACCAGAGTCACAAAGCGCTTTTGTATTGTTGTGGGCATTAAGACGGGGAGAAGAGAAAAGGCAAGTGCTGTGTACATATGACCTCCTCATTATAGAAACATTGTATCCCATGAACTACTGTATATCCCAGGTGTACGTGGGTTTTGGAAACGTGGAAAAAAAAAAACAGCTCTGAAAGTGTTCCCATGGTTACGCACAAGCATAAAATTTTCTGTTAAAAATATGTATGTGAATAGCAGTATGTGGGGGAACGTAAGCTCAACCAATCAAAAGCCTCTGAGTATGATCACGGGACTAACAAGCATTCTTGGTATTGCAGTTCTAGGATGAATATTTCACAGTCAAACGGTAAACTTCAGGAACTGGATTGATCTCAAAGATTGCTTCTGGAACCCTGAAGTTCCGGTCACTTCCAAACTCAATCGGAGGGAGATATTTAACTAACTCTTTGGTAGTTTTTCAATGGCAGTGAGGGTAAAATAAATGGTTTATTTGAAAGTCCAAAACATACAGTGAATGAATGGCTCCCCTTTCTCTCCTTCCTGGACTTTCTTATCACCAGATTTCTTCTATCACAATTTTCCATGTTGTTAATCTTTGAGTCACGCTTTGAGCCACATATCTGCTCCCGTCTATTGTCCAGAGCGTAGGTGTGGGTTTGTGGCGTCTCTGTGACAAAACACAGACCGCTGGCCCTGCCTTTCCTTTCATATCCTGTATGGGCCCTGGAACAACACACTGCAACCACTTTATTCACTCTCCATGCATTTAGGTTTAGTTGTTCTTCCTGGAGTAAATATCACATTGTTTTAGATGAGATCACACGAATCAGCCAATATGCAATCCCATTTGAAGGTATGAATATTTGTTTTAAACCCTTAGAGCGCCAAAGTAGCAGAATCGCTATACGAGCTCCTGAATAATAATATTAATAATAAAAATAATGCATGTTTTAAACAGACGCTGTCATTGTTCATTCACTCTATACACGGTGGCACACTATACAGCCAAACATTTTTCATTTTACATTTTTCTCACATAATTTTATGCTTTGTATTTCTGTTATTGATTGAAGTAGTCCACTATCTTTACTTTTGTCTATGTCACAATATTTTTTTTTTTTTAAGTTTGTCGATGAGAAAAAGCCAATTGTGACTTTTTACCTACAGTTCAATAAAAGTGCCTCAGCTTTCACCATTTTGTCCTGAAGTGACATTTAATATGAACTATTCAAGGATTTTTCTGAGTTTTGTTTTTCCATATTTTGTTTGCTTATCTGCAGTTCAACAAATCACATTCTTCTGACCTTTTCCCTTGAACAAATCATGCAATATATAGGATTTGTTATATATACAGTATATATAATCTGTGTATTTCATGTTATATATGAAATGTACATAGGATTCAGCAGTTTTGGCACAGGCATTTTTGCAATTGAAAAACAACAAGTATGTCATTAATGATTCTAAAAGGAAAAAAAACGAGGATTTCTATTAGGGATATAATTGAAGGCGGAGAAAAACTTTTTATTTGACACAAAACTTGCTACTTTCCAAACAGGTTTGGAGGTTGCCAAATAGCATTTTGGGTGGTGGCCCAGCGGTTATTTTCAATAATTGGGTGTACAGTAAACACTGCACCCTTTTAACTCATTGGCTGCCAAAGACGTTTTAATACGTTTTGGTAACGTTGACTGCAATATCTGGTAAAGGTAAAGGTTCACTTTCCTAATCCCCATAGGGCAATTTAATCCTTTGCTTTTGACCCATCCTGATGCCGCAAATGCTAACGTCAGGAGCAGTGGTCGCCGTAGCACAGCGCTCGGGAACCCATCTCCAGATGTTGATGCTCGGCTTGGTCAGGACTACCGGAGCTGGAGGATTTAACCTAGTGAGCATGTTTTTAGTGGTAGGGGAAACCGGAGTACCCGGAGGAAACCTACGCAGGCACGGGGAGAACATCAAAACTCCACTCAGAAAGACCCTGTTCCAACCGGGATTCAAACCCCATGACATTCTTGCTGAGAGGCAAGAGTGCTATCCACTCAACCACCCCACCCATATATATTCTATGGTGCACCTAATAAAAAATCTGTCAATATCCAGATATATTTAGTGGACACCTGTAGAATAGTGAGAATGGATCAATAATAATAAAGACACCAAGACTTTTCTGCTTGATGTTACTGTTTACAAAAATCTAGTTTTCTCTGTTTTCTGGTCAGCAACAGGTGTTTTGATTGAAACTATACTATGTTCTATGGCTGATTGCTCAAGAATGGTAAAAAAGTAACAACAAACTGTTTCTTGCAGATTAAAGCTAAGAGCCTAATCTTTCATTTGGCCCTTGGTGTTTATAGAGTCAAATTACTGAACTAAATGTTCAGTAATTCTTCCTAAACTTCTTCAAAGTTAGGTTAAATCCCCTGAAAACCCACTTTCCTGATCTGAAAAAGGTCTGGTAGTCAATGAGTTAAAAATAATGACAGTTTCACTGTGAAACATAAGTAGTAGAAAATATGTTTTTAGAATTAAGACAACTTAAGAAAATAGAATAGAAAATGAGACCATGCCCTGTCAGTATGCAGAATAAGATTAATCCTAATCAAAACATTTTAGTCTCTTTTTGATGTGGGATTTATATGCATGTCTAAAAAATAGGGAATGAAAAAAAAAGAGGGGTTGTGATATTGTACGCAAACATGACATGTTTCAACTTAAAAAAGCCTGATTTCTGTGAAAAAAGGTGTTGGTTATAGATATTATAAATATTGTTTTATTTTCTATTTGGAGGAATGACTAGCCTTGAGCAGACATTTTGTCTTGATAATGAAAATATATTATTGCATTGCAACTTTGTCTGCGGAGGAGCAGAGCCATACATTTAAGGCTGTCTCCCTGGAGCTTCGACAAAGGGGCAGTTTCTAAGGGGCAAAAGTGGACTTGTTCCTTCTATAACAGGGTGTTAGCTCAATCTATATATTTCATATGAACCATATATTTAATAAGGAACCACAGTAGTCATAGATAATCATATTACAGAGAACAGATTTAGGTTATATCCCCTTTGAAGTCTGGAAAAGCTGGGTTTTCATCACATGTCCATGTGAGTCACAGTTTCACCTGCCTCTGATAGAAGTTCACAAAGTGGTGCATCTCAAGCAGAGAACAGGACGGACCTTTGACCAAATAACGCCAAATGACATCTTAAGAAGGAGAACATAGTGTCCACCTGGAGATATTGAAACCCTTGTTTATTATATCAAACAGCATTCTCCAGCTCACATGGGTTGCGTTGTACGAGCTATTCGGTGTATTTTTATGTTTTTATTCAAATGCTGTCCTAGATTTACAAATGATGTGATGAGAATAAATCTTACATAGTTTCGGCGGTTTCTCACCTTTTTTTCCACACTTTTTTTCTTTTTTGAGTTGTTCCTTTCCAATGTAGGAGGGTCTAAGGACAGTGGTGATGATCCAGGACACTTCACATTCAACAACATTATGAACATTGGTCATCTGCCCCTTATGGGCCAATGACTCTATGTGTTTATTTATCATTTCATTTTCTGTGTTTGGTTCTCTGAAATGAATTGAAAACTTTGTGAATTCCTCCGATATAACTACTTTTGTTATTTAGGGCTATACAAAAAATAAAATAAAATTGATACTACTAAATGCAAAATGTATAAAGATCTTCACACGGAGATAGCTGTGTAATCTGTCTCCCGTCTGTCTGCCTTTTCGGGGCTCGTTCAAAAACACCTCTGCTGTTGAAGTAACCCCACTCTCATTTGTTTTTCACTGTCTCCGAACAACTCATCCTTGTGTCCGCACCGCTTTGACTGACGCCGTATTTTCAGACCAAATACGGCCACTCAGCTGGACGCCACATTCCCGTCCGCGTCTGTGAATATTGCGCCCGGTTGATTGTAATTGTTGAAGGCGTCTCGTGCTTTTGTGTTGGTTTTGTGCCTTTTTTTTAAACGCAGACATAATAAATTAGGCTGGATGTGTTTGTGTGGGTGAATGTAATTGGTTGTACCAGTGTTTTCAATTTAAATAAAGATTGGTAATTAAGACTGCGAGTGTTGTGTGAGATCTATCCTAAAATGTATGTGTGTCTGTCAGTCAGTGTTTGCGTGCCTCTGTGTGGGCCTGTGTGTGAGAGTCTGTGTGTGTGGGTGTCAATGTGTGTGCGTATGAGGTCTGTGCAAAAAATGAATCCAAAATGTAGTGAATTCCACCAGTGGCAATGAAATAGAAGTTTCAGTGTTGGAGACAGTTGTGAAAAGTGAATTAAAAACAGGCTTTTTCTCTGTGGTGGGTTTGAGCGGCAGCAGAGATGCTATCGGAGATGAGTGACAGATGAGCGTTTTTAAACAGCTTTCCTTCATCCTGCTGGAAAATTGTTGCACTTTATAAACTGGAATTGTGAGAGCAGAAACAAGAAACATAAGGGGCATATATAAAATCAAATGTTAATGTTTTAATAGTTTTCCTGGATTATTTAACCACGCAACGTCGTATACTGCATAGGGGTAAATGCATGTTGCCATTATTCTCTTGCATTTAAAACAATTTTGATCCGATTTTTCCATGCTTTTCTTGACTTTGGAATTAACATGCTGCAAGCGGTGATTTGCTGCTATGTCGGGACTTTGTTGTGATAATGGTACTTTTCGATACAATAGGAAATTACATTTTGGATTATAAATTATAAAAAAACAAAAGATGAATGCCTTCTTTTAAAGTTGACAAAAGAAGGGTGCTGAGATATAGGACAGTTTACATCCACAACTTCTCATGCAATTTGATCCAATCTGTTCTCAAAGCAACATTAGCAGTCCTCTAGTTTTGCTTATGTATTTGCTTATGTGTCGACGTAATGTGAAAGCAGCTCTTAGATTAACCAAAAATTACAGTTTCTATAATGGGTACTCTAAGTTTATTTTTGGAAATATAAATCGGGTTTAAAGGAAAAAAAACTGAATTCTTCATTGATTGATTGATTGGCTAAAACTTTAAGGACAAGGTAAACTTTATTAATCCCCGTAGGGCAATTCAACCCTCTGCATTTGACCCATCCTGATGCCGCAAAGGCTTAAATCAGGAGCAGTGGTTGCCGTAGTACAGCGCCCGGGAACCCATCTCAGCTTGGTCAGGACTACCAGAGCTGGAGGATTTTACCTCATGAGCATGTTTTTAGTGGTAGGGGAAACCAGAATACCCAGAAGAAACCTACGCAGGCACAGGGAGAACATGCAAACTCCACTCAGAAAGACCCTGTTCCGACCGGGATTCGAACCCGGGACTTTCTTGCTGAGAGGCGAGAGTGCTATCCACTCAGCCACCGTGCCGCTTCTCAAAGGCTTCTCAAATTGTGGAATATTCCAATAGATCTCTTTTTTCTCTTCTTAAAAGTATTGATTTGTAGAAGAAGATTATTTGTATTGACAACACTGCAAAAAGTGATGAATGGGAAAAAGATGCAACAGTTCTTGAAATAAGTCTGAATGGTTTTGTCCCATTGGAAAATCTTGTTTTTTAGACAGTCAGAATGATTATTGTATCATTTTTGGCAGTGAATAGACTGCTGTAGTAAGCAACATGGAAGCAATGCCTTTCTATCCGGGAGGCCCACTTCTGCATTCATCTTCCATGACCTCAATAGATGGAAAGGTGAGGAGTTGTCAGCACTTGTGAAGCAGTACTCTGTGTGTATATATATATATATATATATATATATGTATATATATATATATATATATATATACAGCACAAATGAACCAGCTGCTGAGAGATGGGACTCACCCAGAATGGCTAACCGAAGGGCGAACGGTCCTGATCATGAAGGACCCTGTCAAGGGTGCAGTCCCCTCCAACTACCGGCCAATAACCTGTCTCTCCACAACATGGAAGCTCATGTCAGGCATCATTGCGGCTAAGATAAGTGGGCATATGGAACAATTCATGAGCACAGCACAGAAGGGCATTGGTAGGGACAGCAGAGGAGCCAAACACCAGCTCCTGGTTGACAGAACAGTCGCCCAAGACTGCCGGTCACGACACACCAACCCTGTGCACAGCCTGGATTGATTACCAGAAAGCCTACGACTCAATGCCACACACATGGATCATGGAATGCTTGAAGTTGTACAATATCAACAGGGCTCTAAGGGACTCTTCGTTGCAAACTCGATGGGAATGTGGAAGACCACCCTTGAGGCAAATGGCAAGCCGCTCGCACAAGTGACCATCAAATGTGGTATCTACCAAGGAGATGCTCTGTCCCCACTACTGTTCTGCATAGGCCTCAACCCTCTAAGCCAAGTAATTGACCAGACTGGCTATGGATACCGCCTCAGGAACGGAGCAAAGATCAGTCACCTCCTCTACATGGATGACATCAAGCTGTACGCCAAGAGCGAGAGAGACATCGACTCTCTGATCCAAACAACCAGGATCTACAGCCATGACATCGGGATGTCATTCGGGCTCGAGAAATGTAGCAGGATGGTGACTCGGAGAGGCAAGGTAGTCCACACAGAAGGGATCTCACTCCCAGAGGGAACAATAGCAGACGTTGAGGACAGTTACAAGTATCTCGGTATACCACAGGCAAATGGCAACCTCGAACAGGTGACGAGGAAAGCGGCAACTGCCAAATACCTCCAGCGAGTAAGGCAGGTCCTAAGAAGCCGGCTCAATGGCAAGAACAAGGCCCGGGCAATTAACAGCTACGCCCTGCCAGTGATCAGATACCCTGCAGGAATAATCAGGTGGCCAAAGGAAGAGATTCAGACCACGGATGTTAAAACTCGAAAGCTCCTTACCATGCATGGCGGGTTCCATCCCAAATCCAGCACCCTGAGACTGTACGTAAGCCGTAAAGAAGGAGGCCGAGGACTAGTGAGTGTGAGAGCCACTGTCCAGGACGAAACATCCAAACTCCATAACTACATCATGGAGAAGGCCAAAACGGATGACGTACTCAGTGAATGTCTCAGGCAGTGGCGAGATGAGGAGGTGCTGGAGGAGAGCCCATCATGGGAGAACAAGCCCCTACACGGCATGTACCACCGGAGCATAACAGAAGTGGCTGATCTCAAGAAGTCCTACCAATGGCTAGAAAGGGCTGGCCTACAGGACAGCACAGAGGCACTCATCATGGCTGCACAGGAACAGGCACTGAGCACCAGAGCGATAGAGGCCCAGATATACCACACCAGACAAGACCCAAGGTGTCGGTTGTGCAAAGAGGCACCTGAGACGATCCAACACATAACTGCAGGGTGCAAGATGCTGGCAGGGAAGGCCTACATGGAACGCCATAACCAAGTGGCTGGCATAGTGTACAGAAACATCTGTGGAGAGTATGGGCTGGAAACCCCAAGGTCTAAGTGGGAAACTCCTCCAAAGGTGGTGGAAAATGAGCGTGCGAAGATCCTGTGGGACTTCCAGATACAGACCGACCGAATGGTAATGGCAAACCAACCTGACATCGTGGTGGTAGACAAAGGGCAGAGGACAGCCGTGGTGGTGGACGTGGCAATTCCAAGCGATGGTAACATCCGGAAAAAAGAACATGAAAAGCTTGAGAAATACCAAGGTCTCAGAGAGGAGCTGGAGAGGGCCTGGAGGGTAAAGGTGACAGTAGTGCCCGTGGTGATCGGTGCACTCGGGGCAGTGACCCCGAAGCTAGATGAGTGGTTACAGCGGATCCCCGGAACAACCTCGGACATCTCGGTCCAGAAATGTGCAGTGCTAGGAACAGCAAAGATACTGCGCAGAACCCTCAAGCTCCCTGGCCTCTGGTAGAGGACCCGAGCTTAGAGAGGGATAACCGCCCGCGGAGGGCCAAAGGTGAGTGGACAATTTTATATATATATATATATATATATATATATATATACTATAGGTACATGGGATGTGTAGACACGGGGACAAAACAATACAAGTAAATCGCCTTTTATCACATTCTGAATCAGAGAATACGTGTAGCTTCATCCACACTCCTCATTTGTGTTTGATGCTTTCCGTGAGCTGAGCCTTCCTCTGGGGACCCTCCTCCTCCAAACATAAAGACAGTACATAGACTTTAGACAGTGTTTACACATCTGCATACACCACAAAAGCTGTTGGATTATTCATGTTCCAGCCTCAGACAGGAGTAATTTCCCATGAGGCCTTTTGTTTGGAGTAAATATCTTTTCCGATGTATCTGTATATTAAGTATTTTGGGTCCAGCCGAGCCTCGTTTGATTAAGTCCCCGGGGATCGGTCGGCTAAAGTATGAATTACAGTTTTACAATGGTTGAAATGTTAGGACTACATTATGCATGTTGGTCCTTTGTACCTGTGCTATTTGGTCATCTTTGTTAGTTTGGATCTGGTGTTAAAATTGATGGATTTTGATTTGTCTAACTGATCAGCTGGGGACTCTCCTCTTGTCTAGCCAATAGACAATTTAAATTGAAGTAGTTTGCATTTTTCAATGTCAATGAGGCTTTGAACTGAGAGTAAATTCACCCAAATCCTTGATGATCGTGCTAGT
The DNA here is from genome assembly GCA_964034765.1 of Knipowitschia caucasica. Taxonomy (NCBI): domain Eukaryota; kingdom Metazoa; phylum Chordata; class Actinopteri; order Gobiiformes; family Gobiidae; genus Knipowitschia; species Knipowitschia caucasica. Next base: position 14,225,381 of record OZ035837.1, on the reverse strand, counting down.
GGCAAAACATGGCCAAAAGTTTTATGAGAGGTTGAAATATTCCATTTTCTCTTTTCACTGTCTGGAAATCCAGAACCTGAGCTTAAATTGTGGATCCATATGTTTTTTAAGTGGTTCATCTGGGTATTTAGGGTATAGCAACACTTCATTAACCTGACGAAACAGTTAGGCTTAAATTCTGTGTTTATTATTGACAGCAAAGTAAGTCTGAGCACGCAGCCATGGGGGCCTTTAGAACGGACGGCCTAACACATCAAGATTGAGAGAAGTAAACTGAAAGTTGTTACTATGAATAAAGTTGTTTTCAAATGAAAAACATTGCGAGTGCGTGGTACACATTTGAGAATAAAAGCGTCATCACATAATCATATATTTTGGAAGACAGCTAAAGCCATTGTTATGTCCAGTGTCCTGTATCATCACACTGTCCTTGGACCCTCCTGCATCAGCAAGGAAAAACTAAAAACACAGTGGGAGACAACTGAGAAACTTCAGGGAGAACCACATTGAGGGAGGGATCTGCTCCTTTCGTGCAACTGGCTATAGATCCAGAACTCAGGCTGTAGAACGAGGACTTGGTGGCGATGCAGCACTCAGCCACCATGCCGCCATTTACTCTGTTCATTATTCCATTGCTATAACTTTTTTACGATGTGGTTATCACGTTACAATTGTTTTATTTAAACCAGTTGGAGGGATAATGTTTACCAGCTGTGCCACTCATTTCATGGAGAGAGCAAAAGTTTAAAAAAAAATCAAACAAACAAATACCACATTCTATCCATACCCGCCTAATGAGCACATTCAAGGGTCATATAAAGTGGTAAGGCATTTACGTTGGCTGAGTCAAATGACTGTTGACAAAGTCTGTTGACATTTAGCTAATGATGTAGTGCTGCTACTGTTGGAACACGACTCAATATTGAACTTGTCAACAGAGAGAAGATTCAAATGAAGTGTTTTCCAATCCCACAGTCGCAGCACTTGGATTCATTGGGGAAGTGGCTTGACCTGCGAGGCAACACACAGGGTCACCACCTCTGCGTATGCTCCTGAACTCTTGTACTTATTTACTCTTTCTCTGTTTTAATTGAGTCCTTGGTGATTCATTCGTATTCTTGTTAGTATCCTCACCATGCAAAGACAAGAATGAAACACGCTCAAGTTGAGAAAAAATGTGTTTCCTTCTAAATTATTCACCATCCTCTAAGTTCTCATCTCAGACGGTCTTCTGTGGATGGAGCTGAACTGGATGAGCTGATGCTACATTATTCATGTATTGCAGTCTTTATTTTTTTATTCCAGGTTATCAGATGTCCAACATGTTAATTACACATGATAACATCTAGATTGCTCTGTCAGAATGTTGTTCTCCATCCATCCATTGTCTTCCCCTTAATCCATTTCTGGGTCAGGGGAGTGGCAGTCAGTGCTGCGCCCAGTACACAGAGCACCAGCCCCTCACTGATCCTCCTGCAGGTGGTGAGTCCACAGGAACTGAGATCTTTCAGCGGGGACTTCGGGCAAAGTGGGGTTAAGTGTCTTGCCCATGGACACAACGACAGCAGTCATCAGTGGGAGTCGTGAAGTAGGTCTTATGGTGGGCTCGAACCCACAACCTTCAGGCTCAAAGGCCAATGCTCTACCAACTGAGCCACTGTTGCTCCGATAATGTTGTTCTGTCTGTTCAAAATGTATGAATTCTTCTTCAGTTTTTTTTATCTTCGGAATGTTGACTTTAAATTTGCTAAAATCACAAATATGATGAATTTGTTGCCTTCCTTTTCTCCCTTAAACATGATCCTCAGAAGATTTACTTTAGTGCGTCATGTGTTAGATGGGCATGAACATCTTGTATGGAAAAACGCAAGGCGGAACAAGGCCTTTCTAACTGGAGTTTGCATGTTTTCCCCGGGTCGGCACGGAAAGAGCATGCACTAAAAAACATGTCCATCCATTTATTTTCTTCCCCTTTATGACAACATTATGAGACAATTTTGGGGCGACAGTGGCTCAGTCGGTAAAGCATCAGCATCCCACGGAAGTCTGCTGTGGTTGGGTCCATGGGCAAGACACTTACAATACAAGTTATTCTTGTATAGCCCTAAATCACAACAGGAGTCATCGCAGAGGACATAACCCCTTTGCCTGAGTGCACCCACTGAAAGTTCAAGGCTCCTGTGGACTCACCACCTGCCGGAAGATCAGTGAGGGGCCGGTCATCTGTGAATCGGGTGACAGCTCCGACTTCCACCCCCCCAACCCAGAAAAGGACAAAGAGGAGAAAATGGATGGATGGAGATTGTTTTTGCTTCTGCATTATTTACTGCAATTTAACTATTTAAAAAAAATCTTATATATGTAACGTAGCACATGTATAGTGACAATTGAGTAAAAAAATAAATATATATTTTTTTCCTTTTCTTATCTCATAGTGGTACAAGGAGTAATAGTCTGCCCCAGGTCTGTTTTTGTCACATGGTTAAAGCAGAAAAAAAGGTTGGTTTGGGATAATGCATTTCCTTAATCCATGTTTAAACCACACACACCTCCAACCTGCTTTCTTTAAAACCATATTTCCTGCACTTTTTACCTGGGGACACGTTATAATTTAATGACATTTACTCGACTTGATGAATTGACATTTAAAAGATGACGCGGCCGTTCTGAATGGACTCTCCAATAGCTGCCATAAAACTGATTTACCACCAGGGGCTGATGACACCGAATTCCACCTTGAATCAAAATCCTCTGCGGCTGCTCTAAAACAAATGATGGTTTCGAGGCCCGCACCCACACAGAAGGTCACCAGGCGTCAAAATGCGTTGTTTATTTCTCGGCACAAAACACCGCGTTGCATCATCAGTACATGTCTCCCATCTGAACCACTGTCTCTGCGGTGGGAGGGGCGCTCATTTAGACACTCAATGCAACCTCAGAAAAAATCTATTAAATCACTTTCATATGCTTTCAGGAGACGGGCGTTTTCGGTATTGCGGCGGCGTGTTTCCAAAATCAGGTCTAATAGAGAAGGCAAACATTATGGTTTCCTGATGAGCTTTCCTGCAATAAAGTTTTGGAAAATATTCATCTGAGGTGAAGTAATTATGCAGTTATGAAAACCATGTTCTTTAGAAATCATCTTGTCAAGGAGTTTGGGTTGTATAATTTGTGGCGTACAATTATGGCCCACAAAAAAAGGAATTGCGAGGTCAATAATTTTGCACGTTAAGGAATTTCATTTTTGGAAAACAAAAGTGTTTAATACAATAACATTTTTCTCAAACATGAGAGAATCAATCTAAATTCTGGACCACTTGGAAAACAACATATTTTGCGTGGTTGGATCCAAACAAGATTCCAAGTGGAGCTTCAACAAACAAGAAATTTGAGTGAAAATAAAGCAATTTTTGAAAACAATTGAAATGAAACAGATTGTTTTACAGATGATCAAAAGTTTGGGACCACAGAAAATGACAAATCTGTGCAAACAAGTGGGAGTCTAATTATCATGGAACTTGGTCATTGAACTGCAGAAGCACACCATAGCTGCTGAGACAGTCATTCGGAATTTCCTCAAATGATCAAAAGTCAAAAGAAAGAACCTGAAATTAAAGGTGCAAGCGGCATCTAACGAGCCTTGCACCACTTTGCAGGGATAGATAGTACCCTTGCAGCACTATAAGTGAAATATGCAATTTTACTTACCTTGTAAAATTGTAATCATATTAACTCGGAGTTTGAATAGCAATGATAAAAAAAAAACTTTGAATAGCAATGATGATTTTAACCTTGATGTTGTAAATTTCCTTGACCTTGAAAATTTATCTTATGTGAGATCAATAAAGTATATCTTATGCCTTGATGGTTTCTAACGTTACCAGCAACAAGCAGATCGTACTCCTAACGCCCGTTCTAATTTCACCTTGCATGTCCCTGTTAGGCATTAAGCCGTCAAATCCGATGTGCAAGCCAAACACATCGTTGCTGTGATTCAATCGGGAAGACGTCCATGCACAGCTCTCCGTCTGGCCCTGCTTGTGGTCAAAGCACAGACATTTCCTCTGGAGCAAAAAAGAAAAACGCTGACACGGAACTAAAGAACCTCTGATTTCTATTTGGGGAATAGCTGGACTGATTAGTGGGTCGACTTAAAGGCCCCGAGGCCAGCTGAGTAACCAGAACCAATCCTCGCGCAAGGACTTGGAAATGACTTTGGCAAACCTGTAGACTTTGATGACAAAACGCTTCGACGGTTGATGTGTCAGAGCAAATTAAAGGTGAGATTCCGCAGCGATTCCGACCTAACCGCCTCTGCATATCATTAGCATGGCATTAGCCTGGAGCGGACTGTGTGCGAGCCAGTGCGGAGAGGCAAAACAAATGCGCCAGGTGCCAAATGCAACAACTCTTAAGTGCTGTGAGACGTTCTTTGTAAGAACGTCTCACGGCACTTGTATATGATGGGAAAACTGACCCTGGCACTGCAATTAAGTGAAAACTGCTACCATAGTACAAACCTCAACATCAATATTTAACTACACATACAGTGAGTGATGTGGTGACCATGTTAGTTACATTCTCAGTTACTTTTGAAGTGCTTCGCTGAAAGGTTTCCAATGGAATGAATTCACTTGCAAGTCAAATGTTGAAAAATAAATTACTCTATGGAGCAAGTAGAAGTTTGCACTCAAGACCACATAAAACTGAAAACTACTAAACAAGGTACAACAGAGTGAGATGAGTAGTACAAGTTAAGTTAAGATAAGAGAATCTTTAATTGTCCCACAGTGGGGGAATGTATATGTTGCAGCGCACATACTGTTAGGAGTAGAAGTAGAATCTGATAATGAAAGAGGCTAAACATATGTTCAATACTGATCTCCCATTTTCAAAATGTGTTATGGTTATCCACGGGGGATGAGGGTAGGGATGCATCAATACCACTTTATTCAAACCATTACGAGTACCAAATGGAACAATACCAAATACGGATACGAGTACTGGACATAGACTGTAAATATTACTGCATTGTGTTATCCCTGGATAATCATACAACTGATACAACTGAAACAGAAAATGTTTCAACAATTGATCATTTTAACAATTGTCTTAACAGTCAACACTAAAAATCACTGTCATGTTCTACAAATGGTACAAAGAAATAGTTCCGGTGCTAGCAAAGGTGTTATCCTCCTCGTGGTGGTGAGTTTTCAATTGTTTGATCAAGTTGCTGGTGTTAAAGGTGTCTTTTTTGGACACCACGAGCTTGCGTGGCGCTAGCTTGCGTTCTAGCAGCCGTCTTGGAAATATCACCATGGAAACACACAGCTGTCTGCTGTCGTGACGCTGATGTAAATACAAAATTTGGGTATCGGTTCCGGCATCGGGTCCTATAATATGAGTGTGAGTATGATTACAATCCTATGGTATCAACCCAGTACATGGCACCAGTATCGGTGGATCCCTAGATGAGGGGTATAGAGCAGAGATAGCTGAGAGCCTAAAAAGTCTCACACATTCAAAATATCTCTGTGGGAGCTATATACACATTGTTTGTATCATGAATTTGTATGCTTTTTTTGAAACAAGATCAACATATTTAGGGTGTGATTAGTCTTTAATATATGTTTTATTTTGAACAAATCCAATACATAAAACATTCGTACTTATTAAAGACTAAGATTTGTCTAAGAGCAGTGGCGGTCCGTGAATTTCAGACTTGCGCCTGCAGTGATGTCCTAACCAGCGATCTCTAACTTTTATAGAGAAGCAGTGTGCCTCCTGTGTTAAAATGACAAGAGGCACATTGCTGTTGTAGTTAGTACACACGCCTGACGCACTTGTGCACAATGCGTAACTTTCTTTTCTGACAGTATCTGAGAACATGACTCTGAGAACATGACCGACTGCTAGACGGGCGTTCAGGACACAGTTTTGAGCATTAATGTGGGAAAGTCCAACTACAACTACTTCTGGTGTGTGTGTGAATGGTTGGTGGTGGTCAGAGGGGCCGATGCCACATACTGGTTGCCTCGCTTCTGTCAGTGTGCCCCAGGGCAGCTGTGGCTACAGTGGTAGTTTACCACCACCATGTATGGAGTGAATGAAAAATGACATGTAAAGCGCCTTTGAGTGTCCAAAAAAAGCGCTATATAAAATCAATGCATTATTATTGTTATTACAATATAAGTATTGCATCTGAGTTTTAATATTCTGTTTTCTTACCGGTGGTGACAGGACGCAGCTCTGTGTGTCTTCTGCATCAGCCTCTATAATAGATCCACGATTAGCCTAGCTCCGCAGGTTAGCTTATTGACCAGCTGTTATTCCCATCGGCTTTTAGCCTCAGCTCTGCCGCATCTGTGTATTGTCTGGTCGGGGCATAATCCTGGTTCTCCCGGCCCCTCTGTCTCTGTTTTTTTTGAGAAAGGTGTTCTAACTTACTGTACAATAACAATATATTCACCTCCTTCAGCCGTAGAGGGTTTAAAAACGAAAAAAAAGTTGTTGTGGTACTCATATTAGTATTTGTGTTTGTTTCTGTTTATCACATGAACATATCCATGTGGTCAGCATCTTCAGGGTTTGTCACTGTCTAAGAGTCATACACAATCATCAAAAGAGCCACAGGTTCCCGACCTCTGCTCGACAGTATTAAATTATAAACTTAATTCCACTGCCAGCTGATGGAGGAGCCTTTATTACTTCCAACATTTTTACATGACTTAACATCCAAGGCGTGTCGTATTGGATTCCAGCTTGGATGCCACTTTAAACTTTTAAAGGTCTTTACACCTTTAAATCTTCAGTAAAATACGATGGAAGGTTTTCTGTTTCTGGCAAGACGAGCCCTAACCCCATAAGGATCTAAATGTCCTGAGCTTGCCGTCCGGCTTCCATTTTCTTTAGTACGTGGGATCTGAGCTGACAGCCTGGGCACAGCTGTAGTGCGATAGGAAGGTTGGAAATTACACCTGAAATTGGCCCCGCGCTCAGAGTGGTTGTGGTCGGCTTGGCATACGTACCAGTAAAATGGAAGATGTGGAAAAAGCCCGCTCTTCATCTCTACAATACATTGTTTGGAAATGCTTTTTCATGTTGCCAGTGGTTACCAGAAAGGTCAGTGTGTTATACTATATAGACTGGGACATGACGTGGTGCGAGCTTGAATTCATGAAATGCCGGACAAGTACATTGACTGTGGAAAAGTGGTTATTTTCTCTTTCAGAATATAGACTATATTTTAGAAGAAAGCACCTAAGAAGTAGAAAAGTGGAAAATGGAGACACAGGGAACAGACTTAAATGTATTCTATGAAGAATATCGCTCAATCCATTTATCTATTTTACATATTTTGTAGTTTGTATGTTTGTTTTGCATATTTATATATGTTTGCTGATAAGCCTTTTGATACGAATAGAAATATATACAGTATGATATAATATAATGCTGGTCATTGCCTCACTATTTACTCGAGTGTTAAATATGTTCTACAGAAATGTGGTTTGCTGAAGACTAAAATAAGATGGTTGGTTTTACTGTTGGCTTAGTCTATTTACATGTTCTGCTCTGAGGGTTTGAAGACATTGGGGATTTATTAAAAAAAAAACAGATACACAAAATGGCATACAAATTACAAACGGGATAAGCAGCATGTTTAGACGTTTGGTGGAGAGAGGTTTTACTAAATCAAATATTTTTTCTTGTTGTATGGTCGGTTGTACGGCCCGCTGGGGACAGATTGTTTTTTTTCTAATTATTTCGGAAAAGAAGAGCAAAAAACGGCCGCGGTACAGTGGTTGCCCTTTTATGCTGTTACCTATGGTAAACGTAGAACGGGAAGGCGGGGGGATGAGGGGATAAAAATAAACAAATTTAAGTTTTTCAGCTACTTTCACTGCGCACTTGTTCACTCATTCATTCATTCATGATTGATGATTAATTTCAATCATTGCATTTTGGTTGCTCATCCCGCGGCTTCCTGTTCCACCTTTACCGTAAGTAACAGCAAACAGGGACAACCCGCTTTTAATGTGCTTTACCGCGACGGCGAAATGCCGGGCCACTTTACTGCGGTGAAAAACACAGTAAAATGACCCTTGCGTGAAGGGTCCCAGGTTCTCTATGAAGTACAAATAAATGTCTCCGAGTCCCAGTCCCACCAGATCGGTGCCAAAAGAGAGGTGAGTCTGAGCAATGTTTCTTCCCGTCATCCCAGATCTCATATGGGCTTTGACTTTGTTAAGTTCGGTCTTTTATACTTATTTTTATGATGTCTTTATATCTCCTCTGATCTTCTTGCCTTAAACTCATCACATCTATGCTTCGGTATGGGCCACTCTACCTTCTTGCCACACAGCGAGGGCGGGTGTAAACAAAGATCCTCCTATTATTACGCTAAAGTTAGATTTTCCCACTGTGGGACAAATAAAGGATGTCTTAATCTCAATCTTCAAATTCAGGTTAAAACAGTTATCATTTACAAGTATTTTACCCTTCATACTTGTTTCACTATGTAAATTCTATATTTTAAAACCGGACGTATAATAGACTTTTTTTAAATAGATTTTTTAAAATATTGGGATTACAGATGTTCAAACACATCACATTTTTACAATCATAAAGTTAGAGATTTCAAACTTGCCTCTTTATTATTAGTAAATTAGATATTTTATTATATTAGTATTATTCATAGAGGATCTCTTTATCTTAATCTGATCCACACAGGTCATAGAGGACATTAGCAATACAGCAAACCAAAGTACAATATGTCATCGTTAACAACATTACACATTTCCTTTATCTCTACATTTTGAACTATGAGGCCGCATCCCACTACCGGCCCTTTTGGCTTCATGCTAAACCAATTCATACACATTCCACTTCTTCTTCTACACAAACTTGTTACACGGCTTTTGTGTTTTTCCAACTATCCATCAGTGCAGGAGCTGGAGGCAGGACTCGCCATTCGCTCACAGATTATTGCGCCCCGACGCTCCTCATCTTTGCTCTGGCGCGCCGCTACAGCCCGAGAAAGATTGCACTCCACGCTGACTTTACCGTGAACCCGCCCTCCTGATATTTCACACGACGCGTCCAATCACGGCCCAGATGTCCGACCCCTTACCCCGTAAATCATGGCTCCTCCCGCGGCCTCCCACCAACGCAGGCCATCCCTCTGCACCGCGCTATGAAGGCAGTTTTATGAGAGCGTTTTAATTCAAGGTGCTGGTCGTAACTCACGGGTTATCTTAACAGTAGAATCGTAGTGCTGCGCATAATTTGAGATTCATTTTTTTAGGTGTGGGGATGGAGACAGTGGGATAGTTGTGTTTTCTGGCCGAAGCTGTATTTCTTATGTTAAGAAGATGTCATGGAAATATATTTTTTCAATGACATAGAAACGTATATTTTTCCATGACATGTCAAGATTTTTGTGCAAAATTTACTTTTAATAGTTGTAAGTCAGCTTTAACAATTTGAATGTTTTTTTTTTTTTTTCTTGCTTTGAAGGATCCTTTTGTAATCTTTCAACTGAACTGTTGAAAACTGTAATGTAATGAGACTTTTTACTGTCATTTAATTTGTTTTTTAATCAACTTCAAATATATGGTGAATGTATCAAGTATCGATGAACCTTTGTACATGCTTTTAGTGGTAGGAGAAACTAGAGCACTCAGAGGAAACCTGTACACCCACAGAGAACGTGCAAATAAATAATACTATCAGCCTGTCCTACTTGTCACTATAATACCACTAGAGGGAGTTGTGAATACTATTTGATATTTTTTGTTTCATTATTTTAAAATTACCATCTGTAAACAAACATCATGTGATTGTAAAGTAATTAACGGGCAATATCTTAATTTTTAAAGGGAGAAATTGTCTGACTGTGATGTCATAGTGGTACAATGACCACAGGAGCTTTTTAGACGGAAGGGACATAGTTTCCGATACAAACACAACTGGCTATGTATCAAATGGGACTTTTAGTCTGGGAACCGTCTCGTTTGTCGATTGTCCATAGCCATTTATTGGGCACTAAGAATGTCTTATTTGATGACTTAGCATATGCATCTGCAGGTATGCGCCAATTACCGTAACAGCTTTATTTTGTGTGCTAGTCTATGAATCTATAAATTGAGACAAGAAAATATTACATTACAGTAAGTAATCTTTATTTATATACCACCTTTTCACTGCAGTCACAAAGCAGTTTACAATTGTTATTTTTGGGCATTTGTCTCTCACTCCACACAGAGATGAGCAGGGTCGCCAGTATAGGGGGCGCATGCCAGATCTATTGTGCATATTTTTAGTGGTAGGGGAAACTGGAGTACCCAGAGGAAACCTACGCAGACACAGGGAGAACATGCAAACTCCACTCAGAAAGGCCCTGGTCCAATCGCGATTCGAACCCAGGACCTTCTTGCTGAGAGGCGAGAGTGCCATCCACTCAGCCACCGTGCCGCCCGCACAGGGGCTATATTTCTCTCGGGCCAACCAGTAAGCTCCCACCAAACCCTTAAAATGATAATTTTTTGTGAGTCTAATTAGGCTACAAATTAATAATCATATACACTGTATGACCGTAAACAAATCTACTGTATATAGATAGATAGATACTTTATTGATCCCCGTAGGATAAATTCAGGTGTCTAATAGCAGCAAAAACACATCCATCCACACAAACAAAACAAATAAATTGATAATTCTAAAAAGCTAGTAATATTAATAGTACATGTGAGTGTAACGTCGTCAAGTTATAGTGGTTGATTTATTTTGTTTTGAAGGCCTACGAGTCCTTGCAATGTCTTCTACCGCATCAATTCCCCATCCAGACACAAGTAAGTAATAGAGTTTTCTGATTTTGTTGGATACTCACCAATTTTTTTGCAGTGAAAAATATCCTTCACTCTCTGTACTTTCGCTGCTGTCAGGGCTAGGCGCTACAGAGCTGTTTCTGCATACAGTAGATGGGGCGGGGTGGCATAGAATGAGGGGACAGGATGCTGGTTTTGGAGGGAGAAAGCGATCAGGGGATGTCTGGTAAAAAAAAAAAAAACGTTAGGGAGGACAATTTTACCTTATCTGTGGCTGGGTTTTCATTACTTTTCTGATTGAGATATGCCATATACACAGGCAGGAGATTACACTTATTATTATTATTTTGATACGAGCATATTTAAGTCAAAATTTGAAGCAAAAAGAGGCAAAGACACAAGCTCTCTTTCCCTGCCAGGACTTTTGCCTCTCTCCTCACCATTGAGAAAGGTTTAGATTAAAATGTGTATCTCTTTTGATTTTTGGCACAGCCCTTCTCTATATCAGTCTGGCAGAACTTGACCCGGCCCCCGGTAGGCTATTCATTTAAGTTTTTTTTTGCCGTGTCCTTGATGCGTGGAGGGCTCTCTCAAAAGGAGGCTTGAACAAAGACCAGCTGGTCCACACTGCACCCATCACCCTTATGTCATTCCACTTTTATTTTTCTTAATAAATCTTTTCTAAACACATGCATGTATTCACAACCTGAGGGCGAGTGGAGATAGAAGAAGGTAAAATGAAGACCTTGTTGACTAGTTGCTAGTTTTATTCTCTCCCCAGGAAGAGTATTGAACTCTTCCTGGGGCGGTTTGCACACTATGGCTCTGGATCGAACATGTTGGCACGCAGACACATTCTCATGCAAAGGATTATTGTATTAATTCTAATTTCATGAACAGGAGACTTGGGCTGGGACTTCAATAAGAGAGTGCAATTGATTTTTGACTCAGAGGTGTTGATTGTTAAAAGAAAATTTGAAGAATTTGTAAAAATCCTTTGCCGCTTAAGGTCAAAGCTGATGGTGGTGTGTTGCCAACATCAACAAATGTTGGCTTTCGTCCAGAGTCGATATAAATAGAATAAACAAGGCTGATGTCATTTTGTGTTATTTTGATAATTTTGTGATTGTGTGGTGTATTCTGGGTATATCCCACAAGGAGGAGACCCGGGGAAGACCCAGGACATGTTTTCTTTCTTAGCTGGCCTGGGAATGACATGGGATTCCCCTGGATGAGCTGGAGGAAGTGTGTGTGGATAGGGAAGTCTGGGTATCTCTGCTTAGACGGCCCCCTCAATACTCCCGCTGAATGTAATTGAACGTGTGGTTAAACCTTCAGGTTATAATATATATACAGTTTTATTAAAACATTTTTATAGCACACTGTTACATTTATTCATTGTGCATTTTTACAGATTTATGATTATCGATTGCCTCTGATTGTCTTGAGTAAAATGGATGGCTCACTGCGAAAAAATTTAATATCCAGCAAACTGTCTAAGTTGGCCACTTTTAAGGAAATAATTATATTTAAAAAAATATATACATTCAAAAGATACAGTCTGCAACACTGGATTGATGATTTTTTAATTTATTTTTCTTAGTTAGTGGCACAGTGCATGTTAATGAACACACATCTCCAGATTGTAACCCTAGGCTAATTTGTATCAAACTCATACTGAATCATTTACCCTGAAGAATCGTACATGTTTTTTAGTGGCAGGGAATACCGCAGCACAACCTGATGAAAAATGTTTTGTGATGTGGTTGAATTGACAACAACTTAAAAAGTCTAATAAACAATACATAATAATTATTCTTGACACTTACAAATCTAGTAAGAAACATTTTCGGAAGCAAACTCCCAAAAAATGAATTGGAATAAATTCCCTATATTGTCTCTTTGTTGTCATTTTAATAGTTACAATGATGATTAATCCCATAGTGATGGTTTCCATGGTAACAGTTGCCATAGTGATTGCCATCATAACTGTTAACATGCCAGTTGCCACCCATGCTAACCGTTGTCAGGGTTACTGTGGTGTTCTTGGCTTTCCTAGTAACAGTTGCCATAGTTATGAGTGCCAGGTAACAGTTGCCATAGTGATTGTCATGGCAACAAACTCCATAGTGATGGTTGCCAGGGTGAGTATTGCCATTGCAACCATCTCTATGACAACCGTTATCATGGCAATTGTTGCAATGGCAATCAATATGGCTAATACCCTGGCAACCATCACTATGGCAACTGGTAATAAAGTAGCAAGAAAATTGCGTTAAAACAAGAGTCATTGTTGTCATGGTAACAGTTGTGATGGGGATTGCCATAGCAACAGTTGCCATGATGTATGTTGCCATGTAAATCATTACTCTGACAACTGTTGCCATGAAAGTTGCCATCCTCGCTAACCGTTTTCCTGGCTGGACTCATGTTATGTGCTATGCGCCCGCAATATTTTGGCACTCCCAAAAATTTACATTTACTTGTAATTATGCACTTTAATCAAAAAAAACTCCAGATACATTTCTCTCAATGTCCAGGACTGGACCGTGGTCCGCCAGTTGCCTCAGACCTTCCTGCCCATGATGGAAAAGCCAGAGTAAAGAAAAGTGTTTTAAATATCTTCATTTCAAACATGAAGGTGTAAATTACTTTGAGGGAAATACATGATTTGTTTAAAGTCAGAATCACCAGCGATAAGCCGCAAACCTGGCCGTCACCTTTGGCTCCGCTCCAGCGTTCACCCGCCAAGGTAGCCATTTCCCCTCTCGGCTTTTGGCAATGATGCACGAGGAGGCTCCCAGCACGCACTTACCGGCTCCTAAAGCACAAGCTTAGGTCCGACTAAGTAAGACGTATCTTCTGCTCAGACCGCCCCGCAAAACCCCGGAGCGCTCAAACACACAAAAAATCATGTCCCAACTTATAATGAAAACCAGCGAGCCGTTCCATTCAATTGCCCTGTTTTGCCTGAGTCTGTGAAATTCAAGCCACGAATGAACAGGCAGAAGATTGGGAGCACTCGAGAAACAAAGTAGACAATGTGAGATTTATTTGGTCTTGCTTTTGGCCAAAGAAAACGGACACAGGCTCCCACTTTGGACTCTTGCCACACAGACTATATTCTTCCTGACTGGCTGACCTTCGCCGTGCACGGATCCAGGAGAAATATCTCCAGTCGGATGAGTATGAACCCTGCCCAGGGAGGATTTAAAGAAATAGTGGTGTGTCTTTTTGTTCTGGGGTGTTGAGGGGGGAGTCAGGGTTGGAGAATTTCAGGAGATCAATAGCAGCAATAGAATATTTTTAGACAAAAATTGTTTGGTATGGTATTTGAAAAATCTAACTAGCTGACTGTCTCATCGTGGATTATCAATTGGTGGAATTTTGCTGAAAAAAGGAGATTTATTGGTGGGACTTTCTACTATACAGAAATTACAAAACTTCAACAGAATCGAAAATGTTAACTATCAAAGTTTTCTTAAAGTTACTACACTGCTATTAGAATCTATTGGCAAACAATTTTGACATTTCTGAATCATCACTCTTTCTCATTATGAACTGCAGTATTGATACAACAAATACACAATTAAACATGAAGCATAACAGACAAGATTTTACTCAAAAGTAACACTTTAACACACACACTCAAAAAAAATCAAGGTGAAGAAGCTATTAGACCAAATTACCTTTTTGGACTATTGTTACAACCAATCCGAGAAAAGTCAATCAGCTCAAGGACCAGGGGAGAGGAGGGAAGCAGGCCCAAAGGAACCACCGTCTCCTCCGGCAAGTTTATTTATATAGCACAGTTCATACACTCAAAGTTCTTGACAAAACAAGAAATTAATTTAAAAGGCAATAACATCATACACAATAACAGTATTTTTTTTTTTACAATCCTCCAGTTGTATGCTCAGATAAAGCCCTGCTCACCACACAATGCAAGTCTGGTCCAGCTTTCTCTTACTAAATTGTGGGGGGCTAAATCAGCAAATACAATACAGTGACTCAAAGCATGTCAAAGTCAAGAAAAATTTGGAATGTTTGATCTCCTGCTTGGCTCTTAAAGCGATAGTACATGTGTCTGTTCCCACATTTGAGAATAGATTTTATGGATTACACACCAATCCATATCGGTAAATAAAAGTGAATACAGAGTTACTCAAACATTTTCTAATTAACTTTAATAACTATTACAACGACAGAACACTGTTTTACCATTATTAAAAACTTTTCAAAGGCAACACTTTTTAACAAATCATTTCAAATCCACGGGTTTCCAAACTGCTCTGTTTTGAGGATTTCAACAGCATTCAGCAGAAAGGATTCATGCTAACATTTTTGACAACAATAAAGAAAACCACTTGTCACAAAAACAATGTGAACGTCTCCTTATCCCCGAGACATGCACTGTTCCCCACCACACGACAGGGACCACAACAAAGTGACTGTCTTCAGATTGTCAAAGGAGTTGTCCATGGATCCCACTGAAATCCTACACACTTCTCTAAGATGTCCCTTTGCTGACGTTGGATCTTGTGCCACGTGTTTGATCCATCGGAGTGGGACGTCTCGTCTGCTTGGAGGTGTCACGGGAACAAAACCACATTCATCCGAGTTTATAGCTGCCCGTCAATCAATCGCATTTGTGTCCACTTTCGCGTCGAGAAATTGACGGTGTGGCCTTACATGTTGTGGCTGGGGTTGTCGGGAGATATGCCTTAAAAGAACTGTTTCAAGATCTAAAAGTCGTGCAGCCATGTGGAAGCCATGCAAGTCTGTTGTTGTCAAGTGTACGGTTCGCTTGGATGCAGAGGAGTTCACAATTTCAATGGTGGTTAAGCGGTGACAACTTTTAACTTCCAAAAAAAAGGTTTGATTCTTAGGGTAGTACTGCTCTAAAGCACTGCACTTAATGGCCGGCACAAAACCTATCCTTAAAGTTACTTATGAACATAATTTACAATCCATGAATTAAACACTTAATAAGTACGTAATGCTTTTTTTACATAGCGCATTTTTTACCGACCAAGGTCACCCAAAGCGCTTTACAATTCAGTGAGAGATTCAATATAATATCATACACAGTATACAAAGTACACAGATACTCTAAAATGTCCCAAAGCAGACCAAGACTCAATCAGCTGCTTATGAGCAGGGGTGCCTATTTTCAGCGAGGAACTCAGATGAGAACCCGGAGATGGTGTTTGGTACTCACCCCATTTGTCGTGTGGTTCTTAGTTGAGATTTTATACTTGCTTCTTTTATAAAATAATGTTGAGATCGGCTCAGGTAATCCCCTCTCAGCCCAAAAAGTTCAATAATGACAGGTATGGCCACAGTGTATTGCTTCCCCACTCCCTATCCAGTGGAGCTATAAATAAAAAGAGAAGCTGATTAACCAAAGTTCAAAGGAATTAAGCAGAAATGTATAGTCTTCATAGAAACTAATAATAATACATAAAACAGTCACATTCTACATCCTACTTTCACAACAAATGTGATGAAATATAAGTCAAGAATTGCAAAAATTTGGCAAAATGTATCTTAGTTTGAGCACATTTTGACTGCCTTAAAAACAAAATTGCCAATGGGTCAAGCAAAATGATCTTGTTTTAAAAAGATACAAGAAATGTCTCCCTTGAAATGAGAAAAAAACATAAATTCTTGAAAAAAAAGATTAATGGCTTTGGCCCACTAGCAAATCTTGTTTTGAGACAGTTAAAATGAAATCAAATTAAGATAAAAACAATTGATTTCAGCCATTACTACCTCATCTCTTCTCATTTTTGCAGTGTTTAGATTATTTTTCTAAATTATTCCAGTTGAGATTTTCACAGCCAGTGAAGTAATTACTAGCCAGAAGATCCCCGGCTATTTAAAATGCAGTTTGGATTTGGCATAAATACACTCGACATGATTTGCTTTCCTACTGCTGCTCCGACTCCACCTTTGTCACCTTTCCAAGCGTGCCATAATAAGATTGTTCGGCGCCTTCCCTTCGCAATGCAAAAAAAAAAAAAATCGAAAATGAAAGCGCTGGCCGGGGCACTCATCTCGTCATGCTCTGTGGCGAAGTCAGAGGTCTAATTATGCATTTGAGCGTGAGACTTTAATTTGCACTGTTCATTTGAAGTGATTGGCAGCCGCTGTAGTTGGGTTGTTTAATGAACGAGAGGGAGGGGGCTGGAACTCAACCTCAGCTCTGCCTGCCCTCCCCCTGCCTTTGGGTCGTTATGAAGCAATAGACCTGTTTTAGAGCCAGTACTGATACAAGCACTAATTACTTCTATCCCACTCTAAAACAGAAAAGTGAAAAGTCTATTGCTCTTACCAGTACTTGAAATTTGTTTTTGTGGTTCCCCAGCTTTATAATATCCTGTTATTGTCTGATCTATCTGTGTAAAATCAGAAAATGTGCTTTGAAAATGTTTATTCTCAATACCTGAAATGGCTAAAAACTGCAAAAAAACATCTACAATATGAGGTAATACTTGCTTGAATCAACTTAATTTGAGTACATTCTGACTGTCTTGGATCATGATTTGCCAATGGGACAAAGCCATTTATTCCTATTTAAAAAAACTGTGTTATCTTATTCAAAGGCAGACATTTCTTTTATCTTTTCAAAACAAGATAATTTTGCTTTAACCCTATGGCATTTTTTTAGGCAGTCAGAATATGCTCAAACCAAGATACATTTAGCCAAATTGTAAACATGATTAACCTATTGTCATCACTTTTTGCAGTTTAATAAAATATACTCAACACATTATACAACCTAAAAACGTTGATATTTTTTGCATACAGTATGTTCACTTCTTGCATACAGTATGCATACAGTATGGAGGTTTGCATACAGTATGTTCACTTCTTCATTCATTCCCTGAAGAAGTCCGCTGGTTTGAGGACGAAACGTTAGGAAAACTTGCTAAGAAGTACAAATGATTGGTGAGAAACCTTCCTTTGCTTTGACTAATCCCTGTACGACTGAGGGCTTACACAAACATACAGTATGTTACTTTGTAGTTGGTTATAACCTATTTAGTATTGTATATCTCACCCATGATATATTTTGTGAAATGTTCTCACTCGAGCTGACCGCAGCTGAATGGGAGGTCTGTGAAACCAACAGACGCCTGGATACTTATGGTCAACATAAGTGCACACCAATCAGGCATTATGCATTTATGGGCCTGTGTGAGTGTTTCGCAGCTCAAATATTTCATCCGACGCCGGGAGGGAAGATTGTTATCATTCCAGAAGAGATGCTGAGGCCGGTCTTGTGGAAGTTCACTGACGATTACCGAACAGGCACGCCACTGGATGGATTTAAATGGAGCCAAGTTTTATTGATTTTCTTTGTTATGATGTTTTCCAGCGTCTCCCACCAGGAGGAGGCCCCACAGAAGACCCAGGATGAGCTGGACTCTATGGGAAGCGGCCCACGGGGAGAAAGAGGTCTAGGGCTGGGTCCAATGTGCACTGAGGAGTCGAAACATATAGAAAAGGTAACTATACATCTCACCGTTATATGTCTTCCAAACTAAAGCAATCGACCCAGATAAATAGTAATAATATAATAAGTACATTAATAAGAATTATCTAGCTTGATTTAGAATTTCACTTGAAAAAAAAAGGTGTGCCCATGAAACAAGCATATTATATCTTGAACTAGAAACACCATAAACAAGACACTGTAAATACTGCTCGCTACAAGCAATTATTCACATTGGGGATTGTGAAATATTCAGACCACAATATTATTTTCTTATGTATACTTGTAAGAAATATATATACTTGATAGATGCTAATTTGTATACACATTTTTTGTAATTTGAAAGTTAGGTACTCCAACTTTGACAAATTATATATATTTCTGAAATTGAACAAAACATTGAAGACATTAATTGTCTATTCCAGTGTTTTTCAACAACTGTGCCGCGGCACACTAGTGTGCCGTATGATATTGTCTGGTGTGCCGTGAGAAATTCGTCTACTTTGTCTAAAAATAACTGCATTCGCTGTTGACGAGCGGTGACTTGTTTTGAACTGTGGAGTAACCATGTAATACTTTTTCAAATCAGTAGATGGCAGCAGATAGCTAAGTACTTTGAAACTGAAAAATTGGATGCGACCACTGGCTGTAACAGGTCAGCATTGTGGCGAGAACGGTAAAATTGGATGCGACCAACAAATGTGGGAGGGAGCGAGACAAGAGCTTTGTGGCGAGTGAGAAGTGAAAGTGATAGAGACGTTTTTGAAAATGAATTATGCCGTTTCTGAACAGGATTAACATCCTCCGCTCTGCCCCGGGGCAGCTGTGGCCGCGTTGTAGTGGTTTAACTATGAAATGTACCATTTTTGTACAACAGCTCTCGCGAACGCACTTCTGAACTGGGTACCGAGCGCAGACCATAGTCGAGTGGACAGAACCACAGACATGCGGACCGGACAGAACCATGGACTCGCGTTCAGGACCTCCCGTGTCCCTCATCCAAAACTCCTGAATTTAAAGCTCGGATACCTAAATTTTTCCCATGCACTAACAATGCATGTTCTTTGTGTGAGTTATTATTTTACTATTTGGGCAGAGAGTGGATTTTCTTAGTTTTTTTCCACACAGTTAGTGCCACTTTATTCCCAAACTCTTGTTAATTGTATCGAGAAATATTAAATAAAGCTTAATGTTAAGGCCTGGACTTAAGCATTTTGATGAGAATAACTGTATATTGTGACTATAGGCTACAGAGTATACTGTATACATTATAAGATAAGATAAGATATACTTTATATATCACACAGAGTATGTACAGTATATATTTTTTTACATTAGTACTGTATACATTTTTACATTTTCTCCTGGAGGTGTGCCGCAAGATTTTTTCAGTGAAAAAAGTGTGCCTTGGCTCAAAAAAGGTTGAAAAACACTGGTCTATTCCAAGGGTTATCAAACTAAAATTCTCAAATAAACCGGGGATGCCCACTGCTGAATAAAATGTAAATCACCACAGGGCGACAGTAGTTCAGTTGGTAGAGCTTTGGCCTTTGAGCCAGAAGGTCGTGGGTTTGAGCCCACCTCAAGACTTTCACCATCAACTCCCAATGTCTGCTGTCTTTGTGTCCTTGGCAAGACACTTAACCTCTGGGAACACCAGATACCACAGTGGGGCGGCTGCGGCTGTAAAGTGCCAAACTGCTGTTGTGTCCTTAGGCAAGACACTTCACCCACATTGCCTAGAATGAGTCTGGTGTGTGTGTGACCGATGGCATATACTGGTTGCCTCGCTTCTGTAAGTGTGCCCCAGGGCAGCTGTGGCTACAGTAGTAGTTTATCACCACCGTGTATGGAGTGAAAGAATAATGATATGTGAAGCATCTTTGAGTGTCCAAAAAAGCGCTGTATAAAACCGATGCATTATTTTTATTTTTATTAATAATTTAAAGAGTATTCACTTAGAGTGTTGTTTATTTGAGCTAACATTTTACAAGACTATTAAGCCATCAATTATGAAGCAAAAAGTTGACAAATTACACCCCAACATGCTTATTAGACATCACAAAATTTATCATTTTGTGATGTGTAGTAAATAGCCTAGTTAAATTACGCTATTTACAATCTCATGACTGTGATTGCAGCTGGTCATTTTCAAATTTTGAAAAAACAAAAAAAAATAGTTACAGGCATAAATTGTTGTCTATCTCTCATTATAATTTAACCAAATATTTGTGAATATATTATTCCACATTCTAAAACATGAAATAAAAATTTTAAAAGTATCTTGACCAGAAGTAATGTGTAATATTTATTTAGGCTGAGATAGATGGATAGCTCTCCCGCTTCTCAGCAAGAAGGTCCTGAGTGGAGTTTGCATGTTCTCCTCATGTCTGCAGAGGTTTCCTCTGGGTGCTCCGCCCCACCACAAAAAAAGAGGTAAAATCTTTTGTACTACCGCGACCACCGCTCCTGACAGACGCCCAAATGGAATCAGGATGGGTCAAATGCAGAGGACAACACATTACTTTCATTTGTTTCTTCTTATTCTTATGTTGCGTCCCAAAATAACTTGCCTGCCTCAGAGAATAAGAATTCGACAAATCCTGCCAAAAAGAAATACTGTTATGGTTGCTTATGCCTGATATCAAAGTCGGGGTGAAAAGTGCTGAAAAGTCACTTGAGTTTTTTAGCGATTTGGGATGGGAGCTGGGAGCAGGGAGGGCGGCAGGACGAAATAGAGGTGACCCAGAGGTAGTGGGCTTTTTGTGCTGAGCGAGCAGAGTGTTTATAGCCATGGCCTAGTTCACATTCACAGCCTCATCTCCACCTGCCTCCGCCGCACCTGCTCCGGCTGCTGAGAGCTAAGCACCGCCGGGAGGCCACAACCGCCCCTCTGCAATTCAATCAAACGCACAATTTTACCGGGCAACGCAAATGTGGAGCAGGGTGAAGAAAATGCAAGCATTGGGATGTGTGTTTGAACATGGGCCTCTTCATTTGATTTTATTCTTAGCGAGAAATTGCTGTGTTCCTGTGTTGCGTTTGCATCGTTGAAGCTGGAAAATCTACAACTTTCAAATCCCAAAAAGACATTGAACTGTGTGATAAAATCCATCTTCCTCGCTTTTAAAACAGGTTTTTTACTATCACTGGGTTTCACATGCATGCACTTGTGGCCTCTGTCACATTTTTAGATCAGATTTATCAGGCAGAAAAGTGAAAAAGAGAGGACCATCCTCACTCAGACATTCAGCTCTCAGCCCAAAGTGTTAAAACGTGAATCACTGAGATAAGAAAAGATTGATCCCACAATGGAGAAATGTACATGATACGTTTGCCTTCTATAGGATCGGCAGGAAATGTGCAGTTACAAAGTTGACAGATGTAAGATATAAGGTATTGGTATATAAAAGTGACATTGGCAGTGCAAAGTCCTGGTGCTCCTATTCACATTTTTTTTTTTCAGTTAGGCTCCAGTCATATGTTGAATGTTGTCTCTGAACTTGAATTCCTACATTTGAAAACTGTCGAGAACTCTGGTCCCACACTGTGAAGAGCCTCTGTAAACATCTGAATGTGTCTCGAGGTAGGCCTGCTCCCACCTGCATCACTTCTGTTAATTATTGATAATGTTCAAAGAGAGCCATATTGGCTAGAAAGGCTTTAGATCTAACTTTTTTCGATTGGATAGCTATCTTTTTTAAATAATCTTTATTGGAAGCATCAAGAAATTTTTTACAAATTGCATTATTCAGAAACAATACAAATCAATATTTACATGAAATTCATAGATAAAGGATGAAAGAAAGTGTACTGTAGCTAGATTCAATGCAAACAGAAGTGTTACAACATTGAATTATTGTTTGCAACAGTGTGAGGAGAGTGTTGGCTTCCTCTGAGCCAGCCCGGGTGTGTGCATGTCTGGTCTAGACCTCCTGTTTTTTGTGCTGCATTAAAAAAGAGAGTGTGACCTTCTGCCTTGAGTTGGTTGGTTCCAGGCAGGGCCACACTCTGTCTGCCCCGTCTCCAGACTTTGTTACTTGATTAATAACAGCGGTTATTATTATTATTATTTTTTTTTTTAAGGCCCTCTGGGAATTTAAACTTGAATTTGCCAGAGGGCCTACCTGCTCTGTCACCATCACTCGCATGTTTCCGCAGCATTCTGAGTGTTATTATGGGATGCCGCAGCGGGTCATTTGTACTTGCGTTAAATGCGTTTTGTTTTTTTTACGCGATTAATACAAAAAAATTATTAACGTGCATTAACGCGATAATTTTGACAGCCCTAATTTATAATTTAAGTTATTGATGAAAGGACTCCAGGTGCTCAATAGGGGCATTGTGTCGCTGGGAGCCAGTGCTATGGTTGTGATGTATTCAATGATTGTGTTTGCCCAGTGGTTGATGTCTATGGCATGTTCTGATTTCCAATTTTGGAGGATGAGTCTCTTTGCGATGGTCACAGATGTTAACAGGCTGTTTTTGTGGATTGGTGGTATGTCGATGGTGAAGAGAGGGGAGATTTACTTTTATAAAACAGAAGGGAGCTACTCCTTTTAGCAGTCGTAATAAAATTGTGGAGAAAACAAATGTATAATATACAATTATACCGCACAGTAACCCTCCATTCATGGAAAGATTTCTAGTTGAAATGACATGTAAAGACTCAATCGTAATGGATAGATAGAGATACTTTATTGATCGCACGTAGGAGAAATATTCATTTTTTAATCTTTTGTGAGCTATAGCTACTCTGTTGCTAGCTTACGGATCTAAAAAAATGTTGTTTCTGGTGTTCATAAACCCTCCATACAGAAACATCTTTTATTAATAAGCATATGTAAATACTGCCTCAGTTTTTGCAACAAAATGCTGTCAAACTTAATCTGCTTTCCCTTTTCTGTGGAGAAAAAAATATGCATTTCAACTTTCTTGCACTTCCATTGACAATTGTGAGAAGTTTCTATTATTTTGCACAATGCGTTGCCATCTGTGCGCCATTTGTTTTAAGCATGGGCTTTCTTCACCATCCGCCTTAAGAGATTAAATCCGCATCATCTCCAACATTGTGAGCAGACAAAATGAATGAACTTCCACATGTAAAGCCTTATTGAACTCACTCAATGGCCCCAGTGTTTGCAGCTGTTATTATTGTCTCCATTCATTTTCCGCCACAAACCAGAGTTTAGTTTTTAATTTCCGCATCTTGGCAGAGCTCCACGCGGCTCTTCATTGGACTGACAACTCATTAGCTTGTTAAATTGCAATGGAGAATCCACTTATCGTTTCCAATAACTGTGCCGTAGTCGGAGAGAGCGAGAGTGAGAGCGAATGATCCGACTCACCTTCAAATGCAGACAGTGCGAGGTTCAGGGACGACACAGAGTATTTCTTACACCTCCATTATAGTTTTCAACCTAAGTCATCAATATCAATCCAAGTTTTTTCCTTGTGGAAGTCTTGCATTGCATCTTTTTAACAAGGCAAGTTTTTTCTTTGACTTGCCTTGCACAGACCATACACAAGGCAACTCAAAGTGCATAACACAACACCATTTAGACTACAACACCACCGCCTGCCATTACGTGCTCAGGTCATCATTGTTGAAGAAGCCATTCAATCCTATTTACGGCATTTAAAGGAGAAAAGAACAAATTCAGGCCTCGAACCTGAAATTGAATTATATGTGTGGGTTATTTTTGGATAGGATCTCTAACCCTATTTTGGATGTATATTTGGGCCTCTGAGCTTAATTTTCATGTATACAGGTTCTCTAACCTTAATTTTCATGTATACAGGGACATCTAACCTTCATTTTTATGTAGTTCGGGGCCTCTAACCTTCATTTTTAAGTAGACTGGGGCCTCTAACCTTCATGTTGATGTATACAGAGGCCTCTAATCTTCCTTTTGATATATACTGGGGCCTTTAACCTTGATTTTGATGTACACAGGGGCCTCAAACCTTCATTTTATACTGGGGCCTTTAACCTTGATTTTGAGGTATACTCGGGCCTCTAACCTTCATTTGGATGTGTACCGGGGCCTCTAACCCTCTTTTGACTACATGTTTTCCCTAGTAACTTTATTGCAAGTGTGTTACTCCAGCTTTGTGTTAAATTAAAAGTGAGAAAACAACATCTCTCCATGAAAGCGATACCAGGATGGAAGACATCATAGCGGCTGCGTTAGTGGGGTCCATTGAGGTGCCACATTTGAGCAGGATTGTGGCTACAACTACATGGGGAAGTCTGTTCCAGTCTGATCTGATCTGATTTGGTTTATACCATGATGGAAGACCTCTAGGAACACCATGTGCCACATCAACTATCTCCTCATGGATTTAATATTCAGTAGTTTATAGCTTAGCACTATTGTGTGTTGTGAATTAAAAAGTGAACTTTGTGTATAAGTCACTGTATAAATGAAATCTTAATTGTGTAGAGAAAACATATATTTGGCTCAGTTATATTTACATCTTGAAATTGTTTAAAGGAAAACACTAAGGCTGCAGAAATCTCTATTCTGTTTACAGTATTTTTATTATCAATTGTTGTTGTTTTTTTGTTTTGCCCCTTGTAACAAAACCATTTTCTTTGTATTTTCACTGGCCGTGTCGAGGAAAAATCACCCGATGCACAGACACACTGCTGCTACTGCGTCCTCAATCATTGTTTTCATTATTTTCTATTGTATAATCAATTCTACAATGTCCTCATCTCTGAATGAATCTATACGCGGCGCGTCGTCCAAGTCGCGGGCATAAATCCAACTGGTAACGGAGCACACAGAAAATGGATATCCCGTTATTTGAGAAATCCCTCCCAAGAGCCTCATCCGTCCATATTTATTCCCTTGCTTTAGCACACAATGTACCACCAGAGCTTCTCTACAGGTAGATTGCCTCGTGAATTATTAAATAAAGCAGATTGCCTTATCGCTATAGAAGAATGCAGGCAGCCACGGTTAGGTCAATAAGAAATCACCGACGGGAGATTAAGAAAATTAAAACCATGCGACGGGCGGGAGACGTCACCAGAGAGCAGATAACGCAAACGTCTTTTATTTCTTTTTGAGCAGTAAGGCAACACTGGTGGAAAGAGCAAAATGCGCGATGGAGGTTTATTTTCGGTGGCGGGGCAGGAGAGGAGATGGGACTTGATCAAGAGCACGCAAGAAAAATGAGATCTTGTTTTGGAGTGACAGCTTCGTCTCCAGCTGAAGCTTTGCGCCAAAGGGTGGAATATTTAAGAATGTAAAGTTGGTTTTGATTGATACTGGGAAAAGGAAGTGGAACGTAGGAATATGTTTCTAATAGCTGGCATCGCTCGGGTCAGTTGCCAATATTGTTTACGTATGTTTGTCATGTTGCTATGACATCTAAGGGTCTCTGCTCTACATACTGATACTGATACTGCAATTAAAGCTAGTACCTTACTTTTAAACCACCAAAAAATGTAAGTTAATAAAATCCATCTCATGAGGTCCTTGCTGTCAAAACGGTTCTTTCACAAGTTTTTACAAATATGTCACGTATTTAGATCAGCGTTCTTTTACACAAAAGTGAAAGTGAGAGTATACCCCTCACTCAGCCAATCAGCAATGTGTGTGCGTGTATGTGTGTGTGTGTGTGTGTGTGTGTGTGTTTTTTGTGGATGTGGATAATTTCCAATGATCGGATGGGCTGATGGCATGCTTGTTCTGCAAACTATTTCAGAGTTCAGTTACAGTAATGACTTGCTACCATAATTTAATCAATGAGTTTCAAAGTATTCAAATTACTATTTATTGTGAGTCATATACAATATTGTGTGTATAATTAATCTTTACAAATTGATATGATGATGAAGACAGAATATTCTCTCTTGTGTTTTCTGTTCTATCGCATCATTTAGCAGTAGAATAACAAACAACCTTGCATGTTATTCTACTGCTATGTGATAAAAAAGATTCAATATCGGAGGACTTCCATCCATACGCCAACACACATCAGATAATTAAGATTTCCTGAGCCACTAGTAGGTCGAGCACTAAATGACGCAAAATAACCTGTTTCTGTTTTAAATCAGTCTTACATTTAAGACTATTATTATTTTATGAACACAGAGATAAAGACTATTGCAAATAATATCAAAGCTTTTTTTCTGGACTCCAGTGCATTTCTATACACCATAAAACACAGTTAACAGTTTTGCGACTTTCTCCACCTGCAAAGAAAGCACGTAATATTTTCCAACCCTTAAACAGAGTCCACAATATGGCTTTTTTATTGCCCTTCATATCTCAACTTTTATTGTTTTCCTGCAGGCTCTGCCCAATACCTTATTTTTCAACTTATTTCTGCCGTTTTACCCTCTCCGCAAACAGCCTCCAAAATCATTCAGCCACTTTTCTCCCATACTGTGTAGACCTGGTATTTTTGGATCATACGCCAAAAGAAGTTTCTACCTTCCCAAAAACGTCCCGATAGACTTTTGTAGCAGACTTTGGGGTGCCCCTGCGGACCCCCCCTCCCTCGACAGGACGGTGTTTAATCATACCCCTATCAGAGTGTCCCCCGCGGGCCCTGAATGCTGGCCCCGCCGACCCGCACCATCTGCAGGTTACGTTATGGGCCGTCTGTCCTTGGGCACAAAGACTGGAGCTTTTCGGCTGACGGGGCACATTCAGAAATAACTCTTTATGGTGCAGAGGAGACTGAGGACGCGTGGACCACGGGGAGGGCCGTGAACGCAGCCGCTGTGTGCCATCGATTGACAGAAAAGGTCGCTACTGTAGATCCTGGTTCCAGCGGCTTGACTGTGGTTTGAACATTTACACAAGTGAATTTGCATTTGCAGTATTTCAACAGTTTGTGACTTTTGTTAGTGCAAAGATCTGGGGATTTGTGATCTGCAGGTTTGAGATTAATCTAAATAACTAATGTATGAGCTCACAATTTTAAGCAAGAATTAGCAAACATCAAGTTAGTGTAATAGGATGTAGCACTCGGACGGTGGCTCAGTTGGTAGAGCATTGGCCTTTGAGCCTGAAGGTTTTCAGATTTATTTTGCTTAAATCTAGAACAGTCTTCCTGAAAATGTAAAACAGGCTTTTAATCTGAAAATGTTAAAAATCCAGGTTAAAATCAGTTATCTTTTAAATGTACTGTGATTATCTATGATTTTAATGCCTTGTTTTCTTGTTTCTATCTCGTTTTGTTCAGTGATACGGGCAACGACCTATTGTGCCAGGTGTGCACGGCGCTCCCGTTGCCCTTTGTTGTGTTTGTTTGCGCCGCCTCGCGCTGTACAGGTGGTCTATTGGAAGAAATTTGGAAGTGGGCGTGGCCGGTCTGTCACCTGATTGGCTACAGCAGGAGAAGTGCGAGGACGTCCGCCAACCCCGGGGATCCATCAATGAGGGCGTCCCATATAACCTCCCAGTCTCCGCCAGCTCGGGGCAGCTGGACCTGTTCCGTGCCAGTCTGCCTTCACCTCTTCTCCTGTGTTGTTTTTGTGTTATGTTGTCACTTTGTTATTTTGAGCTCTAGTTTGTTGTATAGTGACATTATTTCCTTGTTATTTCTGTAGTCCTCTTTTGTTCCACAATTCATTTTATTTACTATCATTACTAAATGTACTTATAATGGACTCTTACCATTTACACCTGGTTTTTGTTGCGTTCTTTACTCCTTAGCTGAGCCGGGCGTAACATTCAGCATTTTGTGTTGCCTTATGTATGAACTGTGCTTTACAAATAAACGTGCCTTGCCTTGCTACAAAACACAGCCACACACATGTTATTTTTGCTATGCGTCCTACTATAGAAATACAATCTCTGAAATTGAACTGAAAGACTCTTTATAGAATGGAGACGTACAAGCCACTCCAACGCACATACCCCCCATTACCTTTTTATGACACACTATGGAACATATGACATCACCCTTCCTAAAGCTCGAGTCGCAGATTACATCAGTTAGCCGGGCAAATATCCAAGCCGGTCGCACTCGCAAAGTTCTGCAAAAACATATCAGCTTCACCCAATCTTCCACGTATAAAATCCATCGGTGCAATTAGCCAAAGCGCTAAGTCAGCTCCACAGTAAACCGCAAATGTTTTCCAATGGAGGTTGCGTCTGTTAGCGCCGCTTTTACTGTCTAATCTCTGTATATCTGCTCGCCCTCATCAATACCCTCAGACCATAACCTCAACCAGGATGCACCTCCAACAATATTGGTTTACTTGGTAGGAATCGCTGACTTCATGTTTAGCTTTATTTACCTTTCAATTACAAATCTGACACTCACTTCATGTTGTCTCTGCTGGAGGCTATTGGCGGATAGAAATTTTTTGCAGCGCTAAAAAAAGCAAATACTGAGATTTTGACATTGAGGCAATGCAGGTTTAGGGAATTATATGGCAGTGTTACATGACATCAGCAGTACTTTATCCATGTGTGTTGTTGGCTAAGATTAAGCACAAGTCTGTAATTAAAATTATAGACTCTGAAATGGTATGGTTGGGAAAAGGAGTTGGGTTATTAAAGTTAAAAAGGAAATCCAATTTTGAAGGCTGCTTTTTGTCCTGTTTGAGCAGCTGTTCTGGTAAATAAACTGTGTCCCTGTCATGATGTAGTTTTTTTTAATTTCTTTATTTGACTTCGGCACGGTGGCTGAGTGGATAGCACTCTTGCCTCTCAGCAAGAAGGTCCGGGGTTTGAATCCTGGTCGGAACAGGGCCTTTCTGAGTGGAGTTTGCATGTTCTCCCCGTGTCTTCGTAGGTTTCCTCCGGGTACTCCGGTTTCCCCTACCACTAAAAGCATGTACAATAGGTCTAACCCTGCTCCCATCTCTGTGAGGAGTGAGAAACAAATGCCCAAAATTAACAATTGTAAACCGCTTTGAGACTCAGCTCTGCAGTGAAAAGGCGGTATATAAATAAAGATTACTACTATTACTACTACTTCAGTATCTATGAAATTAACTACTCGCTTCATTCGCTCTTTGAACCCTGTGGTTTCCTTTCAAAAGCACTTTAAAGAAATATACAAATTTCTATTTTCCATTGTTTTTACCAATTTTTTGTCTTTTCATGTGTGTTTATGTATAAAAGTCCAAAAATACTATCCTGCTCCATCCCTTTGTTACCAACAGAGGGTGGTGTGGATATTGGTGGTGTTTTTTGTTTTGTTTCCAAATTTGGAAATTACTGGCTGCAGACACAGTCAACTGAGAAAATGCCAAAACCAATTTATGGGCACTACTTTTGTTTTTAAAGGCAGGGAAGCTTTCTGAGTGTGATGTCATTGTTGTGGTTCAGTGACATCACACAGGACTGAGACAGGAGTTTAGACAGAATGGGCAAAGGTACATGTTTGTGCCAGAAGTTCATGATATTAGTTTGAATGGATCTAAAAGCAACTCCAGATCTGTATTTGATCAGGGAATGAAGCTGAAAAAAGTCCACACAGTATAAACAGAAGTGTTATGTGACTTACTTTGGGTTGAATTCAGTTGTTTCAGATCCTATTTGGTCCCACTCGAAATCAGTGGGAAAAGTGATCTACTCATTATTGTGTGAACACAAAGTAGACTACAGCAGAAGGGCGGGTATTTCTCACTGCTGTGGAGTTGAATTTGTCACTGAGTGTCTGCAGATTTTCACACTCACTTTTAACTCCACTGATAGAGCAACTTTGCTCTCCAATTCTGGGTCAAAACAACTTTACTACAAACTATTACAACAAAACAACAAAAAAATATTTGTTGAAAACAGTCCAGGGTTTTCCAGCTGAATTAGACTAATTTTGATGCTCAGAGTCCGAAAATGACCTTGGTTTTGCTCAATCAGGTCAGGATTTTTCGCTACAGATTTTTTTTTTTTTTAATCAATTTTGCGTAAAAAACAAATTTTTGCGGATCATCAGCTGAGAAACCCTTGATGTTTTTTCCGTTTTCCTCAAGAAATAAAAGTCAACGTATCCAAAGTCATTCGGTTTTTATTTACTCCATCAAATTTGATAAGCAGAATTCATAATAACGTAGACGTACATAATCTGTAACACTATGGCTGTATCTCAAAAAGTTGACCTGATAGAGCAAAATGCATGTGATATTCGGACTCAGAACACTAAAATTAGTCTAAATCAGTTGAGAAAGCCCTGACCATTTTTTGGCTGTCAACTTGTGTTATTACCCAATGTTTTACTTACTTTCATAAGGTCTCCTTTAAAGA
The DNA here is from genome assembly GCA_964034765.1 of Knipowitschia caucasica. Classification (NCBI taxonomy): domain Eukaryota; kingdom Metazoa; phylum Chordata; class Actinopteri; order Gobiiformes; family Gobiidae; genus Knipowitschia; species Knipowitschia caucasica. Next base: position 14,194,833 of record OZ035837.1, on the reverse strand, counting down.
TCCAACTTTACCAATTCTCTGAAAAACTCTAAAACACTGGAAGCTTTAAAGTCCAGATTGAGAGACCTTGAGACATCCTCATTGACATGTAACTGTTTTTATATCTGTAAGTGTAATTATTTAACTATTGCTGCCTCTCGTCCAGGACTCCCTTGAAAAAGAGGTTCTCTCTCTTTTATTCTAAATGACACAAGTTAAATAGATGTTAAAAAAATCAATGTACCACTTATTAAAAACCATTGAATGTAGACTGAGGGTCATCTGAGTGGAGGTCTGCGGCCATCCCCCTCTCCAAAAGAGAGTCTTACCAAATTGCTGGTGCTCTGCTTCTCATCACGGCGTGTTGGACCACTGAGAATGTTCTTATCGGCCGCCCGTGCCACCAATCTTAAGCCCGGCGCTGATGGATCTGGCTGAACGCTGGATGCTGGAGTTTTAAGCAGATCTGTATCGAGGTGATTGAGCGACTACAGGGCTTCAGAAGGCTTGCGTTAGCGATGTTTGTTAGCTCCTTTATTGCCAACGCTGGGAGAGAGAGACAGTGACACCGGAGCCGCCTTGATAGATAGGCTCAGTGATTTCCCCAGCGGAGGAGCGGGATGTGGGAAAGACGATATCTGCATCAGGGCCTATAGACATACATGTAAACAAACGGATAATGGATAATGCATGGCTTGTATGGCGCTTCTTTGTCAATAGCAAAGTAAACAATTGTGGTCAGGCGAAAAATGGGATACGATAGTTCAATCTTGGGCTGCTATGTCATTTATATTAAAGCTGAGGTAGTTCACTTTAGTGTGGAATGAATAATATATTACGTTTGTCCCAAAAGAAAGAGAAAGAAGAAAGTTGTGAACAAATTGGACTACAACTCTCAGTCTTCATCTTATTGGAAATTTGGAATGGAATTTGTATCTTTTGTTAGACTGAGAGCTGAGTGAGGGTGGTCTTCTCTTTTTCACTTTTCTGTCTGAAAAAGCTAATTAAAAGATTACAAGCATGAACACTAGGGATGGAACTAAACCAGGGGTCTCCTTGTGTGCACTATTGGCAGCACGGTGGCACAGTGGTTAGCGCGTGTGCATCACAGCAAGAAGGATCTGGGTTCGATTCCACCTCCAGGCCTTTCTGTGTGGATTTTGAAGGTTCTCCCCTATGTAGGTTTCCTCCAGGTGCTCCGGTTACTCCTACCACTAAGAATAAGTCTGGCATGCACCTCTGGGCGGCACGTGGCTGAGTGGATAGCACTCTTGCCTCTCAGCAAGAAGGTCCTGGGTTCAAATTCCGGTCGGACCAGGGCCTTTCTGAGTGGAGTTTGCATGTTCTCCCTGTGTCTGCGTAGGTTTCCTCCAAGTGTCCAGTTTCCCCTACCACTAAAAATATGTACAATGGGTTCTGGCATGCGCCTCCTGTACTGGCGACCCCGCTCCCATCTCTGTGTGGAGAGAGAGACAAATGCCCAAAAATAATAACAATTGTAAACCGCTTTGTGACTCTGGTCTGTGAAAGGCGGTATATAAATAAAGATTAAATACTTACTTACTCTTGAATGGCGACCCCATCTCTGTGTGAGGCGCCAAATAAATAAATATTACTTAATTACTTACAATTGTAGGGATTTACAGGATTATAGGGATTTTGTGTTATACGTTGTTGCCTTAGTTATTGCAAAAACTACATTTTTAATATGACAATAAAAGGGAATACCTCTGACCCATTTCTGTTCTGTAAAAGTAGCTCTCCGCTTGAAAAGTTTGGAGACTGCTGCACTAAACTGTTTTTTTGCGGTTTGAAAGATGGATACACCAGCATACATATTGTTTATTCTTCAGCTAGTCACAATTACTCAAATAATTGTTTTGCCTTGTTTGAATCCGCCCACTCTTGTCTTGCCATTTCCCAGTGGTCAGTATCAGCCAAGCTCCAGCAGAATGCCGAGTGCTTGTCTGCCGGTGGCTCAAGTGTAGCCTGTCTCCAGGATTAGGCTGACCACGGTCTGATAAACTCCATGCAGCAGTGGACCACAGGGACGGAAGGAATGCGCTCCCAAGCAAGGCCGCCATTGGATATCCTCTAACGCCATACAATTCCCACTTGCCTTTTGGAGAGAGGGGGAGATGTGGAAAAAGCGGTGGAGTTCAAACATCTACTGTATATGTCCAGTCATATAATCACCGCTCACAAACACGTTGGCTACTCCTGTTACACTCACTGGAATTAGGATTGAGGTTGTACTGTGTGTTATTTAAAGCCAAGACTTGTTACGTTAGGCAGGACTGTTCTTATGCCACAGTAATACAATTTAGTGGATTTATGGTACAAACATGATGTCACGATATTGAAACCAGCCAAGTAAGGTTTTATCATTTGTGGGGAGCTAAGCTAGCCTTATTTTTGACTGAAATTTCAATCTGGAAAGACTAGCCAAAGATTGCATTAGAATGTTTATTGTCAAGATGCATGAATAGACAATTAAACTCAGCAGACTTATTGATTGGGTTCCAATAAATGTATGTTAAGCTTGGCGATTGACCCCAGCAGGAATACTGCATGATTTATCCAGGAGGGTGTTTAATGGAAATCCCCCCGGGTCCAACACTCCGGTGGTGAAGAAGGCTGAGCCGAAGACAAGACATGTCTTCGGCGAACTGAGAGGCGAACTGAGAGTCTCTGTTAAAATGCTGTCATGAAGTGCTAATGATCTCAGAAGCTGAAGCTGATGTTGAGCTCAGGTGCAGGTGTGACATCTCTTCGGTCTTCTAGTCTGAATATATACGCTTACGCTTCATAACAATGAATATTACAGTAGCTGTGGTATTTTCGTTTGATTCACTTAACTAGAACGTACGAATCCACAACATGTATTCACGCAAAGTTACTTAATCTTGTGGCGCTACCTCAGAATCCAAATTATTTATATTACCCATGTAAGTAACAGGAAGTCAAAACTAGAAATTTGCTTTGGCTCATGGTGCATACAAGTTATACCGGCAAGTGAAAACCTGACCCCATCAAACTTTAGAAATGAATCAGGGCGGGATTCAGTACTGTGATGGGGGACATCTGGGAACACAGTGGAGCGGCTGCGGCTGCAAAGTGCCAAATTTATTCTGTCCTTAGGCAAGACACTTCACCCGCATTGCCTGAAATGAGTCTGGTGTGTGTGTGAGTGGTTGGTGGTGATCAGTGAGGCCAATGGCACATAGTGGCTGCCTCGCTTCTGTCAGTGTGCCCCAGGGCAGTTGTGGCAAGATCAATAGTTGAGTACTTAGCATTATAGGTAGGAGATGCAAGTGAGAGTTGCTTTTCGTTTCTTTTTGAAAAACAGCCAGACAAACTGAATTGTTATTTCATGGTGTTTTTTATATGCATCTATGTATCTAGTGCTATCTCCGTAACATTAACCACCTCTTTTTTCCATTTCCGTGACCCTTTGACTCTACATATCAATGTCAGGAACCATTTGTTGTAAGGTGAATGCGCTTTATTGATTTATTAATTCGGGATTAAATGACAGGAAATTTGACTTTCCACCACTCTCCGAGATAACATCGGCTGAGGTAGTAACCAAGGAATGCAAAGCAAGCCGCTAAGTGTTTGTCTGCGTCGTGTGGAGCTTGTGTGTGCATGGGGGATTTTTTCATTAACCGGTCTATCAGCATGGCAAATAAGCAAGCCGACCTTTGGTGACCCAGGCCCTTGCTCTGATAAGCACAGCAAACACACACACACACACATGTTGGAGTGGAGTGGTGAAGGCCATGGTCACACATCGCAGACCAGGATAAGCCCCATGTCAATGACAGACGTCGCACGGTAGCGCCAACTGGACTGCGTCAAGTGAAAGTCATAGACCGCAGTTGAAATCCTGACAGATTCGGAAATGTGTAATGGGCAAACAAATACGGAGTTATCTCATGTACATTCAAAATGTGAGATGGAGTTGACAGAGAAGAGGAGTGGAGAGGTTTATGCCTTCTTATGTCAATAGTTTTTTTAATTGCTTTTGTTTGAGCAAGATGCTGTTACATCTTTTGATCAGCAGGACAAAAATACCTACAAAAACTAGTGACATGTTTTGAGAGCTAGGATGGGTGTTTAATGGACGAGAATACATATATTTTCTAGTTATTTAATTTACATTCAAAAAGAATTGGGTTTGGAGTAGACTGGTTAACCTTCTCTTACTTAATTTGCTTTTGTTGAGTTTGCCAACGTTTACAAAGCTCTCGTGAAAACCTGGATCCTCTCCTCTTTCGATTTATTTGATTGGGCAAGATGCATGTAAACTTGGGCTCTGCGATTGAGTTATGAATAATCCGTCTATCTAGATCAAACCGATTCTACTCTATTTACGCTGGCATGCAACCACGTGAACTAAACACTACTGAGACAAGGCCAGCAGATTCATTTAAGAGTACTGGGAAAATATATGTTTGTATTAGAATTATATGTATTTAGATACATACTGTATAGACCACTCACATTTTTCCATCATCACATAGTCAATCTGGCACATACCCGTTCCTCCACCCCTTTTGTGGAAATTCTTCTGGTTCTAACTGTGTACGCTATAAATCTTTACACTTATATCCGGTTTTCTTTACCCAAAACCTTCCATAAAATATACATGAAAAAATAAAGTAAAGGGGAAGAGGAAGGAAAAAGAAACGTTAAGACAAATTTGTATTCAATTTTTTTCATCCTTCTTTATTCTGCCCCCCGGACACCCTCTATACCCCTTCTAGTAAGTGCCTCTCAAAGTACCAATACACCTTGAACCATACCCAGTGTTAACTGCGGGAGTGGCAGCATCATTTTGTGGGGTTGCTTTTCTTCAGCAGGGAGAGAGAAGCGTCAGAGTTGATGGGAAGGTGGATGGAGCAAAAAAATTGACATTATTGGACAAAAGATTTTGGATTCCACATTTTACCTCTTGTATTATTACGTATGAAAATCCCATTTATAGATATGTTGTGTTCAGTTCACAGTTGACTATTACTTTGTTGTGGTAAATGATCATGAGTAAAATATTCATGTCTGTGGTTGTAACATGAGAAAATGTGCTGCAGTTCAAGCCATATGAATACTTTCACAAGACACAGTATGATTCTTATTCTGACCACCCTCAGCTCACCAGGGCACAAAACAAAAAAGCCATAGCTTCAGACGTGTATGTCATCCTCGCCCACATGCGTACGATTTGTCCTGGTTGATGTTATTTCTCCCCCCCCCCTCACCTCACCTCCGCTCAGCCCTGCGCCCCCGACAACCGTCAGCGCACTGACAGAAACATTTCTCTCGCTGTTTTATGGTCCCCGCACAAAACGAGGTAAACAAAGGCCGCAGAGGTGGAAACCATGTTTCTCTTTTATGGTGCGCCATCTTTCACCAACTTCTTACAAACGGCCTGAGATATTACCCAAGGTCTAGCATAAATGGTTGGCTTTGTAGACCTGAGATTTTTAACCAACAAACTTTTGCAATATTTCTGCGCACCGTTGAGGGATCTTTCATTTTCAGCTGGGCCTGCTTTTGGTCCGTGCTATGTCTCAAGGCTTTTTTCCTCTCTGCAACTTGGTGGTCGATGACAATCTGGCCCCGGCGTTTATTTTTCTGTCTTGTGCAGATAATGGCGGTGTGACCAAGGCTTTAGAGAAACTATAAGAGACGAATGGAGACACAAAAGGATGTGAAAAATACTTTAGCTAAGGTTTTCAATGTTGCAATAGTTTGCTTTTTGGGCTTGCACTTATGTGCCCTAAAATGAAGATACTCTTCAACATGAAGAGTACCTCGATTGCTTATAACCATATTATTATGATCCTTATCATTTACCCCTGAAGTCAGTCCATACTAGTCCATGCTATATCATTGCTGTGTCAAGATTCCGTGCCTTTTTACTTATAATTTTGATTTCCACTCCCAAAAGTGTATTGTAAAAGCAGAACGATGACAAACATGAGAATATGCGAATATGTCTCCATTGCATGATCGTGTTTTTATTTATCCATTTTAATCCGTTATCTCCCCAAACCTAGCGTAAAAACATTCTACAGGAACTACAGTAGAGATGCTGACATTACACTCTCTTTAGAAAAGACACAAGGAAAAACATGCACCTCATGCCAAACTCCATTTAAAAAATGTATTTACTTGCCTTAAAACACTGATGTAAGAGAGTCACCATACGACTTAGGGCGAGGAGCTGAGTGGTTGGTTCAGGGATAATCCACATGCATTCACTTGCTACTACATCCCATAATGAATATGACATTGATTCAGATCGATACATTTGAATTTCAAAGTTTCATATATATTTAGCCAGAAAAGTTGCCAAAGATTCCACCCAAAACTACAACCACTTACATTGGAACACTGGTGACCCTGTCAATATACACTAGTACTTGCAAATACTTATGATATGAGCATGCTTTATCCAAACAAAAAAAGCTATTGCCCCAAAATCATTCAAATGGTGAAAACTTTAGTATATTCCTGTGATTCTAAAGACTATATAGCTTGATCAATAAATCCAAAGCCGCCTCAGCTGTGATCAGTACTTGATGGTTCAGCAGCAGCAGCAGCAGCAGCAGCAGTTGTGTGCAGCTGAGCTCCTCTTCTCTGTCTGGAGGATAACAGGCCTGATCTGTATCGGCACACACAGCAGCCTATTCTCCTCCTGTTTATCTGTGGCTTAGTTTTATGAGCCTGTGTGTACACAGAGCCTTGGAGGTCACAATACTCAACAGCTACTGCTGCTGCTGCACTGCAGAAGAAGATGAACCCTTTCTAGGCTTGTGGTGTTCTGTTGTCTATTGAAAATGACTAAATACATTAATAAGAAAAACAAAAAATACAGATGTCGAGCACATTTTTGCTCAGGCATACGGTAAACGTCCCTCAATATTGAGCTACAAAGAGAATGTTAAAAGAGAAACTAGTCTGGGCACTTCACGTCAGGTAGATCTGGGCTCTGCCTCTTAAGACATTGGGTAAAATGCCTTTGCAATGTTGGAAAATCCTCCATATATCAAATGTTTAGAAAAGCAGCCAACAAAGTATAAAGACAATCGTCTTACAAGACTGTAAGACAATGGAACTAAAGTGAAGACTGGAATACCTGCACCCTAATTTTGCCTTCATCCACACAAAAGGAAGAGTTTGAGACATATTAATTTTTGACATTTGAGTTTGTAGTTCTTTTTTTTGTCCCCCACCGTGGAATGATGGTTTTCTTATGTTTTAGATTCAGATTCAGATTCATTTATTTGCCATTTGCAGTAAAACCACATTGGAAAAACTGTGCAAGACTACCCCGGTGTGCACCAGACAGAGAAGACAACACACACCAGAGCTCTTGCCACGGCGCCATCTTTACGGCGCCATGCGACAAACAGTAGAATAAACAGCAGAGAGCAATAACATACAGTTTCACAGACAGTTGGATAGACACATTGTGCTTTGTATAAAGCACGGATTGTTTTAGGTCATGTTCAAAAATCAAACACAAATCAAACACAGTGAAGATTATACTCAATTGTTCACAACATTTGTGATTTTACTAGTCATATACAGCTGGTCAAACAAGAACATATTTAATATTAAGGATATGAAGCAGACTCATGTGGATCACTCAGAACATGTTATTTGTGCATTGTTCTCAACACAGAGCAGTGGGGCCTGGTTTCTTATTTCAGGACAAAATACATGTGGGAAGAAAACTAGAAGAACCACAGCCACAAGAAACTTTTTCAAACTCGCAAACTGGCACAGACTCTTCAGACTGAAAATGTAAAGTTTGTCTTGGAGAGAATCTTTGTCCAAACTTTTAATTAACGTATTGCTTTGAGTTTTAGCATCTGCTGCAGAAACAACAAACAGCAAGAGGAGACTCATAGTGTGATAGCGTCTGTATTCTGGATAGAACTTTTCATTTGCATTCTGACTATCGCAGCTTATTCACTGGGGATGTGACGATATTGACAATGTCGCGATATGGCTGTTTGTGGTAGTGTTTTGGTGTAAAAGTAGCAAAATTAAGTAAAATTCTAACAAGCAAGAAAAGCAGCTCCCGTAGAACAAAGCATTGTGAACTACGTTGCCCATGATCCTTTGCGCTGCAGCAGGCAACAAACAGCGACAGTCCTGTCCGCTCAAGCGCCTTTTGCAAGAAATGTTAACTATGTCACACTCATAGAACTCAAGAAATCACCAGGTTGTTTGCATAAGATTTAATTTAAAAACAATGCTCATAACACAGAATTCTCTGACCAAATGTTACCAAGCGGTGTAGTTCCCGACTTGAATTTTATCCACGTTTAATTTTGTATCCATAAATATGTTGGTAAATGACTTGGTGGTAGAAAAATCACCCTAAACAACATTGTGAACTTCTATACAGTATTGTGAGCCTCTCCATAATTCACAATAAATATTGTACCTTGAGTTTGATATTTTATCGTACCGTAAGATTTGGATATTGTTCCATTTCTAGTATTCACAAACCTAAAATTAGTTTAGATCACATTGTGACTTGAGTGAATATTTGGATGACTGCACTTGGACCACCATCAAGAATCAAGAGCATGATTAATTTTTATTCGCGACTTGAATCATTTCAAGCTATTTCCAAAAGTTGTACAAGTTAAACAATTATTAAATATCCAAAACTTATTTCTTTAAAAACATATTTTTGCAAGGCAAGCCCCTTTGTTTACATTTTGTCTTTATACTGGTTTTGTGCTAGTTTAGGCTCTCTCTATAATAAGATGAGAAAACTGACTTTTTATAGTTACCATATTTACCTGGATAGTTTTTTCGGCTGACTTTCACCACAGTGTTGAACTATAGGCTCTTTGGAACGCTATGATGTCACATAAACACAACCTAGTCATTGACTTGGTAAATCCATAAACCATTCAAAACAATGCTTCCTTATCAACCAGCACTGCTAACATATATCCTGCACAGACTATATTTTTAGCCTTAACATGTTGCACACTTCTGTCTTTTGCACAATCTGAGTGATTCTATCCATGCCAAATGTGACATGTAAATTTTTCCATTGTGAGATCAATAAAGTTTATCTTATCTTATCTTAGTATGTCCACCATAACTGATATTATTGTGATTTTATGGAGCGAGTAGAATCGGGATCTGCCTTGTGATTCCCAGCCTGGAGTTGCACATCAAGCTCACCACTGTTCTTTCAGTCTGTACTAGAGAACAGCTTTAGCCCTAATTGCAGCGTTTTGTACAAATCTGGCAGTAAATTCGGCACCATTTGTGATCCGTGTTCGGGGTTACTCACGTGTAAATGTGTTTCTCCGAACTGTGTATGCTAATGAGCTGCACTTAAGCAATTACACAAACAAAGAGCTGCAAAGAGGCAAAACGCACCCGGAGCATATGTGCGGGCTGTTAGCAGGTCATGTTCTACGACAAAGCAAACAAACGGGAAGTTCTGAGCTTATGTTGGGCTTTTGGAATTGTCGGGCTCTTTGTTTTGCTACAGGGGCGTGATAAAGCTCGAAGAGTTTTGATTATTTAGCTCATCATTAGTGGGATCTATTGTTTTATTTGGCAGCACAATGGTTAACATTTGAAAATTATGTCAGAAGCATGTTTGGCATGATATTAATGTTCTAGGTCTGAAATTAAAGACAGTTTTTGATCTTTGATTCAAGGAAGGGAAGTGAATATGGAACTTTTATACATTCACCTAAAACAAAGATCCAGTGATGCCCTTAGAGATGACCTGTTACAGCAGTCAATATAGAATTTTCTGAGTCATAAAATCTCTTGCATCTCAGCATGTTTACGTCAATTTATGTATGTATGTATTTGACAGAGACAGTGTACATTATTGAACACTACTGTAAATGTACCAGAAAAAAACACAAGGCTATTATCAATCTGTTGTCCCAGGACAGATTTAAAATGTCAAACCAAAAGCAAACACAAATACCAACTCTTCAATATAAAATATCAATAATAAAATAGCAGTGTACATTTACCATCTATACAAACAGTTCAAAGTTAGTGTTGACATGTCTGTTTAGCGATGAACCATGATTTCAGATGGGTTTTGAACAGATCGTATGAGGCCAGTTGTCTGATGTTTGGTGGGACGATAATAAATTGGTTAAGTGGAAATGAAGATGAACCATGAATGACCTTGTATATGGGACAGAGTATTTGATGAAAATTTCCTAATTTAGAAGGTGGTGCTTTTACAAAATGGAACAGTGGTGAAATTGTTTATGTTCAGAATCTTAAGTGTTTGCTAAAAATCATTCTATTGGTTTTAGTGATTATTTTTTTTGCCTGTGACGATGTGATTAAGCAGTATGAGTGACAAAACCATAGAGAACATAAATAATCTGAAGTGATAAGTTGGATCTATTAAAGTGATAGTCTGTAACTCTAATATAATTACAAATTTTAGGAAATGTGTTAAATTGACCTCCTGGCCTTAAATGTTGATATAAAAGAAGTCATTTTATTAATTCTAATATTACAGGTAAGTCCCGCCTTCCCTTCTCTTAGCTATAGTTCAGGATCCACGATGCCGTCGAGGTTAACCAATCGAGTCATGCCAAGGGCTGTCAATCATCGGCGCTGATATGTGCATGCTCAGTTGTTTGTTTTTGCGGAGCCTCGGAATCAAGCCTCCATTAGGCTCTGGAACTTCATGAAAACTGAACAAAGAATTCTGAACGTCCGCGCTGAGGTACTTATATACTGAACCTATATCCATAATCAGATCCTCTGCAGATGTGTCTTATAATGTGCAATTCATGATAATAGCTTCTTCCGGGTTTGCCGCGATCGCTTTTTTGTGTGCTTAAAAACATTATTTTTTTCATTAAAATGTAAACAAATAATTCTGAAAACCTCCGTGCATGTGTATTAATAATGTATATGTATAATGTGTTCTCTCATTAACATTTAAATGTGTTACGGAAACGTAGGCGTAGACCAATCAGTTAATAACAAAATAACCAGTTTGTGATATGAACCATAGACTTTGATTGTTTGTAAGCAGCTTGTGAGGGGTTTTTGGCGTGTATGTAAATTACTGTGTCATCGGCGTACGGGCAAACTGATGAAAGGTTGTGGATGTAGAGTGAAAAGAGCAATGAGCCAAGAATGGAACCTTGTGGGACACCAGTGGACAATGGGAGAAAGGGGGAGCAGTTATCATTGATCATGACAGACTATACGCAATTTGATAGATATGACTATCCATTTTAATTTATTTTGTTGAAAGGATAAATTTGCTGAGATTTGAAATTAGTATTTTATGATTTACAGTGTCAAACACTGCTCCTACAACTCCATCTTTATCCAGTAATTTTTCACATTTTCTATGAAGCCGAACTGCTTTGGATGAAGGGAAAATGGTGTTGTGTTTAGATAGGTGCATATATGTTGAGCAATGAGCTTTTCCGCAATTTTGGAAAATGTGGTGTGATACTTACCGGCCTATGAATGCACAGAGTTCCAGGAAATTCATAACATGTTTAATGAATTACTAATTAGTAGACAACTTTTCACATAATTGACTAGTTGTGATTAATTTACAAACTCCTTTATTCGTGGCCAATGCTCCATCAAATGAGCCACTGTCGCCCCCTTGTAACAAGACTCGTTACAGCCCTAAAATATTCACTTGGTTAGTCATTTCAGCAAAGAAGAGAAAAGTAGTTTATAGTAGTTTTTTTTTTTTTTAAGCAGGAAAAGGATCTAAAGAAAGAACGTATCATGCGTACGACAAGCGTGTATAGCAGGAAGCAGGAACCCATCAGACATGTAGAGGGCCTCAACTTTAAAGTGATAGTCTGTAACTCTAAATGAATAACAAATTTTAGGAAATGTGTTAAAATGACCTCCTGGCCTTAAATGTTGATATAAAATAAGTCATTTTATTAATTCTAATATTACGGGCAAGTCCCGCCTTCCCTGCTCTTAGCTATAGTTCAGAATCCGCGATGCCGTCCACGTTAACCAATCGAGTCATGCCAAGGGCTGTCAATCATCGGCGCTGCTGCTCGCAGCTGCGCGCATGCTCAGTTGTTTGTTTTTGTGGAGCCTCCGAATCAAGCCTCTATTAGGCTCTGGAACAACATGAAAACTGAACAAAGAATTCTGAACGTCCGCGCTGAGGTACTTATATACTGAACCTATATCCATAATCAGATCCTCTGCAGATGTGTCCTATAATGTGCAATTCATGATAATAGCACTTCCTGGTTTGCCGCGATCGCTTTTTTTGTGCATAAAAACATTACTTTTTTAATTAAAAGGTTAACAAATAATTCTGAAAACCTCCCTGCATGTGTATTAATAATGTATATGTATAATGTGTTCTCTCATTAACATTTAAATGTGTTATGGAAACGTAGGTGTAGACCAATCAGAAAGGAAGGGAGGGAGCTTGCGTCGTTTTTTTCAAATCAAGTACCTCTCTGTCTCTCTTTCTGACAAACTCCAGACAATCACTTTAAGGCTAACGTACACTCAATTGTTGAAACTGGACGAAACAGACATCACATGTTTTTTGCTCTTGAGCGGTGAATAAAGAAACAGCTCTGCTCTTATGGACTCAAACAGTGTACAGTGAGCAGACGATGGTGCAAATAATGAGAAAAACAATCTGCTTTTAACCTGCGCCTTTCCTTTCCTCTCCTCAAACACCATCACATCATCTCTCATTTTTCCTCTATTTAATAAAACGGCCGCTGTGTTAAAGCTTCCAAAGAGCCATGGCGAGCAGCAAATAGTGTGTGATTGACGCACATCTGATGCCGTGCTGTATTGCCGTGGGTTTAAATGTATACAAAAATAGAAGACTACAAATGTAATTTCATACAGGAAACTGCATCTCAATGAACTTCTGAAGGAACCGTGGAACTATACAACACAAATGACCAGTGAAGGGATAGCAAGATCGCTGCGGGGTAAGAGAGTCTGAACAAGTGGGTCTTGGGTTTGTTCTTATGAGCTCAGGGATGGAGGGTTTTAAAGGGACAGTATGTAATATGCTCTCTTTCTGGTCTAATAAACTCATTACAATTAATTTCCAAGTTTTGCTTCCAGAATCTGTGTCCGTGGAACATGTAGTTCCTAAGCCCTGATTACTTCATGCTATCCATCTGCTGGAGTTTAATCAGAAAAACTAAAAACTCTGTCTATAATGCATGAATACCTTATGATGTATCTGCTGTGTGGTGCTGTTATTTTGAACTGAATGCTGTTTAAAAAAATAATAAGAAGAAGAACTGGCAACCCAAATGAGATCCTCATTCTGCTTTCTGATTGGATAAACCGCCTGAGAACAGTAAACAAACTCCAGTTTTAACTGTATTTATTTAAATAGTGGACATGACAATTGAAATAACATTTTAAATAATTGTAGTCCTGTCTCAAAAATGTGTTGCCTTCACTTTTCTTTGTCATGTACAAATTAAAATAAAAATGATGAAAGATGGTTCTAGAACACTTAAAAAAAGGTTAAATAAAATGTAGAACAAGATCAGATTGGTAATAACAAAAATCCATTAGCAATGACAACTTATTCAAGCATGCAGACGTCATTCAAAAACATTTCCAGTGGGTAAATGAGATGGAAGAACAATGCATCACCTGGTTTAATCTTCCTTAGCTCTAAATTGGACCTCAGCTCGTCCAATTACATTCCTGGCTTGAACCCCTCACACAACTCTCTTCTTACATATTACTCGATGCGACAAGTTTAAGAACCATTGTCGAAAACAATTATACAAAATATCTCTGTGGACGCAAATGAAAAAGTGCATCCATTATATTTCTCATCTCGTTGTGAAATGATCGGGTCATTGCAATATCTCCCACAAACCACCACCTTGTGCCCTCCCAGCCCTGATTGGACAGTTGTGACACATCTATTTACCAGGCGGCGGCGATAATTCCAGCCTGCGTGTCCTCCTGGTGTGTGTGTGTGTGTGTGTGAGTGCGTTGTCCTGGTGTGTGTGTGTGTGTGAGCGCGTCGTCCTGGTGTGTGTGTGTGTGCGTCTTCTTGAATTGGTATCATGTCCCAGGACGATTACAGTAATGACGGCTAATGGAAGCAACAGACTGGCCTGTTTACTGCCTGTCATTTCCTCCCACACCGCAATATGCAATTTGTTTTTTGTGGATAGATTTCATGTTCTGGACGGCAATGGGAAAAAGTGGCCGAATGGTTTTTTTTAGCTGTGATTTTGTGGTTTTTGTAATGGAAATGCACAAAAACCTATTTATTATATTTTTTGTGTAACTGTATACTTTAGACTCAGAGTGACGTGAAATAAATCAACCAATAGGGTTTATCGTACAGTAGGTCAGGGGATCACTTTTAGCAGAATACACTAACATCATTGTGACTGGTCTGGAGTCAGAAATAACCTAAATCTGGAACAGTGTGAGACAGGCTTCTACTCTGACAATGTTCAAGTCCAGGTTAAAAAAAGTTCAGTTTAGCTCTGCATACAACTAAGTTGCTTTGTGTATGAACTGTGATGTACAAATAGACTTGCCTTGCCTTGGCTTATCACTATAATCATATCTTGAAGTGTAGATAAGGCTAGCAAACATCTTTTAACTGTTAGTTTTAAACTTCACATGCTGTATTTTAATAATAATAATAATATATTTTATTTCTTAGGCGCCTTTGACACTCAAAGTCGCCTTACTTAAGTATAGAAGTGCATTTAATGTCTGCTTTGTCTTTGCTGTGTCTCTCTTAATGGGCCTCATTCACGAACGGTTCTTTGTACGTAAATCCTACTTACGCGGTTTTTACGAAGAAAGTGGCATTCACGAATATTTCTCGTAACCAGAATTTCTCTTGGGCAAGTACAAATCCTACGAGTCCTCAGGAGCACTCGTACGCATTCAGTGCCGACATGTTCACACGCCGGGGTTGTTCTCTTTGGTGAAGTTGAATAAAAATACAACATTCCAGTGATATGTCCGTCATATCGATGTATGTATTTATTTATTTGTAGTAATCTTTATTAGTAATCCTTATTTATATACCGCCTTTTTCACTGCAGATCTGGCCTACTTTTTAATTCATTTTGAAATGAAATGTGCCAACGCTTTATCAAATACATTGGAAATCTTGCCGTGTATTAGTGACCCCTTCCTATTTATAGGGGGCATTTCTTTATCCACGGGCCACAGAACAACGGCATATATGCTGCTGCTGCAGGAGGTTACTGGGTCCGCGCTGAGTCTCTGCGCTGGTCTCTCCCATGGATCTATACTGGTCTGCACTGGTCTCTCCCATGGATCTATACGGGTCTGCACTGGTCTCTCCCATATACGGGTCTGCACTGGTCTCTCTCCATACGGGTCCGTGCTGCATGCTCCTGGATCCATACGGGTCCGCGCTGGTCTCTCAAGTCTGGTCTATGCGGTCTATCTTCGGTCCGCGCTGGTCTCTGCGCACCGGTCTCTCCAGTCAGGTCACTCCAGTCTATGCGGTCTCTCCTATAGGTCCGCGCTGGTTTCTGTGTGCTGGTCACTCCAGTCTCTCCTCGGGTCTGCATTGGTCTCAGCGCTGGTCCGCGCTGGATCTCCTCCCAGGGTCCAAAATATTTTGAGATTAATCTCAAAACATTTTGAGATTCATCTTTAAAATAATACATAATATATTTTTAAATTAAGCTCATAACATTTTGAGATTAATCTCATCATATTCTTAGATTAATCTCATAATTTTGCTAGTTTGACTTTATTATCATAATATTTCGACTTTTAAGTCAACATTTTATAACTTTATTCTCAGTCTGGTAAAAGAAGAAAAAAGGCCTGCTTTAGGCCTGTTGCTGTTTCCTCAGCCGTCTGCACACGGCCCTGCATCCCCTTATATGGGCATTAATGGGCGGTTACTTATGCTAAGTACCTATGCTAATGAAGCACCTGGCACGCGCGCTGTACTTACGAGGAAATGGGATTCATCAATCTGAGAGAACAGCTGCGAACAATTCAGCGCCTTACGAGTGCGTTGATGAATCCCACGTGGGGACTTCTTAGAAATCTACTTAAGGACAACTTGAGAAGAAAGTTGAGTAGTTTCTTACGAAGTTATTCGTGAATGAGGCCCATTGTGTTTTGCTCTGTCTCCTTGGTTTTCCTGTCTCTATTGTATGTAATTATTTTGACCTTGTATTATGACTGTTTTATTGTTTATCATGCTGACTGTGCAGCGCTTTGGAAACATTGTTTTTAAAAGTACTATACAAATAAAGATTATTATTATTATTATTAACCATTTTCTTTGTTAAGCTTGCAAACAATGGGCCTCATTCACGAACGGTTCTTAGGAACAGATTTGTACGTAAATCCTACTTACGAGGTTTTTACGAAGAAAGTGGCATTCACGAATTTTTCTCGTAACCAGAATTTCTCTTGGGCAAGTACAAATCCTACGAGTCCTCAGGAGCACTCGTACGCATTCAGTGCCGACATGTTCACTTGCCCGGGTTGTCCTCTTTGGTGAAGTTTAATAAAAATATAACATTCCAGTGATATGTCCGTCATATTGATGTATGTATTTATTTATTTAAATGTTAATGGTAATTTAGCCTATTTTTTAATTCATTTTGAAATGAAATGTGCCAACGCTTTATCAAATACATTGGAAATCATGCCGTGTATTACAGTAGTGACCCCATCCTATTTATAGGGGGCATTTCTTTATCCACGGGCCACAGAACAATGGAATATATACTGCTGCTGCAGGAGGCTGCGGGGTCCGCTCTGAGTCTCTGCGCTGGTCTCTCCCATGGATCTATACGGGTCTGCACTGGTCTCTCCTATGGATATATACGGGTCTGCACTGGTCTCTCCTATGGATCTATACGGGTCTGCACTGGTCTCTCCCATGGATCCATACGGATCTGCACTGGGGTCTCCCATGGATCTATACGGGTCTGCACTGGTCTCTCCCATGGATCTATACGGGTCTGCGCTGGTCTCTCCCATGGCTCTAGACGGGTCTGCACTGGTCTCTCCATACGGGTCTGTGCTACACGCTCCTGGATCCAAACGGGTCCGCACTGGTCTCTCCAGTCTGGTTTGCGGTCTCTCTTCGGTCCGCGCTGGTCTCTCCAGTCTGGTCCATGCGGTCTCTCTTCTTCAGTCAGGTCTCTCAGTCTATGCGGTCTCTCCTGTCCGCGCTGGTTTCTGTGTGCTGGTCACTCCAGTCTCTCCTCGGGTCTGCATTGGTCTCAGCGCTGGTCCGCGCTGGATCTCCTCCCAGGGTCCAAAATATCTTTAGATTAATCTCAAAACATTTTGAGATTCATTTTTAAATTAATACATAATATATTTTTTAATTTATCTCATAGCATTTTGAGATTAATCTCATCATATTTTTAGATTAATCTCATAATTTTGCTAGTTCGACTTTATTCTTATAATATTTCGACTTTTAAGTCAACATTTTATAACTTTATTCTCAGTATGGCTAAAGAAGAAAAAAGGGTGACTCTTTTGCTCCGTGTAACTCTTTGCTTTAGGCCTGTTGCTGTTTCCTCTGGCGTCTGCACACGGCCCTGCAGTCCCTTATATGGGCATTAATGGGCGGTTACTTATGCTAAGTACCTATGCTAATGAAGCACCGGGCACGCGCGCTCTACTTACAAGGAGTTGGCATTCATCAATCTGAGAGAACAGCTGCGAACAATTCAGCGGCTTACGAGCGCGTTGATGAATCCCACGTAGGGTCTTAGAAATCTACTGAAGAACGACTTGAGAAGAAATTTAAGAAGTTTCTTACGAAGTTATTCGTGAATGAGGCCCAATCTTTTGGCAAGTTCCATGTCTCTGAACATGCATCACAATCTGTTTGATTCTCTGATCTGTGTTGGCGAATCGACAACTTTGAAGTCCTCTGAGAGATCTACTGCTGTGATTTAACACTATACGATAATACAACAGTTGAGTTGTTGTGCGTTGGTGAAAACGATAACAACAAATCCTCTCGGTGTAAATCAACAGCAGCATGTAAATCATGTGACATCATATCATTTTGTGTCACAATGTAAAAATGTAAGCTCACACTTGATACAAGAACGTACTCTCGGAGAGCACATACTGTACCGCGCCACCACCACATCTCAAAATGTTAATGCAGTCTTCCATCACATTCATTCTATACAGACAAATACGCCAACAGTCACACTTTGCATCACAGTCACATTTTATTCACTAATTAGAAAACTCTTAGTTTGTTATTTTTGATCATTGGTCAAACAAGAAATAAAGAATAATTTCATACAAACACAACTTTTTGTTCCTTAACCTCATTATGAAAAACAAGTCAGCATTATTTTTCAGATTATATCTGAGAATCTTAGTATCAATTATCAATCCACGGAACTTTCTCTTGTCACAAACTTTAGATCAGGTTTTCAGGGAAAAGGAGCCCTCTCTCAGCCAATCAGCTCTCAGGATGTAAATCATAAAATGTTTTATAATAAAAAGTAAGACGGCTTGTTGTGATCTATTATTTCACAAAATGTTGAACAAGATCCTGTCTGTTACAAAAAGTAAGGTACTATTTACAGTTTAGATCAAAGTAGTTACACATAATATACGCACACAAATATAGACAGGTACTGTTTACATCCTCAATAATTCAACAGTAATTTGAACTGTTTAATACAATTGCTGCAGCTCTGCCTGGTCAGAGTGTCAGAAGTGTTTTGTGAATTCGCCAACACAGATCAGAGAATCAAACTCAAAAAATACACTGGGTAATACAGTAAAAAGCCCTAACCCATATTTTTCATCTACGAGTCAGCATGTACAGAAATCCAACCCACCGTAGACACCATAGACACCTCTTCAGAGCCAACACTATTTTGATGCAAGCAAATCTCCAAACATGTACTGAACATACACAGAGCTTAAACTCCTCATTACTTATAAACCTAATAAACCATCTCATGCATGTGCCACTCATCCCTTAATGCCGGGGCCTGCATCTGCTCTAAACCCGTGATGGAGATTTCAAAAGCATCGCCGGTATTTGAAGCTTTCTTTCTTCTCCACTTGCTCCACTTAAATCACTCAGAGCGCAGCAGGCGGAAAGGAAACGCAGCGTCTAAAGGCTGTCACCGCTCCTGGTCAATGCCTTTTCTATATACACCGCCATAACGTATTAGTCGCATTAGCAGGTACTTCATCTCGGGCAGCGAGACAACGGCACGCCTCTCAAAGCGCTGCCAGAGTCACGGAGAAACTGCGTAAAAAGTCTGCTGTGAGGATGTTTGTTAATTGGGACAAATATGGAGGGAAACAAGTCTTTTTGAACTTTTGACAGAGGTGTGTGTAACAATTTAGCTATCGTGTCTCTACACTATTAATGCATCAGTTTTATACAGCGCTTTTTATATATTTTTTGCACTAGACTATACAGGCTTCTTTATTATGCTACGTTAAAGGAGCAGTATGTAAAAATCCTGCCAAAAGTGGTACTGCAATTTCTCCCACTCTGCCTGACTAAGGTTGCCAGATATGCAGACAAATCCAGCTGGAATCATAATACAACCACAAATCAATAACCTATTTTACAAAGGCCCCAACAGGAATCCTCATTTTATGTTATTAATGATTTGAGAATCAAAACCTTTTTTAGTTCTGCGGCCACATGTTCCTTTACCAGTGAGATTAACTCCACTCAGTGAGTTATGGCAACTTGGATCACGGTCTTTCTGATTGGTAAAATGGTGGAGGGTGGGACATCAAAATGAAAACAATAAGATTCAGCGGCTGTAAAAATGATTTTGAAATATGATTATCTCAGGTGAACTACTGTTATCAGTTATCAGTATTTGAAAGATCATCACGGTTTCTTGATGCCTTTTGACATCTTAGGGCTATTTAATTATTATTAAACTTTATTACAGACACAAAGTCCAGATAAGAAAGACATTACACAAAAATGATGACTTGACATGAAAATCTTACATATTGCTACTTTAAAGATTCTCTTCATCTTTTTGGACACTCAAAGACGCTCCACATGTCATTATTCTTTCACAAAATACGCTGTGGTGATAAACTGCTACTTTAGCCACAGCTGCCCTGGGGCACACTGACAGCAGCGAGGCAACCAGTATGTGCCATCGGCCCCTCCGACCACCACCAACCATTCACACACACACCAGACTCATTCTTCAATATTCTGGTCATGGTTAGAAAAACATTGTTAGGGTTGCATCGGCTCCTGATCAAAGACAACCCTGTAAATGTTGGTAGTATCTGCAACCATGCTAACATCCAAAACTTCTGCCACAACACATCACCCACCCCTTCTGTCTAATTGAAACTGTCTCAATCCTAGTAGCTATGATATGATACAACCTTCCAATAGTCATCATCTTGAGAGAAGTTCTGCCCTTTAACAGTAAAGCATTAGTGTCTTTCTCTGTGAAATTGCATTCTCTACAGCAGGGCAGGATTTGTTTTTTGTAAGTTCTGATTTGATAAGTAAAAAGGAAAACATTGTTCACAAAATTACCCTTTGGATTATTGATTCCCACCACCAGATCTCAGCGCGTTGGTGAATCTCTCACGGTCAGATGTCCTCCACTGTTTATCCCAAGGATGTGTATTCAATTCAATAATGTTTTTTTTTTTATAATAGCAAGAGCACTAAATCACAGCAGCAGTCATAACTGAGGACTTTACAAAGTTGTTGAATAAAACAGTTTGAACACACACAAAATGCAATTATAACAAGCACATAGGAGCCATTGGTTCATGAAGAGCGGGATGACAACTGTTCATAAATGTTAAATATTAATAACTGTTCCAGCTCATCCCTGTTCTAAGACCCTCTTGCATTGACACGGAATGACATCAAAAAAAGTGGGGGAAATCCTCTGGAAGGCCCATATTGACAAAGGAATCCGCTCCCACAGATGGACTGACAATAGATCCAGTACTCGGGCTGTAGAACGAGGACTGAGGCTGTGAAGCGCAGGACCGAAGAGGCTCCCAGGCAGGGTTCGGGGTGCATCCCACGAGTCCGGGCCGGGGGATATATTCCACAGGTGCAATTAGAATTCAGGAGTCCCTTCATCACGCCATGAAACAGACAGTAGGAGCCCATGTGAAAAGCACTGAACACACATCTGTTCAGTATCAATAGTTTCTCAAATTAGTTTTTTTCCACAATTTTTTTCTTAATCTCAGAACTGGTATATTTTCTGGGAGTATTGCCATCGGTCAATCACTGTGGTATCAAAACTGGTATTGAGTATAAATGTCGGGTCTTTGTAGGGTGGATTTTCTCCCATGTGAATGACTGGCTGGGTTTTCTCTATTTTCACTTTGCCTCAATTTGAGATTTAAGGGCGAATAGAGATTTTATACTTGTTCTTTGATGCTAGAGTTAGAGATGTTGTTATATTTTAATTAGTATACCTCTTGTTCCCTTCTCTTGTGCTGTGTGTTCTATAACTTATGACGCAACACTGACATTTCCCCACTGTGGGACAAACAAACGATCTCTTAATCTTAATCTTCATTTTCAGAGTCTTCCATGAGCAGAGCTGCTTTACCAAACCACTTTTACTCATATATCTCACAGTGAGATTTGTTGTATTCTGTGTCCTTCCTTGTAGACTTGCATTGTCGTAAAACTAGTTCTGACGGGTTGACTCAAAGATCATTTGAATACAATAGATACATCTCCTTACCGGAAACATTTCAGAGAACACATTATGCAGACCACAGGGGACAAATAGCTCTGTATTAATTCAAAGTTTAATCAATCTGGACGTACAGGTACCATTCTGATTGTATAATTCCTCAACAATAACAACCACACTCTACAAAGTGCTTCCACAATCCTCCCTATTCACTTCTGTCACAACAAATGGAAAAGTCATTAGTAACCAGACTAATTGTTTGAAGCAGCTCTCATTTGAATGCAAATTCCCACATTACATCCAATTAATGCGCAGACATTTCATTTGGGCATATCATCAAAGTCATTAGGCCGCCCGCGCTCCTCCGTCAGCCTTTGTAAAAACCCTGAGCTTTAAGTTTACTGTGGCGAAAGGCGACGCCGGCATTCGTCCCTCAAGTCGCATTTGCTTTGATGAGGCCTTCTGCGTCCTGTGCCTCGCCTTAATCACAGAACCAGCACTCGGCGCCCAGGAGCGACGGAATATCTCAAAGCTGTCACCCTTCTCTGCGTAGATCAATGGCTGAATATTTGCAGTTTAAGCTCGCCAAACTCACAACTGGTAATCCAAAATGAAAGATTGTGTTTGGAGAGTTAAAAAAAAAAAAAAAAAAAACGGGTGTTGTAATTAATGATGTTGATACGGACTTGCCATTTTGAAACCGTGGTATGTAATTATGCTTTTGATTCAAAGACAGACTGTTCAAATGGAAATAAATCACTTGAGATTTGCCTGGGGGATGTCTGTAATGTTATGTGCGATTCATTGCCTGTGATCCATGGGTGAAACTCTTTGAATTCTTTGAACCAACACAACTGTAAGTATAAGAATCAGTAATCAAAACATTAAGAATAAGAGATCCTTTATTTGTCCAACAGAGAGGAAATTTTGCATCACCAATTACAAAACAGTAGAAATGGGGAGCGTGCAACAAAAGAACAAAACTTAAATCTAGAATAAAAAAAATATCTCTAACGTTCGCGTAATAAAGAGGCAAGTCTAATCTCTTCAACCCTGGCATAAAAAACTGTATATTCTAGTGCAACAAATGTATAGTAGTTTACCTCAATACTGCACAGTAGTTAGTAGTTAGCTAGCTATGATAATGTTCCAAAATCTTTTGTAAATGAACGTCTTTTCATATATATTTTTACTGAAAAAACATTACGAATTTTGGACATTGGTTTGACTTTACCTCCAGGCCTTTCTGCGTGGAGTTTACATGTTCTCCCCATGTTTGTGTAGGTTTCCTCCGGGTGCTACGGTGGCTGAGTGGATAGCACTCTCGCCTCTCAGCAAGAAGGTCCTGGGTTCGAATCCCGGCTGGACCAGGGCCTTTCTGAGTGGAGTTTTAACATGTTCTCCCTGTGTTTGTGTAGGTTTCCTCCGGGTACTCCGGTTTCCCCTACCACTAAAAACATGCACAATAGGTCTGGCATGCGCCTCCTGTACTGGCGACCCCGCTCTCATCTCTGTGTGGAGTGAGAGACAAATGCCCAAAAATAATAACAATTGTAAACCGCTTTGTGACTCTGGTCTGTATATGAATAAAGATTACTACTTACTTACTTACGTGGTGGGAGGGCTGACTGTTCCAGTCTGTTCAGCGTCTTACTTCTGTCTGAACAGAATTTACATAAATTTATAAAGTGACTGTGGTATGTGAAATTTGTTTTATAAATAAATATAACTTACTTAAATGAAATAAAATATCCTTGAAATATTACTAAATGGCTTTGTCCCATTGGCAAATCTTGTTTTGAGAATTTACTCAAATTGAGATAAAAACCACTCTATTCAAGCATTTATTACCTCATATTTTATCTCTTTTTTGCAGTGAGTAACATTTATAACTGGTACAAACGTCTCTCTAAATACTTTTTAACTAGCTCTGTCTTTGCCCAAACAAGAAATGATCTTAAGAATAATTATATTTAATAACATTATAATGCAATATAAAACAATATTTGTTCCTTTTATAGGTAATGGAGGTGGAAAGAAAATAATAATCTTTTGTCTTCATCCATATTCATACTTTTCAGATTCCCGCTGCCTTGGTTCCTTTACTATAATCAACAAAATACCTTGAGATTGTCCATCCTCATCTTGCTGCTATTGTCGAGGAGAACAAAACGATGACTTGCTTTTAAGACTCACACGGCAATTCAAACATTCACAACTATCTCTCGAAGCTGCACGAGAAATCATAATCGCTTTGATAATTACATGTCACATGATCTCGGGCTGATTTACATATCTAATTACACATTACCATTCGCAATCAACCCATTTAGTCTGTCTTCTTCTTGCGTCGCACTTCAGTAAATCACCTTAAATTACTCTAAATATACGATGGTCGATTATAGCGTTCACGCCGATGGGCTACGAACAATGCTCCTCTCTGGAAATGATCCAAAATGACTGCGATTATTGAGTAATTATACTAAACTGTGATATGGCCATTGAAATACTGTTGTTTTTCCCCCCATGCCACAAACATTGCAGTGTGTGTTAATCAGGACGTGATTGTGTTAAATGTATAATCATTTTATTGTGTTATTTGTTTGTGTGTTGTATGTTTGTGTGTTTTAATGTGTTATATGTTTGTGTGATTTACTGTGTTTGGGTGTTCTAATGTGTTGTGTGTGTTTTTATGTGTTATATGTTTGTGTGTTTTCATTTGTTATTTGTTTGTGTTGTGTTATGTTTGTGTGTTTTAAAGTGTTATATAATTGTGTGTTTTACTGTGTCATAAGTGTGTGTTTCGATGTGTCTCGCTCAATGTTGTTGTTCTTCTGCCTACAAAATACCATTGTGTTGACCGCCCCCGTTATCACCGTCAGTACATGTGTTGTCACGGTTACGATGAGACATACCATACACTTTTAAACCCACGTGTCTAGTATGTTGTTTCATATCAATCAATACTGAAGTGTAAGGATAGGTATTTCTTGATATTCTTTATTCTTTGGATAAAATCTAACACAATTTGTGCAACATATGTTCCTGCTCCGACCACTTTTCCATGGTAAGTAATGTGAGTTGGGATAATTAGCGTGCATTGGCACCTCCACACCATGACAGATGAAAATTCAACATGAGTATTTCTTGATAAAATACATAAGTGGTATTTACATACACAAACCTCCAGTGTGATTTTGTCTCGAAGTTTATATGAATCATCCAGTCGCATTCTTCTGGAATCTAAAATGCCCTTCTTTCATCTAATTTGTACAACCCATAGAGCCACACATATGTGCCAACGTTTTTTCATAAATACCTAAATAAATGCTCCAAAATAAATACTGCAAACACGCTTTAAAGCATATTGATGCTCATAAAGTGTATGTGCATTGTTGTGCACCTACAGTTCAAAAATGACAAAACATGTTGTTAAAAAAATGTCAGGCTCAGGATTTTTTGTTTTCACTTCAAGCCCTAAGTACAATATTCATGCATGAATTGATGGAATAATTGAATTTATACTATTATTTTTTTGTATAGACCTAACTCACAACAGTAGCTATCTCGGCGGACTAAACCGTCAAATTTGCCAACACAGATCAGAGAATCAAACAGTTCAAACACAAGCAATGCAATGATAAATAACACACAGAGCCATTGGTCCATAAAAGTCTTTAAATGTCTTTGACTGTCGAGTGTCCTGGATCACCACCACTGTCCTTGGACCCTCCTATGGCACAAAAAAACCCAGTGGGATAACATTGAGAAACCTCGGGAGGGCCCACATGTTTTCTATGTCTATGACAATAAATTAGGGTCTCAAAATCATGAATCCTCTTGATCTTCATCTCTAAATCAGTCCTAAGTGCCGATAAATTAGACAAATAAAACAAGCATGAACTTCCAGTCTACATTAAAACAATAAATTACGGGTAAATTTACATGATTGTGTTTGTGCCGGGGAGTTAAAAGCAAGACCTATTGTGGCTCGGTGTCTCTGAGCACTGTGCGAAAACCAGCGCGAGTGAATAAATCATGGATCACAAGAAAGAAACCTTGAGTGACTGAGCCGTTGGATGTCCTTGGCTGCTTTGAGAGGTGCCAACAAATAAAATCTATTATTCATTATGAAAAAACTAAAAGCCACAAGTACAGCCAGCGCTGGGTAACTTTATGTGCACATGTCGCCTGCTGGATCTTATCACTCGCTTTGGATGGAGTCGAACGATAGCTGTACTGGGAGCCAAGATTGGTTCTAATGTCATTCAGTAAACAAGTAAGTAATCTTTATTTATATAGCGCCATTTACCCTTGGACTAACCAAAATTAGGAAACTACTGGAACTCCTAGATCCGTCTTTTTGACTGTTCCCGTTCAAACCAATGGAATCCAAAATGTTTAGTCATTCATACTGTTTTTAAACTTTTATTCACTTTCACTAAGTAAGAAAATATTAGTTACTATTAGTAATAGTAAGACAAAAATTGAAGTTCCAAATTCCAAATTAAAAGCCATCAATTTGACTGAATTCTAGTGTTAATAATTAATGCAAGCTTGACTAAACTTAGAATGTCTGGTACAGTTCCCCCTAAAATGAGTTATCTGAGCGTAAGTTGGGCCTCTATACTTATTCTTATACTTTATCTTACTTAATCTCTGTAATCATAATCAAAATAATTAAACATTTTCTGAGTTGATTCTCTGTTGTTGAGGAATCGACGACCGCACTGTTGTTACATCTATTGCAACAAGAATACATAAAAAATACTTTTACGGATGTGACAGAGGTCAAAATGCATGCATGTGATGACCTGACCCACCGCAGTGATTAAAAAAAGCACTAACAAAAATTAAAAAATATAAAAATAAAATTAGGCTGCATTTTGATTATTTTTCCTAACTTGACCAGCTCTGGGACATTTAGACCTCAATTTAGGGTATTAGTCTTCTACTTTGAATCATCACATTTGTTTGAAAGTTAGGTATCACCTTTTGTACCCAGTCACCTCA
This sequence comes from Knipowitschia caucasica, assembly GCA_964034765.1. Taxonomy (NCBI): domain Eukaryota; kingdom Metazoa; phylum Chordata; class Actinopteri; order Gobiiformes; family Gobiidae; genus Knipowitschia; species Knipowitschia caucasica. The sequence goes on along the minus strand of OZ035837.1, from coordinate 14,168,125 downwards.
ACTTGCACCAGAAAGAATGTGGGTCATGTAATGCCATTAGTGAAATAACTATTACGTGCAGAACATGTTTGACTTGTGTGTGATGTGTTGCGTCTGGACCCTGTTCTAAATCTTGATCCGTTTACTTTGGCCAGAGACGAGCTCTCTTTGAAGTCTGCCACTGCCACTGTGGAATCAGACCCAAACACAGGCTGTAGCTCAGGGACCGGCCTCGCGTCAGCCCTGACCCTACAGGTATGTCTCGCCAAACGTTCCCCGAGACGAGAAGAGTAGCCCAATGAATTGTTAGAATCTACTGAATCTAACTTGATTATGAGAAACAAATACACTCGGGTTCATCAAGGACGTTTGTGGCTCGAGCTGCACCTGAAGTTGTTTTGTTAGATGCAGAAAATGCTAAAGACAGCCTACAATTATTACTGCATCATAAATAAATAATAATTCTAATACTTCAATTCAATATATCTTTTGTAATTTCCCTAAATTAAAACAGCAGTTGTCTCAGATTTACACATTGTCGATTCACCAACAACGGATTATTAACGCTTATTGGTGAAATGTTAATAAATGTAGTAGAGTATACATTAACTCACTGACTGCCAGGCATTTTCAGATTTGAGAAGTGCATTCTGCCAGCAATTTCAGGTGATTTGACCCAACTTTGAAGTGCCACAGAATATTCATTTTTTAGACGATGTAAACACCAAGGGCACCAAATTAAAGATTCACCTCTCTGCTTTACTCTGAAAAAAAAACAGTTTGTTTCTACCTCTTACCGTTCTTGCGTTATTCGCCATAGAACAAAGCATACTTTCACCCACAACACCTGGTCTGAGCAAGAAAACAGAGAAAACGAGCTGTATGTAAACAGGAACATATCAAGCAGAAAAGAGACTTTAGATGCATTTTTGCTGCTTTAGTGACAACTCAAAACATCTCCACACTTGTTCCATTACAAAAATTATAAAAACATGACTCTGAAATAATACTTTTGATGGCAAATTGTTGGCAATTTATTCACAGATAGAAAATTTAACTTTCTTCTATACCATCAACCAAAACGTCAAACAACAACAACACAAAGATCAATAAAACTATAGATGTATAAAATAGAATGAAGCATGTGAATTTGAGTGTGTGTGTGTGTGTGAATGTCAGTGTGCGAGTGAGTGTCTGTGTGAGTGAGTGTCTGTGTGTGTGAATGTCAGTGTGTGTGAATGTCAGTGTGCGAGTGAGTGTCTGTGTGCGTGCATGAGTGAGTGAGTGAGTGCGTGTGAGTGTTTGTGAGTGTGTCCGATAAATCATGATCAGGTTTGCTGAACGAATCCGAGGCATCAGTAACAACAGCAGCTGATACGCTGAGAGAGGCGGAGGGTGTGTCTCTGCTCCGGGCTCTTGCTCCGCGCAAATGTAGCTGCAGAGACGGACCTCCACCGGGGTCTCCGCTCTCTCCCCTCTCGACCTCACTCACTGATCCGCGAGTCAATCTCTGAAGCAGTGTATACTGCTTATAACTATTCTTTTTCGCCATCACTCTTGCTATACTATCGCTAAACTAGATCGCTGATCCGTCTCAATGCTACGCTATCATCGCTCTGCTACAGCAGCACGCTGTCCAAAGACCCCACACTCCTCCTCCTCCTCTCCACTGACTTATGACCTCTCCTGTGGTGCAATACTGCATCCTACTGGTGGTGATTTATCATTACAGGTACATTTGCACTATATATCAGTGATGTGGGTCATTAACAAGGTGCGCCAGACATTACTGCAGCCTCCCGTGTAATAACACAAAAAAGTCGTCTAAGTCGTCTTGGGCAGTGAGCGTCACTATACAATAGAACGACTTTTGTCGTCATGGGCAGTGAATGAGTTAATAAACATTGTCACTTAACAAAAAGGTGTGTGAAATTTCCCATTTTAATATTATTTATTTACACATTCATTTAATAGGGATTGGAGCTCTACTGAGGTCTATGTAACTGCACTGTTTTACAATTTAGACTTTTATTGTGAAACCACCGGCTGACTTTTAGTTTTCATATTTGTAAATGATGATATTATACAGATACAAAGTAATGGATTTCTGGAATTGTAGAGCAGTGCAAATATTGGACAATTTGTTGAAATATTGGTTTGGTTGTATCGATACAGCCCATATCCTGAATTAGGCTTGATGTTGACAAAATATATATTCTTGCTATTGTTAACCAAGCATGTCCTAGTTTTTAAAAAGGGCTAGGTGAAATGGTAATAGTTTAAGTGTAGTTAAGTTAAATCTGGGATACAGTATATGTTGTCCTTTAGCAAAAGTCACTTTGCTGTTTAATAAAAAAGTGTAATATTTGGATTAATTTTTGATTTTCATTCCAGACAAATGAAAAAAAATATTACAGACGCCAACATCATATAATCAATGTTGTTCTAAAATTGACGACAATTTCCAAAAAAGTTTACTAATAGATTTTTTTTTGTTTTAGTGCCCAGTCCTTGTTTTAACTATTTTCACCACTAAAAAGCTGGATTGGTGCATCACTAATTTTTAATGAATATAGATTCATATATTTTTTTAGTATTGTTAATTATTATGCGATCATATTTAAAAGGTTTTAGTTCAGAATCAGCAGCTGGAGGACAACATCTGCTTCTTTCATCTCTTTTTCAAACTATGTACTGTAAAAGCACATCTGCGAAAATGTATTTTTGTGTGTCTTGCCCAGGCACAGTGGGGGCAGGTGTCATGAGTCGTGGGGGGATCGAACCCACGACCATCATGTCCAAAGACCAGAGCCACTGTCGCCCCCAAGATTAACAGTGTTTATCTGTATGAACTGTGCAATACAAATAAACTTGCCTTACCCAAGATGTCCATGCCTCTTACGCCTACAGGTGTGCACAGGCGGCTCACCCAGACGTACCCAAGTAAAAAAATACATAACAAAAAACTTATCTCCTGAGTAAGTCCTTTGTTTATTCTGAAATCTTCCAGCCTTGAAGTCGGAGTGGTTTCAGACAATGCAGTGAAGACAGACGACTAAACAAATCCATATGCGTAAATTGTGCACTGGTTTGTCGTTTTGCCCGGGAGATGCTAAGTGATTTAAAGCCAGCTGCCGAAGACACTTGGAAACAACATTTGGCGAACATCTCCTCCGAACGCCAAAATGTCAGCGCGGCCGTAAACACAATGAAGAGCTTGCAATCCCAGTCGTGCTGCTAAATGATAAGTATCTATTAATGAAAATGGGCTGTAAGGCTGAAATGTACGACTGCTAATGCTAATGGAGTATAGAGCTATTATTGCTAACTGTATCTCCGTAAAGAGTGTTAGTGGTTTGATTTTGCAAGAAAATAAAATAGTTGTTTTGAGAAATCACGGGGTTCATAAACTGTCTCTGAGTCCTTTTCTGTCTTTAAGAAAAAAATAGTGAGGTATTGCGCTAATGTCGCACAATGTCAGTTAAAGCTGTGGTACAATACTGGTCCATTTTTCTGTCTAAAGAAAACTGATCCAAAGATGCGAGAGAGGCCAAAAATGCATGAATGTGAAATAGGGGTGGGCGATATGGGCAAAAATAAATATCTAAATTTTTTTCCCAACTTCCGATAACAATATTGTCACACCGTCTTTAAAATCAATAATTTTTACCCAAAATTATCTGCAATGTTTTTCTATAGATAGAGACAGTGTAGATCAAAATAGCAGCTTTTTTTTGTTAAGTGCTTCACACATCTTTGCAAAACATGCACAAACATATATTTACTTTATTTTTTCACATTAAAAATGAAATTCAAGTAACACATAAAGAATACAACCAAAAAGGCTTGCTCAATATTTACTGAAATCGAACGCAGTGATTGGCTTTTCAGGTACACATTTGTCAAATAGGCACTTTGCCTGCTCTAATTGTAATATGTATTGGAGATATGTTTTTTTTTTTATTTGGTGATAATGCGTGAAAGCATATCGTCAAATTCACTTCTGCGATATTATTATATATACATAATGTGAAAACCAGTGATAGAACTGAACTTTTTAGGGAGAGGACCTAATTAGACAAAGAAAGAGTTTATTATTATTACATTTATTAGGATTCTATTACATTTATTTTCATTTTTGTGTGGTTACAAGTTACAAACCCCAGCTTTAACTACCTTAATTTATACATGTAACAGACAGCGTGACAAAGCGTAGTTCGAACACCAGCTTTGCTCAAGGACTGCACAATTAGGTAGAGCACAGCACCTGTTCTACACTCGCGGTCTTTTGGGACACAGTAAAGTGCGATGCAGAGCGGTGTGCAGCTGAGTGATATACACATCCTTTAATTATTAATTTGACTCTAAAGCACGTCCAAATGGAGCCATCGCCAACAGATGTCCAACAGACTGGTGTCTTGATAAAAAAGACTCCAATATTTGGTAACATAATACCACTCATTTTCAGCAAAATGGGTGAAGTGTCTTGCCTAAGGACACAATAACAGTGTGGAACTTTACAGCCGCAGCCATCCACTGTGGCACCTGGTGTTTCCAAAGGTCTCCCATCGCTGTCCTGCTTAGCATCGGCGGTCTGACAGGATCTGGTTGTCACATGCAGGTGGCACCACAAAGTACAATTCAACTACTTTTATTGTAGTTTATTGATTTGCAACAACCCCATTAGTTAATCAGCTTAAAAAGCAGGGTCCTAGCCAATAAGTCGACAAAGCAGACACTTAGGGCCCCAAAGCCACCACAGGATCCCAAAACATAACTTGACTATAAACTAGGACAACATTTGCTTCCCAACTGTTCATTATTAAAATGAAGCAAAAAAAATAGAAAAAAAGCCTCATTGCGTGTTTTTGCGAGATTTTCATTTGTGTGTAAAAGATCCATTTTGCCAAATGTGAGCAATTTTTGTCTTATTTCTCAAAACTTTTTACAGTGTCAGAAAAGTGCTATACAAATAACCTTGAAAATGAAAATAGCTGTCGTGGTAAATTTTTAACTCTGACATCCTGTAGCAGTCTTGACATTTTCCCCATGCAGCAATAACGTCCTCACGAGTTCATTGAACCACTGAAGACACGCTTTTATAATCTGCTTTGTGTGGTTCCCATTCGTACTGGTGTGATCCCTGACGCCCCTCCTGTCTGAATGAAAAATAGCCAGACTGGAGCTGTCAATCAGGGCTGTCTCTGCACAAAAGCTGCGATTCAGAGTTTTGAAACGAGGTGACGGTGGAGCGCATCATCGCCAAGAACGTGACCCGACCTCGTCCCACAGACTGTTCTGATGACGAGGCTCTGTGCTCCTCTGAGCCAGGACTCTAGAGGGGCGCATCCCAAACCACAACAAGAGGAAGTGCAAAAAGAATCTATGACACCTGTGGATCATTTTTATCATATATTTAGTATGTTTTCAATCTAGATACTAATACGAAAAATACAATGTTATGATAATACACAAGTCTGCGCACTTCTGCACTGCAAAAAATGATAAAATCTAAGTAAAATGTGTCATAATTACTTGAATCAAGTGGTTTTCATCTTGATCTGAGTACATTCTGAAGGTCTTCAAGCCAGATTTGCTAATGGGACAAGCCATTTAGTTTTATTTCAAAGACTTTTGCTTTATTTTCTCATTCCAAGGGAGACATTTCTTGTATCCTTTTAAAACAAGATCATTTTGCTGGTCCTGTTGTCAAATCTTATTCTAAGGGAGATAAAACATACTCAATTTAGGGTAAAAAACACTTGACTCAAACAATTGTTGCCTCAGATTATTATCATTTTTTGCAGTGCAGAAGTGCGTGGACTTATTTATTTTCGTAACATTGTATTTATCAAAGAATATTTTGATTGTAAACATACTAAATATATACGTTAGAAATTTGACTATACTATGGAGTTTTTTTCATTTATCTTGGGCTATGTACTCCTCATTCCTACTCTTCTCTAACCGGTGATGCAACACTGACATTTACCCACTGTGGGACTAATCAGGGATCTCTTCATCTTAATCGTAAATGGACGTAACAAACAGCATGCAAACTTTCTGAGCATTTTGGGAGAAGGCAGTTACTTGCATTTGTGAAATATCCCACGCCTTCTCGTCTGCAATGCTGCGGAACACACAAGACACTCATGACAGCAACTTTTGAGTTTGCTAATATCTAGGGAACACAGTTATAATACGATTATCAACTCATAAAAGTGATTTTTTTTTCCCCTTTAAGTGCTTTTGAAAGCCTAGGCCGAAGGGGCTAAATACACTGGCTAATATAATTAAGTAACGTCACCCGGTCTCCAGCCATGGGGGTTTGAAGCCAGCTTTCCGACCCTTATTGAAACAGCTCTTTTCCTTGGATTCGTAGCCATAACTGAGGCCTTTTGAGAAATCCTTCCCTCCAGGCGTTTTGTATTTAACCCAGATACCAAGGGGGTGAGATGGGGAAGTGGGAATCAAACCCGGGCCCTGAAGCAAAAGAAGTAATTGCACCCATAATGGATCCAAATTCTGTGAAGGAGGAAAAAAAAAAGAAATAATAACAGCAAGACATATGCCGTGAAGGTCCCCTCACACTGCCCGACCTCGTCTGTAACCCCACAACCCCTGACCAAGTAGAGCAGTCCCACGGGCCCCCAGCGCTGAGGCTAAGTGGGGGTCTGTGCGGACAGAGAGAGACGGGGCTTTTGGGAAACACACATTCTCTTTTGATTGTAAATAGAGGCTGGGGGAGATTGATCGCCCAGAAATTTGGCCTTTGCAAGAACGTGAACAAATGGTAAATGTATTAACTTGGATGATGCGCCAGTATTGACTTTGATAATGTCTTTGTATATGAATTATGTGCATTTGTGGCATGTGTGCTGAAGGTGTTCTTGTTCAAATTTACAAACGAAAAATAGTTTTAATAGGGCAAATTATGTAAAATTGACTTAGAACTTTTTAACCTGGTTTAACGGCTTTGCATTGTTATCTCATCCCCGTGGACTAATTCTTGCATATTTGAGTAACTCACTATCGATTTGGTGCTCAGAAAATGCAGTTATAAGAAGGCAGTTCAATAAAAGTGGGTTTTAAGAAATTATTCTGAGGATACTTATGGTGCTAGCCGTATATCCTCAGCAGCAAGAGTGTGAATGAAACAGGGCTTGAACCATATTGAAATCCGTAACTCTGATTGGAACTCTTTCTGTCACCGTGAGGTCGCACAATCTTCAAACTTTTTAATCTCTCAAACAAAGATATCAAACCCCTGTGTGCCTTGTCTTTCCTCAAATGTCATTACTCGCTCTGAAATCACCGGAAGAATATGGAAAAGAGCCCCCCTGAACCCCCTCTACCCCCTCTACCCCCCCTAACCTCCTGCCCACTTCCCATGAGGTGTTCCACGAAGGAATTTCCTCTGGACTAATATCCTGTTAATGTGCACTTGGCTTCTATTGATTTCCGATTTCTTCCCCCCCCCTCCCCCCATCCTCCATCCTCCATCCTCTCTCTCTCTCTTCTCCTCATTTCCCTGTCACCCTCACCCCCACCCCCCCATGCGGGTCCCTCCACTCCCCCAACACAAAGCAGCCCACCCACCAAGCCAGCCAACCGAGGCCACTGCCCCACTAATCTGTCTGAAACCTATTGATCAGCGAGGAATAACATTTATGGGCTCCCGCTGCATGGGTTGAATGTCTAATTCGAGCACACTTCTTTGAGCTGGACTCGGAGGCTGCGGAAAAGTCGATGATCGGCTTTGGTTTTTGCCGTGGTTTCTTAAGCCTTCGCAGCGTGGCGTCACACTGGGTTCCAAGCTGTGAACCGTGAGCCGTCTGTGTTCACTGCTGTGGTGGATGTGTTTGAGATGTTCATTGATTCTTAAAAACAAATGTATTGAAACCAGATAGTCTTTGGAGAAAGTAATCAGAAGAATCAGAATCCTTTTATTGTCATGTGAGTAACAAGAAGTCACAAACTAGGAAAGTATTGATACAAACATAGATAGATAAAAAAATACTTCTTTAGGAGATAGATCCGTAGGAGAAATTCAGATTTCCAGCAGCAGAAACACATCCATCCATACAAACAATACAGTTAGTACATAAATCATAAACAATTCCAACCAACAAAGTAAGTAATATTTATTTATATAGCGCATTGTACAGACCAAGGTCACCCCAACGTGCTTTACAATGCATAGAGTACAGATATCAAAGCCCCAAAATCAACACCATCATTCACTCACTCATTACATTCACACATATTTAACATGTTTTTTAGTGGTAGAGGAAACCGGAGCACCTGGAGGAAACGTACGCAGACACGGGGAGAAACATGCAAACTCCACACAGAAAGGCCTGGAGGTGGAATCGAACCCAGGACAAGCACTCAGACAGATCTGTTGTGCTGTCTTAAAGCTTAAAGAACAGAGAATCTCTTAAAATGGCCTTAAAAGGAAAGGATAATTTGTTCTTCGCTCTCTCTATAATTTGGTGCTAGCATAAGGTTTTGCATGTAGGATTTTAGTCAGCCCAATGTGTCAGATATTCACTCACAAGACTCTTTTTTCCAAAATTGATTGTCTGCATTCGAGCTAAAGTTTCTTGTAAGTCGTCAGAAATGTCTTGAAACCAGTAAACTAGTCCCTTTACATAAGCAAATAAAGCTACGAGAGCAAATACCTAAATGTAGAAAAATAACTGTCCATTTGTTGCATTGTTCAGTTCTTCTTGAGTTGGTTCACAGGGCGTTGAAGTGTTTAACGTGTGAATAAAAAAACCTTGAGGTCAACTTTACTTGGAGTTTAGTTTGTGAAGGGAATGTCTGCTGTTTCATTCACTTCATATTTTGCAAGGTCTTCACAAAACACTTCTATAATAAATCATTGCGATTCTGAGCTACGTGCAAAAAAAGAAAGTAACCCTGAGGACGTTTGGTATAAACTATGATGTGTCATTATTGCTTAAGGGTGCACTTCATTTATCATCCTCTGCATTTGACCCATCTCTCCTCTTGCTTGGGCCTCTGTCAGGAGCAGTGTTGCTGTGTACATCGCCCGAGAACGCAGATGTTGATGCTCGGTGTGGTCAGGACTAGGATTATACCTATTGTACTTGCTTTTTAAGTGGTAGGGGAAACAGGAGCACCCGGAGGAAACCTACGCAGACATGGGGAAAAGATGCAAACTCCATTCAGAAGGACCTGTTCCCACTGGGATTCGAATCCAGGACCAAGTCTCCTATCCACTCAGCACTTATGTGTGTTATTGAAAATTAGATTGTGCTAATCTAATCCAAATCCATACATTTTATATTCATGGGTAGATCCAAAATGTCAAATCTTGATACTGTGTTTTTTCTCCTTTAAGGACATTCAATACCTTTTGATTCCAAAGCTGACAACAATACTTATCAGACTGTATTATTTATATAAAATCACTGATACTGTCTACATCACACAATGTAATGTGAGAATTAGTCAAGCGCTCAGTCACACCGGGGGAGCTCGTCATAGAGACGCTGCTTGCCCGAGCCAGTTGAGGTGACTCGGGCATGTTTGGGATGCCTCCTGGATGCTTGGGGGAAGACTTACTGTAGATTTGTAGATAGTTAATTGGTGTATTCGATTGACAGTTGTCTCTTTTTGCTCTATCCATTTATTTAATTATTTTTCATCCGTCTGTACTCACATGGTTTTTTGCAATTTTTTTTTTTCCCCATTGACATCTTAAAACTATGTAAAGTTGGCATGATGGAGAGTCAATTATCCAGAGTCTCGTTTTCGCTCTGTCAGACTGAGCTACACAACCACAGAAACGAGAGTCCGACAGGATGTGCACAGCGAGGCGTCAGCGGGGGGCCGCAGTGAGAGTGAGAAAAACAGCGGTTCAGAACAATATCCGACATGCCCTCGCAACTTTTTACACCATCAAAATGAAATTTTTCTGCGTCGCTGATATTGTGATTCCTTGAGATACAGTTGGATCAAAGGACGACTGATTGTTGTCCAGATGTGCACATGGGTAGTCACTTCAATACTGTGGGATCTTGGAGATTGATATTTCAGTTTCTAAACAGGAACAGATTCATGTCACATTCAGTGAATTTGAACCAAAAAGCTCTCAAGAAACAAGTACACTCGTCACATTAAAAAACAGTAAATTAGAGTGTCATGACTAAATCTGACACTTAGCAGGGCAAGGGCCTGGCTAGTACTGTCACTGTAGTGGTTTATCACACCTTTGTATGGAGTGAATGAATACTGAATTGTGAAGCGTCTGTGAGTATAAAAATATGCGCTCTGTAAATCCGATGCATTTTTATTATTATTGTTGAATAGCCTTTTTATATTGCGATAATGCATCTGTTTGCAGCTGAAAAACACAGCCTTGATGCTTATGCCACCCCCGCCCAATCCAATATCTCTAATGGTGATGCTGCCTCTTTAAGAGGACAAAGGCTGGTTAGATGCACATGATTCCCCCTTTAAAGCTGGGATACATAACTTTCAAACCATTACAAAATGACTAACTTGTTCCTTACTTTCACTGTGCATGCATTTTGGCCCCTGTCACAATTGTATATCAGATTTTTTAGATATAAAGGTGAGCACAAATAAAACAGGATCTATTGTTTAAGATAATAGACAATAAAATAATAAGATAATAAAACCTCAAGGTGTAATTGCACTTAATTCAAGGATAAGTGACTGACAGCAGAAATCATGAGGTTTCACATTTACAGATGGTTGGTATTGCACTTTAGCAGCAGAGAATATGTCCAGGAATACAATAGTGATAATATCAGCAGGTAAGGTGACTAGAGAATTTTCAGAACAGATAAATGGAATGTGTATTAGTGTAATCATAATAGCAGGTAAATTCAATTCAACTCATTTTGTATGGCCCTAAATCACAACAGAAGTTATTTCAGAGGACTTTACAAAACCATTGGATTCGCCAACACAGATCAAACACAAGAAATACAATGATAAAAAACACATAGAGCCATTGGTCCATAGGGAACAGCTTTCCAATGTCCATACATTTCTTAAAATGTCGGGTGTCCTGGATCATCACCGGGTGAGTTGTGACAAGTAAAGTGACTGGTGAGTTATCAGTGTCAGTGTATATAAGTGGCAAATGGCCAGGCTCAGCAGTTCTCATTATGAAGCTGTTTTCGCTTCAATATCGATCACGTTCCTCAAACAAAACAATTATCTTTGGATGTCAGAGATCACAATCACAGTAGGGACCATTTGCAAAAGGCTTTAAAACCATTTCCCGACATCTGCCTTCCATCATCAAACACGCCTGTTCTACAAATTAAGTCATGTTCGAAATGAATTAAAGATGTCAGTCAGGGGAACGCAATCACGCCGTGTTACGCATGTATATTTAATCAAAGCCGCAGGTCCACGTCTCACCATCGCAGCCCGCCAAACACCTTTTGATTCCAGCCCATTCTACTAATGCACTGTTCCCTTTTTCCATTTGGACCCGTTTTCAGCCTGGCCTTTGCCTTTGATACATTCCTAGTCCTTTCTTCTCCAACCTCCTTCACGTAGATTACTGTGCCGGGCAGCTTAGCGCGCCACTCTCGCCGCTTCTAGGCAAAACGGTTGCCATGCCAATCGGACACAAATAACCAACAATGGCATGCTAATTATGGTTATTACAGTAAAAAAAAAAAAAAAGCTAAGAGACCGGTTCCAAGGAGAAAATGGTGGTGCGAGAGATTATAGAGTAGGGAATGTTAGAGGTGGAGCGGGTGGACGATGTAATTCCTCGCAGGACTTTGAATGCGGACGAAAGAGCCACAAAAAAAAAAAAAACAACACATCTAAAAGGCAGTTGTTGCACAAAGAAAGGCATCGTTTTTTTCCCTTCTTTTTGACAAGGTGACAGCCAAACCGCAGCCCAATTGGCCTTGACGAAACTGCATTGTACGGTGGGCAGGGAATACATAACGTCATACAACTGGAACCATTTTTGGCACAAAATGAAAAAAAAAAGGGGAAAAAAGGGTAAACACCTGCTTTGCACCAGCTGTAAATGTCAAACGGCTGGAGGAAAATGGTTTTGTGAATATGAATAAGAATATGTGGTGGATTTTAAAAGGTGATTCATCAGCCAAATATTTCTACTTTGCCTCGATGGGGAGTGGCTCAAATGATTATGTGTGAAATGCAGAACTCCAATCTATTCTCAATTAGCACATTCAGGCAAGTCTGGGCTTTTTGTTCTTGTGTGTGAAACCCATTTTCACATCTGTAATTATTTGTTATGAATGAATGGATGAATGAAGTTTGTTTTGGTCACTTGCATATTTATATTGATCAATACAGAAGTTAGTGTGAATATACATAAATATTAGAACAAACTTGGAGCAACTGGATAAACATCACAATTTTGACTTCATGTATAGGTCCAAAAGGATAGTTTTAAATTTATTTTTTTAAAGTTAATGACATGATTCTGTGAATCCATTACAGAAATTAACCTCTGGAACAGATAAACACAACATTACGTTAGTTCTAAATTTTCAGGTTTTTTAACACATCTCTCTGATTCACTGATTGTGATGATTTATTTATTAGATAATCAGGAAAATTATTTAGTTATTCATGATAATTATAAATATTAAATTATTTAACCCGGATTCTGAAATCTCCCAAACAACAGAGCTGTGTTTCCCAACCGGTGGAATAATACCCCGACATTGAGAATAATACCCCGACAGGGTATTATGGGCAAATACTTGATCTTGCAAACATTAATAGTTTGAGGGTAATATGGGCAAAAAAGGAATGTTATACATAATTTAAAGCTATTTCTCTCATGAAAACAATCACATTAATTATTCCAAACATTGAACCCAGAAGCCCATAATGAATAATAGTTTAGCTGCTGTCGTTGTGTCCTTGGGCAAGACACCTAACCCCACTTTGCCTGAAGCCCCCGCTGAAAGATCTCAGCTTCTGTGGACTCACCACCTGCAGGAGGATCAGTGAGGGGCTGGTGCTAATTGTACTGGGTGCAGCTCTGACTGCCACCCCCCCGGCCCAGAAATGGATTAAGGGGTAGAAATGGATGGATGGATGGATACCCTGCAACTTGCTAGCACTAGCTGATTACCATAGCACTTGTTTTCATAACAACGTGCTGCTTACTTGCAGCAGTTAGCATGTTGTTTCTCTGTATTCAATTTGTATTAACAAGTTTTAGCATGTATTATAGATAAATGCCAAATTACTTTGTTTTTATTATAGGGAAATTTTATTACTGCACATTTCCATTCATTTGAATGGGAGCTGTCAAAATGTCTGCTCTGGGCGTTTTAGTGTTAACCAAACAATGAGCATCAGAAACTAACACATGCATTTATGTAGCCCCCGAAGATTGTTTAAAATGATCTCAAATCATTCTTTCATTGTGCAGGGAACATTACCATCGTCGCCATGGCATCACTGGCAGTATCTGAGGTAAAACTTTGGACTAATGGCTCTGGTGCTTCTGCTAATGCACCGCCTCTGTGTCCTGTGTGCTGCCTGATCGCCGTCTCCGTGGGCTGTCCTCCCGTTAGCACACATCCGCATAAGACAGCGGCGCTTTTAAGTCAATTCAAAAAGCTTTCATAACCACGCCAGGCCCACGCCGACAGGGAAAAGGAATCAGGTCTAAGATTCAGACAGGAGGCAGGCAAAAGGCGGGGGATGGCGTGTTTCCGAGCCTAAAGAACATCTTGTGTCACACTGTTATGTTTGCATCTCCTTTTACTTACATTTAAAGAGACATATATTGCAAAATGGTCTTTTTGGAGTTTTTAACCATGTAGATAGAGATAGATAGATGTAGGTGGCACGCGGAATAGCCTTCAGACACACTAGTTACTTTACTAATTACAAGTCATTTTACCTGCTACACCAAATTTTGATATTTTTTATTACTATATCATTATATATTCCATTCAGCTGATAATTTTGTTCTGATAATTCACTAGTCACTTTACCTGCTGCTAATAGTACTATTGTTTATTCAGCTAAATTACAATATAAACTTCTAGATATAAACCTCTAAAGTAAAATATCAACATCTGTAAATACATCATAATGCTGCAGACTACAGTGAAAACTTCAGTGAAATATTTTAATATCTGATTTTTTTTCTCGTATCTCATATCTATTGTTGTAAATAGTAGATACAAAACACTTGGAGTCATTGGTCCTTTAGGGGCAGAAGACAAATGTTTGATGAAGTCCATAAATGTTGTGTGTCCTGGATCAGACATAGGTATAAAGTTAGAGATTTTGTACTTACATCACCATGAGTTTATAGTATAGAGTTGCTATCATTCCTACTGTTCTGTAACCGGTGATGCAACGCTGACATTTCCCTCACTGTGGGACAAAAAAAGGATCTTTTCATCTTAATCTTAATCCTAATCATTTCCATTGTCCTTGGACCCTCCCTGCATAGGTGCCAGGACAATCCTCTCTGTTCCCTGTGTCAATCAGCAGCGCCTGGAGCTCCTTCACGGCCCTTCCAGCCTTCAGGTGATCGACCAGGGCAGGATTAAAGCTGGCTCTGGTGTTATACACGGGCTAATACTGAATGACACGGAGGCAGGTCTTGAAGAACTCCGGTGTTGTCGAGCAGCAGGTGAAGCGTGCCGATATAGAGCCGCGGACACGGGCGCGTACGCGGAGAGAGGCGCCTTTGCGGAGGGGCCTGGCTGGAGCTGACAGCTGTAATTGGAGTCTAAATAGAGCGCGTAGACGGTGACTGGCAGCCGCTTAAACCGCCCTCCACGGTTTTAGCCGGAGACACCGTGCTTGTATTCTGAAGAGAGACGAGTAAAAGAAAAGAGGAGGATCAAAGAAGTCAGGCCCGGTGTGAGACAGCAGTGATGTAACCTGCCATGGCTTTCAATCAGACTCTTGCTTTAGTCTGTCTTTGGCTGAAAAGGTCATGAAGAAAAAATATGCATATTTATTCATATAGCATGTTTCATACAGGACTAGGGACAGACCAACTTTTGGGTTTCAATATTTCATTAGCCAATTTTTAAAAATAATGCATCAGTTTAATGTAGCACTGTTCAGGACACTCAAGCACACTTCCCGTGTCATTATTTGTGGTGATAAACTACTGCAGTAGCCACAGCTGCCCTGGGGCACACTGATAGAAACAAGGCAACCAGTAAGTATCATCGGCACCTCCGACCACCACCACCCATTTACACACACACACACTAGACTCATTCTAGGCAACAAGTTTAGCCACATTGCACATGTTTTTAATGGTATAGTGAAAGCTGGAGCACCTGGAGGAATCCTATGCAGGCAAAGGGAGAATATGCTGGACCTGGATCCTTGGACCTTTTTGCTGTGAGGCACAAGCGCTAACCACTGCATGGTAATGTCCTGCAACTTTTAAGTCTACAGGAATCATTGATATCCTGAGCACAAGTGCATACATTCATTACATACAGATATGGAAAAATATACTGTACCTGTATTAAGCAGAGAAGAAGGTAGTAGTTCCTGATTAGTGGGCAAGACATTCACCCCACTTTGCCTGTGATGAGCGCAGAAGTAATAGTATATGATGTGAATATGTGTATTCTTCGAACCGAATTTTTCCATTGTGAGATCAGTTAAGTATATCTTCTTCTTCTTCTTCTAAAGTGCTATCAATCAGAATCATTCGTGACCTTTATGGGACTGCAACTCAAACAGAGTGACAAAAAGAAGTGGCAAGAACACTTTGAAGAAAGACTGGCACAATCTTCAAAGACATCAGTATCGGACCACATTTGAAGGCGGTCGGCAAAGCATTCCATTTACAAGTAGCCTCATGGGATGAAGCAGCTTCTCTGACTTTCAGCTTCACTTGAGGAAGATTAAGATGGAGAATACGAGGCTGGGCACAAGATCATGAGGCCATAGCAAGGGTGCAAAGTTGTGGGGGCTTTATGAGTGAGTGGAAATATTCTTATTCCGAATATTACTATTTTCTAGTTTGAGTCAGGACACAACCAGGTGTCATGGTGGGCGGCTATGGCTGTAAAGTGCCAAACTGTTGTTGTGTCCTTAGGCAAGACACTTCACCCACATTGTATAGAATTAATTTTGTGTGTGTATGGATGGTTGGTGGTGGTCATAGGGGCCGATGGCACATACTTGCCTCTCTTCAATCATTCTGTCCCAGAGCAGCTGTGGCTACACTAGTTTATCACCACTGTGTATTTAGTGAATGAATAATAACATGTGAGTCCAAAAAGCGCCATATAAAACTGATGCATTATTATTATTATTATCAAAATGTGACACATGAAAAATAATGAAGTGGGGCTTGAACTGCTTCTTCCTAACACGAAATACCTGGTTATATTACTTATCGACCTGTATGGTTCTCTGGCTTTGACCTTCACCTCTCCAGCCCAAACAAACTGCCCTGCCATTATCACGTCTACAGCCTGAATAACGGATGCAGGGACAAATAAAAGTGCGGACGGTTTGAAAGATTGAGTCGCTCACAGCCCATGCCTCTATGCCACTATTCCATGTCCCGGGGCAGAGAAGACATTCATCAGGCCGGTGACAGCTTGAGTCTGACCCCCACACCCTTCCACACAAAGCTGACCCTGGCCTGGACGGACGAGGGCTGTGTGGGCCCGCTGACAATGATGGAAGGAGCCAATGATGGAAGAATTAAGACTGCCTTCGGGGATTAAAGACTTGAATGGCGTCCATGAATATAATTTCTTTCCATGTGTTGTTCTCGCTGTGTTGTGTTGTATGAACGTTAGGGCGTGGGAGCGAGAGATTTGCAAAGGTGAAGGGGGTCAAATTAGACTTATATGACAACATTTTGACTTCCTCCACTGTTGACATTACTATTATACTATAGCCGTTCAGTCTGGTGCACATCCCCCCCCTCCTTTCATATCTAGAGATCCAGTCTTACCCAGAACGAGAGGGACACGGATTCTAAAGTGTATCATCTATCTATGTGGAGCAATATATATAATTTCTGTAATTTTTGTTAACAAGGACCGTTGTGTAAATATTGTCCTTGTTATACCTGACCTCACTTGTCATGCATCTCCACGTCATTTTACCTAGTGTAACTTTTAGCCCAGAGCCTCATGCTGCTAACATGTAAGTAAGTAATCTTTATTTATATACCACCTTTTCACTGCACATCGGAGTCTCAAAGCGGTTTACAATTGTGATTTTGGGGAGTGGGGGTGCCAGTACAGGAGGCACATGCCAGACCTATTGTACATATTTTTAGTGGTAGGGGAAACCGGAGCACCCGGAGGAAACCTATGCAGACACGGGGAGAACATGCAAACTCCACTCAGAAAGGCCCTGGTCCAGCCAGGATTCGAACCCAGGACCTTCTTGCTGAGAGGCGAGAGTGCTATCCACTCAGCCACCGTGCCGCCCCAACATGCAGAGTAGTTTCATCAGCGTGAATATTTCAAACAATTTAATTATTATTGGGTGGGTTGTTTTGACACACCGACATGGATCGCTCAGAATTTATTGGAAGAGCAACAAAAACACAGACTTTTTGTGTGAAAATGTATACGCATAGTTCATATGCAAAAACAGATAAGTGCCATGGAGACATATCAGAAAAGCCTACAATTGTCTCTTCCCTAAGTAGTTTTGTAAAAAGCCAGATCTATTTTAGTGCCTTACGAATAAAGTTTCACTCCTTCTTGCACAAATTCCGTCAAGTGTACTGCCATTAACAGAAAAGGTTGAAGTTTGTAACTAGAAGAATACAATATTTCAAAAATGTCAAAGCGGAAATATTTTTTTTGCATAATGAACTCTTCATCTATAGATTGCATTAAACATACGGCTGTACGGCAGGCATATACATACGATATATTTCTTGTCATTGTGTATTGATTCTTTATACGGTACAGTTAGAAATGTTTTACTTACTTATTTATTATGCTCAAACTAGATATTCTTTGCTTTCTTATTATTATGCTGATGTTAGAGATGTTTTTCTAGTATTGAGTTATTGTTCATTATTTTGTGTGCTCCTCATTCCTACTGTTCTGTAACTGATGATGCAACACTGACATTTCCCCACTGTGGGATAAATAGATAATCTCTTCATCTTAATCTACTTGTAGATTTTCTTATTGAGTTGCTTATTGTCCAGATGGCACCAACATCACTCTAACTTAGAGGTCAAGTCTCGCACACCGTTATCCGAAGCCACGCAAAATCCTCCCGAGATGAAGACGAGAGAGTGAGCGAGACGCCATGTGTGGATAATAATGTTTAACACTTCGGAGAGCTCGCCGATCCTGCCGCCACTTCATAAATCAGCCACATCTGGAGGAGAGATCCCCCACGGTTGGACGCAAACACAGGCTGGCGGAGATGCGGACGGCCCCCGACGGGAAGGACCACTATCTCAGGTTCAGCAGTTCATTAATCACGGCTCACGCAGACATGTTTGTTCTGTCGTCCCTCCCGCCGCTACGTGCCGAGTGTGAATGAGAGCGGAAGAGGCGAGGAATGTGTGATCTCCGCGAGTGTGAATGTTTGCACTTTGCCCATTAGTCTTTGTCAGCGGCGAAAGCAAAGTCAAACCCAAAAGCGGAGAGGTCACATAAATCCACAGCTGGTTTTTCTTTAGCGCTGCGAGAACCCACTACCTGTCAATATATTATTCACCAACATGGCACTCAACTGACAAGACAAGCAGGCGACGTCATGACGATAAGACGCCATCATCTTATGGCGGAAATACAAATATCTATAGAACCACATGTGTCCACTGTCAATTTGCTTCACTTTGTCCCATACCCTCATGCCAGGGCAAGTTTATTTGTATAGCACAATTCATACACAAGGTAACTCAAAGTGCTAAACAAATCAAGCTAGCATTAAAATCATAAACAATCACCGTACATTGAAAAGAAAGATACAAAAATATAAAATCCCTCAGTTGTAAGCACAGCTAAACAGAACTGTTTTTAACCTGGATTTCAACGTAGTCAGAGAAGAGGACTGTCTCACTTTTTCAGGAAGATTTTTCCAGATTTTAGCTGCAGGAATCTGAAATGCAGCCTCCCCATGTTGCTCATGCTGCTAACATGTACAGATGCATACAGAACATATAACTACATGCAGTTTTTCTTCCACTCTTTATCATGGTAATTTTAGAGATTTTAAAGTGGCTTCTTTATTTTTATTCATTTTATTATTATTTTTATATAGAGTTATTGTTCATTTATCTTGTGCTGTGTGTTCCTCATTCATATACTGTTTTGTAATTGGTGATGCAACAATGAAATGTCCCCACTGCGGAACGAATACAGGAATAAATAAAATCTTAATCTCAATTTTGATAATTTTCAAATAACGTCTAAAGGGGCTGAAGAATCGCTCTCACTGAGAAAAAAATCAACAGGTATGACTTATCTTTTCCTCTCATCACTCATGTGCTTTTCAATAGTTTTAATATTCTAAGCTTTGGACATAGTTTTAATAGAAATAACAGCCTCAGAATTCCACAAACTTAGACCAAAAATCAGGCAAAATTCAATTGGATAAAAGCAATGTGGCAAAACAGATGCAGAAGGACATAATCAGGATTATTTTACAGGTATAAAATCCAATTAAACCAGAAAATTGTTTTATCAAATCAGAAATTGTGCTCAAAGCAGTTTTTGTTCAGCTATCCGCACACTGGCCCGGTCTCTCTCCTCACACACAGACCTCCCATTGGTCAACACAACACCTATTCAGCACTTGTATATTTTGCTGTGACCCGTGACGCGGACATGCTCTAAACGTGTTAAAACCTCACATTGTCATGATCGACCGCTGCTTCTGCAAATAAATCAACTTTGTCACTGTCACGCGCCTTAATAGAAGAAAGCATTGACGCCGGCTGGAACATTTGTGACAAGCTAAATTGGTGCTCACTTCCCCTTCTTCCTTTAAACCGAGCGAGCGAACCGAGCCATTACCGGCATAACATGAAGAATTGAGTTTTCACGACACCAGCAATTTGGCTTTTTCGACCCGCCAGCTCATTAGTAACAATATTCGCCGCCTCATCTCCCCTCCCCTCCAGGTGCCACGCCGTAATGGCCGTTTATTTATCATCTCCGCGTGGATTAGTCCGACGGATCGATGCGGCTTCTTCATTCCGCCTGGCTCCTTTTCCCATTTTTTTCATGATTTTTTAGGTCCGGGCATTGTTTACGGCTAATATAGTTTTAATTCGGATGCCGATAGAAGCTCGTCTGCGGTCGCATCCGTCAATGCGCTAATCGATGTAGCGCTCCTCGGCCCGCGGAGAGACAACGCGCACATTCTCCAGCGCGTGTGCTTGTCATAGCCCTCCCGAGATGCGCGCGCTAATGGCCACCATGTGACGGCTATAAGTGGGGCAATCCTCGGCCCCCTTGACAGCCGCCCACCTGCCGTGATTGATGATATTGTTTTTTGAAAAAGTGAAAATAGTCAGAAGGATTTTTTCACTAGGAACCATGAGGGGGAACAGGGGGCTCTTTACCAAAAAAGAAAAAAAAAACTTGCATTCCTGTGGGAATAAAAGCAACCATTGTGAAGGCTAATCCACCGGTGTAGAGAGTGTGGGAGGGACAAGGATGTTGCGAGCTGTCTGAGTTCTGCCACCCCTAACCATATGGCTGCAGTCTTAAATTGGTCATTATAAAATGTGTGAATGGAGAGTGGAGATGTGGTTAGGGCAATGGCAAAGATAGAATGCAAACCATAGGCGCTTTAAGAAGATGACAAATCTATCCTGAAATATGTAGAAAGATAGATAGACAGATAGATACAGTTACAGTAGATACTTTATTGATCCCCGAAGGAGACAGTCAGGTGTTCAGTAGCAGCAAAAACACATCCACTCATACAAACAAAACCAATAATTACGTCATTCTTAAAGTAGCTAACAATAGTAATGATATGTTGCAGCACTTTAGCACAGCTGCAGGGGTGGAGCAGGACAGGTCACACCAGCAGAGGTGGTACATTGGTTTAATATCACAAACTCTGACTTAAAATTGATTTTTTGGATTCTTCTGGATTTAGGGATTGTATTTCCCACTTAAGGACTGTATTTTTAAAGTATGTTTATTGTGGGTTGCAAAAGTTCATCTACTGTTACAGAGCTTGAGTTGTGTTCCAAAGACAAAAGCGCTAAACTTTGAGTCTCTAGATGTTTTGTCAGAAGTTTGTGGACCAACCACAAACTTCTGGTAAATTGGTCATCTTGATTTATATAGTGCCTTTTACAGACAGAGTCACAAACGGCTTTAGTTTTTTATTCAACTCCACACCGTGATGAGAGCAGGGTTTCCATACAGGTGCCAGGTGTATTGTACATGTTATTAACGGTACGGGAGAGCTACGCAGACACAGGGAGAACATGCAAAATCCACACATAAAAGCTGAATATGGAGGCGGAATCAAATGCGGGACCTTCTTACTGTGAAGCAAAATCACTATCCCCTGCTGTTGTACACATCTTTATTTTTGTGGTTGTAAAGATGATAAATGTACAAATTTGATCTGTTCTTCGGACAGGTTGCTGATTATTTTTATTTAAAAAACATGCAGGTCGTGTACAAAATTGCACTTTTGAGAGCCGCTGTATTTCAGTGCATTAGTGGCCAGAAGCAGGCGAGAAAGCCACATTTTCTCTATCTCGAAAGGTCACGAGACCGGTCGTTAGGTCAGTATGGACCAAAATGCATTGCAAGAGTTGGAAAAGTCAACAGCAGAAAGTGTCGCTGATAAGACCCAACACGACTGAACAAAAACAGGAAATGGTCATGTTTTAACGCTATGGACCAGAAACTATTTATATATTCAGACAATTCCCTTTGTTGCCTCTTTTTCCTTAGCTTCAGTTCTGACCATTACGGCAACTACGGTAATAGCAACAGCGTCTTGAAGGAAATAATGCAGATAATTTGATGCAGGAATCCATCATACATTCCATTTACCTCGTTCCTCGCTCTCCAAACACTTTTACATGCATGTATTTTTCTCCTTTCATAGCTTTAGATCAACTTTTTCAGACAGAAACGTGAAAAAGCCAATCTCAGCCAATCCGGTCTCTACTTTTGTACAAGTATCAAAAAAATAACATGTTTTCTAATACGATGGGAGCGGTTTATTGTGGTCTGATTTTTCACAACATTGAATTTATACAAGTAAGTAAGTAAGGTTTATTTATATAGCGCATTTTACAGACCAAGGTCACCCAAAGCGCTTTACAATGTCCAGAGTTCAGATATTGTTCCAATCATTCCACACACGGTGATGACAGAAGCGAGTCGTCGAACACACTGGCGCATCAGCCCCCAATCAACACCATCCATTCACTCTCTCAATTACATTCATACCTATTGTGCATGTTTTTAGTGGAAGGGGAAACTGGAGCACCCGGAGGAAACCTACGTATACGCGGGGAGAACAAACTCCACTCAGAAAGGCCCTGTTCCCACCGGGATTCAAACCCAGGACCTTCTTGCTGAGAGGCGAGAGTCCTATCCACTCAGCCACCGTGCCGCCCAACACAATCTGTTGCAACAAAATAACATGCATTCTTTAAAGTTAGGTACCCCAGCTTTAAATGACTACTTTATTTGGGCCCACTCCGCACTCCACCCAAATAATAACTAACAGCCTTAATTTAGATATTTTTTAAAGACGGGGCATTTGTGTATCCATCATCTAAAGTGTGAGTGTGTGTGTATCTGTGTGTGTGCGTGTGTGTGTGTGTGTGTGTGTGTGTGTGTGTGTGTGTGTGTGTCTTTAAATAAAGTGTTCATGCATATCTGTATTCTCAGGCTCATTCCACACCTCACTGAACTTTAAACATCAATTTTGATTTCTTTCAAGAAGGAGCATTGGTGCATCTGTCCTCAAAAGTGTGTCTGTGTGTGTGTACATGTATATCTGTATGTGTGTGTGTCTTAGTGCGTGTGTGCGTTTGTGTGTGCGTTTGTGTGGGCTTGTTCAGGTCTGATCCAACCCTTTCAGCTCATTTTCCGTCTTTCTTTCATCTTCTCTGGGTCTTTCTGCCCAGCCGGGTCCACGATGCGGCCCCTACCCTCTCCCTCTCACTCTAATCTGGCATTCTGCAGCTCCCGAGTGGCCCCTGCTTTTGCCCGGCTCATTCATCTCGCTCCTCTAATGCCTCAGTCTTTCGGCCCCTTTCTTCAATCGCTCCGTCGTTATCAGAGCACAGGATGAATGGTGGAAAGAGGAAAAAAAACATGCAGTCTATTTAAAGTTGCCGTTTGATGCTTTATGTGTGGGTTATTGTGCTGGGAATCTGTATTTTTCACTTTTTAAATTGATGACTTTTTTACTTTTAGCCATCTGGCAAGGCAAAGGCAAGGCAGGTTTATTTGTGTAGCACAGTTCATACACAACTCAGAGTGCTTAACAACAAGAAAGACACAATACTTACGTAATCACAATATATATGTGGTATTTATGTTCTCTACAATGAGCATTTTTCAATCTCAATATTTAATTTAAGCCACTTTATAAACTTAGCATGAGCGGTGACTTCTGTGATGAAACTTGCAGTATTTATTTGTGCTTTTACTTTTCCTTCACCACAACAAAGTCTGGACATAGCCGCAAATCCTGGTTGAAAGTGGCTGATTTTGTTTAGTACGCAGGTCATTGTAGGAAAATAAGTTCCGCCTGATTATTATATGGCTTTGTACCAACAGAACACATAAAATAAACTTCAGTCCACTTTTATGAATGCCAAAAAGTTTATTCTCCGATTTGTATTCGCGTTTATTGAGCGTGGTTAGCTCCGGAGTGGCCAGACCTACTTGCGGAGTACACATCTGAATTACAAGCAGAGGGTGCATTGCCATGGGCAGCGGTCATTATTGTTTTGAGAGGTCAGTTATCAAGAAATGATGACCGGTAGAACGTTTAGGAATTACATTCAAATCAACTGAGCGTTCTACTGCTGCTGTGAGGAGCCGTGTAATAACAACTAATATTCATATATATATTCATATACAGTAGCGCATTTTCCAGACCAAGGTCATTTTTGGTGTATTTTACAAAGAGAAGCAAAACGCCAAAACACATGGGGCTCCGGAGCCTCCAACCATAACCGCCTGTTCACTCGCATATTACATTCACATATTGTACATGTTTTTAGTGTTAGGGAAAACTGGAGCACCTGGAGGAATCCTATGCAGACACAGAGAGGACACACAGAATGGCCTATCCTGGCCATAGCCAGCCGTACACTCCGCTCAATCATCATTTCACTGGGTCTGGGTCTGATCCCTGTGTTAGAGATTACAATCGGTCGTATTTCAACCGGCTACTCAGAGAGCGCGTTGTAGGTCGGTGCCGGTGACGTCAAGAGTTTGCGCCGAACGGGCAGGTTGTAGTTTGGCAGTGGCGAAGAATGCGATAGTAAAGTAATCCGGTCTGGTTCTATCAAGAAATTGAAGCAGGAGCAAGAGGAATGTTTAGCAAATGTAATCGCTGGTCAAGATTGTGGCGCTACTCCCCACGGGCTCCGTTAGCAGCAAAAGAGATGGCTAGGCTATCCACGCAGCACGGTGGCTGAGTGGATAGCACTCTCGCCTCTCAGCAAGAAGGTCCTGGGTTCGAATCCCGGTCGGACCAGGGCCTTTCTGAGTGGAGTTTGCATGTTCTCCCCGTGTCTGCGTAGGTTTCCTCCGGGTACTCCGGTTTCCCCTACCACTAAAAATATGTCCAATAGTTCTAGCATGCGCCTCCTGTACTGGCGACCCCGCTCCCATCTCTGTGTGGAGTGAGAGACAAATGCCCAAAATTAACAATTGTAAACCGCTTTGAGACTCAGATCTGCAGTGAAAACATGTACAATATGTGAATGTGATAAAGTGCTGCTTTCGACACTGTCGATCATGGTATCCTCATTCAGAGACTTGAGGACTGGGTTGGTGTTGCTGGAACAGCCCTAAGCTGGTTTATATCCTACCTACAGGACAGAAAGTATTTTGTGGAGATCGGAAACTGTGTCTCAGACCATCTGGCCCTGACCTGCGGAGTGCCACAGGGCTCAATCCTGGGGCCTCTCCTGTTTAATATTTACATGCTGCCTCTGGGTAGGTTAATACACAGTAATAACGTGTCCTATCACAATTACGCTGACGATACTCAGGTCTATGTGTCCCTGACAGCAGGAGAACATGGACCAGTGGACTCGCTCCTTCACTGTATCCAACAGATCAGTGATTGGATGCAAAATAACTTTCTCCAGCTAAACACAGAAAAAACTGAAATTATTGTTTTCGGACCTCAGAAACAAAGAGAGAGCGTTATCTGCCACCTCCAGTCTCTCTCCCTGAAACCCTCAACTCAGGTCAGAAATCTAGGAGTAATAATGGACTCAGACTTGAATTTCAATAGCCACATATCATCTGTGACATCATCAGCTTACTTCCACCTAAGAAACATTGCTAAAATTAAAAACATTGTGTCTAAAGCAGACTTGGAGATTCTTATCCACGCATTTGTCTCCAGTCGATTGGACTACTGCAATGGCTTGTTCACAGGTCTCTCTAAACAAGCGGTAAAACAGCTGCAGTACATCCAAAATGCTGCAGCTCGAGTCCTGACTAGAACCAGGAAGTACGACCACATTAGTCCGGTCCTCAGGTCTCTGCACTGGCTTCCTGTGGCTCAGAGAATAGATTTTAAAGTAGCTTTACTTGTGTACAAGTCTCTCCATGGCCTCGCACCAGGGTACATCCGCGACATGTTGGTGCCATATGAACCAACTCGGGCTCTGAGGAGCACAGGGACTGGACTTCTGTTAGTGCCAAGAGTCGGAACTAGACATGGGGAGGCTGCGTTTCAGATTCATGCAGCTAGAGTCTGGAACCGTCTTCCCGAGAGTGTGAGACAGGCGTCTACTCTAGCAGTTTTTAAAACTGAACTGAAAACAGTTCTTTTTAGCTGTGCATACAAGTGAATGATTTTACATTTGTTTTTATCTTTAATCTTTTTAATGCGCTATGATTATTTATGATTATTTATGATTGTAATCCCTTGTGTGATTTTAATTTTTTACGGTTTTTAACTACTTGTGTGATTTTATATATCTTGTGCTCTTAATCTGTCTTTTTATGTTTACTTAAATTCTAATGTTTGATGATTTATGCATGATGTTATATGGGTTGTGAGGCGCTTTGCGTTGCCTTGTGTAGGAAAGGCGCTCTATAAATAAACGTTGATTGATTGATTGATTGATATATAAATAAAAACTTACTACTACTTACTAGGCTAAATGCTAATGCTAACAACACACTCGGGCGCACTACATACGTCACGGTAAACTCAGATCCAATCGTTTCAATCTGCAAAAGGAGTTAACCCCTCCCACCTGTTCACGGAGCTCAATAGAGCAAATCCAGACCTTAGTATGAAGTGAAATTTGTACTAAGGTGTGGTACGACCAGGCTAAGAATGGCCCTGTCTGGAGGCAGAATCGAACAGACCCTGCTGCAAAAAGAAGGCGGTAAATATTGATTTACATTTGAGAGTATGTTTCCTGAATGGTGATGTCTTCTTTACTTCCTCAACACTGACCTTTCAAATAGTATATGGAGTGTGTATAAAAGCAGAGCTGAAGTTGGCTGGATGACAGTGGGAACTTGTGTTTATGATGACTGCTTTGGGCTAGCGTTAGCATCATCTGTTGCATCTCTAATGGACTTGTGGGTTGTATCACAGCAAGTGCATTTTGCAGATTCAGAACTTTAATTGGTCTATTAAATGGTGAAACAGCTAAATTGATTGTTTCCTACTAATTATTCAGTCATATGAAAAAAGACTAATTTGTTATTTTACCTTGGAATTCAGTTTTTTCATCATTAAATCATTTTTATTTTGGCATTCCGGCGTCCATCATCCTACCCCGTGACACTAAATGGCTTTGTCCCGATGGTAAATCTTGTTTTAAGAAAGAATGTGCTCTAAATTAGAAAAAAAAAAAAACACTGAAATTAGGGAAAAAATTAGGATTTTTTTTTTTTTTAAAGTAGCTTGAAACTAGAAAACAATGATAAGAAGAAGCTGGTTCACAAAATGCCTTTTCTCAGAGACTGCAGACCCCTCTCTTCCCCGTCTCCTTCCCCCACCCTAATGCCAGAGGGTGGCAGCGCCTGGCCGGGGTGGGGCGAGTGATGCATGGCCTGACACAAACCGTGATGGACCACATATTTTCAGATGTCACGCACTTTTAAGAGAATACACTTTCCAAGTTCATACCACGTTGCTTTTGTGACACGGTGTAATTGTCGTGGTTTTTGTTGGAATTCTGAAACGGTCGCCGACGTCATCCTTTGCTAAGCTTCAGAGAGTTATTCAGATTTCATAATTAACTTTGATGTTAACACCAGGACTCCCACAATGGTGAATATACTAGAACTTCCAAAGCTTTGATCTTGACTGCTCCCATTCAAACCAATGTAATTTTGAGTAATTCCCCCCAAAAATGTTAAGCTTTCCACCAGATTTATCAAAAGTAAGTCATTTATAAGAGTTTTACCATTAAGCACTAAGTATACAACAAAAAAATAGTTGAAACGCTACCATGACGATAACTTCTGGAGAGCAAACAGTGTGTTGCTACGGTAAATATGTTCACATCTCTGGTGGAAGCGTCTTAAACAAGGGGCTGTAACTGCCGTAGAAAGTTGGTTACCAAGCAACAGAAAAAGGCTTCATTTTAATTTTAGAACCACTCACATTTCAAAATAATGATATACATAAACTACATACAAACAAAAGAAATCCCACAGTTATGAAGATCAGAAATGTACACGAGCTGAGTTATTACAGAACTAGAAACATTGACTGCTCTGGGTTTTCTAGTGGTAACGTTTAGTTAGTAGAGTTCGTAATGTGCTTATTCTAATTACACACAGAAGCGTTAATGTTGGATGATAAGCCTAACTCCAAAGGTCCATTTCATAAGTGGTTGAACAAATCATAGAATGTTTTTTTTTACAAAGAAAAAATATTCACCACAATGTTTTCAGTAATCATCATATTCTGTGTCTATCTCCTACAATTGTTTTAGCCATGGTTAAATCTGGATGTTTCAATAGACAAGACACTTGACTGGTCTACAATTTTATAACTTCAGTAACTACTGTATGGATAAAACTCATACATCTCCATAGAGAATGTTCTGAAATATGTTGTTAAAACTGGGGTGTAGCTTGTTTCGCTCAATGCATAATTTTTGTCCTAACAGTGAGAGATACAAACAGAGTGATGCGAAAATGTTGCTGTTACATCTTTTTAGAAGAGTATTTTACCGATTTAAGAGTACTCTTTGACAGGGGCCAAGTAGCAGTACATGCACGTGAAAACTACTGACATAACTTTTTTGACCGTTCAATAGTTGGATTTTTTGATGTTCAGAAAGTGGCCTACTGTTGCTTTAAGCTTTAGGGCATGGATGATCAAATTGATACATTGTCGAGGTCAAAATAAATTAAACTTCCCAAAATGTGTGTGGAAAAGGAGAATATTTCTAGTTCTCTGACGTAAAGGTTAGCAGCATCTGTAAAGTCTTTGACATATTCCAGCTCCCAGACTTTCTTTAGCTCCACAGTGGAAAGTGTGTGTCGCCGGCTTAATGTCAATCTCAACTAGTTTAACGTCAAGATAACGCTAACGACTCTGGCTGTCCAGATTTGTTTACGAGTCCCAGACCTAGTCCAGTCCCTGAAAAAGCCACGTCTGGACCCCAAGCCATCTGTGCTGAAACCAAGTAACTTTTGTATCTTTTTTTTGTTTACAAATTTCATAGCATTTTGCACCCAAACAGACCCCACCTACATTAAATCTCCAAAATATACTCAATTATAGTCGGGGTACCTACGTTTTTTTTCCTTCCCTAGATAATGCATGTTTGTAAAAAATGATTTTTGGGGTTTTTTCTCAATGAAAAATGTATGCCACATGACAAATAATGTAAAAAATGCAAGTGTATATCAGTCAATAATTCTTTTAGTTCTCAAAAATAACAAGCTTTTCATTCTCCTCTACATCTGTTTCATTCTCACACGTCGTTCAGGCTAAGGCGATTACACGGGAGCATACCATACTTCTTTTACCGGTGGCGTTGGCGAACACAATATAGAAGCGTTTTTCTAGTGCTTCCAGACGGAGGACTGTGTGGAGGCACTGGAGTGAGACGCTCTCCCCCGTTCTCACAAACCCTCCACTGTCTGCAGCACAAAAGGACTGCAGAGCCAACAGAGCCAAACCTCTGACAGATAAAACATTTAAGCCACTTTTGGAGTTTCACTTTCACTTCAGATTTCTTCAGATAAGAAGAAACCGCTGCAGCCGATTTGGATTGATACTGTGACTCATTCTGAGAGTTGTGGAAGTGTGAGAGGAGGCTGAAGACGTCAATGTGTGTGTGCTTTGATGAAGATGATGGAAGTGGATGAAGGAATGGCTTTACTATGCTTGAAAATTGCAGTATTTGTTGAAGCTGGTCAAACAGAGGAAGGACACAGGAGAGTCTAAGGACAAGGGATGATCAGGGACATTGTTTGAGTTTCTGATCTGCTGTTGGCTAATCAGCTATCCTGTTGATACCCTTTGAGAAATCTGTGACACTTAATATACAATTTAGCTCGTAGGAAATGTGTTCTCTGTATCTGATGCCTCCTGCTATAATACGCAGAAACGAAGTGTCCTATCACAACTATGCAGACGACACTCAGATTTATGTCTCACTGACTGCAGGAGAACATGGACCAGTGGACTCACTCCTTCACTGTATCCAACAGATCAGTGAGTGGATGCAAAACAACTTCCTTCAGCTAAACGCAGACAAAACTGAAATGATGAATGTCTTTGGTCCCCAGAAACAATCTATCACCTCCAGTCTCTCTCCCTAAAACCTTCAAACAAGGTCAGAAATCTAGGGGTAATACTGGACTCAGACTTACATTTCAATAGCCACATACAATCAGTAACATCAGCTTTTTACCATCTAAAAAACATTGCCAGGATCAAAAACATAGTGTCTAAAGCAGACTTGGAGATTCTTATCCATGCATTTGTCTCCAGTAGGTTAGACTACTGCAATGGCCTGCTCACAGGTCTGTCCAAACAGGCTGTAAAACAGCTGCAGTACATTCAAAACGCAGCAGCTCGAGTCCTGACTAGAACCAGGAAGTACGACCACATTAGTCCTGACTAGAACCAGGAAGTACGCCCATATTAGTCCAGTTCTCAGGTCTCTGCACTGGCTTCCTGTGGCTCAGAGAATAAACTTTAAAACAGCTCTGCTTGTGTACAAGTCTCTCCATGGCCTCGCACCAAAATATATTAGTGACATGTTAGTCCCATATGAACCAGCCCGGACTCTGAGGAGCACAGGGACTAGACTCCTGTTAGTGCCCAGAGTCAGAACTAAACATGGGGAGGCTGCTTTTCAAATTCATGCTGCTAAAATCTGGAACAGTCTTCCTGAAGATGTGAGACAGGCCTCCTCTCTGACAATGTTTAAAACCAGGTTAAAAACAGTCCTGTTTAGCTGTGCATAACTGAGGGATTTTATATTTGTATCTTTCTTTTTAATGTTCTGTGATTATTTATGATTTTAATGCTATTTTATTGAGCACTTTGAATGGTCATGTGTATGAATTGTGCTATACAAATAAATTTGCCTCGCCTTGCCTTGCCTTGCCTATACCACTTGGGCCTCTTTCAGGAGCAGTGGTCGCAGTGTTAACATGACCACGACGTTATCCGCAATCACGATCACAAAATTGCCAATATCGTTGCATCCCTATCCATGTGTTTAAAAAAAATGTTTTTATCAAACAATTCAATAACAAGTCATTTTTATGAAGGGAATCACTTGTTTAAAAGTGTATTGAATAATCCGTATTTGATGACATTTTGGAATTAGGAGAAGAATAGTCCCTTGACTAAATTGATTATCAAAAAAAACCTTCACTCATTCATAATTATATTCATAATCCTCATAATTTACACTTTCAATTAAATTTACTTACTAAGATTCCAGAAATTATTTGTCTCTGTTAATGGCAGAAGACATGTTGCAAAAATTCAGACTTGTTATCCATTCTATAGAACCTGTAAGCACCAGCACTCCACTCTGCTATTTACTGTATGTTCAGAGAGATAGAGACCAGGGTACAAAGACCAGTAAGAGAGACCACAGAGAGAGAGAGACCAGTGAAAGAGACCAGAGAGAGGGACGAGTGAGGGAGACCAGAGAGATAGAGACGAGAGATAGAGAGACCAGTGAGACAGACCAGAAAGAGAGAGAGAGAAAGAGAGATCATTGAGAGAGACCAAAAAAAAAAACAGAAGACATTTTGCAGATTTGTACTCTTAATGCAGCTTTGGCATCCAATAGAACCTGCAAGCACCAGCACTTCACGGCCGCGACCCTCCTGCCCCGGCTGACTCTCATTCTGCTATTTATGTTTTCATAATGAAAGCCCATCATCATACTCTCCACTCCCACACTGAGGCTGTACACGGCTTTAAGATTATACGTCTGCTGGAACTGGAAACAACAGCAGCGTGGAATTAAGGCGAGTCCTCATCGCGCTGGTAATAAGGCACTAATCCACTCTGTCTATCACGCCTGCCAATTACCGCAGAGGCCGCGGAGACGCTGGAGGTGGAGGCGGCTAAATGACAATCAACAGATGCTATAAGTGCACGCCGTGAGTAAACAAGGCTGATACAAAAACAAGAAGTATGTGAATGTGCAAGGACGAGTACATACATACATGCTGCTGTTCGGATGGAATAGAGTTGGCCATATGACCCTTTAGTTGTTAGTTCTGCTGCTTCCATCTGTACATTTTACTCAGAAAAGTGTTCATAGAGAAGATCCAGAGAAGTTTCTAAACTTGTGAAAGCAGAGAGTATTTTGTGTGTGTGTGTGTTCTTGACTATGAATGTGTGTTGTCTGTGTGTTATCATTGGTCGGGGGAATCTCTTAATGTTAGATCACTGTTGTAAATAATGTGCTTTAGGTATATTTTATTCATTCTGTATAATTTGTTGCACTGTAGGGAAAAGCTCACCCAGGGACAGGAGGCGAAAATTAGCATTAGCTTACAGTCTGTATGTGTCGCTATCAGCTGCATCTTTCCTAATGTAACTATGTCTCTTTAGCATAAAAGCAAAAAGACTGATTCTATTTTGTACTATTTATTACTTTATTGGCTTTTTTTTTAAACCCACTTTTTAATGTATTTTAAACCCAATACTTTTAAACTGCTTTATCTTAAACAATCTTAAATAATTGTCTTAAATAATTGTATACTTATTGACTTTTGAATGCTTTTTTGATCTGTGTTTTTTGATTTTTCTTGTGAAGCACTTTGAATTTCCTTTTACACGAATTGTGCTATAAAAATAAATGATTGATTGATTGATGTATGACTACATTGTCCCTGTCAAAAAAATAATAATAATAATATGGCCGGAACCAATCATCCAGATGAAAAATGACGTGTTTGGAAATCTTTTAAATTGTTACAGCCATCTTTTTCATGAAATACTTATGAACATATTTATGGACATTGGTCACCTGCCTTTTATGGACAAAAGGGTT
Organism: Knipowitschia caucasica; assembly: GCA_964034765.1. Classification (NCBI taxonomy): domain Eukaryota; kingdom Metazoa; phylum Chordata; class Actinopteri; order Gobiiformes; family Gobiidae; genus Knipowitschia; species Knipowitschia caucasica. Next base: position 14,135,448 of record OZ035837.1, on the reverse strand, counting down.
TTATGTGTTTGTTTTTATTAGATTGATTTTTCTGATCTGTGCTGGCGAATCCACAGCTCTGTAAAGTCCTCCGAAATAACTACTGTTGTGATTTAAGGCTATTCCAAAGTGCAATAAATTGAATTGAAATACAATGAAAGATTACAAAGCTATGTACTCCAGCTTTAAAGCTTTTAAATTCAAAAGTATTCTAACAAAGCCACAGTCCCCTCTTCAACCGTCGCAGCCAGCTCAGTGACCCCACATTATAACACAAACGCATCTCTCTAACGCCTCCATTTTCATCTGTTTGTGTTTCCCGAGCCGAACTCTGACAGCGCAAACATCTTTGACAAATGTCCGCGCGCCTCTATTAGCCGCGGCGCGCCTGTCCCGCACACGCGAACATGACAGCTTTCTCAGAGACCACCTTTTCTCGCATGTTTTCCTTCCGATTGAAACAGGCAGCGCTTTCTCCGGCTCTGCACACAAACACGACCTGGCTGTGTCCATTAGACCTGTGTATTTTCCTACGCCATCAGGTGAACGAGTGTCATTTCCAGGCCGCGGCCGGAGATGTCCCGGCCCCGAAGACAAATAAACAGGCGTGCGCTCGCAACGCCGCTCTGCGCACTGTGTCAATGGGGCTTCTGTGTGCGGACTTGCGAAAGATTTGCGCACAAAAAAGTAATAGACTATAAATAAACCCAAGATTTAATACTGAATGGGGGAAATAGGGGAGGTGTTTATAGAGGACAAGTGTGACCTGGCCAAGGCAAATAAGCAGGTGCGTATGGATGAGTATGGCATCATTTTGGGTATAATTATTATCATTTGAGATATTTTGACCTGCACAGCTATGTGTATCTCATGTCCCAACACTGCATTGAACCACAATTTTAAACAACAAATCAAATAAATGGCTAAAAACAACAACAACAAAATCTTTTCCCAATCCACTTACATACAGAGCTTTCAAAGGGCTTAAGCATAATCTAAGTCTAGTTTGGCCCTTCCACATATTGAGAATCTGTGATGGGAAACCTCTGGGGGAAAAAAATAAATAATAACAGGTACCACAGCAGAACAGTTTGTAATGTACCCATCTGTCATTGTGTCCTTGGGCAAGACACTTACATAGAATGAGTCTGGTGTGTGTGTGTGTGTGTGAATGCACTGAAAAAAGTCACATTTGGTAAGATTTGTTTACTAAAAATAATATAAATGATGCTCTAATTTAGTCATATAAGATTATTTTACTGTGTTGTGTGTTCTGTGTATCTATTTTGTGCACACTTCTTTGTGACACTTGTGAAAAATGTACTTTCCAGGCAGGAATAAAGCTCATAAATGGGGTCCAACGTTTGCATATTGTCAGATTTTCTTGAATATTCCAGATATTAGGTGCATAAAACTTCAAGTGCTGTTTTAGTCCTGACTCTGAGGGGCACAGGGACTGAGAAAGCCTATCCAAACACGGGGATAATTATTAATCCACACAGATCTTTGCAACCCACAACCTGTCTTGCATTCTATAGCCTAAAACAAGCTTTCAAACAGACCATGGAGCCAGAGAGAAGGCTACCATCTCATCTTGAATCTAGTTTCCCGCTCTCCATTACTCTGCCTTCTATAATTCAGAATATCATTGCGGCCCCACAACATATGATAATGAAAACACGGTCCCTGGATAACGACATTTTTTTGTGTCCTACCTTGATTGTACCCCTCACGCCCCCCACAAACAGGCTCTCACTCCTGGGGCCAATTAATCGCAATGTAACGTCTTCATCATTCATCTGAACGTTCAGCGATCAGGGTAATTGGAATTAATAAGGGAATCTGATTTGACAAAGAAGAGAAGAAGTTTTTGGCAGTTGTTTGTTGCCGTTCCGCAGTTGGATTACAGCAGCAAGAAACTCAAACAAGAGTTTCACACAATTACAGCGAACAAGTCACCTGATTAATGCAGGCCTGTCTGGTGTAATGAAGCAGTTTGACATTAGGGGATTGTGGTCCATGTCTTTTCTGAGCTTTTAAAACAGTTTACACCATTGTTTTGTCTTTTTTCTTTACTGCCGCTCTTTTGCGTCTCTTTTGATTGGGCACATGGATTCACCCCAGCCGTTTCAGACATGTGTCACTGCACATGAAGCTGTACATTCATTTAAAAAACAAATTTCTCGTCAATGCAGGAAAGTCTAAGGACAGTGGTGACAATCCAAGACACCCAACACTCAACAGCATTTATGAACTTTATTAAAATATGTAGACATTGATCATCTGCCCCTTTTGGACCCAATGGCTTTATGTGCTTTTTATCATTGCATTTCTTATTTTTGAACGGTAAAGAGCAGAGGGCTATAGTTCCCATGAAAATCCCTGGAATTTTGGAAAAATAAAAATAAAATTCTTTCCTTTAGTTTTATTTTATGAAGTAAGACATTTAACTTAAACAGTACTCACAAGTGCTAAAAACTGTTTGGTGAAAGAATTCCAAATGTTAACTGTTGCAAGTAAACAGTGTGTTGCTCTGGTTGTGAAGCGCTTTGTGATCCTGGTCTGTGAAAGGCACTAAACAAATAAACTTGATTGATTTACTTACTTATGGTATATAGAACTTTCTCTTCTCTGGGGGAAAGTGAAGCTGACCCTGCTCGAACCAGACCAGGACCAGGACCAGGACCTTGCCAAGCGACTAAAGTTGCCAAGCGACTTCAGTTACATTCAAATTGTCAAAAGGACTGCTCTGGAAGTTAAAGGTAGAAAACATTTTGACATCATTATTATTATTATTAGTAGTAGTAGAATTATTATTAATGAAATATCCAGGACCAGGAGGCTGCAACAAAGTTTGGTGATGATAAAACTCTATATAGAAAGAGTGTTATCCAGAGACACTTTCAACACTAAAAGTGGTCAATTTGACTGCTCTAAGAGTTCAAGTGTTGAATCATAAAATGCTTGTTTATTTGAAAATTGAGTAATAACTGAATGCTGAAAAGAGGTGAGCTTGCAGATTTACAAGGCAGAGTGCAACAGGGAAATGTGAATGTGCGCAGCTCTTGTGACCTCACGTTACAGTAAAGTCCAGAGAAGAACAGTGGCTGGTTGTTCACTGTACGAGCTCGTGGACACAAAACCTGATCCCTGCTTTGTGTGGGTTTGACTGCTTCAAACTCCCAATTATCAAATTCACAGACTGCGATGCCGCTTGAGGTGTGTCTGGTCGGTTTTCCTCATTAGCACATAAACTGTTACCTTCAATACAGTGAGAAAATGTAATTGGTGCAAAGATTTAATATTCAAAAAGCTGGAATCACGATTTTTCCATTGTCTTTTTGTGGCATATTCTGTTATATACCAATTTTGACTTGTTGAGATCCGCAGAGCTTGTAAAAGTCTGTGCGTTTACATCATGAATTCCCTGCAGGTCGACTTGTGAAACTTGTGGAAAACTTTGCCTTGTTAACATCACTCCTGCTTTGTTACGAGAGCTTGACATCTTTTTCTGGAGTCGTCTCGTTGGCGTGTGTGTTGTAATGCGCTGCGGCACCACGACCACGGGAATCCCACTTGTTTCCAAACATTCAGAGCAGCTAGAAGTGTGCGAGGTTGAACCATGCACGAAATGTGTAAAAAGAAGCCTAGCCAAAAATCTGTGAATGTAATTTTTGCTTTCAATGCCTTCAATTCAATTAAATATATTTTTGTATAGCCCTAAATCACAGTAGTAGTTATCTCTGTCAAATTGTCTTATATATAACATTATCTAAAACGTTTACCAACCATTTAAAACTCGTACATTATGCTAAGACTATTACATCATGAAGCCTCTTTCTTTCTATTTAAATACAAGTGTTTTATACAATTTTGTTATAATGTAGCAACAGGACCAGAGCAGTAAAAAGTGAAATGCCAAAATTAATATTACAAACATGTTTATGAGAAACATGAACACAAAGAAAGTTTGCTTCTATTCCATGGATTTATGTTGTTTTTGATCAATGCATGTTGATTTTCATGCTGTTGATCAAAACCAGCCCCAACAGACACTGTGTGCTGTAAAAGCAGTAAAATAAATCTCTCTCTGCTTTCTGCTTCTAATCTAAAGTTGTGAAAAGATCTCTGTTGTGGATAATTATGCAAAGAATGTCTGATGAACAAGCTTGAATCACAGCCATTTGTTTAAAAAATAGCTTTATAGTTTGTTTATTTAAGACACATTGTCTGAAGGGCCTGCGTGTACGTGGGCTGAGCAGAAAAGACCATTCAAAAGGGCACCTGCATTTGTTTTGTAGATGGAGGTCTTCATTTCTTGGACCTTCATCATCACAGCATACAATAGCAGTGATGTTGCTAGCTGGATCACTCAAAATATTTGTTCTCTGTTGTTACAAATTGGCTTCCCAACTTGATTTCATATGTTTCTATTTGAGCTGTTCTATAGAAGGTGATGTGACCAACTTAGTCTTAAAAATGCATATTATGTAACACATGGCCCTGTAATATCATTTAAAGCAGGGGTGTTAAACCGGTTGTCAAAGGGCCGGTGTGGCTCAGCAGACTCCACCCATTTCCTCCGACTGTGAGTCCAGTTTTACAGTAACCTGGATATTTGAGGAAATGGGTGGAGTCTGCTGTGCTTCTGCTCAAGGTGGAACTAAAGGATAAAATAACATTTATTGATCTCACAATGGAGAAATGTACATGTCACATTGGCATATATAGGATCACTCAGGTTGTGCAAAAAGACAGGAAGTGTGCAAAAAGCTTAAAATATAGTCTCTTTTGTGCATGTTATATGACGTACAATAAAACATCCAGCCACACTGGCCCTTTGACCGCCAGTTTGACACCCCTGATCAAAAGTAGGTGTGTTTGTCTGGATATAATTTGATACAGTGTTTTTCAACCGGTGCCTTGAGATGTTGCGCCGTTGGAAATGTTCACATATCACCGGATCAGGTAAAATAATGTGAGAAGATAAGACAAACTTTTGTAATGGCTTAACTTTATATAATAGACTTTGATGAGACTTTACCAGGTGACACTTTGGCGAAGTGGTTTGCACTTCGCAGAAAGAAGGTCCTAGACTCAAATTCCACCTCCGGGGTTTGCATGTTCTCTCCGTGTCTGGACAGGCTTCCTCCAGGTGCGACTGTTTTCAACAAAAAACGTGTGCCATGGCTCAAAATGATTGGGGAACACTCACTTAAATATAATAGGGAGGCTTTTCTTATTCCGGGTCGATCATCTAATCCAGGCATGTCCAAACATCGGCCCGCGGGCCAACCGTGGCCCTCTGTGTTAAAACAAAGTCACCATTGAGGCACTTTGACAGTGCCATCCAACCAACTTCAGCTTCACCAATTTACAACATGCCTTGTTGTAAATCTCAGACCCTGTGGAATCCAGTTGTTGACTCTATTTTTATATACTGACATTTGTTTTATGATTGTGTCACTACATTCCAAATAAAATGCAGCTGTGGTGTTAATCAATAACAATGTATCAAAACTCATTTTAAATTACAAAATCCAGTCAATCTGTTTTTTTAAATACACGTCATCGACCCCAGATCAAGTCTGATTAACTAAAGGGGCCTTTTACTTAAAAAGTTTGATCTAAACTACTCTAAATTGCTAGACCTATGGCAATAGTTTGAAATATTTGATAACAAATAATTACAACCCCTGAAATAATATTAAGAGGTATGAGTTGACTAGTAAATATGTTGGTCAACCATGAGGATAAGCAGAAGGTCTGCACTGAATAAGTAGCACTTTTTAAAGGCAAAAAACATCAATAATATAAGCAGCTTTGAAACAGCCAACTGCTTTTCTCATTCACAGCTCGTAAATTCCCTTGTGGAAAATACAGCCGAACAATTTCATTATTACTCTGACAATGCCTTGAATCGCTGATGAGGTCAAGTCTCCCATAAAAGCTCTTTTGCACATTTCATATTGACTCGTTGCTTAATTGCCAATTGTTCATCATCAAAGGAGCGTTCGACCTTTTCAGATCCGCGACCAAACCAACCGGCCCGCGTTCCATTCCTCTTTCGCTACTGCAGACGGACACCGGGTTTCGTCTTTTCAAATGTCAACAGAAGCCAAATTGCGCCATTTCAGAGATCACGTCTTTATAAAGAAATTAAAATAAAGGCAAAGTAATTATCTAATTCAGTCCATGGCAGACGAATACCCAGTGGGAGCTTGTCCTTTTCCCCACTTTCCACATGAATAAGACTTCGAATCAAAGCTGTTCAAAGCTGGAGGTCAACACGTGGCACCGGCAAGGCTTCCGCAACAATGTCCTGGATGAATATTAATGATGCCAGGTCAGAACCCATGTAACAATTACACCCTGCACACCAGAGCAGTCCTGGCCCGTGTTGGCCGTCGGAGCCATTTGCATGCCTAAAGAGGGATTTGAATAAGAAGGTCATCATTTATTAACGCTGCCATTTATATTTATGACAGGCCTGTGTGCTTTTGTGGTGCGGCTTTAACTGTCAACGAATGGGGGCGATACGGAAGCGGATTCAAATTATTGGACACATTTGAGTGATTTCTACCATTACTGTTGAATCATGTATTTAATAATGTGATTATATCAAATGTTAAAGGATGTGGAGATTCTTTAGGAATTCAAACTCTGTGCTCTTAAAATAATCAATGACTCTTCTGGCTCCTGGAAAAAAAACATGTTCCAGCTTCTTCCCTCTGGCCGACGATATTGTCCCTTGAGACACAGGTCATCTCGATTCCAACACACAAGCTGTTATCAGTTGCATTTGTATTGAAACTGTTTCTTTTTATCCTTTTCACAGTGACAATTTTATTCTGTTAGCCTGTTTTATTCCTGTATTTTTAGCTTGTTAGAGGGTTGACAATGACAGAATAAAACCATACTCACAACCATAATTGTCAGTCCTGGAGGCCCCTTGTGCTGACCACAGGGACTGAAAACTGTATTTGTCCAAAATGAGTCTGACACCCCTGTTCTAGGTGCTCCGGTTTCCCCCACAACTGTACAATTGGTCACATCCTCCAGCTCTTGTAGTCCTGACCAAGTAAATCATCAACATCTGAAGCTGGTCCCCAGGCGCTATGACGACCACTGCTTCTGACACAGGACTTAGACATTGAAGGATGGGTCAAATGCAGAGGACAAATCTTTCTATATGGACAATAACTTAACTGGAGGATGGGTTTCTAGGGAAGTCTGGTCGTGAACCAGCAACAGATAAAGCAAAAGAAAAAAAGTGATTAATGAAAACTATAAAGTTGTGAAAGCTTGATTGGAGGTTCTAAATAGCGTGCTGTAAGTGGTCGTTGCAAACTTAGTGGGTGGGTGTAAAAGCCAGGGACAAGGCCACAGTGACCAAAGCCTCATGACCACAGAGAGCACAGTGTACCTCAGTAATAGATTGCACGGCTCTAGACCAAGGCCAGTGCATTATGGATTGTAGGGAATACCATTTTCTTCTCTCTTGTTATTGTTGGATTTATTACCAATATCTCGGTTGTACAAGATGGAATGAGGCTGAGTGTGTTACAAACAAGAACACAATACAATCATGACTTGATGTAAGAAAAAAGCCTTTCTGAAGAAGGTGCGGAACATAAATGGATTTGGGATGCATTTAAACTGCATCATACAATAATCTGTAAGAGACCATTTGAGACATACTTTCTTCAAATTATTCTCTAAACCAGGAGCTGATCTGTTTAACTCTATGAGACTGATGATGTGTGCGTTGAATAATTTAACTATGTATTACCCCGAAAATTTGAACAGAATACATTTCTGGCTATTCATGCGTGTGAGATTCCCATTTTTTGTCTGATTGCCTGTTCAAAAGATTTGTGTTTTTATCATTTAATTGCTACAGCATTTATTTTGCCGTTTGAAACCCAAGGACAACACTGAGAAGAATGGATGAGCACAACATCTGTCTAACAATCTCACACAATCAAATTTCCTCACGGCTGGTGTTGCCACAAGCAGCTCTCACACAGAACTCAAAAATAGCTCAATATAACTACTCCTCATTTTCCAGCCCGCTCCGTGTCGCCCGAGGATTCCACTTCAGGCTGTACAGATGAAATATCGGGCAAAGAATTGAGACATCCCACCATCTGCTTGCACTGCACTCCTGTCTCAAGTCTGTTCCACTTCATTCTCAGACAAAACCACCTCCCCCTTTTTTTCCCGTGGAGAAATGAGACAGCGAACGGCATTATTCTCAGCCAAAATTTGTTTATTTATTGCGGTCTGTCAGAGAGAGCCACCACCGGCGATGAAAAATTGTTTGAACTGTGAGCCGTCAACAGCTTTTCCGATGCGGCCTTGTCACCATCTCCCGGAAGACTCTTTCTATAGCGTTCCAAACGGGACGGGTGGAACGATGGAAGGATACATCGCCATGCCGTCGCCGTACCAAAGCTTGTCTGATCAATGTAAAGCTCCAAAGGGGTGGAAAGAGAGAGGGGGAGAGGGATCTTTAAAGGCTTCAAACGGAATTCCGGATCACAGCCACGACGAAAGTGACACCTACACGCCAACGGAAACTAGCGGTGGAGGTGAGCGGTTGGAAATTTTCGGCTTTGTGAATGATCTAGTCAAAGCTAATGTTTGTCAATGGGTTGGGAAGCAGCTCTGCGAAGTTGGATATCTCAAGCAGGAATGTCAACTTCATTATACAATAGAGGTGCGTCAGATATCGGTGCTGTCGTCTAAGTAGTGCAGTAGGGAAATAAAAGCATGCTGCTGTCGTGAGACATTTCAACAACATTGTCAACATCACCTCGCCTGAAAATGATGTATTCTAAGACCCTTGTAACTTAATCCAAAATCTTCATGTTACTGTGAGGAAGTAGGCATCTCCACAAATCTGATTGGTTCTTTTCTTTTATATGTGAGAAGATAAATGTACTTCTAAATATAGCTATATAAGTAGAACAGGAAGCAAAACCTTGTCAAAATTACTCTTTAATGTTGGTTTCCCATGAACTGCGCATTATTCCAATCATAATACATGAAACACGTGGTTGCCATTTGATGACTGGATCAAGTACACATTTATAAATCATTAGAAGGCAGGATTTACAGTGTTTGTTTTCCTTTCCACACATCTTACATTTGACCAACCTCAGAGTTAGCAAAAAACATGATTGCCTGGATGGAGCTATTCTACTCTGCTCCCCTTATCTCAGAGGAACACAGCAGCTCTGCCAGTGCATCCACACTGCTCTCCATGAGACAATCCAGGCCAAAGAAACACTTTTCCTCAACACATTGGGTTTTTGGAGTTCTAATCGCCATAGGTGGGTGAGTGTACTAGCTATTAAAATGTGATGCAAGATTTAGGGTTTGGGTTCTCCTGATAATAAATGCCCTAGTGGCATTGCAGGGTGCATAAGTTCCCTATGGAGAGAAAGTAAGTGCTCATTTATGTGTCCCTTGGAGAGATAAAGAGGTGGAGAGTTGACAGGATGGATAGATCTCCCAGGGAAGAGATGTTTTTGTTTTTAAGGAATCTTTAAGTGAAATCAACATTGTAAAACGACAGTACATTGCATAGGCACATACACAGTAAGTCTGAGTGCAGTGCTACAACATGACTGGACTAATACATATTTGTGTTTAGTCGAATTTTGTCATTGTTTTGCCTACCTGCAGGTGAGACTAGTGATTTGAACTAGTTATCAAGAAAATGTGTTTAAAGGAAATACATAAAGAGTCATCTGCTACAGATAATAATGATATGGTGGTTATACAGTGCCTTGCGAAAGTATTCGGCCCCCTTGAACCTTTCAACATTTTGCCACGTTTTAGGCTTCAAACATAAAGATATAAAAATTAAATTTTTTGTCAAGAATCAAAAACAAGTGGGACACAATTGGGAAGTGGAACGAAATTTATTGGATAATTTAAACTTTTTTAACAAATAAAAAACTGAAAAGTGGGGCGTGCAATATTATTCGGCCCCCTTGCGCTAATACTTTGTAGCGCCACCTTTTGCTGCAATTACAGCTGCAAGTCGCTTGGGGTATGTCTCTATCAGTTTTGCACATCGAGAGACTGGAATTCTTGCCCATTCTTCCTTGCAAAACAGCTCGAGCTCAGTGAGGTTGGATGGAGAGCGTTTGCGAACAGCAGTCTTCAGCTCTTTCCACAGATTCTCGATTGGATTTAGGTCTGGACTTTGACCTGGCCGTTCTAACACCTGGATACGTCTATTTGTGAACCATTCCATTTTAGATTTGGCTTTATGTTTTGGATCATTGTCCTGTTGGAAGATAAATCTCCGTCCCAGTCTCAGGTCTTTTGCAGACTCCAACAGGTTTTCTTCCAGAATGGTCCTGTATTTGGCTCCATCCATCTTCCCATCAATTTTAGCCATCTTCCCTGTCCCTGCTGAAGAAAAGCAGTCCCAAACCATGATGCTGCCACCACCATGTTTGACAGTGGGGATGGTGTGTTCAGGGGGATGAGCTGTGTTGCTTTTACGCCAAACATATCGTTTTGCATTGTGGCCAAAAAGTTCAATTTTGGTTTCATCTGACCAGAGCACCTTCTTCCACATGTTTGGTGTGTCTCCCAGGTGGCTTGTGGCAAACTTTAAACGAAACTTTTTATGGATATCTTTGAGAAATGGCTTTCTTCTTGCTGCTCTTCCATAAAGGCCAGATTTGTGCAGTGCAGGACTGATTGTTGTCCTATGGACAGACTCTCCCACCTCAGCTGTAGTTATCTGCAGTTCATCCAGAGTGATCATGGGCCTCTTGGCTGCATCTCTGATCAGTCTTCTCCTTGTTTGAGATGAAAGTTTGGAGGGACGGCCGGGTCTTGGTAGATTTGCAGTGGTCTGACACTCCTTCCATTTCAATATAATTCCTTGCACAGTGCTCCTTGAGATGTTTAAAGCTTGGGAAATCTTTTTGTATCCAAATCTGGGTTTAAACTTCTCCAAGAGTATCTTGGACCTGCCTGGTGTGTTCCTTTGTCTTCATGGTTCTCTCTGCGCTTTAAACAGAACCCTGAGACTATCAAAGAGCAGGTGCATTTATACGGAGACTTGATTACACACAGGTGCATTCTATTTATCATCATCAGTCATTTAGGACAACATTGGATCATTCAAAGATCCTAACTGAACTTCTGGAGTGAGTTTTCTGCACTGAAAGTAAAGGGGCCGAATAATATTGCACACCCCACTTTTCAGTTTTTTATTTGTTAAAAAAGTTTAAATTATCCAATAAATTTCGTTCCACTTCACAATTGTGTCCCACTTGTTGTTGATTCATGACAAAAAAAAATATGTTTTATATCTTTATGTTTGAAGCCTGAAATGTGGTGAAATGTTGAAAGGTTCAAGGGGGCCGATTACTTTCGCAAGGCACTGTAGTCCCATTACCCACTAAGAGCTGATTCATCCATGTTTGAGTCTATCGATCGAAATCACAATGAAAAAATTGGTTTCAATTAGCAACTAGGGGTGTGAAAAATCGATATATCGCGATACTTTCTCCCGCAATTCGATTATCAATATGCATTTGCCAAGTATCAATATCGATTTTGAAAAAAAAAAAAAAAACATATATATATATATTTTTTTTACAATAAAAAAAAAAAATTGGTATCAATACTTAATATATGGCTACTTTACGCATCTACATTCCATTTATCATGAAATAAAGTGTAGTTTTTCTTTTATTTATGCCATAAATTGGCATATTGTATATTTCTGACCAACATATCGATAAACGTCATATCGTGATAAAATCGTTATTGTGATAATATCGTTATCGTGAGCTTTGTATCGTGTATCGTATCGTATCGTGAGGTACCCTTAGGTTCCCACCCCTATTAGCAACATGCAAATAATGCAATTATTTGAATCCTTTGCAATAAACATAAGAACAAAATTAAAGCCGCAAGCGGCGTCGAACGGCCCTCGCCGCACCGCGCGACTCCCTGCACCGCGCGCACTCCCCGCACCGCGCGCACTCCCCGCACCACGCCGCCGCGCACCAAGCCGCCCTGCACCATGCCGTCCTGCACCACGCCGCCCCGTACCAAGCCACAACGCGCCGCTCCACAACGCCCCGCACTACGCCGCACCACACCGTACCACGCAGCATTGCTCAAAGTAGGTGGCACCGCCGTGTGATGATTTGTTCCCGTAGCCATAGAAGCATGTTAGTCAAATCGTAATGAATATGATAAGTAGAGCTGGTTTGGCTCCCAATGTAAACTTTGACAGAGTCTGTAGGGGGCGCTAATGGGCCAATTTCCAATATTTCACTTTAACCTGACCTAAACCCTGGAGTTGAACAATGGATTAAAGTTTTGTGCAAATTAGACTTTGTTTGTGCAAACAGGAGCAAAATTAATGTTGTCAAAAAGAGACAAAAAAAACCTCACATTTTCCCACTCGGCTGCTCAAACAACGTTTCACTGATCAAAATTCCCTGAAGTTATTTTGAAGGTAAATGGGTTGAGATGATTTTGAACAATTTTGAGGCCAATCGGTGAAACGGCCGAGGAAGAGTCGCTTTCCAACCGACGTGTATGAAAATGATTGGTTTTCATTTTTCCATTTTGCAATGAAATTTATGGGCTTCCTGTTTGTCAGAGGGCTTATCCATAATAACATTTTTTCCATGTCTTGACTTGAGGAACATGTTTTCCAAATTACATGTTTCTACGACAATTTTGACCTCGAACCCCTCCCATAGGCATTTTTAAATTGGCTGTTGTAGGTGGCGCTATAGAGCCAATTTCAAAATTTTTACTTTCAAATGACCTACACCCACGAGTTGAACCATGGATTCAAGATTTGTGCAAATCAGACTTTGTTTGTGCAAACGGAAGCAATGTTTCTATTGTCAACAACTGAAAAAAATTCGCCACTTTTTGGCGCTCCGCTGCTCAAACAATGTTTCACTGATCAAAATTCCCTGAAGTCATTTTGATGGTACATGTGTTGAGATGATGTGGAGCGATTTTGAGGCGAATCGGTGAAACGGCTGAGGCTGGTTTGATGTTTGTGTAAGGTGTACATTTGCAATGAATGGGGAGCGTTTTGTCGTCGCCACGGCAACAGGGTAAAAAATAAGCCTTGGACCCAATTGACGTTTTGAATCAAGAGGGCAAAACAGATGTATGTGCAAAATTTCAAACATTTTGAAAAAACTAAATTTGAAAATGCCCATCTAAAACTTTGAAATAGTCTGTAGGGGGCGCTAATGTGTCAATTTAAATCAATTAACTTTCAAATGACCTAGACCCTAAAGTTGAACAATGTATTAAAGTTTTGTGCAAATCAGACTTTGTTTGTGCAAACGGGAGCAAATTTTATGTTGTCAAAAACGGCCAAAAAAAGGTCACATTTTGCCGCTCCGCTGCTCAAACAATGTTTCACTGATCAAAAATCCCTGAGGTCATTTTGAAGGTACATGTGTTGAGATGGTGTGGAGCAATTTTGAGGCGAATCGGTGAAACGGCCGAGGAGGAGTCGCTTTCCAACCGACATGTATGAAAACTTTTGCTGTTCATTTTTCCATTTTGCAGTGAAATTTATGGGCTTCCTGTTTGTCAGGGGGCAGGGCCATAATTATATTTTTTTCTTGTCTTGACTTGAGGAACATGTGTACCAAATTTCATGGCTCTACGACAAACTTGACCTCCGAAAAGTCCCATAGGGGTATTATTTTGGCTGTTGTAGGTGGCGCTGTTCTGGCATTTTTTGAGTCCCATAAAAAAAAACACCAAAATATGAAATTTTTCGCCAGGTCTGATTTTTGGGCCAAAATTAACAACTTTTCATGCATGTTCAGGGGGTCAAATTAAGGCTCAAAGTGCAGAAGAAAAAAGAAAGAAATAAATAAATTAAAGCCGCAAGCGGCGTCGAACGGCCCTCGCCGCACCGCGCGACTCCCTGCACCGCGCGCACTCCCCGCACCACGCCGCCCTGCACCACGCCGTCCCGCACCACGCCGTCCCGCACCACGCCGTCCCGCACCACGCCGTCCCGCACCACGCCGTCCCGTACCAAGCCGCAACGCGCCGCTCCACAACGCCCCGCACTACGCCGCACCACACCGTACCACGCAGCACCGCTCAAAGGAGGTGGCGCCGCCGTGTGATGATTTGTTCCCGTAGTCATAGAAGATTGTTAGTCAAATTTGAATGAATATGATAAGTAGAGCTGGTTTGGCTCCCGATGTAAACTTTGGCTCAGTCTTTAGGGGGCGCTAATGGGCCAATTTCAAATATTTCACTTTCACCTGACCTAAACCCTGGAGTTGAACAATGGATTCAAGTTTAATGCAAATCAGACTTTGTTTGTGCAAACGGGAAAAAATTAATGTTGTCAAAAACGGCCAAAAAAACCCTCACATTTTGCCGCTTCGCTGCTCAAACAACGTTTCACTGATCAAAATTCCCTGAAGTCATTTTGAAGGTAAATGTGTTGAGATGATTTGGAACAATTTTGAGGCCAATCGGTGAAACGGCCGAGGAGGAGTCGCTTTCCAACCGACATGTATGAAAATGATTATTTTTCATTTTTCCATTTTGCAGTGAAATTTATGGGCTTTCTGTTTGTCAGAGGGCTTAGCCATAATAAAACAAGTTCAATGTCTTGACTTGAGGAACATGTGTTCCAAATTACATGGTTCTATGACAATTTTGACCTCGAACCCCTCCCATAGGCATTTTTAAATCGGCTGTTGTAGGTGGCGCTATAGAGCCAATTTCAAAATTTTAACTTTCAAATGACCTAGACCCAAGAGTTGAACCATGGATTTAAGTTTTGTGCAAATCAGACTTTGTTTGTCCAAACGGAAGCCATTTTTCTATTGTCAAAAACTGAAAAAAAATACGCCACTATTTGCCGCTCCGCTGCTCAAACAACGTTTCACTGATCATAAATCCCTGAGGTCATTTTGACGGTACATGTGTTGAGATGATGTGGAGCGATTTTGAGGCGAATAGGTGAAACGGCCGAGGCTAGTTTGATGTTTGTGTGAGGTGTACATTTGCAATGAATCTGGAGCGTTTGTCGTCGCCACGGCAACAGGGTAAAAAATAAGCCTTGGACCCTATTGACTTTTTGAATCAAGAGTGCAAAACAGATTTATGTGCAAAATTTCAAACATTTTGAAAAAACTAAATTTGAAAATGCCCATCTAAAACTTTGAAATAGTCTGTAGGGGGCGCTAATGTGTCAATGTGAATCATTTAACTTTCAAATGACCTAGACCCTAAAGTTGAACAATGTATTAAAGTTTTGTGCAAATCAGACTTTGTTTGTGCAAACGGGAGCAAATTTAATGTTGTCAAAAACGGCCAAAAAAAGGTCACATTTTGCCGCTCCGCTGCTCAAACAATGTTTCACTGATCAAAAATCCCTGAGGTCATTTTGAAGGTACATGTGTTGAGATGATGTGGAGCGATTTTGAGGCGAATCGGTGAAACGGCCGAGGAGGAGTCGCTTTCCAACCGACATGTATGAAAACTTTTGCTGTTCATTTTTCCATTTTGCAGTGAAATTTATGGGCTTCCTGTTTGTCAGAGGGCGGAGCCATAATAATATTTTTTTCATGTCTTGACTCAAGGAACATGTGTACCAAATCTCATGTTTCTACGACAAACTTGACCTCCAAAAAGTCCCATAGGGGTATTATTTTGGCTGTTGTAGGTGGCGCTGTTCTGGCATTTTTTGAGTCCCATAAAAATAAACACCAAAAATATCAAATTTTTCGCCAGGTCTGATTTTTGGGCCAAAATTAACAACTTTTCATGCATGTTCAGGGGGTCAAATTAAGGCTCAAAGTGCAGAAGAAAAAAGAAAGAAAGAAATAAATAAAAAAGGAATTTTTTTTTTAACGTCTCGAGCAAAAACAATATAGGTTTCAATGGCATGTGATACATCATTTTAAAGCTTTTGAGTTTACGCACGCAACTGTCACATTTTGGTGAGTGACGGGCGCTGACGCGTCCGTCACGCACCGCCACCATTTGTTTTCACCATTGTGAAAGCAATAGGCCCTTACCCCGTTCGGGGCTCGGGCCTAATAAATTAAAGCCGCAAGCGGCGTCAAACGGCCCTCGCCGCACCGCGCGACTCCCCGCACCGCGCGCACCACCCCGTTCCACGCCGCCCCGCACCAAGCCACCCCGCACCACGCCGTCCCGCATCACGCCGCCCCGCACCAAGCCGCCCCGCACCAAGCCGCCCCGCACCAAGCCGCCCCGCACCAAGCCGCAACGCACCGCTCCACAACGCCCCGCACTACGCCGCACCACACCGTACCACGTAGCACCGCGCATAGGATGTGGCGCCGCCGTGTGATGATTGGTTCCCGTAGCCATAGAAGAACTTAGTCAAATTGTAATGAATATGATTATTAGAGCTGGTTTGGCTCCCCATGTAAACTTTGAATCAGTCTGTAGGGGGCGCTAATGGGCTAATTTCAAATATTTCACTTTCACCTGACCTAAACCCTGGAGTTGAACAATGGATTCAAGTTTAATGCAAATCAGTCTTTGTTTGTGCAAACGGGGAAAAAATTTATGTTGTCAAAAACAGCCAAAAAACCCTCACATTTTGCCGTTCCGCTTCTCAAACAACGTTTGACTGATTAAAATTCCCTGAAGTAATTATGAAGGTAAATGTGTTGAGATGATTTGGAACAATTTTGAGGCCAATCGGTGAAACGGCCGAGGAGGAGTCGCTTTCCAACCAACGTTTATGAAAATGATTGGTTTTCATGTTTCCATTTTGCAATGAAATTTATGGGCTTCCTGTTTGTCAGGGGGCTTAGCCATAATAACATTTTTCCATGTCTTGACTTAAGGAACATGTGTTCCAAATTACATGGTTCTACGACAATTTTGACCTCAAACCCCTCCCATAGGCATTTTTAATATGGCTGTTGTAGGTGGCGCTATAGAGCCAATTTCAGAATTTTAACTTTCAAATGACCTAGACCCAAGAGTTGAACCATGGATTCAAGTTTTGTGCAAATCAGACTTTGTTTGTGCAAACGGAAGCAATTTTTCTATGGTCAAAAACTGAAAAAAAATACGCCACTTTTTGGCGCTCCGCTGCTCAAACAACGTTTCACTGATCAAAATTCCCTGAAGTCATTTTGATGGTACATGTGTTGAGATGATGTGGAGCGATTTTGAGGCGAATCGGTGAAACGGCCGAGGCTGGTTTGATGTTTGTGTGAGGTGTATATTTGCAATGAATGGGGAGCGTTTGTCGTCGCCACGGCAACAGGGTAAAAAATAAGCCTTGGACCCAATTGACTTTTTGAATCAAGAGGGCAAAACAGATGTATGTGCAAAATTTCAAACATTTTGAAAAAACTAAATTTGAAAATGCCCATTTAAAACTTTGAAATAGTCTGTAGGGGGCGCTAATGTGTCAATTTGAATCATTTAACTTTCAAATGACCTAGACCCTAGAGTTGAACAATGTATTAAAGTTTTGTGAAAATCAGACTTTGTTTGTGCAAACGGGAGCAAATTTAATGTTGTCAAAAACGGCCAAAAAAAGGTCACATTTTGCCGCTCCGCTGCTCGAACAATGTTTCACTGATCAAAAATCCCCGAGGTCATTTTGAAGGTACATGTGTTGAGATGATGTGGAGCGATTTTGAGGCGAATCGGTGAAACGGCCGAGGAGGAGTCGCTTTCCAACCGACATGTATGAAAACTTTTGCTGTTCATTTTTCCATTTTGCAGTGACATTTATGGGCTTCCTGTTTGTCAGAGGGCGGAGCCATAATAATATTTTTTTCTTGTCTTGACTTGAGGAACATGTGTACCGAATTTCATGACTCTACAACAAACTTCATCTTCAGAACTCCCATAGGGGTATTATTTTGGCTGTTGTAGGTGGCGCTGTTCTGGCATTTTTTGAGTCCCATTAAAATAAACACCAAAATATCAAATTTTTCGCCAGGTCTGATTTTTGGGCAAAATTTAACAACTTTTCATGCATGTTCAGGGGGTCAAATTAAGGCTCAAAGTGCAGAAGAAAAAAGAAAGAAAGAAAGAAAGAAATAAATAAATTAAAGCCGCAAGCGGCGTCGAACGGCCCTCGCCGCACCGCGCGACTCCCTGCACCGCGCGCACTCCCCGCACCACGCCGCCGCGCACCACGCCGCCCTGCACCACGCCGCCCTGCACCACGCCGTCCCGCATCACGCCGTCCCGCATCACGCCGTCCAGCATCACGCCGCCCCGCACCAAGCCGCAACGCTCCGCTCCACAACGGCCCGCACTACACCGCACCACGCAGCACCGCCCAAAGGAGGTGGCGCCGCCGTGTGATGATTTGTTCCCGTAGCCATAGAAGATTGTTAGTCAAATTGTAATGAATATGAAAAGTAGAGCTGGTTTGGCTCCCCATGTAAACTTTGACTCAGTCTTTAGGGGGCGCTAATGGGTCAATTTCGAATATTTCACTTTCACCTGACCTAAACCCTGGAGTTGAACAATGGATTCAAGTTTAATGCAAATCAGACTTTGTATGTGCAAACGGGAAAAAAATTAATGTTGTCAAAAACGGCAGAAAAAAACTTCCCATTTTGCCGCTCCGCTGCTCAAACAACGTTTCACTGATCAAAATTCCCTGAAGTCATTTCGATGGTACATGTGTTGAGATGATTTGGAACAATTTTGAGGTCAATCGGTGAAACGGCCGAGGAGGAGTCGCTTTCCAACCGACGTGTATGAAAATGATTGGTTTTCATGTTTCCATTTTGCAATGAAATTTATGGGCTTCCTGTTTGTCAGAGGGCTTAGCCATAATAACATTTTATCCATGTCTTGACTTGAGGAACATGTGTTCCAAATTACATGGCTCTACGACAATTTTGACCTCGAACCCACCCCTTAGGCATTTTTAAATTGGCAGTTGTAGGTGGCGCTATAGAGCCAATTTCAAAATGTTAACTTTCAAATGACCTAGACGCAAGAGTTAAACCATGGATTCAAGTTTTGTGCCAATCACACTTTGTTTGTGCAAACGGAAAAAAAAATTCTATTGTCAAAAACTGAAAAAAAATACGCCACTTTTTGGCGCTCTGCTGCTCGAACAACGTTACACTGATCAAAATTCCCTGAAGTCATTTTGATGGTACATGTGTTGAGATGATGTGGAGCGATTTTGAGGCGAATTGGTGAAACGGCCGAGGCTGGTTTGATGTTTGTGTGAGGTGTACATTTGCAATAAATGGGGAGCGTTTCTCGTCGCCACGGCAACAGGGTAAAAAATAAGCCTTGGACCCAATTGACTTTTTGAATCAAGAGGGCAAAACAGATGTATGTGCAAAATTTCAAACATTTTGAAAAAACTAAATTTGAAAATGCCCATCTAAAACTTTGAAATAGTCTGTAGGGGGCACTAATGTGTCAATTTGAATTAATTCACTTTCAAACGACCTAGACCCTAGAGTTGAACAATGTATTAAAGTTTTGTGCAAATCAGACTTTGTTTGTGCAAACGGGAGCAAATTTAATGTTGTCAAAAACGGCCAAAAAAATGTCACATTTTGCCGCTCCGCTGCTCAAACAATGTTTCACTGATCAAAAATCCCTGAGGTCATTTTGAAGGTACATGTGTTGAGATGATGTGGCGCGATTTTGAGGCGAATCGGTGAAACGGCCGAGGAGGAGTCGCTTTCCAACCGACATGTATGAAAACTTTTGCTGTTCATTTTTCCATTTTGCAGTGAGATTTATGGGCTTCCTGTTTGTCAGAGGGCGGGGCCATAATAATATTTTTTTCTTGTCTTGACTTGAGGAACATGTGCACCGAATTTCATGACTCTACAACAAACTTGATCTTCAGAACTCCCATAGGGGTATTATTTTGGCTGTTGTAGGTGGCGCTGTTCTGGCATTTTTTGTGTCCCATAAAAATAAACACCAAAATATCAAATTTTTCGCCAGGTCTGATTTTTGGGCAAAATTTAACAACTTTTCATGCATGTTCAGGGGGTCAAATTAAGGCTCAAAGTGCAGAAGAAAAAAGAAAGAAAGAAAGAAAGAAATAAATTAAAGCCGCAAGCGGCGTCGAACGGCCCTCGCCGCACCGCGCGACTCCCCGCACCGCGCACACCCCCCGCACCAAGCCACCCCGCACCACGCCGCCCTGCACACGCCGTCCCGCATCACGCCGCCCCGCACCAAGCCGCAACGCGCCGCTCCACAACGCCCCGCACTACGCCGCACCACACCGTACCACGCAGCACCGCTCAAAGGAGGTGGCGCCGCCGTGTGATGATTTGTTCCCGTAGCCATAGAAGATTGTTAGTCAAATTGTAATGAATATGATATGTAGAGCTGGTTTGGCTCCCCATGTAAACTTTGACTCAGTCTGCAGGGGGCGCTAATGGGCCAATTTCAAATATTTCACTTTCACCTGACCTAAACCCTGGAGTTGAACAATGGATTCAAGTTTAATGCAAATCAGACTTTGTTTGTGCAAACGGGAAAAAAATTAATGTTGTCAAAAACGGCCAAAAAAACCCTCACATTTTGCCGCTCCGCTGCTCAAACAACGTTTCACTGATCAAAATTCCCTGAAGTCATTTTGAAGGTAAATGTGTTGAGATGATTTGGAACAATTTTGAGGCCAATCGGTGAAACGGCCGAGGAGGAGTCGCTTTCCAACCGACGTGTATGAAAATGATTGGTTTTCATTTTTCCATTTTGCAATGAAATTTATGGGCTTCCTGTTTGTCAGAGGGCTTAGCCATAATAACATTTTTTCCATGTCTTGACTTGAGGAACATGTGTTCCAAATTACATGGTTCTACGACAATTTTGACCTCGAACCCCTCCCATAGGCATTTTTAAATTGGCTGTTGTAGGTGGCGCTATAGAGCCAATTTCAAAATTTAAACTTTCAAATGACCTAGACCCAAGAGTTGAACCATGGATTCAAGTTTTGTGCAAATCAGACTTTGTTTGTGCAAACGGAAGCAATTTTTCTATTGTCAAAAACTGAAAAAAAATACGCCACTTTTTGGCGCTCTGCTGCTCAAACAACGTTTCACTGATCAAAATTCCCTGAAGTCATTTTGAAGGTACATGTGTTGAGATGATGTGGAGCGATTTTGAGGCGAATCGGTGAAACGGCCGAGGCTGGTTTGATGTTTGTGTGAGGTGTACATTTGCAATGAATGGGGAGCGTTTGTCGTCGCCACGGCAACAGGGTAAAAAATAAGCCTTGGACCCAATTGACTTTTTGAATCAAGAGGGCAAAACAGATTTATGTGCAAAATTTCAAACATTTTGAAAAAACTAAATTTGAAAATGCCCATCTAAAACTTTGAAATAGTCTGTAGGGGGCGCTAATGTGTCAATTTGAATTAATTCACTTTCAAATGACCTAGACCCTAGAGTTGAACAATGTATTAAAGTTTTGTGCAAATCAGACTTTGTTTGTGCAAACGGGAGCAAATTTAATGTTGTCAAAAACGGCCAAAAAAAGGTCACATTTTGCCGCTCCGCTGCTCAAACAATGTTTCACTGATCAAAAATCCCTGAGGTCATTTTGAAGGTACATGTGTTGAGATGATGTGGAGCGATTTTGAGGCGAATCGGTGAAACGGCCGAGGAGGAGTCGCTTTCCAACCGACATGTATGAAAACTTTTGCTGTTCATTTTTCCATTTTGCAGTGAAATTTATGGGCTTCCTGTTTGTCAGAGGGCGGGGCCATAATAATATTTTTTTCTTGTCTTGACTTGAGGAACATGTGTACCAAATCTCATGTTTCTACGACAAACTTGACCTCCGAAAAGTCCCATAGGGGTATTATTTTGGCTGTTGTAGGTGGCGCTGTTCTGTCATTTTTTGAGTCCCATAAAAATAAACACCAAAATATCAAATTTTTCGCCAGGTCTGATTTTTGGGCCAAAATTAACAACTTTTCATGCATGTTCAGGGGGTCAAATTAAGGCTCAAAGTGCAGAAGAAAAAAGAAAGAAAGAAAGAAATAAATAAATAAATAAAAAAGGAATTTTTTTGTTAACGTCTCGAGCAAAAACAATATAGGTTTCAATGGCATGTGATACATCATTTTAAAGCTTTTGAGTTTACGCACGCAACTGTCACGTTTTGGTGAGTGACGGGCGCTGACGCGTCCGTCACGCACCGCCACCATTTGTTTTCACCATTGTGAAAGCAATAGGCCCTTACCCCGTTCGGGGCTCGGGCCTAATTAAAGCCGCAAGCGGCGTCGAACGGCCCTCGCCGCACCGCGCGACTCCCCGCACCGCGCGCACCACCCCGTTCCACGCCGCCCCGCACCAAGCCACCCCGCACCACGCCGTCCCGCATCACGCCGCCCCGCACCAAGCCGCCCCGCACCAAGCCGCCCCGCACCAAGCCGCAACGCACCGCTCCACAACGCCCCGCACTACGCCGCACCACACCGTACCACGCAGCACCGCGCATAGGAGGTGGCGCCGCCGTGTGATGATTGGTTCCCGTAGTCATAGAAGAATGTTAGTCAAATTGTAATGAATATGATAAGTAGAGCTGGTTTGGCTCCCCATGTGAACTTTGCTTCAGTCTGTAGGGGGCGCTAATGGGCCAATTTCAAATATTTCACTTTCACCTGACCTAAACCCTGGAGTTGAACAATGGATTCAAGTTTAATGCAAATCAGTCTTTGTTTGTGCAAACGGGAAAAAAATGAATGTTGTCAAAAACGGCCAAAAAAACCCTCACATTTTGTCGCTCCGCTGCTCAAACAACGTTTCACTGATCAAAATTCCCTGAAGTCATTTTGATGGTACATGTGTTGAGATGATGTGGAGCGATGTTGAGGCCAATCGGTGAAACGGCCGAGGAGGAGTCGTTTCCAACCGACGTGTATGAAAATGATTGGTTTTCATTTTTCCATTTTGCAATGAAATTTATGGGCTTCCTGTTTGTCAGAGGGCTTAGCCATAATAATAATTTTTCCATGTCTTGACTTGAGGAACATGTGTTCCAAATTAGATGGTTCTACGACAATTTTGACCTCAAACCCCTCCCATAGGCATTTTTAAATTGGCTGTTGTAGGTGGCGCTATAGAGCCAATTTCAAAATTTTAACTTTCAAATGACCTAGACCCAAGAGTTGAACCATGGATTCAAGTTTTGTGCAAATCAGACTTTGTTTGTGCAAACGGAAGCAATTTTTCTATTGTCAAAAACTGAAAAAAAATACGCCACTTTTTGGCGCTCCGCTGCTCAAACAACGTTTCACTGATCAAAATTCCCTGAAGTCATTTTGATGGTACATGTGTTGAGATGATGTGGAGCGATTTTGAGGCGAATCGGTGAAACGGCCGAGGCTGGTTTGATGTTTGTGTGAGGTGTACATTTGCAATGAATGGGGAGCGTTTGTCGTCGCCACGGCAACAGGGTAAAAAATAAGCCTTGGACCCTATTGACTTTTTGAATCAAGAGGGCAAAACAGATGTATGTGCAAAATTTCAAACATTTTGAAAAAACTAAATTTGAAAATGCCCATCTAAAACTTTGAAATAGTCTGTAGGGGGCGCTAATGTGTCAATTTGAATCAATTCACTTTCAAATGACCTAGACCCTAGAGTTGAACAATGTATTAAAGTTTTGTGCAAATCAGACTTTGTTTGTGCAAACGGGAGCAAATTTAATGTTGTCAAAAACGGCCAAAAAAAGGTCACATTTTGCCGCTCCGCTGCTCAAACAATGTTTCACTGATCAAAAATCCCTGAGGTCATTTTGAAGGTACATGTGTTGAGATGATGTGGAGCAATTTTGAGGCGAATCGGTGAAACGGCCGAGGAGGAGTCGCTTTCCAACCGACATGTATGAAAATGATTATTTTTCATTTTTCCATTTTGCAGTGAAATTTATGGGCTTCCTGTTTGTCAGAGGGATTAGCCATAATAACATTTTTTCCATGTCTTGACTTGAGGAACATGTGTACCAAATTACATGGTTCTATGACAATTTTGACCTTGAACCCCTCCCATAGGCATTTTTAAATTGGCTTTTGTAGGTGGCGCTATAGAGCCAATTTCAAAATTTTAACTTTCAAATGACCTAGACCCAAGAGTTGAACCATGGATTCAAGTTTTGTGCAAATCACACTTTGTTTGTGCAAACGGAAGCAATTTTTCTATTGTCAAAAACTGAAAAAAAAACGCCACTTTTTGGCGCTCCGCTGCTCAAACAACGTTTCACTGATCAAAATTCCCTGAAGTCATTTTGATGGTACATGTGTTGAGATGATGTGGAGCGATTTTGAGGCGAATCGGTGAAACGGCCGAGGCTGGTTTGATGTTTGTGTGAGGTGTACATTTGCAATGAATGGGGAGCGTTTGTCGTCGCCACGGCAACAGGGTAAAAAATAAGCCTTGGACCCTATTGACTTTTTGAATCAAGAGGGCAAAACAGATTTATGTGCAAAATTTCAAACATTTTGAAAAAACTAAATTTGAAAATGCCCATCTAAAACTTTGAAATAGTCTGTAGGGGGCGCTAATGTGTCAATTTGAATCATTTCACTTTCAAATGACCTAGACCCTAGAGTTGAACAATGTATTAAAGTTTTGTGCAAATCAGACTTTGTTTGTGCAAACGGGAGCAAATTTAATGTTGTCAAAAACGGCCAAAAAAAGGTCACATTTTGCCGCTCCGCTGCTCAAACAATGTTTCACTGATCAAAAATCCCTGAGGTCATTTTGAAGGTACATGTGTTGAGATGATGTGGAGCGATTTTGAGGCGAATCGGTGAAACGGCCGAGGAGGAGTCGCTTTCCAACCGACATGTATGAAAACTTTTGCTGTTCATTTTTCCATTTTGCAGTGAAATTTATGGGCTTCCTGTTTGTCAGAGGGCGGGGCCATAATAATATTTTTTTCTTGTCTCGACTTGAGGAATATGTGTACCAAATTTCATGACTCTATGACAAACTTGATCTCCAAAACTCCCATAGGGGTATTATTTTGGCTGTTGTAGGTGGCGCTGTTCCGTCATTTTTTGAGTCCCATAAAAATAAACACCAAAATATCAAATTTTTCGCCAGGTCTGATTTTTGGGCCAAAATTAACAACTTTTCATGCATGTTCAGGGGGTCAATTTAAGGCTCAAAGTGCAGAAGAAAAAAGAAAGAAAGAAAGAAAGAAAGAAATAATTAAAGCCGCAAGCGGCGTCGAACGGCCCTCGCCGCACCGCGTGACTCCCTGCACCGCGCTCACTCCCCGCACCACGCCGCCCCGCACCAAGCCGCCCTGCACCATGCCGTCCCGCACCACGCCGCCCCAAGCCGCAACGCGCCGCTCCACAACGCCCCGCACTACGCCCCGCACTACGCCGCACCACACCGTACCACGCAGCACCGCTCAAAGGAGGTGGCGCCGCCGTGTGGTGATTTGTTCCCATAGCCATAGAAGATTGTTAGTCAAATTGTAATGAATATGATAAGTAGAGCTGGTTTGGCTCCCCATGTAAACTTTGACTCAGTCTGCAGGGGGCGCTAATGGGCCAATTTCAAATATTTCCCTTTCACCTGACCTAAACCCTGGAGTTGAACAATGGATTGAAGTTTAATGCAAATCAGACTTTGTTTGTGCAAACGGGAAAAAAAATAATGTTGTCAAAAACGGCCAAAAAAAACCTCACATTTTGCCGCTCCGCTGCTCAAACAACGTTTCACTGATCAAAAATCCCTGAAGTCATTTTGAAGGTACATGTGTTGAGATAATTTGGAGCAATTTTGAGGCCAATCGGTCAAACGGCCGAGGAGGAGTCGCTTTCCAAGCGACATGTATGAAAATGATTGGTTTTCATTTTTCCATTTTGCAATGAAATTTATGAGCTTCCTGTTTGTCAGAGGGATTAGCCATAATAAATTTTTTTCCATATCTTGACTTGAGGAACATGTGTACCAAATTACATGGTTCTACGACAATTTTGACCTCGAACCCATCCCATAGGCATTTTTAAATTGGCTGTTGTAGGTGGCGCTATAGAGCCAATTTCAAAATTTAAACTTTCAAATGACCTAGACCCAAGAGTTGAACCATGGATTCAAGTTTTGTGCAAATCAGACTTTGTTTGTGCAAACGGAAGCAATTTTTCTATTGTCAAAAACTGAAAAAAAATACGCCACTTTTTGGCGCTCTGCTGCTCAAACAACGTTTCACTGATCAAAATTCCCTGAAGTCATTTTGATGGTACATGTGTTGAGATGATGTGGAGCGATTTTGAGGCGAATCGGTGAAACGGCCGAGGCTGGTTTGATGTTTGTGTGAGGTGTACATTTGCAATGAATGGGGAGCGTTTCTCGTCGCCACGGCAACAGGGTAAAAAATAAGCCTTGGACCCTATTGACTTTTTGAATCAAGAGGGCAAAACAGATTTATGTGCAAAATTTCAAACATTTTGAAAAAACTAAATTTGAAAATGCCCATCTAAAACTTTGAAATAGTCTGTAGGGGGCGCTAACGTGTCAATTTGAATTAATTCACTTTCAAATGACCTAGACCCTAGCGTTGAACAATGTATTAAAGTTTTGTGTAAATCAGAGTTTGTTTGTGCAAACGGGAGCAAATTTAATGTTGTCAAAAACGGCCAAAAAAAGGTCACATTTTGCCGCTCCGCTGCTCAAACAATGTTTCACTGATCAAAAATCCCTGAGGTCATTTTGAAGGTACATGTGTTGAGATGATGTGGGGCGATTTTGAGGCGAATCGGTGAAACGGCCGAGGAGGAGTCGCTTTCCAACCGACATGTATGAATACTTTTGCTGTTCATTTTTCCATTTTGCAGTGAAATTTATGGGCTTCCTGTTTGTCAGAGGGCGGAGCCATAATAATATTTTTTTCTTGTCTTGACTTGAGGAACATGTGTACCGAATTTCATGACTCTACAACAAACTTGATCTTCAGAACTCCCATAGGGGTATTATTTTGGCTGTTGTAGGTGGCGCTGTTCTGGCATTTTTTGAGTCCCATAAAAATAAACACCAAAATATCAAATTTTTCGCCAGGTCTGATTTTTGGGCAAAATTTAACAACTTTTCATGCATGTTCAGGGGGTCAAATTAAGGCTCAAAGTGCAGAAGAAAAAAGAAAGAAAGAAAGAAAGAAATAAATAAATTAAAGCCGCAAGCGGCGTCGAACGGCCCTCGCCGCACCGCGCGACTCCCTGCACCGCGCGCACTCCCCGCACCATGCCGCCCCGCACCAAGCCGCCCTGCACCATGCCGTCCCGCACCACGCCGCCCCGCACCAAGACGCAACGCGCCGCTCCACAACGCCCCGCACTACGCCGCAGCACCGCTAAAAGGAGCTGGCACCGCTAAAAGGAGCTGGCACCGCCGTGTGATGATTTGTTTCCGTAGCCATAGAAGAATGTTAGTCAAATTGTAATGAATATGATAAGTAGAGCTGGTTTGGCTCCCCATGTAAACTTTGACACAGTCTGTAGGGGGCGCTAATGGGCCAATTTCCAATATTTCACTTTAACCTGACCTAAACCCTGGAATTGAACAATGGATTAAAGTTTTGTGCAAATCAGACTTTGTTTGTGCAAACAGGAGCAAAATTAATGTTGTCAAAAAGAGCCAAAAAAACCCTCACATTTTGCGGCTCCGCTGCTCAAACAACGTTTCACGGATCAAAATTCCCTGAAGTCATTTTGATGGTACATGTGTTGAGATGATGTGGAGCGATTTTGAGGCGAATCGGTGAAACGGCCGAGGCTGGTTTGATGTTTGTGTGAGGTGTACATTTGCAATGAATGGGGAGCGTTTGTCGTCGCCACGGCAACAGGGTAAAAAATAAGCCTTGGACCCTATTGACTTTTTGAATCAAGAGGGCAAAACAGATTTATGTGCAAAATTTCAAACATTTTGAAAAAACTAAATTTGAAAATGCCCATCTAAAACTTTGAAATAGTCTGTAGGGGGCGCTAATGGGTCAATTTGAATTAATTCACTTTCAAACGACCTAGACCCTAGAGTTGAACAATGTATTAAAGTTTTGTGCAAATCAGACTTTGTTTGTGCAAACGGGAGCAAATTTAATGTTGTCAAAAACGGCCAAAAAAAGGTCACATTTTGCCGCTCCGCTGCTCAAACAATGTTTCACTGATCAAAAATCCCTGAGGTCATTTTGAAGGTACATGTGTTGAGATGATGTGGAGCGATTTTGAGGCGAATCGGTGAAACGGCCGAGGAGGAGTCGCTTTCCAACCGACATGTATGAAAACTTTTGCTGTTCATTTTTCCATTTTGCAGTGAAATTTATGGGCTTCCTGTTTGTCAGAGGGCGGAGCCATAATAATATTTTTTTCATTGTCTTGACTTGAAAACATGTGTACCAAATCTCATGTTTCTACGACAAACTTGACCTCCAAAAGTCCCATAGGGGTATTATTTTGGCTGTTGTAGGTGGCGCTGTTCTGGCATTTTTTGAGTCCCATAAAAATAAACACCAAAATATCAAATTTTTCGCCAGGTCTGATTTTTGGGCCAAAATTAACAACTTTTCATGCATGTTCAGGGGGTCAAATTAAGGCTCAAAGTGCAGAAGAAAAAAGAAAGAAAGAAATAAAAAAAAGGAATTTTTTTTTTAACGTCTCGAGCAAAAACAATATAGGTTTCAATGGCATGTGATACATCATTTTAAAGCGTTTGAGTTTACGCACGCAACTGTCACGTTTTGGTGAGTGACGGGCGCTGACGCGTCCGTCACGCACCGCCACCATTTGTTTTCACCATTGTGAAAGCAATAGGCCCTTACCCCGTTCGGGGCTCGGGCCTAATTAAAGCCGCAAGCGGCGTCGAACGGCCCTCGCCGCACCGCGCGACTCCCTGCACCGCGCGACTCCCTGCACCGCGCGCACTCCCCGCACCACGCCGCCCCGCACCAAGCCACCCTGCACCACGCCGTCCCGCACCACGCCGCCCCGCACCACGCCGCCCCGCACCACGCCGCCCCGCACCAAGCCGCAAAGCGCCGCTCCACAACGCCCCGCACTACGCCGCACCACACCGTACCACGCAGCACCGCTAAAAGGAGGTGGTCCCGCCGTGTGATGATTTGTGTCCGTAGCCATAGAAGAATGTTAGTCAAATTGTAATGAATATGATAAGTAGAGCTGGTTTGGCTCCCCATGTAAACTTTGATACAGTCTGTAGGGGGCGCTAATGGGCCAATTTCCAATATTTCACTTTAACCTGACCTAAACCCTAGAATTGAACAATGGATTCAAGTTTTGTGCAAATCAGACTTTGTTTGTGCAAACAGGAGCAAAATTAATGTTGTCAAAAAGAGCCAAAAAAACCCTCACATTTTGCCGCTCCGCTGCTCAAACAACGTTTCACGGATCAAAATTCCCTGAAGTCATTTTGAAGGTACATGTGTTGAGATGATGTGGAGCGATTTTGAGGCGAATCGGTGAAACGGCCGAGGCTGGTTTGATGTTTGTGTGAGGTGTACATTTGCAATGAATGGGGAGCGTTTGTCGTCGCCACGGCAACAGGGTAAAAAATAAGCCTTGGACCCTATTGACTTTATGAATCAAGAGGGCAAAACAGATTTTTGTGCAAAATTTCAAACATTTTGAAGAAACTAAATTTGAAAATGCCCATCTAAAATTTTGAAATAGTCTGTGTAGGAGACAGATCAGGGTTCACTGGGTGGGTGTGTGTGTGTGTGTGTGTGTGTGTGGCTGCACAGCAGGGGGCGGGGCTCACGGGGCAGGTGCGCGTGCACGAGCAGGGGTAAAAGTGTGCGTGTATCTGTCAGGCGAGTGATGAGTCAGGGCTGAGTGGGTAGCCGTATTTTTTGTTGACCGTTTGTTCGTTTTGTTCGTTTGTTTGCCTTATACCTCTTCTTTTGCTCACATCAGGTTCTATGTTACAGTTCAGCAGTTTATCATTTTTCCATACTTTGTTTGCTGCACCTTTTTAAGTCAATAAATCACTTTAAAACGCAATACCAGGATCAAGGATTTATTAGCATAGGCTTCAATACGCGTCATCACATTACAGGACCCACTCTGACCGGCTCAGCGGCTCAGGTCTGCAGGAAGCCGCAACATTTTGTCAACAAAAAAAGGCACTGAATGAAAATCACCACAACGCACAAGAATGCAAAGAATCCAAGTCATCACGTCAAACGCTGCAGCTAAGTGTCACTCAGAGCTACACCACGCCACTCACCTGGAAGCAGGTAGGCCCGAGCCTGTTTGTTTGTGGATAAAAGGAATCCGCTAAGATACGCTTCATCGTGCGTAATAAATGTGGCAATGAGTTTATGAATGAACGCTGGTGGTATCGCTCTTTTAATGTGACGGAATTCCTTCGTGAATTATTTGATGTTGATGGGACTGTGGCAAATGCGTGGCGTTGGTGTTGTCAAAAGGCCTAATAAAAGTTGAACTGTTTGGAATGAATATCTGCACTGTCAATGAATTTTAAATGCAATGTTCATGAATGAAATTTCGATGCGCACTTGATGCTTTTTATTGTTGGTCCACATGAAATAAAAACATAAGGAAATGAGTCAAATAAGTGCAAGTGCTACAGGTTCAAACATGGAAATGTCAAGTGGCAAAAGAGAAATAAAACTCACTGAAAAGGCTTTAGAAAACAAGATTGAACGGCTCCAAAGTGAGCGCAAAGCCGCCGTGAATAAATTAAAGGCGCTTATCCCACAAATAAAAGCGCAAATGAGCTCAAAGGAAAATATGTCTAAAGTTATTTCACAAATGAACACTGTGGAGGAATTGCTGGAAACATCCACGCAGCTGCACAATGAACTTTTGCCTCTTCTACCAGAACAAGAGACTGAGAAACATAATGAGTGGTTCACAGCAATCGTGGAATACAGCGAAACATTCAAAGAAAATGCTGAGAAATGGAAACGGGAAAATGGATGCGAAAGTTCTGTCCAGTCAAACAAAAATGAGCAACACTTTGAAGCAGGAAACAACGCTGAGCTCGCAGAGTCAACTGAGCCTAGCGCACCTGCTCTAGCGCCAGACACAGAGCGCGTGCCAAAGGTGCCAAACGCACATTACGCACAGGACACGGTGCGTCCCGGTGACAGCGCCTCGAACGCATCAAGCAAAAAGTCACGCTCACACTGCACTTCTGCTTCACGTGCATCTGCTCGACTCAAGAGTGAAACAAATCTGGCAGTTTTGGCCTCGAAACAAAAAATATTGAAAGAAAAATACGCAATAGAAGAAGAGGAGTTAAAGCTGCGCAGAAGGAAGGAACAATTTCTGTTGGAAAGCGAAGTGGTTGAAGAAATGACCAAACTGAGCATAATTAAAGCACAAAGCAGCCTTGGTTCAAGAACAAGGTCTAAAGTGTCTGATGGAATGAATTCATATTGTGAAAAGGAACATTCTAAAAACCTCAATGTCAATGCCACTGAATTTGTCCCATTACAAACAGTGAAATCCAAACGCAGCATCCATAACATCACACCACCAACTGTAAAACCAAAAGTAAACTTACCTGAGAATGCAGCGCACCCTTCATTCACTCTGCAGCGCTATTTAACTTCTCCAGAACATGAAGAAAACAGGACACAACAAGAACATGTACAGAACAATGATAATGGCTCACAAAATGACAGCGTGTTGGACATAATGAGGAAACAAAATGAAATCAGTACACTTCTAATGCAACAGCAAAGCCTCTCCGCACTTCCAAAAAGAGAAATCCCCATGTTTGACGGTAACCCCCTTGAGTATCATTCTTTCATACGAGCTTTTGAAAATGGAGTTCAAAGAAACACAAACAACAGTAGTGATAAACTTTATTTTCTGGAACAATATACAAAAGGTCATGCAAAGGAGCTGGTTAGGAGCTGTCATCACCTCGACTCTGACAGAGGGTTCATAAGAGCTAAAGCATTATTGAAAGAGCATTATGGAAATGAACAGAAGGTGGCAGCAGCGTACATGGACAGGGCATTGTCATGGTCATCTATTAAAAATGAGGACGTGAAGGCTCTCCAGGAGTACAGCCTCTTCCTGCGCGGATGCTGCAACGCTATGGAAGATGTGCAGTATCTAAACGACCTGGACACACCTGCAAACATGCTGGACATTATCCGAAAACTGCCCTACAAACTCAGAGATCGCTGGAGAAGTCATGCTTGTGACTTGCAGGAGAAATACAGCCGAAGAGCAAGGTTTATTGACATTGCTTACTTCGTAGAGCGGCAAGTTAAGATACTAACAGACCCGGTTTTTGGAAACATTCAAGACACAACTGCAACACTCACCAAAATTATAAGTAAACCCAAGCCCTACAAACAATCCAGTTACAAAGGAACCAGTTTTGCTACAACCATCAATTCAGTCAAAAGTAATGTACAGCCCTCACTGAGAATCAAGTACACAAAGCCAGACGGTGCAATGAAGAGCTGTTCATGCTGCAATGGAGCACATTCATTGGACGTATGTGCGAGGTTGGAGAAAATGACGCACAAGGAGAAAATCGACTTCCTCAAGGAAAAAGGGGCATGCTTCAGTTGTCTGTGCACAGGGCACATCAGCAGAAATTGCCAAAAGAGGATGTCGTGCTCAAAGTGTGATCGTAGACACCCCACAGTGCTCCATAAAGACAGTGCAGCAAGCACAGAACAGGCCAAGCAAGGTGCCCATGTGCTGGTGGACAGAACTCTGGTTTCCAGTGGGCTTACAGGGGCTGGTGAGCAGGACTGCAAACTCCCTATCGTACCGGTACAAGTTAAGGCTAGGAAAGGCAGCAAAATCATCCTTACGTATGCCTTCCTGGACCAGGGCAGTACTGCGGTATTCTGTACTGAGAGTTTGATGCACAGGCTCCACCTGACGGGGAGAAAGGCGAATGTACTGTTAAGGACAATGGGGCAGGAGAAGGTGATCACGAGTTACGTTGTGCCGGAGCTGGAGGTCGCAGCCCTTGACGATGATCAGTTCATCATTCTCCCAAAGGCCTATACACAGTTGTCCATGCCAGTTGACAGGACAAACATTCCAATGAAGCAGGATCTGAAAGCGTGGCCATATTTGAGACACCTCTCATTACCACAGATTGAGAGTGGGATTGATTTGTTGATAGGGACCAATGTCCCACAGGCCATGGAGCCACTGGAAGTAATTCGCAGTGAGAGCAATGGACCATATGCAATAAGAACAGCATTGGGCTGGACGGTAAACGGACCACTGACAGGAAACAGTGGAGAGGCCGACTACTGTGTGAAGCCAGTGACTGTGAACAGAGTGTCTATCGTAGAATTGGATCAAATGTGGCAACAACAATTCAGGATGGATTTCCCAGAGTCTGCTGGGGAGGAACAAGTCGGCCCGTCTCGAGAGGACTTGAGGTTTATGGAGCTGGTCAAAAAGTCAACCAAACGGTTCAATGGTCACTACCAGATCGCTTTACCGTTTAAGAGGGCACAGGTCACCATGCCCAATAACAAGAAGGTGGTAGAGCAACGTTTAGACCACCTGAAGAGGAGGCTCCAGAGGGATCCCCAGTTTCATGAGGAGTATAATATCTTTATGAACAATCTCCTTATCAAAGATTATGCAGAGATGATTCCTGAGGAAGAGCTGGATCGGAGGGACGACAGAGTTTGGTACATCCCGCACCATGGCGTCCACCACCCAACCAAAGGGAAACTCCGTGTCGTGTTTGATTGTGGTGCCAGCTATAAGGGAGAGTCTCTAAATGAACACCTGTTGCAAGGCCCTGATCTAACAAGCTCACTAATTGGAGTGGTCACACGTTTCAGAAGAGAACAGGTGGTCATAATGGCAGACGTAGAATCTATGTTTTATCAAGTCCGGGTGCCCCCAGAAGATGCAGACTTGTTGAGATTCCTCTGGTGGCCACAAGGGGACTTGAATCAAGCACCATGTGAATTCAGGATGAAGGTCCATCTTTTTGGTGCAACGTCATCCCCAAGCTGTGCCAATTTTGCTCTCAGGAAATGTGCAGAGGATTATGGACACGAGTACCAAGTGAAAACTGTAGAAAAGGTACTAAAATGTTTTTATGTGGACGACTGTCTGGTGTCAGTTGCCACTGAGGAGGAAGCAATAATGTTGTACAAAGAACTTGTGTCACTCTGTGCAAAAGGGGGCTTCTCGCTGGTAAAGTGGCTCAGTAACCGCCCAACAGTGCTCGAGG
Organism: Knipowitschia caucasica; assembly: GCA_964034765.1. Classification (NCBI taxonomy): domain Eukaryota; kingdom Metazoa; phylum Chordata; class Actinopteri; order Gobiiformes; family Gobiidae; genus Knipowitschia; species Knipowitschia caucasica. The sequence continues at coordinate 14,101,236 of OZ035837.1, read as the reverse complement.
CAATCCCAGAAGCCCACAGAGCGAAGGAAGTGAGGCCGTGGGACTTGGAGAGAGAGTTTCTGCCCATGGAGCGAGTACTGGGCGTGGAGTGGTGTATTAAATCTGACACCTTCAAGTTTAAAATCCTGTTCAAAGACCGTCCACTTACTCGCAGAGGGATTCTGTCAACTGTCAGTTCTATTTATGACCCGCTGGGAATGATCTGCCCACTTGTTCTCAAAGCAAAGAAGCTTCTTCGAGATCTGTGCAGAAAAGGAATCAAGTGGGATGATCAAATCCCAGAAACTGTCTCAAAGGAGTGGCTAAAGTGGTTGCAAGGGCTCCACCTGTTGGACAATTTTCAGATGAGCAGATGTTTAAAACCTGTGGACTTTGGAGAAGTTACAAAAGTCCAACTACATCATTTCAGCGACGCAAGTGAAGAGGGCTATGGTACGGTCACTTACCTGGTCCAACAGAATGTGCACCTCCAAAGACACAGTGCTTTCATCATGGGAAAGGCACGGGTGGCCCCGGTGAAGATGATCACAATACCGAGAATGGAACTTGTTGCTGCAACTATGGCAAGTCGCATGGACGTTCTGTGGAAGAAAGAGTTGCATATGGATCTGCAAGAGTCTGTGTTTTGGACTGATAGTGCTTCTGTTCTAAAGTACATCAAAAATGAAACATCCAGGTTTAAGGTGTTCGTGGCTAACAGAGTCGCTGAGATCTTAAGAACATCAAGACCAGAGCAGTGGAGGTATGTGGACACTGCTTCAAATCCAGCTGATGCGGCATCTAGAGGCGTTAAAGTAGAGATGCTTCTTAAAGATCCGCTGTGGATGACAGGACCTCCATTCATTTGTCAACCAGAAGCAGAGTGGTTTGTCAACCCTGAGTCAGCAGAACATCTCTCTCAGGATGATCCAGAGCTGAAAAGGTTAACAGTGAACATAATCTATGCTGAACAAGATGCTACTACTTACCTGATCCATCATTACTCCTCTTGGGTCCGGTTGAAGAAAGCTGTGGCATGGTGGTTGAAATATAAAACATGGTTATGGTTGTGCTGTAAAAGAAGAAAAGAACCATTAACTTACTGTCAAAGCAAGGAGCAGCAGAGCTCAAAGATGGAGAAAGACATTAAAGTGATTAAAGGAATATTAGTTCAGAAGAGTCTTACTGTGGAGGACGTTGAGAAGGCCGAAGTGGCAATAATTCAGTTTTGTCAAAGAAGTATATTTCCGGAAGAGTTCTTGTGTCTGGAAAAGGGCCAAAGTGTCAAGAGAAGCAGCCATCTGCATAAGTTATGTCCCAGGCTGGAAGATGGTGTTTTGCGTGTGGGCGGGCGTTTAAGCAAGTCATCTTTGCCTCCTGAGTCAAAGCATCCCATTATTCTGGCAAAGGGTCTCCATGTTTCTACCTTGATATTGAGAGATGTACATCAAGAAGTGGGGCACAGTGGACGCAACCACATGTTATCCAAGCTCAGGGAGAAATATTGGATTACTGGAGTGAGCACTGCTATACGGAGCGTGCTATCCAAATGCACCATCTGCAAGAGGCTCAACGCTACCCCAGTGTGCCAGCAGATGGCCGACCTGCCCACAGAAAGACTCAAGCCAGATGAACCTCCATTCACAAGGGTAGGAGTCGATTATTTTGGACCGTTTGAAGTGAAGAGCAGGAGGAGTACAGTGAAACGCTATGGTGTTATATTTACATGTCTTGCACTGAGAGCTATTCACATCGAAGTTGCACCTTCTCCGGATACTCACTCTTTTATAAATGCTCTGAGACGCTTCATTGCGAGACGAGGACAAGTCCGTGAGCTGCGCTCGGACAATGGAACGAATTTTGTGGGAGCAGAACGTGAGCTGAAAGTGGCCATAGAGCAATGGAATCAGGCACAAGTGCATGATGTGTTACTCCAAAAGGGAATCAAGTGGTCATTCAACCCACCAGCTGGATCACATCATGGAGGACCGTGGGAAAGGCTGATCAGATCGGTGAGGAAAGTTCTGAACTCCACTCTCAAAGTGCAACACCTGGATGAAGAGGGACTTCATACAGTTCTTTGTGAAGTGGAGGCCATTATTAACAGCAGGCCCATCAGTAAAGCATCCACGGATCCAAACGACTTGGAAGCACTAACACCAAACCATCTGTTACTGCTCAAAGGTCAGCCCACATTACCACCAGGGGTGTTTCAAGCCGCAGATTTGTACTCACAGAGGAGATGGAAACAAGTTCAGTACATATCTGATCTATTTTGGAAGCGATGGACAAAGGAGTATTTGCCTCTGTTACAGGAGAGACAGAGGTGGACTGGAGTCCGAAGAAACCTCGTCGAAGGAGATCTAGTTCTTTTAATGGACAATACAGCTCCGAGGAATTCGTGGATTATGGGACGTGTGATTCAGACGTATCCGGATCAAAAGGGTTTTGTTCGTCAAGTCCGAATCAAGACAAAATCTAGTGTTCTGGACAGACCCATAACAAAGGTCAGTCTGTTGTTAGAGACTGAGGAGGCAGCATGAGGGCGTTGCTGCTCTCGCTTACTAGTTCTTTCCAAAAGTGGTTAGTGTTTATTTTGCTTGACTTTTGAACATTTTTGGACATTGTTTGACTCTGACCACCAAGACTGTGGACTATTTGGTCATGAGGTGACCAGAAGATGGACTATTGTGGATGTGGATTTATGGACTATTTGATCTATTACTGGTTTTGAATACGTTTATGCCATGTATGTGTCTCCTATTATGTTTTTTGGAAGGTAATTATTATGTGTTGCCTAATAATTAGGGGCTGGTGTGTAGGAGACAGATCAGGGTTCACTGGGTGGGGGGGTGTGTGTGTGTGTGTGTGGGGCTACACAGCAGGGGGCGGGGCTCACGGGGCAGGTGCGCGTGCACGAGCAGGGGTAAAAGTGTGCGTGTATCTGTCAGGCGAGTGATGAGTCAGGGCTGAGTGGGTAGCCGTATTTTTTGTTGACCGTTTGTTCGTTTTGTTCGTTTGTTTGCCTTATACCTCTTCTTTTGCTCACATCAGGTTCTATGTTACAGTTCAGCAGTTTATCATTTTTCCATACTTTGTTTGCTGCACCTTTTTAAGTCAATAAATCACTTTAAAACGCAATACCAGGATCAAGGATTTATTAGCATAGGCTTCAATACGCGTCATCACATTACAGGACCCACTCTGACCGGCTCAGCGGCTCAGGTCTGCAGGAAGCCGCAACAGTCTGTAGGGGGCGATATTGTGTCAATTTGAATCATTTGACTTTCAAATGACCTAGACCCTAGAGTTGAACAATGTATTAAAGTTTTGTGCTATACAGAGTTTGTTTGTGCAAACGGGAGCAAATTTTATGTTGTCAAAAACGGCCAAAAAAGGTCACATTTTGCCGCTCCGCTGCTCAAACAATGTTTCACTAATCAAAAATCCCTGAGGTCATTTTGAAGGTACATGTGTTGAGATGATGTGGAGCGATTTTGAGGCGAATCGGTGAAACGGCCGAGGAGGAGTCGCTTTCCAACAAACATGTATGAAAACTTTTGCTGTTCATTTTGCCATTTTGCAGTGAAATTTCTGGGCTTCCTGTTTGTCAGGGGGTGGAGCCATAATAATATTTTTTTTCTTGTCTTGACTATAGGAACATGTGTACCAAATTTCATGGCTCTACGACAAACTTGATCTCTAAAAGTC